>JAVTVJ010000566.1:0-1225148 GCA_034509425.1 Eopsaltria australis
AAGGATGGCAAATCTTGACTACAGAACATTCCAAACCAGGCAGCACTTTTTCCTCACTCAATTCCAGTAAGAGTTTAAAAGGAAAAAAACCATACAAAAGGGGGTGAATAAGTTCTGTTGTACCTCTTAGGCGTTCATCATCTCTGGAGAAGAAGAAAACTCTAGCACTTTCTGTGTGCGGGAAAGAAGGCAACCTAGACAAGTACAAAGGGATTTTAGCATCCTCAAAGGCACTATCAAATTCCATAAACACGAGTTGAAGCTGTAGTGCTTCAGAGAAATGGTATACATTGAAGCACTTTATTCCACAGGAACCAAATTGAGCCTTCTCTAAAGAACCCCGCTTTTAAAAAGAAAACTGACTGTGCCTTTGGCTTTTGGCCAAACTCCAAGTGGGTCTGGTCAAAGCAAAATGACCCAGTTAATTTCTTGTGCTCAACTTCTCTCTTTTCATATTCAACTTCACATCAAGTGGGCTGCTGGGGCTTTTGACTCTGTGCAGCACCAATGGTTTTCCAAGATGACTTTCATTGCTCAGAGGTGTGCAATACCCATTTCCCATTCCCTGCAGGTTGCTATTATTATTCCCACTGCATCCCATTCCTACAGCCCAGTAGAGGACAAATACAAATGGAACTTGCATTTCTTGGTCCTTTTCAATTTCTGACGTCTCAGGCTCATCATCAGCCTCAGAACTGCTCTCTTGGCTATGTGAACCCTCTTGCCATGTGACTTTTACCGGTTTTATTGTTCCAAGTAGGTAGGGCTCTGCAATAACAGCAACAAAAAGGAAAAAAAAGCCAAAAGCAGATTAATTCTCTACTTGCTCAGAAAAATCCCTCCTTTCAAGTGAAATACTTACACTGGAGAAGACAGATTTAAGGACAGAATCTTCTCCTCCCAGATTTTCTGAGCTAAATCTCTCTCTGCTCCAGTATTTGCCACTTTGTTCTAGGGATCTCTTATGTATTCTTAAACATCTAGCATTGCATTCAGAAGACACGGAATGCCTTCTGAATTCAGCAGAAGTGTGGGGGGCTTGGTGCTTTGTGTTGTTGCACTGGGTTTTTTTCATATTTCATATACCTTCACATGGTTTCTTTTCTTTCCTCCATGACTGTGACTTGATTTAATATTGTTTCATCTTCATCTCATAAGGCCTCATTTTATCTGAGGTTAGGACAGCCCAATGATCATGTGCCATTCGGTTTCCATTTCCTAAAGGTCCAAGAATAGAATTCAGTAACTAACAGAATGTTCGTGGATCTTGGGGTCAACTCCAGGATTTTGCTCCTCACTCTACAGAAACACACATTTTCTTTAGAATCTTGTTAGGCCCTACGAAACTTGGTATGACTGGTGTGCCATCTCTTTCCCTGTTTGAGAAATTCAGGGGATGACAGCAAGCTTTTTCACCACTCTGCAAAAAACCCAATGCCTTCTCAAAGAACACCTTTCGAAATTCCTGAGATGCAAGCAGGAGTTACCTCTCATTAATCCACCACAACCTTGGCAAGTAGAAAGGAAGATCAAAATGCTTCTGCCTAATTACTGTCTTCTGCTGCTGAAAATCCCCTGGATGCTGACCTTCTTTACACCATACTGCTCTACAGTGCCTGCCAGAAGCTCTTCCTTAGAAATGGCACAGTTAGAGGGGTTCTGCTGGTACCTTCTTTGATGCCCAACTCCTCCGTGTCTCCAAAGAAGGAAAACTTGAAAGCACTCGACTCCTGAGCCACGTCCTTCTCAGGCAAAGGTCCCAAATGGTCATGTGGGGCAGAGCCCTGCACGTCCTCTCTGTCCCAGGGTATTTCCTCGGTTTTTTCCTGGTTTGTTCTTTGAATGTCCAAGCAAGTCTTTTAAATCAGCAGCGATATCGGAATCGATTTCTTCAGGCACTTGAGGCAGTGTCTCACTCTCTTCTTTCGTCTTCCTTTGGGCTTTACTGAAACGAGAATGTTCAAGGGTAGCAACACAGCACATGTCCTTTTCAAAGACAGCTTCTCCAAGAGCCACCTTGCTCTTCATGTCTCCCTGAACGTATCCAAGCCCAGTAAGGAGTGGTTCACGTTCAAGGATAGGCACTGGGGAAACATCTGAGGCTGGAGTCTAAAGGCAGGAACAAGTGTCCTTTCTAAATAGCCACATCCTCAGGTGACTTTTCACTTAAATACATGCAAAAATGAGGGTATTTAGCACAGATTTCTTTCCTGCCAATAGAAATGTCAAGAGCTAATAGGATTTTCTCAGAGACCTGCAAATCTCAGGGTCCCTGTATTGACCTTTCTCACCTTCACTTACAGCAGAGAACAGACTGGAAAGAAAAGATGACACTACACGCCGCTGTTCCAGGTCCGAGCTGAGGCGCGACGTTGCTGGCGGGAGCGGCTGCTCCTGCGGGACATCCCCAATGGTGTCCCACTGCGCCTGGGCCTCTCAGCACTCTCTGCTCTCCTCCGGCTCCTGTCCCTGCGACTGCCGCTCCGGACAGGTTGATCCGAGGCGCGACGTTGCAGGCGGGAGCGGCTGCGTCTGGGGGACGTCCCTGACGGCGTCTCCCTTTGCGTGGGCCTCTCAGGCCCTGGTCCTCTCCTGTGGCTTCTATCACGGCGACTCTGGGATCGCACAGGTGGACTTGGGGCCTGGCGTTGCTGGCAGGAGTGGCCGCATCTGGGGGAAGCCTGTGATGGTGAGGCCCTTGGCCTGGGCCTCTCAGCTCGTGCTGTTGTCGGGCGAATTCTGTCCTGGGGACTCCTTGACCGGACAGGTCGATTCAAGGCCCGACCTTGCTGGCGAGAGCGGCTGCGTCTGGGGGATGCCTGCGATGGCGTCTCCCTGTTCCTGGGCCTCTCAGCCCTTGATCCTGTCCTGCAGTTCCTGTCTTGGCGACTCCTTGACCGCACGGATTGGCTTGGGGCCCGACGTTGCTGGCGAGAGCGGTTTCGCCTGCGGTCAGGCCCAGCATGTCTGGAATGGCTCCTGTTCTCAGGGTCTGGGGAGCTGTCGTATGTTGACCCTGATCTTGCCTCTGTGCTGGTGCTGCTGCTCTCCGTCAAGGAAAATTGCAGCAACTGCTGCGATGCTGCATGGCGACGGCTCCTGCGGTTTCTGGTCTCTGAAGATGGAGACTGGCGAGCCAGACCCGACGACACCGGGCTGCGGGAGCTGGGACGGATGGCCTGGGATGCTGGGGAGCCACGGGAAGGCTCCAGGCCTGACTGTCTGGCCAGGCTGGAGCCACTGAGCTGCGGCTCATCCCGGGAGGCTGCAAGGGCAAGCAGGAATGTCAAGGGCCCCTGAGCCAGGCCAAGTAAGAGCAATGCCGCCAGCCCTCAAGGAGTGGACGGGCTGTGCCAAAGCCAGTGTGGAAACTGCCAAGCCCATGGGCAATGTACCTGGCCCAGGGGCACTGACCCGGCCCAGAGTCACCCATGTCCTTTGCCTCATACCTGTGCCCAGCCCAGCACAGCTGTCGCACTCCCAGTTGGTTCTCCTCTTGTTCAGGCCAGAGCAGCGCCTGTGGGTGCCCTCAGCAGCACAGGAGGAGCACAGGAGCAGTTCCCAGGGCCTGGAGAAACAAACGGGTTCATGGTCCTGAAGACAAAGCGCCCACAGCTCGGGATTGTCCAGCTGAACTCTGCTGGCACCTTCTGCTTTGAGCCAGTGCTGAGACACGGCTTCTCCACAGAGCCCTGGGTGCTGCTTCCCAACTTACCCCTCTTCCTCTGCCGCCTCCCGGCCTCCTGGATAAAGGCACTCCCTGGCATTGCACCTGCTGTGCCTCTCTCCTAGATCCGCAAAGGCATCGTTGTCCTCCCATGTTGGCTGTCTGATGGAGAAAGGCAAAGCTGATGAGTTTCTGCTGCCCCACCCTCACAGAGGTACAGGGTGTCCCTGCTCTTCCTCCAGTGCTTTTCCAACTCGTGCATGAAGCTGAAGCCCAGTGGCACGGGACAGGGCAGGGCCTGGCACAGCACAGCACTTGCAGCCTCCTGTCTTGTGAGCCAGGCACAAGGACACCAACCTTAATGGGATTCGGATCCCCATGATGAACATTTGTGGAAGGAATTCTGTGATGTTTCTGCAGAGGGGGCAGTGGAGGCATAAAGCACCAGCGCGCAAGGCCTGTCCCTGCAGGGCAAACAGAAGCAGCGTGAGCGAGGCCCTGGTGCTGCTGAGCACCTGCTGTGCCCCGGGGCTGAGGGGATGGCTCCTGCCTGCATGCAGTCCCTGTGGAACCAGGCTCTTTTGCACGCTGGGCACACCATGGTGCTGTAAGAGATTTTGTCCTCCACAGGCTCCATGCAGATGGGGCATTCAGTGCCTGGCTCCGGAGTCGCCTGCACGTCCTGCTCTGGGCGGTGCTCAGCGCAGTAGGAGCTGGGGAAAAAGGGATGGGCAAAGTGAGAAATGCTGCGTCCTTCCTTAGGGGTGACCAGGAGTGGAGAGAGAGGTACCTGTAGTTTGGAATATAAAGGGTTACACAGCCGCCCTCCTTGGCACAGGGCAGGTGGAACCATCTCCTGCAGCCTTCCTCGCAGCACATGACGGTGGCCCCGCTCTGGCCGCAGACGCAGCAGTGCTGCAAAGAGCCAAGCAGCCCCATCAGCGGCAGCCTCGGGGCCTCCCCAGGCGGCCCCACGGCTCCGGGCAGGGCGCAGGATGCGGCCGCTGCTGGGTCTCAGCCCACACAGCAGCCTGGTGGAGGAGGCTCCTGGGCCAGAGCCTCTGTGCAGCTGCTGGCAGCCAGACTTTCATCCCACAGCCGGCTGGATGGCCGGCCTTTCTTTCCTGGGCTCTGGCCTGAGCTTTGGCAAACCTCGGCTGGCACAAATCTCCCTGCTCTTGTCACGCTCTCACCTTCTGTGCCGCCCGCCTGACTGCAATTTGGATATCGTGTGGGTGAAAGCCCATCAGTCCGGAACGGGCATTGTGCCGTCGAAATAGCAGAGTGGCAAAAAACTGCAGAACAGGGGAGGAGCTGATGAGGAGGGAGTGGCAGGGACTGCCCACTGCCTTGCTGGAGGGAGCGCCCGGGGCAACTCACCAGGCAGAACACGTGGGCACAGAGCCCGTGTTTCTGCAGTTTGTCGCCGCAGGTGTCCGGGTCAGCCTCTGCACGGTGACACAGCATGCACGCTGCAGGGGACAGAGCCAATGGCAGCGGGCATGAGCACCTCTGCGGGGCTCTCAGCCTGCAGCATCGGCCCCAAGGGCTGCTCTGTCCCTGCCTGCCTGCCTGCCTGCCTGGCTGATGGGCAGGGCTGGAGGCCTTGGAGAGCAGGGGCCATTGCGGGCACGGCTGTCCCAACAGCTGCCCCCTGGCCCAGCCGGGCCCCACTTGGGCAGGAAGGAGGCTCCCGGGCCTGGCCTGGCAGAGCAGCTCCAGCCTCCCCCTGCTTCTGCTCTGGGTCCCACACTGGCCGCTCCAAAAGCCCTTGTGCCAGGCTGTGGGAGAGCTGCTTTGCCCTCACCTGGCTCCCTGGCATCAGCGGCCTCCTGCTTCCTGTCAGACATGGTCGTGGTCATGGGTGAGTCCCTGTTCAGGAACGCCGTGGTCTGCTCCAGGTGCTCGTCCTCTCTCTCTGTGGGAGAAAGAAGAGCAGTGAGGAGTTTGCAGCACAGGCCCAGGGGCACGAGGACTCTACTCCCTGGTGAGCCCCGTGTGAGCCCTGCTCCTGTGCGCTTTCTCCTCCCGTCGTCGCGTCGAGGAACGCTGCCGTCTCGTCCGCAACTTGCTCTGTTGATTCTGGCAAGGGAGAGGCGCGTGAGCCTGCAGCACAGGCCCAGAGCCCCGAGGTGTGGGGCCCCTGTGGTCCCTGGGCAGCCGCGTCCCTGGCCTGCCTTCTCCTCCCGTTGTCAGGTCGCACTGACACACGGCCTGAGCCCAGCGTTGCCTTTTGTGGCCTTGGTCGCACGGGTCACAATGGCCTCACTGACATCAGCACCGTGCACCCAATATTGGGGTAGCCATGGCCTCAGTTCCCTGCCAGCCACTTGAGGCGGCCCCCTTGGTAGCCGAGATTCTGCGATGGGTCCGAGCCTTTGGAGAGTGCGGAAGCAGGGCAGGGACTCCTGCAGCAAGCGCAGGGCTCAAATGCCACGTCCCGGGGCAGCCATCGAGGCTGGCAGTGCTGGCAGAAAGGTGCTGTTCAGGCAGGGCCGCTCCAGGGCTCCGGCCCCGGCCAAGGGAAATCTCTGCTCCTTCCCCTGGCACTTGGTTGCCCGGAGAGCTTGTGGAGTCCCTTGCCCCTGACAGGTTCCAAACCTGCTCCACTTGAACCAACGTTTTCCTCAAGAGCTGTCTGGAGGAAACTAAGATGAACCTGAATGGATGCCACTGCTGATCACTGTTGGCAACAGGACATAAAGCTGCAGACTACCACAGCTGCCTCCCAACCTCAATTATCCTGTCATCCTATGAACTAACAACCTTGACATTTCATATGAAATGGAAAAATTGCTATGAAGCTCCTGAGAATCGTCATCTTTTGCACTGACTCAATGGAAACCCAGGGAATTCAATGGGAGGTTTCTGTGTACACCTGACTGGAGAGTTTGAAGCAGTCCTCGACTCAGAAGTCAAATGCAGGAGGATGCTTTTCCCACATGAAAGGAACTTTGCCAGTTTGCTCCGTGCTTTCCTACTAGCAAACATATTGTGGCAGGACGTCTGTCCCCTCACCTGCCCCTCCTGTGTGCCACAGCTAACGGGTGTCTAAAGAGATAACCTAAGGGCAGGAAGGCCCAGCAGGGGTCACCTCTGGCGCCAGAGGGCTCAAGCCTCAGCTAAGAATCAACATCTTAGTCTGCAGAGCTGATGAAAGGAGAGATAAAGGAAAAAATCACTGACTTAAGAGTCATGGTTTTACACTGTAAAAGATAGCCGAGCTATCACTGAGGCAGAAGTCTCACACACCCTAAAAGTGTTTGAAGCTTCTCCCCGCAGTTTGGATGCAGGCTTCGTGGTTACTTCCCCGGGGATTGAGAGAAAGGATCTCGATGTGCTACACCAACAAATTGGATGGTAAGATACATTGAATCCTAAGCTTATACTGTTTCTTCACTAGCTGTAAGTGAAAAAAGTACCATTCTCGTGCACTGTAAGTTATTTACTAGTAATTTTTCTTTCTGTTTTATTCCTGTGCAGTATCGGTTTGTTTTTAAGTCTTGTATCTGTTAGTTTTCCCATCTATTCATAAATGTTTCATTCTACAATAGACAGAATCAGTCATCATTAAAAGAACTTATACACAAAAGTGGGCTTTGGGGTGCTGGTTACCTCAATAAGGTTACTACCTACTGCCAAGGCCTGGGCAGGAGGCAAGGACTGATTTTAACCCCCACATCCATTTGTGACATATATTGAGAAAAAAATCAAGAAGAGAAGCACAAACAGTTCTTGTAGTCTTCTCTCATTCGTGTCTTTGCAAACATGCTCCTGGAAAATTCACATCAATGACTTCCAGAACAATCAGCGGGGTCCCTGGGAAACAGGGCAAGGGGTGCCGAGCAGGGACAGCCCTGCACCTGCCTGATGCTGGGGCAGCAGGAGTTCATCCATTTTCCTGTCTCCTTTGAGAGCCACCCTGAGAGGCTAACGATACCTTCACTGAAGTAGGAGGGAGGCACAGTTGGTGCAATGCCAGAGAGTGCCTTTATCCAGGAGGCAGGGAGGAGGCAGAGGGGTAAGCTGGCGCTCTGCAGGGAACCCGTCTCTCAGCACTGGCTCAAAGCAGAAGGAGGCAGCAGAGCTTGGCCGGACAATGCCAAGCTGTGGACACTTTGTCCGCAGCGCCAGGAAGCCGTTTGCTTCTCCAGGCCCTGGGCACTGCTCCAGTGCTGCTCCTGTGGCTTACATACAGACACAGAGCTCCCTGCTCTTTCTCAAGCCTGTTCAGCACCGGACAGGATGACACGGTCAAACGTTGTCTTTGTTACATGATCTAATTATGAAAAGTCCTGCAAAGAAGCAACTCTCATTCAAAGCATACACACAAAAAAACCCCAGACCCTGGTAGAAACCTTGACTTGATACAAGAAACATGTTCCTGTTCAGAAACACAGGCCAAGAGTTTTGGTCAATACTTTTTCCTATTAGATCTTTGAAAGGATCTCAAAGGTAACATGGTTGGACAACTTCTTTGAGGAACAAACAGGAAACACTTGTGATGCCTAAAAGAAGATTCATTGGTTTGCTTTCGCTTTCCTTTTGGCATCCTTACACTTCTGCCGGCATTCTAGAAAATCATGAAAATCCAGCATAGTATTAGGGGAAGTTTCTGAATTCACCGTTAGTCTCAAATACTTTCTTTACGTACAGTTGAGGAACTGTTCCTGTAACGTGGAGAGATTTAGTGGTTTCCCTGTTGAGTATACAACATGACATTATAGACTCCAGTATAGTAAAAAACTTCTGTTGCCTGGTAATTACAAAGCTTCAAGCTCTTCCAGAGGCTTTCCCCTGTGGAACTTCATCAGGTCCCTCTCTGCTCCGTTCTTGAGCCTGTCCTTGTCTCACCGAAGGGCAGCACAGCCTTGTGGTGCATCAGCCCCTGCTCCTGCTTCTGTCCCATCAGCAAACGTGCTGAGGGAGCGTGCTGTCCCTTCTGCCAGGTCACTGGGGAAGAGGGCAAGCAAGGCCGGCCCCAGCACGGCCCCCTGAGGTCACAAGCCTCTGAGTTTGGAGCCCCACTGTCCACTTCTCTACCGCAGTCTCCCTGAGCTGGCTCTGAGCATGTTATGGGAGGCAGGGACAAAGGCTGCCTGAAGTCCCGGTTGACAACAGCCACTGCTCTTCCCTCACAAACCCAGCCAGTCACTGCAGCAGAGGTGGCAATGAGATCGGTCAAGCATGCATTTCCCTTCCTGTTATTCCACAGGCTTGGAGATGACATCCAGGAGGAGCTGTTGTGTAAGCTTTCCGGAGATGGAGGTGATGCTGATGCACCTGCACTTTCCTGTGCCCTTTTGGAAGACTGGAGTGATGCTGGCGTTCCCGCACGGCTCACGCCTCTCTCCCAGGGCATCACCTTCCCTTACCTGCTGGCAGTGCACTCTGTGCCAGGGACAGGAGCGGAGACTTCTCTGGGTCACAAAAGGGAACGCTGGGCTCAGGCCGTGTGTCAGTGCAACCTGACAACGGGAGGAGAAGGCAGGCCAGGGACGCGGCTGCCCAGGGACCAGAGGGGCCCCACACCGCTGCCAGGCCGGGCCCGGGAGCCTCCTTCCTGCCCAAGTGGGGCCCGGCTGGGCCAGGGGGCAGCTGTTGGGACAGCTGTGCCCACAATGGCCCCTGCTCTCCAAGGCCTCCAGCCCTGCCCATCACCAGCAGGCAGGCAGGCAGGCAGGCAGGGACAGAGCAGCCCTTGGGGCCGATGCTGCAGGCTGAGAGCCCCGCAGAGGTGCTCATGCCCGCTGCCATTGGCTCTGTCCCCTGCAGCGTGCATGCTGTGTCACCGTGCAGAGGCTGACCCCTGTGCTTCCACAGGCCCTGGGATCTGCTCCTGTGCTGCTGCTGCTCTGCCCAGGGCACTCACGGGCGCTGCTCGTGCCTGGCAGCGAGCAGAGCCAGCTGGGAGTGTGACAGCAGTGCTGCTCTGGGCACCGCTGCCAGGCAAAGCACCCGGGTGCCCCTGGCCGGGGGACAGGGCCCAGGCAGGTCCCGCTTAGCACGGCCTGTCCATTCCTCCTGGGGGCTGGGGGCACTGCTGTGGCCTGAGGGGCCCTTGACATTCCTGGTTGTCCTTACAGCCCCCAGGGATGAGCTGCAGCTCAAAGGCCCCAGCCTGGCCAGACAGTCAGGCCTGGAGCCTTCCCGTGGCTCCCCAGAACCCGAGACCATGAGCCCCAGCTCACAGACACTGCCTACCAGGGTTCACCAATATTTTTTCTGCTTAGATCTTTGAAAGGATTTTGAAAATAACATTGTTTGGCAACTTCTTCAAGGAAGATACATGACACGCTTCTAATCACTAAAAGGTTTATTGGTTTGTTTTCACTTTCCCTTTGGCATCCTTATGCTTCCTTCGTCATTGCAGAACATAATGAATATCTAACGTATTCCTAGGAGAAGATTCTCAATCCACTATTAGCAGAAGTCTCTAAATTCGCTCTTTCTCTGTAACACTTCCTTTACATATCGTTAAGTAGCTGCTCCTGGAACATACAGAGATTTAGTGGCTTAGCAGACTGGACAGCACAACATGATGTTCTACACACCAGTATACTAAAAAGCTGTTGTTCCCTGCTAATGACAAAGTTTCAGGCTCTTCTCAAGGTCCTGAATGAATTTCTCATGCCAATTCCTAGCCACCTTCCCTCCCCATGCTCAGCTTCCAGCCACACTTAGCAGGGAACAGACGTCACATACTCACCTCAAGCAAGAATCCACGTCTGTCTTCCCAACTCTCTTTTTCTTCACTGAGCTCTATTGATCTACAGAATAACTTTGGGCCCTCTGCACAGAACAAAGAACCACTAAATGGGGTTAAACACTTCTGATGATGCTGCTGCTTCTAACATTCATGAACAACTCAGCAAGAAAGTCAGAAGCTCTATTCTTCACGTCCTTCCTATTCTCTTGCCCCCCACCACACGCTGCCTCCAACAGAACTGCTCTGTTCTGCAGCCTGGTGTACCAAATAAATGAAAGGCAGCAGCAGTTTCCCTGAACATGCTGAAATCTAAATTGCAGTGAAATAGCGGCTGTTTCATCAAAAGCTCAGCACCGGGATCCCACATCTTCCCCCCAAAACTGATGCCTGCTAAGGACTGACATCTCCATTTGAACACACCCTGTGAATCAGATAGGCTGGAAGGTTGCAGGGCAGCAACTGCATAAACACAGCAATGCATTTCATTAGAGTTATCTCCTAAGTTTCAAGAAACAAACATCCTTGAAGCCTGTCCTAAGCCTATATTCTAGAAAATAGAACAAGCAATTGTTTTGGCAGCCTGGGGAGTTTTGGGGGGCTGTGTATGTTTCCTTTTGTTGTTGTTTTCTTTGTTTTTATATACAAAACTGACTGGATTGAGAAGAGAAAACCCCAGATTCATTAGGACGAAGAAGCACACGGACATAGGTGGCTGACAAGAACACTCAACATTCTTAATGGTAACACCAGAAAGGCAGGGAAAAGTTAAAGACGATCTACATACCTGAGAGGATCCAAAATGTCTGGGTAACCTGTCAAGTGACTATTTTTTGGGTAAACTCTAAAAGTCCAGATAACGATGAGGCAATTATCTGAAAGAAAAGAAAGGCAGCAAGCTGCTCAGCCTTTATTTTCCCAGGACTTTCTCACGGGATTCTACCACAACTTAGACCTCAAGGAAGGATGGCAAATCTTGACTACAGAACATTCCAAACCAGGCAGCACTTTTTCCTCACTGAATTCCAGTAAGAGTTTAAAAGGGAAAAAAAACCATACAAAAGGGGGTGAATAAGTTCTGTGTTACCTCTTAGGCGTTCATCATCTCTGGAGAAGAAGAAAACTCTAGCACTTTCTGTGTGCGGGAAAGAAGGCAACCTAGACAAGTACAAAGGGATTTTAGCATCCTCAAAGGCACTATCAAATTCCATAAACACGAGTTGAAGCTGTAGTGCTTCAGAGAAATGGTATACATTTGTCCTGGGTTAGGCCAGAGGGGTCAAAATCCAGGAAGTGATTTATGCTGCCGGAAATAATATAACTTCTTTCCTGGGAGAGAGAGCCAATAATCAGGTAGTTTTAAAGATTGATATGTAGGTAAACCAATTAAAAAGTTGATCCGCCTTCGAGGAAAGAAACCATATATAAGCAGAGACTCTCTGAAGCTCTTCCTCTTTGGACCTGCTGCTGCTGTGTAGAGAGGAGCAGCTCCTGCTTCTCTCGCTGGTAAGGCCCCCCCACCTCCTTCCTTTGGAGGGATCGCGGGGGGGGGAAGGGCGGTTTTATGGCAGCCGTGCCGCTGCAGCCGGGCATGGGGGAGGAAACGGTTGGAATTTTCAGCAGATCTGGCTCAGCCGGTGTGTGAGCTACACGGGACAGGGCCAGGCCCCTGCTCCGGGCCAGGCAAGGACCGGGCCGGTTCCATCCAGCTTGGGCCAGGCCCTGCCCTGTCACCCCGGGCCCAGATGGCCCCAGCAGGCCGAGCCAGCTTGGCAGAGCCAGGCACAGAGACTCTGAGAGCTTCTGCCATCCAGCTCGGACCTGTTCAAACAGCCCGGCAGAGAGCACGTGATCCTCACACTGCCGGAGAGAGAGAGACAGAGATTAACTCTGTTCATGCCTGGACTAAACTCACAGACACCCATCCTTCCTCGCAGAGAGAGGAACGAGTGAGGACATCGACATAGTGCAGCACAGAGACTTTACAGTCAGTGAGGAAAGCAGAACTGATACTTAGAATAAAGTGCATGAGAAGTGCTTCAAGAGTGAAGCTGAAAACTCTTTTGGAGAACCATGGTTGGGGACTGAGCTAATAAATTCTCTGTAATATATGAAGATACAGTCCAAAAGGGGGATGTGAGGTTCTTATTGCAGCCAATGAACTGAAATACCGAAGTACAGACAAGTAAGTGTTGAAAAAGTACAGCCTGATGAGAAACTAGAACCAAGAGAGAGGACAGGCTGTGACCCAGAGCCCTGGTCCCGGGGACAATGCTAGAGAACCTGAGCTGTCAGGAGAACCTGTGTTGCTAAGCACAGAAGAAGAGATTTTCTTTGTTGCTGCAATTGAACTGGGCATCCTTAAAACAGGTACCCTGTAGACTGTTCATAACCTGCCCAAGTGGCTGTGGGAAGGCTACTGGTGTGGGAGGGATCCACCATTAAGCTAGACTTTGCTCCGGGTGGTGGCTAATGGTGAGGCAGAAGACCCATAAAAACTGTCTTTTTCTTACAGAAAATCCATGGTGTAAGCAAAAGAAACTTCTCTCCCTAAATGAACTGGAATAAGAGCTATTTCTGAGGTGGTAAACTGACTGGAGGTCGAAGTGTTGTCTTTTGTATATTGTCAGGGTGAATGAAATGGAGAGATGGGGGAAGGAGGGGTGGTCTGAGGAGTTTGTTCTGGTTTTTTTCTTTTTTTTTTTTCTCTTTCCCTTTGTCTTAGGTATATTAATAAAGTTTCTTTGTACTTTATAAAGTTTGAGCCTGCTTTGCCTACTCCTAATCCTCATCTCACAACAAACAATCAAGTAAATTTGGGTAAGTGTCCTGGCATTTAGCCACAAACCTGAATAGGTGAACTGAAACCACTAACTCTGACAGCTGTAACCTGAGAACAGGAAGAATAAGTCAGTTAATTGCCCAGATAGCCCCAAAACATTTATTTGTTTAGAATTTAAAACAGTGATTGCATCACATAATCTTGTTTTCTATGCTTTGCTCTCCCTCCTCTTCTTGTCAGTACCAAAGACGTACCATGCATACTTAGACCTGGTATGTTCCAGTTAAATTGGAGAACATGGCAGGGTCCAAGCATCCACAGTTACCTGCACTGAGACATAAATGAATCACCATTTACCAGTCACTTTGCCAAAGCGAAGCAGGTATTGCAAATCACACAAATGTAAAGACAAGTGTGTGCAGAAGGTACCTAGGAGATAAAAATCTGTGTGGCTCTAAGGCAGAAAACATGCTTTTAACCTAAAAAAATAATCAAACCCCACAGCTGTCTTCAAGAAACTACAGCATGTCAAATTCAGCTTCACTTTCGCTTAGATCATCTCTCTTGGAAAGGCTGTAGATGTTGGGGGGTTTTTGCTTCCAATTTAAGCTTTTTCTAAAGCTGGGCTAGGAAGAAACTGAGACTGCACATGTACATCCTTGACTAGATTTTCCTAGAGGAAACAACTTCATCTGAGAAGCTTGTGAAGAAGTTGTTCAAATCAGTGTCTTCCCTGCTTCCTGTGCCTTTCCCCCCCATCGTGACTGCACTTCATTTATTGTATTAACACCACAGATGAGAGCCAATATAAGAAAAGGAATTTTAAAAGCAGTGACGTTTTATATATCCCATTACTCAAAGTGCCACATGCAAACCCAAGCTTACAGCCCTGTACTAGGTGCAGGGGAACTAAAATAAGATCTTGCACACTGGATGGCAGGGAGGAGTGAACATATTTGTGAAAACTGCTGTGGAACAGCTACTGCATCACGAATGGCAAAAATTCCTTCCCGGGAAGATTCCTGCAGGGAGCAGGTTGCAGACACTTGAATTAGGTTTTCAGGTACTGTGCAGTCTGTGGCCACCTGACCTCAGGGTACAGCCCACACACACGTGTACTTTGGAAGATCTAAGCATGGGAATGAGTGCTCTGGCTTGCTACAGAGCTCAGTGTTTGGCAGTTTACAATGAGGAGTGTTCTTAGGGTGCACTCAGAAATAAAACAGAATTTGGCCCTTTATGGCTTTGGGGCTTAAAGTTTCTTGGGGTTTGTTTTGTTCTTTGGGGCTTGGATTTTTAGAGATGCGTAGAGAAATTCTAGTGGCAAACACTTTACATTATTAAACCACACTAGTTGTCTTATCACTGAGCACAATGAAAAATTAATTAATTTTATCTGGAATTATTGGTGATTCAAGATGTGACAACACAAATATGGTAACCTTACAAAAACGATGCGCATGGACATTCAGGTGAAAAAAAACAAAACCTCACAAATATTCTGTTCATAAAAATGAAAGTCAAGTTCAACATTTGCACCCTTGTTTTTACAAAATCAAAGGGGCAAAGGACCAACTTTCACAGAGTAATGAGAGGAGAGTCAGACATCCCTTTCTTCCATCATGGTATTATCCAGTGTCTCCAGCTGTTTTAGATACCTGGAAGGTGGGGCCAGAGTTCAGGTCCTCAGCTTTTGTGACTTGCATTGACTCTTTAACCTCTGCCCACTCCTTAGGGTGCCCGGCTGCCTGGCAGTACCTGCTCCAAGCCAAGCATCCTCACTGACACCAGAGCTGGTCGCTTCCGATGGTGCAGCTGCAGCTCGATACGAGCTGATGCAGCTCTCCAGCCCTCCAGTCTCCCTCTGCTTCAGCCTCGTTAATTCAAATGGGTGTTGGCAAACTGCAGGAAATGCCAACAAAATTTCTTCAGTGTCTCCTAAGTCCTCCTGAAAACTGTGTACGAGGAAATTCTGATGTTTCGCTCAGCTGCGCCGCACAGCTGACACTGCAGCATAGCTTTTCAGAAAAGCAAAGGAAACAAAACACAGAACCTTCTCCTGGCCCATACAGGTCACCACTAAATGATTAAACAGAAGATGTTTGGTTTAACCAAGTTCTACTGCACAAACCAGAGCGAAAGCTTCACGACATCACATCATGCAGTGTGGAGGGAAGAGCGTATTAAAAATAAAAGCAGAGCAAGTGCCACAAATGCTTCCAGTGCACCGAGCATCTCTGCAATTGGCCGGGGCAGCTGCTGCCCCACGGAGTAAGCCCTGCCCCCTGTTACAACCGGCTGAAGCACAGCATGGCTGAAGCTGTCCCCAGTTACTATCCCCGATGGCCATGCCCCCTCAAGCTAAGAACAGCACCAAGTTTGCCCGAGATCCTAAACCTCCCTCAAACTGAGCTGTGCATGGGTAGAATATGGGAGTCCATCAAGGATTCATGCTAAGCCTAGCAAACTTGTGTTATGTTACTTCTGGTTTCCAAAGCAACAGAACATCGTTCAAACCCCTGCTGGGGTATTGTCCGATAAAAATCCCTTTCAAGTGCGTCATTCAATCATTGTAAGAAGGAAAGCAGGGAAACAAAGGTGAGGCAATTTGAAAAGGTACTAAACTGAAGGAAGAAAGTAAATTAAATACCCCCCTCAAAGGAAACAAGCCTTGTGCTTACAACTGAAGTGCCTTTGCAGGGGGTTATTTGAGATGTTTAAACACGGGAAAAAGTTTTCCCTTTGTGTGGGACCCGTGTATTAAACTCAGCACAGACAAAACTGTACCCGAATGTCTAAAAGTCTCACTCGACACTTGTTCACTTAGTGAACTCACTCCAAACTCTGTGTTTCTATTTGGGTACTGTTGTACTCAGTCCAGCTGGATTAACACTAACTAGAGAGATCCTTCTGAACACAGCAAAGTCATGACCTCAGGCTCCTTGGACCTGTAGGGAGCATGTACTCACTCCCGAGCTGAACGAGCTATTTTTGGCTTACACAAAACGGGTGCCAACAGACCTGCTGTAATGAAATGCTGCTTAAAAACAGCACCTGTCTTCAGCAAAGAGATGGCTCGTGATGGCTTCCACAGACGTTCCTAAAATGCTGTGCTGCCCTAGTCAGTTTTCCAAAGGCTCTTCATGCATCAAGCTCTCGGGGGAAGGGCAGAGTGTGCACATGGCAGAGTGACATTAGGTGAGGAAGGAGAAGAAAGCAGGATCACCTAACAGAGAGCCAGCTTTTGAGTCTGGAAGCACCTGGTCTCTCGTTTGGTATCCTTCTTTTGTCACCATCTTTCACAGCCTCCGCTTACACTCCAAGGTCTGCAAGCCGTGTCTGGAAGCACACGGTGGCAGCGTGACACACAGCACAGTGCCGGTGCCACGCTCCGCACAGTGGCAGTGTGGCACACAACACCAGCGTGACACTCAGTGCAGCACCAGTGTGACACACAAACCACTGCCGGCGTGACAGAGCTGGGACACAGGGCAGGGCGGGGGTCTCTGTGAGCAGCTGGCACATGCCAGCTGAGGTGTAGGAAAACACAGCTGTCGCTCTAAACAAGTCAGTTCTTTATCCTTTGTGCACGCAGACCTTGGACCGCACAGCTGGCTGAAAGGCAGCCCGCATTGCTTTACCCCCAAAATGCTGCGGGCACGGTGCAGACGTGTAGGACTGGCTGCCTGGAATGCAGAGCTTGGCCACAGAAAGTCAAAGCTCGATCAGCAGAGCTCTGACGAAAAATGCCAGGAGAGGGCAGAAGGCGGGGGCGATATTAAAGGCTGTGTTCACCATCGCCGCCCCGGCCCCCCTCATCCAGCGCGGACCGCGCAACACAACCCACCATGCCCGGGAGCGGGGACTGCCCTGAGGGAAAGGCGGCCTGGAGCGGGGCTGGGGCTGAGACAGCTCAGGGAAAGCCGGCCTGGAGCGGGGCTGGGGCTGAGACAGCTCAGGGAAAGGCGGCCTGGAGCGGGGCTGGGGCTGAGACAGCTCAGGGAAAGCGGCCTGGAGCGGGGCTGGGGCTGAGACAGCTCAGGGAAAGGCGGCCTGGAGCGGGGCTGGGGCTGAGACAGCTCAGGGAAAGGCGGCCTGGAGCGGGGCTGGGGCTGAGACAGCTCAGGGAAAGGCGGCCTGGAGCGGGGCTGGGGCTGAGACAGCTCAGGGACAGCCGGCCTGGAGCTGGGCTGGGGCTGAGACAGCTCAGGGACAGCCGCCATGGCAGCCACCTCCAGAGGCTTTGATGTACTTATTTCTTGGTTTAATGCCCATTAAAGATTAAGATCTTTGCAAACGAGTATGATATACAAGGGTTTTTACATGTTGAGTCTGAACGAATTTTCAAAGATAAAGCCTGTTACCTCTAAACTTAACTTTTCACGGTTGCCAAACAATATGTGGAAACAATGGAGAACTTTACTTATATCTGACTTCAGACTTCCATCATGCAAAATTCATTCTAAAAAGAAGCAATGAAAAGAGGATGCAGGCAGTCTTCACAAGGCACAGAGAAGAAAACAAAAATTAGAGAACCTGAGGAAAAATACTTTATCTTCTTCATCTTCTTTGTACTTGCTATCTGAGCTTTAGTTCTCTTGCTCCTCTCTAAACAAGGCACTTTACAGCTTTATTGTCTCAGGGGTGTATTTCCCCAATCGCTGACTTGCCATTTAAGCTCTGGTTTATCAGAAATGCACAACAAGGGATTCTCTGTGGAAGAGAGTTGCACAAGCCTCTGGATTGCTGACCATTCACCTCTGCCAATGCTCACAGTAATCCCCGAACACACCTGAGCTTCCTGTCTATCTGTGAGGGAAGGACTTCCCAAAAGTCTAGGAAACAGGGCAGGGGAGACTGAAACCTTCCCTTGAGACACTTTCTGGAAGGCCTGCAAGGACCCTGTCTTTCTTTGGAACAGAGGTGGTCCTGGTGCATGGCGTTGGCTGTCTTGCCCTCGATGCCCCCTCTATTCCAGAAGGACTTTTATCCACGTCATTGCTTGTCTGTCCCTCCAGTTCCAGGGCCTCAGACCTGCTCTGCAAGGTACTAAAGCTCTATGTCAGCTGTAAATTTTCAGAATAAGGCAGTTGGCATGGCTCTTACTGGGCTTTTTAGCCAGGCTTACAATGTATTTTGAGAAGAAAAAGGAGAGAAGGGTAGATACCATAGGGGGATGCAGCACAATCTCACCAGCTTTTTCATCTGCGCTCTTGAAGCACAGTGGCCAGCTCTTGCACTGCGCCGTCTTCTCGTGTGTTCTGGTGAGCGGGACTGTCCCATGCTCAGGCCCAGGATAATTCTGGTGCCAAAGTCCTGTTGCCTGCAAATATCAGCCTCCTTTTTACCCAGCTGGAGCTGATTTCAGCACATTTGCTGAGTCGGCTTTATTAGTCTTTCCCTTATTTTGCCAGTTCTGCCAAGCTTTGTCAGCCTCCCTCTGGGTCTGAGATCAGTGAAGCGTGCCCAGCCGTGCCCCTGAAAAAGACAATTCTGGAAACAAGCACTTTGCTTTTCTAAGCCCGGGACATCACTTCGAGCTTGCAGGCTGCTGTGTGTGTCACGGGTTAAATGTCCCTTCTTGTTGACGAGGCTTGAAAGCGTGCAAAGCTGAAGCATTAAAGGCCATCCTCTCTTCAGGAAAGGTGACCGATGGCACGGTTTGCAACAGGTCCGCGCCCGCGCCTTGCTGAGCGGCAGAACGTCGCCGGCGCCATTGCAGGGCTCAGGGCTCTCCCTTGTGGGCGAGCGGCGCCATGACAGCGCGGGCGCTGCGCGGCGGGGCTGCAGGGCGGGAAGGCGAGGGCGGCTGTGAGGGCCGGGCCGCTTGCTGCCCAGAGCCGAGCTGGCGCTGTTCCCTCAGGCGTTCCCGCCGCGCTGCTGGGAGCCGTGCAGGCGTTCCTCGGCCTGTGCGAGAAGCGTGGGGCCGCTGCCGGCTCCCAGCCCGCAGATCTGCCTGCTGGACGAGGCTGCACGGCCAGAGCTGCCGTGCGGCGGCAGGGAAACCCGCCCTTGCACGGTGTCAGGAAAATCCACAAACGCCAGAGGTTTATGTCCCAAAAGGAGACAGAGGAGTCCCTCAAGTTTATTCGAATAAAGGGAGACACTCAACTGGGGCACAAGCGTGTGAGGTTTCTCTCCCGAGGTTTTGGAGAGCACAGTCTACCTTTCATGCTAACTCCCGGCCGCATGTTGCCCTCTTCCTTTCCCCATTGCCTGAGGTACTAGGAAGGTACAGCTTTCCCGAACTGCCTTCCACGTATTCCCCCCGTGAATCCAGCGTTTTACCCCAAGGTTCAGAAGTTCAGGCTTGTGCAGACCCTTGTGTGTTTCAGGAGCCAGGCTGCCTGAGCTCTGCAACAAACTGATGCCTATATAACCTAGATTACAGTTAGAAGGTACTTATTTAACCTGAGTTATAAGATATCTATGTAACCTAGTATCAATATGACCTGAATCATGACTTCTTATCAATATAACCTGAAGCATATGCTTTTATACTTATATAGCCAGAATTATAGTTTTTCCTTACGTAGCCTGAATCAGAACATTATACCTATATAACCGGAATCATAACTTTTGATACATATACATATATATAACCTGAGAGGAGTAACTTTTTCATACAATGTAATGTCCAGTATATGGTTAACTAGTTGCTTAAATGCTGAATAGACAAAAAGAGAGAAAAAACTCACCAGGTGTATACTTTCAGAGACAGATAAGTGTAGTATTAATGAGGAATTGGCAAGAACAAGCCAGTTAGCCACAAAGCAAAGAACTGAGACCGGTTAAGACCAGATGGACCAAGAAACACCGTAACTACACATGCGTCGAAGACAAAGTTGAAAAGTTCAAGTGCGAAGAAGACTTTATAAGCCTTCATCAAAGACCCTCGAAGACCCTCGAACTGGGGAAGCGCAAGCACAGTACAAAAAGTTATCTAATAACCATGAGATCATCCTATGTAAAGGACTTCCGAGGGGTATGCAGTGATGCTGTAATGACATAGGCAACATTAAGCATAATTTACTGTATAAATGTACCACAACACTTGACAAGGGTGGGTGAGTTAGGAAGAGCAATCCCCCTTACCACCAGCGATGCAATAAACAAATACCCGCTCTCTAGATGTCAGTCTATGGGGATTTATTTCCAGCCTATCTTTCGGGCATCAAAACCTATGGCCCAAAGTCAGTAGAAACATTAAGACCCATTTCAAAGACATTAAGACCCATACCTTCACTCACCAGCCAGCCATGCTGGGCCCGGGAGCCTCCTTCCTGCCCAAGTGGGGCCCGGCTGGGCCAGGGGGCAGCTGTTGGGACAGCCGTGCCCGCAATGGCCCCTGCTCTCCAAGGCCTCCAGCCCTGCCCATCAGCCAGGCAGGCAGGCAGGCAGGCAGGGACAGAGCAGCCCTTGGGGCCGATGCTGCAGGCTGAGAGCCCCGCAGAGGTGCTCATGCCCGCTGCCATTGGCTCTGTCCCCTGCAGCGTGCATGCTGTGTCACCGTGCAGAGGCTGACCCGGACACCTGCGGCGACAAACTGCAGAAACACGGGCTCTGTGCCCACGTGTTCTGCCTGGTGAGTTGCCCCGGGCGCTCCCTCCAGCAAGGCAGTGGGCAGTCCCTGCCACTCCCTCCTCATCAGCTCCTCCCCTGTTCTGCAGTTTTTTGCCACTCTGCTATTTCGACGGCACAATGCCCGTTCTGGACTGATGGGCTTTCACCCACACGATATCCAAATTGCAGTCAGGCGGGCGGCACAGAAGGTGAGAGCGTGACAAGAGCAGGGAGATTTGTGCCAGCCGAGGTTTGCCAAAGCTCAGGCCAGAGCCCAGGAAAGAAAGGCCGGCCATCCAGCCGGCTGTGGGATGAAAGTCTGGCTGCCAGCAGCTGCACAGAGGCTCTGGCCCAGGAGCCTCCTCCACCAGGCTGCTGTGTGGGCTGAGACCCAGCAGCGGCCGCATCCTGCGCCCTGCCCGGAGCCGTGGGGCCGCCTGGGGAGGCCCCGAGGCTGCCGCTGATGGGGCTGCTTGGCTCTTTGCAGCACTGCTGCGTCTGCGGCCAGAGCGGGGCCACCGTCATGTGCTGCGAGGAAGGCTGCAGGAGATGGGAGTGTGACCACTGTGCTGCTCTGGGCATGGCTGGTCGGCAAAGCAGCCGGGTGCCTGTGGGCTGGGAGCAGTGGCCAGGCTGGGCGCTTGGTGGAGCCTGTTTGCTCCTTGTGGGCTGCGGGCACTGCTCTGGCCTCGCCCAGGCCTGGGGGGCCCTTTCTGACTGTCCTTACATTTCTGACTGTCCTTACATTTCTGACTGTCCTTACAGCCCCTGGGGGTTAGACAGAGATCAAGGCCCCAGCCTGACCAGACAGTCACAGGAGCCTTCCCATGGCTCTGCAGGATCCCAGGCCATGAGGCCTGGCTCCCCAGTGTCAATTGCCAAAGACCAGCAACCGCAGCAGTGTCCAACATGCAGCATTGCAGCATGCACTGCCATCTTTCTCGCTGTACAGCAGCAGCCCCAGACCGCAGAATGGAGCAACATCAGGGTCAACATACAACAGCTCCCCAGACCCTGAGAACAGCAGCCATTATAGACGTGCTGGGCCTGACCACAGGCGAAACCGCTCTTGCCAGGAATGTTGGGCCCCAAATCGGCCTGTCCTGTTGAGGAGTTGCCAAGATAGGAGCTGCAGGACAGGACCAAGGGCTGAGAGGCCCAGGAAGAGGGAGACGCCATCATGGACAATCCCCAGATGCAGCCGCTCCCACCAGCGACGTCAGGCTTCAGCTCAGGCCTCAAAAAGCTGCATGTAGCGTCATCTTTTCTTTCCAGCCCATTTGCTCTCTGCTGTAAGGGAAGGTGATAAAGGTCAATACAGGGACCCTGAGATTGCAGGTCTCTGACAAGAGAGCTCCCGCTAGCTCTTGACATATCTATTGGCAGGAAAGAAATCTGTGCTAAATACCTTGATTGCTATGTTACCGTGTTTTAAGTGAAAAGTAACTTAAGGATGTGGCTAATTAAAAAGGACACTTGTTCCTGCCTTTTAGACTCCAGCGTCAAATGTTTCCCCACTGCTTACCTGTCTCGGTTTGAGACAAGTTAGGAGGAAATGTCGTGAAAGGAGCATCTCCTCTAAAGAAGGCCGGTTCCAGCATGGACACTCTCCACCAAACAAAAGGAATTTCCTGGAGGAAAGGAAAAAGCCTGTTTATTTAACAAGCAGAGTGCACACAGGCACGGGAAAATGAATGAATAATGTTAGATAATAAACCTTCTCGCTGGGGAGAAAGCTGCTGGATTTGAGAGTCCTGCTTGGCTTCTCCTGAGGTCCGCAGCCGGGATGCGGTGTCCTGGGGCCTCCCCTGCTGCAGCTGTGGCATGGGGCTCCTGGCGATAGTCTGGTTTTTTGGACCAGAGCAAAGCTGAACAGTTCCAGAAGAAGCCACAGAAATTACCAGAGAAGCTGTATGCAGTCCTGGGAAACTTCTTGCCTCAGCTAACAAAGAGAAGCGAGCTAAAAGCAAAAATGAAAGACTCTCTCTCTCTGCTGAGAAAGAATCGAGAGAGAGAGAGAGAGAGGAGGAGTATCTGTGTTTGAACACAGACCACGGAAGGAATTCCCCCAGCTTCCACCCCTTCCCCTGGGCCTCGCTTAAAGCTGGAGGACCCATGTCTGGGCATACAGCAGATGACAGGAGATGGTACAGTCATCCCAGGACATTACACTTGAATGTGAACCATTCCTTAATGGGCCTGGATAAGTTTGTGGAGATAGGAAGAGCAAGGCAGCTCTCAGGGAAGCTGTCATTTTTCAGTATATTTGCTAGTAGGAAAGCACGGAGCAAACTGGCAAAGTTCCTTTCATGTGGGAAAAGCATCCTCCTGCATTTGACTTCTGAGTCGAGGACTGCTTCAAACTCTCCAGTCAGGTGTACACAGAAACCTCCCATTGAATTCCCTGGGTTTCCATTGAGTCCGTGCAAAAGATGACGATTCTCAGGAGCTTCATAGCAATTTTTCCATTTCATATGAAATGTCAAGGTTGTTAGTTCATAGGATGACAGGATAATTGAGGTTGGGAGGCAGCTGTGGTAGTCTGCAGCTTTATGTCCTGTTGCCAACAGTGATCAGCAGTGGCATCCATTCAGGTTCATCTTAGTTTCCTCCAGACAGCTCTTGAGGAAAACGTTGGTTCAAGTGGAGCAGGTTTGGAACCTGTCAGGGGCAAGGGACTCCACAAGCTCTCCGGGCAACCAAGTGCCAGGGGAAGGAGCAGACATTTCCCTTGGCCGGGGCCGGAGCCCTGGAGCGGCCCTGCCTGAACAGCACCTTTCTGCCAGCACTGCCAGCCTCGATGGCTGCCCCGGGACGTGGCATTTGACCCTGCGCTTGCTGCAGGAGTCCCTGCCCTGCTTCCGCACTCTCCAAAGGCTCGGACCCATCGCAGAATCTCGGCTACCAAGGGGGCCGCCTCAAGTGGCTGGCAGGGAACTGAGGCCATGGCTACCCCAATATTGGGTGCACGGTGCTGATGTCAGTGAGGCCATTGTGACCCGTGCGACCAAGGCCACAAAAGGCAACGCTGGGCTCAGGCCGTGTGTCAGTGCGACCTGACAACGGGAGGAGAAGGCAGGCCAGGGACGCGGCTGCCCAGGGACCACAGGGGCCCCACACCTCGGGGCTCTGGGCCTGTGCTGCAGGCTCACGCGCCTCTCCCTTGCCAGAATCAACAGAGCAAGTTGCGGACGAGACGGCAGCGTTCCTCGACGCGACGACGGGAGGAGAAAGCGCACAGGAGCAGGGCTCACACGGGGCTCACCAGGGAGTAGAGTCCTCGTGCCCCTGGGCCTGTGCTGCAAACTCCTCACTGCTCTTCTTTCTCCCACAGAGAGAGAGGACGAGCACCTGGAGCAGACCACGGCGTTCCTGAACAGGGACTCACCCATGACCACGACCATGTCTGACAGGAAGCAGGAGGCCGCTGATGCCAGGGAGCCAGGTGAGGGCAAAGCAGCTCTCCCACAGCCTGGCACAAGGGCTTTTGGAGCGGCCAGTGTGGGACCCAGAGCAGAAGCAGGGGGAGGCTGGAGCTGCTCTGCCAGGCCAGGCCCGGGAGCCTCCTTCCTGCCCAAGTGGGGCCCGGCTGGGCCAGGGGGCAGCTGTTGGGACAGCCGTGCCCGCAATGGCCCCTGCTCTCCAAGGCCTCCAGCCCTGCCCATCAGCCAGCCAGGCAGGCAGGCAGGCAGGCAGGGACAGAGCAGCCCTTGGGGCCGATGCTGCAGGCTGAGAGCCCCGCAGAGGTGCTCATGCCCGCTGCCATTGGCTCTGTCCCCTGCAGCGTGCATGCTGTGTCACCGTGCAGAGGCTGACCCGGACACCTGCGGCGACAAACTGCAGAAACACGGGCTCTGTGCCCACGTGTTCTGCCTGGTGAGTTGCCCCGGGCGCTCCCTCCAGCAAGGCAGTGGGCAGTCCCTGCCACTCCCTCCTCATCAGCTCCTCCCCTGTTCTGCAGTTTTTTGCCACTCTGCTATTTCGACGGCACAATGCCCGTTCCGGACTGATGGGCTTTCACCCACACGATATCCAAATTGCAGTCAGGCGGGCGGCACAGAAGGTGAGAGCGTGACAAGAGCAGGGAGATTTGTGCCAGCCGAGGTTTGCCAAAGCTCAGGCCAGAGCCCAGGAAAGAAAGGCCGGCCATCCAGCCGGCTGTGGGATGAAAGTCTGGCTGCCAGCAGCTGCACAGAGGCTCTGGCCCAGGAGCCTCCTCCACCAGGCTGCTGTGTGGGCTGAGACCCAGCAGCGGCCGCATCCTGCGCCCTGCCCGGAGCCGTGGGGCCGCCTGGGGAGGCCCCGAGGCTGCCGCTGATGGGGCTGCTTGGCTCTTTGCAGCACTGCTGCGTCTGCGGCCAGAGCGGGGCCACCGTCATGTGCTGCGAGGAAGGCTGCAGGAGATGGTTCCACCTGCCCTGTGCCAAGGAGGGCGGCTGTGTAACCCTTTATATTCCAAACTACAGGTACCTCTCTCTCCACTCCTGGTCACCCCTAAGGAAGGACGCAGCATTTCTCACTTTGCCCATCCCTTTTTCCCCAGCTCCTACTGCGCTGAGCACCGCCCAGAGCAGGACGTGCAGGCGACTCCGGAGCCAGGCACTGAATGCCCCATCTGCATGGAGCCTGTGGAGGACAAAATCTCTTACAGCACCATGGTGTGCCCAGCGTGCAAAAGAGCCTGGTTCCACAGGGACTGCATGCAGGCAGGAGCCATCCCCTCAGCCCCGGGGCACAGCAGGTGCTCAGCAGCACCAGGGCCTCGCTCACGCTGCTTCTGTTTGCCCTGCAGGGACAGGCCTTGCGCGCTGGTGCTTTATGCCTCCACTGCCCCCTCTGCAGAAACATCACAGAATTCCTTCCACAAATGTTCATCATGGGGATCCGAATCCCATTAAGGTTGGTGTCCTTGTGCCTGGCTCACAAGACAGGAGGCTGCAAGTGCTGTGCTGTGCCAGGCCCTGCCCTGTCCCGTGCCACTGGGCTTCAGCTTCATGCACGAGTTGGAAAAGCACTGGAGGAAGAGCAGGGACACCCTGTACCTCTGTGAGGGTGGGGCAGCAGAAACTCATCAGCTTTGCCTTTCTCCATCAGACAGCCAACATGGGAGGACAACGATGCCTTTGCGGATCTAGGAGAGAGGCACAGCAGGTGCAATGCCAGGGAGTGCCTTTATCCAGGAGGCCGGGAGGAGGCAGAGGAAGAGGGGTAAGTTGGGAAGCAGCACCCAGGGCTCTGTGGAGAAGCCGTGTCTCAGCACTGGCTCAAAGCAGAAGGTGCCAGCAGAGCTCAGCTGGACAATCCCGAGCTGTGGGCGCTTTGTCTTCAGGACCATGAACCCGTTTGTTTCTCCAGGCCCTGGGAACTGCTCCTGTGCTCCTCCTGTGCTGCTGAGGGCACCCACAGGCGCTGCTCTGGCCTGAACAAGAGGAGAACAACTGGGAGTGCGACAGCTGTGCTGGGCTGGGCACAGGTATGAGGCAAAGTGACTCTGGGCCGGGGTCAGTCCCTGGGCCAGGTACATTGCCCATGGGGGGTTTCCACACTGGCTTTGGCACAGCCCGTCCACTCCTTGAGGGCTGGGGGCATTGCTGCTTGGCCTGGCCTGGCCTGGGGCCCTTGACATTCCTGCTTGCCCTTGCAGCCTCCCGGGATGAGCCGCAGCTCAGTGGCTCCAGCCTGGCCAGACAGTCAGGCCTGGAGCCTTCCCGTGGCTCCCCAGCATCCCAGGCCATCCGTCCCAGCTCCCGCAGCCCGGTGTCGTCGGGTCTGGCTCGCCAGTCTCCATCTTCAGAGACCAGAAACCGCAGGAGCCGTCGCCATGCAGCATCGCAGCAGTTGCTGCAATTTTCCTTGACGGAGAGCAGCAGCACCAGCACAGAGGCAAGATCAGGGTCAACATACGACAGCTCCCCAGACCCTGAGAACAGGAGCCATTCCAGACATGCTGACCGCAGGCGAAACCGCTCTCGCCAGCAACGTCGGGCCCCAAGCCAATCCGTGCGGTCAAGGAGTCGCCAAGACAGGAACTGCAGGACAGGATCAAGGGCTGAGAGGCCCAGGAACAGGGAGACGCCATCGCAGGCATCCCCCAGACGCAGCCGCTCTCGCCAGCAAGGTCGGGCCTTGAATCGACCTGTCCGGTCAAGGAGTCCCCAGGACAGAATTCGCCCGACAACAGCACGAGCTGAGAGGCCCAGGCCAAGGGCCTCACCATCACAGGCTTCCCCCAGATGCGGCCACTCCTGCCAGCAACGCCAGGCCCCAAGTCCACCTGTGCGATCCCAGAGTCGCCGTGATAGAAGCCACAGGAGAGGACCAGGGCCTGAGAGGCCCACGCAAAGGGAGACGCCGTCAGGGACGTCCCCCAGACGCAGCCGCTCCCGCCTGCAACGTCGCGCCTCGGATCAACCTGTCCGGAGCGGCAGTCGCAGGGACAGGAGCCGGAGGAGAGCAGAGAGTGCTGAGAGGCCCAGGCGCAGTGGGACACCATTGGGGATGTCCCGCAGGAGCAGCCGCTCCCGCCAGCAACGTCGCGCCTCAGCTCGGACCTGGAACAGCGGCGTGTAGTGTCATCTTTTCTTTCCAGTCTGTTCGCTGCTGTAAGTGAAGGTGAGAAAGGTCAATACAGGGACCCTGAGATTTGCAGGTCTCTGAGAAAATCCTATTAGCTCTTGACATTTCTATTGGCAGGAAAGAAATCTGTGCTAAATACCCTCATTTTTGCATGTATTTAAGTGAAAAGTCACCTAAGGATGTGGCTATTTAGAAAGGACACTTGTTCCTGCCTTTAGACTCCAGCCTCAGATGTTTCCCCAGTGCCTACCCTTGAACGTGAACCACTCCTTACTGGGCTTGGATACGTTCAGGGAGACATGAAGAGCAAGGTGGCTCTTGGAGAAGCTGTCTTTGAAAAGGACATGTGCTGTGTTGCTACCCTTGAACATTCTCATTTCAGTAAAGCCCAAAGGAAGACGAAAGAAGAGAGTGAGACACTGCCTCAAGTGCCTGAAGAAATCGATTCTGATATCGCTGCTGATTTAAAAGACTTGCTTGGACATTCAAAGAACAAACCAGGAAAAAACCGAGGAAATACCCTGGGACAGAGAGGACGTGCAGGGCTCTGCCCCACATGACCATTTGGGACCTTTGCCTGAGAAGGACGTGGCTCAGGAGTCGAGTGCTTTCAAGTTTTCCTTCTTTGGAGACACGGAGGAGTTGGGCATCAAAGAAGGTACCAGCAGAACCCCTCTAACTGTGCCATTTCTAAGGAAGAGCTTCTGGCAGGCACTGTAGAGCAGTATGGTGTAAAGAAGGTCAGCATCCAGGGGATTTTCAGCAGCAGAAGACAGTAATTAGGCAGAAGCATTTTGATCTTCCTTTCTACTTGCCAAGGTTGTGGTGGATTAATGAGAGGTAACTCCTGCTTGCATCTCAGGAATTTCGAAAGGTGTTCTTTGAGAAGGCATTGGGTTTTTTGCAGAGTGGTGAAAAAGCTTGCTGTCATCCCCTGAATTTCTCAAACAGGGAAAGAGATGGCACACCAGTCATACCAAGTTTCGTAGGGCCTAACAAGATTCTAAAGAAAATGTGTGTTTCTGTAGAGTGAGGAGCAAAATCCTGGAGTTGACCCCAAGATCCACGAACATTCTGTTAGTTACTGAATTCTATTCTTGGACCTTTAGGAAATGGAAACCGAATGGCACATGATCATTGGGCTGTCCTAACCTCAGATAAAATGAGGCCTTATGAGATGAAGATGAAACAATATTAAATCAAGTCACAGTCATGGAGGAAAGAAAAGAAACCATGTGAAGGTATATGAAATATGAAAAAAACCCAGTGCAACAACACAAAGCACCAAGCCCCCCACACTTCTGCTGAATTCAGAAGGCATTCCGTGTCTTCTGAATGCAATGCTAGATGTTTAAGAATACATAAGAGATCCCTAGAACAAAGTGGCAAATACTGGAGCAGAGATTTAGCTCAGAAAATCTGGGAGGAGAAGATTCTGTCCTTAAATCTGTCTTCTCCAGTGTAAGTATTTCACTTGAAAGGAGGGATTTTTCTGAGCAAGTAGAGAATTAATCTGCTTTTGGCTTTTTTTTCCTTTTTGTTGCTGTTATTGCAGAGCCCTACCTACTTGGAACAATAAAACCGGTAAAAGTCACATGGCAAGAGGGTTCACATAGCCAAGAGAGCAGTTCTGAGGCTGATGATGAGCCTGAGACGTCAGAAATTGAAAAGGACCAAGAAATGCAAGTTCCATTTGTATTTGTCCTCTACTGGGCTGTAGGAATGGGATGCAGTGGGAATAATAATAGCAACCTGCAGGGAATGGGAAATGGGTATTGCACACCTCTGAGCAATGAAAGTCATCTTGGAAAACCATTGGTGCTGCACAGAGTCAAAAGCCCCAGCAGCCCACTTGATGTGAAGTTGAATATGAAAAGAGAGAAGTTGAGCACAAGAAATTAACTGGGTCATTTTGGTTTGACCAGACCCACTTGGAGTTTGGCCAAAAGCCAAAGGCACAGTCAGTTTTCTTTTAAAAAGCGGGGTTCTTTATAGAAGGCTCAATTTGGTTCCTGTGGAATAAAGCGCTTCAATGTATACCATTTCTCTGAAGCACTACAGCTTCAACTCGTGTTCATGGAATTTGATAGTGCCTTTGAGGATGCTAAAATCCCTTTGTACTTGTCTAGGTTGCCTTCTTTCCCGCACACAGAAAGTGCTAGAGTTTTCTTCTTCTCCAGAGATGATGAACGCCTAAGAGGTAACACAGAACTTATTCACCCCCTTTTGTATGGTTTTTTTTCCCTTTTAAACTCTTACTGGAATTCAGTGAGGAAAAAGTGCTGCCTGGTTTGGAATGTTCTGTAGTCAAGATTTGCCATCCTTCCTTGAGGTCTAAGTTGTGGTAGAATCCCGTGAGAAAGTCCTGGGAAAATAAAGGCTGAGCAGCTTGCTGCCTTTCTTTTCTTTCAGATAATTGCCTCATCGTTATCTGGACTTTTAGAGTTTACCCAAAAAATAGTCACTTGACAGGTTACCCAGACATTTTGGATCCTCTCAGGTATGTAGATCGTCTTTAACTTTTCCCTGCCTTTCTGGTGTTACCATTAAGAATGTTGAGTGTTCTTGTCAGCCACCTATGTCCGTGTGCTTCTTCGTCCTAATGAATCTGGGGTTTTCTCTTCTCAATCCAGTCAGTTTTGTATATAAAAACAAAGAAAACAACAACAAAAGGAAACATACACAGCCCCCCAAAACTCCCCAGGCTGCCAAAACAATTGCTTGTTCTATTTTCTAGAATATAGGCTTAGGACAGGCTTCAAGGATGTTCGTTTCTTGAAACTTAGGAGATAACTCTAATGAAATGCATTGCTGTGTTTATGCAGTTGCTGCCCTGCAACCTTCCAGCCTATCTGATTCACAGGGTGTGTTCAAATGGAGATGTCAGTCCTTAGCAGGCATCAGTTTTGGGGGGAAGATGTGGGATCCCAGTGCTGAGCTTTTGATGAAACAGCCGCTATTTCACTGCAATTTAGATTTCAGCATGTTCAGGGAAACTGCTGCTGCCTTTCATTTATTTGGTACACCAGGCTGCAGAACAGAGCAGTTCTGTTGGAGGCAGCGTGTGGTGGGGGGCAAGAGAATAGGAAGGACGTGAAGAATAGAGCTTCTGACTTTCTTGCTGAGTTGTTCATGAATGTTAGAAGCAGCAGCATCATCAGAAGTGTTTAACCCCATTTAGTGGTTCTTTGTTCTGTGCAGAGGGCCCAAAGTTATTCTGTAGATCAATAGAGCTGAGTGAAGAAAAAGAGAGTTGGGAAGACAGACGTGGATTCTTGCTTGAGGTGAGTATGTGACGTCTGTTCCCTGCTAAGTGTGGCTGGAAGCTGAGCATGGGGAGGGAAGGTGGCTAGGAATTGGCATGAGAAATTCATTCAGGACCTTGAGAAGAGCCTGAAACTTTGTCATTAGCAGGGAACAACAGCTTTTTAGTATACTGGTGTGTAGAACATCATGTTGTGCTGTCCAGTCTGCTAAGCCACTAAATCTCTGTATGTTCCAGGAGCAGCTACTTAACGATATGTAAAGGAAGTGTTACAGAGAAAGAGCGAATTTAGAGACTTCTGCTAATAGTGGATTGAGAATCTTCTCCTAGGAATACGTTAGATATTCATTATGTTCTGCAATGACGAAGGAAGCATAAGGATGCCAAAGGGAAAGTGAAAACAAACCAATAAACCTTTTAGTGATTAGAAGCGTGTCATGTATCTTCCTTGAAGAAGTTGCCAAACAATGTTATTTTCAAAATCCTTTCAAAGATCTAAGCAGAAAAAATATTGGTGAACCCTGGTAGGCAGTGTCTGTGAGCTGGGGCTCATGGTCTCGGGTTCTGGGGAGCCACGGGAAGGCTCCAGGCCTGACTGTCTGGCCAGGCTGGGGCCTTTGAGCTGCAGCTCATCCCTGGGGGCTGTAAGGACAACCAGGAATGTCAAGGGCCCCTCAGGCCACAGCAGTGCCCCCAGCCCCCAGGAGGAATGGACAGGCCGTGCTAAGCGGGACCTGCCTGGGCCCTGTCCCCCGGCCAGGGGCACCCGGGTGCTTTGCCTGGCAGCGGTGCCCAGAGCAGCACTGCTGTCACACTCCCAGCTGGCTCTGCTCGCTGCCAGGCACGAGCAGCGCCCGTGAGTGCCCTGGGCAGAGCAGCAGCAGCACAGGAGCAGATCCCAGGGCCTGTGGAAGCACAGGGGTCAGCCTCTGCACGGTGACACAGCATGCACGCTGCAGGGGACAGAGCCAATGGCAGCGGGCATGAGCACCTCTGCGGGGCTCTCAGCCTGCAGCATCGGCCCCAAGGGCTGCTCTGTCCCTGCCTGCCTGCCTGCCTGCCTGGCTGATGGGCAGGGCTGGAGGCCTTGGAGAGCAGGGGCCATTGCGGGCACGGCTGTCCCAACAGCTGCCCCCTGGCCCAGCCGGGCCCCACTTGGGCAGGAAGGAGGCTCCCGGGCCCGGCCTGGCAGAGCAGCTCCAGCCTCCCCCTGCTTCTGCTCTGGATCCCCAATGGTGTCCCACTGCACATGGGCCTCTCAGCACTCTCTACTCTCCTCCTGCTCCTGTCCTGGCGACTGCTGCTCCGGACAGGTTGATCTGAGGCCCGGCGTTGCAGGCGGGAGCGGCTGCGTCTGGGGGATGCCTGTGATGGTGCGGCCCTCGGCCTGGGCCTCTCAGCTCGCGGTGATGTCTGGTGGATCCTGTCCTGATCCTGACTTCTCCTTGACCGGCCAGGTCGATTCAAGGCCCAACCTTGCTGGTGGGATTGGCTGCGTCTGGGGGATGCCTGCGATGGCATCTCCCTTTTCCTGGGCCTTTCAGCTCTTGGTCCTGCACTGTGGCTCCTGTCTCTGGGATTCATTGATTGTACGACTTGTTTTGGGTCCTGACGTTGCTGGCGAGAGCGGTTTTGCCTGCGGTCAGGCCCAGCACATCTGTAATAGCTCCTGTTCTTAGGGTCTGGGGAGGTGATGTACAACGACCCTGATGTTGCTTCACGCTGCATGCTGGGGCTGCTGCTCTCTGGGGAGGAAGATTGCAGTGAGCGCTGCAATGCTGCATGGCGGCAGCTCCTGTGGTTGCTCGTCCCTGGAGATGTAGACTGGGGAGCCAGACCCGACGACACCGGGCTGTGGGAGCTGGGACGGATGGCCTGGAATGCTGGGGAGCCACGGGAAGGCTCCAGTCCTGACTGTCTGGCCAGGCTGGAGCCATTGAGCTGCGGCTCATCCCAAGAGGCTGCAAGGGCAAGCAGGAATGTCAAGGCCCCCCAGGCCTGGGCCAGGCCACAGCAGCACCCCCAGCCCTCCAAGAGCGGACGGGCTGTGCCAAGCCCCCCCTGAGCACTGACACCAGCCCAGGGACACCCAGCCAGGCGCTTTGCCTCCTACCCGTGCCCAGCCCCGCACAGCTGTCACACTCCCAGCTGTCTACGCTGTTTCTCAGGCGAGGGGAGCGCCTGTGGGTGCCCTCAGCAGCACAGGAGGAGCACAGGAGCAGTTCCCAGGGCCTGGAGAAACAAACGGGTTCATGACACTGAACACAATGTGTCCACAGCTTGTGATTGTCCAGCTGAGCTCCCCTGCCTCCTTCTGCTTTGAGCCAGTGCTGAGACACGGCTTCTCCACAGAGCCCTGGGTGCTGCTTCCCAACTTACCCCTCTTCTTCTGCCTCCTCCCGGCCTCCTGGATAAAGGCACTCCCTGGCATTGCACCTGCTGCGCCTCTCTCCATTATCTGCAAAGGCATCGTTGTCCTCCCATCTTGGCCGTCTGATGGAGAAAGGCAAAGCTGATGAGTTTCTGCTGCCCCGCCCTCACAGAGGTACAGGGTGTCCCTGCTCTTCCTCCAGTGCTTTTCCAACTCGTGCATGAAGCTGAAGCCCAGTGGCACGGGACAGGGCAGGGCCTGGCACAGCACAGCACTTGCAGCCTCCTGTCTTGTGAGCCAGGCACAAGGACACCAACCTTAATGGGATTCGGATCCCCATGATGAACATTTGTGGAAGGAATTCTGTGATGTTTCTGCAGAGGGGGCAGTGGAGGCATAAAGCACCAGCGCGCAAGGCCTGTCCCTGCAGGGCAAACAGAAGCAGCGTGAGCGAGGCCCTGGTGCTGCTGAGCACCTGCTGTGCCCCGGGGCTGAGGGGATGGCTCCTGCCTGCATGCAGTCCCTGTGGAACCAGGCCCTTTTGCACGCTGGGCACACCATGGTGCTGTCAGACTCCCTGTCCTCCACAGGCTGCCACGTCCCTCAGGTCTTCCAAACGAGGGCTGACCGCCAGGGTGCGGTCAGCAACCCGAGCAGCGGCAAGTGAGTGTCCGTGGACTAGGTTCTCGCTTGCCAGAGTCCGGAGGCTCCAGGCTGCAGGCTGCAGCCTCCCTGTGCAGGCAGGCTAAAAGCTAAGGCGGCTACTGAAACAGTAGCAAAGCGACGGACTCCCGGGCCCAGCCGGAGTAAAGACACAGAAACAACGTATCGGGTCTCTGGGATCCACCAGCACCAAGGGCTGAGAGGCCCCAGCTCAGCGACCACCAGACTTTTATTTGAGTGCGAACCACCACTAGTATTAGGGCACCAAGGAGGGACCAAGGAGGGACAAGGAGATGGGGACCAATGGAGGGTAATTCAGGGACGGGACTGAGAGAGGGACAGGGGGGAGAACCAGTAAACCACCAAACAAAACAGAACATTCTGGAACTTGGGGATGATTGACAACTGATGGACTTAACATCAAACAAATGCGGACAGGGTGGCCGGCCCACCAACAACCCATCCCAAGTTGGGGCCTACCATCCCTTGGCCCGCCTTAGGGGGGACCCCACTATTTCTGGGGCCGGTTCCACCAAGGGCCTCTCCAATGGGTTGCCTCAGCAGATGCCTCAAAGGGAGCCACAACAGGCTCCTTGCAGATGGGGCATTCAGTGCCCAACTCCAGAGTGGCCTGCACATCCTGCTCTGGGCGGTGCTCAGGGCAGCAGGAGCTGGGGAAAAAGGGATGGGCAAAGTGGGAAATGCTGCGTCCTTCCCCAGTGCTGGCCACAAGGGGAGAAGAGGTACCTGTAGGGGCTAATGTATTGATTCACGCAGCCGCCCTCCTTGGCACAGGGCAGGTGGAACCATCTCCTGCAGCCTTCCTCGCAGCACATGACGGTGGCCCCGCTCTGGCCGCAGACGCAGCAGTGCTGCAAAGAGCCAAGCAGCCCCATCAGCGGCAGCCTCGGGGCCTCCCCAGGCGGCCCCACGGCTCCGGGCAGGGCGCAGGATGCGGCCGCTGCTGGGTCTCAGCCCACACAGCAGCCTGGTGGAGGAGGCTCCTGGGCCAGAGCCTCTGTGCAGCTGCTGGCAGCCAGACTTTCATCCCACAGCCGGCTGGATGGCCGGCCTTTCTTTCCTGGGCTCTGGCCTGAGCTTTGGCAAACCTCGGCTGGCACAAATCTCCCTGCTCTTGTCACGCTCTCACCTTCTGTGCCGCCCGCCTGACTGCAATTTGGATATCGTGTGGGTGAAAGCCCATCAGTCCGGAACGGGCATTGTGCCGTCGAAATAGCAGAGTGGCAAAAAACTGCAGAACAGGGGAGGAGCTGATGAGGAGGGAGTGGCAGGGACTGCCCACTGCCTTGCTGGAGGGAGCGCCCGGGGCAACTCACCAGGCAGAACACGTGGGCACAGAGCCCGTGTTTCTGCAGTTTGTCGCCGCAGGTGTCCGGGTCAGCCTCTGCACGGTGACACAGCATGCACGCTGCAGGGGACAGAGCCAATGGCAGCGGGCATGAGCACCTCTGCGGGGCTCTCAGCCTGCAGCATCGGCCCCAAGGGCTGCTCTGTCCCTGCCTGCCTGCCTGCCTGCCTGGCTGATGGGCAGGGCTGGAGGCCTTGGAGAGCAGGGGCCATTGCGGGCACGGCTGTCCCAACAGCTGCCCCCTGGCCCAGCCGGGCCCCACTTGGGCAGGAAGGAGGCTCCCGGGCCCAGCATGGCTGGCTGGTGAGTGAAGGTATGGGTCTTAATGTCTTTGAAATGGGTCTTAATGTTTCTACTGACTTTGGGCCATAGGTTTTGATGCCCGAAAGATAGGCTGGAAATAAATCCCCATAGACTGACATCTAGAGAGCGGGTATTTGTTTATTGCATCGCTGGTGGTAAGGGGGATTGCTCTTCCTAACTCACCCACCCTTGTCAAGTGTTGTGGTACATTTATACAGTAAATTATGCTTAATGTTGCCTATGTCATTACAGCATCACTGCATACCCCTCGGAAGTCCTTTACATAGGATGATCTCATGGTTATTAGATAACTTTTTGTACTGTGCTTGCGCTTCCCCAGTTCGAGGGTCTTCGAGGGTCTTTGATGAAGGCTTATAAAGTCTTCTTCGCACTTGAACTTTTCAACTTTGTCTTCCACGCATGTGTAGTTACGGTGTTTCTTGGTCCATCTGGTCTTAACCGGTCTCAGTTCTTTGCTTTGTGGCTAACTGGCTTGTTCTTGCCAATTCCTCATTAATACTACACTTATCTGTCTCTGAAAGTATACACCTGGTGAGTTTTTTCTCTCTTTTTGTCTATTCAGCATTTAAGCAACTAGTTAACCATATACTGGACATTACATTGTATGAAAAAGTTACTCCTCTCAGGTTATATATATGTATATGTATCAAAAGTTATGATTCCGGTTATATAGGTATAATGTTCTGATTCAGGCTACGTAAGGAAAAACTATAATTCTGGCTATATAAGTATAAAAGCATATGCTTCAGGTTATATTGATAAGAAGTCATGATTCAGGTCATATTGATACTAGGTTACATAGATATCTTATAACTCAGGTTAAATAAGTACCTTCTAACTGTAATCTAGGTTATATAGGCATCAGTTTGTTGCAGAGCTCAGGCAGCCTGGCTCCTGAAACACACAAGGGTCTGCACAAGCCTGAACTTCTGAACCTTGGGGTAAAACGCTGGATTCACGGGGGGAATACGTGGAAGGCAGTTCGGGAAAGCTGTACCTTCCTAGTACCTCAGGCAATGGGGAAAGGAAGAGGGCAACATGCGGCCGGGAGTTAGCATGAAAGGTAGACTGTGCTCTCCAAAACCTCGGGAGAGAAACCTCACACGCTTGTGCCCCAGTTGAGTGTCTCCCTTTATTCGAATAAACTTGAGGGACTCCTCTGTCTCCTTTTGGGACATAAACCTCTGGCGTTTGTGGATTTTCCTGACACCGTGCAAGGGCGGGTTTCCCTGCCGCCGCACGGCAGCTCTGGCCGTGCAGCCTCGTCCAGCAGGCAGATCTGCGGGCTGGGAGCCGGCAGCGGCCCCACGCTTCTCGCACAGGCCGAGGAACGCCTGCACGGCTCCCAGCAGCGCGGCGGGAACGCCTGAGGGAACAGCGCCAGCTCGGCTCTGGGCAGCAAGCGGCCCGGCCCTCACAGCCGCCCTCGCCTTCCCGCCCTGCAGCCCCGCCGCGCAGCGCCCGCGCTGTCATGGCGCCGCTCGCCCACAAGGGAGAGCCCTGAGCCCTGCAATGGCGCCGGCGACGTTCTGCCGCTCAGCAAGGCGCGGGCGCGGACCTGTTGCAAACCGTGCCATCGGTCACCTTTCCTGAAGAGAGGATGGCCTTTAATGCTTCAGCTTTGCACGCTTTCAAGCCTCGTCAACAAGAAGGGACATTTAACCCGTGACACACACAGCAGCCTGCAAGCTCGAAGTGATGTCCCGGGCTTAGAAAAGCAAAGTGCTTGTTTCCAGAATTGTCTTTTTCAGGGGCACGGCTGGGCACGCTTCACTGATCTCAGACCCAGAGGGAGGCTGACAAAGCTTGGCAGAACTGGCAAAATAAGGGAAAGACTAATAAAGCCGACTCAGCAAATGTGCTGAAATCAGCTCCAGCTGGGTAAAAAGGAGGCTGATATTTGCAGGCAACAGGACTTTGGCACCAGAATTATCCTGGGCCTGAGCATGGGACAGTCCCGCTCACCAGAACACACGAGAAGACGGCGCAGTGCAAGAGCTGGCCACTGTGCTTCAAGAGCGCAGATGAAAAAGCTGGTGAGATTGTGCTGCATCCCACTATGGTATCTACCCTTCTCTCCTTTTTCTTCTCAAAATACATTGTAAGCCTGGCTAAAAAGCCCAGTAAGAGCCATGCCAACTGCCTTATTCTGAAAATTTACAGCTGACATAGAGCTTTAGTACCTTGCAGAGCAGGTCTGAGGCCCTGGAACTGGAGGGACAGACAAGCAATGACGTGGATAAAAGTCCTTCTGGAATAGAGGGGGCATCGAGGGCAAGACAGCCAACGCCATGCACCAGGACCACCTCTGTTCCAAAGAAAGACAGGGTCCTTGCAGGCCTTCCAGAAAGTGTCTCAAGGGAAGGTTTCATTTGCCCTCCTTCCCTCACAGATAGAAGGAAGCTTGTGTTCGGGGATTACTGTCATTCAGAGGTGAATGGTCAGCAATCCAGAGGCTTGTGCAACTCTCTTCCACAGAGAATCCCTTGTTGTGCATTTCTGATAAACCAGAGCTTAAATGGCAAGTCAGCGATTGGGGAAATACACCCCTGAGACAATAAAGCTGTAAAGTGCCTTGTTTAGAGAGGAGCAAGAGAACTAAAGCTCAGATAGCAAGTACAAAGAAGATGAAGAAGAAAAAGTATTTTTCCTCAGGTTCTCTAATTTTTGTTTTCTTCTCTGTGCCTTGTGAAGACTGCCTGCATCCTCTTTTCATTGCTTCTTTTTCTCCTAAGTAAAGTTCACATTTTTATATGTTGGGCAACCGTTTTTGTTTTCTAACCCTTTTCGAAAACCATGTTCAACCTCAAAAACGACTGTTTGCAAAGATCTTAATCTTTGATGGGCATTAAACCAAGAAATAAGTACATCAAAGCCTCTGGAGGTGGCTGCCATGGCGGCTGTCCCTGAGCTGTCTCAGCCCCAGCCCCGCTCCAGGCCGCCTTTCCCTGAGCTGTCTCAGCCCCAGCCCCGCTCCAGGCCGCCTTTCCCTGAGCTGTCTCAGCCCCAGCCCCGCTCCAGGCCGCCTTTCCCTGAGCTGTCTCAGCCCCAGCCCCGCTCCAGGCCGGCTTTCCCTGAGCTGTCTCAGCCCCAGCCCCGCTCCAGGCCGCCTTTCCCTGAGCTGTCTCAGCCCCAGCCCCGCTCCAGGCCGCCTTTCCCTGAGCTGTCTCAGCCCCAGCCCCGCTCCAGGCCGGCTTTCCCTTACGTCATGAATAGCGTGATGGCTTTTCGGGCTAATGCAGGGGCCATGCCCTTGGGAGAAAAGGAAACTTTGCGCACTTACTGTTCTCTGCCCATGCGCACGGGCAGTTTGATGCTGCCCCAGTTTGCGTCCTATCACCTCAGCTGGCCGTGCCCCAGTAGACGCCCGTTTGTGTGGAGCGTGGCACCGGCACTGTGCTGTGTGTCACGCTGCCACCGTGTGCTTCCAGACACGGCTTGCAGACCTTGGAGTGTAAGCGGAGGCTGTGAAAGATGGTGACAAAAGAAGGATACCAAACGAGAGACCAGGTGCTTCCAGACTCAAAAGCTGGCTCTCTGTTAGGTGATCCTGCTTTCTTCTCCTTCCTCACCTAATGTCACTCTGCCATGTGCACACTCTGCCCTTCCCCCGAGAGCTTGATGCATGAAGAGCCTTTGGAAAACTGACTAGGGCAGCACAGCATTTTAGGAACGTCTGTGGAAGCCATCACGAGCCATCTCTTTGCTGAAGACAGGTGCTGTTTTTAAGCAGAATTTCATTACAGCAGGTCTGTTGGCACCCGTTTTGTGTAAGCCAAAAACAGCTCGTTCAGCTCGGGAGTGAGTACATGCTCCCTACAGGTCCAAGGAGCCTGAGGTCATGACTTTGTTGTGTTCAGAAGGATCTCTCTAGTTAGTGTTAATCCAGCTGGACTGAGTACAACAGTACCCAAATAGAAACACAGAGTTTGGAGTGAGTTCACTAACTGAACAAGTATCTGGGCTTCCCATGAGGCTTCTAAAACATGAAGCAGTGAAATCTGGCCCTAGCTTGGCTGCTACAGTCATTTTACTGCGCTTTTGTGTAGGAATAAAACTTTGTGATGTGACTGAGGAGTGAGAATTCTCTTCAAACCAGAACTACAGAACTCAGATTTATTGGTAAGCTGTTTGTGCATACAGTTATTTATTATAAATGTTTTGTGTATTGTGGCAATTCCCCAAAAGAGCAGATATTGTAATTTCCTGGACTCCTGTGATGAAGGACTCATGACTTCTTGGCCAGTTCCTCTTTGTAATTGCAGAAGAAATTTCCTATTCAGTGCAAATGAATCGAGTTTTAGTGCTGGTTATTTAAGTCTGACATTTTGCTGAACACTTGGACATGAATGCTGGTTTTGAAGATGACACCTAAAGCTGTTAGAATTGTTTTGTTGGTGGACCTGAATTAATGTGACTTCCTTATTAGCTCAGTCTTTTAATTATATGTAGGGAATTTTCTCAGTAGCTTGGTCCGCTCTTTGGGATCACTCACTCTAATACCCCTTTTTATGATGAAAGTGTATTACTGAATCCCATGGGCCCTTCCAGGCTTGCTCCAGCATCTCAGCTGTCAGGACATTAAAGTTGTTAATTTTATTATGTTTCTGGGGTTTGTTCCAAATTCAACATTGCTTTGCATTAGAGTAGGTGCTGAAGAGGTAGGATGTTAGCTTTTCCGTTTCATATCTTAAAGCAGCAGGTATTTTTGCAGCATTTTTCCCCAGGCTAGGGCACACCTTTGATTTCCAATTAAAAGAGTTACTTGTGGGACAGGTGAGACTTTTAGACACTCAGGTACAGTTTTGTCTGTGCTGATTTTAATACATGGATCCCACACAAAGGGAAAACTTTTTTTTCTTTAAAAATGTAAAATAACTCCCCATAAAAAGGCATTTTCATTGTAAACACATGGCTTGTTTTCCTTGAGGAGGGGGTTTAATTTACTTTCTGCCTTCAGTTTAGTACCTTTTCAAATTGCCTCACCTTTGTTTCCCTGCTTTCCTTCTTACAATGATTGAATGACGCACTTGAAAGGGATTTTTATCGGACAATACCCCAGCAGGGGTTTGAACGATGTTCTGTTGCTTTGGAAACCAGAAGTAACATAACACAAGTTTGCTAGGCTTAGCATGAATCCTTGATGGACTCCCATATTCTACCCATGCACAGCTCAGTTTGAGGGAGGTTTAGGATCTCGGGCAAACTTGGTGCTGTTCTTAGCTTGAGGGGGCATGGCCATCGGGGATAGTAACTGGGGACAGCTTCAGCCATGCTGTGCTTCAGCCGGTTGTAACAGGGGGCAGGGCTTACTCCGTGGGGCAGCAGCTGCCCCGGCCAATTGCAGAGATGCTCGGTGCACTGGAAGCATTTGTGGCACTTGCTCTGCTTTTATTTTTAATACGCTCTTCCCTCCACACTGCATGATGTGATGTCGTGAAGCTTTCGCTCTGGTTTGTGCAGTAGAACTTGGTTAAACCAAACATCTTCTGTTTAATCATTTAGTGGTGACCTGTATGGGCCAGAAGGTTCTGTGTTTTGTTTCCTTTGCTTTTCTGAAAAGCTATGCTGCAGTGTCAGCTGTGCGGCGCAGCTGAGCGAAACATCAGAATTTCCTCGTACACAGTTTTCAGGAGGACTTAGGAGACACTGAAGAAATTTCGTTGGCATTTCCTGCAGTTTGCCAACACCCATTTGAATTAACGAGGCTGAAGCAGAGGGAGACTGGAGGGCTGGAGAGCTGCATCAGCTCGTATCGAGCTGCAGCTGCACCATCGGAAGCGACCAGCTCTGGTGTCAGTGAGGATGCTTGGCTTGGAGCAGGTACTGCCAGGCAGCCGGGCACCCTAAGGAGTGGGCAGAGGTTAAAGAGTCAATGCAAGTCACAAAAGCTGAGGACCTGAACTCTGGCCCCACCTTCCAGGTATCTAAAACAGCTGGAGACACTGGATAATACCATGATGGAAGAAAGGGATGTCTGACTCTCCTCTCATTACTCTGTGAAAGTTGGTCCTTTGCCCCTTTGATTTTGTAAAAACAAGGGTGCAAATGTTGAACTTGACTTTCATTTTTATGAACAGAATATTTGTGAGGTTTTGTTTTTTTTCACCTGAATGTCCATGCGCATCGTTTTTGTAAGGTTACCATATTTGTGTTGTCACATCTTGAATCACCAATAATTCCAGATAAAATTAATTAATTTTTCATTGTGCTCAGTGATAAGACAACTAGTGTGGTTTAATAATGTAAAGTGTTTGCCACTAGAATTTCTCTACGTCCAAGCCCCAAAGAACAAAACAAACCCCAAGAAACTTTAAGCCCCAAAGCCATAAAGGGCCAAATTCTGTTTTATTTCTGAGTGCACCCTAAGAACACTCCTCATTGTAAACTGCCAAACACTGAGCTCTGTAGCAAGCCAGAGCACTCATTCCCATGCTTAGATCTTCCAAAGTACACATGTGTGTGGGCTGTACCCTGAGGTCAGGTGGCCACAGACTGCACAGTACCTGAAAACCTAATTCAAGTGTCTGCAACCTGCTCCCTGCAGGAATCTTCCCGGGAAGGAATTTTTGCCATTCGTGATGCAGTAGCTGTTCCACAGCAGTTTTCACAAATATGTTCACTCCTCCCTGCCATCCAGTGTGCAAGATCTTATTTTAGTTCCCCTGCACCTAGTACAGGGCTGTAAGCTTGGGTTTGCATGTGGCACTTTGAGTAATGGGATATATAAAACGTCACTGCTTTTAAAATTCCTTTTCTTATATTGGCTCTCATCTGTGGTGTTAATACAATAAATGAAGTGCAGTCACGATGGGGGGGAAAGGCACAGGAAGCAGGGAAGACACTGATTTGAACAACTTCTTCACAAGCTTCTCAGATGAAGTTGTTTCCTCTAGGAAAATCTAGTCAAGGATGTACATGTGCAGTCTCAGTTTCTTCCTAGCCCAGCTTTAGAAAAAGCTTAAATTGGAAGCAAAAACCCCCCAACATCTACAGCTTTCCAAGAGATGCTGAAGCTGAATTTGACATGCTGTGAAGACATGGGTTTGATTATTTTTTAGGTTAAAAGCATGTTTCTGCCTAGAGCCACACAGATTTTTATCCCTAGGTACCTTCTGCACACTTGTCTTTACATTTGTGATTTTGCAATACCTGCTTCGCTTGGGCAAAGTGACTGGTAAATGGTGATTCATTTGTCTCAGCAGGTAACTGTGGATGCTGGGACCCTGCATGTTCTCCAATTTAACTGGAACATACCAGGTCTAAGTATGCATGGTACGTCTTTGGTACTGACAAGAAGAGGAGGAGAGCAAGGAAACAAGATTATGTGATGCAATCACTGTTTTAAATTCTAACAAATAAGAAGTTTTGGGGCTATCTGGGCAATTAACTGACTTATTCTTCCTGTTCTCAGGTTACAGCTGTCAGAGTTAGTGGGGGAAAATGTGTTGTCATGTGGAATAGCCGCATTTATTTTGATAAAAATCCGTTTGCATGCTGGGAAGGCAATGGCAGGTAGTGAAAAGAGAGCTGCCTGTTGGATTACTCAACCTCTTGAAACCTACCAAATGTGTCAGTCTTTAATACAAAAAAATAATTTAAAAACTAGAAAATAATTGAGGCAAAAGGCTTCTTAGATTCTGTCTGCTAAAAAATGCATGTCTTTTTCTACAACCTTGTTTGAGCTCTGGGGGATAAAGTACTTTTAAAAAAACTTTCTGTTATCTTGCAGTAGTGCTTTAAAATTTAACTTTAAAGACAATAGTTTATATATTGAAGAGATATCTAAAGCTCCTGAATTAGTTAGAATTGTAATTTAACAAAAAATTTCCAGCCTCCCAATCTGGTATGAGGCAAAGGACATGGGTGACTCTGGGCCGGGGTCAGTGCCCCTGGGCCAGGTACATTGCCCATGGGCTTGGCAGTTTCCACACTGGCTTTGGCACAGCCCGTCCACTCCTTGAGGGCTGGCGGCATTGCTCTTACTTGGCCTGGCTCAGGGGCCCTTGACATTCCTGCTTGCCCTTGCAGCCTCCCGGGATGAGCCGCAGCTCAGTGGCTCCAGCCTGGCCAGACAGTCAGGCCTGGAGCCTTCCCGTGGCTCCCCAGCATCCCAGGCCATCCGTCCCAGCTCCCACAGCCCGGTGTCGTCGGGTCTGGCTCCCGAATCTCCATCTCCAGGGACGAGCAACCACAGGAGCCGCCGCCATGCAGCATCGCAGCGCTCGCTGCAATCTTCCTCCCCAGAGAGCAGCAGCCCCAGCATGCAGCGTGAAGTAACATCAGGGTCGTTGTACATCACCTCCCCAGACCCTGAGAACAGGAGCTATTGCAGATGTGCGGGGCCTGACCGCAGGCAAAACCTCTCTCGCCAGCAACGTCAGGCCCCAAGTGAAGATGTACGGTCAATGAATCCCAGAGACAGGAGCCACAGTACAGGACCAAGGAGCTGAAAGGCCCAGGAAAAGGGAGATGCCATTGCAGGCATCCCCCAGACGCAGCCGATCCCACCAGCAAGGTTGGGCCTTGAATCGACCTGGCCGGTCAAGGAGAAGTCAGGATCAGGACAGGATCCACCAGACATCACCGCGAGCTGAGAGGCCCAGGCCGAGGGCCGCACCATCACAGGCATCCCCCAGACGCAGCCGCTCCCGCCTGCAACGCCAGGCCTCAGATCAACCTGTCCGGAGCAGCAGTCGCCAGGACAGGAGCAGGAGGAGAGTAGAGAGTGCTGAGAGGCCCATGTGCAGTGGGACACCATTGGGGATCCAGAGCAGAAGCAGGGGGAGGCTGGAGCTGCTCTGCCAGGCCAGGCCCGGGAGCCTCCTTCCTGCCCAAGTGGGGCCCGGCTGGGCCAGGGGGCAGCTGTTGGGACAGCCGTGCCCACAATGGCCCCTGCTCTCCAAGGCCTCCAGCCCTGCCCATCAGCCAGGCAGGCAGGCAGGCAGGCAGGCAGGGACAGAGCAGCCCTTGGGGCCGATGCTGCAGGCTGAGAGCCCCGCAGAGGTGCTCATGCCCGCTGCCATTGGCTCTGTCCCCTGCAGCGTGCATGCTGTGTCACCGTGCAGAGGCTGACCCCTGTGCTTCCACAGGCCCTGGGATCTGCTCCTGTGCTGCTGCTGCTCTGCCCAGGGCACTCACGGGCGCTGCTCGTGCCTGGCAGCGAGCAGAGCCAGCTGGGAGTGTGACAGCAGTGCTGCTCTGGGCACCGCTGCCAGGCAAAGCACCCGGGTGTCCCTGGCCGGGGGACAGGGCCCAGGCAGGTCCCGCTTAGCACGGCCTGTCCATTCCTCCTGGGGGCTGGGGGCACTGCTGTGGCCTGAGGGGCCCTTGACATTCCTGGTTGTCCTTACAGCCCCCAGGGATGAGCTGCAGCTCAAAGGCCCCAGCCTGGCCAGACAGTCAGGCCTGGAGCCTTCCCGTGGCTCCCCAGAACCCGAGACCATGAGCCCCAGCTCACAGACACTGCCTACCAGGGTTCACCAATATTTTTTCTGCTTAGATCTTTGAAAGGATTTTGAAAATAACATTGTTTGGCAACTTCTTCAAGGAAGATACATGACACGCTTCTAATCACTAAAAGGTTTATTGGTTTGTTTTCACTTTCCCTTTGGCATCCTTATGCTTCCTTCGTCATTGCAGAACATAATGAATATCTAACGTATTCCTAGGAGAAGATTCTCAATCCACTATTAGCAGAAGTCTCTAAATTCGCTCTTTCTCTGTAACACTTCCTTTACATATCGTTAAGTAGCTGCTCCTGGAACATACAGAGATTTAGTGGCTTAGCAGACTGGACAGCACAACATGATGTTCTACACACCAGTATACTAAAAAGCTGTTGTTCCCTGCTAATGACAAAGTTTCAGGCTCTTCTCAAGGTCCTGAATGAATTTCTCATGCCAATTCCTAGCCACCTTCCCTCCCCATGCTCAGCTTCCAGCCACACTTAGCAGGGAACAGACGTCACATACTCACCTCAAGCAAGAATCCACGTCTGTCTTCCCAACTCTCTTTTTCTTCACTGAGCTCTATTGATCTACAGAATAACTTTGGGCCCTCTGCACAGAACAAAGAACCACTAAATGGGGTTAAACACTTCTGATGATGCTGCTGCTTCTAACATTCATGAACAACTCAGCAAGAAAGTCAGAAGCTCTATTCTTCACGTCCTTCCTATTCTCTTGCTCCCCACCACACGCTGCCTCCAACAGAACTGCTCTGTTCTGCAGCCTGGTGTACCAAATAAATGAAAGGCAGCAGCAGTTTCCCTGAACATGCTGAAATCTAAATTGCAGTGAAATAGCGGCTGTTTCATCAAAAGCTCAGCACCGGGATCCCACATCTTCCCCCCAAAACTGATGCCTGCTAAGGACTGACATCTCCATTTGAACACACCCTGTGAATCAGATAGGCTGGAAGGTTGCAGGGCAGCAACTGCATAAACACAGCAATGCATTTCATTAGAGTTATCTCCTAAGTTTCAAGAAACAAACATCCTTGAAGCCTGTCCTAAGCCTATATTCTAGAAAATAGAACAAGCAATTGTTTTGGCAGCCTGGGGAGTTTTGGGGGGCTGTGTATGTTTCCTTTTGTTGTTGTTTTCTTTGTTTTTATATACAAAACTGACTGGATTGAGAAGAGAAAACCCCAGATTCATTAGGACGAAGAAGCACACGGACATAGGTGGCTGACAAGAACACTCAACATTCTTAATGGTAACACCAGAAAGGCAGGGAAAAGTTAAAGACGATCTACATACCTGAGAGGATCCAAAATGTCTGGGTAACCTGTCAAGTGACTATTTTTTGGGTAAACTCTAAAAGTCCAGATAACGATGAGGCAATTATCTGAAAGAAAAGAAAGGCAGCAAGCTGCTCAGCCTTTATTTTCCCAGGACTTTCTCACGGGATTCTACCACAACTTAGACCTCAAGGAAGGATGGCAAATCTTGACTACAGAACATTCCAAACCAGGCAGCACTTTTTCCTCACTGAATTCCAGTAAGAGTTTAAAAGGGAAAAAAAACCATACAAAAGGGGGTGAATAAGTTCTGTGTTACCTCTTAGGCGTTCATCATCTCTGGAGAAGAAGAAAACTCTAGCACTTTCTGTGTGCGGGAAAGAAGGCAACCTAGACAAGTACAAAGGGATTTTAGCATCCTCAAAGGCACTATCAAATTCCATGAACACGAGTTGAAGCTGTAGTGCTTCAGAGAAATGGTATACATTGAAGCGCTTTATTCCACAGGAACCAAATTGAGCCTTCTATAAAGAACCCCGCTTTTTAAAAGAAAACTGACTGTGCCTTTGGCTTTTGGCCAAACTCCAAGTGGGTCTGGTCAAAGCAAAATGACCCAGTTAATTTCTTGTGCTCAACTTCTCTCTTTTCATATTCAACTTCACATCAAGTGGGCTGCTGGGGCTTTTGACTCTGTGCAGCACCAATGGTTTTCCAAGATGACTTTCATTGCTCAGAGGTGTGCAATACCCATTTCCCATTCCCTGCAGGTTGCTATTATTATTCCCACTGCATCCCATTCCTACAGCCCAGTAGAGGACAAATACAAATGGAACTTGCATTTCTTGGTCCTTTTCAATTTCTGACGTCTCAGGCTCATCATCAGCCTCAGAACTGCTCTCTTGGCTATGTGAACCCTCTTGCCATGTGACTTTTACCGGTTTTATTGTTCCAAGTAGGTAGGGCTCTGCAATAACAGCAACAAAAAGGAAAAAAAAGCCAAAAGCAGATTAATTCTCTACTTGCTCAGAAAAATCCCTCCTTTCAAGTGAAATACTTACACTGGAGAAGACAGATTTAAGGACAGAATCTTCTCCTCCCAGATTTTCTGAGCTAAATCTCTGCTCCAGTATTTGCCACTTTGTTCTAGGGATCTCTTATGTATTCTTAAACATCTAGCATTGCATTCAGAAGACACGGAATGCCTTCTGAATTCAGCAGAAGTGTGGGGGGCTTGGTGCTTTGTGTTGTTGCACTGGGTTTTTTTCATATTTCATATACCTTCACATGGTTTCTTTTCTTTCCTCCATGACTGTGACTTGATTTAATATTGTTTCATCTTCATCTCATAAGGCCTCATTTTATCTGAGGTTAGGACAGCCCAATGATCATGTGCCATTCGGTTTCCATTTCCTAAAGGTCCAAGAATAGAATTCAGTAACTAACAGAATGTTCGTGGATCTTGGGGTCAACTCCAGGATTTTGCTCCTCACTCTACAGAAACACACATTTTCTTTAGAATCTTGTTAGGCCCTACGAAACTTGGTATGACTGGTGTGCCATCTCTTTCCCTGTTTGAGAAATTCAGGGGATGACAGCAAGCTTTTTCACCACTCTGCAAAAAACCCAATGCCTTCTCAAAGAACACCTTTCGAAATTCCTGAGATGCAAGCAGGAGTTACCTCTCATTAATCCACCACAACCTTGGCAAGTAGAAAGGAAGATCAAAATGCTTCTGCCTAATTACTGTCTTCTGCTGCTGAAAATCCCCTGGATGCTGACCTTCTTTACACCATACTGCTCTACAGTGCCTGCCAGAAGCTCTTCCTTAGAAATGGCACAGTTAGAGGGGTTCTGCTGGTACCTTCTTTGATGCCCAACTCCTCCGTGTCTCCAAAGAAGGAAAACTTGAAAGCACTCGACTCCTGAGCCACGTCCTTCTCAGGCAAAGGTCCCAAATGGTCATGTGGGGCAGAGCCCTGCACGTCCTCTCTGTCCCAGGGTATTTCCTCGGTTTTTTCCTGGTTTGTTCTTTGAATGTCCAAGCAAGTCTTTTAAATCAGCAGCGATATCGGAATCGATTTCTTCAGGCACTTGAGGCAGTGTCTCACTCTCTTCTTTCGTCTTCCTTTGGGCTTTACTGAAATGAGAATGTTCAAGGGTAGCAACACAGCACATGTCCTTTTCAAAGAGCCAGCATTCTCCAAGAGCCACTTGCTCTTCATGTCTCCCTGAAACATCCAAGCCCAGGAAGGAGTGGTTCACGTTCAAGTGGATAGGCACTGGGGAAACATCTGAGGCTGGAGTCTAAAGGCAGGAACAAGTGTCCTTTCTAAATAGCCACATCCTCAGGTGACTTTTCACTTAAATACATGCAAAAATGAGGGTATTTAGCACAGATTTCTTTCCTGCCAATAGAAATGTCAAGAGCTAATAGGATTTTCTCAGAGACCTGCAAATCTCAGGGTCCCTGTATTGACCTTTCTCACCTTCACTTACAGCAGCGAACAGACTGGAAAGAAAAGATGACACTACACGCCGCTGTTCCAGGTCCGAGCTGAGGCGCGACGTTGCTGGCGGGAGCGGCTGCTCCTGCGGGACATCCCCAATGGTGTCCCACTGCGCCTGGGCCTCTCAGCACTCTCTGCTCTCCTCCGGCTCCTGTCCCTGCGACTGCCGCTCCGGACAGGTTGATCCGAGGCGCGACGTTGCAGGCGGGAGCGGCTGCGTCTGGGGGACGTCCCTGACGGCGTCTCCCTTTGCGTGGGCCTCTCAGGCCCTGGTCCTCTCCTGTGGCTTCTATCACGGCGACTCTGGGATCGCACAGGTGGACTTGGGGCCTGGCGTTGCTGGCAGGAGTGGCCGCATCTGGGGGAAGCCTGTGATGGTGAGGCCCTTGGCCTGGGCCTCTCAGCTCGTGCTGTTGTCGGGCGAATTCTGTCCTGAGGACTCCTTGACCGGACAGGTCGATTCAAGGCCCGACCTTGCTGGCGAGAGCGGCTGCGTCTGGGGGATGCCTGCGATGGCGTCTCCCTGTTCCTGGGCCTCTCAGCCCTTGATCCTGTCCTGCAGTTCCTGTCTTGGCGACTCCTTGACCGCACGGATTGGCTTGGGGCCCGACGTTGCTGGCGAGAGCGGTTTCGCCTGCGGTCAGGCCCAGCATGTCTGGAATGGCTCCTGTTCTCAGGGTCTGGGGAGCTGTCGTATGTTGACCCTGATCTTGCCTCTGTGCTGGTGCTGCTGCTCTCCGTCAAGGAAAATTGCAGCAACTGCTGCGATGCTGCATGGCGACGGCTCCTGCGGTTTCTGGTCTCTGAAGATGGAGACTGGCGAGCCAGACCCGACGACACCGGGCTGCGGGAGCTGGGACGGATGGCCTGGGATGCTGGGGAGCCACGGGAAGGCTCCAGGCCTGACTGTCTGGCCAGGCTGGAGCCACTGAGCTGCGGCTCATCCCGGGAGGCTGCAAGGGCAAGCAGGAATGTCAAGGGCCCCTGAGCCAGGCCAAGTAAGAGCAATGCCGCCAGCCCTCAAGGAGTGGACGGGCTGTGCCAAAGCCAGTGTGGAAACTGCCAAGCCCATGGGCAATGTACCTGGCCCAGGGGCACTGACCCCGGCCCAGAGTCACCCATGTCCTTTGCCTCATACCTGTGCCCAGCCCAGCACAGCTGTCGCACTCCCAGTTGGTTCTCCTCTTGTTCAGGCCAGAGCAGCGCCTGTGGGTGCCCTCAGCAGCACAGGAGGAGCACAGGAGCAGTTCCCAGGGCCTGGAGAAACAAACGGGTTCATGGTCCTGAAGACAAAGCGCCCACAGCTCGGGATTGTCCAGCTGAACTCTGCTGGCACCTTCTGCTTTGAGCCAGTGCTGAGACACGGCTTCTCCACAGAGCCCTGGGTGCTGCTTCCCAACTTACCCCTCTTCCTCTGCCGCCTCCCGGCCTCCTGGATAAAGGCACTCCCTGGCATTGCACCTGCTGTGCCTCTCTCCTAGATCCGCAAAGGCATCGTTGTCCTCCCATGTTGGCTGTCTGATGGAGAAAGGCAAAGCTGATGAGTTTCTGCTGCCCCACCCTCACAGAGGTACAGGGTGTCCCTGCTCTTCCTCCAGTGCTTTTCCAACTCGTGCATGAAGCTGAAGCCCAGTGGCACGGGACAGGGCAGGGCCTGGCACAGCACAGCACTTGCAGCCTCCTGTCTTGTGAGCCAGGCACAAGGACACCAACCTTAATGGGATTCGGATCCCCATGATGAACATTTGTGGAAGGAATTCTGTGATGTTTCTGCAGAGGGGGCAGTGGAGGCATAAAGCACCAGCGCGCAAGGCCTGTCCCTGCAGGGCAAACAGAAGCAGCGTGAGCGAGGCCCTGGTGCTGCTGAGCACCTGCTGTGCCCCGGGGCTGAGGGGATGGCTCCTGCCTGCATGCAGTCCCTGTGGAACCAGGCTCTTTTGCACGCTGGGCACACCATGGTGCTGTAAGAGATTTTGTCCTCCACAGGCTCCATGCAGATGGGGCATTCAGTGCCTGGCTCCGGAGTCGCCTGCACGTCCTGCTCTGGGCGGTGCTCAGCGCAGTAGGAGCTGGGGAAAAAGGGATGGGCAAAGTGAGAAATGCTGCGTCCTTCCTTAGGGGTGACCAGGAGTGGAGAGAGAGGTACCTGTAGTTTGGAATATAAAGGGTTACACAGCCGCCCTCCTTGGCACAGGGCAGGTGGAACCATCTCCTGCAGCCTTCCTCGCAGCACATGACGGTGGCCCCGCTCTGGCCGCAGACGCAGCAGTGCTGCAAAGAGCCAAGCAGCCCCATCAGCGGCAGCCTCGGGGCCTCCCCAGGCGGCCCCACGGCTCCGGGCAGGGCGCAGGATGCGGCCGCTGCTGGGTCTCAGCCCACACAGCAGCCTGGTGGAGGAGGCTCCTGGGCCAGAGCCTCTGTGCAGCTGCTGGCAGCCAGACTTTCATCCCACAGCCGGCTGGATGGCCGGCCTTTCTTTCCTGGGCTCTGGCCTGAGCTTTGGCAAACCTCGGCTGGCACAAATCTCCCTGCTCTTGTCACGCTCTCACCTTCTGTGCCGCCCGCCTGACTGCAATTTGGATATCGTGTGGGTGAAAGCCCATCAGTCCGGAACGGGCATTGTGCCGTCGAAATAGCAGAGTGGCAAAAAACTGCAGAACAGGGGAGGAGCTGATGAGGAGGGAGTGGCAGGGACTGCCCACTGCCTTGCTGGAGGGAGCGCCCGGGGCAACTCACCAGGCAGAACACGTGGGCACAGAGCCCGTGTTTCTGCAGTTTGTCGCCGCAGGTGTCCGGGTCAGCCTCTGCACGGTGACACAGCATGCACGCTGCAGGGGACAGAGCCAATGGCAGCGGGCATGAGCACCTCTGCGGGGCTCTCAGCCTGCAGCATCGGCCCCAAGGGCTGCTCTGTCCCTGCCTGCCTGCCTGCCTGCCTGGCTGATGGGCAGGGCTGGAGGCCTTGGAGAGCAGGGGCCATTGCGGGCACGGCTGTCCCAACAGCTGCCCCCTGGCCCAGCCGGGCCCCACTTGGGCAGGAAGGAGGCTCCCGGGCCTGGCCTGGCAGAGCAGCTCCAGCCTCCCCCTGCTTCTGCTCTGGGTCCCACACTGGCCGCTCCAAAAGCCCTTGTGCCAGGCTGTGGGAGAGCTGCTTTGCCCTCACCTGGCTCCCTGGCATCAGCGGCCTCCTGCTTCCTGTCAGACATGGTCGTGGTCATGGGTGAGTCCCTGTTCAGGAACGCCGTGGTCTGCTCCAGGTGCTCGTCCTCTCTCTCTGTGGGAGAAAGAAGAGCAGTGAGGAGTTTGCAGCACAGGCCCAGGGGCACGAGGACTCTACTCCCTGGTGAGCCCCGTGTGAGCCCTGCTCCTGTGCGCTTTCTCCTCCCGTCGTCGCGTCGAGGAACGCTGCCGTCTCGTCCGCAACTTGCTCTGTTGATTCTGGCAAGGGAGAGGCGCGTGAGCCTGCAGCACAGGCCCAGAGCCCCGAGGTGTGGGGCCCCTGTGGTCCCTGGGCAGCCGCGTCCCTGGCCTGCCTTCTCCTCCCGTTGTCAGGTCGCACTGACACACGGCCTGAGCCCAGCGTTGCCTTTTGTGGCCTTGGTCGCACGGGTCACAATGGCCTCACTGACATCAGCACCGTGCACCCAATATTGGGGTAGCCATGGCCTCAGTTCCCTGCCAGCCACTTGAGGCGGCCCCCTTGGTAGCCGAGATTCTGCGATGGGTCCGAGCCTTTGGCGAGTGCGGAAGCAGGGCAGGGACTCCTGCAGCAAGCGCAGGGTCAAATGCCACGTCCCGGGGCAGCCATCGAGGCTGGCAGTGCTGGCAGAAAGGTGCTGTTCAGGCAGGGCCGCTCCAGGGCTCCGGCCCCGGCCAAGGGAAATCTCTGCTCCTTCCCCTGGCACTTGGTTGCCCGGAGAGCTTGTGGAGTCCCTTGCCCCTGACAGGTTCCAAACCTGCTCCACTTGAACCAACGTTTTCCTCAAGAGCTGTCTGGAGGAAACTAAGATGAACCTGAATGGATGCCACTGCTGATCACTGTTGGCAACAGGACATAAAGCTGCAGACTACCACAGCTGCCTCCCAACCTCAATTATCCTGTCATCCTATGAACTAACAACCTTGACATTTCATATGAAATGGAAAAATTGCTATGAAGCTCCTGAGAATCGTCATCTTTTGCACTGACTCAATGGAAACCCAGGGAATTCAATGGGAGGTTTCTGTGTACACCTGACTGGAGAGTTTGAAGCAGTCCTCGACTCAGAAGTCAAATGCAGGAGGATGCTTTTCCCACATGAAAGGAACTTTGCCAGTTTGCTCCGTGCTTTCCTACTAGCAAACATATTGTGGCAGGACGTCTGTCCCCTCACCTGCCCCTCCTGTGTGCCACAGCTAACGGGTGTCTAAAGAGATAACCTAAGGGCAGGAAGGCCCAGCAGGGGTCACCTCTGGCGCCAGAGGGCTCAAGCCTCAGCTAAGAATCAACATCTTAGTCTGCAGAGCTGATGAAAGGAGAGATAAAGGAAAAAATCACTGACTTAAGAGTCATGGTTTTACACTGTAAAAGATAGCCGAGCTATCACTGAGGCAGAAGTCTCACACACCCTAAAAGTGTTTGAAGCTTCTCCCCGCAGTTTGGATGCAGGCTTCGTGGTTACTTCCCCGGGGATTGAGAGAAAGGATCTCGATGTGCTACACCAACAAATTGGATGGTAAGATACATTGAATCCTAAGCTTATACTGTTTCTTCACTAGCTGTAAGTGAAAAAAGTACCATTCTCGTGCACTGTAAGTTATTTACTAGTAATTTTTCTTTCTGTTTTATTCCTGTGCAGTATCGGTTTGTTTTTAAGTCTTGTATCTGTTAGTTTTCCCATCTATTCATAAATGTTTCATTCTACAATAGACAGAATCAGTCATCATTAAAAGAACTTATACACAAAAGTGGGCTTTGGGGTGCTGGTTACCTCAATAAGGTTACTACCTACTGCCAAGGCCTGGGCAGGAGGCAAGGACTGATTTTAACCCCCACATCCATTTGTGACATATATTGAGAAAAAAATCAAGAAGAGAAGCACAAACAGTTCTTGTAGTCTTCTCTCATTCGTGTCTTTGCAAACATGCTCCTGGAAAATTCACATCAATGACTTCCAGAACAATCAGCGGGGTCCCTGGGAAACAGGGCAAGGGGTGCCGAGCAGGGACAGCCCTGCACCTGCCTGATGCTGGGGCAGCAGGAGTTCATCCATTTTCCTGTCTCCTTTGAGAGCCACCCTGAGAGGCTAACGATACCTTCACTGAAGTAGGAGGGAGGCACAGTTGGTGCAATGCCAGAGAGTGCCTTTATCCAGGAGGCAGGGAGGAGGCAGAGGGGTAAGCTGGCGCTCTGCAGGGAACCCGTCTCTCAGCACTGGCTCAAAGCAGAAGGAGGCAGCAGAGCTTGGCCGGACAATGCCAAGCTGTGGACACTTTGTCCGCAGCGCCAGGAAGCCGTTTGCTTCTCCAGGCCCTGGGCACTGCTCCAGTGCTGCTCCTGTGGCTTACATACAGACACAGAGCTCCCTGCTCTTTCTCAAGCCTGTTCAGCACCGGACAGGATGACACGGTCAAACGTTGTCTTTGTTACATGATCTAATTATGAAAAGTCCTGCAAAGAAGCAACTCTCATTCAAAGCATACACACAAAAAAACCCCAGACCCTGGTAGAAACCTTGACTTGATACAAGAAACATGTTCCTGTTCAGAAACACAGGCCAAGAGTTTTGGTCAATACTTTTTCCTATTAGATCTTTGAAAGGATCTCAAAGGTAACATGGTTGGACAACTTCTTTGAGGAACAAACAGGAAACACTTGTGATGCCTAAAAGAAGATTCATTGGTTTGCTTTCGCTTTCCTTTTGGCATCCTTACACTTCTGCCGGCATTCTAGAAAATCATGAAAATCCAGCATAGTATTAGGGGAAGTTTCTGAATTCACCGTTAGTCTCAAATACTTTCTTTACGTACAGTTGAGGAACTGTTCCTGTAACGTAGAGAGATTTAGTGGTTTCCCTGTTGAGTATACAACATGACATTATAGACTCCAGTATAGTAAAAAACTTCTGTTGCCTGGTAATTACAAAGCTTCAAGCTCTTCCAGAGGCTTTCCCCTGTGGAACTTCATCAGGTCCCTCTCTGCTCCGTTCTTGAGCCTGTCCTTGTCTCACCGAAGGGCAGCACAGCCTTGTGGTGCATCAGCCCCTGCTCCTGCTTCTGTCCCATCAGCAAACGTGCTGAGGGAGCGTGCTGTCCCTTCTGCCAGGTCACTGGGGAAGAGGGCAAGCAAGGCCGGCCCCAGCACGGCCCCCTGAGGTCACAAGCCTCTGAGTTTGGAGCCCCACTGTCCACTTCTCTACCGCAGTCTCCCTGAGCTGGCTCTGAGCATGTTATGGGAGGCAGGGACAAAGGCTGCCTGAAGTCCCGGTTGACAACAGCCACTGCTCTTCCCTCACAAACCCAGCCAGTCACTGCAGCAGAGGTGGCAATGAGATCGGTCAAGCATGCATTTCCCTTCCTGTTATTCCACAGGCTTGGAGATGACATCCAGGAGGAGCTGTTGTGTAAGCTTTCCGGAGATGGAGGTGATGCTGATGCACCTGCACTTTCCTGTGCCCTTTTGGAAGACTGGAGTGATGCTGGCGTTCCCGCACGGCTCACGCCTCTCTCCCAGGGCATCACCTTCCCTTACCTGCTGGCAGTGCACTCTGTGCCAGGGACAGGAGCAGAGACTTCTCTGGGTCACAAAAGGGAACGCTGGGCTCAGGCCGTGTGTCAGTGCAACCTGACAACGGGAGGAGAAGGCAGGCCAGGGACGTGGCTGCCCAGGGACCAGAGGGGCCCCACACCGCTGCCAGGCCGGGCCCGGGAGCCTCCTTCCTGCCCAAGTGGGGCCCGGCTGGGCCAGGGGGCAGCTGTTGGGACAGCCGTGCCCACAATGGCCCCTGCTCTCCAAGGCCTCCAGCCCTGCCCATCAGCCAGGCAGGCAGGCAGGCAGGCAGGGACAGAGCAGCCCTTGGGGCCGATGCTGCAGGCTGAGAGCCCCGCAGAGGTGCTCATGCCCGCTGCCATTGGCTCTGTCCCCTGCAGCGTGCATGCTGTGTCACCGTGCAGAGGCTGACCCCTGTGCTTCCACAGGCCCTGGGATCTGCTCCTGTGCTGCTGCTGCTCTGCCCAGGGCACTCACGGGCGCTGCTCGTGCCTGGCAGCGAGCAGAGCCAGCTGGGAGTGTGACAGCAGTGCTGCTCTGGGCACCGCTGCCAGGCAAAGCACCCGGGTGTCCCTGGCCGGGGGACAGGGCCCAGGCAGGTCCCGCTTAGCACGGCCTGTCCATTCCTCCTGGGGGCTGGGGGCACTGCTGTGGCCTGAGGGGCCCTTGACATTCCTGGTTGTCCTTACAGCCCCCAGGGATGAGCTGCAGCTCAAAGGCCCCAGCCTGGCCAGACAGTCAGGCCTGGAGCCTTCCCGTGGCTCCCCAGAACCCGAGACCATGAGCCCCAGCTCACAGACACTGCCTACCAGGGTTCACCAATATTTTTTCTGCTTAGATCTTTGAAAGGATTTTGAAAATAACATTGTTTGGCAACTTCTTCAAGGAAGATACATGACACGCTTCTAATCACTAAAAGGTTTATTGGTTTGTTTTCACTTTCCCTTTGGCATCCTTATGCTTCCTTCGTCATTGCAGAACATAATGAATATCTAACGTATTCCTAGGAGAAGATTCTCAATCCACTATTAGCAGAAGTCTCTAAATTCGCTCTTTCTCTGTAACACTTCCTTTACATATCGTTAAGTAGCTGCTCCTGGAACATACAGAGATTTAGTGGCTTAGCAGACTGGACAGCACAACATGATGTTCTACACACCAGTATACTAAAAAGCTGTTGTTCCCTGCTAATGACAAAGTTTCAGGCTCTTCTCAAGGTCCTGAATGAATTTCTCATGCCAATTCCTAGCCACCTTCCCTCCCCATGCTCAGCTTCCAGCCACACTTAGCAGGGAACAGACGTCACATACTCACCTCAAGCAAGAATCCACGTCTGTCTTCCCAACTCTCTTTTTCTTCACTCAGCTCTATTGATCTACAGAATAACTTTGGGCCCTCTGCACAGAACAAAGAACCACTAAATGGGGTTAAACACTTCTGATGATGCTGCTGCTTCTAACATTCATGAACAACTCAGCAAGAAAGTCAGAAGCTCTATTCTTCACGTCCTTCCTATTCTCTTGCCCCCCACCACACGCTGCCTCCAACAGAACTGCTCTGTTCTGCAGCCTGGTGTACCAAATAAATGAAAGGCAGCAGCAGTTTCCCTGAACATGCTGAAATCTAAATTGCAGTGAAATAGCGGCTGTTTCATCAAAAGCTCAGCACTGGGATCCCACATCTTCCCCCCAAAACTGATGCCTGCTAAGGACTGACATCTCCATTTGAACACACCCTGTGAATCAGATAGGCTGGAAGGTTGCAGGGCAGCAACTGCATAAACACAGCAATGCATTTCATTAGAGTTATCTCCTAAGTTTCAAGAAACGAACATCCTTGAAGCCTGTCCTAAGCCTATATTCTAGAAAATAGAACAAGCAATTGTTTTGGCAGCCTGGGGAGTTTTGGGGGGCTGTGTATGTTTCCTTTTGTTGTTGTTTTCTTTGTTTTTATATACAAAACTGACTGGATTGAGAAGAGAAAACCCCAGATTCATTAGGACGAAGAAGCACACGGACATAGGTGGCTGACAAGAACACTCAACATTCTTAATGGTAACACCAGAAAGGCAGGGAAAAGTTAAAGACGATCTACATACCTGAGAGGATCCAAAATGTCTGGGTAACCTGTCAAGTGACTATTTTTTGGGTAAACTCTAAAAGTCCAGATAACGATGAGGCAATTATCTGAAAGAAAAGAAAGGCAGCAAGCTGCTCAGCCTTTATTTTCCCAGGACTTTCTCACGGGATTCTACCACAACTTAGACCTCAAGGAAGGATGGCAAATCTTGACTACAGAACATTCCAAACCAGGCAGCACTTTTTCCTCACTGAATTCCAGTAAGAGTTTAAAAGGGAAAAAAAACCATACAAAAGGGGGTGAATAAGTTCTGTGTTACCTCTTAGGCGTTCATCATCTCTGGAGAAGAAGAAAACTCTAGCACTTTCTGTGTGCGGGAAAGAAGGCAACCTAGACAAGTACAAAGGGATTTTAGCATCCTCAAAGGCACTATCAAATTCCATGAACACGAGTTGAAGCTGTAGTGCTTCAGAGAAATGGTATACATTGAAGCGCTTTATTCCACAGGAACCAAATTGAGCCTTCTCTAAAGAACCCCGCTTTTTAAAAGAAAACTGACTGTGCCTTTGGCTTTTGGCCAAACTCCAAGTGGGTCTGGTCAAAGCAAAATGACCCAGTTAATTTCTTGTGCTCAACTTCTCTCTTTTCATATTCAACTTCACATCAAGTGGGCTGCTGGGGCTTTTGACTCTGTGCAGCACCAATGGTTTTCCAAGATGACTTTCATTGCTCAGAGGTGTGCAATACCCATTTCCCATTCCCTGCAGGTTGCTATTATTATTCCCACTGCATCCCATTCCTACAGCCCAGTAGAGGACAAATACAAATGGAACTTGCATTTCTTGGTCCTTTTCAATTTCTGACGTCTCAGGCTCATCATCAGCCTCAGAACTGCTCTCTTGGCTATGTGAACCCTCTTGCCATGTGACTTTTACCGGTTTTATTGTTCCAAGTAGGTAGGGCTCTGCAATAACAGCAACAAAAAGGAAAAAAAAGCCAAAAGCAGATTAATTCTCTACTTGCTCAGAAAAATCCCTCCTTTCAAGTGAAATACTTACACTGGAGAAGACAGATTTAAGGACAGAATCTTCTCCTCCCAGATTTTCTGAGCTAAATCTCTGCTCCAGTATTTGCCACTTTGTTCTAGGGATCTCTTATGTATTCTTAAACATCTAGCATTGCATTCAGAAGACACGGAATGCCTTCTGAATTCAGCAGAAGTGTGGGGGGCTTGGTGCTTTGTGTTGTTGCACTGGGTTTTTTCATATTTCATATACCTTCACATGGTTTCTTTTCTTTCCTCCATGACTGTGACTTGATTTAATATTGTTTCATCTTCATCTCATAAGGCCTCATTTTATCTGAGGTTAGGACAGCCCAATGATCATGTGCCATTCGGTTTCCATTTCCTAAAGGTCCAAGAATAGAATTCAGTAACTAACAGAATGTTCGTGGATCTTGGGGTCAACTCCAGGATTTTGCTCCTCACTCTACAGAAACACACATTTTCTTTAGAATCTTGTTAGGCCCTACGAAACTTGGTATGACTGGTGTGCCATCTCTTTCCCTGTTTGAGAAATTCAGGGGATGACAGCAAGCTTTTTCACCACTCTGCAAAAAACCCAATGCCTTCTCAAAGAACACCTTTCGAAATTCCTGAGATGCAAGCAGGAGTTACCTCTCATTAATCCACCACAACCTTGGCAAGTAGAAAGGAAGATCAAAATGCTTCTGCCTAATTACTGTCTTCTGCTGCTGAAAATCCCCTGGATGCTGACCTTCTTTACACCATACTGCTCTACAGTGCCTGCCAGAAGCTCTTCCTTAGAAATGGCACAGTTAGAGGGGTTCTGCTGGTACCTTCTTTGATGCCCAACTCCTCCGTGTCTCCAAAGAAGGAAAACTTGAAAGCACTCGACTCCTGAGCCACGTCCTTCTCAGGCAAAGGTCCCAAATGGTCATGTGGGGCAGAGCCCTGCACGTCCTCTCTGTCCCAGGGTATTTCCTCGGTTTTTTCCTGGTTTGTTCTTTGAATGTCCAAGCAAGTCTTTTAAATCAGCAGCGATATCGGAATCGATTTCTTCAGGCACTTGAGGCAGTGTCTCACTCTCTTCTTTCGTCTTCCTTTGGGCTTTACTGAAATGAGAATGTTCAAGGGTAGCAACACAGCACATGTCCTTTTCAAAGACAGCTTCTCCAAGAGCCACCTTGCTCTTCATGTCTCCCTGAACGTATCCAAGCCCAGTAAGGAGTGGTTCACGTTCAAGGATAGGCACTGGGGAAACATCTGAGGCTGGAGTCTAAAGGCAGGAACAAGTGTCCTTTCTAAATAGCCACATCCTCAGGTGACTTTTCACTTAAATACATGCAAAAATGAGGGTATTTAGCACAGATTTCTTTCCTGCCAATAGAAATGTCAAGAGCTAATAGGATTTTCTCAGAGACCTGCAAATCTCAGGGTCCCTGTATTGACCTTTCTCACCTTCACTTACAGCAGCGAACAGACTGGAAAGAAAAGATGACACTACACGCCGCTGTTCCAGGTCCGAGCTGAGGCGCGACGTTGCTGGCGGGAGCGGCTGCTCCTGCGGGACATCCCCAATGGTGTCCCACTGCGCCTGGGCCTCTCAGCACTCTCTGCTCTCCTCCGGCTCCTGTCCCTGCGACTGCCGCTCCGGACAGGTTGATCCGAGGCGCGACGTTGCAGGCGGGAGCGGCTGCGTCTGGGGGACGTCCCTGACGGCGTCTCCCTTTGCGTGGGCCTCTCAGGCCCTGGTCCTCTCCTGTGGCTTCTATCACGGCGACTCTGGGATCGCACAGGTGGACTTGGGGCCTGGCGTTGCTGGCAGGAGTGGCCGCATCTGGGGGAAGCCTGTGATGGTGAGGCCCTTGGCCTGGGCCTCTCAGCTCGTGCTGTTGTCGGGCGAATTCTGTCCTGGGGACTCCTTGACCGGACAGGTCGATTCAAGGCCCGACCTTGCTGGCGAGAGCGGCTGCGTCTGGGGGATGCCTGCGATGGCGTCTCCCTGTTCCTGGGCCTCTCAGCCCTTGATCCTGTCCTGCAGTTCCTGTCTCGGCGACTCCTTGACCGCACGGATTGGCTTGGGGCCCGACGTTGCTGGCGAGAGCGGTTTCGCCTGCGGTCAGGCCCAGCATGTCTGGAATGGCTCCTGTTCTCAGGGTCTGGGGAGCTGTCGTATGTTGACCCTGATCTTGCCTCTGTGCTGGTGCTGCTGCTCTCCGTCAAGGAAAATTGCAGCAACTGCTGCGATGCTGCATGGCGACGGCTCCTGCGGTTTCTGGTCTCTGAAGATGGAGACTGGCGAGCCAGACCCGACGACACCGGGCTGCGGGAGCTGGGACGGATGGCCTGGGATGCTGGGGAGCCACGGGAAGGCTCCAGGCCTGACTGTCTGGCCAGGCTGGAGCCACTGAGCTGCGGCTCATCCCGGGAGGCTGCAAGGGCAAGCAGGAATGTCAAGGGCCCCTGAGCCAGGCCAAGTAAGAGCAATGCCGCCAGCCCTCAAGGAGTGGACGGGCTGTGCCAAAGCCAGTGTGGAAACTGCCAAGCCCATGGGCAATGTACCTGGCCCAGGGGCACTGACCCCGGCCCAGAGTCACCCATGTCCTTTGCCTCATACCTGTGCCCAGCCCAGCACAGCTGTCGCACTCCCAGTTGGTTCTCCTCTTGTTCAGGCCAGAGCAGCGCCTGTGGGTGCCCTCAGCAGCACAGGAGGAGCACAGGAGCAGTTCCCAGGGCCTGGAGAAACAAACGGGTTCATGGTCCTGAAGACAAAGCGCCCACAGCTCGGGATTGTCCAGCTGAACTCTGCTGGCACCTTCTGCTTTGAGCCAGTGCTGAGACACGGCTTCTCCACAGAGCCCTGGGTGCTGCTTCCCAACTTACCCCTCTTCCTCTGCCTCCTCCCGGCCTCCTGGATAAAGGCACTCCCTGGCATTGCACCTGCTGTGCCTCTCTCCTAGATCCGCAAAGGCATCGTTGTCCTCCCATGTTGGCTGTCTGATGGAGAAAGGCAAAGCTGATGAGTTTCTGCTGCCCCACCCTCACAGAGGTACAGGGTGTCCCTGCTCTTCCTCCAGTGCTTTTCCAACTCGTGGTGAAGCTGAAGCCCAGTGGCACGGGACAGGGCAGGGCCTGGCACAGCACAGCACTTGCAGCCTCCTGTCTTGTGAGCCAGGCACAAGGACACCAACCTTAATGGGATTCGGATCCCCATGATGAACATTTGTGGAAGGAATTCTGTGATGTTTCTGCAGAGGGGGCAGTGGAGGCATAAAGCACCAGCGCGCAAGGCCTGTCCCTGCCGGGCAAACAGAAGCAGCGTGAGCGAGGCCCTGGTGCTGCTGAGCACCTGCTGTGCCCCGGGGCTGAGGGGATGGCTCCTGCCTGCATGCAGTCCCTGTGGAACCAGGCTCTTTTGCACGCTGGGCACACCATGGTGCTGTAAGAGATTTTGTCCTCCACAGGCTCCATGCAGATGGGGCATTCAGTGCCTGGCTCCGGAGTCGCCTGCACGTCCTGCTCTGGGCGGTGCTCAGCGCAGTAGGAGCTGGGGAAAAAGGGATGGGCAAAGTGAGAAATGCTGCGTCCTTCCTTAGGGGTGACCAGGAGTGGAGAGAGAGGTACCTGTAGTTTGGAATATAAAGGGTTACACAGCCGCCCTCCTTGGCACAGGGCAGGTGGAACCATCTCCTGCAGCCTTCCTCGCAGCACATGACGGTGGCCCCGCTCTGGCCGCAGACGCAGCAGTGCTGCAAAGAGCCAAGCAGCCCCATCAGCGGCAGCCTCGGGGCCTCCCCAGGCGGCCCCACGGCTCCGGGCAGGGCGCAGGATGCGGCCGCTGCTGGGTCTCAGCCCACACAGCAGCCTGGTGGAGGAGGCTCCTGGGCCAGAGCCTCTGTGCAGCTGCTGGCAGCCAGACTTTCATCCCACAGCCGGCTGGATGGCCGGCCTTTCTTTCCTGGGCTCTGGCCTGAGCTTTGGCAAACCTCGGCTGGCACAAATCTCCCTGCTCTTGTCACGCTCTCACCTTCTGTGCCGCCCGCCTGACTGCAATTTGGATATCGTGTGGGTGAAAGCCCATCAGTCCGGAACGGGCATTGTGCCGTCGAAATAGCAGAGTGGCAAAAAACTGCAGAACAGGGGAGGAGCTGATGAGGAGGGAGTGGCAGGGACTGCCCACTGCCTTGCTGGAGGGAGCGCCCGGGGCAACTCACCAGGCAGAACACGTGGGCACAGAGCCCGTGTTTCTGCAGTTTGTCGCCGCAGGTGTCCGGGTCAGCCTCTGCACGGTGACACAGCATGCACGCTGCAGGGGACAGAGCCAATGGCAGCGGGCATGAGCACCTCTGCGGGGCTCTCAGCCTGCAGCATCGGCCCCAAGGGCTGCTCTGTCCCTGCCTGCCTGCCTGCCTGCCTGGCTGATGGGCAGGGCTGGAGGCCTTGGAGAGCAGGGGCCATTGCGGGCACGGCTGTCCCAACAGCTGCCCCCTGGCCCAGCCGGGCCCCACTTGGGCAGGAAGGAGGCTCCCGGGCCTGGCCTGGCAGAGCAGCTCCAGCCTCCCCCTGCTTCTGCTCTGGGTCCCACACTGGCCGCTCCAAAAGCCCTTGTGCCAGGCTGTGGGAGAGCTGCTTTGCCCTCACCTGGCTCCCTGGCATCAGCGGCCTCCTGCTTCCTGTCAGACATGGTCGTGGTCATGGGTGAGTCCCTGTTCAGGAACGCCGTGGTCTGCTCCAGGTGCTCGTCCTCTCTCTCTGTGGGAGAAAGAAGAGCAGTGAGGAGTTTGCAGCACAGGCCCAGGGGCACGAGGACTCTACTCCCTGGTGAGCCCCGTGTGAGCCCTGCTCCTGTGCGCTTTCTCCTCCCGTCGTCGCGTCGAGGAACGCTGCCGTCTCGTCCGCAACTTGCTCTGTTGATTCTGGCAAGGGAGAGGCGCGTGAGCCTGCAGCACAGGCCCAGAGCCCCGAGGTGTGGGGCCCCTGTGGTCCCTGGGCAGCCGCGTCCCTGGCCTGCCTTCTCCTCCCGTTGTCAGGTCGCACTGACACACGGCCTGAGCCCAGCGTTGCCTTTTGTGGCCTTGGTCGCACGGGTCACAATGGCCTCACTGACATCAGCACCGTGCACCCAATATTGGGGTAGCCATGGCCTCAGTTCCCTGCCAGCCACTTGAGGCGGCCCCCTTGGTAGCCGAGATTCTGCGATGGGTCCGAGCCTTTGGCGAGTGCGGAAGCAGGGCAGGGACTCCTGCAGCAAGCGCAGGGTCAAATGCCACGTCCCGGGGCAGCCATCGAGGCTGGCAGTGCTGGCAGAAAGGTGCTGTTCAGGCAGGGCCGCTCCAGGGCTCCGGCCCCGGCCAAGGGAAATCTCTGCTCCTTCCCCTGGCACTTGGTTGCCCGGAGAGCTTGTGGAGTCCCTTGCCCCTGACAGGTTCCAAACCTGCTCCACTTGAACCAACGTTTTCCTCAAGAGCTGTCTGGAGGAAACTAAGATGAACCTGAATGGATGCCACTGCTGATCACTGTTGGCAACAGGACATAAAGCTGCAGACTACCACAGCTGCCTCCCAACCTCAATTATCCTGTCATCCTATGAACTAACAACCTTGACATTTCATATGAAATGGAAAAATTGCTATGAAGCTCCTGAGAATCGTCATCTTTTGCACGGACTCAATGGAAACCCAGGGAATTCAATGGGAGGTTTCTGTGTACACCTGACTGGAGAGTTTGAAGCAGTCCTCGACTCAGAAGTCAAATGCAGGAGGATGCTTTTCCCACATGAAAGGAACTTTGCCAGTTTGCTCCGTGCTTTCCTACTAGCAAACATATTGTGGCAGGACGTCTGTCCCCTCACCTGCCCCTCCTGTGTGCCACAGCTAACGGGTGTCTAAAGAGATAACCTAAGGGCAGGAAGGCCCAGCAGGGGTCACCTCTGGCGCCAGAGGGCTCAAGCCTCAGCTAAGAATCAACATCTTAGTCTGCAGAGCTGATGAAAGGAGAGATAAAGGAAAAAATCACTGACTTAAGAGTCATGGTTTTACACTGTAAAAGATAGCCGAGCTATCACTGAGGCAGAAGTCTCACACACCCTAAAAGTGTTTGAAGCTTCTCCCCGCAGTTTGGATGCAGGCTTCGTGGTTACTTCCCCGGGGATTGAGAGAAAGGATCTCGATGTGCTACACCAACAAATTGGATGGTAAGATACATTGAATCCTAAGCTTATACTGTTTCTTCACTAGCTGTAAGTGAAAAAAGTACCATTCTCGTGCACTGTAAGTTATTTACTAGTAATTTTTCTTTCTGTTTTATTCCTGTGCAGTATCGGTTTGTTTTTAAGTCTTGTATCTGTTAGTTTTCCCATCTATTCATAAATGTTTCATTCTACAATAGACAGAATCAGTCATCATTAAAAGAACTTATACACAAAAGTGGGCTTTGGGGTGCTGGTTACCTCAATAAGGTTACTACCTACTGCCAAGGCCTGGGCAGGAGGCAAGGACTGATTTTAACCCCCACATCCATTTGTGACATATATTGAGAAAAAAATCAAGAAGAGAAGCACAAACAGTTCTTGTAGTCTTCTCTCATTCGTGTCTTTGCAAACATGCTCCTGGAAAATTCACATCAATGACTTCCAGAACAATCAGCGGGGTCCCTGGGAAACAGGGCAAGGGGTGCCGAGCAGGGACAGCCCTGCACCTGCCTGATGCTGGGGCAGCAGGAGTTCATCCATTTTCCTGTCTCCTTTGAGAGCCACCCTGAGAGGCTAACGATACCTTCACTGAAGTAGGAGGGAGGCACAGTTGGTGCAATGCCAGAGAGTGCCTTTATCCAGGAGGCAGGGAGGAGGCAGAGGGGTAAGCTGGCGCTCTGCAGGGAACCCGTCTCTCAGCACTGGCTCAAAGCAGAAGGAGGCAGCAGAGCTTGGCCGGACAATGCCAAGCTGTGGACACTTTGTCCGCAGCGCCAGGAAGCCGTTTGCTTCTCCAGGCCCTGGGCACTGCTCCAGTGCTGCTCCTGTGGCTTACATACAGACACAGAGCTCCCTGCTCTTTCTCAAGCCTGTTCAGCACCGGACAGGATGACACGGTCAAACGTTGTCTTTGTTACATGATCTAATTATGAAAAGTCCTGCAAAGAAGCAACTCTCATTCAAAGCATACACACAAAAAAACCCCAGACCCTGGTAGAAACCTTGACTTGATACAAGAAACATGTTCCTGTTCAGAAACACAGGCCAAGAGTTTTGGTCAATACTTTTTCCTATTAGATCTTTGAAAGGATCTCAAAGGTAACATGGTTGGACAACTTCTTTGAGGAACAAACAGGAAACACTTGTGATGCCTAAAAGAAGATTCATTGGTTTGCTTTCGCTTTCCTTTTGGCATCCTTACACTTCTGCCGGCATTCTAGAAAATCATGAAAATCCAGCATAGTATTAGGGGAAGTTTCTGAATTCACCGTTAGTCTCAAATACTTTCTTTACGTACAGTTGAGGAACTGTTCCTGTAACGTAGAGAGATTTAGTGGTTTCCCTGTTGAGTATACAACATGACATTATAGACTCCAGTATAGTAAAAAACTTCTGTTGCCTGGTAATTACAAAGCTTCAAGCTCTTCCAGAGGCTTTCCCCTGTGGAACTTCATCAGGTCCCTCTCTGCTCCGTTCTTGAGCCTGTCCTTGTCTCACCGAAGGGCAGCACAGCCTTGTGGTGCATCAGCCCCTGCTCCTGCTTCTGTCCCATCAGCAAACGTGCTGAGGGAGCGTGCTGTCCCTTCTGCCAGGTCACTGGGGAAGAGGGCAAGCAAGGCCGGCCCCAGCACGGCCCCCTGAGGTCACAAGCCTCTGAGTTTGGAGCCCCACTGTCCACTTCTCTACCGCAGTCTCCCTGAGCTGGCTCTGAGCATGTTATGGGAGGCAGGGACAAAGGCTGCCTGAAGTCCCGGTTGACAACAGCCACTGCTCTTCCCTCACAAACCCAGCCAGTCACTGCAGCAGAGGTGGCAATGAGATCGGTCAAGCATGCATTTCCCTTCCTGTTATTCCACAGGCTTGGAGATGACAACCAGGAGGAGCTGTTGTGTAAGCTTTCCGGAGATGGAGGTGATGCTGATGCACCTGCACTTTCCTGTGCCCTTTTGGAAGACTGGAGTGATGCTGGCGTTCCCGCACGGCTCACGCCTCTCTCCCAGGGCATCACCTTCCCTTACCTGCTGGCAGTGCACTCTGTGCCAGGGACAGGAGCGGAGACTTCTCTGGGTCACAAAAGGGAACGCTGGGCTCAGGCCGTGTGTCAGTGCAACCTGACAACGGGAGGAGAAGGCAGGCCAGGGACGTGGCTGCCCAGGGACCAGAGGGGCCCCACACCGCTGCCAGGCCGGGCCCGGGAGCCTCCTTCCTGCCCAAGTGGGGCCCGGCTGGGCCAGGGGGCAGCTGTTGGGACAGCCGTGCCCGCAATGGCCCCTGCTCTCCAAGGCCTCCAGCCCTGCCCATCAGCAGGCAGGCAGGCAGGCAGGCAGGGACAGAGCAGCCCTTGGGGCCGATGCTGCAGGCTGAGAGCCCCGCAGAGGTGCTCATGCCCGCTGCCATTGGCTCTGTCCCCTGCAGCGTGCATGCTGTGTCACCGTGCAGAGGCTGACCCCTGTGCTTCCACAGGCCCTGGGATCTGCTCCTGTGCTGCTGCTGCTCTGCCCAGGGCACTCACGGGCGCTGCTCGTGCCTGGCAGCGAGCAGAGCCAGCTGGGAGTGTGACAGCAGTGCTGCTCTGGGCACCGCTGCCAGGCAAAGCACCCGGGTGTCCCTGGCCGGGGGACAGGGCCCAGGCAGGTCCCGCTTAGCACGGCCTGTCCATTCCTCCTGGGGGCTGGGGGCACTGCTGTGGCCTGAGGGGCCCTTGACATTCCTGGTTGTCCTTACAGCCCCCAGGGATGAGCTGCAGCTCAAAGGCCCCAGCCTGGCCAGACAGTCAGGCCTGGAGCCTTCCCGTGGCTCCCCAGAACCCGAGACCATGAGCCCCAGCTCACAGACACTGCCTACCAGGGTTCACCAATATTTTTTCTGCTTAGATCTTTGAAAGGATTTTGAAAATAACATTGTTTGGCAACTTCTTCAAGGAAGATACATGACACGCTTCTAATCACTAAAAGGTTTATTGGTTTGTTTTCACTTTCCCTTTGGCATCCTTATGCTTCCTTCGTCATTGCAGAACATAATGAATATCTAACGTATTCCTAGGAGAAGATTCTCCATCCACTATTAGCAGAAGTCTCTAAATTCGCTCTTTCTCTGTAACACTTCCTTTACATATCGTTAAGTAGCTGCTCCTGGAACATACAGAGATTTAGTGGCTTAGCAGACTGGACAGCACAACATGATGTTCTACACACCAGTATACTAAAAAGCTGTTGTTCCCTGCTAATGACAAAGTTTCAGGCTCTTCTCAAGGTCCTGAATGAATTTCTCATGCCAATTCCTAGCCACCTTCCCTCCCCATGCTCAGCTTCCAGCCACACTTAGCAGGGAACAGACGTCACATACTCACCTCAAGCAAGAATCCACGTCTGTCTTCCCAACTCTCTTTTTCTTCACTGAGCTCTATTGATCTACAGAATAACTTTGGGCCCTCTGCACAGAACAAAGAACCACTAAATGGGGTTAAACACTTCTGATGATGCTGCTGCTTCTAACATTCATGAACAACTCAGCAAGAAAGTCAGAAGCTCTATTCTTCACGTCCTTCCTATTCTCTTGCCCCCCACCACACGCTGCCTCCAACAGAACTGCTCTGTTCTGCAGCCTGGTGTACCAAATAAATGAAAGGCAGCAGCAGTTTCCCTGAACATGCTGAAATCTAAATTGCAGTGAAATAGCGGCTGTTTCATCAAAAGCTCAGCACTGGGATCCCACATCTTCCCCCCAAAACTGATGCCTGCTAAGGACTGACATCTCCATTTGAACACACCCTGTGAATCAGATAGGCTGGAAGGTTGCAGGGCAGCAACTGCATAAACACAGCAATGCATTTCATTAGAGTTATCTCCTAAGTTTCAAGAAACGAACATCCTTGAAGCCTGTCCTAAGCCTATATTCTAGAAAATAGAACAAGCAATTGTTTTGGCAGCCTGGGGAGTTTTGGGGGGCTGTGTATGTTTCCTTTTGTTGTTGTTTTCTTTGTTTTTATATACAAAACTGACTGGATTGAGAAGAGAAAACCCCAGATTCATTAGGACGAAGAAGCACACGGACATAGGTGGCTGACAAGAACACTCAACATTCTTAATGGTAACACCAGAAAGGCAGGGAAAAGTTAAAGACGATCTACATACCTGAGAGGATCCAAAATGTCTGGGTAACCTGTCAAGTGACTATTTTTTGGGTAAACTCTAAAAGTCCAGATAACGATGAGGCAATTATCTGAAAGAAAAGAAAGGCAGCAAGCTGCTCAGCCTTTATTTTCCCAGGACTTTCTCACGGGATTCTACCACAACTTAGACCTCAAGGAAGGATGGCAAATCTTGACTACAGAACATTCCAAACCAGGCAGCACTTTTTCCTCACTGAATTCCAGTAAGAGTTTAAAAGGGAAAAAAAACCATACAAAAGGGGGTGAATAAGTTCTGTGTTACCTCTTAGGCGTTCATCATCTCTGGAGAAGAAGAAAACTCTAGCACTTTCTGTGTGCGGGAAAGAAGGCAACCTAGACAAGTACAAAGGGATTTTAGCATCCTCAAAGGCACTATCAAATTCCATGAACACGAGTTGAAGCTGTAGTGCTTCAGAGAAATGGTATACATTGAAGCGCTTTATTCCACAGGAACCAAATTGAGCCTTCTCTAAAGAACCCCGCTTTTTAAAAGAAAACTGACTGTGCCTTTGGCTTTTGGCCAAACTCCAAGTGGGTCTGGTCAAAGCAAAATGACCCAGTTCATTTCTTGTGCTCAACTTCTCTCTTTTCATATTCAACTTCACATCAAGTGGGCTGCTGGGGCTTTTGACTCTGTGCAGCACCAATGGTTTTCCAAGATGACTTTCATTGCTCAGAGGTGTGCAATACCCATTTCCCATTCCCTGCAGGTTGCTATTATTATTCCCACTGCATCCCATTTCTACAGCCCAGTAGAGGACAAATACAAATGGAACTTGCATTTCTTGGTCCTTTTCAATTTCTGACGTCTCAGGCTCATCATCAGCCTCAGAACTGCTCTCTTGGCTATGTGAACCCTCTTGCCATGTGACTTTTACCGGTTTTATTGTTCCAAGTAGGTAGGGCTCTGCAATAACAGCAACAAAAAGGGAAAAAAAAGCCAAAAGCAGATTAATTCTCTACTTGCTCAGAAAAATCCCTCCTTTCAAGTGAAATACTTACACTGGAGAAGACAGATTTAAGGACAGAATCTTCTCCTCCCAGATTTTCTGAGCTAAATCTCTGCTCCAGTATTTGCCACTTTGTTCTAGGGATCTCTTATGTATTCTTAAACATCTAGCATTGCATTCAGAAGACACGGAATGCCTTCTGAATTCAGCAGAAGTGTGGGGGGCTTGGTGCTTTGTGTTGTTGCACTGGGTTTTTTTCATATTTCATATACCTTCACATGGTTTCTTTTCTTTCCTCCATGACTGTGACTTGATTTAATATTGTTTCATCTTCATCTCATAAGGCCTCATTTTATCTGAGGTTAGGACAGCCCAATGATCATGTGCCATTCGGTTTCCATTTCCTAAAGGTCCAAGAATAGAATTCAGTAACTAACAGAATGTTCGTGGATCTTGGGGTCAACTCCAGGATTTTGCTCCTCACTCTACAGAAACACACATTTTCTTTAGAATCTTGTTAGGCCCTACGAAACTTGGTATGACTGGTGTGCCATCTCTTTCCCTGTTTGAGAAATTCAGGGGATGACAGCAAGCTTTTTCACCACTCTGCAAAAAACCCAATGCCTTCTCAAAGAACACCTTTCGAAATTCCTGAGATGCAAGCAGGAGTTACCTCTCATTAATCCACCACAACCTTGGCAAGTAGAAAGGAAGATCAAAATGCTTCTGCCTAATTACTGTCTTCTGCTGCTGAAAATCCCCTGGATGCTGACCTTCTTTACACCATACTGCTCTACAGTGCCTGCCAGAAGCTCTTCCTTAGAAATGGCACAGTTAGAGGGGTTCTGCTGGTACCTTCTTTGATGCCCAACTCCTCCGTGTCTCCAAAGAAGGAAAACTTGAAAGCACTCGACTCCTGAGCCACGTCCTTCTCAGGCAAAGGTCCCAAATGGTCATGTGGGGCAGAGCCCTGCACGTCCTCTCTGTCCCAGGGTATTTCCTCGGTTTTTTCCTGGTTTGTTCTTTGAATGTCCAAGCAAGTCTTTTAAATCAGCAGCGATATCGGAATCGATTTCTTCAGGCACTTGAGGCAGTGTCTCACTCTCTTCTTTCGTCTTCCTTTGGGCTTTACTGAAATGAGAATGTTCAAGGGTAGCAACACAGCACATGTCCTTTTCAAAGACAGCTTCTCCAAGAGCCACCTTGCTCTTCATGTCTCCCTGAACGTATCCAAGCCCAGTAAGGAGTGGTTCACGTTCAAGGGTAGGCACTGGGGAAACATCTGAGGCTGGAGTCTAAAGGCAGGAACAAGTGTCCTTTCTAAATAGCCACATCCTTAGGTGACTTTTCACTTAAATACATGCAAAAATGAGGGTATTTAGCACAGATTTCTTTCCTGCCAATAGAAATGTCAAGAGCTAATAGGATTTTCTCAGAGACCTGCAAATCTCAGGGTCCCTGTATTGACCTTTCTCACCTTCACTTACAGCAGCGAACAGACTGGAAAGAAAAGATGACACTACACGCCGCTGTTCCAGGTCCGAGCTGAGGCGCGACGTTGCTGGCGGGAGCGGCTGCTCCTGCGGGACATCCCCAATGGTGTCCCACTGCGCCTGGGCCTCTCAGCACTCTCTGCTCTCCTCCGGCTCCTGTCCCTGCGACTGCCGCTCCGGACAGGTTGATCCGAGGCGCGACGTTGCAGGCGGGAGCGGCTGCGTCTGGGGGACGTCCCTGACGGCGTCTCCCTTTGCGTGGGCCTCTCAGGCCCTGGTCCTCTCCTGTGGCTTCTATCACGGCGACTCTGGGATCGCACAGGTGGACTTGGGGCCTGGCGTTGCTGGCAGGAGTGGCCGCATCTGGGGGAAGCCTGTGATGGTGAGGCCCTTGGCCTGGGCCTCTCAGCTCGTGCTGTTGTCGGGCGAATTCTGTCCTGGGGACTCCTTGACCGGACAGGTCGATTCAAGGCCCGACCTTGCTGGCGAGAGCGGCTGCGTCTGGGGGATGCCTGCGATGGCGTCTCCCTGTTCCTGGGCCTCTCAGCCCTTGATCCTGTCCTGCAGTTCCTGTCTCGGCGACTCCTTGACCGCACGGATTGGCTTGGGGCCCGACGTTGCTGGCGAGAGCGGTTTCGCCTGCGGTCAGGCCCAGCATGTCTGGAATGGCTCCTGTTCTCAGGGTCTGGGGAGCTGTCGTATGTTGACCCTGATCTTGCCTCTGTGCTGGTGCTGCTGCTCTCCGTCAAGGAAAATTGCAGCAACTGCTGCGATGCTGCATGGCGACGGCTCCTGCGGTTTCTGGTCTCTGAAGATGGAGACTGGCGAGCCAGACCCGACGACACCGGGCTGCGGGAGCTGGGACGGATGGCCTGGGATGCTGGGGAGCCACGGGAAGGCTCCAGGCCTGACTGTCTGGCCAGGCTGGAGCCACTGAGCTGCGGCTCATCCCGGGAGGCTGCAAGGGCAAGCAGGAATGTCAAGGGCCCCTGAGCCAGGCCAAGTAAGAGCAATGCCGCCAGCCCTCAAGGAGTGGACGGGCTGTGCCAAAGCCAGTGTGGAAACTGCCAAGCCCATGGGCAATGTACCTGGCCCAGGGGCACTGACCCCGGCCCAGAGTCACCCATGTCCTTTGCCTCATACCTGTGCCCAGCCCAGCACAGCTGTCGCACTCCCAGTTGGTTCTCCTCTTGTTCAGGCCAGAGCAGCGCCTGTGGGTGCCCTCAGCAGCACAGGAGGAGCACAGGAGCAGTTCCCAGGGCCTGGAGAAACAAACGGGTTCATGGTCCTGAAGACAAAGCGCCCACAGCTCGGGATTGTCCAGCTGAACTCTGCTGGCACCTTCTGCTTTGAGCCAGTGCTGAGACACGGCTTCTCCACAGAGCCCTGGGTGCTGCTTCCCAACTTACCCCTCTTCCTCTGCCTCCTCCCGGCCTCCTGGATAAAGGCACTCCCTGGCATTGCACCTGCTGTGCCTCTCTCCTAGATCCGCAAAGGCATCGTTGTCCTCCCATGTTGGCTGTCTGATGGAGAAAGGCAAAGCTGATGAGTTTCTGCTGCCCCACCCTCACAGAGGTACAGGGTGTCCCTGCTCTTCCTCCAGTGCTTTTCCAACTCGTGCATGAAGCTGAAGCCCAGTGGCACGGGACAGGGCAGGGCCTGGCACAGCACAGCACTTGCAGCCTCCTGTCTTGTGAGCCAGGCACAAGGACACCAACCTTAATGGGATTCGGATCCCCATGATGAACATTTGTGGAAGGAATTCTGTGATGTTTCTGCAGAGGGGGCAGTGGAGGCATAAAGCACCAGCGCGCAAGGCCTGTCCCTGCCGGGCAAACAGAAGCAGCGTGAGCGAGGCCCTGGTGCTGCTGAGCACCTGCTGTGCCCCGGGGCTGAGGGGATGGCTCCTGCCTGCATGCAGTCCCTGTGGAACCAGGCTCTTTTGCACGCTGGGCACACCATGGTGCTGTAAGAGATTTTGTCCTCCACAGGCTCCATGCAGATGGGGCATTCAGTGCCTGGCTCCGGAGTCGCCTGCACGTCCTGCTCTGGGCGGTGCTCAGCGCAGTAGGAGCTGGGGAAAAAGGGATGGGCAAAGTGAGAAATGCTGCGTCCTTCCTTAGGGGTGACCAGGAGTGGAGAGAGAGGTACCTGTAGTTTGGAATATAAAGGGTTACACAGCCGCCCTCCTTGGCACAGGGCAGGTGGAACCATCTCCTGCAGCCTTCCTCGCAGCACATGACGGTGGCCCCGCTCTGGCCGCAGACGCAGCAGTGCTGCAAAGAGCCAAGCAGCCCCATCAGCGGCAGCCTCGGGGCCTCCCCAGGCGGCCCCACGGCTCCGGGCAGGGCGCAGGATGCGGCCGCTGCTGGGTCTCAGCCCACACAGCAGCCTGGTGGAGGAGGCTCCTGGGCCAGAGCCTCTGTGCAGCTGCTGGCAGCCAGACTTTCATCCCACAGCCGGCTGGATGGCCGGCCTTTCTTTCCTGGGCTCTGGCCTGAGCTTTGGCAAACCTCGGCTGGCACAAATCTCCCTGCTCTTGTCACGCTCTCACCTTCTGTGCCGCCCGCCTGACTGCAATTTGGATATCGTGTGGGTGAAAGCCCATCAGTCCGGAACGGGCATTGTGCCGTCGAAATAGCAGAGTGGCAAAAAACTGCAGAACAGGGGAGGAGCTGATGAGGAGGGAGTGGCAGGGACTGCCCACTGCCTTGCTGGAGGGAGCGCCCGGGGCAACTCACCAGGCAGAACACGTGGGCACAGAGCCCGTGTTTCTGCAGTTTGTCGCCGCAGGTGTCCGGGTCAGCCTCTGCACGGTGACACAGCATGCACGCTGCAGGGGACAGAGCCAATGGCAGCGGGCATGAGCACCTCTGCGGGGCTCTCAGCCTGCAGCATCGGCCCCAAGGGCTGCTCTGTCCCTGCCTGCCTGCCTGCCTGCCTGGCTGATGGGCAGGGCTGGAGGCCTTGGAGAGCAGGGGCCATTGCGGGCACGGCTGTCCCAACAGCTGCCCCCTGGCCCAGCCGGGCCCCACTTGGGCAGGAAGGAGGCTCCCGGGCCTGGCCTGGCAGAGCAGCTCCAGCCTCCCCCTGCTTCTGCTCTGGGTCCCACACTGGCCGCTCCAAAAGCCCTTGTGCCAGGCTGTGGGAGAGCTGCTTTGCCCTCACCTGGCTCCCTGGCATCAGCGGCCTCCTGCTTCCTGTCAGACATGGTCGTGGTCATGGGTGAGTCCCTGTTCAGGAACGCCGTGGTCTGCTCCAGGTGCTCGTCCTCTCTCTCTGTGGGAGAAAGAAGAGCAGTGAGGAGTTTGCAGCACAGGCCCAGGGGCACGAGGACTCTACTCCCTGGTGAGCCCCGTGTGAGCCCTGCTCCTGTGCGCTTTCTCCTCCCGTCGTCGCGTCGAGGAACGCTGCCGTCTCGTCCGCAACTTGCTCTGTTGATTCTGGCAAGGGAGAGGCGCGTGAGCCTGCAGCACAGGCCCAGAGCCCCGAGGTGTGGGGCCCCTGTGGTCCCTGGGCAGCCGCGTCCCTGGCCTGCCTTCTCCTCCCGTTGTCAGGTCGCACTGACACACGGCCTGAGCCCAGCGTTGCCTTTTGTGGCCTTGGTCGCACGGGTCACAATGGCCTCACTGACATCAGCACCGTGCACCCAATATTGGGGTAGCCATGGCCTCAGTTCCCTGCCAGCCACTTGAGGCGGCCCCCTTGGTAGCCGAGATTCTGCGATGGGTCCGAGCCTTTGGCGAGTGCGGAAGCAGGGCAGGGACTCCTGCAGCAAGCGCAGGGTCAAATGCCACGTCCCGGGGCAGCCATCGAGGCTGGCAGTGCTGGCAGAAAGGTGCTGTTCAGGCAGGGCCGCTCCAGGGCTCCGGCCCCGGCCAAGGGAAATGTCTGCTCCTTCCCCTGGCACTTGGTTGCCCGGAGAGCTTGTGGAGTCCCTTGCCCCTGACAGGTTCCAAACCTGCTCCACTTGAACCAACGTTTTCCTCAAGAGCTGTCTGGAGGAAACTAAGATGAACCTGAATGGATGCCACTGCTGATCACTGTTGGCAACAGGACATAAAGCTGCAGACTACCACAGCTGCCTCCCAACCTCAATTATCCTGTCATCCTATGAACTAACAACCTTGACATTTCATATGAAATGGAAAAATTGCTATGAAGCTCCTGAGAATCGTCATCTTTTGCACGGACTCAATGGAAACCCAGGGAATTCAATGGGAGGTTTCTGTGTACACCTGACTGGAGAGTTTGAAGCAGTCCTCGACTCAGAAGTCAAATGCAGGAGGATGCTTTTCCCACATGAAAGGAACTTTGCCAGTTTGCTCCGTGCTTTCCTACTAGCAAACATATTGTGGCAGGACGTCTGTCCCCTCACCTGCCCCTCCTGTGTGCCACAGCTAACGGGTGTCTAAAGAGATAACCTAAGGGCAGGAAGGCCCAGCAGGGGTCACCTCTGGCGCCAGAGGGCTCAAGCCTCAGCTAAGAATCAACATCTTAGTCTGCAGAGCTGATGAAAGGAGAGATAAAGGAAAAAATCACTGACTTAAGAGTCATGGTTTTACACTGTAAAAGATAGCCGAGCTATCACTGAGGCAGAAGTCTCACACACCCTAAAAGTGTTTGAAGCTTCTCCCCGCAGTTTGGATGCAGGCTTCGTGGTTACTTCCCCGGGGATTGAGAGAAAGGATCTCGATGTGCTACACCAACAAATTGGATGGTAAGATACATTGAATCCTAAGCTTATACTGTTTCTTCACTAGCTGTAAGTGAAAAAAGTACCATTCTCGTGCACTGTAAGTTATTTACTAGTAATTTTTCTTTCTGTTTTATTCCTGTGCAGTATCGGTTTGTTTTTAAGTCTTGTATCTGTTAGTTTTCCCATCTATTCATAAATGTTTCATTCTACAATAGACAGAATCAGTCATCATTAAAAGAACTTATACACAAAAGTGGGCTTTGGGGTGCTGGTTACCTCAATAAGGTTACTACCTACTGCCAAGGCCTGGGCAGGAGGCAAGGACTGATTTTAACCCCCACATCCATTTGTGACATATATTGAGAAAAAAAATCAAGAAGAGAAGCACAAACAGTTCTTGTAGTCTTCTCTCATTCGTGTCTTTGCAAACATGCTCCTGGAAAATTCACATCAATGACTTCCAGAACAATCAGCGGGGTCCCTGGGAAACAGGGCAAGGGGTGCCGAGCAGGGACAGCCCTGCACCTGCCTGATGCTGGGGCAGCAGGAGTTCATCCATTTTCCTGTCTCCTTTGAGAGCCACCCTGAGAGGCTAACGATACCTTCACTGAAGTAGGAGGGAGGCACAGTTGGTGCAATGCCAGAGAGTGCCTTTATCCAGGAGGCAGGGAGGAGGCAGAGGGGTAAGCTGGCGCTCTGCAGGGAACCCGTCTCTCAGCACTGGCTCAAAGCAGAAGGAGGCAGCAGAGCTTGGCCGGACAATGCCAAGCTGTGGACACTTTGTCCGCAGCGCCAGGAAGCCGTTTGCTTCTCCAGGCCCTGGGCACTGCTCCAGTGCTGCTCCTGTGGCTTACATACAGACACAGAGCTCCCTGCTCTTTCTCAAGCCTGTTCAGCACCGGACAGGATGACACGGTCAAACGTTGTCTTTGTTACATGATCTAATTATGAAAAGTCCTGCAAAGAAGCAACTCTCATTCAAAGCATACACACAAAAAAACCCCAGACCCTGGTAGAAACCTTGACTTGATACAAGAAACATGTTCCTGTTCAGAAACACAGGCCAAGAGTTTTGGTCAATACTTTTTCCTATTAGATCTTTGAAAGGATCTCAAAGGTAACATGGTTGGACAACTTCTTTGAGGAACAAACAGGAAACACTTGTGATGCCTAAAAGAAGATTCATTGGTTTGCTTTCGCTTTCCTTTTGGCATCCTTACACTTCTGCCGGCATTCTAGAAAATCATGAAAATCCAGCATAGTATTAGGGGAAGTTTCTGAATTCACCGTTAGTCTCAAATACTTTCTTTACGTACAGTTGAGGAACTGTTCCTGTAACGTAGAGAGATTTAGTGGTTTCCCTGTTGAGTATACAACATGACATTATAGACTCCAGTATAGTAAAAAACTTCTGTTGCCTGGTAATTACAAAGCTTCAAGCTCTTCCAGAGGCTTTCCCCTGTGGAACTTCATCAGGTCCCTCTCTGCTCCGTTCTTGAGCCTGTCCTTGTCTCACCGAAGGGCAGCACAGCCTTGTGGTGCATCAGCCCCTGCTCCTGCTTCTGTCCCATCAGCAAACGTGCTGAGGGAGCGTGCTGTCCCTTCTGCCAGGTCACTGGGGAAGAGGGCAAGCAAGGCCGGCCCCAGCACGGCCCCCTGAGGTCACAAGCCTCTGAGTTTGGAGCCCCACTGTCCACTTCTCTACCGCAGTCTCCCTGAGCTGGCTCTGAGCATGTTATGGGAGGCAGGGACAAAGGCTGCCTGAAGTCCCGGTTGACAACAGCCACTGCTCTTCCCTCACAAACCCAGCCAGTCACTGCAGCAGAGGTGGCAATGAGATCGGTCAAGCATGCATTTCCCTTCCTGTTATTCCACAGGCTTGGAGATGACAACCAGGAGGAGCTGTTGTGTAAGCTTTCCGGAGATGGAGGTGATGCTGATGCACCTGCACTTTCCTGTGCCCTTTTGGAAGACTGGAGTGATGCTGGCGTTCCCGCACGGCTCACGCCTCTCTCCCAGGGCATCACCTTCCCTTACCTGCTGGCAGTGCACTCTGTGCCAGGGACAGGAGCGGAGACTTCTCTGGGTCACAAAAGGGAACGCTGGGCTCAGGCCGTGTGTCAGTGCAACCTGACAACGGGAGGAGAAGGCAGGCCAGGGACGCGGCTGCCCAGGGACCAGAGGGGCCCCACACCGCTGCCAGGCCGGGCCCGGGAGCCTCCTTCCTGCCCAAGTGGGGCCCGGCTGGGCCAGGGGGCAGCTGTTGGGACAGCCGTGCCCACAATGGCCCCTGCTCTCCAAGGCCTCCAGCCCTGCCCATCAGCAGGCAGGCAGGCAGGCAGGCAGGGACAGAGCAGCCCTTGGGGCCGATGCTGCAGGCTGAGAGCCCCGCAGAGGTGCTCATGCCCGCTGCCATTGGCTCTGTCCCCTGCAGCGTGCATGCTGTGTCACCGTGCAGAGGCTGACCCCTGTGCTTCCACAGGCCCTGGGATCTGCTCCTGTGCTGCTGCTGCTCTGCCCAGGGCACTCACGGGCGCTGCTCGTGCCTGGCAGCGAGCAGAGCCAGCTGGGAGTGTGACAGCAGTGCTGCTCTGGGCACCGCTGCCAGGCAAAGCACCCGGGTGTCCCTGGCCGGGGGACAGGGCCCAGGCAGGTCCCGCTTAGCACGGCCTGTCCATTCCTCCTGGGGGCTGGGGGCACTGCTGTGGCCTGAGGGGCCCTTGACATTCCTGGTTGTCCTTACAGCCCCCAGGGATGAGCTGCAGCTCAAAGGCCCCAGCCTGGCCAGACAGTCAGGCCTGGAGCCTTCCCGTGGCTCCCCAGAACCCGAGACCATGAGCCCCAGCTCACAGACACTGCCTACCAGGGTTCACCAATATTTTTTCTGCTTAGATCTTTGAAAGGATTTTGAAAATAACATTGTTTGGCAACTTCTTCAAGGAAGATACATGACACGCTTCTAATCACTAAAAGGTTTATTGGTTTGTTTTCACTTTCCCTTTGGCATCCTTATGCTTCCTTCGTCATTGCAGAACATAATGAATATCTAACGTATTCCTAGGAGAAGATTCTCAATCCACTATTAGCAGAAGTCTCTAAATTCGCTCTTTCTCTGTAACACTTCCTTTACATATCGTTAAGTAGCTGCTCCTGGAACATACAGAGATTTAGTGGCTTAGCAGACTGGACAGCACAACATGATGTTCTACACACCAGTATACTAAAAAGCTGTTGTTCCCTGCTAATGACAAAGTTTCAGGCTCTTCTCAAGGTCCTGAATGAATTTCTCATGCCAATTCCTAGCCACCTTCCCTCCCCATGCTCAGCTTCCAGCCACACTTAGCAGGGAACAGACGTCACATACTCACCTCAAGCAAGAATCCACGTCTGTCTTCCCAACTCTCTTTTTCTTCACTCAGCTCTATTGATCTACAGAATAACTTTGGGCCCTCTGCACAGAACAAAGAACCACTAAATGGGGTTAAACACTTCTGATGATGCTGCTGCTTCTAACATTCATGAACAACTCAGCAAGAAAGTCAGAAGCTCTATTCTTCACGTCCTTCCTATTCTCTTGCCCCCCACCACACGCTGCCTCCAACAGAACTGCTCTGTTCTGCAGCCTGGTGTACCAAATAAATGAAAGGCAGCAGCAGTTTCCCTGAACATGCTGAAATCTAAATTGCAGTGAAATAGCGGCTGTTTCATCAAAAGCTCAGCACCGGGATCCCACATCTTCCCCCCAAAACTGATGCCTGCTAAGGACTGACATCTCCATTTGAACACACCCTGTGAATCAGATAGGCTGGAAGGTTGCAGGGCAGCAACTGCATAAACACAGCAATGCATTTCATTAGAGTTATCTCCTAAGTTTCAAGAAACGAACATCCTTGAAGCCTGTCCTAAGCCTATATTCTAGAAAATAGAACAAGCAATTGTTTTGGCAGCCTGGGGAGTTTTGGGGGGCTGTGTATGTTTCCTTTTGTTGTTGTTTTCTTTGTTTTTATATACAAAACTGACTGGATTGAGAAGAGAAAACCCCAGATTCATTAGGACGAAGAAGCACACGGACATAGGTGGCTGACAAGAACACTCAACATTCTTAATGGTAACACCAGAAAGGCAGGGAAAAGTTAAAGACGATCTACATACCTGAGAGGATCCAAAATGTCTGGGTAACCTGTCAAGTGACTATTTTTTGGGTAAACTCTAAAAGTCCAGATAACGATGAGGCAATTATCTGAAAGAAAAGAAAGGCAGCAAGCTGCTCAGCCTTTATTTTCCCAGGACTTTCTCACGGGATTCTACCACAACTTAGACCTCAAGGAAGGATGGCAAATCTTGACTACAGAACATTCCAAACCAGGCAGCACTTTTTCCTCACTGAATTCCAGTAAGAGTTTAAAAGGGAAAAAAAACCATACAAAAGGGGGTGAATAAGTTCTGTGTTACCTCTTAGGCGTTCATCATCTCTGGAGAAGAAGAAAACTCTAGCACTTTCTGTGTGCGGGAAAGAAGGCAACCTAGACAAGTACAAAGGGATTTTAGCATCCTCAAAGGCACTATCAAATTCCATGAACACGAGTTGAAGCTGTAGTGCTTCAGAGAAATGGTATACATTTGTCCTGGGTTAGGCCAGAGGGGTCAAAATCCAGGAAGTGATTTATGCTGCAGGAAGGAATATAACTTCCTTCCTGGGAGAGAGAGCCAATAATCAGGTAGTTTTAAAGATTGATATGTAGGTAAACCAATTAAAAAGTTGATCCGCCTTCGAGGAAAGAAACCATATATAAGCAGAGACTCTCTGAAGCTCTTCCTCTTTGGACCTGCTGCTGCTGTGTAGAGAGGAGCAGCTCCTGCTTCTCTCGCTGGTAAGGCCCCCCCACCTCCTTCCTTTGGAGGGATCGCGGGGGGGGGAAGGGAGGTTTTATGGCAGCCGTGCCGCTGCAGCCGGGCATGGGGGAGGAAACGGTTGGAATTTTCAGCAGATCCGGCTCAGCCGGTGTGTGAGCTACACGGGACAGGGCCAGGCCCCTGCTCCGGGCCAGGCAAGGACCGGGCCGGTTCCATCCAGCTTGGGCCAGGCCCTGCCCTGTCACCCCGGGCCCAGATGGCCCCAGCAGGCTGAGCCAGCTTGGCAGAGCCAGGCACAGAGACTCTGAGAGCTTCTGCCATCCAGCTCGGACCTGTTCAAACAGCCCGGCAGAGAGCACGTGATCCTCACACTGCCGGAGAGAGAGAGACAGAGATTAACTCTGTTCATGCCTGGACTAAACTCACAGACACCCGTCCTTCCTCGCAGAGAGAGGAACGAGTGAGGACATCGACATAGTGCAGCACAGAGACTTTACAGTCAGTGAGGAAAGCAGAACTGATACTTAGAATAAAGTGCATGAGAAGTGCTTCAAGAGTGAAGCTGAAAACTCTCTTGGAGAACCATGGTTGGGGACTGAGCTAATAAATTCTCTGTAATATATGAAGATACAGTCCAAAAGGGGGATGTGAGGTTCTTATTGCAGCCAATGAACTGAAATACCGAAGTACAGACAAGTAAGTGTTGAAAAAGTACAGCCTGATGAGAAACTAGAACCAAGAGAGAGGAGAGGCTGTGACCCAGAGCCCTGGTCCCGGGGAGAATGCTAGAGAACCTGAGCTGTCAGGAGAACCTGTGTTGCTAAGCACAGAAGAAGAGATTTTCTTTGTTGCTGCAATTGAACTGGGCATCCTTAAAACAGGTACCCTGTAGACTGTTCATAACCTGCCCAAGTGGCTGTGGGAAGGCTACTGGTGTGGGAGGGATCCACCATTAAGCTAGACTTTGCTCCGGGTGGTGGCTAATGGTGAGGCAGAAGACCCATAAAAACTGTCTTTTTCTTACAGAAAATCCATGGTGTAAGCAAAAGAAACTTCTCTCCCTAAATGAACTGGAATAAGAGCTATTTCTGAGGTGGTAAACTGACTGGAGGTCGAAGTGTTGTCTTTTGTATATTGTCAGGGTGAATGAAATGGAGAGATGGGGGAAGGAGGGGTGGTCTGAGGAGTTTGTTCTGGTTTTTTTCTTTTTTTTTTTTCTCTTTCCCTTTGTCTTAGGTATATTAATAAAGTTTCTTTGTACTTTATATAGTTTGAGCCTGCTTTGCCTACTCCTAATCCTCATCTCACAACAAACAATCAAGTAAATTTGGGTAAGTGTCCTGGCATTTAGCCACAAACCTGAATAGGTGAACTGAAACCACTAACTCTGACAGCTGTAACCTGAGAACAGGAAGAATAAGTCAGTTAATTGCCCAGATAGCCCCAAAACATTTATTTGTTTAGAATTTAAAACAGTGATTGCATCACATAATCTTGTTTTCTATGCTTTGCTCTCCCTCCTCTTCTTGTCAGTACCAAAGACGTACCATGCATACTTAGACCTGGTATGTTCCAGTTAAATTGGAGAACATGGCAGGGTCCAAGCATCCACAGTTACCTGCACTGAGACATAAATGAATCACCATTTACCAGTCACTTTGCCAAAGCGAAGCAGGTATTGCAAATCACACAAATGTAAAGACAAGTGTGTGCAGAAGGTACCTAGGAGATAAAAATCTGTGTGGCTCTAAGGCAGAAAACATGCTTTTAACCTAAAAAAATAATCAAACCCCACAGCTGTCTTCAAGAAACTACAGCATGTCAAATTCAGCTTCACTTTCGCTTAGATCATCTCTCTTGGAAAGGCTGTAGATGTTGGGGGGTTTTTGCTTCCAATTTAAGCTTTTTCTAAAGCTGGGCTAGGAAGAAACTGAGACTGCACATGTACATCCTTGACTAGATTTTCCTAGAGGAAACAACTTCATCTGAGAAGCTTGTGAAGAAGTTGTTCAAATCAGTGTCTTCCCTGCTTCCTGTGCCTTTCCCCCCCATCGTGACTGCACTTCATTTATTGTATTAACACCACAGATGAGAGCCAATATAAGAAAAGGAATTTTAAAAGCAGTGACGTTTTATATATCCCATTACTCAAAGTGCCACATGCAAACCCAAGCTTACAGCCCTGTACTAGGTGCAGGGGAACTAAAATAAGATCTTGCACACTGGATGGCAGGGAGGAGTGAACATATTTGTGAAAACTGCTGTGGAACAGCTACTGCATCACGAATGGCAAAAATTCCTTCCCGGGAAGATTCCTGCAGGGAGCAGGTTGCAGACACTTGAATTAGGTTTTCAGGTACTGTGCAGTCTGTGGCCACCTGACCTCAGGGTACAGCCCACACACACGTGTACTTTGGAAGATCTAAGCATGGGAATGAGTGCTCTGGCTTGCTACAGAGCTCAGTGTTTGGCAGTTTACAATGAGGAGTGTTCTTAGGGTGCACTCAGAAATAAAACAGAATTTGGCCCTTTATGGCTTTGGGGCTTAAAGTTTCTTGGGGTTTGTTTTGTTCTTTGGGGCTTGGATTTTTAGAGACGCGTAGAGAAATTCTAGTGGCAAACACTTTACATTATTAAACCACACTAGTTGTCTTATCACTGAGCACAATGAAAAATTAATTAATTTTATCTGGAATTATTGGTGATTCAAGATGTGACAACACAAATATGGTAACCTTACAAAAACGATGCGCATGGACATTCAGGTGAAAAAAAACAAAACCTCACAAATATTCTGTTCATAAAAATGAAAGTCAAGTTCAACATTTGCACCCTTGTTTTTACAAAATCAAAGGGGCAAAGGACCAACTTTCACAGAGTAATGAGAGGAGAGTCAGACATCCCTTTCTTCCATCATGGTATTATCCAGTGTCTCCAGCTGTTTTAGATACCTGGAAGGTGGGGCCAGAGTTCAGGTCCTCAGCTTTTGTGACTTGCATTGACTCTTTAACCTCTGCCCACTCCTTAGGGTGCCCGGCTGCCTGGCAGTACCTGCTCCAAGCCAAGCATCCTCACTGACACCAGAGCTGGTCGCTTCCGATGGTGCAGCTGCAGCTCGATACGAGCTGATGCAGCTCTCCAGCCCTCCAGTCTCCCTCTGCTTCAGCCTCGTTAATTCAAATGGGTGTTGGCAAACTGCAGGAAATGCCAACAAAATTTCTTCAGTGTCTCCTAAGTCCTCCTGAAAACTGTGTACGAGGAAATTCTGATGTTTCGCTCAGCTGCGCCGCACAGCTGACACTGCAGCATAGCTTTTCAGAAAAGCAAAGGAAACAAAACACAGAACCTTCTCCTGGCCCATACAGGTCACCACTAAATGATTAAACAGAAGATGTTTGGTTTAACCAAGTTCTACTGCACAAACCAGAGCGAAAGCTTCACGACATCACATCATGCAGTGTGGAGGGAAGAGCGTATTAAAAATAAAAGCAGAGCAAGTGCCACAAATGCTTCCAGTGCACCGAGCATCTCTGCAATTGGCCGGGGCAGCTGCTGCCCCACGGAGTAAGCCCTGCCCCCTGTTACAACCGGCTGAAGCACAGCATGGCTGAAGCTGTCCCCAGTTACTATCCCCGATGGCCATGCCCCCTCAAGCTAAGAACAGCACCAAGTTTGCCCGAGATCCTAAACCTCCCTCAAACTGAGCTGTGCATGGGTAGAATATGGGAGTCCATCAAGGATTCATGCTAAGCCTAGCAAACTTGTGTTATGTTACTTCTGGTTTCCAAAGCAACAGAACATCGTTCAAACCCCTGCTGGGGTATTGTCCGATAAAAATCCCTTTCAAGTGCGTAATTCAATCATTGTAAGAAGGAAAGCAGGGAAACAAAGGTGAGGCAATTTGAAAAGGTACTAAACTGAAGGAAGAAAGTAAATTAAATACCCCCCTCAAAGGAAACAAGCCTTGTGCTTACAACTGAAGTGCCTTTGCAGGGGGTTATTTGAGATGTTTAAACACGGGAAAAAGTTTTCCCTTTGTGTGGGACCCGTGTATTAAACTCAGCACAGACAAAACTGTACCCGAATGTCTAAAAGTCTACTCGACACTTGTTCAGTTAGTGAACTCACTCCAAACTCTGTGTTTCTATTTGGGTACTGTTGTACTCAGTCCAGCTGGATTAACACTAACTAGAGAGATCCTTCTGAACACAGCAAAGTCATGACCTCAGGCTCCTTGGACCTGTAGGGAGCATGTACTCACTCCCAAGCTGAACGAGCTATTTTTGGCTTACACAAAATGGGTGCCAACAGACCTGCTGTAATGAAATGCTGCTTAAAAACAGCACCTGTCTTCAGCAAAGAGATGGCTCGTGATGGCTTCCACAGACGTTCCTAAAATGCTGTGCTGCCCTAGTCAGTTTTCCAAAGGCTCTTCATGCATCAAGCTCTCGGGGGAAGGGCAGAGTGTGCACATGGCAGAGTGACATTAGGTGAGGAAGGAGAAGAAAGCAGGATCACCTAACAGAGAGCCAGCTTTTGAGTCTGGAAGCACCTGGTCTCTCGTTTGGTATCCTTCTTTTGTCACCATCTTTCACAGCCTCCGCTTACACTCCAAGGTCTGCAAGCCGTGTCTGGAAGCACACGGTGGCAGCGTGACACACAGCACAGTGCCGGTGCCACGCTCCGCACAGTGGCAGTGTGGCACACAACACCAGCGTGACACTCAGTGCAGCACCAGTGTGACACACAAACCACTGCCGGCGTGACAGAGCTGGGACACAGGGCAGGGCGGGGGTCTCTGTGAGCAGCTGGCACATGCCAGCTGAGGTGTAGGAAAACACAGCTGTCGCTCTAAACAAGTCAGTTCTTTATCCTGTGTGCACGCAGACCTTGGACCGCACAGCTGGCTGAAAGGCAGCACGCATTGCTTTACCCCCAAAATGCTGCGGGCACGGTGCAGACGTGTAGGACTGGCTGCCTGGAATGCAGAGCTTGGCCATAGAAAGTCAAAGCTCGATCAGCAGAGCTCTGACGAAAAATGCCAGGAGAGGGCAGAAGGCGGGGGGGGGCGATATTAAAGGCTATGTTCACCATCGCCGCCCCGGCCCCCCTCATCCAGCGCGGACCGCGCAACACAACCCGCCAAGCCCGGGAGCGGGGACTGCCCTGAGGGAAAGGCGGCCTGGAGCGGGGCTGGGGCTGAGACAGCTCAGGGAAAGCCGGCCTGGAGCGGGGCTGGGGCTGAGACAGCCCAGGGAAAGGCGGCCTGGAGCGGGGCTGGGGCTGAGACAGCTCAGGGAAAGGCGGCCTGGAGCGGGGCTGGGGCTGAGACAGCTCAGGGAAAGCCGGCCTGGAGCTGGGCTGGGGCTGAGACAGCTCAGGGACAGCCGCCATGGCAGCCACCTCCAGAGGCTTTGATGTACTTATTTCTTGGTTTAATGCCCATTAAAGATTAAGATCTTTGCAAACGAGTATGATATACAAGGGTTTTTACATGTTGAGTCTGAACGAATTTTCAAAGATAAAGCCTGTTACCTCTAAACTTAACTTTTCACGGTTGTCAAACAATATGTGGAAACAATGGAGAACTTTACTTATATCTGACTTCAGACTTCCATCATGCAAAATTCATTCTAAAAAGAAGCAATGAAAAGAGGATGCAGGCAGTCTTCACAAGGCACAGAGAAGAAAACAAAAATTAGAGAACCTGAGGAAAAATACTTTCTCTTCTTCATCTTCTTTGTACTTGCTATCTGAGCTTTAGTTCTCTTGTTCCTCTCTAAACAAGGCACTTTACAGCTTTATTGTCTCAGGGGTGTATTTCCCCAATCGCTGACTTGCCATTTAAGCTCTGGTTTATCAGAAATGCACAACAAGGGATTCTCTGTGGAAGAGAGTTGCACAAGCCTCTGGATTGCTGACCATTCACCTCTGCCAATGCTCACAGTAATCCCCGAACACACCTGAGCTTCCTGTCTATCTGTGAGGGAAGGACTTCCCAAAAGTCTAGGAAACAGGGCAGGGGAGACTGAAACCTTCCCTTGAGACACTTTCTGGAAGGCCTGCAAGGACCCTGTCTTTCTTTGGAACAGAGGTGGTCCTGGTGCATGGCGTTGGCTGTCTTGCCCTCGATGCCCCCTCTATTCCAGAAGGACTTTTATCCACGTCATTGCTTGTCTGTCCCTCCACTTCCAGGGCCTCAGACCTGTTCTGCAAGGTACTAAAGCTCTGTGTCAGCTGTAAATTTTCAGAATAAGGCAGTTGGCATGGCTCTTACTGGGTTTTTTAGCCAGGCTTACAATGTATTTTGAGAAGAAAAAGGAGAGAAGGGTAGATACCATAGTGGGATGCAGCACAATCTCACCAGCTTTTTCATCTGCGCTCTTGAAGCACAGTGGCCAGCTCTTGCACTGCGCCGTCTTCTCGTGTGTTCTGGTGAGCGGGACTGTCCCATGCTCAGGCCCAGGATAATTCTGGTGCCAAAGTCCTGTTGCCTGCAAATATCAGCCTCCTTTTTACCCAGCTGGAGCTGATTTCAGCAGATTTGCTGAGTTGGCTTTATTAGTCTTTCCCTTATTTTGCCAGTTCTGCCAAGCTTTGTCAGCCTCCCTCTGGGTCTGAGATCAGTGAAGCGTGCCCAGCCGTGCCCCTTAAGAAGACAATTCTGGAAACAAGCTCTTTGCTTTTCTAAGCCCTGGACATCACTTCGAGCTTGCAGGCTGCTGTGTGTGTCACGGGTTAAATGTCCCCACTTGTCTCGAAAGTGTGCAAAGCTGAAGCATTAAAGGCCATCCTCTCTTCAGGAAAGGTGACCGATGGCACGGTTTGCAACAGGTCCGCGCCCGCGCCTTGCTGAGCGGCAGAACGTCGCCGGCGCCATTGCAGGGCTCAGGGCTCTCCCTTGTGGGCGAGCGGCGCCATGACAGCGCGGGCGCTGCGCGGCGGGGCTGCAGGGCGGGAAGGCGAGGGCGGCTGTGAGGGCCGGGCCGCTTGCTGCCCAGAGCCGAGCTGGCGCTGTTCCCTCAGGCGTTCCTGCCGCGCTGCTGGGAGCCGTGCAGGCGTTCCTCGGCCTGTGCGAGAAGCGTGGGGCCGCTGCCGGCTCCCAGCCCGCAGATCTGCCTGCTGGACGAGGCTGCACCGCCAGAGCTGCCGTGCGGCGGCAGCTGTGGCCGGCCCGAGGGAAACCCGCCGTGGCACCGGCAGGGCCGCTCGGCAGAGCCGGGATGGCTGTGCCGACGCCTGAGGGAAATCCTGCTATGGCACAGCCGGGGCTCCTCCTGCTCCGGGGCCGCCGGCAGCAGCTGAGACGCGGTATAAAGACTCCACAACTTCTTAGAGTTGTAAAGTAGGTACGTATTTTATTCAGCGCCGGACGCCGGGGGAGAGCACCTTCTTAAATCTTGCGTACCTTTTTACAGCTTCTAATTACCTATTTATCTACAAAAAGCATGCATATTCTATAACGCCTATACATATTTATTACTTGTCCTCACCTGTTCTCTGCTTCGTATGTACATCAGTTGCGGCTGCACAATCCGTCTCTTCTATTGAGGTGGTGGTCTTAATTTGAGTCTGGGGGCTTGAAAGGATGAAGTAAGAGGATTCTACTTCACGTGAATTTTTGACCCCACGAGTTTTGCACATGCGTGTTCTTTCTTTTGCCGTGGTGGTCCCTTTTTATTACTCTAAGGTTAGCAACATTTTGATAGATACCAGATATCTTTCGAAGGGCCCCCCTTATCTCTTCAGCCTCCCCTCTATCATTGGAGAACAGGATAATAAATCTTATTGTTTCATCTACTCTAAGTTTTTAACTCTTAAATCCCCTGTTTCAGTCCCCCCTTTTCTAGAAAATAAGTAAATTCTTTTACTTAGTACAAAAATTCTTTCTCTCCGTTTCCCTGATACGTATCTCTTAAGGCATTACTATGTACCTTTGATAGTGAGGTTAATACCTCTATTCATTGTATCATCCTCTAATTCTAAAAGAGCATTACAATGGACATACACAAACTTACACGAACTAGGATTAGTAAAACAACAGTTGGATTAATTGCTGCATTGAGGAGTCCAGTCGCCTTTGGTGACCATCCAAAAAGTGTGTCCCAGCAATGATGAGATGCGTCTGTATTCAATCTTTTGAAAACCCCTTGTATGGTTTCTGTATCATGATGTATTGTGATCAGAGTCTTTTTTCTCATATCTCTAATTTCTCTGAGAATTTCCTTTAAATCTTCGTGCTTTAATAGTTGCTTAACTAAAGTTAGATTCATCCCTATGGGCACAGGTGATATTTCTTGTACCGTGGTCAGGTTTGCCTTTATATATTGATGGGATACTACTGGTGCCTGATAAGAAAAGTCACATCTTTCAATTCTGACAAAGTTACAAATGCACAAATTGGACTGAGTTTCATTTATAATTAGTCTATCCACTACTACCAAAGAGCATGGTGTCCTGAGACACACACAACCTTGACTTATGTATACCAGCAGGGTTGTCTGATTGACTGAATGGGCTTCAAAATGACAAACACTCTGTTCGGTATCTAGGCAAGTATCTTGATCACTATTTATATTCTTTTCACATATGAATCTAAGTTGTTTCTTCATGGCACAGGACTCTATATTAATAGTTATCTATTTTCCTTCTACTTTTTGTGCCTACATCTTGTGTTCTGAGGGATATAGGATGGTTCCTTCATGGTTTAGTTCTAGGGGAACTATTGGGTATATCAGACTCACCGACACATTATGTATAGTTAAAACAAAGGCCTTTACTATGCTGGTTACAGGATCATAGGGGAAGTTAACTAAAATCCACCATGACTGAAGTTCTCTTTCTAAATCGGAGGCATGGTCCCAGACAACTTTGCGGACCTCTGCAGGGAATGTGCCATCACTACCTTCCCTGATAATTGAGGCAGCTACTGATTGCATCCATATTTGTGCTTGTACACATCCGAGGGCTAGAGACATATTTTCACTAGCTGCAGTCATGGTATTCACTATTAGTCTATGATCTTGTTCTTGTATCCCTTCCCACTCCGGTAAAATTTTGGACAACTTCCAAACTGACTGGTGCCAAGGGCTAGCAATGAGGATTGTAAGGGTTGCTGTAATTTAATCACGTCACTCTCAACTGCAGCCAATTTGTTCATTAGTACTTCTGAGTCCATCGTATTCAGGATCCCTAGTCCTGTTCCTAGTATTCCTGTAAAGTCTCTCTTCTGCCTAAAAATGTTAGGTACACGTTTCTGTAACCAAATGGTCTAATCCATAAAGGAAGTTTTAAGGAATGGAGTGCACTGTGATCGAACAGCTGAAGCATTTACTTGCATCTCCATCTCTATTCGCTTTAAGGACCATTTTGGATTCAGAAGCAGTCTTTGGATCTTTACTTTCTTAATTGCATATGGTCCAGTTCTGGAGATTATAGGCTGAATTGTTTTTCTTGGGGTGTTTTGGGTGTGAGCAGCTGTGGCCTCTTCTGGTTTTTGGGTTGGCTGACTTATTTCATCATCTTGGGGTATAACACAATCTTGAGTAATATTGTAGTCCAAGTTATTACCCTTAATTGCACACCCTTCTATTTTAAGCCTAAATTCAGGACAAGTAGATAAGCATGTCTTGCAGCATCTGGAATCAATTCCAATTAACTCCATAGGTTTTTGGCGGGCCTTATGGAATCTATCCTGAACGAATGCATATTCGCAACCCCAAACATCTTTTCTTTCTTAAACAGATGCATTCGTGACCCTTAGCATCTGGAACAGCATTTTGCGAGAGTAGGAGTCATAAGCCTTTCTTTGACAGACATTGTGCTCAAATATTTGGTACACACGTGGTCTTGCGGTTATGGTTGTGGCTATAATCAGGAGAGATACAACTCTCCAAGCTAACATTTCTACCTGGAGTCCATTCATCTTTCTCGAGTAAGTTTCAGTTTCAGTTCATTATCACTTAGTGTTGCTTTCTGAGGAGTTCTCTGGGCCTTTTTCACTCACGTATGATGAATCCAGGCGCCCTGTTCTTTGATTTTGATTGCAGTGTGAATTGTCAGTAGCACCTGGAACGGTCTTTCCCACTGTGGTTCCAGAGTCTTTTCTGTAAAAGACTTAACATACACGTAATTTCCAGGCTGTATGTCATGCACAGGTCCATCTAGCCTTCTGCTCCGAGTTCTAGCCACATACTTTCCAATTTTTCTAAGTTGTTTACTTAGGGCCACCAAATAGGTGGTGTTTCATCCCCAGTTTGGGTAGAGATTCTTTTTTGCAGTCTGTATGGCCTCCTATAAAGCATTTCAAAGGGACTTAGCTTTTCTTTAGTTCTCGGTTTAGTTTGGATCTGTAGCAATGCCAATGGGAGAGATTGGGGCCAGGGCAAATTAACTTCTTGCCTTAATTTTACAATTTGCTGTTTAATTAAATGGTTCATTTTTTCTACTTGGCTACTCGACTGGGGATGGTATGGAGTGTGGAGTTCCCAGTCTATACTCAAATGGCAACTCACCTGCTGCACTATTTTGGAAATAAAGTGTGGTCCTCTATCTGAGGATATTGTGGCTGGAACTCTGAAGCGTGGTATTATTTCTTGCAACAATATTTTGGTTACCTCTCGGGCTTTGGCAGTTCTAGTGGGGAAAGCTTCTGGCTATCCTGAAAAGGTATCTGTTAAAACTAGCAAATATCGGTACCCCCCTTTTCTTGGAAGTTCTGAAAAGTCAACCTGCCATTGTTGCCCAGGCCCCTGGCCTCTTCTAATCTGACCAAGTTTTGGTTTAGGGGTATTCTTAGGATTAGTCTGGAGGCAAAGATCGCATTGCCTGGTCACTTGGGTGACAGTGGCATACAAATTTCTGGCAGTAATCTTTTCAATTAGCTAGCTATACAAGGCCTCTGTTTCCCAGTGTGTTTTCTGATGTTCCTCTCTTACTAAGGACCATAATATCTGAGAAGGGACAACCAGCCTCCCATCTGCAGTGACGGCCCATTCTTCTTGGTTGTATGTTCCTTCTTGGTCCTCAATAAGTTTGTTATCTTTCTTCCTGTATTCGGGCTTACCTCCGAGAGATATCTGTCCACCTGGAATCAGGGTTCCTTCAATTGTTATCTCACCTTTTGCTGCTTCTTTTGCCTCTCTATCTGCCAGCTCGTTTCCTTCTTCCAATTCCGAGCTCACCTTCTGGTGTGCCCTAATGTGCATAATTGCTACTTTCTCGGGCATCTGGACTGCCTCCAATAGTTTCATTATTTCTTGTGCACGTTTAATGTTCTTCCCATGTGAATTCAATAGTCTTCTTTCTTTCCAGATAGCTCTATGTGCATGCACAACCCCAAATGCATATCTCGAGTTTGTGTAGATATTTATTTTCTTTCCTTTTGCCATCTCCAAGGCACGGGTCAGGGCGATTATCTCGGCTTTCTGTGCAGAGGTGTCTGTGGGTAGGGGACCAGATACTATTACTTCTTTGCTAGTGGTAACTGCATATCCAGCATGTCGTTTTCCATTGATGACGTAGCTACTCTGGTCTGTAAACTAGGTCTCTGCATCATCGAAAGGGGTGTCCTTCAAGTCTGGGTGGCTGGAGTAGGTGGCTTCAATGGTTTCTAGACAATTGTGTTGCACCGGCTCTCCTTGATTTCTGCTGAGAAAGGAAGCTGGGTTGACAATATTAGTCACCACTATTTCTACATCATCTTGTTCTACCATAATGGCTTGGTATTTCAAAAATCTTTGAGGGGAAAGCCAGTGCCCACCTTTCACTTCTAGTACTGAGGACACTGTGTGGGACACCAGCACAGTCATTTTCTGGCCTAAAGTGAATTTCCGTGCTTCTTGAATATTCATCACAACTGCTGCTATAGCCCTGAGGCATCCTGGCCATCCCTTAGCAGCTGCATCTAGCTGCTTGGATAAATAGGCAACTGCCCTTCGATGTGGGCTTAGATTCTGTGCCAGTATTCCCAAGGCTATCCCCTGTTTCTCATGAGAAAACAGAAAAAACGGTTTACTCACATCTGGAAGTACTAGGGCTGGGGCTGACATAAGGGCGTCCTTCAACTGAGAAAAGGCTCGAGTGGCTTCCTTGGTCCACTGGAGATCTCTGCTCCCACTTGCTATAAGTGCATACAGGGGTTTGACGAGCAGCCCATAGTTGTAAATCCATAATCTGCACCATCCTGTCATCCCCAAAAAGGTTCGCAGCTCTTTTACTGTCCGGGGTTGCGGAGTTTGGCATATTGTTTCTTTATGGTCTTGCCTTAAAGTCTGTTGTCCAGCACTAACTTCGTACCCTAGGTAAATTACCTTTTGCTTCACTACTTGAGCTTTCTTCTTCGACACCCTGTACCCCTGGAGCCCTAAAAAGTTTAAAAGACTCACCGTCCATGCCACACATGCCTCTTTTGTCTTATTGGCTATAAGGAGATCATCCACATACTGCAACAGCTTCCCTTCTTCTGATGGAGCCTCCCAGGCTTCTAGGTCCTTTGCAAGCTGTTCCCCAAACAAGGTGGGGGAATTTTTGAACGCCTGAGGAAGAACTGTCTGGGTGAGTTGGGTTTTACACCCGCTTTTAGGATTTTCCCATTCAAAGGCAAAAATTTTCTGACTGGCTTCATGGAGAGGGAGGCAAAAGAAGGCATCTTTTAAGTCTAAAACAGTAAACTAAGTTAGTTCTGGTGTTAAACATGTCAATAAAGTATACGGATTTGCTGCCACTGGGTAAAGATCTTCAGTTATTTTATTAACAGCCCTTAAGTCTTGCACCACTCGATATGACCCATCGGGTTTCTGAACAGGTAATATAGGAGTGTTGAAGTCAGATTGGCATTTTTTCAATAAACTTAGTTGTAGAAAATTTTCAATCACTGGCCTAATTCTTTCTCTGTCCTCTTTTCTCAAAGGATATTGCTTAATCCTGACTGAGTGTTTTCTTTCCTTGAGGTTAATTACTATAGGAGGTGCGTTCTTTGCCCTTCCCGGTACATTAGAAGCCCACACTCCAGGGAACACCTGACTAACTATTTCTTCACTGATTTCTTCCCTGATCTCAGTGGTTGTCAATATCAGACTTAACACCTCCACATATTGTTGATCATTTACCTCCAGAATAATTTCCCCATCTTTAAACATAACGGTTGCTTGTAGTTGCTCTAATAGGTCTCTTCTCAGGAGAGCCTTTGGAGAGTTCGGCATATATAACAATTTGTGGATGCCCCACTGTTTCCCAAATTTATATTTTAAAGGTTTACAGAAATAAGCCTTTTCAGATTGGCCAGTGGCTCCTTGCACCATAACATAATCCTTTCTCACAGGCACCAGGGCTTTATTCAATACTGAGTATGTTGCTCTTGTGTCAGTTAGAAACTCCACCTTTTTTCTCTCTTTCCCCAGCTTCACTGTTACAACTAGGGGATCAGCTGGGGTAAGATCTCTCCGTTTTCCTCAGTCTTCCTTGGCACAGGCAACCATTCTTTTTCCCTTGTCCCCCCTCTGTTTGGGGCATTCATTCTTCCAGTGCCCAAACTCTTTACAAAATGCGCACTGATCTTTGTCTAGTCAGGGTGGACCTCTCTGTTTTCATGGACTTTGTCTGTGTTCTTCTCCTCTCTCCTCCCTCACTATCATAACTTTCTTCGTATTTTGCTTATATCCCTCTTCTCTATTGCTGAATACTCTCCATGCCTCATCAAGTAGCTTTTCTAGGTTTCTTGACTCAGGCCCTACTATTTTCTGAAGTTTATGCCTGATATCCCCTGTGGATTGGCCCAAGAATAAGCTCACTAATTGTTGGATTCCTGTTTCATTTCTGGGATCTAGAGGTGTATGACGACGCATCGCACTCCTCAGTCGGTCCAAAAATTCAGTTGGTGTCTCAGAAGGCCCCTGTTTAATAGTATATAACTCTGACCAATTTATGGTTTTAGGTATAGCTCGTTCCATCCCTCTGGCTATCCATTTTCGATAACTTTCTAACTTCTTCATCTCCTCTCCCCTGTTTGGTCTCTAGTCTGGTTTATCAAGGGGAAAATAGTCTTTTACATCTAATTGCTGGGTTCTACAATAATCTTCTGCTAGTTCTCTTGCTGTCTTCAAAACTAGCTGCTTTTCTGTCTCGGTTAATGATTTAAACAATAATTGCATGTCAGACCAGTCTGGATTATGTTGTTTGATAATATATCGCAGGTTCTGTGCTGTAGTTACTGGGTTACCGCAATAATCCTGAGCGACCTTCTTCCATGCTTCCAAATCAATAGAGGAGAAGGGCACTTTAACCATCACTGGGTCTCCTTCTGGTCTTACTGCCTCTCGTAGGGGGACTTGTAGGACTCGTTGTCTAGTCCGGGATGATACCGGGCTGCTAGGGGGTGAGCTGTCCTTTGCATCCCCATCTCTCTCTTCCCTTTCCCTTTCTTTTCTGTTGGGGGGGGCCTCCAATAAATCTGACAGGCCTTGTTCCTGAAATGTGCTTTGGTAAACCTTATCCAATTTTAAACACCTCTGTCCAATACTACAAGCTGAGCAGCATTTCTTTAGTTTCCCACTCTTTGCTTTATTTTCCTTTTCCATAGCTAATACTAGAGAGTCAAGAGGAGCCTTTATCTTACAATCTCTGCCACTCTGGGTGATTTCGGAGAGAAAAGAACATATCACAATACAAAACTCCACTCCACTTGCCCTCCCTCCTTAAAAATAGCATTAATTGTAGCAAAGTGTTGTAATCTAGAGTTCCAGTGGGTGGCCACCTCACCCCTTCATCTAGCCTATACAGAAGCCACCACTGGCTACAATACTTAATAAGAGTGGACTTATTTTCAGTACCTCTGGTCCCTGCAACTTCTTTCCAATGTGCTATAACACACCCTAATGGACTAGCTTTAGGGACTTCTGTCTAGCTCTCACTGTCTCCTCTTTCCCGTATACCTTGCTGCAATTGTAAATTTTGCCACAAGGTGGTAGTGTTGTATCACAAATAAACAGAGCGCTGTTCTCTTATTACAATTACAACTGACACAAGATGACAATTTCGCTTAAAAAAATCCACTACCTCTCCCAAACTCGTAAGCAACAACAAGACGCCAGTAACAATAAAGCAGCAATTAAACAATTATAAAACTGCAGTTAGACAACAATAAAACAAGGACGCAACATTGCAATTATAACTTTCAAAAATCCACAACCTCTCCCGAACTCAGTAGCAACAGCAAAACCCTAGTACCAATAAAGCAACAGTGAAACAATGATAAAACTGCAGTTAAATGACAATAAAACAACGACACAACATTGCAATAACACAATGGCAATTTTGCTTCAAAAATCCACTACCTCTCCCAAATTCATTAGCAACGGCAAAACACCAGTAAAAATAAAGCAACGAGACAATGATAAAACTGCAGTTAGATGACAATAAAACAACAATGACACAACATTGCTCATCCACGCATTCACTACACTCACCAAGCCCAGACTCAAACACACCACCTTAGTTCCGATATCACGGGAAAAAGTCCACTCAACCCACTGCTGTTCTATCAACGACACCGGTCCCCTTTTTCTCCCTCTCCCTCCTAGACCTATGGAGGAGCGGAGCAGGCCTTGCCGGTGTTCACTCCCTTCCACCAACAGCTTGCAAGCTTTTACCTACCAAGGGACTATGTTATATGCAGGACGTCTCCTGCAATTTACCAACAGCCCTCCAAGCACACGTACGTTTTACTAAATCCCCTAAGATTAATACATACCGCTTTAGCCGCAAGCCAGTGGTCCTTATCTGTCTCCGCAGTAAGCGAGCCGAAGTCTCGGAGTTCCCCTCCAGGAAATCCCGGGGCGCGCCGTGGAGCTCTCCATCTCTCAGCCCATTTGTGCAAACGGACAGAGCCCTCCTGCCTGGCTCGCCAATTGAGACGCGGTATAAAGACTCCACAACTTGTTAGAGTTGTAAAGTAGGTACGTATTTTATTCAGCGCCGGACGCAGGGGGAGAACACCTTCCCAAATCCGGCGTACCTTTTTACAGCTTCTAATTACCTATTTATCTACAAAAAGCATGCATATTCTATAACGCCTATACATATTTATTACTGTTCTCTGCTTCATATGTACATCAGTTGCGGCTGCACAATCCGTCTCTTCTATTGAGGTGGTGGTCTTAATTTGAGTCTGGGGGCTTGAAAGGATGAAGTAAGAGGTTTCTACTTCACGTGAATTTTTGACCCCACGAGTTTTGCACATGCGTGTTCTTTCTTTTGCCGTGGTGGTCCCTTTTTATTACTCTAAGGTTAGCAACATTTTGATAGATACCAGATATCTTTCGAAGGGCCCCCCTTATCTCTTCAGCTTCCCCTCCGTCCTTGGAGAACAAGATAATAGATCTTATTTTTTCATCTACTCTAAGTTTTTAACTCTTAAATCCCCTGTTTCACAGCAACGGCTGGGAGCTGCCGACAGACGGGCACTGCTTCGCTGTCTTCAATAGATCGAGACACCGGCAGCACAAGATAGCAAAACACTGCAAACACCTGACTGAAAACACCAGAGGGAAAAGCCATCGAATTGAATGGGAAATGAAAAAGGAAAATGGAAGGAAAATGCCAAAAGGTGAAGGAGATGAAAGGGAAGACTGATAAGATACTGAATCTTAATACCTGCAGGAATCTCAACTATATCAGGGGAAACATGATGGTGAAAAAACCTGCTAAATGTTTTGACATCAAAAAATGACCACCTCCATAATTTTGCAAGTATGTTGAGCTCTTAAAATGCAGTTAGGTATGCCTTTGTCCAGTCCTACCGGTTTAATAATGGGATTTGAATCAGCTGTCCTTATTCCTCAAATAGTCCAAGTGAAGGGAGCTGAGTGCTTAGATTCCAGGAAAGCTGTGAGTTAGTAAAAGAAGTCTGCCATTCTGTGCAAGCATCAATGCTGATCCCTCATCCATCTGTGCAGGTTTCCCGGGAAGGGGATTTTTTAGTCATGGGCTATTGCAAAATGCGTATTTTCTGCTGAGAAACATGGTTCAAACATGCTCCTTTTTATGGTAAAACCGCTGTGAGCATTTCATCTTCTGGTTCTGGCTTCCTCCTGCAGAGGGGACCCACACCCCTACTTTGTGCAGAGCCTAAAAACTCCTGTTCATGGTGTTGTGCAGAACCTAAAAAACTCCTGTTTGGAGGGGACCCATGCCCCTACTTTGTGCGGAGCCTGAAAACTCCTGTTCGTAGCTTTGTCTAGAGCCTAAAACTTCTCTTTAGAGGGGTCCCACGCCCCAATAGCACTCTTGTGTTGCGTCTTGTGTGAAGTCAGAATTGTCCTGAAGTCAGTCTGTGAGATAACCTTAGAGAAAATAAATTATCCTTTCCTTTTAACCTGGTTTGAGAGCGAACTGAGTTGTTTTTTCTGATCTTTTACAGGTAAAAATCTAAACTCAAAAAGATGAAGAAGAAACCCTTTGCATGATTTATATCCCAGTATGTCTTGTCATTTAATTTCTAAAAATAACTGTAACTTTAATATATAGATATGTTTAATAATACATATTTTGCATATCATAATAATGAGCAAAAGTTTAACAGTCAAAGTATGTGTAATATGTCTCTTCCAAAAGTCAACATTTCACTGAGCCCCAGAGAAACTGGCATACCTGAGGGGGTTGGGAAAAGTACATTGCTATCAAAGATCGCATCATCTCCCCAAATGTATTTGATAAATTATAATGACACTTGGACTTGTAAGACAAGCAACTATCCTACACCGCTTAAATTAGCTTGGGGATGTTCTGATAAAAAATTTTATTCACAGTTGAGTTTAACTCAACATGCTAGTTTAAAGTGTGAAATAGTACTCCCGTCCATTTACCCAAATCGAGTCTTCCACTATTCATTAACAAGAAGAACACAGCGAGAACTATACTCCCCTGAACAAGGCCATGAATGGATCAACAACTTACCTCTAGAAAATCTCACATGGCAAGTGCATACCCTCAGTGATTAAACCAGGTATGCATTTAGAGAGCTTGACTTGCAAGTCCAGCCAGTGTCAAAAATAGCTTTACAAAATTGTTTAGCATTAGACATGTTGTTACTAAAAGAGCAAAGTGTATGTGAAATGTTAAAGCTTACTAAAACTGAATGTTGTATTACTGTTCACAATGCCACAGTGTCAATTGAAAAGGCTCGAGCCAAGAGAAAAGAAATTGCTGATAAACATCAAAACTTTTCCAATCGCTCCAACCCAAAGACTGGTTTCAAGGAACAGACCCCAACTCCTGGCTGATGTCCATACTCCACTCTTTGGGACTAACAGGCTGGGGACAATAATGGCTAATTAGATTAATAATTACAATTAGATTAATAATTGCAATTGAATTTATATTCTTAATGATTGGGACAGCTATTGTACGCTGTATAATTACCTGTATTATTGCTTCTACTTCTTCTATCTTTTCTCCTATCTTTTCTCCTATCCGCTATGTAGGTATCACCCCCGTGGACAACCCACAAACTGAAGATCACCGAGAAAGAGACATTAATTACAATGTTTGAGTCACGGGGTGGCTGTCAGAGACTGAAAATAGTTCATGCCTCAAACATTGATATATCAGAAAAGCCTCCCTGAAGATACCTGACTGGGACCTTGAACTGAGTCAAACTGCTGAGATTAGATAGAAGGAAAAGCCTATTGTTCAGTCATCTCAGTCTGAGGGAAAGGAATGCGTCCACAGAGGCTGAAGCCACCAGCTGTACTGAGAATCATTTCTGGCTGAGTTTGGGGTGGGGGGCAAAGCACAGCTCACAGAAGCCAAGTTTGCACAGCCCTAACCCCCTAGCTGAAGGGGAGAGGAGGACTGCATAACCTCTGGCCAGAGGCAATACACACTCATCCTCCATTACACAAACTGGCCCAGCTGTGAAGCCCCCCCAGCCCCACAAGCCACATCCACGGGACTCTCACATGAGAGGCAGCTGAGGGGGAGTCACAATCTATCACAGACCCCCCAAAGTGCTCCCCAGACGCCTTGCACCACAGGAGTGCACGTGATGCAAGCAGAGTCCTGCTGCTAGAGGCTGCCCCCTCCCCCAGGGGGACATGCCTGGACATTTCCACCTGGCCTGAGTGTATATTAACCCATGGCATTCTGTGCTTTTGGGGGGACTTCCACCACCGAGACCAGCTGAAGAGGACATCAGAACACTGGTGGGACCCACAGAGTGGTGATACTTCTTTGTCCCTGTCCCTCTCTGTCCCCCCATCTTTCTCTCAACTCTCTCCTTTCTCTCTTTTCTTCTCTCTCTCTCTCTCATACTTACTACCAAAAAAAACTCATACTATTGATTGGCATGGTCTTGTTTGTACCTTAATTCGGGCAGAGGTACCTCTAAAGAACTTTAATAATTAGATCATAACAGACGTCCCCCAGATGCAGCCACTCCCGCCTGCAACGTCGGACCTCGGATCAAGCTGTCCGAAGCAGCAGTCACCAGGACAGGAGCAGGAGGAGAGCAGAGGGTGCTGAGAGGCCCAAGTGCTTTGGGACACCATTGGGGACCCAGAGCAGAAGCAGGGGGAGGCTGGAGCTGCTCTGCCAGGCTGGGGCCAGGAGCCTCCTTCCTCTGCCCAGCTGGGCCAGGGGGCAGCTGTTGGGACAGCCGTGCCCGCAATGGCCCCTGCTCTCCAAGGCCTCCAGCCCTGCCCATCAGCAGGCAGGCAGGCAGGCAGGGACAGAGCAGCCCTTGGGGCCGATGCTGCAGGCTGAGAGCCCCGCAGAGGTGCTCATGCCCGCTGCCATTGGCTCTGTCCCCTGCAGCGTGCATGCTGTGTCACCGTGCAGAGGCTGACCCGGACACCTGCGGCGACAAACTGCAGAAACACGGGCTCTGTGCCCACGTGTTCTGCCTGGTGAGTTGCCCCGGGCGCTCCCTCCAGCAAGGCAGTGGGCAGTCCCTGCCACTCCCTCCTCATCAGCTCCTCCCCTGTTCTGCAGTTTTTTGCCACTCTGCTATTTCGACGGCACAATGCCCGTTCCGGACTGATGGGCTTTCACCCACACGATATCCAAATTGCAGTCAGGCGGGCGGCACAGAAGGTGAGAGCGTGACAAGAGCAGGGAGATTTGTGCCAGCCGAGGTTTGCCAAAGCTCAGGCCAGAGCCCAGGAAAGAAAGGCCGGCCATCCAGCCGGCTGTGGGATGAAAGTCTGGCTGCCAGCAGCTGCACAGAGGCTCTGGCCCAGGAGCCTCCTCCACCAGGCTGCTGTGTGGGCTGAGACCCAGCAGCGGCCGCATCCTGCGCCCTGCCCGGAGCCGTGGGGCCGCCTGGGGAGGCCCCGAGGCTGCCGCTGATGGGGCTGCTTGGCTCTTTGCAGCACTGCTGCGTCTGCGGCCAGAGCGGGGCCACCGTCATGTGCTATGAAGAAAACTGTGGCAGATGGTTCCACCTGCCCTGTGCATAGGAGGGCGGCTGCGTGAATGAATACATTAGGCCCTACAGGTACCTCCACTCCCCTTGTGGCCAGCATTGGGGAAGGATGCAGCACTTCCCGTTTTCCCCAATTCTTCCCCCAGCTCCTACTGTGCTGAGCACCGCCCAGAGCAGGACGTGCAGGTGACTTCAGAGCCGGGCACTGAATGCCCCATCTGCATGGAGCCTGTGGAGGACAAAATCTCTTACAGCACCATGGTGTGCCCAGCGTGCAAAAGGGCCTGGTTCCACAGGGACTGCATGCAGGCAGGAGCCATCCCCTCAGCCCCGGGGCACAGCAGGTGCTCAGCAGCACCAGGGCCTCGCTCACGCTGCTTCTGTTTGCCCTGCAGGGACAGGCCTTGCGTGCTGGTGTTGTATACTTCCAGTGCCCCCTGTGCAGAGACAGTGAGGCATTCGCTATCGAAATGTTCATCATGGGGATCCGAATCGCCTTCAGGTTGGTGTCCTTGTGCCTGGCTCACAAGACAGGAGGCTGCAAGTGCTGTGCTGTGCCAGTCCCTGCCCTGTCCCGTGCCACTGGGCTTCAGCTTCACCCACGTCTTGGAAAAGCACTGGAGGAAGAGCAGGGACACCCTGTACCTCTGTGAGGGTGGGGCAACAGAAACTCACCAGCTTTGCCTTTCTCCATCAGACGGCCAAGATGGGAGGACAAGGATGCCTTTGCAGATCTAGGAGAGAGGCACAGCAGGTGCAATGCCAGGGAGTGCCTTTATCCAGGAGGCCGGGAGGAGGCAGAGGAAGAGGGATAAGTTGGGAAGCAGCACCCAGGGCTCTGCAGAGAAGCTGTGTCTCAGCACTGGCTCAAAGCAGAATGAGCCAGAAGAGCTAGGCTGGACAATCCAGAGCTCAGGACTCTTGTTGTCTTCAGGACCATGAACCCATTTGTTTCTCCAGGCCCTGGGAACTGCTCCTGTGCTCCTCCTGTGCTGCTGAGGGCACCCACAGGTGCTCCCCTCGCCTGAGAAACAGCGTAGACAGCTGGCAGTGTGACAGCTGTGCGGGGCTGGGCACGGGTATGAGGCAAAGCGCCTGGCTGGGTGTCCCTGGGCTGGTGTCAGTGCTCAGGGGGGGCTTGGCACAGCCCGTCCGCTCTTGGAGGGCTGGGGGTGCTGCTGTGGCCTGGCCCAGGCCTGGGGGGCCTTGCATTCCTGCTTGCCCTTGCAGCCTCTTGGGATGAGCCGCAGCTCAATGGCTCCAGCCTGGCCAGACAGTCAGGCCTGGAGCCTTCCCGTGGCTCCCCAGCATCCCAGGCCATCCATCCCAGCTCCCGCAGCCCGGTATTGTTGGGTCTGGCTCCCCAATCACCATCTCCAAGGTCGAGCAACCGCAGGAGCCGCCGCCATGCAGCATCGCAGCGCTCACTGCAATCATCCCGGACAGAGAGCAGCAGCACCAGCACAGAGAGTGAGGCAACATCAGGGTCAAAATACAGCAGCTGCCCATACCCTGAGAACAGGAGCCATTATAGGCATGCTGAGCGCAGGTGAAAGCGCCCTTGCTGGCAACATCAGGCCCCAAATCAAGCTCTACGATTCAGGAGTCGCCGAGACAGGAGCCACAGGACAGGACCAAGGGCTGAGAGGCCCAGGAAAAGGGAGACGCCATTGCAGGCATCCCCCAGACACAGCCGCTCTCGCCAGCAAGGTTGGGCCTTGAATTGACCTGTCCGGTCAAAGAGAAGTCAGGATCAGGACAGGATCCACCAGACATCACCGCGAGCTGAGAGGCCCAGGCCAAGGGCCGCACCATCACAGGCTTCCCCCAGATGCGGCCACTCCTGCCAGCAACGCCAGGCCCCAAGTCCACCTGTGCGATCCCAGAGTCGCCGTGATAGAAGACACAGGAGAGGACCAGGGCCTGAGAGGCCCACGCAAAGGGAGACGCCGTCAGGGACGTCCCCCAGACGCAGCCGCTCCCGCCTGCAACGTCGCACCTCGGATCAACCTGTCCGGAGCGGCAGTCGCAGGGACAGGAGCCGGAGGAGAGCAGAGAGTGCTGAGAGGCCCAGGCGCAGTGGGACACCATTGGGGATGTCCCGCAGGAGCAGCCGCTCCCGCCAGCAACGTCGCGCCTCAGCTCGGACCTGGAACAGCGGCGTGTAGTGTCATCTTTTCTTTCCAGTCTGTTCGCTGCTGTAAGTGAAGGTGAGAAAGGTCAATACAGGGACCCTGAGATTTGCAGGTCTCTGAGAAAATCCTATTAGCTCTTGGCATTTCTATTGGCAGGAAAGAAATCTGTGCTAAATACCCTCATTTTTGCATGTATTTAAGTGAAAAGTCACCTAAGGATGTGGCTATTTAGAAAGGACACTTGTTCCTGCCTTTAGACTCCAGCCTCAGATGTTTCCCCAGTGCCTACCCTTGAACGTGAACCACTCCTTACTGGGCTTGGATACGTTCAGGGAGACATGAAGAGCAAGGTGGCTCTTGGAGAAGCTGTCTTTGAAAAGGACATGTGCTGTGTTGCTACCCTTGAACAATCTCATTTCAGTAAAGCCCAAAGGAAGACGAAAGAAGAGAGTGAGACACTGCCTCAAGTGCCTGAAGAAATCGATTCCGATATCGCTGCTGATTTAAAAGACTTGCTTGGACATTCAAAGAACAAACCAGGAAAAAACCGAGGAAATACCCTGGGACAGAGAGGACGTGCAGGGCTCTGCCCCACATGACCATTTGGGACCTTTGCCTGAGAAGGACGTGGCTCAGGAGTCGAGTGCTTTCAAGTTTTCCTTCTTTGGAGACACGGAGGAGTTGGGCATCAAAGAAGGTACCAGCAGAACCCCTCTAACTGTGCCATTTCTAAGGAAGAGCTTCTGGCAGGCACTGTAGAGCAGTATGGTGTAAAGAAGGTCAGCGTCCAGGGGATTTTCAGCAGCAGAAGACAGTAATTAGGCAGAAGCATTTTGATCTTCCTTTCTACTTGCCAAGGTTGTGGTGGATTAATGAGAGGTAACTCCTGCTTGCATCTCAGGAATTTTGAATGGCATTCTTTGAGAAGGCATTGGGTTTTTTGCAGAGTGGTGAAAAAGCTTGCTGTCATTACCTAAATTTCCCTGATTATGAATTGATGCAGCTCTCCAGCTCTCCAGTCTCTCTCTGCTTCAGCCTCATTAATTCAAATGGGTGTTGGCAAACTGCAGGAAATGCCAACGAAATTTCTTCAGCGTCTCCTAAGTCCTCCTGAAAACTGTGTACGAGGAAATTCTGATGTTTTGTTCAGTTGTGCTGCACAGCTGACACCACAGCATTGTTTTTCAGAAAAGCAAAGGAAACACAGAACATTCTTCTGGCCCATACAGGTCACCACTAAATGATTAAACAGAAGATGTTTGGTTTAACCGAGTTCTACTGCACAAACCAGAGCGAAAGCTTCACGACATCACATCATGCAGTGTGGAGGGACCAGAGCGTATTAAAAACAAAAGCAGAGCAAGTGCCAAAAATACCTCTGCTGCACCAAGCATCTCTTCAATTGGCCGGGGGAGCTGCTGCTCCATGAACTCTGTCTACTCCTGCCCCACGGAGTAAGCCCTGCTCCCTGTTACAACAGGCTGAAGCACAGCGTGGCAAACTCTCCCCAATTACTATTGAGGACAGCTTAAGCTAAGAACAATAACAAGTTTGCCCGAGATCCTAAATCTCCCTCAAATTCAGCTGCACACGGGCAGAAAATTGGAGTCCACCAACGTTTCATGCTAAGCCTAGCAAACTTGTGTTATATTACTTCTGGTTTCCAAAACAACAGAACATCGTTCAAACCCCTGCTAGGGTATTGTCTGATAAAAATCCCTTTTGTAGTATATGTTGCAAAATAATTTGTGCTAAAATTTAAGATTACAGGATTTTACTGAAGTTGAGAGAAAGCACAAATGCCAGAAACAGGTAGCCCCAAAATTGTGCATTTCAAGGAATTTCTCTCTGAATAAGCCCTGGCGAGATGCATTCAATTTGCATTCCACACGTAAGTATTTTGTGGGATTTCCTCGTCTGGCAGAGCTCCAGGATATGTATTCTACATGTGTATAAACAAAGATACGGCTCCAGGATATGGATTCCATGTGTACATACACAATCAATAATATACGTCGCCAGAAACTCATTCCATCAGCAAAATCGACTGCTGATCTCAGGAACTGTCGTCAGACGTGGCAGCAGGACAGGAAAAAACTACCATGTTGTATTGAAAAGATGAAATTAACAAAGAACAAAAAAGGTATAAAAAGACACCTCATAGAAACTGCAGCGGGGAACTGGTGAGATTCAAACCGACAGCGTTTCGGACCCAGTTCACCCCAACGCCAATCGCCTGGCTCAAGCGTTGATTTTTTACTTCGTGGCTCTTTTTCAAGTTTTATACTTTGATTTTTAATAAATTCTCTTCAATCATAAAATTGGCTGATTCGTTTATAACACCTTTCAAGTGCATAATTCAATCATTGTAAGAAGGAAAGCAGGGAAATAAAAGTGAGGCAATTTGAAAAGGCTGAAGGCAGAAAGTAAATTCAACCCCCTCCTCAAAGAAAACAAGCCTTGTGTTTATAACGAAAATACCTTTGAGGGGGTTATTTCAGATTGTTAAATTTCAAAGAAAAAAATGTTTTCCCTTTGTGTGGGACCCGTGTATTAAAATCAGCACAGACAAAACTGTACCTGAGTGTCTAAAAGTCTCACCTGACACTTGTTCAGTTAGTGAACCCACTCCAAACTCTGTGTTTCTATTTGGGTACTGTTGTACTCAGTCCAACTAGAGAGATGCTGTAATGGACAAAGTGAGTGGATTTGAGTAGATTTGAACGTTCATGAGTTGAAAATGGTTTTAATTATGAGTTATACATTGTTAATAATGTTAATTAAGTGGAGCAGTTGATGCTAGTGATGTTAACTAACTGTACACTTGCATTGTTAAACCTTGAGGGGGGAGGGGGGCTGCCGGGAGAGGGGATGAAGCTGGAAAAAGGAGCTGCGCCACATGGAATCTTCGACAAAAGATTTACATAATGGATTATGTCACCGCAGTTGTGAGAACCAACCAGTGAGAAGACCATAGGGCGTCAACCATAAGGACTAAGACACCAATGAGCGGTAAGAACACGGCCGGCTCCTCCCAACGAGGCCGGAGAAGAAAAGACTGCTCCCAGAGCCCCCGGGGCTTCTCCTGAGGGACTCGAGGGGCTTAGGAGGTGGTGAGCCGACTGTACCACAGAGTTGGTACTTGCGATTCTCGAGAGTTCCCAGTTTTTGTTGTCTCAGTTAGTCAGCTGCCTGTTCATAAAGATCATTATAGATTGAAATAAACGGACAAGTTTCTGGTTCGTTCATTTCAATGCCTTCTGAACACAGCAAAGTCATAACCTCAGGCTCCTTGGACCTGTAGGGAGCATGTACTCACTCCCGAGCTGAACGAGCTATTTTTGGCTTACACAAAACGGGTGTCAACAGACCTGCTGTAATGAAATGCTGCTTAAAAACAGCACCTGTCTTCAGCAAAGAGATGGCTCGTGATGGCTTCCACAGACGTTCCTAAAATGCTGTGCTGCCCTAGTCAGTTTTCCAAAGGCTCTCCATGCATCAAGCTCTCAGGGGAAGGGCAGAGTGTGCACATGGCAGAGTGACATTAGGTGAGGAAGAAGAAAGCAGGATTACCTAACAGAGAGTCGGCTTTTGAGTCTGGAAGCACCTGGTCTCTCTTTTGGCATCCTTCTTTTGTCACCATCTTTCACGGCCTCCCGCTTACACTCCAAGGGGTCTGCAAGCCGTGTCTGGAAGCACACGGTGGCAGCGTGACACACAGCACGGTGCCGGTGCCACGCTCCGCACAGTGTGTTGTTGATGAGTCTTGAAAGTGTGCAAAGCTGAAGCATTAAAGGCCATCCTCTCTTCAGGAAAGGTGACCGATGGCACGGTTTGCAACAGGTCCGCGCCCGCGCCTTGCTGAGCGGCAGAACGTCGCCGGCGCCATTGCAGGGCTCAGGGCTCTCCCTTGTGGGCGAGCGGCGCCATGACAGCGCGGGCGCTGCGCGGCGGGGCTGCAGGGCGGGAAGGCGAGGGCGGCTGTGAGGGCCGGGCCGCTTGCTGCCCAGAGCCGAGCTGGCGCTGTTCCCTCAGGCGTTCCCGCCGCGCTGCTGGGAGCCGTGCAGGCGTTCCTCGGCCTGTGCGAGAAGCGTGGGGCCGCTGCCGGCTCCCAGCCCGCAGATCTGCCTGCTGGACGAGGCTGCACCGCCAGAGCTGCCGTGCGGCGGCAGCTGTGGCCCGCCCGAGGGAAACCCGCCGTGGCAGCGGCAGGGCCGCTCGGCAGAGCCGGGCTGGCTGTGCCGACGCCTGAGGGAAACCCTGCTATGGCACAGCCGGGGCTGCTCCTGCCCCGGGGCCGCCGGCAGCAGCGACGGCTGGGAGCTGCCGACAGACGGTCACTGCTTCGCTGTCTTCAATAGATCGAGACACCGGCAGCACAAGATAGCAAAACACTGCAAACACCTGACTGAAAACATAAGAGGGAAAACCCATCGAATTGAAAGGGAAATGAAAAAGGAAAATGGAAGGAAAATGCCAAAAGGTGAAGGAGCTGAAAGGGAAGACTGATAAGATACTGAATCTTAATACCTGCAGGAATCTCAACTATATCAGGGGAAACATGATGATGAAAAAACCTGCTAAATGTTTTGACATCAAAAAAGGCCACCTCCATAATTTTGCAAGTATGTTGAGCTCTTAAAATGCAGTTAGGTATGCCTTTGTCCAGTCCTACCGGTTTAATAATGGGATTTGAATCAGCTGTCCTTATTCCTCAGATAGTCCAAGTGAAGGGAGCTGAGTGCTTAGATTCCAGGAAAGCTGTGAGTTAGTAAAAGAAGTCTGCCATTCTGTGCAAGCATCAATGCTGATCCCTCATCCATCTGCGCAGGTTTCCCAGGAAGGAGATTTTTTAGTCATAGGCTATTGCAAAATGCGTATTTTCTGCTGAGAAACATGGTACAAACATGCTCCTTTTTATGGTAAAACCGCTGCGACCTTACCTGAGCGCTCCTTCTTCAGCTATCCTAGACAGAAGTCCATGCAGGTTAAAATGGGCCATTGTCCAGCCTTTGAAGTCAGAAGGCTTGACAGCAGGTGTCGAGGCAGTGTTGCTGCTGGAGAGGCTGGAGTTGGGTGCCATTGAGCTGTGGGACAGCCCCAGTGCCGCTTGGCTTGGGGTGCAGCTCTCACCCTTGGTGCTCTCATGCCTGCAGTGGCTTCACCCTGGCTGGACACCAGGCACCCAGCAGAGTTACTCTATTGCCCCCCTCTGTATCTGGACAGGGGAGAGAAAAAAGTTTCCTGGCTTGAGATAAGGTCTGGGAAAGAGATCCTTCACAGGCAAAACAAGACTCATATTGGGGATAGGAACTGAATTTATTGTTAAGAAAGAGCAGGATAGTGACAAAATCAAATTTCAAAATGCCCTTTTGCCCACCCTTCCCTCTTGCCAAGCTCTACCTCCCCCTCCAAGCGGTGCAGGGAGATTGGGATCAGGGGTTCCACTCAGTTCATCCCGGTTTATTTCTGCTGCCGTTTGGAGAGAGGAGTGCTTCCCCTGCTGCAGCCTGAGGTCCCTGCCAGGTGAGACAGCTGTCCAGCAGCAGAGTTTTCCAACGTGTGTCCATCCCACAGGCAACTGTTCTCCACAAACTGCTCCAACGTAGGTCACTCTTCCCTAGACTGCAGTCCTTCAGGCACTCCTGTAGCCTTTCCCTGCTTCCAGAAGCTAGCCACGCAAAGCCAGCCGAAAGGCTCTTCCTGCCCCGAAGATTTCTGGCCTAGCCGTATGGATTCGGGGCCTGACATTGTTGGCGGGGGCAGTTTTGCATGCGGGATGTCCCCGATGCTTCCTCCCTACGCACGCGCCACTCTGCACTTGGCAGATGCAATGGTCACAGCAGTGGCGCTGCCCTGCGACTGCTGTGAGAACTGGTGGCAGTGGAACAGCTGCTTTCAGCAGCTCTGGCAGTGTCCATACTGGTCCGGGGCAGAAACACAGTACCAACGCCAGTCCAGCACAACTTCTCTTAAAAGCCAAGCAAAAGATTGTGAGCATTTCATCTTCTGGTTCTGGCTTCCTCCTGCAGAGGGGACCCACACCCCTACTTTGTGCAGAGCCTAAAAACTCCTGTTCATGGTGTTGTGCAGAACCTAAAAAACTCCTGTTTGGAGGGGACCCATGCCCCTACTTTGTGCGGAGCCTGAAAACTCCTGTTCGTAGCTTTGTCTAGAGCCTAAAACTTCTCTTTAGAGGGGTCCCACGCCCCAATAGCACTCTTGTGTTGTGTCTTGTGTGAAGTCAGAATTGTCCTGAAGTCAGTCTGTGAGATAACCTTAGAGAAAATAAATTATCCTTTCCTTTTAACCTGGTTTGAGAGCGAACTGAGTTGTTTTTTCTGATCTTTTACAGGTAAAAATCTAAACTCAAAAAGATGAAGAAGAAACCCTTTGCATGATTTATATCCCAGTATGTCTTGTCATTTAATTTCTAAAAATAACTGTAACTTTAATATATAGATATGTTTAATAATACATATTTTGCATATCATAATAATGAGCAAAAGTTTAACAGTCAAAGTATGTGTAATATGTCTCTTCCAAAAGTCAACATTTCACTGAGCCCCAGAGAAACTGGCATACCTGAGGGGGTTGGGAAAAGTACATTGCTATCAAAGATCGCATCATCTCCCCAAATGTATTTGATAAATTATAATGACACTTGGACTTGTAAGACAAGCAACTATCCTACACCGCTTAAATTAGCTTGGGGATGTTCTGATAAAAAATTTTATTCACAGTTGAGTTTAACTCAACATGCTAGTTTAAAGTGTGAAATAGTACTCCCGTCCATTTACCCAAATCGAGTCTTCCACTATTCATTAACAAGAAGAACACGGCGAGAACTATACTCCCCTGAACAAGGCCATGAATGGATCAACAACTTACCTCTAGAAAATCTCACATGGCAAGTGCATACCCTCAGTGATTAAACCAGGTATGCATTTAGAGAGCTTGACTTGCAAGTCCAGCCAGTGTCAAAAATAGCTTTACAAAATTGTTTAGCATTAGACATGTTGTTACTAAAAGAGCAAAGTGTATGTGAAATGTTAAAGCTTACTAAAACTGAATGTTGTATTACTGTTCACAATGCCACAGTGTCAATTGAAAAGGCTCGAGCCAAGAGAAAAGAAATTGCTGATAAACATCAAAACTTTTCCAATCGCTCCAACCCAAAGACTGGTTTCAAGGAACAGACCCCAACTCCTGGCTGATGTCCATACTCCACTCTTTGGGACTAACAGGCTGGGGACAATAATGGCTAATTAGATTAATAATTACAATTAGATTAATAATTGCAATTGAATTTATATTCTTAATGATTGGGACAGCTATTGTACGCTGTATAATTACCTGTATTATTGCTTCTACTTCTTCTATCTTTTCTCCTATCTTTTCTCCTATCCGCTATGTAGGTATCACCCCCATGGACAACCCACAAACTGAAGATCACCGAGAAAGAGACATTAATTACAATGTTTGAGTCATGGGGTGGCTGTCAGAGACTGAAAATAGTTCATGCCTCAAACATTGATATATCAGAAAAGCCTCCCTGAAGATACCTGACTGGGACCTTGAACTGAGTCAAACTGCTGAGATTAGATAGAAGGAAAAGCCTATTGTTCAGTCATCTCAGTCTGAGGGAAAGGAATGCGTCCACAGAGGCTGAAGCCACCAGCTGTACTGAGAATCATTTCTGGCTGAGTTTGGGGTGGGGGGCAAAGCACAGCTCACAGAAGCCAAGTTTGCACAGCCCTAACCCCCTAGCTGAAGGGGAGAGGAGGACTGCATAACCTCTGGCCAGAGGCAATACACACTCATCCTCCATTACACAAACTGGCCCAGCTGTGAAGCCCCCCCAGCCCCACAAGCCACATCCACGGGACTCTCACATGAGAGGCAGCTGAGGGGGAGTCACAATCTATCACAGACCCCCCAAAGTGCTCCCCAGACGCCTTGCACCACAGGAGTGCACGTGATGCAAGCAGAGTCCTGCTGCTAGAGGCTGCCCCCTCCCCCAGGGGGACATGCCTGGACATTTCCACCTGGCCTGAGTGTATATTAACCCATGGCATTCTGTGCTTTTGGGGGGACTTCCACCACCGAGACCAGCTGAAGAGGACATCAGAACACTGGTGGGACCCACAGAGTGGTGATACTTCTTTGTCCCTGTCCCTCTCTGTCCCCCCATCTTTCTCTCAACTCTCTCCTTTCTCTCTTTTCTTCTCTCTCTCTCTCTCATACTTACTACCAAATAAAACTCATACTATTGATTGGCATATGGTCTTGCTTGTACCTTAATTCGGGCAGAGGTACCTCTAAAGAACTTTAATAATTAGATCATAACAGACGTCCCCCAGATGCAGCCACTCCCGCCTGCAACGTCGGACCTCGGATCAAGCTGTCCGAAGCAGCAGTCACCAGGACAGGAGCAGGAGGAGAGCAGAGGGTGCTGAGAGGCCCAAGTGCTTTGGGACACCATTGGGGACCCAGAGCAGAAGCAGGGGGAGGCTGGAGCTGCTCTGCCAGGCCGGGCCCGGGAGCCTCCTTCCTGCCCAAGTGGGGCCCGGCTGGGCCAGGGGGCAGCTGTTGGGACAGCCGTGCCCGCAATGGCCCCTGCTCTCCAAGGCCTCCAGCCCTGCCCATCAGCCAGGCAGGCAGGCAGGCAGGCAGGCAGGGACAGAGCAGCCCTTGGGGCCGATGCTGCAGGCTGAGAGCCCCGCAGAGGTGCTCATGCCCGCTGCCATTGGCTCTGTCCCCTGCAGCGTGCATGCTGTGTCACCGTGCAGAGGCTGACCCCTGTGCTTCCACAGGCCCTGGGATCTGCTCCTGTGCTGCTGCTGCTCTGCCCAGGGCACTCACGGGCGCTGCTCGTGCCTGGCAGCGAGCAGAGCCAGCTGGGAGTGTGACAGCAGTGCTGCTCTGGGCACCGCTGCCAGGCAAAGCACCCGGGTGTCCCTGGCCGGGGGACAGGGCCCAGGCAGGTCCCGCTTAGCACGGCCTGTCCATTCCTTCTGGGGGCTGGGGGCACTGCTGTGGCCTGAGGGGCCCTTGACATTCCTGGTTGTCCTTACAGCCCCCAGGGATGAGCTGCAGCTCAAAGGCCCCAGCCTGGCCAGACAGTCAGGCCTGGAGCCTTCCCATGACTCCGCAGAATCCGAGGCCATCCGTCCCAGGTCCCGCAGCCCGGTGTCGTCGGGTCTGGCTCCCCAATCTCCATCTCCAGGGACCAGCAACCGCAGGAGCTGCTGCCATGCAGCATTGCAGCAGTCACTGCAAACATCCTGGACAGAGAGCAGCAGCACCAGCACAGAGAGTGAGATGAGATCAGGGTCAACATACAGCAGCTGCCCAGACCCTGACAACAGGAGCCTTTATAGGTGTGCTGAGCACAGGATAAAGCACCCTCGCCTGCGATGTCCGGCAACAGATCAAACCATCATGCCATCGCAGGCATGCCCCAGATGCAGCCTGTCTCACCAGCGACATCAGGCCCAAGTCCAGCTGTCATCTGTACCCTAGTCTGTAGGCCAGAGCCCAGGAAAGAAAGGCCGGCCATCCAGCCGGCCGTGGGATGAAAGTCTGGCTGCCAGCAGCTGCACAGAGGCTCTGGCCCAGGAGCCTCCTCCACCAGGCTGCTGTGTGGGCTGAGACCCAGCAGCAGCCGCATCCTGCGCCCTGCCCGGAGCCGTGGGGCCGCCTGGGGAGGCCCCGAGGCTGCCGCTGATGGGGCTGCTTGGCTCTTTCCAGCACTGCTGCGTCTGCGGCCAGAGCGGGCCAGCATCCTGTGCTGAGGAACCTGTGGCAGATGGTTCCACCTGCCCTGTGCCAAGGAGGGTGGCTGCGTGAATGAATACATTAGCCCCTACAGATACCTCCTCTTCCCTTGTGGCCAGCACTGGGGAAGGACGGAGCATTTCCCACTTTGCCCATCCCTTTTTCCCCAGCTCCTACTGCCCTGGGGACTGCCCAGAGCAGGACGTGCAGGTGACTCCGGAGCCGAGCACTGAATGCCCCAACTGCACGGAGCCTGTGAAGGACAGCAAGTCTCAGGGCACCGTGGTGTGCCCAGCATGCAAAAGGGCCTGGTTCCACAGGGACTGCATGCAGGCAGGAGCCATCCCCTCAACCCCGGGGCACAGCAGGTGCTCAGCAGCACCAGGGCCTCGCTGACGCTGCTTCTGTTTGCCCTGCAGGGACAGGCCTTGCGCGCTGGTGCTTTATTCTTCCAGCGCCCCCTGCACAGGGACGATGAGGCATTCGCTGTCCAAACGTTCATCATGGGGATTCGAATCCCGTTAAGGTGCGTGTCCTTTTACCTGGCTCATGAGACAGGAGGCTGCAAGTGCTGTGCTGTGCCAGTCCCTGCCCTGACCCGAGACTGGGCTTCAGCTTCACCCATGACTTGGAAAAGCACTGGAGGAAGAGCAGGGACACCCTGTACCTCTGTGAGGGTGGGGCAGCAGAAACTCATCAGCTTTGCCTTTCTCCATCAGACGGCCAACACGGGAGGCCATGGATGCCTTTGCAGATCTAGGAGAGAGGCACAGCTGGTGCAATGCCAGGGAGTGCCTTTATCCAGGAGGCCGGGAGGAGGCAGAGGAAGAGGGGTAAGTTGGGAAGCAGCACCCAGGGATCTGCAGAGAGCCCGTGCCACAGCACCGGCTCAAAGCAGAATGAGCCAGAAGAGGTCGGGCTGGATAATCCCGAGCTGTGGACACTTGTTGTCTTTAGTACCTTCACGCAGGTAGGAGCCATCGCCTCAGCCCTGGGGCTCAGCAGGTGCTCAGCAGCACCAGGGCCTTGCTCACGCTGCTTCTGTTTGCCCTGCAGGGACAGGCCTTGCGCGCTGGTGCTTTATTCTTCCAGCGCCCCCTGCACAGGGACGATGAGGCTTTCCCTGTCCAGATGTTCACTGTGACAATCCGAATCCCATTAAGGTTGGTGTCTTACTGCCTGGCTCACATGACAGGTCGCTGCAAGTGCTGTGCTGTGCCAGGCCCTGCCTCAGCAGTCCTGGCCCTGCCGTGTCCCACAAGTCTGGGTTTCAGCGTCATGGAGGAGTCAGAAAAAAGCACTGCGGCAAGAGGTGGAACATCCCGCACCGGGCTGATGTTGAGGAAGGCATTAGTCTTTTATTCTCCCAGAGAGACTTTCTTTGTTATAGGTAGCAGAGAATGAAGTTTTTCTTTGTTACCATGCACAGCGTGGCTGGGCTGTGTGGTTTTATGCAGGAGGAAGCCAGAAGCAGAAGATGAAATGCTCACAATCTTTTGCTTGGCTTTTAAGAGAAGTTGTGCTGGACTGGCGTTGGTACTGTGTTTCTGCCCCAGACCAGTATGGACACTGCCAGAGCTGCTGAAAGCAGCTGTTCCACTGCCACCAGTTCTCACAGCAGTCGCAGGGCAGCGCCACTGCTGTGACCATTGCATCTGCCAAGTGCAGAGTGGCGCGTGCGTAGGGAGGAAGCATCGGGGACATCCCGCATGCAAAACTGCTCCCGCCAACAATGTCAGGCCCCGAATCCATACGGCTAGGCCAGAAATCTTCGGGGCAGGAAGAGCCTTTCGGCTGGCTTTGCGTGGCTAGCTTCTGGAAGCAGGGAAAGGCTACAGGAGTGCCTGAAGGACTGCAGTCTAGGGAAGAGTGACCTACGTTGGAGCAGTTTGTGGAGAACAGTTGCCTGTGGGATGGACACACGTTGGAAAACTCTGCTGCTGGACAGCTGTCTCACCTGGCAGGGACCTCAGGCTGCAGCAGGGGAAGCACTCCTCTCTCCAAACGGCAGCAGAAATAAACCGGGATGAACTGAGTGGAACCCCTGATCCCAATCTCCCTGCACCGCTTGGAGGGGGAGGTAGAGCTTGGCAAGAGGGAAGGGTGGGCAAAAGGGCATTTTGAAATTTGATTTTGTCACTATCCTGCTCTTTCTTAACAATAAATTCAGTTCCTATCCCCAATATGAGTCTTGTTTTGCCTGTGAAGGATCTCTTTCCCAGACCTTATCTCAAGCCAGGAAACTTTTTTCTCTCCCCTGTCCAGATACAGAGGGGGGCAATAGAGTAACTCTGCTGGGTGCCTGGTGTCCAGCCAGGGTGAAGCCACTGCAGGCATGAGAGCACCAAGGGTGAGAGCTGCACCCCAAGCCAAGTGGCACTGGGGCTGTCCCACAGCTCAATGGCACCCAACTCCAGCCTCTCCAGCAGCAACACTGCCTCGACACCTGCTGTCAAGCCTTCTGACTTCAAAGGCTGGACAATGGCCCATTTTAACCTGCATGGACTTCTGTCTAGGATAGCTGAAGAAGGAGCGCTCAGGTAAGGTCGCAGCGGTTTTACCATAAAAAGGAGCATGTTTGTACCATGTTTCTCAGCAGAAAATACGCATTTTGCAATAGCCTATGACTAAAAAATCTCCTTCCTGGGAAACCTGCGCAGATGGATGAGGGATCAGCATTGATGCTTGCACAGAATGGCAGACTTCTTTTACTAACTCACAGCTTTCCTGGAATCTAAGCACTCAGCTCCCTTCACTTGGACTATCTGAGGAATAAGGACAGCTGATTCAAATCCCATTATTAAACCGGTAGGACTGGACAAAGGCATACCTAACTGCATTTTAAGAGTGACACAGCATGCATACTGCAGGGGACAGAGCCAATGGCACCGGGCACGAGCACCTCTGCGGGGCTCTCAGCCTGCAGCATCGGCCCCAAGGGCTGCTCTGTCCCTGCCTGCCTGCCTGCCTGCCTGGCTGATGGGCAGGGCTGAAGGCCTTGGAGAGCAGGGGCCATTGCGGGCACGGCTGTCCCAACAGCTGCCCCCTGGCCCAGCCGGGCCCCACTTGGGCAGGAAGGAGGCTCCCGGGCCCAGCCTGGCAGAGCAGCTCCAGCCTCCCCCTGCTTCTGCTCTGGGTCCCCAATGATGTCCCACTGCACATGGAACTCTCAGCACTCTCTGCTCTCCTCCTGCTCCTGTCCTGGCAACTGCTGCTTCGGACAGCTTGATCCGAGGTCCGACGTTGCATGTGGGAGTGGCTGCGTCTGGGGGATGCCCGTTATGGCGTCTCCCTGGTCCTGGGCCTCTCAGCCCTTGGTCCTGCACTGTGGCTCCTGTCTCGGTGACTCCTTGACTGTACGACTTGATTTCGGGCCTGACGTTGCTGGCGAGAGCGGTTTTGCCTGCGGTCAGGCCCAGCACGTCTGGAATAGCTCCTGTTCTCAGGGTCTGGGGTGGTGATGTACAATGACCGTGATGTTGCTTCACACTGCCTGCTGGGGCTGCTGCTCTCTGGGGAGGAAGATTGCAGCGAGCGCTGCGATGCTGCATGGCAGCGCCTCCTTCGGTTGCTGGTCCCTGGAGATGGAGACTGGGGAGCCAGACCCGACGACACCGGGCTGCGGGGCTGGGACGGATGGCCTGGGATTCTGGGGAGCCACGGGAAGGCTCCAGTCCTGACTGTCTGGCCAGGCTGGAGCCATTGAGGCCGGGCACTGCCTCAAACAAGGCAGTGGGCAGTCCCTGCCACTCCCTCCTCATCAGCTCCTCCCCTGTTCTGCAGCTTTTCGCCACGCTACTATTTCGACAAGCCAATGAATGTCACGGGCTCATGGGCTTTCTGCCTCGAGAAATCCAAATTGCAGTCAGACGGGCGGCACAGAAGGTGAGAGCCTGACAAGAGCAGGAGATTTGTGCCAGGAGACGTTTGCCAGAGCTCAGCTCAGACCCCAGGAATGAAAGGCTGGCCATCCAGCCGGCTGTGGGACAAAAGTCTGGCTGCCAGCAGCTGCACAGAGGCTCTGGCCCAGGAGCCTCCTCCACCAGGCTGCTGTGTGGGCTGAGACCCAGCAGCGGCCGCATCCTGCGCCCTGCCCGGAGCCGTGGGGCCGCCTGGGGAGGCCCCGAGGCTGCCGCTGATGGGGCTGCTTGGCTCTTTGCAGCACTGCTGCGTCTGCGGCCAGAGCGGGGCCATCGTCATGTGCTGTGAGGAAAACAGTGGCAGATGGTGCCTGTGGGTGGCTGAGTGCCTGTGGGCTGGTGTAAGAGTCTGGACGGAAATCCCTATGTGCCTCACGACCATCCACAGAAGCAGAGGCCGAAAACCCAGAGACCCTAAGAGGGGAAAAGGACTTTTGCACAATGAAGTCCAGCCAGATCTTGATGAGGTGCCTGCCAGGTGCCCAGGTGTACAGCAGAGCCATGCTGCTGAGCTGTGCTGCAGAGGCGTGTTGGTACATGCCCATGGGAACCGCATCCTCCCGGCTACCGGGACGGAAAGAACCGAACTATATGTCCGGTACAGCTGCACCTGTACTCTAAAACAATGGGCCTTACTCCCCACCTGCTGGCTACTTGCCCCTCGTCTCTGGAGGGATTGCCTCATCTCTTGGTTACCTGCCCCCCGCTTTCGAAAAGACTATAAAGAGACTCTCAAAAAGTACCCCTACGAGATCTCCCTACGGACGAGACGAATCCATCGGATCCGGACAACGAGGAACTCGTCGTGCCGTGGTAGCTATGCCCCTCCTTTCCTTTTCTCTCTCTCTTTCTTCTCTCTCTCTCTCCTCTATCGCATAAGCGTGTTGTTGGCACTCAATAAAGTGCTTTTGATTTTGATTGAAGCAAAAATACTTGTCCCTGTTTTCTTTTGCACTCTGAGATTCAAAGTAACGAACCATCACGACCCCTGCTCCTACGAGCGGATCGTGACATGAATTGGCGTCACGGACAGGATTCTGAGGCAGAAGGGGCTGCAAGGTTTTGTGTAATTTGTAACAGGGGAAGGATGTTTTGCTCCAGCCGCACCTAGCCCAACACTCCGAAAGTGTGAGCGGTGTCTAGAAAGCAAGGGGGGCATCTCAAATTTCCCTCAAACTGCACATGCCTGGGTGAAAAGCACCCCTATACTCTGTTGAGGGCTCTGTCTTCAGAATTTCTCAAAAGAATCTCTTGGTGCAAAAGGGGGAGTGTTGTGTTTCTTTTTAAGGTGTGTGTGTAAGGAGTTAGTCTACTGGGTGTTAGCAGAGGCAACAGATTGTAACTAAACAGAGCCTCCAGTAGACTCAGTCTCTTCGCCACTTTAGGGAAGAGAAGGGGAACACAGCCCGCTTCTCGGTATTGTGGATGCAACTAAGTTTTACCTCCCTAAAGCGGTTTTCATTGTCCCTTCGAAAACATGACCTCAAACACTAAAACAAAACATACAGCTGCATTTTATGCTTTGTTAGCAAAACACAATGCCCGACCCTCTCCAGGAGGGGAAGAGTGGGCACAAAACAACTGGTTTAATTTAGAAAATGTGATTGATAGAATTTACTCTTTACAGCGTGGGTCAAAATTCAAACTTGGCCGAGATAAAGCTGTAATTTGCTCTGTACTAGGAGCATGCCTTACATCGGCTATAGATCACCGCTTTAAGCGATGCAGTGAGCAGAAAACAATAATAGGCTCCCTGCAAAACTTAGTAGAAATTTTACAGAAACAATTAGAGGAAAAAGAGAATTATATTCTCTTGTTACAAGATCTCTTGAGAGAAAAATGTCCAAAAGATTCAAGGAACACTGATCCACCACCTGACACAAAGGAAAAGGAAACACCTTATCCCTTCAAGGAATTAAAACAAGTAAAAAATTGTGGGGAAAACTGCTGTCCTCATCTAAGACCTTTAATTAAAACAGAATACAACTATCTTAATGATGAGGATGATGATCCACACATCACCACCAAACAAATTCCATTCACTGCCACTGAACTAGCTAAGTTGAAAAAGGAGTATGGGCGGCTTCCCCATGAATCTGAAACAGAATATGTCTTCTGAGTGTCACTCACCGGAGGAGACCAAATTCAGTTAACTGAGCATGAAGCCAGTGGATACTGGGGGCATGGAGTCTTCTTAACAACAGGAGACAGACGACACACATGGTCCCTAACTCAACGAGCAGCCTATTGGGCTGGGGGACTCAACCCTCTAGAAAGGGGAGACCCTTTAGCCATTGTTAGTACCCCTGACCAGCTTCTAGAAAGCATTCATAAGGCTGCCTGTTTGCAAATGATACATGAAAAGTTGATTCCTGGATATGAATCCCCTATGCAACTGCCTGTAAAACCTGAGATGATGACCCCTTTAATTCGGGGTCTCCCTGAATCACTCAAACCCACAGCAATTGTCTTACAGAAAAGCATAACTGCTGTGGGCCCCATAGAGAGGCTAGAAAGATTGCTTGAAAACTCAACAGATCAAACTGGACCTACTGATCCCGGTAATGTCCCATATACCTCACCCTCTCAGCCTTCGGGTTCACACTCGAATTCACCTACTGGTGATCGCAAAATTTACACATGGAGTGAGGTAGCAGAAGACCTGATTAACTACAATCGAAAATATGGACCCATAAAAACCACAGAAGAGAAGTCAGAGAAAACAAAGGGTGTCAGGTACATTGGAGCTCCTCACAGTGAAGATCAGGACAATGAGAAACAACTCAATAACCGTCAACACTGGTGGTCACTAGGCATCAAAAAGGGAATTCCTAGAGATATCATGGATGGTTTGCCTCTGAATAAATTAGCAAAAGTAGTGTCTAACTGGTACCACAGTAAAAACACTATACCTAGTGCACCACCTCACCCACAAAACCCAGGCTACAAGCCAAAATTTCCCCTACAAAGCCCAGGCTACAAGCCAAAATTTTCCCCTCAGAGCCCGGGCAATGAACCAAAGCCTCTCCCACAGAATATAGGCAAAAAGCCAAAACCCTTTTCCCAACAGAACCAGGGAAACTAATTTCTCCATTCCTTAACAGTGGGCGAAGGAATGGAGCATGGATATATCTGAGAAAGCTCACTAGAAACCATCAAACAGGAGACATCATGATCACAGCCATTACAGGTCCTAAAAGGGCACCTGTAACCTTTTTGATTGACACCGGGGCACAAATTTCTGCACTAACAAAAAGGGATGCCCGGAGGTGTGGAGTTGTTCCAACAAAGAACCAATACTGTGTTTTAAATGTTTTAGGAACGACAGAATCCATGAACATAGCTTTAGTCAAACTCACATTACCAGGGGAAGAAAACCAGCTTTCCATCTATATGGTGATTGGAGATATTCCAACCAATTTATTGGGGATGAATGCCCTTGTAGGGAGGCAGTGGGAAGACTCAGAAGGCTTTCTGTGGTCTTTTGGAGCACTCCGCTTTAACATCAGTCTACTCCAAACAGCACCCTCCCTACCATTCAGCAAAGTAACTAATGTAAAACAATACCCCCTTCCCCTGGGTGCCAAAGACGGTATCAAACCAGTTATACAGGAGCTCCGATCACAAGGAGTAATAATTAACACACATTCCCCGGTGTGGCCAGTGAAAAAGCCTAATGGCAAGTGGAGACTAACAATAGATTTCCGCAGACTAAATGCTAACACAGATCCTCTTACAGCTGCAGTTCCAAATCTAGCTGAACTGATAACACTGATTCAAGAAAAGGCACACTCCATCATGGCAACCATAGATGTTAAAGACATGTTTTTCATGATACCTTTACAACCAGAGGACACAGATCGCTTTGCTTTCACCTGGGAGGGACAACAGTACACTTTCACCAGGCTTCCCCAGGGTTACAGACACTCCCCAACCCTGGCTCATCACGCTGTAGCCAAAGAGTTAGAGAAAATATCAAAACCTGACAATGTAGCTGTTTACCAATACATTGATGATATCCTTGTGGGAGGAGAAGAAATAGAAGAAGTGGGAGATACCCAACAGAAAATAATCTCTCACTTAGAAAGCCTTAATTTGCAGATTCCCTCAGAAAAGGTACAGAAACCCTCTCAGGAAGTGAAATTTTTAGGAATTTGGTGGAAGGGAGGCATGACATGTATCCCACCTGATACCCTAACATCTTTAGATCAGATTAAAATGCCTGAATCTAGGAAAGATTTACAACATGCTCTAGGTTTATTGGTGTTTTGGAGAAAACACATCCCTGATTTTTCCATAATTGCCAGGCCCCTTTATAACTTGCTGAGAAAAGGGGTGAGATGGGAATGGGATGCTTCTCAAGAAGAAGCCTTACAATTGCTGATTTCTGAAGCAACAGCTCACCAAGCCCTAGGCCCTATTCACCCTACTGATCCTTTCCAAGTGGAATGGGGATTTGCTTCCTCAGGGCTGTCAGTTCACATCTGGCAGTGGGGCCCTGAGGGCCCAACAAGGCCTGTTGGTTTTCACTCCTGTAGCCTCAGAGATGCCGAGAAAAGATACACTATCTGGGAAAAGGGGCTGTTTGTAGTTAGCTTAGCTCTGATAGAAGTGGAGAAAATTACACGACAGCAACCAATTGTTTTAAGAGGCCCTTTTAAAGTCATTAAAACTGTTTCCACTGGGACCCCCCCACCTGACGGGGTGGCTCAGAGAGCCTCAGTTAGAAAGTGGTATGCTCAGATTGAACATTATTGTAACACTTTCTCCATAACTGAAGGAGCTGTGAAAAACCTGGCAATACAAGAGAGCTTGAGTAGCAGCCAAGATAAACCTGTCTCAGCTATTAAGGTAGCCCCTCCTTTCTCCCCCGAGCAGTCAGCTAATTCTTGGTTCACTGACGCGTCTGCCAGGCGTGAGGGAAAAACGTGGAGATACAAGGCTGTAGCCCTCCACACGTCCTCCGGTGAACAAATCATCACAGAAGGGGAGGGCAGTGCACAAGTTGGCGAGCTGATAGCTGTCTGGAGTGTTTTCCAACGGGAGGCACAGAACACTTCTCCCATCCACATTTACACTGATTCCTATGCTGTGTTCAAGGGATGTACCGAGTGGCTTTCTTTTTGGCAACAGAATGACTGGGAGGTCAACAGAATTCCAGTATGGCAAAAGGAGAAGTGGCAGGAAATATTGAACATTGCAGGACAAGGAAACTTTGCCGTGGGGTGGGTAGCCTCTCACCAGGTAGATGGGAACCCAGCAGGAGAGTGGAACAATAAAGCCGATGAGCTAGCAAGACTGAGTACTGCAAAAAAGGATCAAATTACAGAGGACTGGGAACACTTGTTAGAGTGGCTGCATGTAAAAAGACATCACACAGGTGCAAAGGACCTCTATAAAGAAGCCCTTGCTCGCAGCTGGCCTGTTACCAGGGAAATGTGTAAAACATGCATATCAGCCTGCAAACAGTGTCGCAGGCGACTTGAGAGACACCCTTTAGAGGATGACCCTCTACATTTAAGAGAGGGTAAAGGTTTATGGGATGCATGGCAGGTAGATTACATCAGTCCCTTCAAGAGTTCAGGAGGTAAACACTTTGTGTTGGTGGGAGTAGAGGTTGTATCCGGGCTAGTCCAAGCTAATGCTTTTAAAAGAGCTACAGGAGAAAACACTGTCAAAGCTTTGCAGGAATGGTTTGGCACTTTCCCAAAGCCACAAGAAATCCAATCAGACAACGGGTCTCACTTCACCGCCAGGGTTGTACAAGATTGGGCTAAGGGGGAAGGGATTAAATGGACTTTTCATACCCCTTACTACCCTCAAGCTAATGGGATTGTGGAAAGGAGCAATGGTCTTCTGAAAAGATTCCTAAAACCACAGGAGGGAAATTGGGATATCTGGCTATGGGAAGCTGTAAAAGGTGTGAATGATAGATGGGGGGTGAACGGGTGTCCCAAAATCACTGCCTTTTGTCTGACAGCTCCAACCATAATCCCTTCACTACAGGGACCAGATGATCCAGCAAATCCAGCACACTATCCTGGACAGCCTGTCCTAGTGGATCTCCCTACTGTGGGTGAGGTACCACTAGTCCTAAAGACCCCTCTGAATAAATATGCATGGGTAGCATCTGATGCCCTAGGGAAAGAGCATCGGATAAATACACGTTGGATAATCCCATCATTTTAACCTTTTCTGCCCCTTGGTGGCAGGCCCTGTTGTGTTTGCTTTTCACAGGAGAACTCTGAGGGACATGAAACCAGATAAGCCATGATAAGACTAGTGTTGCTTTTCTGCATCCTACCACAATACCACGGCCAATACCCTGCAGAGTGGCCGTGGTCCAAAGCTACCCTCAGGCATACTAGTGCTCAAGGACCATACCCCAAAGGTCGTCACCCAAGCCTCCTGACGGTAATACTGCACGATTCTAAGGTATACGGTCGAGATGAATGGGAATGGGACCGGAGGGATTGGGCCAGAGTCCTAAATGGAACAATTGGTGAACAAATAAAGGTAGGATGCAGAAAAGTGGACGGGTCCCTTTATGAGAAAGCTTCCAACATTGCAATTTCAGGAAATTTTTTGGAACAAGATGTGACAAGTAAATTACACCCCAACATTACAGCAGAATGATGCCCCACAACTGAGTGGACATGTAGCAAACAAGCCCCCTACATATTGTGCTGCCGTCAGAAGAATGTAGGTAGCTACACTTTAGATCGTAGTACCGTCAATGTTGAAATTACAAAGCTCTGTAAGGATGAGCCTGAGGAATGCTGGCACAATTTTACTTTAACCAAGCCGACCTATGTAACATGTATTTGGCAAAATAATTCGGCAGATCAGTCAAGCTTGAGAGGCTTGGTTCACCAATTCAAAATGAGAGTTGTGCCCAAGCCCACACTGAATGTAATAGTCACATACCACGATGTTGATACCCCCTTTGTGTTGGACCACAATAATGTTTTCCCTCCTTTTATGGTAACTCAGGGTGATGATGTTTCAATACGATGTAGGTTAATTACTGGAACTTTTACTGAGTTTGTATCCAGCTATAGCATGGGGCCGCACAGCCAAATTTCATTTTGCAAAGTTAAAAATCAGGATTGTTGGCTAAACCTAACTGCTGTACAGTTTTCTTATAAAGTGACATGTAGCAAGAACAATACTAATTACTGGGCGGAATTTGACATTGAAGTATTTATGCCTACAACTCCACCACCGGTTAGGTTGAGCCCAAAAATTTTCAAAATTGGACCATATATAATCAGGAAAACAGGCCAACAACAATTATTGTTTAACCCGGTATGGTCTCTCAAACATGTCAAATTACTCATGCAAAGCAACGTTTCGGAAATTCAGCCGGCTTGTTCACCTTTCTTGCAAACTTCTTTTGAAGGGTGAACAACCTGGCTGCGAAACAGAAACTCTATTAAGAAAAGAATGCAGAACGACATACCCAGTTTTGTGGGAACAGGATTGGGAATTTTGAATAGCATTGATTCAGAAGTGTTAATGAATAAACTGGCTACCACCACTGCAGATTTGACCAAATTACAACAACCACTGCAATCATCATTATTGGCTTTAGGAACTCACCAGTGGTTGTTATCAAACATACTACCAGATTGGGAAAGGGTAAATGTGAATGACCACAAATTGATAATTGATGCACTTGGTGCCACACAAAATAATGTTTCTTTAGCCCTTAGCTGCATCCAGGCTCAATTGTGGATGCAGTCAGTTGCCGCCTCAATTATAATAGAAGGCGAAGAAGGCACTTTTCCTACTGAAATTCTGAAAATAATTTGGCATAGTGCCACTAAATTTGAAAGAGAATTCCAATCGTGGTGGAACTTAGTGAATTTCACTTACAACCCTACTACAAACACAGCCACAGCTTTTGTATTAACTATACGCAATGCTTCAGTGCATTCAATCTTTCCCATCATTCCTCTGGGGCTGAACCGGAATGGAACTATTCTTTACCCTTTTGGACATAAGCAGTGGGCCCGTCAAATTGGCAAAAAATGGCAAACTGTAGATTTAGAAACTTGTGTTGTCCGGGAACAACTAGGGTTCATCTGTGAAAGTAATGCAATCAGAGCTCAGGACATTTGCTTAGACACGGAACAGAATATCTGTCATTTTGAAATTCATCCTAAAGAGAATCTTGAAACAGTGCTTGTGTATATAGGCAATGGATGTGCATGCTTGAGAACTGCTTGTGATCGAGTAGTTGTAGAAAATTCGGTGATGGACACTAAAAATCATTCAAATTTTTGTGTTTGCAATTTTACTAGAATCGTAGGATGTGATTTTTCTTATTCAGCTCCAGTTACTTCTTATCACCTTTTGCAATCCAATTACTCGCTGATACACCAAGTTGTGCCTACGCCCATTGGGATGAACCTTACCTTGGTAAAGCAATTGTTGCTTCATCAGGATTTAATTGAAATTTTGGAGAAGATCAAGAAGAACAGACAGAAAACCTTGGTAACTGTTCATCACAATGTAAACAAAATACATCGTGTTCTGGAAAGGGTAAGAAGGGATGCTGACCACAGTTGGTGGGATACCCTTTTTGGGTGGTCACCTACTGCCACAGGTGTCCTGAATAAGCTGTGTCATCCCATCATTGTTCTCCTGATTCTAGTCTTAGTAGGTTTTGTCTTGTCAGCGATTTTGTATATCATGAACTGGAGAATGATGAAACAAGTAGCATACTTGACATCCATAATGAATATGCATAATCTGGTTGATGTTTCATCCTCTGTGGACACCCCTGACGTTATTGATGCAAGGCGAGCTAAGGTGTAATAAGAAATTGGATAAATACTTTACTGCTCATTGTAATTTAATCAATTATTAATGAAATTTTAAGGTATTTTTTATTGTTTGTGATTCAATCAATTAATGTAATTTTAAGGTGTAACGATGTATTAATGTAATTTTGAAGTATAATGATTCAAATAATTATTAATATGATTTTAAGTTACAATAAGAAATTAAACTGGTCTATTTGAATAATTATTAATGAAATTTTACTATAATAAGGCAATTGTTGCCCTGTTTAAATTTAAACAAAATTTCATGTGATTAAAATTACTTATTCTATTGTTTTCTTTTTCTTTTCTTTTCCCTTCTCTCTTTCTCTTTTGTCTCTGTTTTCCGGGGTGACAACACTACCGAGCCCTGAAGACATCGAGACAACGCTACAGGTTCCTGATGACGATCGTGAGCCACAGGGTGGTGTAAGAGTCTGGACGGAAATCCCTATGTGCCTCACAACCATCCACAGAAGCAGAGGCCGAAAACCCAGAGACCCTAAGAGGGGAAAAGGACTTTTGCACAATGAAGTCCAGCCAGATCTTGATGGGGTGCCTGCCAGGTGCCCAGGTGTACAGCAGAGCCGTGCTGCTGAGCTGTGCTGCAGAGGCGTGTTGGTACATGCCCGTGGGAACCGCATCCTCCCGGCTACCGGGACGGAAAGAACCGAACTATATGTCCGGTACAGCTGCACCTGTACTCTAAAACAATGGGCCTTACTCCCCACCTGCTGGCTACTTGCCCCTCGTCTCTGGAGGGATTGCCTCATCTCTTGGTTACCTGCCCCCCCGCTTTCGAAAAGACTATAAAGAGACTCTCAAAAAGTATCCCTACGAGATCTCCCTACGGACGAGACGAATCCATCGGATCCGGACAACGAGGACTCGTCGTGCCGTGGTAGCTATGCCCCTCCTTTCCTTTTCTCTCTCTCTTTCTTCTCTCTCTCTCTCTTCTATCGCATAAGCGTGTTGTTGGCACTCAATAAAGTGCTTTTGATTTTGATTGAAGCAAAAATACTTGTCCCTGTTTTCTTTTGCACTCTGAGATTCAAAGTAACGAACCATCACGACCCCTGCTCCTACGAGTGGATCGTGACATCTGGGAGCAGTGCCCAGGTCAGGCTTGGCAGAGCCTGTCTGCTCCTTGTGGGCTGGGGGCAGTGCTTTGGTCTGGCCCCGGCATGGGAGGCCCTTGACCTTCCTGCTTGCCTTTAGAGCCCCCTGGGATGAGGCAGAGCTCAATGGCCCCAGCCTGACCCGACAATCAGGACTGGAGCCTTCCCGTGACTCTGCAGAATCCCAGGCCATCAGGTCTGGCTCCCCATTCTCCAGAGACCAGCAACCGCAGCAGTGACCAACATGCAGCATCGCAGCAGGTACTGCCATCTTCCTCACTGGGGAGCAGCAGCCGCAGCAGCATGCAGAGTGAGGAAACATCAGGGTCACCATACGGCAGCTCCGCGAACCTAGAGGAGACAAGCTATTATAGATGTGCTGGGCCTGACTGCGGGCAAAAGCGCTCTTGCCAGCAATGTCCAGACCCCAGTCCACGTGCCTGGTCGAGGAGCTGCCATGCCAGGAACCAAGGGACAGCAAAGGGCGCTGAGAGTCTCAGGTGCAGGGAGACAAAACTGGGGACATCCCCCAGACGCAGCCGCACCTGCCAGCATCATCCAGCCCTGAATTTACCTGTCCAGTTGAGGAGTCGCCGAGACAGGAACCAGAGGAGAGCACTAAGCACTCAGAGGCCCAGCTAAAAGGAGATGGCAGAGCAGGCCAGCATCCTGTGCTGAGGAAAACTGCGGGAGATGGTTCCACCTGCCCTGTGCCAAGGAGGGCGGCTGCGTGAATGAATACATTAGGCCCTACAGATACCTCCTCTTCCTTTGTGGCCAGCATTGGGGAAGGACGCAGCATTTCCCACTTTGCCCATCCCTTTTCCCCCAGCTCCTACTGCCCTGAGCATTGCCCAGCGCAGGACGTGCAGGTGACTCCGGAGCCAGGCACTGAATGCCCCATCTGCATGGAGCCTGTGAAGGACAGCAAGTCTTAGGGCACCGTGGTGTGCCCAGCGTGCAAAAGAGCCTGGTTCCACAGGGACTGCATGCAGGCAGGAGCCATCCCCTCAGCCCCGGGGCACAGCAGGTGCTCAGCAGCACCAGGGCCTCGCTCACGCTGCTTCTGTTTGCCCTGCAGGGACAGGCCTTGCATGCTGGTGCTTTATTCTTCCAGTGCTCCCTGCACAGGGACAGTGAGGCATTCGCTGTCCAAATGTTCATCATGGGGATTCGAATCCCGTTAAGGTGCGTGTCCTTTTACCTGGCTCACAAGAGAGGAGGCTGCAAGTGCTGTGCTCTGCCAGTCCCTGCCCTGACCCGAGACTGGGCTTCATCTTCACCCATGTCTTGGAAAAGCACTGGAGGAAGAGCAGGGACACCCTGTACCTCTGTGAGGGTGGGGCAGCAGAAACTCACCAGCTTTGCCTTTCTCCATCAGACGGCCAAGATGGGAGGACAAGGATGCCTTTGCAGATCATGGAGAGAGGCACAGCAGGTGCAATGCCAGGTAATGCCATTATCTAGGAGTCAGAGAGGAGGCAGAGGAAGAGGGGTAATTTGGAAAGCAGCACCCAGGGCTCTGCAGAGAAGCTGTGTCTCAGCACTGGCTCAAAGCAGAATGAGCCAGAAGAGGTCGGGCTGGACAATCCAGAGCTCTGGACACTTGTTGTCTTCAGTACCATCAACCAGGTTTTTTCTCCAGGCCCTGGGAACTGCTCCTGTGCTCCTCCTGTGCTGCTGAGGGCACCCACAGGTGCTCCCCTCGCCTGAGAAACAGCGTAGACAGCTGGGAGTGTGACAGCTGTGCGGGGCTGGGCTCGGGTATGAGGCAAAGCGCCTGGCTGGGTGTCCCTGGGCTGGTGTCAGGGCTCAGGGGGGGCTTGGCACAGCCCGTCCGCTCTTGGAGGGCTGGGGGTGCTGCTGTGGCCTGGCCCAGGCCTGGGGGCCCTCGGCATTCCTGCTTGCCCTTGCAGCCTCTTGGGATGAGCCGCAGCTCAATGGCTCCAGCCTGGCCAGACAGTCAGGACTGGAGCCTTCCCGTGCCTCCCTAGCATCCCAGGCCATCCGTCCCAGCTCCCACAGCCCGGTGTCGTTGGGTCTGGCTCCCCAGTCTACATCTCCAGGGACGAGCAACCACAGGAGCCGCCGCCATGCAGCATCGCAACAGTCACTTCAATCATCCCAGACAGAGAGCAGCAGGACCAGCACAGAGAGAGAGGCAACATCAGGGTCAACATACAACAGCTGCCATGACCCTGAGAACAGGAGCCATTATAGGCATGCTGAGCGTAGGTGAAAGCGCCCTTGCTGGCAACATCAGGCCCCAAATAAAGCTCTACGATTCAGGAGTCTCCGAGACAGGAACCACAGTACAGGACCAGGAGCTGAAAGGCCCAGGAAAAGGGAGATGCCATCGCAGGCATCCCCCAGATGCAGCCAATCCCACCAGCAAGGTTGGGCCTTGAATCGAGCTGTCCGGTCAAGGAGAAGTCAGGATCAGGACAGGATCCACCAGACATCAGCGCGAGCTGAGAGGCCCAGGCCGAGGGCCGCACCATCACAGGCATCCCCCAGACGCAGCCGCTCCCGCCTGCAACGTCGGACCTCGGATCAACCTGTCCGGAGCAGCAGTCGCCAGGACAGGAGCAGGAGGAGAGTAGAGAGTGCTGAGAGGCCCATGTGCAGTGGAACACCATTGGGGATCCAGAGCAGAAGCAGGGGGAGGCTGGAGCTGCTCTGCCAGGCCAGGCCCGGGAGCCTCCTTCCTGCCCAAGTGGGGCCCGGCTGGGCCAGGGGGCAGCTGTTGGGACAGCCGTGCCCGCAATGGCCCCTGCTCTCCAAGGCCTCCAGCCCTGCCCATCAGCCAGGCAGGCAGGCAGGCAGGCAGGGACAGAGCAGCCCTTGGGGCCGATGCTGCAGGCTGAGAGCCCCGCAGAGGTGCTCATGCCCGCTGCCATTGGCTCTGTCCCCTGCAGCGTGCATGCTGTGTCACCGTGCAGAGGCTGACCCGGACACCTGCGGCGACAAACTGCAGAAACACGGGCTCTGTGCCCACGTGTTCTGCCTGGTGAGTTGCCCCGGGCGCTCCCTCCAGCAAGGCAGTGGGCAGTCCCTGCCACTCCCTCCTCATCAGCTCCTGCCCTGTTCTGCAGTTTTTTGCCACCCTACTATTTTGACAAGCCAATGAACGTCTCGGGCTCATGGGCTTTCTGCCTCGACACATCCAAATTGCAGTCAGGTGGGCGGCACAGAAGGTGAGAGCGTGGCAAGAGCAGGGAGATTTGTGCCAGGTGAGGTTTGCCAAAGCTCAGGCCAGAGCCCAGGAAAGAAAGGCCGGCCATCCAGCCGGCTGTGGGACAGAAGTCTGGCTGCCAGCAGCTGCACAGAGGCTCTGGCCCAGGAGCCTCCTCCACCAGGCTGCTGTGTGGGCTGAGACCCAGCAGCGGCCGCATCCTGCGCCCTGCCCGGAGCCGTGGGGCCGCCTGGGGAGGCCCCGAGGCTGCCGCTGATGGGGCTGCTTGGCTCTTTGCAGCACTGCTGCGTCTGCGGCCAGAGCGGGGCCACCGTCATGTGCTGCGAGGAAGGCTGCAGGAGATGGTTCCACCTGCCCTGTGCCAAGGAGGGCGGCTGTGTAACACTTTATATTCCAAACTACAGGTACCTCTCTCTCCACTCCTGGTCACCCCTAAGGAATGATGCAGCATTTCCCACTTTGCCCATCCCTTTTTCCCCAGCTCCTGCAGCCCTGAGCACCGCCCAGAGCCGGACGTGCAGGCGACTCCGGAGCCAGGCACTGAATGCCCCATCTGCATGGAGCCTGTGGAGGACAAAATCTCTTACAGCACCATGGTGTGCCCAGCGTGCAAAAGGGCCTGGTTCCACAGGGACTGCATGCAGGCAGGAGCCATCCCCTCAGCCCCGGGGCACAGCAGGTGCTCAGCAGCACCAGGGCCTCGCTCACGCTGCTTCTGTTTGCCCGGCAGGGACAGGCCTTGCGCGCTGGTGCTTTATGCCTCCACTGCCCCCTCTGCAGAAACATCACAGAATTCCTTCCACAAATGTTCATCATGGGGATCCGAATCCCATTCAGGTTGGTGTCCTTGTGCCTGGCTCACAAGACAGGAGGCTGCAAGTGCTGTGCTGTGCCAGGCCCTGCCCTGTCCCGTGCCACTGGGCTTCAGCTTCACCCACGTCTTGGAAAAGCACTGGAGGAAGAGCAGGGACACCCTGTACCTCTGTGAGGGTGGGGCAGCAGAAACTCATCAGCTTTGCCTTTCTCCATCAGACGGCCAAGATGGGAGGACAAGGATGCCTTTGCAGATCATGGAGAGAGGCACAGCAGGTGCAATGCCAGGGAGTGCCTTTATCCAGGAGGCCGGGAGGAGGCAGAGGAAGAGGGGTAAGTTGGGAAGCAGCACCCAGGGCTCTGCAGAGAAGCTGCAGAGAAGCTCTGCACTGCCTCAAAGCAGAATGAGCCAGAAGAGCTGGCTGGACAATCCAGAGCTCTGGACACTTGTTGTCTTCAGTACCATCAACCAGGTTTTTTCTCCAGGCCCTGGGAACTGCTCCTGTGCTCCTCCTGTGCTGCTGAGGGCACCCACAGGTGCTCCCCTCGCCTGAGAAACAGCGTAGACAGCTGGCAGTGTGACAGCTGTGCGGGGCTGGGCACGGGTATGAGGCAAAGCGCCTGGCTGGGTGTCCCTGGGCTGGTGTCAGGGCTCAGGGGGGGCTTGGCACAGCCCGTCCGCTCTTGGAGGGCTGGGGGTGCTGCTGTGGCCTGGCCCAGGCCTGGGGGCCCTCGGCATTCCTGCTTGCCCTTGCAGCCTCTTGGGATGAGCCGCAGCTCAATGGCTCCAGCCTGGCCAGACAGTCAGGCCTGGAGCCTTCCCGTGCCTCCCCAGCATCCCAGGCCATCCGTCCCAGCTCCCACAGCCCGGTGTCGTTGGGTCTGGCTCCCCAGTCTACATCTCCAGGGACGAGCAACCACAGGAGCCGCCGCCATGCAGCATCGCAGCGCTCACTGCAATCTTCCTCCCCAGAGAGCAGCAGCCCCAGCATGCAGCGTGAATTAACATCACGGTCACTGTACGTCACCTCCCCAGATCCTGAGAACAGGAGCTATTGCAGATGTGCGGGGCCTGACTGCAGGCAAAACCGCTCTCGCCAGCAACGTCAGGACCCAAATCAAGTCGTACAATCAAGGAGTCACCGAGACAGGAGCCACAGTGCAGGACCAGGAGCTGAAAGGCCCAGGAAAAGGGAGATGCCATCGCAGGCATCCCCCAGACGCAGCCAATCCCACCAGCAAGGTTGGGCCTTGAATCGACCTGTCCGGTCAAGGAGAAGTCAGGATCAGGACAGGATCCACCAGACATCAGCGCGAGCTGAGAGGCCCAGGCCGAGGGCCGCACCATCACAGGCATCCCCCAGACGCAGCCGCTCCCGCCTGCAACGCCAGGCCTCAGATCAACCTGTCCGGAGCAGCAGTCGCCAGGACAGGAGCAGGAGGAGAGTAGAGAGTGCTGAGAGGCCCATGTGCAGTGGGACACCATTGGGGATCCAGAGCAGAAGCAGGGGGAGGCTGGAGCTGCTCTGCCAGGCCGGGCCCGGGAGCCTCCTTCCTGCCCAAGTGGGGCCCGGCTGGGCCAGGGGGCAGCTGTTGGGACAGCCGTGCCCACAATGGCCCCTGCTCTCCAAGGCCTCCAGCCCTGCCCATCAGCCAGGCAGGCAGGCAGGCAGGCAGGGACAGAGCAGCCCTTGGGGCCGATGCTGCAGGCTGAGAGCCCCGCAGAGGTGCTCATGCCCGCTGCCATTGGCTCTGTCCCCTGCAGCGTGCATGCTGTGTCACCGTGCAGAGGCTGACCCGGACACCTGCGGCGACAAACTGCAGAAACACGGGCTCTGTGCCCACGTGTTCTGCCTGGTGAGTTGCCCCGGGCGCTCCCTCCAGCAAGGCAGTGGGCAGTCCCTGCCACTCCCTCCTCATCAGCTCCTCCCCTGTTCTGCAGTTTTTTGCCACCCTACTATTTCGACAAGCCAATGAACGTCTCGGGCTCATGGGCTTTCTGCCTCGACACATCCAAATTGCAGTCAGGCGGGCGGCACAGAAGGTGAGAGCGTGGCAAGAGCAGGGAGATTTGTGCCAGGCGAGGTTTGCCAAAGCTCAGGCCAGAGCCCAGGAAAGAAAGGCCGGCCATCCAGCCGGCTGTGGGACAAAGTCTGGCTGCCAGCAGCTGCACAGAGGCTCTGGCCCAGGAGCCTCCTCCACCAGGCTGCTGTGTGGGCTGAGACCCAGCAGCGGCCGCATCCTGCGCCCTGCCCGGAGCCGTGGGGCCGCCTGGGGAGGCCCCGAGGCTGCCGCTGATGGGGCTGCTTGGCTCTTTGCAGCACTGCTGCGTCTGCGGCCAGAGCGGGGCCACCGTCATGTGCTGCGAGGAAGGCTGCAGGAGATGGTTCCACCTGCCCTGTGCCAAGGAGGGCGGCTGTGTAACACTTTGTATTCCAAACTACAGGTACCTCTCTCTCCACTCCTGGTCACCCCTAAGGAAGGACGCAGCATTTCCCACTTTGCCCATCCCTTTTTCCCCAGCTCCTGCTGCCCTGAGCACCACCCAGAGCAGGATGTGCAGGCCACTCTGGAGTTGGGCACTGAATGCCCCATCTGCAAGGAGCCTGTTGTGGCTCCCTTTGAGGCATCTGCTGAGGCAACCCATTGGAGAGGCCCTTGGTGGAACCGGCCCCAGAAATAGTGGGGTCCCCCCTAAGGCGGGCCAAGGGATGGTAGGCCCCAACTTGGGATGGGTTTTGGTGGGCCGGCCACCCTGTCCGCATTTGTTTGATGTTAAGTCCATCAGTTGTCAATCATCCCCAAGTTCCAGAATGTTCTGTTTTGTTTGGTGGTTTACTGGTTCTCCCCCTGTCCCTCTCTCAGTCCCGTCCCTGAATTACCCTCCATTGGTCCCCATCTCCTTGTCCCTCCTTGGTCCCTCCTTGGTGCCCTAATACTAGTGGTGGTTCGCCCTCAAATAAAAGTCTGGTGGTCGCTGAGCTGGGGCCTCTCAGCCCTTGGTGCTGGTGGATCCCAGAGACCCGATACGTTGTTTCTGTGTCTTTACTCCGGCTGGGCCCGGGAGTCCGTCTCTTTGCTACTGTTTCAGTAGCCGCCTTAGCTTTTAGCCTGCCTGCACAGGGAGGCTGCAGCCTGGAGCCTCCGGACTCTGGCAAGCGAGAACCGAGTCCACGGACACTCACTTGCCGCTGCTCGGGTTGCTGACCGCACCCTGGCAGTCAGCCCTCGTTTGGAAGACCTGAGGGACGTGGCAGCCTGTGGAGGACAGGGAGTCTGACAGCACCATGCTGTGCCCAGCGTGCAAAAGAGCCTGGTTCCACAGGGACTGCATGCAGGCAGGAGCCATCCCCTCAGCCCCGGGGCACAGCAGGTGCTCAGCAGCACCAGGGCCTCGCTCACGCTGCTTCTGTTTGCCCTGCAGGGACAGGCCTTGCGTGCTGGTGCTTTATGCCTCCACTGCCCCCTCTGCAGAAACATCACAGAATTCCTTCCACAAATGTTCATCATGGGGATCCGAATCGCCTTCAGGTTGGTGTCCTTGTGCCTGGCTCACAAGACAGGAGGCTGCAAGTGCTGTGCTGTGCCAGTCCCTGCACTGTCCCGTGCCACTGGGCTTCATCTTCACCCACGTCTTTGAAAAGCACTGGAGGAAGAGCAGGGACACCCTGTACCTCTGTGAGGGTGGGGCAGCAGAAACTCACCAGCTTTGCCTTTCTCCATCAGACGGCCAAGATGGGAGGACAAGGATGCCTTTGCAGATCATGGAGAGAGGCACAGCAGGTGCAATGCCAGGGAGTGCCTTTATCCAGGAGGCCGGGAGGAGGCAGAGGAAGAGGGGTAAGTTGGGAAGCAGCACCCAGGGCTCTGCAGAGAGCCGTATCTCAGCACTGGCTCAAAGCAGAATGAGCCAGAAGAGCTTGGCTGGACAATCCAGAGCTCTGGACACTTGTTGTCTTCAATACCATCAACCAGGTTTTTTCTCCAGGCCCTGGGAACTGCTCCTGTGCTCCTCCTGTGCTGCTGAGGGCACCCACAGGTGCTCCCCTCGCCTGAGAAACAGCGTAGACAGCTGGCAGTGTGACAGCTGTGCGGGGCTGGGCACGGGTATGAGGCAAAGCGCCTGGCTGGGTGTCCCTGGGCTGGTGTCAGTGCTCAGGGGGGGCTTGGCACAGCCCGTCCGCTCTTGGAGGGCTGGGGGTGCTGCTGTGGCCTGGCCCAGGCCTGGGGGCCCTCGGCATTCCTGCTTGCCCTTGCAGCCTCTTGGGATGAGCCGCAGCTCAATGGCTCCAGCCTGGCCAGACAGTCAGGACTGGAGCCTTCCCGTGGCTCCCCAGCATCCCAGGCCATCCGTCCCAGCTCCCACAGCCCGGTGTCGTTGGGTCTGGCTCCCCAGTCTACATCTCCAGGGACGAGCAACCACAGGAGCCGCCGCCATGCAGCATCGCAGCGCTCACTGCAATCTTCCTCCCCAGAGAGCAGCAGCCCCAGCATGCAGCGTGAATTAACATCACGGTCACTGTACGTCACCTCTCCAGACTCTGAGAACAGGAGCTATTGCAGATGTGCGGGGCCTGACTGCAGGCAAAACCGCTCTCACCAGCAACATCAGGACCCAAATCAAGTCGTACAATCAAGGAGTCACCGAGACAGGAGCCACAGTGCAGGACCAGGAGCTGAAAGGCCCAGGAAAAGGGAGATGCCATCCCAGGCATCCCCCAGACGCAGCCAATCCCACCAGCAAGGTTGGGCCTTGAATCGACCTGTCCGGTCAAGGAGAAGTCAGGATCAGGACAGGATGCACCAGACATCAGCGCGAGCTGAGAGGCCCAGGCCGAGGGCCGCACCATCACAGGCATCCCCCAGACGCAGCCGCTCCCGCCTTCAACACCAGGCCTCAGATCAACCTGTCCGGAGCAGCAGTCGCCAGGACAGGAGCAGGAGGAGAGTAGAGAGTGCTGAGAGGCCCATGTGCAGTGGGACACCATTGGGGACCCAGAGCAGAAGCAGGGGGAGGCTGGAGCTGCTCTGCCAGGCCAGGCCCGGGAGCTTCCTTCCTGCCCAAGTGGGGCCCGGCTGGGCCAGGGGGCAGCTGTTGGGACAGCCGTGCCCACAATGGCCCCTGCTCTCCAAGGCCTCCAGCCCTGCCCATCAGCCAGGCAGGCAGGCAGGCAGGCAGGCAGGGACAGAGCAGCCCTTGGGGCCGATGCTGCAGGCTGAGAGCCCCGCAGAGGTGCTCATGCCCGCTGCCATTGGCTCTGTCCCCTGCAGCGTGCATGCTGTGTCACCGTGCAGAGGCTGACCCGGACACCTGTGGCGACAAACTGCAGAAACACGGGCTCTGTGCCCACGTGTTCTGCCTGGTGAGTTGCCCCGGGCGCTCCCTCCAGCAAGGCAGTGGGCAGTCCCTGCCACTCCCTCCTCATCAGCTCCTCCCCTGTTCTGCAGTTTTTTGCCACCCTACTATTTCGACAAGCCAATGAACGTCTCGGGCTCATGGGCTTTCTGCCTCGACACATCCAAATTGCAGTCAGGCAGGCGGCACAGAAGGTGAGAGCGTGGCAAGAGCAGGGAGATTTGTGCCAGCCGAGGTTTGCCAAAGCTCAGGCCAGAGCCCAGGAAAGAAAGGCCGGCCATCCAGCCGGCTGTGGGATGAAAGTCTGGCTGCCAGCAGCTGCACAGAGGCTCTGGCCCAGGAGCCTCCTCCACCAGGCTGCTGTGTGGGCTGGGACCCAGCAGCGGCCGCATCCTGCGCCCTGCCCGGAGCCGTGGGGCCGCCTGGGGAGGCCCCGAGGCTGCCGCTGATGGGGCTGCTTGGCTCTTTGCAGCACTGCTGCGTCTGCGGCCAGAGCGGGGCCACCGTCATGTGCTGCGAGGAAGGCTGCAGGAGATGGTTCCACCTGCCCTGTGCCAAGGAGGGCAGCTGTGTAACCCTTTATATTCCAAACTACAGGTACCTCTCTCTCCACTCCTGGTCACCCCTAAGGAAGGACGCAGCATTTCCCACTTTGCCCATCCCTTTTTCCCCAGCTCCTGCTGCCCTGAGCACCGCCCAGAGCCGGACGTGCAGGCGACTCCGGAGCCAGGCACTGAATGCCCCATCTGCATGGAGCTTGTGGAGGACAAAATCTCTTACAGCACCATGGTGTGCCCAGCGTGCAAAAGGGCCTGGTTCCACAGGGACTGCATGCAGGCAGGAGCCATCCCCTCAGCCCCGGGGCACAGCAGGTGCTCAGCAGCACCAGGGCCTCGCTCACGCTGCTTCTGTTTGCCCTGCAGGGACAGGCCTTGCGCGCTGGTGCTTTATGCCTCCACTGCCCCCTCTGCAGAAACATCACAGAATTCCTTCCACAAATGTTCATCATGGGGATCCGAATCGCCTTCAGGTTGGTGTCCTTGTGCCTGGCTCACAAGACAGGAGGCTGCAAGTGCTGTGCTGTGCCAGTCCCTGCCCTGTCCCGTGCCACTGGGCTTCAGCTTCACCCACGTCTTTGAAAAGCACTGGAGGAAGAGCAGGGACACCCTGTACCTCTGTGAGGGTGGGGCAGCAGAAACTCATCAGCTTTGCCTTTCTCCATCAGACGGCCAAGATGGGAGGACAAGGATGCCTTTGCAGATCATGGAGAGAGGCACAGCAGGTGCAATGCCAGGGAGTGCCTTTATCCAGGAGGCCGGGAGGAGGCAGAGGAAGAGGGGTAATTTGGAAAGCAGCACCCAGGGCTCTGCAAAGAAGCTGCAGAGAAGCTCTGCACTGGCTCAACGCAGAATGAGCCAGAAGAGCTTGGCTGGACAATCCAGAGCTCTGGACACTTGTTGTCTTCAATACCATCAACCAGGTTTTTTCTCCAGGCCCTGGGAACTGCTCCTGTGCTCCTCCTGTGCTGCTGAGGGCACCCACAGGCGCTCCCCTCGCCTGAGAAACAGCGTAGACAGCTGGCAGTGTGACAGCTGTGCGGGGCTGGGCACGGGTATGAGGCAAAGCGCCTGGCTGGGTGTCCCTGGGCTGGTGTCAGTGCTCAGGGGGGGCTTGGCACAGCCCGTCCGCTCTTGGAGGGCTGGGGGTGCTGCTGTGGCCTGGCCCAGGCCTGGGGGGCCTTGACATTCCTGCTTGCCCTTGCAGCCTCTTGGGATGAGCCGCAGCTCAATGGCTCCAGCCTGGCCAGACAGTCAGGCCTGGAGCCTTCCCGTGGCTCCCCAGCATCCCAGGCCATCCGTCCCAGCTCCCACAGCCCGGTGTCGTTGGGTCTGGCTCCCCAGTCTACATCTCCAGGGACGAGCACCACAGGAGCCGCCGCCATGCAGCATCGCAGCGCTCACTGCAATCTTCCTCCCCAGAGAGCAGCAGCCCCAGCATGCAGCGTGAATTAACATCACGGTCACTGTACGTCACCTCTCCAGACTCTGAGAACAGGAGCTATTGCAGATGTGCGGGGCCTGACTGCAGGCAAAACCGCTCTCGCCAGCAACGTCAGGACCCAAATCAAGTCGTACAATCAAGGAGTCACCGAGACAGGAGCCACAGTACAGGACCAAGAGCTGAAAGGCCCAGGAAAAGGGAGATGCCATCGCAGGCATCCCCCAGACGCAGCCGCTCCCGCCTTCAACACCAGGCCTCAGATCAACCTGTCCGGAGCAGCAGTCGCCAGGACAGGAGCAGGAGGAGAGTAGAGAGTGCTGAGAGGCCCAGGTGCAGTGGGACACCATTGGGGATCCAGAGCAGAAGCAGGGGGAGGCTGGAGCTGCTCTGCCAGGCCGGGCCCGGGAGCCTCCTTCCTGCCCAAGTGGGGCCCGGCTGGGCCAGGGGGCAGCTGTTGGGACAGCCGTGCCCGCAATGGCCCCTGCTCTCCAAGGCCTCCAGCCCTGCCCATCAGCCAGGCAGGCAGGCAGGCTGGCAGGGACAGAGCAGCCCTTGGGGCCGATGCTGCAGGCTGAGAGCCCCCCAGAGGTGCTCATGCCCGCTGCCATTGGCTCTGTCCCCTGCAGCGTGCATGCTGTGTCACCGTGCAGAGGCTGACCCGGACACCTGCGGCGACAAACTGCAGAAACACGGGCTCTGTGCCCACGTGTTCTGCCTGGTGAGTTGCCCCAGGCGCTCCCTCCAGCAAGGCAGTGGGCAGTCCCTGCCACTCCCTCCTCATCAGCTCCTGCCCTGTTCTGCAGTTTTTTGCCACCCTACTATTTTGACAAGCCAATGAACGTCTCGGGCTCATGGGCTTTCTGCCTCGACACATCCAAATTGCAGTCAGGCGGGCGGCACAGAAGGTGAGAGCGTGGCAAGAGCAGGGAGATTTGTGCCAGCCGAGGTTTGCCAAAGCTCAGGCCAGAGCCCAGGAAAGAAAGGCCGGCCATCCAGCCGGCTGTGGGATGAAAGTCTGGCTGCCAGCAGCTGCACAGAGGCTCTGGCCCAGGAGCCTCCTCCACCAGGCTGCTGTGTGGGCTGAGACCCAGCAGCGGCCGCATCCTGCGCCCTGCCCGGAGCCGTGGGGCCGCCTGGGGAGGCCCCGAGGCTGCCGCTGATGGGGCTGCTTGGCTCTTTGCAGCACTGCTGCGTCTGCGGCCAGAGCGGGGCCACCGTCATGTGCTGCGAGGAAGGCTGCAGGAGATGGTTCCACCTGCCCTGTGCCAAGGAGGGCGGCTGTGTAACCTTTATATTCCAAACTACAGGTACCTCTCTCTCCACTCCTGGTCACCCCTAAGGAAGGACGCAGCATTTCCCACTTTGCCCATCCCTTTTTCCCCAGCTCCTGCTGCCCTGAGCACCGCCCAGAGCAGGATGTGCAGGCCACTCTGGAGTTGGGCACTGAATGCCCCATCTGCAAGGAGCCTGTTGTGGCTCCCTTTGAGGCATCTGCTGAGGCAACCCATTGGAGAGGCCCTTGGTGGAACCGGCCCCAGAAATAGTGGGGTCCCCCCTAAGGCGGGCCAAGGGATGGTAGGCCCCAACTTGGGATGGGTTGTTGGTGGGCCGGCCACCCTGTCCGCATTTGTTTGATGTTAAGTCCATCAGTTGTCAATCATCCCCAAGTTCCAGAATGTTCTGTTTTGTTTGGTGGTTTACTGGTTCTCCCCCCTGTCCCTCTCTCAGTCCGTCCCTGAATTACCCTCCATTGGTCCCCATCTCCTTGTCCCTCCTTGGTCCCTCCTTGGTGCCCTAATACTAGTGGTGGTTCGCCCTCAAATAAAAGTCTGGTGGTCGCTGAGCTGGGGCCTCTCAGCCCTTGGTGCTGGTGGATCCCAGAGACCCGATACGTTGTTTCTGTGTCTTTACTCCGGCTGGGCCCGGGAGTCCGTCTCTTTGCTACTGTTTCAGTAGCCGCCTTAGCTTTTAGCCTGCCTGCACAGGGAGGCTGCAGCCTGGAGCCTCCGGACTCTGGCAAGCGAGAACCTAGTCCACGGACACTCACTTGCCGCTGCTCGGGTTGCTGACCGCACCCTGGCAGTCAGCCCTCGTTTGGAAGACCTGAGGGACGTGGCAGCCTGTGGAGGACAGGGAGTCTGACAGCACCATGCTGTGCCCAGCGTGCAAAAGAGCCTGGTTCCACAGGGACTGCATGCAGGCAGGAGCCATCCCCTCAGCCCCGGGGCACAGCAGGTGCTCAGCAGCACCAGGGCCTCGCTCACGCTGCTTCTGTTTGCCCGGCAGGGACAGGCCTTGCGCGCTGGTGCTTTATGCCTCCACTGCCCCCTCTGCAGAAACATCACAGAATTCCTTCCACAAATGTTCATCATGGGGATCCGAATCGCCTTCAGGTTGGTGTCCTTGTGCCTGGCTCACAAGACAGGAGGCTGCAAGTGCTGTGCTGTGCCAGTCCCTGCCCTGTCCCGTGCCACTGGGCTTCATCTTCACCCACGTCTTGGAAAAGCACTGGAGGAAGAGCAGGGACACCCTGTACCTCTGTGAGGGTGGGGCAGCAGAAACTCACCAGCTTTGCCTTTCTCCATCAGACGGCCAAGATGGGAGGACAAGGATGCCTTTGCAGATCATGGAGAGAGGCACAGCAGGTGCAATGGCAGGGAGTGCCTTTATCCAGGAGGCCGGGAGGAGGCAGAGGAAGAGGGGTAATTTGGGAAGCAGCACCCAGGGCTCTGCAGAGAAGCTGCAGAGAAGCTCTGCACTGCCTCAAAGCAGAATGAGCCAGAAGAGCTTGGCTGGACAATCCAGAGCTCTGGACACTTGTTGTCTTCAATACCATCAACCAGGTTTTTTCTCCAGGCCCTGGGAACTGCTCCTGTGCTCCTCCTGTGCTGCTGAGGGCACCCACAGGTGCTCCCCTCGCCTGAGAAACAGCGTAGACAGCTGGCAGTGTGACAGCTGTGCGGGGCTGGGCACGGGTATGAGGCAAAGCGCCTGGCTGGGTGTCCCTGGGCTGGTGTCAGGGCTCAGGGGGGGCTTGGCACAGCCCGTCCGCTCTTGGAGGGCTGGGGGTGCTGCTGTGGCCTGGCCCAGGCCTGGGGGCCCTCGGCATTCCTGCTTGCCCTTGCAGCCTCTTGGGATGAGCCGCAGCTCAATGGCTCCAGCCTGGCCAGACAGTCAGGCCTGGAGCCTTCCCGTGCCTCCCCAGCATCCCAGGCCATCCGTCCCAGCTCCCACAGCCCGGTGTCGTTGGGTCTGGCTCCCCAGTCTACATCTCCAGGGACGAGCAACCACAGGAGCCGCCGCCATGCAGCATCGCAGCGCTCACTGCAATCTTCCTCCCCAGAGAGCAGCAGCAACAGCATGCAGCGTGAATTAACATCACGGTCACTGTACGTCACCTCTCCAGACTCTGAGAACAGGAGCTATTGCAGATGTGCAGGGCCTGACTGCAGGCAAAACCGCTCTCACCAGCAACGTCAGGACCCAAAACAAGTCGTACAATCAAGGAGTCACCGAGACAGGAGCCACAGTACAGGACCAGGAGCTGAAAGGCCCAGGAAAAGGGAGATGCCATCGCAGGCATCCCCCAGACGCAGCCGATCCCACCAGCAAGGTTGGGCCTTGAATCGACCTGTCCGGTCAAGGAGAAGTCAGGATCAGGACAGGATCCACCAGACATCAGCGCGAGCTGAGAGGCCCAGGCCGAGGGCCGCACCATCACAGGCATCCCCCAGACGCAGCCGCTCCCGCCTGCAACGCCGGGCCTCAGATCAACCTGTCCGGAGCAGCAGTCGCCAGGACAGGAGCAGGAGGAGAGTAGAGAGTGCTGAGAGGCCCATGTGCAGTGGGACACCATTGGGGATCCAGAGCAGAAGCAGGGGGAGGCTGGAGCTGCTCTGCCAGGCCGGGCCCGGGAGCCTCCTTCCTGCCCAAGTGGGGCCCGGCTGGGCCAGGGGGCAGCTGTTGGGACAGCCGTGCCCACAATGGCCCCTGCTCTCCAAGGCCTCCAGCCCTGCCCATCAGCCAGGCAGGCAGGCAGGCAGGCAGGGACAGAGCAGCCCTTGGGGCCGATGCTGCAGGCTGAGAGCCCCGCAGAGGTGCTCATGCCCGCTGCCATTGGCTCTGTCCCCTGCAGCGTGCATGCTGTGTCACCGTGCAGAGGCTGACCCGGACACCTGCGGCGACAAACTGCAGAAACACGGGCTCTGTGCCCACGTGTTCTGCCTGGTGAGTTGCTCCAGGTGCTCCCTCCAGCAAGGCAGTGGGCAGTCCCTGCCACTCCCTCCTCATCAGCTCCTGCCCTGTTCTGCAGTTTTTTGCCACCCTACTATTTCGACAAGCCAATGAACGTCTCGGGCTCATGGGCTTTCTGCCTCGAGACATCCAAATTGCAGTCAGGCGGGCGGCACAGAAGGTGAGAGCGTGGCAAGAGCAGGGAGATTTGTGCCAGCCGAGGTTTGCCAAAGCTCAGGCCAGAGCCCAGGAAAGAAAGGCCGGCCATCCAGCCGGCTGTGGGACAAAAGTCTGGCTGCCAGCAGCTGCACAGAGGCTCTGGCCCAGGAGCCTCCTCCACCAGGCTGCTGTGTGGGCTGAGACCCAGCAGCGGCCGCATCCTGCGCCCTGCCCGGAGCCGTGGGGCCGCCTGGGGAGGCCCCGAGGCTGCCGCTGATGGGGCTGCTTGGCTCTTTGCAGCACTGCTGCGTCTGCGGCCAGAGCGGGGCCACCGTCATGTGCTGCGAGGAAGGCTGCAGGAGATGGTTCCACCTGCCCTGTGCCAAGGAGGGCGGCTGTGTATTCCAAACTACAGGTACCTCTCTCTCCACTCCTGGTCACCCCTAAGGAAGGACGCAGCATTTCCCACTTTGCCCATCCCTTTTTCCCCAGCTCCTGCTGCCCTGAACACCGCCCAGACCCGGATGTGCAGGCCACTCTGGAGTTGGGCACTGAATGCCCCATCTGCAAGGAGCCTGTTGTGGCTCCCTTTGAGGCATCTGCTGAGGCAACCCATTGGAGAGGCCCTTGGTGGAACCGGCCCCAGAAATAGTGGGGTCCCCCCTATGGCGGGCCAAGGGATGGTAGGCCCCAACTTGGGATGGGTTGTTGGTGGGCCGGCCACCCTGTCCGCATTTGTTTGATGTTAAGTCCATCAGTTGTCAATCATCCCCAAGTTCCAGAATGTTCTGTTTTGTTTGGTGGTTTACTGGTTCTCCCCCCTGTCCCTCTCTCAGTCCCGTCCCTGAATTACCCTCCATTGGTCCCCATCTCCTTGTCCCTCCTTGGTCCCTCCTTGGTGCCCTAATACTAGTGGTGGTTCGCCCTCAAATAAAAGTCTGGTGGTCGCTGAGCTGGGGCCTCTCAGCCCTTGGTGCTGGTGGATCCCAGAGACCCGATACGTTGTTTCTGTGTCTTTACTCCGGCTGGGCCCGGGAGTCCGTCTCTTTGCTACTGTTTCAGTAGCCGCCTTAGCTTTTAGCCTGCCTGCACAGGGAGGCTGCAGCCTGGAGCCTCCGGACTCTGGCAAGCGAGAACCTAGTCCACGGACACTCACTTGCCGCTGCTCGGGTTGCTGACCGCACCCTGGCGGTCAGCCCTCGTTTGGAAGACCTGAGGGACGTGGCAGCCTGTGGAGGACAGGGAGTCTGACAGCACCATGCTGTGCCCAGCGTGCAAAAGAGCCTGGTTCCACAGGGACTGCATGCAGGCAGGAGCCATCCCCTCAGCCCCGGGGCACAGCAGGTGCTCAGCAGCACCAGGGCCTCGCTCACGCTGCTTCTGTTTGCCCGGCAGGGACAGGCCTTGCGCGCTGGTGCTTTATGCCTCCACTGCCCCCTCTGCAGAAACATCACAGAATTCCTTCCACAAATGTTCATCATGGGGATCCGAATCGCCTTCAGGTTGGTGTCCTTGTGCCTGGCTCACAAGACAGGAGGCTGCAAGTGCTGTGCTGTGCCAGTCCCTGCCCTGTCCCGTGCCACTGGGCTTCATCTTCACCCACGTCTTGGAAAAGCACTGGAGGAAGAGCAGGGACACCCTGTACCTCTGTGAGGGTGGGGCAGCAGAAACTCACCAGCTTTGCCTTTCTCCATCAGACGGCCAAGATGGGAGGACAAGGATGCCTTTGCAGATCATGGAGAGAGGCACAGCAGGTGCAATGCCAGGGAGTGCCTTTATCCAGGAGGCCGGGAGGAGGCAGAGGAAGAGGGGTAAGTTGGGAAGCAGCACCCAGGGCTCTGCAGAGAAGCTGCAGAGAAGCTCTGCACTGCCTCAAAGCAGAATGAGCCAGAAGAGCTTGGCTGGACAATCCAGAGCTCTGGACACTTGTTGTCTTCAATACCATCAACCAGGTTTTTTCTCCAGGCCCTGGGAACTGCTCCTGTGCTCCTCCTGTGCTGCTGAGGGCACCCACAGGTGCTCCCCTCGCCTGAGAAACAGCGTAGACAGCTGGCAGTGTGACAGCTGTGCGGGGCTGGGCACGGGTATGAGGCAAAGCGCCTGGCTGGGTGTCCCTGGGCTGGTGTCAGGGCTCAGGGGGGGCTTGGCACAGCCCGTCCGCTCTTGGAGGGCTGGGGGTGCTGCTGTGGCCTGGCCCAGGCCTGGGGGCCCTCGGCATTCCTGCTTGCCCTTGCAGCCTCTTGGGATGAGCCGCAGCTCAATGGCTCCAGCCTGGCCAGACAGTCAGGCCTGGAGCCTTCCCGTGCCTCCCCAGCATCCCAGGCCATCCGTCCCAGCTCCCACAGCCCGGTGTCGTTGGGTCTGGCTCCCCAGTCTACATCTCCAGGGACGAGCAACCACAGGAGCCGCCGCCATGCAGCATCGCAGCGCTCACTGCAATCTTCCTCCCCAGAGAGCAGCAGCCCCAGCATGCAGCGTGAATTAACATCACGGTCACTGTACGTCACCTCTCCAGACTCTGAGAACAGGAGCTATTGCAGATGTGCGGGGCCTGACTGCAGGCAAAACCGCTCTCACCAGCAACGTCAGGACCCAAATCAAGTCGTACAATCAAGGAGTCACCGAGACAGGAGCCACAGTACAGGACCAGGAGCTGAAAGGCCCAGGAAAAGGGAGATGCCATCGCAGGCATCCCCCAGACGCAGCCAATCCCACCAGCAAGGTTGGGCCTTGAATCGACCTGTCCGGTCAAGGAGAAGTCAGGATCAGGACAGGATCCACCAGACATCAGCGCGAGCTGAGAGGCCCAGGCCGAGGGCCGCACCATCACAGGCATCCCCCAGACGCAGCCGCTCCCGCCTGCAACGCCGGGCCTCAGATCAACCTGTCCGGAGCAGCAGTCGCCAGGACAGGAGCAGGAGGAGAGTAGAGAGTGCTGAGAGGCCCATGTGCAGTGGGACACCATTGGGGATCCAGAGCAGAAGCAGGGGGAGGCTGGAGCTGCTCTGCCAGGCCGGGCCCGGGAGCCTCCTTCCTGCCCAAGTGGGGCCCGGCTGGGCCAGGGGGCAGCTGTTGGGACAGCCGTGCCCGCAATGGCCCCTGCTCTCCAAGGCCTCCAGCCCTGCCCATCAGCCAGCAGGCAGGCAGGCAGGCAGGGACAGAGCAGCCCTTGGGGCCGATGCTGCAGGCTGAGAGCCCCGCAGAGGTGCTCATGCCCGCTGCCATTGGCTCTGTCCCCTGCAGCGTGCATGCTGTGTCACCGTGCAGAGGCTGACCCGGACACCTGCGGCGACAAACTGCAGAAACACGGGCTCTGTGCCCACGTGTTCTGCCTGGTGAGTTGCCCCGGGCGCTCCCTCCAGCAAGGCAGTGGGCAGTCCCTGCCACTCCCTCCTCATCAGCTCCTGCCCTGTTCTGCAGTTTTTTGCCACCCTACTATTTCGACAAGCCAATGAATGTCACGGGCTCATGGGCTTTCTGCCTCGAGACATCCAAATTGCAGTCAGGCGGGCGGCACAGAAGGTGAGAGCGTGACAAGAGCAGGGAGATTTGTGCCAGCCGAGGTTTGCCAAAGCTCAGGCCAGAGCCCAGGAAAGAAAGGCCGGCCATCCAGCCGGCTGTGGGATGAAAGTCTGGCTGCCAGCAGCTGCACAGAGGCTCTGGCCCAGGAGCCTCCTCCACCAGGCTGCTGTGTGGGCTGAGACCCAGCAGCGGCCGCATCCTGCGCCCTGCCCGGAGCCGTGGGGCCGCCTGGGGAGGCCCCGAGGCTGCCGCTGATGGGGCTGCTTGGCTCTTTGCAGCACTGCTGCGTCTGCGGCCAGAGCGGGGCCACCGTCATGTGCTGCGAGGAAGGCTGCAGGAGATGGTTCCACCTGCCCTGTGCCAAGGAGGGCAGCTGTGTAACCCTTTATATTCCAAACTACAGGTACCTCTCTCTCCACTCCTGGTCACCCCTAAGGAAGGACGCAGCATTTCCCACTTTGCCCATCCCTTTTTCCCCAGCTCCTGCTGCCCTGAGCACCGCCCAGAGCCGGACGTGCAGGCGACTCCGGAGCCAGGCACTGAATGCCCCATCTGCATGGAGCTTGTGGAGGACAAAATCTCTTACAGCACCATGGTGTGCCCAGCGTGCAAAAGGGCCTGGTTCCACAGGGACTGCATGCAGGCAGGAGCCATCCCCTCAGCCCCGGGGCACAGCAGGTGCTCAGCAGCACCAGGGCCTCGCTCACGCTGCTTCTGTTTGCCCGGCAGGGACAGGCCTTGCGCGCTGGTGCTTTATGCCTCCACTGCCCCCTCTGCAGAAACATCACAGAATTCCTTCCACAAATGTTCATCATGGGGATCCGAATCGCCTTCAGGTTGGTGTCCTTGTGCCTGGCTCACAAGACAGGAGGCTGCAAGTGCTGTGCTGTGCCAGTCCCTGCCCTGTCCCGTGCCACTGGGCTTCAGCTTCACCCACGTCTTTGAAAAGCACTGGAGGAAGAGCAGGGACACCCTGTACCTCTGTGAGGGTGGGGCAGCAGAAACTCATCAGCTTTGCCTTTCTCCATCAGACGGCCAAGATGGGAGGACAAGGATGCCTTTGCAGATCATGGAGAGAGGCACAGCAGGTGCAATGCCAGGGAGTGCCTTTATCCAGGAGGCCGAGAGGAGGCAGAGGAAGAGGGGTAATTTGGAAAGCAGCACCCAGGGCTCTGCAAAGAAGCTGCAGAGAAGCTCTGCACTGGCTCAAAGCAGAATGAGCCAGAAGAGCTTGGCTGGACAATCCAGAGCTCTGGACACTTGTTGTCTTCAATACCATCAACCAGGTTTTTTCTCCAGGCCCTGGGAACTGCTCCTGTGCTCCTCCTGTGCTGCTGAGGGCACCCACAGGTGCTCCCCTCGCCTGAGAAACAGCGTAGACAGCTGGCAGTGTGACAGCTGTGCGGGGCTGGGCACGGGTATGAGGCAAAGCGCCTGGCTGGGTGTCCCTGGGCTGGTGTCAGGGCTCAGGGGGGGCTTGGCACAGCCCGTCCGCTCTTGGAGGGCTGGGGGTGCTGCTGTGGCCTGGCCCAGGCCTGGGGGCCCTTGAAATTCCTGCTTGCCCTTGCAGCCTCTTGGGATGAGCCGCAGCTCAATGGCTCCAGCCTGGCCAGACAGTCAGGACTGGAGCCTTCCCGTGGCTCCCCAGCATCCCAGGCCATCCGTCCCAGCTCCCACAGCCCGGTGTCGTTGGGTCTGGCTCCCCAGTCTACATCTCCAGGGACGAGCAACCACAGGAGCCGCCGCCATGCAGCATCGCAGCGCTCACTGCAATCTTCCTCCCCAGAGAGCAGCAGCCCCAGCATGCAGCGTGAATTAACATCACGGTCACTGTACGTCACCTCCCCAGATCCTGAGAACAGGAGCTATTGCAGATGTGCGGGGCCTGACTGCAGGCAAAACCGCTCTCGCCAGCAACGTCAGGACCCAAATCAAGTCGTACAATCAAGGAGTCACCGAGACAGGAGCCACAGTACAGGACCAGGAGCTGAAAGGCCCAGGAAAAGGGAGATGCCATCGCAGGCATCCCCCAGACGCAGCCGCTCCCGCCTTGCAACGCCAGGCCTCAGATCAACCTGTCCGGAGCAGCAGTCGCCAGGACAGGAGCAGGAGGAGAGTAGAGAGTGCTGAGAGGCCCATGTGCAGTGGGACACCATTGGGGATCCAGAGCAGAAGCAGGGGGAGGCTGGAGCTGCTCTGCCAGGCCGGGCCCGGGAGCCTCCTTCCTGCCCAAGTGGGGCCCGGCTGGGCCAGGGGGCAGCTGTTGGGACAGCCGTGCCCACAATGGCCCCTGCTCTCCAAGGCCTCCAGCCCTGCCCATCAGCCAGGCAGGCAGGCAGGCAGGCAGGGACAGAGCAGCCCTTGGGGCCGATGCTGCAGGCTGAGAGCCCCGCAGAGGTGCTCATGCCCGCTGCCATTGGCTCTGTCCCCTGCAGCGTGCATGCTGTGTCACCGTGCAGAGGCTGACCCGGACACCTGCGGCGACAAACTGCAGAAACACGGGCTCTGTGCCCACGTGTTCTGCCTGGTGAGTTGCCCCGGGCGCTCCCTCCAGCAAGGCAGTGGGCAGTCCCTGCCACTCCCTCCTCATCAGCTCCTGCCCTGTTCTGCAGTTTTTTGCCACCCTACTATTTTGACAAGCCAATGAATGTCTCGGGCTCATGGGCTTTCTGCCTCGAGACATCCAAATTGCAGTCAGGCGGGCGGCACAGAAGGTGAGAGCGTGGCAAGAGCAGGGAGATTTGTGCCAGCCGAGGTTTGCCAAAGCTCAGGCCAGAGCCCAGGAAAGAAAGGCCGGCCATCCAGCCGGCTGTGGGACAAAAGTCTGGCTGCCAGCAGCTGCACAGAGGCTCTGGCCCAGGAGCCTCCTCCACCAGGCTGCTGTGTGGGCTGAGACCCAGCAGCGGCCGCATCCTGCGCCCTGCCCGGAGCCGTGGGGCCGCCTGGGGAGGCCCCGAGGCTGCCGCTGATGGGGCTGCTTGGCTCTTTGCAGCACTGCTGCGTCTGCGGCCAGAGCGGGGCCACCGTCATGTGCTGCGAGGAAGGCTGCAGGAGATGGTTCCACCTGCCCTGTGCCAAGGAGGGCGGCTGTGTAACCCTTTATATTCCAAACTACAGGTACCTCTCTCTCCACTCCTGGTCACCCCTAAGGAAGGACGCAGCATTTCCCACTTTGCCCATCCCTTTTTCCCCAGCTCCTGCTGCCCTGAGCACCGCCCAGAGCAGGACGTGCAGGCGACTCCGGAGCCAGGCACTGAATGCCCCATCTGCATGGAGCCTGTGGAGGACAAAATCTCTTACAGCACCATGGTGTGCCCAGCGTGCAAAAGGGCCTGGTTCCACAGGGACTGCATGCAGGCAGGAGCCATCCCCTCAGCCCCGGGGCACAGCAGGTGCTCAGCAGCACCAGGGCCTCGCTCACGCTGCTTCTGTTTGCCCGGCAGGGACAGGCCTTGCGCGCTGGTGCTTTATGCCTCCACTGCCCCCTCTGCAGAAACATCACAGAATTCCTTCCACAAATGTTCATCATGGGGATCCGAATCCCATTAAGGTTGGTGTCCTTGTGCCTGGCTCACAAGACAGGAGGCTGCAAGTGCTGTGCTGTGCCAGTCCCTGCCCTGTCCCGTGCCACTGGGCTTCAGCTTCACCCACGTCTTGGAAAAGCACTGGAGGAAGAGCAGGGACACCCTGTACCTCTGTGAGGGTGGGGCAGCAGAAACTCACCAGCTTTGCCTTTCTCCATCAGACGGCCAAGATGGGAGGACAAGGATGCCTTTGCAGATCATGGAGAGAGGCACAGCAGGTGCAATGCCAGGGAGTGCCTTTATCCAGGAGGCCGGGAGGAGGCAGAGGAAGAGGGGTAAGTTGGGAAGCAGCACCCAGGGCTCTGCAGAGAAGCTGCAGAGAAGCTCTGCACTGCCTCAAAGCAGAATGAGCCAGAAGAGCTTGGCTGGACAATCCAGAGCTCTGGACACTTGTTGTCTTCAATACCATCAACCAGGTTTTTTCTCCAGGCCCTGGGAACTGCTCCTGTGCTCCTCCTGTGCTGCTGAGGGCACCCACAGGTGCTCCCCTCGCCTGAGAAACAGCGTAGACAGCTGGCAGTGTGACAGCTGTGCGGGGCTGGGCACGGGTATGAGGCAAAGCGCCTGGCTGGGTGTCCCTGGGCTGGTGTCAGGGCTCAGGGGGGGCTTGGCACAGCCCGTCCGCTCTTGGAGGGCTGGGGGTGCTGCTGTGGCCTGGCCCAGGCCTGGGGGCCCTCGGCATTCCTGCTTGCCCTTGCAGCCTCTTGGGATGAGCCGCAGCTCAATGGCTCCAGCCTGGCCAGACAGTCAGGCCTGGAGCCTTCCCGTGGCTCCCCAGCATCCCAGGCCATCCGTCCCAGCTCCCACAGCCCGGTGTCGTTGGGTCTGGCTCCCCAGTCTACATCTCCAGGGACGAGCAACCACAGGAGCCGCCGCCATGCAGCATCGCAGCGCTCACTGCAATCTTCCTCCCCAGAGAGCAGCAGCCCCAGCATGCAGCGTGAATTAACATCACGGTCACTGTACGTCACCTCCCCAGACCCTGAGAACAGGAGCTATTGCAGATGTGCGGGGCCTGACTGCAGGCAAAACCGCTCTCGCCAGCAACGTCAGGACCCAAATCAAGTCGTACAATCAAGGAGTCACCGAGACAGGAGCCACAGTACAGGACCAGGAGCTGAAAGGCCCAGGAAAAGGGAGATGCCATCGCAGGCATCCCCCAGACGCAGCCAATCCCACCAGCAAGGTTGGGCCTTGAATCGACCTGTCCGGTCAAGGAGAAGTCAGGATCAGGACAGGATCCACCAGACATCAGCGCGAGCTGAGAGGCCCAGGCCGAGGGCCGCACCATCACAGGCATCCCCCAGACGCAGCCGCTCCCGCCTGCAACGCCGGGCCTCAGATCAACCTGTCCGGAGCAGCAGTCGCCAGGACAGGAGCAGGAGGAGAGTAGAGAGTGCTGAGAGGCCCATGTGCAGTGGGACACCATTGGGGATCCAGAGCAGAAGCAGGGGGAGGCTGGAGCTGCTCTGCCAGGCCGGGCCCGGGAGCCTCCTTCCTGCCCAAGTGGGGCCCGGCTGGGCCAGGGGGCAGCTGTTGGGACAGCCGTGCCCACAATGGCCCCTGCTCTCCAAGGCCTCCAGCCCTGCCCATCAGCCAGGCAGGCAGGCAGGCAGGCAGGGACAGAGCAGCCCTTGGGGCCGATGCTGCAGGCTGAGAGCCCCGCAGAGGTGCTCATGCCCGCTGCCATTGGCTCTGTCCCCTGCAGCGTGCATGCTGTGTCACCGTGCAGAGGCTGACCCGGACACCTGCGGCGACAAACTGCAGAAACACGGGCTCTGTGCCCACGTGTTCTGCCTGGTGAGTTGCTCCAGGTGCTCCCTCCAGCAAGGCAGTGGGCAGTCCCTGCCACTCCCTCCTCATCAGCTCCTGCCCTGTTCTGCAGTTTTTTGCCACCCTACTATTTCGACAAGCCAATGAACGTCTCGGGCTCATGGGCTTTCTGCCTCGACACATCCAAATTGCAGTCAGGCGGGCGGCACAGAAGGTGAGAGCGTGGCAAGAGCAGGGAGATTTGTGCCAGGCGAGGTTTGCCAAAGCTCAGGCCAGAGCCCAGGAAAGAAAGGCCGGCCATCCAGCCGGCTGTGGGACAAAAGTCTGGCTGCCAGCAGCTGCACAGAGGCTCTGGCCCAGGAGCCTCCTCCACCAGGCTGCTGTGTGGGCTGAGACCCAGCAGCGGCCGCATCCTGCGCCCTGCCCGGAGCCGTGGGGCCGCCTGGGGAGGCCCCGAGGCTGCCGCTGATGGGGCTGCTTGGCTCTTTGCAGCACTGCTGCGTCTGCGGCCAGAGCGGGGCCACCGTCATGTGCTGCGAGGAAGGCTGCAGGAGATGGTTCCACCTGCCCTGTGCCAAGGAGGGCGGCTGTGTAACCCTTTATATTCCAAACTACAGGTACCTCTCTCTCCACTCCTGGTCACCCCTAAGGAAGGACGCAGCATTTCCCACTTTGCCCATCCCTTTTTCCCCAGCTCCTGCTGCCCTGAGCACCACCCAGAGCAGGATGTGCAGGCCACTCTGGAGTTGGGCACTGAATGCCCCATCTGCAAGGAGCCTGTTGTGGCTCCCTTTGAGGCATCTGCTGAGGCAACCCATTGGAGAGGCCCTTGGTGGAACCGGCCCCAGAAATAGTGGGGTCCCCCCTAAGGCGGGCCAAGGGATGGTAGGCCCCAACTTGGGATGGGTTGTTGGTGGGCCGGCCACCCTGTCCGCATTTGTTTGATGTTAAGTCCATCAGTTGTCAATCATCCCCAAGTTCCAGAATGTTCTGTTTTGTTTGGTGGTTTACTGGTTCTCCCCCCTGTCCCTCTCTCAGTCCCGTCCCTGAATTACCCTCCATTGGTCCCCATCTCCTTGTCCCTCCTTGGTCCCTCCTTGGTGCCCTAATACTAGTGGTGGTTCGCCCTCAAATAAAAGTCTGGTGGTCGCTGAGCTGGGGCCTCTCAGCCCTTGGTGCTGGTGGATCCCAGAGACCCGATACGTTGTTTCTGTGTCTTTACTCCGGCTGGGCCCGGGAGTCCGTCGCTTTGCTACTGTTTCAGTAGCCGCCTTAGCTTTTAGCCTGCCTGCACAGGGAGGCTGCAGCCTGGAGCCTCCGGACTCTGGCAAGCGAGAACCTAGTCCACGGACACTCACTTGCCGCTGCTCGGGTTGCTGACCGCACCCTGGCGGTCAGCCCTCGTTTGGAAGACCTGAGGGACGTGGCAGCCTGTGGAGGACAGGGAGTCTGACAGCACCATGCTGTGCCCAGCGTGCAAAAGAGCCTGGTTCCACAGGGACTGCATGCAGGCAGGAGCCATCCCCTCAGCCCCGGGGCACAGCAGGTGCTCAGCAGCACCAGGGCCTCGCTCACGCTGCTTCTGTTTGCCCTGCAGGGACAGGCCTTGCGCGCTGGTGCTTTATGCCTCCACTGCCCCCTCTGCAGAAACATCACAGAATTCCTTCCACAAATGTTCATCATGGGGATCCGAATCGCCTTCAGGTTGGTGTCCTTGTGCCTGGCTCACAAGACAGGAGGCTGCAAGTGCTGTGCTGTGCCAGTCCCTGCCCTGTCCCGTGCCACTGGGCTTCATCTTCACCCACGTCTTTGAAAAGCACTGGAGGAAGAGCAGGGACACCCTGTACCTCTGTGAGGGTGGGGCAGCAGAAACTCACCAGCTTTGCCTTTCTCCATCAGACGGCCAAGATGGGAGGACAAGGATGCCTTTGCAGATCATGGAGAGAGGCACAGCAGGTGCAATGCCAGGGAGTGCCTTTATCCAGGAGGCCGAGAGGAGGCAGAGGAAGAGGGGTAATTTGGAAAGCAGCACCCAGGGCTCTGCAAAGAAGCTGCAGAGAAGCTCTGCACTGCCTCAAAGCAGAATGAGCCAGAAGAGCTTGGCTGGACAATCCAGAGCTCTGGACACTTGTTGTCTTCAATACCATCAACCAGGTTTTTTCTCCAGGCCCTGGGAACTGCTCCTGTGCTCCTCCTGTGCTGCTGAGGGCACCCACAGGTGCTCCCCTCGCCTGAGAAACAGCGTAGACAGCTGGCAGTGTGACAGCTGTGCGGGGCTGGGCACGGGTATGAGGCAAAGCGCCTGGCTGGGTGTCCCTGGGCTGGTGTCAGGGCTCAGGGGGGGCTTGGCACAGCCCGTCCGCTCTTGGAGGGCTGGGGGTGCTGCTGTGGCCTGGCCCAGGCCTGGGGGCCCTCGGCATTCCTGCTTGCCCTTGCAGCCTCTTGGGATGAGCCGCAGCTCAATGGCTCCAGCCTGGCCAGACAGTCAGGCCTGGAGCCTTCCCGTGCCTCCCCAGCATCCCAGGCCATCCGTCCCAGCTCCCACAGCCCGGTGTCGTTGGGTCTGGCTCCCCAGTCTACATCTCCAGGGACGAGCAACCACAGGAGCCGCCGCCATGCAGCATCGCAGCGCTCACTGCAATCTTCCTCCCCAGAGAGCAGCAGCCCCAGCATGCAGCGTGAATTAACATCACGGTCACTGTACGTCACCTCCCCAGATCCTGAGAACAGGAGCTATTGCAGATGTGCGGGGCCTGACTGCAGGCAAAACCGCTCTCGCCAGCAACGTCAGGACCCAAATCAAGTCGTACAATCAAGGAGTCACCGAGACAGGAGCCACAGTACAGGACCAAGAGCTGAAAGGCCCAGGAAAAGGGAGATGCCATCGCAGGCATCCCCCAGACGCAGCCGCTCCCGCCTGCAACGCCAGGCCTCAGATCAACCTGTCCGGAGCAGCAGTCGCCAGGACAGGAGCAGGAGGAGAGTAGAGAGTGCTGAGAGGCCCATGTGCAGTGGGACACCATTGGGGATCCAGAGCAGAAGCAGGGGGAGGCTGGAGCTGCTCTGCCAGGCCGGGCCCGGGAGCCTCCTTCCTGCCCAAGTGGGGCCCGGCTGGGCCAGGGGGCAGCTGTTGGGACAGCCGTGCCCACAATGGCCCCTGCTCTCCAAGGCCTCCAGCCCTGCCCATCAGCCAGGCCAGGCAGGCAGGCAGGCAGGGACAGAGCAGCCCTTGGGGCCGATGCTGCAGGCTGAGAGCCCCGCAGAGGTGCTCATGCCCGCTGCCATTGGCTCTGTCCCCTGCAGCGTGCATGCTGTGTCACCGTGCAGAGGCTGACCCGGACACCTGCGGCGACAAACTGCAGAAACACGGGCTCTGTGCCCACGTGTTCTGCCTGGTGAGTTGCCCCGGGCGCTCCCTCCAGCAAGGCAGTGGGCAGTCCCTGCCACTCCCTCCTCATCAGCTCCTCCCCTGTTCTGCAGTTTTTTGCCACCCTACTATTTGACAAGCCAATGAACGTCTCGGGCTCATGGGCTTTCTGCCTCGACACATCCAAATTGCAGTCAGGCGGGCGGCACAGAAGGTGAGAGCGTGACAAGAGCAGGGAGATTTGTGCCAGGCGAGGTTTGCCAAAGCTCAGGCCAGAGCCCAGGAAAGAAAGGCCGGCCATCCAGCCGGCTGTGGGACAAAAGTCTGGCTGCCAGCAGCTGCACAGAGGCTCTGGCCCAGGAGCCTCCTCCACCAGGCTGCTGTGTGGGCTGAGACCCAGCAGCGGCCGCATCCTGCGCCCTGCCCGGAGCCGTGGGGCCGCCTGGGGAGGCCCCGAGGCTGCCGCTGATGGGGCTGCTTGGCTCTTTGCAGCACTGCTGCGTCTGCGGCCAGAGCGGGGCCACCGTCATGTGCTGCGAGGAAGGCTGCAGGAGATGGTTCCACCTGCCCTGTGCCAAGGAGGGCGGCTGTGTAACCCTTTATATTCCAAACTACAGGTACCTATCTCTCCACTCCTGGTCACCCCTAAGGAAGGACGCAGCATTTCCCACTTTGCCCCTCTCTTTTTCCCCACCTCCTGCTGCCCTGAACACCGCCCAGACCCGGATGTGCAGGCCACTCTGGAGTTGGGCACTGAATGCCCCATCTGCAAGGAGCCTGTTGTGGCTCCCTTTGAGGCATCTGCTGAGGCAACCCATTGGAGAGGCCCTTGGTGGAACCGGCCCCAGAAATAGTGGGGTCCCCCCTATGGCGGGCCAAGGGATGGTAGGCCCCAACTTGGGATGGGTTGTTGGTGGGCCGGCCACCCTGTCCGCATTTGTTTGATGTTATGTCCATCAGTTGTCAATCATCCCCAAGTTCCAGAATGTTCTGTTTTGTTTGGTGGTTTACTGGTTCTCCCCCCTGTCCCTCTCTCAGTCCCGTCCCTGAATTACCCTCCATTGGTCCCCATCTCCTTGTCCCTCCTTGGTCCCTCCTTGGTGCCCTAATACTAGTGGTGGTTCGCCCTCAAATAAAAGTCTGGTGGTCGCTGAGCTGGGGCCTCTCAGCCCTTGGTGCTGGTGGATCCCAGAGACCCGATACGTTGTTTCTGTGTCTTTACTCCGGCTGGGCCCGGGAGTCCGTCGCTTTGCTACTGTTTCAGTAGCCGCCTTAGCTTTTAGCCTGCCTGCACAGGGAGGCTGCAGCCTGGAGCCTCCGGACTCTGGCAAGCGAGGACCTAGTCCACGGACACTCACTTGCCGCTGCTCGGGTTGCTGACCGCACCCTGGCGGTCAGCCCTCGTTTGGAAGACCTGAGGGACGTGGCAGCCTGTGGAGGACAGGGAGTCTGACAGCACCATGCTGTGCCCAGCGTGCAAAAGGGCCTGGTTCCACAGGGACTGCATGCAGGCAGGAGCCATCCCCTCAGCCCCGGGGCACAGCAGGTGCTCAGCAGCACCAGGGCCTCGCTCACGCTGCTTCTGTTTGCCCGGCAGGGACAGGCCTTGCGCGCTGGTGCTTTATGCCTCCACTGCCCCCTCTGCAGAAACATCACAGAATTCCTTCCACAAATGTTCATCATGGGGATCCGAATCGCCTTCAGGTTGGTGTCCTTGTGCCTGGCTCACAAGACAGGAGGCTGCAAGTGCTGTGCTGTGCCAGTCCCTGCCCTGTCCCGTGCCACTGGGCTTCATCTTCACCCACGTCTTGGAAAAGCACTGGAGGAAGAGCAGGGACACCCTGTACCTCCATGAGGGTGGGGCAGAAGAAACTCACCAGCTTTGCCTTTCTCCATCAGACGGCCAAGATGGGAGGACAAGGATGCCTTTGCAGATCATGGAGAGAGGCACAGCAGGTGCAATGCCAGGGAGTGCCTTTATCCAGGAGGCCGGGAGGAGGCAGAGGAAGAGGGGTAATTTGGAAAGCAGCACCCAGGGCTCTGCAAAGAAGCTGCAGAGAAGCTCTGCACTGGCTCAAAGCAGAATGAGCCAGAAGAGCTTGGCTGGACAATCCAGAGCTCTGGACACTTGTTGTCTTCAATACCATCAACCAGGTTTTTTCTCCAGGCCCTGGGAACTGCTCCTGTGCTCCTCCTGTGCTGCTGAGGGCACCCACAGGTGCTCCCCTCGCCTGAGAAACAGCGTAGACAGCTGGCAGTGTGACAGCTGTGCGGGGCTGGGCACGGGTATGAGGCAAAGCGCCTGGCTGGGTGTCCCTGGGCTGGTGTCAGGGCTCAGGGGGGGCTTGGCACAGCCCGTCCGCTCTTGGAGGGCTGGGGGTGCTGCTGTGGCCTGGCCCAGGCCTGGGGGCCCTCGGCATTCCTGCTTGCCCTTGCAGCCTCTTGGGATGAGCCGCAGCTCAATGGCTCCAGCCTGGCCAGACAGTCAGGCCTGGAGCCTTCCCGTGCCTCCCCAGCATCCCAGGCCATCCGTCCCAGCTCCCACAGCCCGGTGTCGTTGGGTCTGGCTCCCCAGTCTACATCTCCAGGGACGAGCAACCACAGGAGCCGCCGCCATGCAGCATCGCAGCGCTCACTGCAGTCTTCCTCCCCAGAGAGCAGCAGCACCAGCATGCAGCGTGAATTAACATCACGGTCACTGTACGTCACCTCCCCAGATCCTGAGAACAGGAGCTATTGCAGATGTGCGGGGACTGACTGCAGGCAAAACCGCTCTCGCCAGCAACGTCAGGACCCAAATCAAGTCGTACAATCAAGGAGTCACCGAGACAGGAGCCACAGTACAGGACCAAGAGCTGAAAGGCCCAGGAAAAGGGAGATGCCATCGCAGGCATCCCCCAGACGCAGCCGCTCCCGCCTTCAACACCAGGCCTCAGATCAACCTGTCCGGAGCAGCAGTCGCCAGGACAGGAGCAGGAGGAGAGTAGAGAGTGCTGAGAGGCCCATGTGCAGTGGGACACCATTGGGGATCCAGAGCAGAAGCAGGGGGAGGCTGGAGCTGCTCTGCCAGGCCGGGCCCGGGAGCCTCCTTCCTGCCCAAGTGGGGCCCGGCTGGGCCAGGGGGCAGCTGTTGGGACAGCCGTGCCCACAATGGCCCCTGCTCTCCAAGGCCTCCAGCCCTGCCCATCAGCCAGGCAGGCAGGCAGGCAGGCAGGCAGGGACAGAGCAGCCCTTGGGGCCGATGCTGCAGGCTGAGAGCCCCGCAGAGGTGCTCATGCCCGCTGCCATTGGCTCTGTCCCCTGCAGCGTGCATGCTGTGTCACCGTGCCGAGGCTGACCCGGACACCTGCGGCGACAAACTGCAGAAACACGGGCTCTGTGCCCACGTGTTCTGCCTGGTGAGTTGCCCCGGGCGCTCCCTCCAGCAAGGCAGTGGGCAGTCCCTGCCACTCCCTCCTCATCAGCTCCTGCCCTGTTCTGCAGTTTTTTGCCACCCTACTATTTTGACAAGCCAATGAATGTCACGGGCTCATGGGCTTTCTGCCTCGACACATCCAAATTGCAGTCAGGCGGGCGGCACAGAAGGTGAGAGCGTGGCAAGAGCAGGGAGATTTGTGCCAGCCGAGGTTTGCCAAAGCTCAGGCCAGAGCCCAGGAAAGAAAGGCCGGCCATCCAGCCGGCTGTGGGACAAAAGTCTGGCTGCCAGCAGCTGCACAGAGGCTCTGGCCCAGGAGCCTCCTCCACCAGGCTGCTGTGTGGGCTGAGACCCAGCAGCGGCCGCATCCTGCGCCCTGCCCGGAGCCGTGGGGCCGCCTGGGGAGGCCCCGAGGCTGCCGCTGATGGGGCTGCTTGGCTCTTTGCAGCACTGCTGCGTCTGCGGCCAGAGCGGGGCCACCGTCATGTGCTGCGAGGAAGGCTGCAGGAGATGGTTCCACCTGCCCTGTGCCAAGGAGGGCGGCTGTGTAACCCTTTATATTCCAAACTACAGGTACCTCTCTCTCCACTCCTGGTCACCCCTAAGGAAGGACGCAGCATTTCCCACTTTGCCCATCCCTTTTTCCCCACCTCCTGCTGCCCTGAGCACCGCCCAGAGCCGGACGTGCAGGCGACTCCGGAGCCAGGCACTGAATGCCCCATCTGCATGGAGCCTGTGGAGGACAAAATCTCTTACAGCACCATGGTGTGCCCAGCGTGCAAAAGGGCCTGGTTCCACAGGGACTGCATGCAGGCAGGAGCCATCCCCTCAGCCCCGGGGCACAGCAGGTGCTCAGCAGCACCAGGGCCTCGCTCACGCTGCTTCTGTTTGCCCGGCAGGGACAGGCCTTGCGCGCTGGTGCTTTATGGCTCCACTGCCCCCTCTGCAGAAACATCACAGAATTCCTTCCACAAATGTTCATCATGGGGATCCGAATCGCCTTCAGGTTGGTGTCCTTGTGCCTGGCTCACAAGACAGGAGGCTGCAAGTGCTGTGCTGTGCCAGTCCCTGCCCTGTCCCGTGCCACTGGGCTTCAGCTTCACCCACGTCTTGGAAAAGCACTGGAGGAAGAGCAGGGACACCCTGTACCTCTGTGAGGGTGGGGCAGCAGAAACTCATCAGCTTTGCCTTTCTCCATCAGACGGCCAAGATGGGAGGACAAGGATGCCTTTGCAGATCATGGAGAGAGGCACAGCAGGTGCAATGCCAGGGAGTGCCTTTATCCAGGAGGCCGGGAGGAGGCAGAGGAAGAGGGGTAAGTTGGGAAGCAGCACCCAGGGCTCTGCAGAGAAGCTGCAGAGAAGCTCTGCACTGGCTCAAAGCAGAATGAGCCAGAAGAGCTAGGCTGGACAATCCAGAGCTCTGGACACTTGTTGTCTTCAATACCATCAACCAGGTTTTTTCTCCAGGCCCTGGGAACTGCTCCTGTGCTCCTCCTGTGCTGCTGAGGGCACCCACAGGTGCTCCCCTCGCCTGAGAAACAGCGTAGACAGCTGGCAGTGTGACAGCTGTGCGGGGCTGGGCACGGGTATGAGGCAAAGCGCCTGGCTGGGTGTCCCTGGGCTGGTGTCAGGGCTCAGGGGGGGCTTGGCACAGCCCGTCCGCTCTTGGAGGGCTGGGGGTGCTGCTGTGGCCTGGCCCAGGCCTGGGGGCCCTCGGCATTCCTGCTTGCCCTTGCAGCCTCTTGGGATGAGCCGCAGCTCAATGGCTCCAGCCTGGCCAGACAGTCAGGCCTGGAGCCTTCCCGTGCCTCCCCAGCATCCCAGGCCATCCGTCCCAGCTCCCACAGCCCGGTGTCGTTGGGTCTGGCTCCCCAGTCTACATCTCCAGGGACGAGCAACCACAGGAGCCGCCGCCATGCAGCATCGCAGCGCTCACTGCAATCTTCCTCCCCAGAGAGCAGCAGCCCCAGCATGCAGCGTGAATTAACATCACGGTCACTGTACGTCACCTCCCCAGATCCTGAGAACAGGAGCTATTGCAGATGTGCGGGGCCTGACTGCAGGCAAAACCGCTCTCGCCAGCAACGTCAGGACCCAAATCAAGTCGTACAATCAAGGAGTCACCGAGACAGGAGCCACAGTGCAGGACCAGGAGCTGAAAGGCCCAGGAAAAGGGAGATGCCATCGCAGGCATCCCCCAGACGCAGCCAATCCCACCAGCAAGGTTGGGCCTTGAATCGACCTGTCCGGTCAAGGAGAAGTCAGGATCAGGACAGGATCCACCAGACATCAGCGCGAGCTGAGAGGCCCAGGCCGAGGGCCGCACCATCACAGGCATCCCCCAGACGCAGCCGCTCCCGCCTGCAACGCCGGGCCTCAGATCAACCTGTCCGGAGCAGCAGTCGCCAGGACAGGAGCAGGAGGAGAGTAGAGAGTGCTGAGAGGCCCATGTGCAGTGGGACACCATTGGGGATCCAGAGCAGAAGCAGGGGGAGGCTGGAGCTGCTCTGCCAGGCCGGGCCCGGGAGCCTCCTTCCTGCCCAAGTGGGGCCCGGCTGGGCCAGGGGGCAGCTGTTGGGACAGCCGTGCCCGCAATGGCCCCTGCTCTCCAAGGCCTCCAGCCCTGCCCATCAGCCAGGCAGGCAGGCAGGCAGGCAGGGACAGAGCAGCCCTTGGGGCCGATGCTGCAGGCTGAGAGCCCCGCAGAGGTGCTCATGCCCGCTGCCATTGGCTCTGTCCCCTGCAGCGTGCATGCTGTGTCACCGTGCAGAGGCTGACCCGGACACCTGCGGCGACAAACTGCAGAAACACGGGCTCTGTGCCCACGTGTTCTGCCTGGTGAGTTGCTCCAGGTGCTCCCTCCAGCAAGGCAGTGGGCAGTCCCTGCCACTCCCTCCTCATCAGCTCCTGCCCTGTTCTGCAGTTTTTTGCCACCCTACTATTTCGACAAGCCAATGAACGTCTCGGGCTCATGGGCTTTCTGCCTCGAGACATCCAAATTGCAGTCAGGCGGGCGGCACAGAAGGTGAGAGCGTGGCAAGAGCAGGGAGATTTGTGCCAGGCGAGGTTTGCCAAAGCTCAGGCCAGAGCCCAGGAAAGAAAGGCCGGCCATCCAGCCGGCTGTGGGACAAAGTCTGGCTGCCAGCAGCTGCACAGAGGCTCTGGCCCAGGAGCCTCCTCCACCAGGCTGCTGTGTGGGCTGAGACCCAGCAGCGGCCGCATCCTGCGCCCTGCCCGGAGCCGTGGGGCCGCCTGGGGAGGCCCCGAGGCTGCCGCTGATGGGGCTGCTTGGCTCTTTGCAGCACTGCTGCGTCTGCGGCCAGAGCGGGGCCACCGTCATGTGCTGCGAGGAAGGCTGCAGGAGATGGTTCCACCTGCCCTGTGCCAAGGAGGGCGGCTGTGTAACCCTTTATATTCAAAACTACAGGTACCTCTCTCTCCACTCCTGGTCACCCCTAAGGAAGGACGCAGCATTTCCCACTTTGCCCATCCCTTTTTCCCCAGCTCCTGCTGCCCTGAGCACCACCCAGAGCAGGATGTGCAGGCCACTCTGGAGTTGGGCACTGAATGCCCCATCTGCAAGGAGCCTGTTGTGGCTCCCTTTGAGGCATCTGCTGAGGCAACCCATTGGAGAGGCCCTTGGTGGAACCGGCCCCAGAAATAGTGGGGTCCCCCCTATGGCGGGCCAAGGGATGGTAGGCCCCAACTTGGGATGGGTTGTTGGTGGGCCGGCCACCCTGTCCGCATTTGTTTGATGTTATGTCCATCAGTTGTCAATCATCCCCAAGTTCCAGAATGTTCTGTTTTGTTTGGTGGTTTACTGGTTCTCCCCCCTGTCCCTCTCTCAGTCCCGTCCCTGAATTACCCTCCATTGGTCCCCATCTCCTTGTCCCTCCTTGGTCCCTCCTTGGTGCCCTAATACTAGTGGTGGTTCGCCCTCAAATAAAAGTCTGGTGGTCGCTGAGCTGGGGCCTCTCAGCCCTTGGTGCTGGTGGATCCCAGAGACCCGATACGTTGTTTCTGTGTCTTTACTCCGGCTGGGCCCGGGAGTCCGTCGCTTTGCTACTGTTTCAGTAGCCGCCTTAGCTTTTAGCCTGCCTGCACAGGGAGGCTGCAGCCTGCAGCCTGGAGCCTCCGGACTCTGGCAAGCGAGAACCTAGTCCACGGACACTCACTTGCCGCTGCTCGGGTTGCTGACCGCACCCTGGCGGTCAGCCCTCGTTTGGAAGACCTGAGGGATGTGGCAGCCCGTGGAGGACAGGGAGTCTGACAGCACCATGGTGTGCCCAGCGTGCAAAAGGGCCTGGTTCCACAGGGACTGCATGCAGGCAGGAGCCATCCCCTCAGCCCCGGGGCACAGCAGGTGCTCAGCAGCACCAGGGCCTCGCTCACGCTGCTTCTGTTTGCCCGGCAGGGACAGGCCGTGCGCGCTGGTGCTTTATGCCTCCACTGCCCCCTCTGCAGAAACATCACAGAATTCCTTCCACAAATGTTCATCATGGGGATCCGAATCGCCTTCAGGTTGGTGTCCTTGTGCCTGGCTCACAAGACAGGAGGCTGCAAGTGCTGTGCTGTGCCAGTCCCTGCCCTGTCCCGTGCCACTGGGCTTCATCTTCACCCACGTCTTTGAAAAGCACTGGAGGAAGAGCAGGGACACCCTGTACCTCTGTGAGGGCGGGGCAGCAGAAACTCACCAGCTTTGCCTTTCTCCATCAGACGGCCAAGATGGGAGGACAAGGATGCCTTTGCAGATCATGGAGAGAGGCACAGCAGGTGCAATGCCAGGGAGTGCCTTTATCCAGGAGGCCGAGAGGAGGCAGAGGAAGAGGGGTAATTTGGAAAGCAGCACCCAGGGCTCTGCAAAGAAGCTGCAGAGAAGCTCTGCACTGCCTCAAAGCAGAATGAGCCAGAAGAGCTAGGCTGGACAATCCAGAGCTCTGGACACTTGTTGTCTTCAGTACCATCAACCAGGTTTTTTCTCCAGGCCCTGGGACCTGCTCCTGTGCTCCTCCTGTGCTGCTGAGGGCACCCACAGGTGCTCCCCTCGCCTGAGAAACAGCGTAGACAGCTGGCAGTGTGACAGCTGTGCGGGGCTGGGCTCGGGTATGAGGCAAAGCGCCTGGCTGGGTGTCCCTGGGCTGGTGTCAGTGCTCAGGGGGGGCTTGGCACAGCCCGTCCGCTCTTGGAGGGCTGGGGGTGCTGCTGTGGCCTGGCCCAGGCCTGGGGGCCCTCGGCATTCCTGCGTGCCCTTGCAGCCTCTTGGGATGAGCCGCAGCTCAATGGCTCCAGCCTGGCCAGACAGTCATGCCTGGAGCCTTCCTGTGCCTCCCCAGCATCCCAGGCCATCCGTCCCAGCTCCCACAGCCCGGTGTCGTTGGGTCTGGCTCCCCAGTCTACATCTCCAGGGACGAGCAACCACAGGAGCCGCCGCCATGCAGCATCGCAGCGCTCACTGCAATCTTCCTCCCCAGAGAGCAGCAGCCCCAGCATGCAGCGTGAATTAACATCACGGTCACTGTACGTCACCTCCCCAGACTCTGAGAACAGGAGCTATTGCAGATGTGCGGGGCCTGACTGCAGGCAAAACCGCTCTCACCAGCAACGTCAGGACCCAAATGAAGATGTACGGTCAATGAATCCCAGAGACAGGAGCCACAGTACAGGACCAAGGGCTGAAAGGCCCAGGAAAAGGGAGATGCCATTGCAGGCATCCCCCCAAGACGCAAGCCGCTCCCGCCATTGCGACGCCAGCCATCAGATCAACCTGTCCGAAGCAGCAGTCGCCACGTACGCCTAGCACGCAGGAGGAGATGTATCGAGAGTGCTGAGCAGCGCCCATGCGCAAGTGGACAACATGTACCAGATGCAGGAAGCAGGGGGAGGCTGGAGCTGCTCATGCCCAGGTTCGAGCCCGGAGCCTCCTTCCTGCCCAAGTGGGGCCGGCTCGGGCCAGGGGCAGCTGTTGGGACAGCCGCTCGCAATTCAGGGCGGGGGGGCCCCCCCCCCGTTTTTCGGGGCCTTCTTTTCCCCCCCAAAGGGCCCCTCCAAGGCCTCCAGCCCTGCCCATCAGCCAGGCAGGCAGGCAGGCAGGCAGGCAGGGACAGAGCAGCCCTTGGGGCCGATGCGGCAGGCTGAGAGCCCCGCAGAGGTGCTCATGCCCGCTGCCATTGGCTCTGTCCCCTGCAGCGTGCATGCTGTGTCACCGTGCAGAGGCTGACCCGGACACCTGCGGCGACAACCTGCAGAAACACGGGCTCTGTGCCCACGTGTTCTGCCTGGTGAGTTGCCCCGGGCGCTCCCTCCAGCAAGGCAGTGGGCAGTCCCTGCCACTCCCTCCTCATCAGCTCCTGCCCTGTTCTGCAGTTTTTTGCCACCCTACTATTTTGACAAGCCAATGAATGTCACGGGCTCATGGGCTTTCTGCCTCGACACATCCAAATTGCAGTCAGGCGGGCGGCACAGAAGGTGAGAGCGTGGCAAGAGCAGGGAGATTTGTGCCAGCCGAGGTTTGCCAAAGCTCAGGCCAGAGCCCAGGAAAGAAAGGCCGGCCATCCAGCCGGCTGTGGGATGAAAGTCTGGCTGCCAGCAGCTGCACAGAGGCTCTGGCCCAGGAGCCTCCTCCACCAGGCTGCTGTGTGGGCTGAGACCCAGCAGCGGCCGCATCCTGCGCCCTGCCCGGAGCCGTGGGGCCGCCTGGGGAGGCCCCGAGGCTGCCGCTGATGGGGCTGCTTGGCTCTTTGCAGCACTGCTGCGTCTGCGGCCAGAGCGGGGCCACCGTCATGTGCTGCGAGGAAGGCTGCAGGAGATGGTTCCACCTGCCCTGTGCCAAGGAGGGCGGCTGTGTAACCCTTTATATTCCAAACTACAGGTACCTCTCTCTCCACTCCTGGTCACCCCTAAGGAAGGACGCAGCATTTCCCACTTTGCCCATCCCTTTTTCCCCAGCTCCTGCTGCCCTGAGCACCGCCCAGAGCAGGACGTGCAGGCGACTCCGGAGCCAGGCACTGAATGCCCCATCTGCATGGAGCCTGTGGAGGACAAAATCTCTTACAGCACCATGGTGTGCCCAGCGTGCAAAAGGGCCTGGTTCCACAGGGACTGCATGCAGGCAGGAGCCATCCCCTCAGCCCCGGGGCACAGCAGGTGCTCAGCAGCACCAGGGCCTCGCTCACGCTGCTTCTGTTTGCCCGGCAGGGACAGGCCTTGCGCGCTGGTGCTTTATGGCTCCACTGCCCCCTCTGCAGAAACATCACAGAATTCCTTCCACAAATGTTCATCATGGGGATCCGAATCGCCTTCAGGTTGGTGTCCTTGTGCCTGGCTCACAAGACAGGAGGCTGCAAGTGCTGTGCTGTGCCAGTCCCTGCCCTGTCCCGTGCCACTGGGCTTCAGCTTCACCCACGTCTTTGAAAAGCACTGGAGGAAGAGCAGGGACACCCTGTACCTCTGTGAGGGTGGGGCAGCAGAAACTCATCAGCTTTGCCTTTCTCCATCAGACGGCCAAGATGGGAGGACAAGGATGCCTTTGCAGATCATGGAGAGAGGCACAGCAGGTGCAATGCCAGGGAGTGCCTTTATCCAGGAGGCCGAGAGGAGGCAGAGGAAGAGGGGTAATTTGGAAAGCAGCACCCAGGGCTCTGCAAAGAAGCTGCAGAGAAGCTCTGCACTGGCTCAAAGCAGAATGAGCCAGAAGAGCTAGGCTGGACAATCCAGAGCTCTGGACACTTGTTGTCTTCAATACCATCAACCAGGTTTTTTCTCCAGGCCCTGGGAACTGCTCCTGTGCTCCTCCTGTGCTGCTGAGGGCACCCACAGGTGCTCCCCTCGCCTGAGAAACAGCGTAGACAGCTGGCAGTGTGACAGCTGTGCGGGGCTGGGCACGGGTATGAGGCAAAGCGCCTGGCTGGGTGTCCCTGGGCTGGTGTCAGGGCTCAGGGGGGGCTTGGCACAGCCCGTCCGCTCTTGGAGGGCTGGGGGTGCTGCTGTGGCCTGGCCCAGGCCTGGGGGCCCTCGGCATTCCTGCTTGCCCTTGCAGCCTCTTGGGATGAGCCGCAGCTCAATGGCTCCAGCCTGGCCAGACAGTCAGGACTGGAGCCTTCCCGTGCCTCCCCAGCATCCCAGGCCATCCATCCCAGCTCCCACAGCCCGGTGTCGTTGGGTCTGGCTCCCCAGTCTACATCTCCAGGGACGAGCAACCACAGGAGCCGCCGCCATGCAGCATCGCAGCGCTCACTGCAGTCTTCCTCCCCAGAGAGCAGCAGCCCCAGCATGCAGCGTGAATTAACATCACGGTCACTGTACGTCACCTCCCCAGATCCTGAGAACAGGAGCTATTGCAGATGTGCGGGGCCTGACTGCAGGCAAAACCGCTCTCACCAGCAACGTCAGGACCCAAATCAAGTCGTACAATCAAGGAGTCACCGAGACAGGAGCCACAGTGCAGGACCAGGAGCTGAAAGGCCCAGGAAAAGGGAGATGCCATCGCAGGCATCCCCCAGACGCAGCCAATCCCACCAGCAAGGTTGGGCCTTGAATCGACCTGTCCGGTCAAGGAGAAGTCAGGATCAGGACAGGATCCACCAGACATCAGCGCGAGCTGAGAGGCCCAGGCCGAGGGCCGCACCATCACAGGCATCCCCCAGACGCAGCCGCTCCCGCCTGCAACGCCAGGCCTCAGATCAACCTGTCCGGAGCAGCAGTCGCCAGGACAGGAGCAGGAGGAGAGTAGAGAGTGCTGAGAGGCCCATGTGCAGTGGGACACCATTGGGGATCCAGAGCAGAAGCAGGGGGAGGCTGGAGCTGCTCTGCCAGGCCGGGCCCGGGAGCCTCCTTCCTGCCCAAGTGGGGCCCGGCTGGGCCAGGGGGCAGCTGTTGGGACAGCCGTGCCCGCAATGGCCCCTGCTCTCCAAGGCCTCCAGCCCTGCCCATCAGCCAGGCAGGCAGGCAGGCAGGCAGGGACAGAGCAGCCCTTGGGGCCGATGCTGCAGGCTGAGAGCCCCGCAGAGGTGCTCATGCCCGCTGCCATTGGCTCTGTCCCCTGCAGCGTGCATGCTGTGTCACCGTGCAGAGGCTGACCCGGACACCTGCGGCGACAAACTGCAGAAACACGGGCTCTGTGCCCACGTGTTCTGCCTGGTGAGTTGCTCCAGGTGCTCCCTCCAGCAAGGCAGTGGGCAGTCCCTGCCACTCCCTCCTCATCAGCTCCTGCCCTGTTCTGCAGTTTTTTGCCACCCTACTATTTCGACAAGCCAATGAACGTCTCGGGCTCATGGGCTTTCTGCCTCGAGACATCCAAATTGCAGTCAGGCGGGCGGCACAGAAGGTGAGAGCGTGGCAAGAGCAGGGAGATTTGTGCCAGCCGAGGTTTGCCAAAGCTCAGGCCAGAGCCCAGGAAAGAAAGGCCGGCCATCCAGCCGGCTGTGGGACAAAAGTCTGGCTGCCAGCAGCTGCACAGAGGCTCTGGCCCAGGAGCCTCCTCCACCAGGCTGCTGTGTGGGCTGAGACCCAGCAGCGGCCGCATCCTGCGCCCTGCCCGGAGCCGTGGGGCCGCCTGGGGAGGCCCCGAGGCTGCCGCTGATGGGGCTGCTTGGCTCTTTGCAGCACTGCTGCGTCTGCGGCCAGAGCGGGGCCACCGTCATGTGCTGCGAGGAAGGCTGCAGGAGATGGTTCCACCTGCCCTGTGCCAAGGAGGGCGGCTGTGTAACCCTTTATATTCCAAACTACAGGTACCTCTCTCTCCACTCCTGGTCACCCCTAAGGAAGGACGCAGCATTTCCCACTTTGCCCATCCCTTTTTCCCCAGCTCCTGCTGCCCTGAGCACCGCCCAGAGCCGGACGTGCAGGCGACTCCGGAGCCAGGCACTGAATGCCCCATCTGCATGGAGCCTGTGGAGGACAAAATCTCTTACAGCACCATGGTGTGCCCAGCGTGCAAAAGGGCCTGGTTCCACAGGGACTGCATGCAGGCAGGAGCCATCCCCTCAGCCCCGGGGCACAGCAGGTGCTCAGCAGCACCAGGGCCTCGCTCACGCTGCTTCTGTTTGCCCGGCAGGGACAGGCCTTGCGCGCTGGTGCTTTATGCCTCCACTGCCCCCTCTGCAGAAACATCACAGAATTCCTTCCACAAATGTTCATCATGGGGATCCGAATCGCCTTCAGGTTGGTGTCCTTGTGCCTGGCTCACAAGACAGGAGGCTGCAAGTGCTGTGCTGTGCCAGTCCCTGCCCTGTCCCGTGCCACTGGGCTTCAGCTTCACCCACGTCTTTGAAAAGCACTGGAGGAAGAGCAGGGACACCCTGTACCTCTGTGAGGGTGGGGCAGCAGAAACTCATCAGCTTTGCCTTTCTCCATCAGACGGCCAAGATGGGAGGACAAGGATGCCTTTGCAGATCATGGAGAGAGGCACAGCAGGTGCAATGCCAGGGAGTGCCTTTATCCAGGAGGCCGGGAGGAGGCAGAGGAAGAGGGGTAATTTGGAAAGCAGCACCCAGGGCTCTGCAAAGAAGCTGCAGAGAAGCTCTGCACTGGCTCAAAGCAGAATGAGCCAGAAGAGCTTGGCTGGACAATCCAGAGCTCTGGACACTTGTTGTCTTCAATACCATCAACCAGGTTTTTTCTCCAGGCCCTGGGAACTGCTCCTGTGCTCCTCCTGTGCTGCTGAGGGCACCCACAGGTGCTCCCCTCGCCTGAGAAACAGCGTAGACAGCTGGCAGTGTGACAGCTGTGCGGGGCTGGGCACGGGTATGAGGCAAAGCGCCTGGCTGGGTGTCCCTGGGCTGGTGTCAGGGCTCAGGGGGGGCTTGGCACAGCCCGTCCGCTCTTGGAGGGCTGGGGGTGCTGCTGTGGCCTGGCCCAGGCCTGGGGGCCCTCGGCATTCCTGCTTGCCCTTGCAGCCTCTTGGGATGAGCCGCAGCTCAATGGCTCCAGCCTGGCCAGACAGTCAGGCCTGGAGCCTTCCCGTGCCTCCCCAGCATCCCAGGCCATCCGTCCCAGCTCCCACAGCCCGGTGTCGTTGGGTCTGGCTCCCCAGTCTACATCTCCAGGGACGAGCAACCACAGGAGCCGCCGCCATGCAGCATCGCAGCGCTCACTGCAATCTTCCTCCCCAGAGAGCAGCAGCCCCAGCATGCAGCGTGAATTAACATCACGGTCACTGTACGTCACCTCCCCAGATCCTGAGAACAGGAGCTATTGCAGATGTGCGGGGCCTGACTGCAGGCAAAACCGCTCTCGCCAGCAACGTCAGGACCCAAATCAAGTCGTACAATCAAGGAGTCACCGAGACAGGAGCCACAGTGCAGGACCAGGAGCTGAAAGGCCCAGGAAAAGGGAGATGCCATCGCAGGCATCCCCCAGACGCAGCCAATCCCACCAGCAAGGTTGGGCCTTGAATCGACCTGTCCGGTCAAGGAGAAGTCAGGATCAGGACAGGATCCACCAGACATCAGCGCGAGCTGAGAGGCCCAGGCCGAGGGCCGCACCATCACAGGCATCCCCCAGACGCAGCCGCTCCCGCCTGCAACGCCGGGCCTCAGATCAACCTGTCCGGAGCAGCAGTCGCCAGGACAGGAGCAGGAGGAGAGTAGAGAGTGCTGAGAGGCCCATGTGCAGTGGGACACCATTGGGGATCCAGAGCAGAAGCAGGGGGAGGCTGGAGCTGCTCTGCCAGGCCGGGCCCGGGAGCCTCCTTCCTGCCCAAGTGGGGCCCGGCTGGGCCAGGGGGCAGCTGTTGGGACAGCCGTGCCCGCAATGGCCCCTGCTCTCCAAGGCCTCCAGCCCTGCCCATCAGCCAGGCAGGCAGGCAGGCAGGCAGGGACAGAGCAGCCCTTGGGGCCGATGCTGCAGGCTGAGAGCCCCGCAGAGGTGCTCATGCCCGCTGCCATTGGCTCTGTCCCCTGCAGCGTGCATGCTGTGTCACCGTGCAGAGGCTGACCCGGACACCTGCGGCGACAAACTGCAGAAACACGGGCTCTGTGCCCACGTGTTCTGCCTGGTGAGTTGCTCCAGGTGCTCCCTCCAGCAAGGCAGTGGGCAGTCCCTGCCACTCCCTCCTCATCAGCTCCTGCCCTGTTCTGCAGTTTTTTGCCACCCTACTATTTCGACAAGCCAATGAACGTCTCGGGCTCATGGGCTTTCTGCCTCGACACATCCAAATTGCAGTCAGGCGGGCGGCACAGAAGGTGAGAGCGTGGCAAGAGCAGGGAGATTTGTGCCAGCCGAGGTTTGCCAAAGCTCAGGCCAGAGCCCAGGAAAGAAAGGCCGGCCATCCAGCCGGCTGTGGGACAAAAGTCTGGCTGCCAGCAGCTGCACAGAGGCTCTGGCCCAGGAGCCTCCTCCACCAGGCTGCTGTGTGGGCTGAGACCCAGCAGCGGCCGCATCCTGCGCCCTGCCCGGAGCCGTGGGGCCGCCTGGGGAGGCCCCGAGGCTGCCGCTGATGGGGCTGCTTGGCTCTTTGCAGCACTGCTGCGTCTGCGGCCAGAGCGGGGCCACCGTCATGTGCTGCGAGGAAGGCTGCAGGAGATGGTTCCACCTGCCCTGTGCCAAGGAGGGCGGCTGTGTAACCCTTTATATTCCAAACTACAGGTACCTCTCTCTCCACTCCTGGTCACCCCTAAGGAAGGACGCAGCATTTCCCACTTTGCCCATCCCTTTTTCCCCAGCTCCTGCTGCCCTGAGCACCGCCCAGAGCAGGATGTGCAGGCCACTCTGGAGTTGGGCACTGAATGCCCCATCTGCAAGGAGCCTGTTGTGGCTCCCTTTGAGGCATCTGCTGAGGCAACCCATTGGAGAGGCCCTTGGTGGAACCGGCCCCAGAAATAGTGGGGTCCCCCCTAAGGCGGGCCAAGGGATGGTAGGCCCCAACTTGGGATGGGTTGTTGGTGGGCCGGCCACCCTGTCCGCATTTGTTTGATGTTAAGTCCATCAGTTGTCAATCATCCCCAAGTTCCAGAATGTTCTGTTTTGTTTGGTGGTTTACTGGTTCTCCCCCCTGTCCCTCTCTCAGTCCCGTCCCTGAATTACCCTCCATTGGTCCCCATCTCCTTGTCCCTCCTTGGTCCCTCCTTGGTGCCCTAATACTAGTGGTGGTTCGCACTCAAATAAAAGTCTGGTGGTCGCTGAGCTGGGGCCTCTCAGCCCTTGGTGCTGGTGGATCCCAGAGACCCGATACGTTGTTTCTGTGTCTTTACTCCGGCTGGGCCCGGGAGTCCGTCGCTTTGCTACTGTTTCAGTAGCCGCCTTAGCTTTTAGCCTGCCTGCACAGGGAGGCTGCAGCCTGGAGCCTCCGGACTCTGGCAAGCGAGAACCTAGTCCACGGACACTCACTTGCCGCTGCTCGGGTTGCTGACCGCACCCTGGCGGTCAGCCCTCGTTTGGAAGACCTGAGGGACGTGGCAGCCTGTGGAGGACAGGGAGTCTGACAGCACCATGGTGTGCCCAGCGTGCAAAAGGGCCTGGTTCCACAGGGACTGCATGCAGGCAGGAGCCATCCCCTCAGCCCCGGGGCACAGCAGGTGCTCAGCAGCACCAGGGCCTCGCTCACGCTGCTTCTGTTTGCCCTGCAGGGACAGGCCTTGCGCGCTGGTGCTTTATGCCTCCACTGCCCCCTCTGCAGAAACATCACAGAATTCCTTCCACAAATGTTCATCATGGGGATCCGAATCGCCTTCAGGTTGGTGTCCTTGTGCCTGGCTCACAAGACAGGAGGCTGCAAGTGCTGTGCTGTGCCAGTCCCTGCCCTGTCCCGTGCCACTGGGCTTCAGCTTCACCCACGTCTTGGAAAAGCACTGGAGGAAGAGCAGGGACACCCTGTACCTCTGTGAGGGTGGGGCAGCAGAAACTCATCAGCTTTGCCTTTCTCCATCAGACGGCCAAGATGGGAGGACAAGGATGCCTTTGCAGATCATGGAGAGAGGCACAGCAGGTGCAATGCCAGGGAGTGCCTTTATCCAGGAGGCCGGGAGGAGGCAGAGGAAGAGGGGTAAGTTGGGAAGCAGCACCCAGGGCTCTGCAGAGAAGCTGCAGAGAAGCTCTGCACTGCCTCAAAGCAGAATGAGCCAGAAGAGCTTGGCTGGACAATCCAGAGCTCTGGACACTTGTTGTCTTCAATACCATCAACCAGGTTTTTTCTCCAGGCCCTGGGAACTGCTCCTGTGCTCCTCCTGTGCTGCTGAGGGCACCCACAGGTGCTCCCCTCGCCTGAGAAACAGCGTAGACAGCTGGCAGTGTGACAGCTGTGCGGGGCTGGGCACGGGTATGAGGCAAAGCGCCTGGCTGGGTGTCCCTGGGCTGGTGTCAGGGCTCAGGGGGGGCTTGGCACAGCCCGTCCGCTCTTGGAGGGCTGGGGGTGCTGCTGTGGCCTGGCCCAGGCCTGGGGGGCCTTGACATTCCTGCTTGCCCTTGCAGCCTCTTGGGATGAGCCGCAGCTCAATGGCTCCAGCCTGGCCAGACAGTCAGGACTGGAGCCTTCCCGTGGCTCCCCAGCATCCCAGGCCATCCGTCCCAGCTCCCACAGCCCGGTGTCGTTGGGTCTGGCTCCCCAGTCTACATCTCCAGGGACGAGCAACCACAGGAGCCGCCGCCATGCAGCATCGCAGCGCTCACTGCAATCTTCCTCCCCAGAGAGCAGCAGCCCCAGCATGCAGCGTGAATTAACATCACGGTCACTGTACGTCACCTCCCCAGACTCTGAGAACAGGAGCTATTGCAGATGTGCGGGGCCTGACTGCAGGCAAAACCGCTCTCGCCAGCAACGTCAGGACCCAAATCAAGTCGTACAATCAAGGAGTCACCAGAGACAGGAGCCACAGTACAGGACCAAGGAGCTGAAAGGCCCAGGAAAAGGGAGATGCCATCGCAGGCATCCCCCAGACGCAGCCGCTCCCGCCTGCAACGCCAGGCCTCAGATCAACGTGTCCGGAGCAGCAGTCGCCAGGACAGGAGCAGGAGGAGAGTAGAGAGTGCTGAGAGGCCCATGTGCAGTGGGACACCATTGGGGATCCAGAGCAGAAGCAGGGGGAGGCTGGAGCTGCTCTGCCAGGCCGGGCCCGGGAGCCTCCTTCCTGCCCAAGTGGGGCCCGGCTGGGCCAGGGGGCAGCTGTTGGGACAGCCGTGCCCGCAATGGCCCCTGCTCTCCAAGGCCTCCAGCCCTGCCCATCAGCCAGGCAGGCAGGCAGGCAGGCAGGGACAGAGCAGCCCTTGGGGCCGATGCTGCAGGCTGAGAGCCCCGCAGAGGTGCTCATGCCCGCTGCCATTGGCTCTGTCCCCTGCAGCGTGCATGCTGTGTCACCGTGCAGAGGCTGACCCCTGTGCTTCCACAGGCCCTGGGATCTGCTCCTGTGCTGCTGCTGCTCTGCCCAGGGCACTCACGGGCGCTGCTCGTGCCTGGCAGCGAGCAGAGCCAGCTGGGAGTGTGACAGCAGTGCTGCTCTGGGCACCGCTGCCAGGCAAAGCACCCGGGTGCCCCTGGCCGGGGGACAGGGCCCAGGCAGGTCCCGCTTAGCACGGCCTGTCCATTCCTCCTGGGGGCTGGGGGCACTGCTGTGGCCTGAGGGGCCCTTGACATTCCTGGTTGTCCTTACAGCCCCCAGGGATGAGCTGCAGCTCAAAGGCCCCAGCCTGGCCAGACAGGCACGACTGGAGCCTTCCCGTGGCTCCCCAGAACCCGAGACCATGAGCCCCAGCTCACAGACACTGCCTACCAGGGTTCACCAATATTTTTTCTGCTTAGATCTTTGAAAGGATTTTGAAAATAACATTGTTTGGCAACTTCTTCAAGGAAGATACATGACACGCTTCTAATCACTAAAAGGTTTATTGGTTTGTTTTCACTTTCCCTTTGGCATCCTTATGCTTCCTTCGTCATTGCAGAACATAATGAATATCTAACGTATTCCTAGGAGAAGATTCTCAATCCACTATTAGCAGAAGTCTCTAAATTCGCTCTTTCTCTGTAACACTTCCTTTACATATCGTTAAGTAGCTGCTCCTGGAACATACAGAGATTTAGTGGCTTAGCAGACTGGACAGCACAACATGATGTTCTACACACCAGTATACTAAAAAGCTGTTGTTCCCTGCTAATGACAAAGTTTCAGGCTCTTCTCAAGGTCCTGAATGAATTTCTCATGCCAATTCCTAGCCACCTTCCCTCCCCATGCTCAGCTTCCAGCCACACTTAGCAGGGAACAGACGTCACATACTCACCTCAAGCAAGAATCCACGTCTGTCTTCCCAACTCTCTTTTTCTTCACTGAGCTCTATTGATCTACAGAATAACTTTGGGCCCTCTGCACAGAACAAAGAACCACTAAATGGGGTTAAACACTTCTGATGATGCTGCTGCTTCTAACATTCATGAACAACTCAGCAAGAAAGTCAGAAGCTCTATTCTTCACGTCCTTCCTATTCTCTTGCCCCCCACCACACGCTGCCTCCAACAGAACTGCTCTGTTCTGCAGCCTGGTGTACCAAATAAATGAAAGGCAGCAGCAGTTTCCCTGAACATGCTGAAATCTAAATTGCAGTGAAATAGCGGCTGTTTCATCAAAAGCTCAGCACTGGGATCCCACATCTTCCCCCCAAAACTGATGCCTGCTAAGGACTGACATCTCCATTTGAACACACCCTGTGAATCAGATAGGCTGGAAGGTTGCAGGGCAGCAACTGCATAAACACAGCAATGCATTTCATTAGAGTTATCTCCTAAGTTTCAAGAAACGAACATCCTTGAAGCCTGTCCTAAGCCTATATTCTAGAAAATAGAACAAGCAATTGTTTTGGCAGCCTGGGGAGTTTTGGGGGGCTGTGTATGTTTCCTTTTGTTGTTGTTTTCTTTGTTTTTATATACAAAACTGACTGGATTGAGAAGAGAAAACCCCAGATTCATTAGGACGAAGAAGCACACGGACATAGGTGGCTGACAAGAACACTCAACATTCTTAATGGTAACACCAGAAAGGCAGGGAAAAGTTAAAGACGATCTACATACCTGAGAGGATCCAAAATGTCTGGGTAACCTGTCAAGTGACTATTTTTTGGGTAAACTCTAAAAGTCCAGATAACGATGAGGCAATTATCTGAAAGAAAAGAAAGGCAGCAAGCTGCTCAGCCTTTATTTTCCCAGGACTTTCTCACGGGATTCTACCACAACTTAGACCTCAAGGAAGGATGGCAAATCTTGACTACAGAACATTCCAAACCAGGCAGCACTTTTTCCCCACTGAATTCCAGTAAGAGTTTAAAAGGGAAAAAAACCATACAAAAGGGGGTGAATAAGTTCTGTGTTACCTCTTAGGCGTTCATCATCTCTGGAGAAGAAGAAAACTCTAGCACTTTCTGTGTGCGGGAAAGAAGGCAACCTAGACAAGTACAAAGGGATTTTAGCATCCTCAAAGGCACTATCAAATTCCATGAACACGAGTTGAAGCTGTAGTGCTTCAGAGAAATGGTATACATTGAAGCGCTTTATTCCACAGGAACCAAATTGAGCCTTCTATAAAGAACCCCGCTTTTTAAAAGAAAACTGACTGTGCCTTTGGCTTTTGGCCAAACTCCAAGTGGGTCTGGTCAAAGCAAAATGACCCAGTTAATTTCTTGTGCTCAACTTCTCTCTTTTCATATTCAACTTCACATCAAGTGGGCTGCTGGGGCTTTTGACTCTGTGCAGCACCAATGGTTTTCCAAGATGACTTTCATTGCTCAGAGGTGTGCAATACCCATTTCCCATTCCCTGCAGGTTGCTATTATTATTCCCACTGCATCCCATTCCTACAGCCCAGTAGAGGACAAATACAAATGGAACTTGCATTTCTTGGTCCTTTTCAATTTCTGACGTCTCAGGCTCATCATCAGCCTCAGAACTGCTCTCTTGGCTATGTGAACCCTCTTGCCATGTGACTTTTACCGGTTTTATTGTTCCAAGTAGGTAGGGCTCTGCAATAACAGCAACAAAAAGGAAAAAAAAGCCAAAAGCAGATTAATTCTCTACTTGCTCAGAAAAATCCCTCCTTTCAAGTGAAATACTTACACTGGAGAAGACAGATTTAAGGACAGAATCTTCTCCTCCCAGATTTTCTGAGCTAAATCTCTCTCTGCTCCAGTATTTGCCACTTTGTTCTAGGGATCTCTTATGTATTCTTAAACATCTAGCATTGCATTCAGAAGACACGGAATGCCTTCTGAATTCAGCAGAAGTGTGGGGGGCTTGGTGCTTTGTGTTGTTGCACTGGGTTTTTTTCATATTTCATATACCTTCACATGGTTTCTTTTCTTTCCTCCATGACTGTGACTTGATTTAATATTGTTTCATCTTCATCTCATAAGGCCTCATTTTATCTGAGGTTAGGACAGCCCAATGATCATGTGCCATTCGGTTTCCATTTCCTAAAGGTCCAAGAATAGAATTCAGTAACTAACAGAATGTTCGTGGATCTTGGGGTCAACTCCAGGATTTTGCTCCTCACTCTACAGAAACACACATTTTCTTTAGAATCTTGTTAGGCCCTACGAAGCTTGGTATGACTGGTGTGCCATCTCTTTCCCTGTTTGAGAAATTCAGGGGATGACAGCAAGCTTTTTCACCACTCTGCAAAAAACCCAATGCCTTCTCAAAGAACACCTTTCGAAATTCCTGAGATGCAAGCAGGAGTTACCTCTCATTAATCCACCACAACCTTGGCAAGTAGAAAGGAAGATCAAAATGCTTCTGCCTAATTACTGTCTTCTGCTGCTGAAAATCCCCTGGATGCTGACCTTCTTTACACCATACTGCTCTACAGTGCCTGCCAGAAGCTCTTCCTTAGAAATGGCACAGTTAGAGGGGTTCTGCTGGTACCTTCTTTGATGCCCAACTCCTCCGTGTCTCCAAAGAAGGAAAACTTGAAAGCACTCGACTCCTGAGCCACGTCCTTCTCAGGCAAAGGTCCCAAATGGTCATGTGGGGCAGAGCCCTGCACGTCCTCTCTGTCCCAGGGTATTTCCTCGGTTTTTTCCTGGTTTGTTCTTTGAATGTCCAAGCAAGTCTTTTAAATCAGCAGCGATATCGGAATCGATTTCTTCAGGCACTTGAGGCAGTGTCTCACTCTCTTCTTTCGTCTTCCTTTGGGCTTTACTGAAATGAGAATGTTCAAGGGTAGCAACACAGCACATGTCCTTTTCAAAGACAGCTTCTCCAAGAGCCACCTTGCTCTTCATGTCTCCCTGAACGTATCCAAGCCCAGTAAGGAGTGGTTCACGTTCAAGGGTAGGCACTGGGGAAACATCTGAGGCTGGAGTCTAAAGGCAGGAACAAGTGTCCTTTCTAAATAGCCACATCCTTAGGTGACTTTTCACTTAAATACATGCAAAAATGAGGGTATTTAGCACAGATTTCTTTCCTGCCAATAGAAATGTCAAGAGCTAATAGGATTTTCTCAGAGACCTGCAAATCTCAGGGTCCCTGTATTGACCTTTCTCACCTTCACTTACAGCAGCGAACAGACTGGAAAGAAAAGATGACACTACACGCCGCTGTTCCAGGTCCGAGCTGAGGCGCGACGTTGCTGGCGGGAGCGGCTGCTCCTGCGGGACATCCCCAATGGTGTCCCACTGCGCCTGGGCCTCTCAGCACTCTCTGCTCTCCTCCGGCTCCTGTCCCTGCGACTGCCGCTCCGGACAGGTTGATCCGAGGCCCGACGTTGCAGGCGGGAGCGGCTGCGTCTGGGGGACGTCCCTGACGCGTCTCCCTTTGCGTGGGCCTCTCAGGCCCTGGTCCTCTCCTGTGGCTTCTATCACGGCGACTCTGGGATCGCACAGGTGGACTTGGGGCCTGGCGTTGCTGGCAGGAGTGGCCGCATCTGGGGGAAGCCTGTGATGGTGAGGCCCTTGGCCTGGGCCTCTCAGCTCGTGCTGTTGTCGGGCGAATTCTGTCCTGGGGACTCCTTGACCGGACAGGTCGATTCAAGGCCCGACCTTGCTGGCGAGAGCGGCTGCGTCTGGGGGATGCCTGCGATGGCGTCTCCCTGTTCCTGGGCCTCTCAGCCCTTGGTCCTGTCCTGCAGTTCCTGTCTTGGCGACTCCTTGACCGCACGGATTGGCTTGGGGCCCGACGTTGCTGGCGAGAGCGGTTTCGCCTGCGGTCAGGCCCAGCATGTCTGGAATGGCTCCTGTTCTCAGGGTCTGGGGAGCTGTCGTATGTTGACCCTGATCTTGCCTCTGTGCTGGTGCTGCTGCTCTCCGTCAAGGAAAATTGCAGCAACTGCTGCGATGCTGCATGGCGACGGCTCCTGCGGTTTCTGGTCTCTGAAGATGGAGACTGGCGAGCCAGACCCGACGACACCGGGCTGCGGGAGCTGGGACGGATGGCCTGGGATGCTGGGGAGCCACGGGAAGGCTCCAGGCCTGACTGTCTGGCCAGGCTGGAGCCACTGAGCTGCGGCTCATCCCGGGAGGCTGCAAGGGCAAGCAGGAATGTCAAGGGCCCCTGAGCCAGGCCAAGTAAGAGCAATGCCGCCAGCCCTCAAGGAGTGGACGGGCTGTGCCAAAGCCAGTGTGGAAACTGCCAAGCCCATGGGCAATGTACCTGGCCCAGGGGCACTGACCCCGGCCCAGAGTCACCCATGTCCTTTGCCTCATACCTGTGCCCAGCCCAGCACAGCTGTCGCACTCCCAGTTGGTTCTCCTCTTGTTCAGGCCAGAGCAGCGCCTGTGGGTGCCCTCAGCAGCACAGGAGGAGCACAGGAGCAGTTCCCAGGGCCTGGAGAAACAAACGGGTTCATGGTCCTGAAGACAAAGCGCCCACAGCTCGGGATTGTCCAGCTGAACTCTGCTGGCACCTTCTGCTTTGAGCCAGTGCTGAGACACGGCTTCTCCACAGAGCCCTGGGTGCTGCTTCCCAACTTACCCCTCTTCCTCTGCCTCCTCCCGGCCTCCTGGATAAAGGCACTCCCTGGCATTGCACCTGCTGTGCCTCTCTCCTAGATCCACAAAGGCATCGTTGTCCTCCCATGTTGGCTGTCTGATGGAGAAAGGCAAAGCTGGTGAGTTTCTGCTGCCCCACCCTCACAGAGGTACAGGGTGTCCCTGCTCTTCCTCCAGTGCTTTTCCAAGACGTGGGTGAAGCTGAAGCCCAGTGGCACGGGACAGGGCAGGGACTGGCACAGCACAGCACTTGCAGCCTCCTGTCTTGTGAGCCAGGCACAAGGACACCAACCTTAATGGGATTCGGATCCCCATGATGAACATACGGACAAGGAATTCCTCACCGTCCCTGCACAGTGGGCACTGGAAGAATAAAGCACCAGCGCGCAAGGCCTGTCCCTGCAGGGCAAACAGAAGCAGCGTCAGCGAGGCCCTGGTGCTGCTGAGCACCTGCTGTGCCCCGGGGCTGAGGGGATGGTTCCTACCTGGATGCAGTCCCTGTGGAACCAGGCCCTTTTGCACGCTGGGCACACCATGGTGCTGTAAGACTCCCTGTCCTCCACAGGCTCCATGCAGATGGGGCATTCAGTGCCTGGCTCCGGAGTCGCCTGCACGTCCTGCTCTGGGCGGTGCTCAGCGCAGTAGGAGCTGGGGAAAAAGGGATGGGCAAAGTGGGAAATGCTGCGTCCTTCCCCAGTGCTGGCCACAAGGGAAGAGGAGGTACCTGTAGGGCCTAATGTATTGATTCACGCAGCCGCCCTCCTTGGCACAGGGCAGGTGGAACCATCTCCTGCAGCCTTCCTCGCAGCACATGACGGTGGCCCCGCTCTGGCCGCAGACGCAGCAGTGCTGCAAAGAGCCAAGCAGCCCCATCAGCGGCAGCCTCGGGGCCTCCCCAGGCGGCCCCACGGCTCCGGGCAGGGCGCAGGATGCGGCCGCTGCTGGGTCTCAGCCCACACAGCAGCCTGGTGGAGGAGGCTCCTGGGCCAGAGCCTCTGTGCAGCTGCTGGCAGCCAGACTTTCATCCCACAGCCGGCTGGATGGCCGGCCTTTCTTTCCTGGGCTCTGGCCTGAGCTTTGGCAAACCTCGCCTGGCACAAATCTCCCTGCTCTTGTCACGCTCTCACCTTCTGTGCCGCCCGCCTGACTGCAATTTGGATATCTCGAGGCAGAAAGCCCATGAGCCCGAGACGTTCATTGTCTTGTCGAAATAGCAGAGTGGCAAAAAACTGCAGAACAGGGGAGGAGCTGATGAGGAGGGAGTGGCAGGGACTGCCCACTGCCTTGCTGGAGGGAGCGCCCGGGGCAACTCACCAGGCAGAACACGTGGGCACAGAGCCCGTGTTTCTGCAGTTTGTCGCCGCAGGTGTCCGGGTCAGCCTCTGCACGGTGACACAGCATGCACGCTGCAGGGGACAGAGCCAATGGCAGCGGGCATGAGCACCTCTGCGGGGCTCTCAGCCTGCAGCATCGGCCCCAAGGGCTGCTCTGTCCCTGCCTGCCTGCCTGCCTGCCTGGCTGATGGGCAGGGCTGGAGGCCTTGGAGAGCAGGGGCCATTGCGGGCACGGCTGTCCCAACAGCTGCCCCCTGGCCCAGCCGGGCCCCACTTGGGCAGGAAGGAGGCTCCCGGGCCTGGCCTGGCAGAGCAGCTCCAGCCTCCCCCTGCTTCTGCTCTGGGTCCCACACTGGCCGCTCCAAAAGCCCTTGTGCCAGGCTGTGGGAGAGCTGCTTTGCCCTCACCTGGCTCCCTGGCATCAGCGGCCTCCTGCTTCCTGTCAGACATGGTCGTGGTCATGGGTGAGTCCCTGTTCAGGAACGCCGTGGTCTGCTCCAGGTGCTCGTCCTCTCTCTCTGTGGGAGAAAGAAGAGCTGTGAGGAGTTTGCAGCACAGGCCCAGGGGCACGAGGACTCTACTCCCTGGTGAGCCCCGTGTGAGCCCTGCTCCTGTGCGCTTTCTCCTCCCGTCGTCGCGTCGAGGAACGCTGCCGTCTCGTCCGCAACTTGCTCTGTTGATTCTGGCAAGGGAGAGGCGCGTGAGCCTGCAGCACAGGCCCAGAGCCCCGAGGTGTGGGGCCCCTGTGGTCCCTGGGCAGCCGCGTCCCTGGCCTGCCTTCTCCTCCCGTTGTCAGGTCGCACTGACACACGGCCTGAGCCCAGCGTTGCCTTTTGTGGCCTTGGTCGCACGGGTCACAATGGCCTCACTGACATCAGCACCGTGCACCCAATATTGGGGTAGCCATGGCCTCAGTTCCCTGCCAGCCACTTGAGGCGGCCCCCTTGGTAGCCGAGATTCTGCGATGGGTCCGAGCCTTTGGTGAGTGCGGAAGCAGGGCAGGGACTCCTGCAGCAAGCGCAGGGTCAAATGCCACGTCCCGGGGCAGCCATCGAGGCTGGCAGTGCTGGCAGAAAGGTGCTGTTCAGGCAGGGCCGCTCCAGGGCTCCGGCCCCGGCCAAGGGAAATCTCTGCTCCTTCCCCTGGCACTTGGTTGCCCGGAGAGCTTGTGGAGTCCCTTGCCCCTGACAGGTTCCAAACCTGCTCCACTTGAACCAACGTTTTCCTCAAGAGCTGTCTGGAGGAAACTAAGATGAACCTGAATGGATGCCACTGCTGATCACTGTTGGCAACAGGACATAAAGCTGCAGACTACCACAGCTGCCTCCCAACCTCAATTATCCTGTCATCCTATGAACTAACAACCTTGACATTTCATATGAAATGGAAAAATTGCTATGAAGCTCCTGAGAATCGTCATCTTTTGCACGGACTCAATGGAAACCCAGGGAATTCAATGGGAGGTTTCTGTGTACACCTGACTGGAGAGTTTGAAGCAGTCCTCGACTCAGAAGTCAAATGCAGGAGGATGCTTTTCCCACATGAAAGGAACTTTGCCAGTTTGCTCCGTGCTTTCCTACTAGCAAATATACTGAAAAATGACAGCTTCCCTGAGAGCTGCCTTGCTCTTCCTATCTCCACAAACTTATCCAGGCCCATTAAGGAATGGTTCACATTCAAGTGTAATGTCCTGGGATGACTGTACCATCTCCTGTCATCTGCTGTATGCCCAGACATGGGTCCTCCAGCTTTAAGCGAGGCCCAGGGGAAGGGGTGGAAGCTGGGGGAATTCCTTCCGTGGTCTGTGTTCAAACACAGATACTCCTCCTCTCTCTCTCTCTCTCTCTCTCTCGATTCTTTCTCAGCAGAGAGAGAGAGTCTTTCATTTTTGCTTTTAGCTCGCTTCTCTTTGTTAGCTGAGGCAAGAAGTTTCCCGGGACTGCATACAGCTTCTCTGGTAATTTCTGTGGCTTCTTCTGGAACTGTTCAGCTTTGCTCCGGTCCAAAAAACCAGACTATCGCCAGGAGCCCCATGCCACAGCTGCAGCAGGGGAGGCCCCAGGACACCGCATCCCGGCTGCGGACCTCGGGAGAAGCCAAGCAGGACTCTCAAATCCAGCAGCTTTCTCCCCAGCGAGAAGGTTTATTATCTAACATTATTCATTCTTTTTCCCGTGCCTGTGTGCACTCTGCTTGTTAAATAAACAGGCTTTTTCCTTTCCTCCAGGAAATTCCTTTTGTTTGGTGGAGAGTGTCCATGCTGGAACCGGCCTTCTTTAGAGGAGATGCTCCTTTCACGACATTTCCTCCTAACTTGTCTCAAACCGAGACAGGTAAGCAGTGGGGAAACATTTGATGCTGGAATCTAAAAGGCAGGAACAAGTGTCCTTTTTAATTAGCCACATCCTTAAGTTACTTTTCACTTAAAACACGGTAACATAGCAATCAAGGTATTTAGCACAGATTTCTTTCCTGCCAATAGATATGTCAAGAGCTAGCGGGAGCTCTCTTGTCAGCGACCTGCAATCTCAGGGTCCCTGTATTGACCTTTATCACCTTCTCTTACAGCAGAGAGCAAATGGACTGGAAAGAAAAGATGACGCTACATGCAGCTTTTTGAGGCCTGAGCTGAAGCCTGACGTTGCTGGTGGGAGCGGCTGCATCTGGGGATTGTCCATGATGGCGTCTCCCTCTTCCTGGGCCTCTCAGCCCTTGGTCCTGTCCTGCAGCTCCTATCTTGGCAACTCCTCAACAGGACAGGCCGATTTGGGGCCCAACATTCCTGGCAAGAGCGGTTTCGCCTGTGGTCAGGCCCAGCACGTCTATAATGGCTGCTGTTCTCAGGGTCTGGGGAGCTGTTGTATGTTGACCCTGATGTTGCTCCATTCTGCGGTCTGGGGCTGCTGCTGTACAGCGAGAAAGATGGCAGTGCATGCTGCAATGCTGCATGTTGGACACTGCTGCGGTTGCTGGTCTTTGGCAATTGACACTGGGGAGCCAGGCCTCATGGCCTGGGATCCTGCAGAGCCATGGGAAGGCTCCTGTGACTGTCTGGTCAGGCTGGGGCCTTGATCTCTGTCTAACCCCCAGGGGCTGTAAGGACAGTCAGAAATGTAAGGACAGTCAGAAAGGGCCCCCCAGGCCTGGGCGAGGCCAGAGCAGTGCCCGCAGCCCACAAGGAGCAAACAGGCTCCGCCAAGCGCCCAGCCTGGCCACTGCTCCCAGCCCACAGGCACCCGGCTGCTTTGCCGACCAGCCATGCCCAGAGCAGCACAGTGGTCACACTCCCATCTGCCACAGCCTTCCTCGCAGCACAGGATGCTGGCCCCGCTCTGGCCGCAGACGCAGCAGTGCTGCAAAGAGCCAAGCAGCCCCATCAGCGGCAGCCTCGGGGCCTCCCCAGGCGGCCCCACGGCTCCGGGCAGGGCGCAGGATGCGGCCGCTGCTGGGTCTCAGCCCACACAGCAGCCTGGTGGAGGAGGCTCCTGGGCCAGAGCCTCTGTGCAGCTGCTGGCAGCCAGACTTTCATCCCACAGCCGGCTGGATGGCCGGCCTTTCTTTCCTGGGCTCTGGCCTGAGCTTTGGCAAACCTCGGCTGGCACAAATCTCCCTGCTCTTGTCACGCTCTCACCTTCTGTGCCGCCCGCCTGACTGCAATTTGGATATCGTGTGGGTGAAAGCCCATCAGTCCGGAACGGGCATTGTGCCGTCGAAATAGCAGAGTGGCAAAAAACTGCAGAACAGGGGAGGAGCTGATGAGGAGGGAGTGGCAGGGACTGCCCACTGCCTTGCTGGAGGGAGCGCCCGGGGCAACTCACCAGGCAGAACACGTGGGCACAGAGCCCGTGTTTCTGCAGTTTGTCGCCGCAGGTGTCCGGGTCAGCCTCTGCACGGTGACACAGCATGCACGCTGCAGGGGACAGAGCCAATGGCAGCGGGCATGAGCACCTCTGCGGGGCTCTCAGCCTGCAGCATCGGCCCCAAGGGCTGCTCTGTCCCTGCCTGCCTGCCTGCCTGCCTGGCTGATGGGCAGGGCTGGAGGCCTTGGAGAGCAGGGGCCATTGCGGGCACGGCTGTCCCAACAGCTGCCCCCTGGCCCAGCCGGGCCCCACTTGGGCAGGAAGGAGGCTCCCGGCCCCAGCATGGCTGGCTGGTGAGTGAAGGTATGGGTCTTAATGTCTTTGAAATGGGTCTTAATGTTTCTACTGACTTTGGGCCATAGGTTTTGATGCCCGAAAGATAGGCTGGAAATAAATCCCCATAGACTGACATCTATAGAGCGGGTATTTGTTTATTGCATCGCTGGTGGTAAGGGGGATTGCTCTTCCTAACTCACCCACCCTTGTCAAGTGTTGTGGTACATTTATACAGTAAATTATGCTTAATGTTGCCTATGTCATTACAGCATCACTGCATACCCCTCGGAAGTCCTTTACATAGGATGATCTCATGGTTATTAGATAACTTTTTGTACTGTGCTTGCGCTTCCCCAATTCGAGGGTCTTCGAGGGTCTTTGATGAAGGCTTATAAAGTCTTCTTCGCACTTGAACTTTTCAACTTTGTCTTCGACGCATGTGTAGTTACGGTGTTTCTTGGTCCATCTGGTCTTAACCGGTCTCAGTTCTTTGCTTTGTGGCTAACTGGCTTGTTCTTGCCAATTCCTCATTAATACTACACTTATCTGTCTCTGAAAGTATACACCTGGTGAGTTTTTTCTCTCTTTTTGTCTATTCAGCATTTAAGCAACTAGTTAACCATATACTGGACATTACATTGTATGAAAAAGTTACTCCTCTCAGGTTATATATATGTATATGTATCAAAAGTTATGATTCCGGTTATATAGGTATAATGTTCTGATTCAGGCTACGTAAGTAAAAACTATAATTCTGGCTATATAAGTATAAAAGCATATGCTTCAGGTTATATTGATAAGAAGTCATGATTCAGGTCATATTGATACTAGGTTACATAGATATCTTATAACTCAGGTTAAATAAGTACCTTCTAACTGTAATCTAGGTTATATAGGCATCAGTTTGTTGCAGAGCTCAGGCAGCCTGGCTCCTGAAACACACAAGGGTCTGCACAAGCCTGAACTTCTGAACCTTGGGGTAAAACGCTGGATTCACGGGGGGAATACGTGGAAGGCAGTTCGGGAAAGCTGTACCTTCCTAGTACCTCAGGCAATGGGGAAAGGAAGAGGGCAACATGCGGCCGGGAGTTAGCATGAAAGGTAGACTGTGCTCTCCAAAACCTCGGGAGAGAAACCTCACACGCTTGTGCCCCAGTTGAGTGTCTCCCTTTATTCGAATAAACTTGAGGGACTCCTCTGTCTCCTTTTGGGACATAAACCTCTGGCGTTTGTGGATTTTCCTGACACCGTGCAAGGGCGGGTTTCCCTGCCGCCGCACGGCAGCTCTGGCCGTGCAGCCTCGTCCAGCAGGCAGATCTGCGGGCTGGGAGCCGGCAGCGGCCCCACGCTTCTCGCACAGGCCGAGGAACGCCTGCACGGCTCCCAGCAGCGCGGCGGGAACGCCTGAGGGAACAGCGCCAGCTCGGCTCTGGGCAGCAAGCGGCCCGGCCCTCACAGCCGCCCTCGCCTTCCCGCCCTGCAGCCCCGCCGCGCAGCGCCCGCGCTGTCATGGCGCCGCTCGCCCACAAGGGAGAGCCCTGAGCCCTGCAATGGCGCCGGCGACGTTCTGCCGCTCAGCAAGGCGCGGGCGCGGACCTGTTGCAAACCGTGCCATCGGTCACCTTTCCTGAAGAGAGGATGGCCTTTAATGCTTCAGCTTTGCACACTTTCGAGACAAGTGGGGACATTTAACCCGTGACACACACAGCAGCCTGCAAGCTCGAAGTGATGTCCAGGGCTTAGAAAAGCAAAGAGCTTGTTTCCAGAATTGTCTTTTTCAGGGGCACGGCTGGGCACGCTTCACTGATCTCAGACCCAGAGGGAGGCTGACAAAGCTTGGCAGAACTGGCAAAATAAGGGAAAGACTAATAAAGCCAACTCAGCAAATCTGCTGAAATCAGCTCCAGCTGGGTAAAAAGGAGGCTGATATTTGCAGGCAACAGGACTTTGGCACCAGAATTATCCTGGGCCTGAGCATGGGACAGTCCCGCTCACCAGAACACACGAGAAGACGGCGCAGTGCAAGAGCTGGCCACTGTGCTTCAAGAGCGCAGATGAAAAAGCTGGTGAGATTGTGCTGCATCCCACTATGGTATCTACCCTTCTCTCCTTTTTCTTCTCAAAATACATTGTAAGCCTGGCTAAAAAGCCCAGTAAGAGCCATGCCAACTGCCTTATTCTGAAAATTTACAGCTGACATAGAGCTTTAGTACCTTGCAGAGCTGGTCTGAGGCCCTGGAACTGGAGGGACAGACAAGCAATGACGTGGATAAAAGTCCTTCTGGAATAGAGGGGGCATCGAGGGCAAGACAGCCAACGCCATGCACCAGGACCACCTCTGTTCCAAAGAAAGACAGGGTCCTTGCAGGCCTTCCAGAAAGTGTCTCAAGGGAAGGTTTCAGTCTCCCCTGCCCTGTTTCCTAGACTTTAGGCAAATCCTTCCCTCACAGATAGACAGGAAGCTCAGGTGTGTTCGGGGATTACTGTGAGCATTGGCAGAGGTGAATGGTCAGCAATCCAGAGGCTTGTGCAACTCTCTTCCACAGAGAATCCCTTTGTGCATTTCTGATAAACCAGAGCTTAAATGGCAAGTCAGCGATTGGGGAAATACACCCCTGAGACAATAAAGCTGTAAAGTGCCTTGTTTAGAGAGGAACAAGAGAACTAAAGCTCAGATAGCAAGTACAAAGAAGATGAAGAAGAGAAAGTATTTTTCCTCAGGTTCTCTAATTTTTGTTTTCTTCTCTGTGCCTTGTGAAGACTGCCTGCATCCTCTTTTCATTGCTTCTTTTTTCCCTGTTTTAGAATGAATTTTGCATGATGGAAGTCTGAAGTCAGATATAAGTAAAGTTCTCCATTGTTTCCACATATTGTTTGACAACTGTGAAAAGTTAAGTTTAGAGGTAACAGGCTTTATCTTTGAAAATTCGTTCAGACTCAACATGTAAAAACCCTTGTATATCATGCTCGTTTGCAAAGATCTTAATCTTTGATGGGCATTAAACCAAGAAATAAGTACATCAAAGCCTCTGGAGGTGGCTGCCATGGCGGCTGTCCCTGAGCTGTCTCAGCCCCAGCCCCGCTCCAGGCCGCCTTTCCCTGAGCTGTCTCAGCCCCAGCCCCGCTCCAGGCCGGCTTTCCCTGAGCTGTCTCAGCCCCAGCCCCGCTCCAGGCCGCCTTTCCCTGAGCTGTCTCAGCCCCAGCCCCTGCTCCAGGCCAGGCTTTCCCTGAGCTGTCTCAGCCCCAGCCCCGCTCCAGGCCGCCTTTCCCTCAGGGCAGTCCCCGCTCCCGGGCATGGTGGGTTGTGTTGCGCGGTCCGCGCTGGATGAGGGGGGCCGGGGCGGCGATGGTGAACATAGCCTTTAATATCGCCCCCGCCTTCTGCCCTCTCCTGGCATTTTTCGTCAGAGCTCTGCTGATCGAGCTTTGACTTTCTGTGGCCAAGCTCTGCATTCCAGGCAGCCAGTCCTACACGTCTGCACCGTGCCCGCAGCATTTTGGGGGTAAAGCAATGCGGCTGCCTTTCAGCCAGCTGTGCGGTCCAAGGTCTGCGTGCACAAAGGATACAGAACTGACTTGTTTAGAGCGACAGCTGTGTTTTCCTACACCTCAGCTGGCATGTGCCAGCTGCTCACAGAGACCCCCGCCCTGCCCTGTGTCCCAGCTCTGTCACGCCGGCAGTGGTTTGTGTGTCACACTGGTGCTGCACTGAGTGTCACGCTGGTGTTGTGTGCCACACTGCCACTGTGCGGAGCGTGGCACCGGCACTGTGCTGTGTGTCACGCTGCCACCGTGTGCTTCCAGACACGGCTTGCAGACCCCTTGGAGTGTAAGCGGAGGCTGTGAAAGATGGTGACAAAAGAAGGATGCCAAAAGAGAGACCAGGTGCTTCCAGACTCAAAAGCTGGCTCTCTGTTAGGTGATCCTGCTTTCTTCTCCTTCCTCACCTAATGTCACTCTGCCATGTGCACACTCTGCCCTTCCCCCAAGAGCCTGATGCATGAAGAGCCTTTGGAAAACTGACTAGGGCAGCACAGCATTTTAGGAACGTCTGTGGAAGCCATCACGAGCCATCTCTTTGCTGAAGACAGGTGCTGTTTTTAAGCAGAATTTCATTACAGCAGGTCTGTTGGCACCCGTTTTGTGTAAGCCAAAAATAGCTCGTTCAGCTTGGGAGTGAGTACATGCTCCCTACAGGTCCAGGGAGCCTGAGGTCATCACTTTGTTGTGTTCAGAAGGATCTCTCTAGTTAGTGTTAATCCAGCTGGACTGAGTACAACAGTACCCAAATAGAAACACAGGGTTTGGAGTGAGTTCACTAACTGAACAAGTATCTGGGCTTCCCATGAGGGTTCTAAATCATGAAGCAGTGAAATCTGGCCCTAGCTTGGCTGCTACAGTCATTTTACTGCGCCTTTGTGTAGGAATAAAACTTTGTGATGTGACTGAGGAGTGAGAATTCTCTTCAAACCAGAACTACAGAACTCAGATTTATTGGTAAGCTGTTTGTGCATACAGTTATTTATTATAAATGTTTTGTGTATTGTTGCAATTCCCCAAAAGAGCAGATATTGTAATTTCCACGTGTAAGTGACTCCTGTGATGAAGGACTCATGACTTCTTGGCCAGTTCCTCTTTGTAATTGCAGAAGAAATTTCCTATTCAGTGCAAATGAATCGAGTTTTAGTGCTGGTTATTTAAGTCTGACATTTTGCTGAACACTTGGATATGAATGCTGGTTTTGAAGATGACACCTAAAGCTGTTAGAGTTGTTTTGTTGGTGGACCTGAATTAATGTGACATCCTTATTAGCTCAGTCTTTTTAATTATATGTAGGGAATTTTCTCAGTAGCTTGGTCCGCTCTTTGGGATCACTCACTCTAATACCCCTTTTTATGATGAAAGTGTATTACTGAATCCCATGGGCCCTGCCAGGCTTGCTCCAGCATCTCAGCTGTCAGGACATTAAAGTTGTTAATTTTATTATGTTTCTGGGGTTTGTTCCAAATTCAACATTGCTTTGCATTAGAGTAGGTGCTGAAGAGGTAGGATGTTAGCTTTTCCGTTTCATATCTTAAAGCAGCAGGTATTTTTGCAGCACTTTTCCCCAGGCTAGGGCACACCTTTGATTTCCAATTAAAAGAGTTACTTGTGGGACAGGTGAGACTTTTAGACACTCAGGTACAGTTTTGTCTGTGCTGATTTTAATACATGGATCCCACACAAAGGGAAAACTTTTTTTTCTTTAAAAATGTAAAATAACTCCCCATAAAAAGGCATTTTCATTGTAAACACATGGCTTGTTTTCCTTGAGGAGGGGGTTTAATTTACTTTCTGCCTTCAGTTTAGTACCTTTTCAAATTGCCTCACCTTTGTTTCCCTGCTTTCCTTCTTACAATGATTGAATTACGCACTTGAAAGGGATTTTTATCGGACAATACCCCAGCAGGGGTTTGAACAATGTTCTGTTGCTTTGGAAACCAGAAGTAACATAACACAAGTTTGCTAGGCTTAACATGAATCCTTGATGGACTCCCATATTCTACCCATGCACAGCTCAGTTTGAGGGAGGTTTAGGATCTCGGGCAAACTTGGTGCTGTTCTTAGCTTGAGGGGGCATGGCCATCGGGGATAGTAACTGGGGACAGCTTCAGCCATGCTGTGCTTCAGCCGGTTGTAACAGGGGGCAGGGCTTACTCTGTGGGGCAGCAGCTGCCCCGGCCAATTGCAGAGATGCTCGGTGCACTGGAAGCATTTGTGGCACTTGCTCTGCTTTTATTTTTAATACGCTCTTCCCTCCACACTGCATGATGTGATGTCGTGAAGCTTTCGCTCTGGTTTGTGCAGTAGAACTTGGTTAAACCAAACATCTTCTGTTTAATCATTTAGTGGTGACCTGTATGGGCCAGAAGGTTCTGTGTTTTGTTTCCTTTGCTTTTCTGAAAAGCTATGCTGCAGTGTCAGCTGTGCGGCGCAGCTGAGCGAAACATCAGAATTTCCTCGTACACAGTTTTCAGGAGGACTTAGGAGACACTGAAGAAATTTCGTTGGCATTTCCTGCAGTTTGCCAACACCCATTTGAATTAACGAGGCTGAAGCAGAGGGAGACTGGAGGGCTGGAGAGCTGCATCAGCTCGTATCGAGCTGCAGCTGCACCATCGGAAGTGACCAGCTCTGGTGTCAGTGAGGATGCTTGGCTTGGAGCAGGTACTGCCAGGCAGCCGGGCACCCTAAGGAGTGGGCAGAGGTTAAAGAGTCAATGCAAGTCACAAAAGCTGAGGACCTGAACTCTGGCCCCACCTTCCAGGTATCTAAAACAGCTGGAGACACTGGATAATACCATGATGGAAGAAAGGGATGTCTGACTCTCCTCTCATTACTCTGTGAAAGTTGGTCCTTTGCCCCTTTGATTTTGTAAAAACAAGGGTGCAAATGTTGAACTTGACTTTCATTTTTATGAACAGAATATTTGTGAGGTTTTGTTTTTTTCACCTGAATGTCCATGCGCATCGTTTTTGTAAGGTTACCATATTTGTGTTGTCACATCTTGAATCACCAATAATTCCAGATAAAATTAATTAATTTTTCATTGTGCTCAGTGATAAGACAACTAGTGTGGTTTAATAATGTAAAGTGTTTGCCACTAGAATTTCTCTACGCGTCTCTAAAAATCCAAGCCCCAAAGAACAAAACAAACCCCAAGAAACTTTAAGCCCCAAAGCCATAAAGGGCCAAATTCTGTTTTATTTCTGAGTGCACCCTAAGAACACTCCTCATTGTAAACTGCCAAACACTGAGCTCTGTAGCAAGCCAGAGCACTCATTCCCATGCTTAGATCTTCCAAAGTACACGTGTGTGTGGGCTGTACCCTGAGGTCAGGTGGCCACAGACTGCACAGTACCTGAAAACCTAATTCAAGTGTCTGCAACCTGCTCCCTGCAGGAATCTTCCCGGGAAGGAATTTTTGCCATTCGTGATGCAGTAGCTGTTCCACAGCAGTTTTCACAAATATGTTCACTCCTCCCTGCCATCCAGTGTGCAAGATCTTATTTTAGTTCCCCTGCACCTAGTACAGGGCTGTAAGCTTGGGTTTGCATGTGGCACTTTGAGTAATGGGATATATAAAACGTCACTGCTTTTAAAATTCCTTTTCTTATATTGGCTCTCATCTGTGGTGTTAATACAATAAATGAAGTGCAGTCACGATGGGGGGGAAAGGCACAGGAAGCAGGGAAGACACTGATTTGAACAACTTCTTCACAAGCTTCTCAGATGAAGTTGTTTCCTCTAGGAAAATCTAGTCAAGGATGTACATGTGCAGTCTCAGTTTCTTCCTAGCCCAGCTTTAGAAAAAGCTTAAATTGGAAGCAAAAACCCCCCAACATCTACAGCCTTTCCAAGAGAGATGATCTAAGCGAAAGTGAAGCTGAATTTGACATGCTGTAGTTTCTTGAAGACAGCTGTGGGGTTTGATTATTTTTTTAGGTTAAAAGCATGTTTTCTGCCTTAGAGCCACACAGATTTTTATCTCCTAGGTACCTTCTGCACACACTTGTCTTTACATTTGTGTGATTTGCAATACCTGCTTCGCTTTGGCAAAGTGACTGGTAAATGGTGATTCATTTATGTCTCAGTGCAGGTAACTGTGGATGCTTGGACCCTGCCATGTTCTCCAATTTAACTGGAACATACCAGGTCTAAGTATGCATGGTACGTCTTTGGTACTGACAAGAAGAGGAGGGAGAGCAAAGCATAGAAAACAAGATTATGTGATGCAATCACTGTTTTAAATTCTAAACAAATAAATGTTTTGGGGCTATCTGGGCAATTAACTGACTTATTCTTCCTGTTCTCAGGTTACAGCTGTCAGAGTTAGTGGGGGAAAATGTGTTGTCATGTGGAATAGCCGCATTTATTTTGATAAAAATCAGTTTGCATGCTGGGAAGGCAATGGCAGGTAGTGAAAAGAGAGCTGCCTGTTGGATTACTCAACTTCTTGAAACCTACCAAATGTGTCAGTCTTTTACACAAAATAAAAAAAATTAGACAATAATTGAGACAAAAGGCTTCTTAGATTCTGTTTGCTAGCAAATGCATGTCTGTTTCTATAACCTTGTTTGAGCTCTAGGGGATAAAGTACTTTTTAAAAAACTTTTGTTTATATTGGAGTAGTGCTTTAAACTTAATTTTAAAGACAATAGTTTATATATTGAAGCGATATCTAAAGCTCCTAAATTAGTTAGAACTGTAATTTAACAACAAATTTCCAGCCTTCCAATCTGGAAAAGACAAACTGTATGACCACTGAAAGTGGAAAGAGCAGCTCCTTTTCCTGACAGGGTGGAATTGCTCCTTCTATATCTGTGGTCCCAAGCTCCCTCCAAGGATGGGATCTGCTCAAGCCAAGTCCCATGGAGTAGGGAAAATGACTCATATCTGAAAACTCCACTGTTGGTTTGATGGGCTGTTTTAAAGGTCTGTTTTGTTTTTTTCTTCTGGTGGATAATGAACTGAAACGGTAGCAGAGAGCTTTGAAGGAGTTGTTTCCCTTATCTTATTTCTGAAGTGACCATCTCTGTGTTTGCTCAGGCCCTGCTAAACTTCTCCGCTGTGATGAAGCTACTACAGGAATCTTTCAAGCATGTCATGGTGGTTTGGAAGCCTTTGCACCCTGGCAGAACCAGGCAACGGATGCTGGAATGTAGCATTTTATGTATCTTGCAGTTGAATTGACAAATACTTTGGGTTTGGTTGTTTTTTTTTTGTTTTGTTTTGGTTTTTTTTTTTTTTTTTTTGTGGTTGTTGTTTTGGTTTGGTTTTTTTTTAATTTTAGTTTTTGCAGCTTTATCATTTTGGAGAATGACATTTTAATCTTCTCGATACAAAACTAATTGTGATAAAGTCACAATGCAAGATCTTTTGTCTTGTGAGAGAAGTAAATATAAAATGACAAAGTATACCGGTTTTAAAAAGCTTTTCTTCTTATTCTTGGAAAGCAATTTGACTTCTTTTCCTGTTTTTCATAAATAACCTCCCAACAGATAATGGTTGTCCTTATATCATTTCAAAATCTCTACCTAATGGAGGCAGGAGGCTGGAATTCTTTTGTTCTGACCTAAGATAAAAGTCTTGGGACATGACAGTGGGAAATAAATTAAGCAATTGTTAGAGGGCTATTTTGGGGTTTAATGACACTGGGCACTGTTATTTTAAGCTTCTGAGTTTTAACAAACTAAACAACATTCAAGGGAAGAACTGTCAGATGTGGACACAAAACTGTCCCGAGGATGAGTGTGAGGGTGGTTAATGTCTGTCTCCTCCGGGCCCTTCAGCTGGCCATTGAAATGTGCTTTGTGTTTATTCAGCGTTGTTGCCATTGGTGATTTTCTTCCTTTACTGAGGATCCGGGCATGGGAATGCCCCTCACAAAGCATTGCCTTCACCTCCAGGCTTGGCAGTGCTGCAGCTGTCTTGGGCTCTGGCTTCTCCTGCTCTGAATAGGGCACATCAACTCCGTAGCCCTGGCAGCACGAGTGGATTTTAAGAATACAAATAAAACTGAAGTGTCAGTCTCCTGCAGGCTGTCAGTGGACTTCTGTGCTCAGCTGCCCTTCTTGGTTTCTCTTTTTACTTTTTTTTTTTAACTTCTTCCTAATCTCTACTGTTAAAAAAAGAGACCTGTTTATCTCAATAGCATTTCATATTGATTAATTCTAGAAAATAATTAGTAGGATTGTCTGACCTGTACTCTGCAATCTGAAGTCCCTGATTTCTATTTTATATCTCTGCTTTTTTCTTTTTTAAATTATTATCAGATCAGAAAGTGAAGATTGTCCTGTACAAAGAGCAAAGGTGCTGGTCTTGGCCTCTTAAGAGAATAGTGTCAGTTTTGGAATTTTGTTCATTTATCACAAGTACTGTAACTATTTCATACCAGGCCTTCCCCCGTTTGAGTTTTGGTGAGAGCTTATTTTATAGACAGGACCTTGAGTCAATTTACTGCTGCCATCTCAGACCCGAGTGACGAGCCACAAATAACAGCCTCAGTGACTGCCCCAAAATGTGCAAATACTGAAAAAGAGCAGATCTTTTGTATGAGCAGGTTGCCAGCCTTCTTGTTGGAGAAGCAACTGAAACAAGAAGGGTTATTCCAGCTGCTTATTTCACAAATAAATGGACTGGATGTTGATCCACTGAACCTCATGACTGCTGGCATGTGAGAGGCATTGACACTCAGAACTCACAGAGAATATTTAGAGAGGGTAATCCCTCCTACAGAGATAGCCACAAATCCTGTCATAGTCCATTTCAGAGTCCAAGTTCTTGTCTGCAGCATGTGAAAGCTTTAAAATGTCCCAGAGAGCCTTCAGGGATATGTTCATTAACCACTTATTCCAGAGGCTTTAAAGGATTCTGTGGAATACCAGTTGTTCTGGATCTGGCTTCTCTGAACACAGCAAGCAGCCATCATTGCCCTGGAATCGTTTCTGAAGCCAGGTTTCAGACAGGAAAATATAGCAGTTGTTGAAATGCTGACTTCCATGCTGCTGATAAAAGGGAAGATAGCAAAATTAAACACCTAACAGTTGCTTGTGGTGTCTAATTTCAGCTGAATTATCAGCTAATTAGGGAAATCTTCATTTGTATCTTTTTTTGCATTGCCCTTTCTGACTTGTTCCTTTGCCTGCATATAAACGTCAGAATCTCAGCTGAAGACTTGCTGATGCTGTGATAGTTTGATTCCCTGCCTTCATCTGATTGTCTGGGCATGGAATCTGACCTGTACAGTTTGCTTTGCTCTCATCTTTTATAGTTCTGGGAATGTAAAGTTTGGTAATACTTGGGTTGCCAGTAAATTCTATGACCTTGAAGTGTTTTAAAATTTAATGTGTAAGATACCTGTTTTAATGGTGATTACTGAAGTACGTGACAATGGAAATTTGGTTGATATGTTGTCATTAGTATGTATTTTAATTAGCAAATAGCTGGACAAAACAGAAACCAGTCAGTTCTGTCCTTCAGCTATAGAGAAAATGGTTGGAAGGGACCTCTGGAAGTCACCTAGTCCAACCTCCAGTATTTTTAAACTTTATGGAGCACATTTATTCCTGATGAATAATAATAACAAACCTTGAAAAACAAGGGAGGATATATGAATGCAAACTTGATCAGGTTTGGGTTTTTTAAAAGATAATTCATTGGTACTTCTGAATTATTCTTACAGGTTTTAGTTAAAATTCAACTTTTAAAAATTTTTGAATGCAGAAGAATTTAAACAGATGACAAAATTCAATCTTCATTTCTTACCCACAGAAATGAGTGAATGTATAGCCCCCCAAAAATGCACAAAAACAGTCACTTTAATCCACTACACTTCTTTATTTAATTTATGGCCCAGCATTTTTTTTGGAATCAGGCTGAGTGTTTCCCTTTTGTAACAGGCTTAAATTAACATTTTATGCTTCTTTTCTTTAATAAATACAAATTCAACCCTAAAAATCGGGCTGTTTGAGTCAGTGGTTGCTATGGAGATGTTCATTTGATACATAAAGCTGGAATTGGATGTTTGTTTCCCCCTGACTTGCAGCTTCTCCTAATCCTCTCCCCATTGGTAACCCATGCAGAGGGATGTTGTGAGCATCCTGCTGGGGCAAAGGGAGCCAGAGCAGCTTTGTGATTTAAATTGGTGATCTGAGCTAACTTGTGTGAGTGTTTGAGTGATGAGATAGGGCTCTTCTGCTGCCTCTCAGGTGGGGGTGGCAGGACCTGGCCCAGAGGCAGGAGGCAAGTTCACGTGGTTAATTTTGTTTTCTAATTCAGCTTTACTTTGTACCAGATTTAGATCTACTTGTTCCAGTGTTCTTAGGACAAGACCTATTCTTACATCTTGTTTTAGAGCAAATTTATCACCAGACCTTACTAAAGCTTGTTTTATAGCAGTGCTACCACATTCTAACAAGTGCTTGTTTTAACCACTGATTTTCCTCTGTTCTTTGGGACATATTTTGGGGTTGGAGAAGAACTGCACTTCTGGGAACATGCACATTTTCATTTTGATGACTGGGACAACAGGAGCTCCAATTCAGGAAGATGATCTATACCTGGATGTTTTGTACTGTCTTTAGCCCACAGAAGCTCCAGTGCAGGTTATATCTGAGGGTTTTGTAATGGTTTTAGTCCAGCACAGCTTGCTGGTCTCTTTCCTGGTCATCATCAGATGAATGATTTTTCTTCTTTTCTTTACGGAAGAACTGTACCTGAATTGTGGTTTTCAGGTTGAGGTTTTACAGCACAATGGAAGTTCCTTGCCTCTTCTGCCTCAGCAGTGAATGCAGCAAGTCCAGGTACTTAATTATTCACTGACTACATGTCCAATGCATGTGCTGTGGAGACAACATTTTCTAAAAATAGAGATATGTCTCTGGAAAAAAAAAATCGGCTGATATAATTAGAAAAACACACCAATGTCTTCTCACATCCATCTCCCTCAACCCCTCCCCTCTTAAACAAAATCAGTGTACTTCAGCCTGGAGAAGAAAAGCTTCAGGGTGACTGAATTGTGGCCTTCAGTCTACACAGTGGCCTGAGTACCTGAAGGGAGCCCACAAGAAAGATGGAGAGACTTTTCACAAGAGCCTGGAGGAAATGGCTTTAAACTGAGAAAGATGAATTTTAGATTGGATGTTAGAAAAAAAAAAATCTTCCCTCTGAGGGTGGGGAGGCCCTGGCACAGGGTGCCCAGAGAAGCTGTGGCTGCTCCATCCCTGGGAGTGTTCAAGGCCAGGTTGGACATGGCTTGAAGCACCCTCGGATAGTGGAAGGACTCCCTGCCCATAACAGGGAGTGGAACTGGATGATGTTTAAGGTCCTTCCCAACCCAGCCCTTTCTGTGATTCTTTGTTAAAAGTTAAGTAATAGTTGAGATCAAATCCAGGTTGAGCTCAGTTTATTTAGATGTACACGAGTCAGACAATCTCAGGCAGATAGATGAGGCTGGCAAGAAAGGTGCATATTTTAATACAGTATACAGGTATTTACCATAAGCCTTCTAATTTAAGATTTCCAGCTGAGTTTGAGTTTTGTCATTTCTGCTAAAATGTGTTTGGAGGATTATGTGCTGATCTGGGTGAAGGGAGAGGTTCAAGAGGGGGTTTGTGTTCTGGGAGAGAGGCTGAAGTTGGGTTGTAGGGCAACAGGCCTGTGCTCTGCACTGCTTTGGAAAACTGCTGTGTTCCAAACATGGGGAACTGAAAGGAAAAACGTGGTTGCAGAAGTCAAAAGATGTGGAAAGGAACTCTGCAGAGAAGTTCTTTTGGTGTCCTGAATCCCAGGGATTAGATTAGGTTTGGGGGACAGAAATGTCTGCGCTTGGATTTAGGAACCAAGATTGTATCTTTGTAGTGAAGACAGACCAAAGGACATTCTGAACCATCTAATTTCACTGCCATCTGGTTGTAAGGATCCTGATCCTTCTCCTATCAAAGTTTTCTCCTGCTTCATAACTATTGAGATAAAAATACAAGGCTTTCTTTTTTTGGTTGTGAGTATAATCTGCTGCATCCTTATTTGATATTTAATATTTAATATATATTATTTACTGATGTCACATCCATGAGAAACCTACTGTGGAGTAGTTATCTTTGTTCAACTCCAAATAAACCGGAATTCCAAGTCACAGGAGGCACTTCATTGCTGAACAATTAAACAGGAGTTTTGTATTAACTGGAATGTGCCCTTTGGAAAGAAGTTCGTGTCATCTTTATCTTGTGAGGGTCTTTGGTTAATTGGCATGATTTTTTATTAATTACAGTCTTAACTGACACAGCTGGAAGTTCTTGCATTTAATAGAATTGATAACGTTGATAATGTTTGAAAAACCTAGAGCTAATCCACAGTGAAATAATTTTACAGTCCCAGAGAATGAAAAGTCTAATTCTGTTTTGTAACACTCAATAATCCCGTTTATAGTCTGAAAAAGCAATGTGTGTCATGTAGCCTTGGAGGCTGGTACTTATCAGCTGTTATTCCTTCTGAGTATTAAAACTGGGTTCTAAGTCAGCACCTCATTAAAATACCTAAACCAGCTCTTTCCAAGCTGCTGGCTTCCAAATGGAAACTTAAATAAGTCTGTGATAAGGGAGTGCCAATGGAGATGTTGTGAGCAGCCTGTACATGTGCCATGAGGTGTTTGTTTTAGAAGTGCAGTAATCATGAGAACAGTCAAAATCCACTGGAGTTGAAACACTTGTTCTACTTTTACCTTGCTGAAATGGCAGACTTTCTTGATATGAACATTTAGACAGCAAATCCATGGTATAACTGAATTACAGCCACCAGCTGGCCTCCCCAGACACTCTTTGTAACTCTGGCTGTCCTAAATACATCCCTAAATTTGAGATTGTCGTTTCCTAAAAACTAATTCTGCCTGCAGTGCCAAGTGTTTACCTGCTGGCATGTCATCCATGTCCTGAAAGGCAATTTTTAATGTAAATCACTGGTCATAAATCAAAGCAAACAGGCCATTGTGCACACATCAGAAAGCACGGAAACCACTGATGTGGAATGACTGAAGATGTTCCTCCACATTATTTGTAATTGTTTAAAAAGGTGCAAGTCTGAAGCGCCTTGAAGTTGGAGGTGGGAGGGGTGGTCTGAGTAGGAGGATTTGGGATGAGAAGTGGGCTGTCAACTCAGGAGCTGGAATAGCCAGGGAACACTGACATGGGCCATGTGAGCACTTGCAGAGTTTGTCCTTTTTGCACAATTAAATTATTTTTCCTGCTGGGAGAAATCCATTTTTCTATGGGTCTCCTATTAGTGGATTTTGGCCTGATTTGCTGAGACAAGGCTGACAGTGGCTCCTCCAAAGAGTTGAGTAAAAGAGTTCTCTCTGTCCCCACTGGAACTGGAGCCAGGAAGACAAAACACACCAGAACTTTTGTTGTCATCCCCAGCTCTGTGTGTGGGTGCTGGATAATGTAGCAGACTGCTGAACTCTTACTCCTTAAACCTTTAAAGATCTAAGTGGTATCATTTGGTGTAGTAAAGTTGTGGTAAAGCTCTTTGCCATGTAGCTCTTCAAAGAAATACTGTTCTTTACTCACTGCTAATCTAATGCCTTTTACCAGCTCTGAAGGATGGAAAGAAATACTTGGAATATACTTTTGAAAATTACAAGAAACTACAGGGGGGAAAAAATTAAGAAGCCTAAGGAGCTTTGGGAGGCTTTTCCTTTAGAGAGCTCCAGGATTTTCTGTATTGGATGGAGGTTATGCAGCTGTTTTTATCCTAATGTTAACATATTAGGTTACAGGAATCTTTCCACTTAATTGAACAAACACAGGAGCGTATTTATGTAACTGAATAACTGCAACTGCCAGCAGAATTAATTAGGAGAGGAATAATTAGGCAAATAGTAGTGTCCAAATGATCCCAATAGAAAAATGTATTGCAATCCCAATAGAAATCTCATTAATGCTGTTGTTTTTGATGAGCTGTGCCTTTTGCAGTATCATAAAGGGAGGCAAATGTGGAAGGATCTCAGTGGGGTGTCAGCTTGGGTATGAGGCAGAAACAATATCAAGGTTTTAAGCTGTCTGGTCTCATTATTGTCACGTAGTTATGGCTGCAGCTCCACTATCTGCTTAAAAGCCTCCCCATGATTGAATGAGCCACTTTAGGGTGAAATAGGTACAGAAGAGAACATTTCAGGTTAGTATTTGGTGTGAAATTGTTGCTTCATGCATGGGAAACAAGTTGTCTCTAATGCTGAGCAGATAACCCAGGAGAAAATGAGGCAAATGGAGCTTATTTCAAATACTTCTTGAATTTGTCTGTGTGCTGCTTCAAAGAATGGAAAAGTTAACAAGCACATTATCTTAGACTTTCCACTGTACTGTCACTCATGCCGAGGAATAAAAAAAGGTTAATTAAGGTGATGTCATATTTACAGTGGCTGTTCTAGGGAGCAGGTTCCTGGTCTGCAGTAACAAGGTCTGTCCCATGGTCAGAGAGGGAAAATACCTCAGAAATAGTCCTCCAGCAGAGAAGTTGAGTTTTCCCTATTTCCCCCTTTCTTTTGTCACCTGAGAATCTTTTTTAGCTCTGTTACAAATTATTGTATTGTAATTCTGAGTGCATTTTTCAAGCTTGTTTCATAGGTGCATTGGAATGGACTAAGAAGTATTGTACTGTGAGAAGAGCTTTAATCAAAACCTGTCAGTAAAACAAAAGCCTTTCACAAATAATCATTCAGAGATCCCAGCTTGGAAAAGTATTACTTCCTCAGAAATAACTTCCTCCATGCCTTCCACCTGGGGCCTGGGGAGGTTAAGGGAGATGTTTAAGGGTCACAAATACCATCTGGTATTATAAATTGTCTCACATAACTCCAAGTTGGAATTATGGCTTTTGTTACTCTACCAGGGAGCTACAGGGCCCTCCTGAATTGATCTGTTGACAGGGTTTTGTTAACATTTTGATCAAACTACTAACAGCTGAGTAATAAATGAATTTGATTTTTAGTGATGGGTAAATTAATCCACACTAAAATATTCTAAGCCTGCCAACTCTGGAAAAGTAGTGCTCCCCTTTGTCACAGTGAAAGTTTGCAATAAAAGTCATATGAATTTTCTGTTTATCTGTTCCCCTTTCCTGTTAGCTGTAGTTGCTGATGTTTTTCATTAACTTGGTTTCCTATTAGGATAGCAGCTCTGAATAAATATCAGTTAGGCAGGCCTCTTTATTTATCTGCATGTCCTTTAAGTGTGAGTATAAAGTATGCATTAATTCTGGATTCCTGGAGCCAAGTTCAGACACACATCTCCTCCTTAGTGAAGAGAGACAGACACTCAGGTGAGATTTTTGTGACTTTTGCTGTAGACAGAATGTTTGAAAACAGGGTGCAGAGATGGAAACAACTGACTGTCAGTCTCTGAATGTGGCCTAGAGGAAAGGCAATGCTCCACACTTTGCTGTCTAGTCCAGAACATCTGGAAATACGGGATTCTGGTTTCTTAAAATACACTGAATTTGATGCCATTTGTTACCTAACCATTTGTAGTGTTTGTGACAAAATCTTTCTTCTGCTGCTTTCTGAACACAACCCTTTTGTGCTGCAGCATTTCCAGGAGGGTGACCAGGGGAGCTGTGTGAGGAGGGAGCAGCAGGCCGGTGCCTTTGGAAGGAGCTGGCTGTGCTGCCCATCCCAGACCAGGAGTGCCACACATGCAGCCCTTGCCTCCAGGCACACCCAGCACTTGCGTCAGGGACACTGAAGAGGTGACAGATGTGCAGCAGCTCTAGTGCCCATAAAAACACCAGCTGCTGTTCAAACACTGTGCAGCTAAGGCAGGGCCGCTTCTCTCTGTAGCACTCTTGAACAAAACTTCTCTGGGGGTTGTGCTGTGGCAGCGTGGCTGTGGCCAGGAATTCCAGAACTGGAGAGATTCACTGGCATGAAGGATCTCTTCCCAGACAGCACAGAACTGGAAAATCCTACAATGGCCTGGGTTGGAAGGGACCTTGAAGCTCATCTCATTCCCACCCCCTGCCATGGGCAGGGACACCTTCCACTATCCCAGGTTGTTCCAAGCCCCATCCAGCTTGGCCTTGGACACTGCCAGGGATCCAGGGCCAGCCACAGTTTCTCAGGGCAACCTGTGCCAGGGCCTCACCACCCTCACAGAAAGTATTTCTTCCCAATATCCCATCTAAACCTACTTTCTGTCAGTCTGAAACCATTCCCCCTTGTTCTGTCTCTCCAGGCCCCTGTAAAAAGTCTCTTATCTTTCTTGTGGGTTCCTTGCAGGTACTGGAAGGCCGAAATGGACTTTCTGTGCACCTAAGACAGAGCTGGACAGAGCTGTACTGCTGAACCCTCTAGGGCTATTGGTGTCCTGGAAAACTGGGAGCACTAGAAAATAAACCTTAAGCCAGAGAAGCAAGCAGAAAACTAATTTCTTTGTGTTTTTTTTTTTTGTTTTGTTTTGTTTTTGTTTTTTTTTTTGTTTTTTTTGCCAGAAAGGAAATGCTTCCTGAAGCACTCAAACATTTCTTCTGCCTAAATTTTAACCCTTTTTTTCCAGGCCATTTTTTTCTGATATCCAAAAGTATTTTTTCAAAGTAGAATCCAGGCTAATGCAAGGAGAGGAACTGTAGATTATTAAATAATGGGGAAGTCAAAATAACGGCCACAGTGTGAGTCTGATTCAGAAATAAACAGGCAATAGAAAGTTAGTGCTTGAGAGCACTTCTCAACACCTCAGGAAAGTTAAACAGCTCAGGACTCAGTGAGTATAACTTTCCTCTGTTGTGTCTCAGCTGATGACCATCCTCCTTCTGACCCTACTGAGTGTATGTCCTGCCTTGCCTTTTTCACCACTAAATTAGAGACAAAAAAATCAGGTTCATGTTGTTAAACCTGAGTGTAAACCTCTCATGCATTGGCTTTCACGTCCTCACAAAATCACAGAAGGAAAAAAAACAAAGAAAAAGAAACCAAAACCAAAAGAACAACCCAGTGTGGAGACTAATGACTGAAAAAATCAAAAAGGGAAAAGGAAATGAAGATGTGAAAGTAAAAGCACAGAGTAACTTAGGGAGGAGAAGGTGAATGCAGGTGGTTAAAGGGTAACACTGCTCAGCAGCAATAGGAGTGATTTCTAGAAAAAACACCCTCCAATCATTAACAGATCTGGTCCCTCTGGTGTGAGGGCAGAGGCAGCAAGTCAGGAGGTGAAATGGTGTATGGCACTGAGCTCTGTTGTATTCTGCATGTGACACAGGGATTCCTGGCAGGAATCCCTGTGGTAGGATTTTGATTCCACTGGAGCAGCCTTTCTAAGCCCTGGTGCTGCTCTGCCCAGGAGGCTCCTGACCCCAGTCTGTAATTGAACCTCACTGGGGTCATGTCTGCAGGGGTGAAATAGCTGGACTTGACCCCAGAGGTGTTTCCCAACCTCAGTGATTCCATGAATCTGCCAATGCAGAGGCCCTTTGGGTCCTGTTGGAGTCTTCAAAATGTGTGGGCTTCAAAATGCCATCCTGGGAGCACGGCTTTGGCAAACCCGGGGACACTCCGTGCAGTCTCCCTCTTTTACAGCACAGACAATCCCTTCACCATTTACACACGTCAAATAAATTAATGATCAAACCCATAATGACTTGATAATGTGCCTCTGCCTGCGGCAGTGGGAGGATTGCTGGGAGGCACTGCTGGCTCGCTGTGTCCCCCCCGGCCATAGAAATAAAGGGTGCTGGCTGCCAAAGAGGGGTGCTGGGAGCCACCCTGGGCTGCTGAGGGGACCCCTGAGGCGGCCAGGCTCGGGCAGGAAGCTTCGCTACAGCCTGGATTTACTTCTCATTCAAAATCACTGAAAGCCAAACTCCTCCTCCTTCTGATCAGAAGCCAATTTTTTTTCCCCTCTGTGAACTTAGCTGTTTCTTGCTCGTGCTTAACTAGATTTCAAAGCCATGTTTTAACATAAGTTAAAGCACTGTGGATATTTTTTCCCTTTTCCCCAGCAGAGGCTGGAGGATGTGGGTCGGCATGGAGGGCACAGAGCTGCAGCTCTTGAGGGAGCAAATCGGCCTTTCCCACTCCTCAGCTCTGCCGGGTCCTAGTGCCTCCCTGCCGGCTGTGCCATCCCACTTTATTCTCTCTTAAAACTCTTCAAAACAACATCCAGCGGGTCAGGAAACACCGACCCAGCACATAAAAATCAGCTCACCTCTCAGGAGCACGTGCAGATCCCATGCGAGCCACCTTCTAAAATTAGAGGTTGTGTTAAGTCTTTTGTTTGTGTTACAGAGGGGTTGTTTCCGTAAGTAAGAGTTGATTCTGAGCTGAAACTGAGTTGGAACACAGGCGGTTCCTGCTGTGAGGGGACAGGGATTTGCTCTGTTCGCAGATGGGCAAATCCTGCACTCTGCAAGTGCTGCCACGGGTGTCCTGCAGCTTCGCTCTGCCTGCAGCAATGGGCAGTGGGGGGGAGCGCCTGCGACAGCTTCTGCTCCACTCTCCCCTCCTGCTTCCCAGGTCATGCAAACTGCTCTGCATTCCAGGGACATTTTGCAGAGGTGCTGTTTTGATGTGTGAAACATTTAGCTTGTCTTGTGTTTGGCCACATTATTTATGAAGGCAAAGCGGAGGAGTAGTTTGGAGATAAACAGAATTCGAGATTGCTCCAGAAATTGATTTGCATGGATCTCTTCTGTAATTCTAATATTGCTGCTAGATAGGCCATCATCAGCTGATAAGGACATACTCATCTGTTATCAAGGAAGAAACTCGTTTGTGCAAGGATTTTGGCTTAAAGAAGTTTTTCAGAGAAGCTGGAAGTACTTAAATGTAGACCTCTAACTCTTTTCCTCTCCTGCTATACTACTGCACAATTAAGCTCTTACTTTTCTTAGTTTTTATATTTCCTGAATGTGGGAGAAATATAAAATATGTTGAAGTAGGAAGTGAGGGGTTGAGATTGTAATATAAGTATGTATTTATTTCTGAAAAGAGAAAAAAAAAATCTGGCAGAAGTTGGTTGTATATTCTTTGAGAAAGTAGAGCTCTGCATTGGTGTTTGTTTCCACAGCCTTGGAGAGTTCACAGGGTGTGGCTGAGAGACACAAGGACAAGGTCTCACCTCATGGTCAAAACCAGCCCAAACCCCAGAGAATTTCGAAGGACTCAATGCAGAGGCTGAAGAGCTGCAGGAATTCCGGGCCAGGCTGGGTCCTGACAAGTGCAGGCACAGCTCCTGCTGCCTTTGTCTGGCTCTGGCAGAGCTGAACCAGGTCCAAAGTGTTGGTGTGAGGCTGCTGCAGCACCAGTGCAGACCTGCCTTGCACAGGTTATGCTGCAAGAAAGTGCTAAAGCTCTTCTGTCCTAAGGAACTGAGAGAAAATGGGTGAGAGTTCAGCAGCTTTAGAATAGTTCCATATTTTTGATAATTGTGAAATGTTTCCAGTGTTCCCTGGATGAAATGTCAGGTGTGTTAAATCACAAAACAGCAGAACACAGCGGGGGCTTAAATTTAGACTCGTTCAGAGAAAGTCTGTACACACAGACGCTGCTCCCAGGAAGAGAGGTGGGGACAGATTGCATTAGCTGGCTTCAGCAGGGATGAGCCACATTTGTGATGACAGATCCATAAACGAATGGGAACATTTAGCATAACAATGCCCATGAAGGGGGGATATGAGGGGACAAGTGGTAGGAAGCAGATGTGTGCTTTCCTCCTGGAGTCAGACAGGAGCTGGAAGAAGCCCTGCTCTCACCAATAATTTATTTCTAGTGTGCTTAAACCTGGCTGGCTTGGGATTATTTCTGCTCCTTGCATCCAAACAGTGGCAAGGGGAAGCTGTTTCTTGTTTTGATGATCACCCTCTCTTACAGTCCCACTGAGAGAAGGGTTTAGTGTGTAGGAACTGTAAGGAGAACAAGACCATGAGAGATGTGGAGGGAAGGGGGAGAAATGGGGAGCAGAAGGGAAAGAAGGCTGGAGCAGAGGATGCTAAAGCAAATGGAGTATTGTGAACACAAGAAATGATTTCCAGAAAACAGAGATAAGAGGAATCCCTTCTGATCACTGGTGAGAAGGTTTGCTTCATCTTTTTAAGGCTGGGTTTGTATCCCCACAATGACACAGATTTAGGCAGTTTTCCCTCAAAAGAACCCTGAAAGGAGGGGAATTTTACTTCTAAGCTTCCTCTTCAAGTGTACCCCAAAATAATCAGTGAGTATAAAATCAGTACTAAAAGGAAATCTCATTTTGCGAGTGTCCGGCTCCGTTTTTGCAATTAATAGAATTTTGATTGACACACTGAATCCTGGCCTATAAAGGGATCAGAACACAACAACACTTGCATCATCTGAGTGGCAAAGATTGAGTAAAATCTATGGCTTTACTTTTCCAAGGCCTTTAGGACCAACTTTCCTCATGTAAGTGTTAGCAAAGAAATAATCCATGCATGCTGATTGCCTCTTTCATGCTTGTATGATTTTAATGATAATTAAATAGTACCTGTCTGAGATCCAAAGGCAAACCAGAATCAAGTGTGCCTGGCTCATTTCTTCTCTCTGAACAAAAAAGGGAAACATCAAACCTCTGTGTGAGGCTGTCTGATGTTCTGGAAGGCTCATAGCTTTATACCCTGCTCCTCCCATATACATATCCTTAGGTAGATGTCTGATACTTGCTGAATTTTGTAGTAATTGGTTACAGGAGAGGAAAAAATGTCTTCTCTTGTGCTCAGAGAGAACTTCTTCATGGTCTGAAAGGTGTAAGTGGGCATTTCTTATCTGCAAAATGGATTGAAGCAGGTCTGGAAAGATGATTTGCATTTTCTCATAACATGGGTCAGTGAAACAGGGATGCAGGAAAACTGATGTAAACAGCATAAAAGAATCTCTTTTAAGCCAACATTTCCTTGGTATTTGTGAGAGCCACTCAGAATGTTCCTTTACTCCTGTATGTGGTGTCCCTGTGCATGTGCAGCTGCTCTGGTACTGAGTGCTGGTGTAGATGGATCAGGACTAAATAATGAAATAATCTGTGGGAAAAGCAGGTTTCAGTAGGGATGGAACCTTCTCGTGTGTGCTCGTAAAGATGAACACTGGAAGTACTTCAACACAAGCTACAGGATAACAACACTTGTGCAGATGCTTTGAAATACGTATTATTATTTTTCTTTCCTAGCTGTGTGTCTTAGGGTTCATGCTGCTCCATGTGTCCTTTCAACTGTCCCTTATAATAATTTGTGGAGCCAAGTGTAGAGATCTCCAAGGTAGGACACACCAATCACTTCTGTTCTGAACAGGGAAAAACATAGAGATTGATGCTGCATTAAAGAATGCAATGTGAGCTCAATCTGTGCATCAAAGAACCCACAAAAGAAAGCCCCAGATTCACCTCTCAGTTAAAGTTTCTCTTCTCTGTCAGTTTTCAGACAATCAGCAGAGAGGGCTGAACTCATGATGCAAAATTGTGATAAAAACATGGAAAATAATTCAGTCAACAACCAGGCACAAGCCTGCTGGAAAGCAGGGTTCAGTCGTTGCTGTTTCCAGGGGTGAATTTTAGCTGGAACTCTGGTCAGCACTGCATTTCTTCCAGCAGCTGAGGCTGGGGTGATGTGACTGTAGGACTGCAGTGTGACAGGGAAGTGTTGCCCTCCCTTCCTCATTCCCCCTCTGGCTTCTAGCATAATTATAAATATTCTCCCTATTGGGTATTGATGAGGAGTACCTGAGGGTTGTGGTCTTATTTTCCTTCTTGCTTTTTTCCCATTTGGAAGCAAGTACTTTTTGTTTACTTACAAACTGCTGGATCCAGTTTTATGCTGTTACATAGAAGATGGTAAATCCAACTGAGTACCTGCATTCAGTTAACCACAAGAAGTTTTTCACCTGGCAAACGTGCAACATTTGAAATATTCCTTCCTTCCCAATACTGAACCAAAATTGTCTCTATTTAAAACTGCATTTAGCTGCGTTTTCTTGAGAGACATCTTGTTAGCAGCTCTTACATTAAAAAAAAAGGGAAACATTTATTAATTGCAATTGATCTGTGGTAAAACTAATTTACAAACCAAGTAACTTTTGTTTGCAATGAAGTGATCTCAATTATAAAAGATGACCTTTCTAGGAGCAAGACATTTTCAGGTACAAGTCACCTGTAGTTTTACAAGACAAAACACAAAGACTGCATTTGTAAATAAAGAATTTTTTGATAGCATCGGTGACTCATAGAGAGGAACTGATGGAAGTCTGCAAGAGGAGATGCAACCCTTGCAACAATTCCGTGTGGATCCCAGGGCTGGTCAGTGTGAGAGAGATGATTATGCCAGAAGCCTTTAGTTCAGAGGAGAGACAACTTGGAATGCAGGAGAGGTTGTAAAGCCATTAGTGAGATGAGATAAAGAGTGGCTGTTCAGCAGCTTCTCTGATACAAGAACTCTGAGGCATTGCACAAGCCTGATGCAGTCAGCTCGTGTACCTGGGGAAATCCAGGGTGAACCTGGGCAGCTCATTCCCAAAGGGTATCAAAGTCTTCTTGCTTTGAGGCAGTGAAGTGTTACAGGGAACAGAAACGTGCTGAGGACTCAGCTAATTTTGAGTTTGCTGTGCAGAAAGACTGCGGGGCATTTGAACTGCAGTAAACACAGTGAGACTCCAAGTAGGTGCCACATAGCTGAGGTGGGACCATCCATCTTCCTGTTCCCCTGACAGATTCCATGGTCAGGGGTGGGCACTGTGGACAGGCTGAAGGTGACGGATGATTTCTCTGTGCCTGGCAGGGGAACAGCAGAATCTTTCACTGATCTGGTAAATGGGCTCGAGTAACAGCCGTGCTCCATTCAAAGCTGCGCTGAGGATCCTGTGGTAACAAGCTGTGTAAACACAGGAGGCAAAGAATGTTCTCTGGGATGTTTCCCAAGGTGGGGAGCAGGCACACCTCGCTGGAGATGGCTCAAGGAGCACTCGGGGCACGGGGGCAGGCCTGGGGGTGGAAGCAGCACACTTGGATTCCTGCTTTGGGGCTGATACGGACAGGAACTGCATGACAGAGTTCGTTTGTGGAGGGAAAAGGGGTGGAGCAAGGTAATTGGAAATGCTGGCCTGGACAAGTGTCTGTGGTAGCAGCCAGGAGGAAACTCTCTACTTTGCCCTTTTCCTGGCAGCAGCAGCAGCAGCGCCACTGCCCTGACTCACTCGTGAGGATCATGACTGGTGCATTTTTTACCCCTGACTTGACTCTTGCAAGAACCCTGGAAACAGCAAAATTAGCACATTTCCATGGTATTTTGGGGCCTTCTAATCTTATTGAAGCAAAGATCATTGAGTCAGTTTCCAGCTCTCGAGGGATACTGGTAGGACAGAGCTTCTGTAGCACCTCCCTGCTTTTTGAGTTTCCTCGCCCTGACTGAAGTGCTCAGGCATGCCAGAAGGAAGCTCTTTTTTTTTTTTTTTTTTTTTTCTTGGCAGAAGTCGCTGGTTTATATTTAAAAGAACTATTCTGGAGCTTGGAGTTTTAATTATTTTGAATCAACTTTTGATTAAATTGTTGCTATTAAACAAAGTATTCATCATCTAGAAAAGACCTTTAACTGGCTGGGAATAATCCTGCTAGCCAGTGTTTATTTATTTCAGTTTTAATCTATTGCTGTTAGGCTTTGGGTTGCTTTTCCTGAAGAAACACGGGGAGGAGGGGCACAGAAATCAAAATTTTATTCCAAACTGATTGCCTTGCTCCAAATTGCATTAAACATTTGATCTTTTCTCCCTATAAAATTTCAGGATAGAAGGATCATTAACATTGACGATAATATGAAATGCAAAAGTGTTTGCTGAACAGGAGATGGAAGCTTCTCTTTGTGTGGTATTTTCTTGTTTCACAGCTAGAACTGGCTGGTTGTGGCTGGGGTGATGTAGCAGCACTACAGCCAGGAGTGGTGGTGAGCTGCACCCAGTTTGATTGAAGTTTTTTTCCTGCATGGTGAAAAAGGGCATCCTCACTCAGCAAAAATAAATTAGGCCTAATGCGAATTTTATTCACCATCAGTTTTTCCCTGGAAAAGAATATAAGAGCTAAGAAAAATTAACCAGAGACATTTGAATGCCATTGGAACACATGACAGCAAAATGGTCACTCCTATCACAGCAGACAGTTAAAAATATATTTTTTTTATCACCCCCATGTTGATTTGAACATCCTCAGATCCATGACAAATACACAGGTGGAAATGAGAGTTGACAGACTGACAATTATCTTCCAGTCATGGTTAATTTTCTTCTAGGAATGTGGCTGAAGACCTTTCAGGAACTGTGCAGCATCACTGTTGCTCAACAAAAAGTAGCATTTCTGCTGTGCTGGAGCCTTCAAACAGCCACACAAACTGCTAAGCAGTGTGCTGAAATGGCAGTAATGAATAATAAATGCTTCTGCCTCCTTCATAACATTACCAAACCCTTCTTCTCCAGGGAAGTTTACAAAATCCTAAGTCCTCCTCTGCCCAGACTGGCCATAAAAATAACTTACACAGGTTACAACAGAACCCTTTGGGTTGTGTCATCCTAGGCCTTAATTTTTCCTCCTGTTAGCCTTGGACTTCCCAGTAGTTTGTATTTATTTATAAGTGACTTCCAGCTGTACATTTGACAAAAATTCACCAATGTAAAGGCTTGATATATAAAGTTCTGGTCATCACATTTGCTTAAATTTGTAAAGCTCCACCTGTATGAGAAGTGTGTCTATGAAAGAAAAATCCTAGAATGCATAAAACAAAGTTTGAGGAGCTGAGCAAGTTTGTTGGCCAGTGGGTTGATCAGTGAGCTTCTGGGGCAACAGCTTTTGGTTTCTTTTCCCAGCCTTGATGTTGAGGAACTTGGTTATATTTTGAATTTCAGCTTTGTTAAGAGCTTTCAAACTACATAGTTATTTGTGGCTGCAGCCATTACAAGGCAGATACTTTCCCAACACTTAGGAAATTCCTAATTCAAGTGATAAAGGAAGGAAACGGGGAAAAAAAAGGTAAAATCAAGCCAGTTCTAAGTAACACAAGTAACACACCAAGGAAAGGTCTGAATTCTCTGGGAGGGGAGCAAGGCTGGTCCAGGGCTTCAACACAAATTCATGGGAAGTCTCTGGTGGAGTGAGCACAGGGCTCCCTTCCCCAATGGAAAATATCTGCAATTCTGTCAGGCACTGTGTGACCTGTAATTATGGCTCTGTGCTCTTTTATTAATTCACACTCCTGCCTTACTTTGCTTGTGTCCAAGCACATCCATATTATGATGCAAATTCACCAGCAGCATGAAGGCCAAGCTCCAAGTAAGTGTTTCTAAGGGAGTTTTCGTCATACCAGTTCAAATCACAAGTCAGGGGAAAAAAGGAAAACATGCATTCAAACCATTAATTTAACATGTTAGTACAGATCTGGATTCATTAATAAAATACAAACTTGCTGATGACCAAAGCAGTGCAAAATTAGGTTTCATTTACCCATGTGAGAAGTTTATTTCTCCCTGTGCCTCTCCTGAAACTTCCCATGGAGCAAAATTCCCAGAGGAAGCATGGCTCTAATGCAACCCTGCATCAAACAAACTGAAGTTTGTATGTATAGACCACTTGGCTATTTCCAAAGAAAATAAATATTATGGTCTTAATGTGTTCAGCAGCTTTGTTTCTTAAGAAAGATGAAGAAAATGGTGTCTTTGGACATTCCCATTCATAGGATTGCAACTGATACACTACAAATGTTCAATATTTTGTTTCCTTTGTAAGGATGACAGTTAAACTCCTGTTTCTGTGTCTGTAACTGCAAGAAACATCCCACAGAATCCCAGAATGGTTTGGAAGGTTCCTTTAAGATCATCCAGTTCCAGCCCACTGCCATGGGCAGGGACACCTTTATCTGCAGATCAGCATCACACCTGCCATTTGTCCTTCTGGCACACTCTGATTTCACCGTGTGTGCGCGCAGGGGAGAGCACAAGGTACGTGACAGGGAGCCAGGGGAGCAGGAGGCACCATGAGAAATGATCCAGAGATGACCCTGCATCTCCTGTTTCAGACCTGTTAAAACAATGTCCCTCTCTTCTCCCCTGGAAGCAAGTTCCAGAAATGTGTTACCTGTTGTAATTTTTAACCATTTGCAGTTGGAATTAATGCCTCCTCATTCCCTATTCAGAGAGTTGGTGAGTTTAATGTTGATCAGATCTGCTTCCTGCACGGTACTTAACCAAACTTAATCCTAACTGGCTCTGGCCAAGTTGGTTCAGCTGGTGGCCGTTTAAATCTCTTCCTAGACATTACTCCCTCTGCTGTAGTTGGTAAAATAGGAATAAAGCTGCTGTCAGGAGCACGGGGCAGCCACGGAAGCTGTTCCCGGGGGTGCAGGCAGGAGCTCTGGCCAGAGAGCCCCCGGCATGTCCCAGCGAGGGAGGGTCAATACAGAGCTGCAGGGCCGATCAATGGCTTTGGTGTTTCCGTCCCCGCTGTGCCCGCTCCGAGCCGAGCCTGGGGGCCGGGCAGGGCTCCCACCCCGGACCCCTCGGAGCTGCGGGTTTCGCGTTGTTGTCGCTCTCCGGCTGCTGCCCACCCCCAAACCCCTGCTCCTGCCGCTCCCTCCCTGTCCCCTCCGTGTGTCAAAGGCCGCTTCCTTGGCCGCCCTCCGCTCGCAGCCTTAATTTAACGACTTTGCCGTCGTAAACCACAATCGGGGCGAGTGCCAGGAAGGCGTGAAAGTTTTCCGCCGTGACTTTGACCGTCACCGCCCCCCTGCCCGGTCACTCCCCGTCCCCTCCCTCCCTCCCGGTCTCTCCAGTGCCCCCGACGGCGGCTCTGGCTGTCCCTGCGGCCCCTCCTCTCCCCCCTGCCCCCGCCAAAAAAAACCCAAAAAGCGCGATCCGCTTTTATCTCTCCTTCAGAAAAGTTCACTTTATTTACAAGGGGGGCGCCGGGGGTTCCCCCCTGTTTACACACACACATTTGAAAAATTAGCCAACCCCCCTGACAAAAACGCAAAGGAATGGCTGAGAAATAAATAAACCTCTCCCACCCTCCGAGGCGGAAAGGCTCCAAGCCAGCAGGGTTCTGCTCCCCTCCCCTAGGCCCGGGGCTCAGGCGATTCTGCTGCAGAACTCGTCGAAGTCCCTCTCCATGAAGAGCTCGCTTTCGATCACATCGTCCTCCGAGGGGAAGTACTGCTGGCTCTCCTCCTGCGGGGAACCCGCGGCCGCACCAGCCCCGGCCCCGGCCCGGGCGGGCGGGGAGCGGGCGGCGGCTCCGGGCTCCCCCGCGCACTCCATCAGCGCCCCGCGGGCGTTCTCCAGCACCCCCAGGTACGAGTCCATGTCCAGCGGGTCCATCTCGCAGTCCGACCCGCCGCTCTCGGTGCCCACCGAGTCCGAGCGCAGGTGCATGAGCTGGTACTTCTCCCGCATCAGGAACTGGTTGGTGTTGCGGGGCGCCCGCATGCCAGGCGCCCGCCGGCCCAGCACGTTCACGGGCCGCAGGGAGAGCAGCACCCGCGGCCGCGCCGGGCGGTGGCAGCGGCGGAAGGCGCGGCAGTGCTGCTGCTGCAGCTGCTGGTGCTGGTAGTGCTGGAAGTGGCTGTGCGTGCGGCTACCCAGCAGCTTCCGTGCCCCGCCGGGGACCCTCCCGCGCCGCCCGGGCGGCCAACGGGACCGGCTGCCGCCCCGCCGGGGCTCGCCGCCCTTCAGCGGCGTCGGGGAGGCGCCCCCCGGCACCCCTTCGCCGCGGGCGGGCTCCCAGGGCGGGCACACGATGAACTCCGCGCGTCGCAGCATCGCGGCCCCCCGGCCTCTCACATGCTCCGAGCCGCCGGGACGCCCCCGCCGCGCTGCTCCTGCGCCGTCGCCTCTCCGGCGCGTCCTCCTCTTCTCTCCGGGCTGAGCGGTCGATTCCCAAAAGCCCTGGGGGGGCCTCTGCGGGCGCCTCTACCTTTTCACGATCCGCTCTGTTTTTTTCTTGAGCGGAGCCCGTTGGCAGCGCATAGCCTGGCTCAACGGCTGCGGGCTGCGGGACAGCTTGACGGGTTCCAAGCCGCCGCCTCGAGGATGGTCTCGCCTACTTCCCGGCCGGGCGCTGCCGGGCTGTCAGCGCTGCGCCGGGCACGGCGGGCCGGGGCAGGGCCCGGGAGCGGAGCGAGCGAGGGGAGGGGAGGGGAGGGCGCCGAGCCTCAGGGACCGCACAGGGAGCGCGCGCACCGCCCGCCGCCCCGCGCCCACTGCCGGCGCGCTCCCGCGCAGCCCGTACTTATCACCTCCGGCGCAGTCCAACTGCCGCCGCGGCGCGGGGGGGACCGGGCCAGCACAGCCGCTCCCCAGCCGGCCTGTCCCCGCCAACTTTCGCCCTCCGCGCCCGAGGAGCGCGGGCGCTCTGCGCCATCGCAGCCCGCCTGCTCGTATCTTCCATGCTATCCCGGGTTATCCCGGTACCTGTCTCCCCTTGGGCGCGCTTTGGCTTGGCCCAGAGCTGCGGGCGCATTTTTGTTCATCCCCTATTCACGAAGGCCATTTACCCTCGGCTCCCCGCGCAAGCACCGTTGCCCGCCCGCCCCTTGCAGCGGCGCTATGCAAACCGCTACGCAAACCGCGTACGGCGCCCGTCCCTTGCAGCGGCGTCACGCAATCCGCTACGCAAACCGCGTACGCCGCCCGTGAGGGGCGCTGCAGGGGGGGCCGTGAAATGGCCGCGGGGGCAGCGGGGAGGGAGAAGGGGCAGCCTGGGGCTGGCACGGGGCGCTGGAGAAGCCACGGCGCTCAGTGCCAGTGCCCGCGGCCGCTCTGCCCCTGTAGCTCCAGGCTGCGGCCGGCGCCACCGCCGGGGAGCGGTGACCTTCCCGCGGGTCCCACAAAATGGTGCCCGCGCCTTCCCCCCTCAGCCGCCTCACTCCAGGGGAATCCCTTCCTGAGGCTTCACGGTGTTTATTTTTCCCTTCCCTTTAACCTCTCCAGGTGAATCGGTGCTTTTTCATCAGTATACAGTGAAAAATTAGAGCAGAGACATTCGTTCTTGTAGTTTGGGGGGTGCCCCAGTTGCTTGTGCTGGGCCTTGGTCCCTCTACTACGAATTTCCCCTGATTTTCCAATCTGTTTTGGGTGGGTTTTTTTGGCCCTGTATGTAACTAATCTGACAGTGACTTCCCTGTTCACCCCTTCCCCATGGCAAATTTGTTCATGAAAAACAAGCTCAGCGTGGCCCAAATGCTCCCTAGTCAAGGCTTTGCAGGAAGAAGGGCAACAACTCCCATGCAGGTAACATTTTATTACAATCTAACAGTGAAGGGCAAAGGAGTACAAAATATACAGAGGGGAACAAGGTAGAAATCTGGATTTGGTCTGACTACAGAGTCAACATTTCCAACAACAAATCACCAACATTTGTCTATTTTACCACTTCAGAGCATGTACTTCTAAGCAGCGTTTGTTTCAAATTCCATTCAGGAATTATATGATATTCCATTTAAACTCAGCTAGCCTTATCACCTGTGTGTTTTACAAACTCAAATGGAAGCCATTGGCACTGGAGCAAGCAGCAGCTGTCCAAAGTTGTCAAAAATGTGCAGGCTCTGACCTTTGAGGGAATGTGAGAGCAGGGGGAGGCTGCAGCACTTTCAGAGTCCAGGAGGATGTTTATAAAGAAATGCCACATCATGTGGCAGGATCCATGTCCCGAGTTGTCACAGGCTTTTTCACAGATGCATTAGGCAGCAGTGTGGCTTGAATAAACTTCTGCCATTCCAAACTTCCCTCCTGGATACAGAACATCCCAGAACTCTGTGTTTGTACAGGAGACTCTGCCCTGGCAGCCACATGCACCCAGTCTCTCCTGTCCTGCTGGTCAGCCCAGCTTAGTCTTGCCTCAGTTCCCATTTTCTCTTCTGTTTCTCTGAGTTTGAGTCTGCTTTTTTTTTTTTTTTTTTTTTTTTTATTTTTTTTTTTTAGCTGTTCTAGAAGGATGTAGGAAATTTGATGTAGAAAGGAGCCTTGTGCTACTCTGTGCAGGTGAGAATTCCAGTGAATGTGCCTCCCTTCTTCATCCTGTACCCACTCCTGCAAATCAGAATCTAAAGCTTTTATTGAAACCTTTCATTGATACCTACATCTCTATTCGTACATAAGTTTTTAGAGCAATTTGAAATCACTACCTGGGCTATTTGTGCCGTTATTGATCTGACCTTTACTGCCCGTGATCTGTTCTGGTCGGGGCTCAGGTGTGCAGGCTGGAAAGAGCATCCGCCTCCCTCACTCACCTCCTTGGCTCACTTCTTTTTTCCATATTGTTTCACAGCTGTTTTCAGCATTGGAAAAGTGGAGGAAATGGTTTTTTAACGTATCATTAAATTTTTTGTGATTTCTTAGTGGTCGCCAGCCAGCAATAGTATTTTTTCAAACCCGTAAGTTTCCTTTGACACGTGGGAACCCATCTACAAGTTGTTTTTTAAATTTTTTGTTGTTGTTGGAGCGCAGCAGCAGAGAAGCGACTTCTGTTGTAGTTACATCCTTAGGAATTGGTATCTTGAGATATTTAAGAGTATCCCTTTAATGGAGGTAAGGTCAAGCTCCCGAGAAGAGTTCGGTTAGAGAGCCTTGGTATCCAGTTACTGGGAGAAGCCCAGTGTTCTGGCCAGGCTGGGTTAGAGGCGGATGGGGTTATCCAGGACAGGCAGCACAGCTCCGGCCGGGGTTTGGGTTTGGGCTCGGGGCCCGCGGCTGGATCCTGTCCCCGGCCCCTGGATCGGGCTCCTTTCGCCGCTGTGCCCTCAGGAGTTTCCCCGTGCCCGGGAGGGGAGCGCCCGGCCCCGCCCAATCAGGAACCGCGGGGCGGGCGCGCGGGAAGAGTTTCCCGGGCTGCCTCGCGCCGCCGTGACGCGATGCCCCGGGATGGTTCGCGCCCAATGGGCAGCCACCTTACAAAGCTCCTGAGTGCGGGCGCAGAGAGCCGCGCGCTGATTGGCCGCGGCCCCGGCGGTGTTTCCGGCCATGCTGCGCCGGGCGCGATTGCATCATGGCGGGACGGAGGTGAGCGGGGGGCGCGGCCCGGGCCGGACCCTCGACCCCTCACGGCTCCGCCGGCCGGGGCGGGCTCAGGGGGCGACGGGCGGCTCCCACACGCGAGCGCGGGGCGGCTCGCAGCGGCGTGTCGGGGCTCTTGGGACGGACGGCACCTCTGGGGTGTCCCATGAAAGCGGCGGCTCGTGGCCCAGCAGGCGCCGGGGCTGTCACCGCGGTGACGGGGTCCGCCCGGGCTGGCAGCTCCCCTGCGGGCTGTGGCGTTATTAGCGCCTTTCCAGAGCTCGAGTTCTGTGTGTATAACGTCACGTTCCTGTGTGTTTTACTCCTTGGGTGCTGTACAGATTCTTTGCTTTTTCGGTAGTTTAGGGGTTACTTATAGTGGGTGCTTATTAAAGGTTAGCCTGATGCCTTATTGCAGGGCTTAATGCTTAGCAAGTCTTGATTTCATTAGTTTTCTGTACAAAGAACTTAAGGTTCCTTACAACGTGTAATATGTCTTAAGCATTCCCTTTAGCATTCTTTTAATGGGGGGCTTTGATGAATGAGCCCTTTTTATTGCTGCAGCTGCGATGATTTTGGTATCTGTAGCAAACGTTGCTCTCACCCCCCGGGAGCCTTTTGGAAACTGCCGAAAACATTTTTATTCGGTTTGGTGGTGACATGCTTAGAAAGCAGCTGTCAGGTAATAGAATTTAGTTGTCGCATGAAAGCAGTGTTCAGTAACTCAGCTAACACTGGTTTCTGAGTTTTTATTAAAAGTACATAGTTCAAAGTTATTTCAAGATGACCTAGATTTCTTTTTCTTGTTCACAATAATATGTTACATTTTTAATCAAGGTGGTTTGATGATAACAAAAATTTCTTAAGCCATCACAAGATCAAGTGTAAAACTGTGTTCGTGCCTAGCGTGAAGTGTTTGTGTTTAAAACCAGCATTGATTGATGAGTGTGCTTGTTGCTTCAGCGATGTTTTAATTGGCCTTTCAGCATTAAAGGAAAACCTTAACAGGGAGCACTCTGTTCCCATCCATCCTTCCTTTTGTTTTAAACCTGGTTGTTCCCATCCCTTCTAGAAATGGAGAATTTTGGTTACCAGGTTAGCAGTTTAGATTGATGTTACCCCAGAACAGAACCTAAAAAGGCAAGAATGGGGTGCCAGGTGTGTATGGAAAACAGAGCATGGTTTAAGTTTGGAGAAGGCAGCTGTAGGTGGAGAAAGGAGGCTCCTTGTCTTTGGAGGGAGCTGTGGTCTCTCACAGAAGAGTTTGTGGGAGAAGGTGACTGGAACAAGAGTAAGAGATTGATCATAAACCCCTGGAAATCAAGATACCTTTTGTACACCTTTGATTCAGCCTGTGTCTTTATACTTACAGTTTCTCAGTCAACAAAATGATGAATATCTTGAAATCCGCTTTTTAAAAATCATATATCTGGTGTATGTAACGTACAACAATGGGTTCACTTCATTCATAGTGGTGTTTTAATTGAGTCTTTATTGATTTTTAAAAAATAAATCTTAATATTTTAAAAAACACACTTGAACTTGCTTTTATGGTTTTAATGTATGTTTATTTTTTTCTTGTAGATAAGAAGCCCAGCATAAGTCTCAGGCTGCTGTAGTACAATCTCCAAACTTTGACACCTTTCCTAGTGAATGTTGTTATCCTCTAGAAAAGTGAGTGTACCTAATAAAGCCTTGCTTAATGGTGTGTTGTGTTAAACTTCTAGCACTTTTTGTCAGCAGAAAATGAATAGAGACCCCTCCTTGTGTTTACTGATCTCTGGAAATGTGAAGTGTTGTGTGAAAGTGGGGTTTTATTAGATGTGTTTGCATAATAATTTCTGTAGCTTGGTTTGTGATGTTTTTGCTCAGTCTGTGTTCAAGGTAATGAGTTGTCCTTGATTATTTTCTGATTTTAAAATACCTAGATTGCTTATAATGAGCTTTTTTTTTTTGTGCTGTAGAGATATTCATACCTGTCTATAAATTGATTATTAGATCTTGGATTTCTTGCTCAGCTGAGGTTGAGCCATGGCAAGATTTTCAATGTGCTTTTAAGCCAGTCCATTTAAAATTCTGCTTTGTAACTTAGAAAAAAAATAACTGGTGGTGATAGTTGCATATTAATTCCCAACAGTATTTTATTCCCTGTGCTTCTGATGCAATAAACTCCTGTTATTGCTGAGGGTGTGGATGGATTTGTGCCCTGTGGTTGCTGGACTCTGCTGTGCCTGTGCAGTGCTTCAGTCGAGTGAACGGGCCCACAGTGACGCTGTGATTCACGCAGGGAGTCTGTGATCCGTGAGCAGCCTCCACAGCCCGGTCACAGGCACACCCCAAACCCCAGCCTGCCTCTGATCTGCTCACTGACAAACACCTGGCAGCTGGGACAGGCTCCAAACCCTCCGCAGTTAGCACTGATTTGCCTGAGCTTGAGCTGAGGGCAGCATGCAGATCCTTAGTCCTCAGGTCAGCTGGCTTGTGGGAGATAAAAGCTTTAAGGCTGAATTCTTTTATCATTTCCATTGTCTCTGTGATCAGATCACTGAGAAATGACACAGCCTAATCAGTGCTTCGAGGTAGATTGGTGAAAACTGTCCTACAAGTTGTGTATAGAGTAGGTTATTACCTTTCCAAAATACATGCAGGCCATGTCCCTGTGTTCCTTGTCAGCCCCTGATTTCCCCTCCAAGTGCTGTGTTGCCTGTGCACCAGGTTGTGGGATTCTCAATAGTAATAATAATAATATGATAATTTGGGTTTATTAGTGGAGAGAATGATTTGTCATGAATACAAAAGTGGTGGAATTGGCCTGTAGCACATTTTTCCATAGGGGTTCAGGCCTTGAGCTGGCAGTTTTTGTGGTGGTCTGGGTTCCATTTAAGCAAATGGTTTGGAGCTTCAGCTGTAACTGGGAAGAGTTGTCTTCATGCATGTACCTGTGTTGCTGCTTTATGGTTAGTATTTACAAACCTGAGTAAATCACAAGTAAATGGCCTTGTGCCATTACCTGTAATTCTCTAATGCTGAGTGAAGCTCAAGGCTGCTGTAGCTACTTCTGGTGTAAGTGCTCAGGAGCAGCAGCTCTACAGTGAGAGGTGGGAGAACCCTTTTATTCTGTGCCATCATCTATCACAACCTTCATAAGCAGTTTTCTCCTGGTAGGGAGCTTCTGTCTTAAACACCCTCATTGCCCAGAGCTTTGCTTAGTTCTTGTCGTGACATTTTACTGAAATCTGACCCCTTTCCATCTCATTGCAGGTCTGGAACCAGGCAACTCTCTTGTGTGTTCCTCATTATGTTGAGAATTCCTCTTGCCAGTGTTGCTTGTACAGCAAGGAAGTGTAGCCTTACAAAACTCATGTTCATCTTTGAGTTTTTCAGTTGGGTTTTCAGTTGTGCTCTCTGCAGTCTGGCTGCTTTTAGGGGCATTTGAGAATGCTGGCATAGTCTGGAAATGCTCTTTTAAACATCTAAACTGTGTGAATGAATGTACAGTGGAAAAGAGCTCCTTCTTCAGTAGTTTAAAGTGAAACTCTGGTACAACTGGTGCTGAAGGGTCAGTTTGCGCTTGGAAAGCTTTTCCTAAGGAAAAAAACCCCAAACCTGTAACCAGAAAATAATTTGCCCTTTGACTGTTTTCTCTAGGAAACAAATACATGATAACAAAGGGAACAATCATAATTGAGTGAATGGAGAATCCTTTTCCTGTTCCAAAACTCTGGTGCCAGTCAGTCAAAATTTGGTTTTTTTTTTAATAGAATGCTTGCTTCCACGCCTGCAATGAATGAGGCTCTTTGGAATACCAGGCTTTGGATTGGTGATATGGATTTGTAAGATATAAGCTGTATTTGTGAAGTTACCTTTTTCTCACTTCTGTTCAATATGTATTTTTCTCTTCTCGATCCTTACTGGGAAAGAATGGTTCAACAAGTTCCAGAAAACATAAATTTTCCAAATGAGGAAGAGAAGATACTGACGCTCTGGAAAAATCTTAATTGTTTCAAGGAATGCCTAAAGCAATCAAAGAACAGACCTAGGTAAGAATCTGTTAAAAGCTGTAGCAACTGTGTGGCAGTGCAGGGTTGGCTGGGCTGTAATTACTCTTTGTTTTTCCTTGGTTCTGTAAATAGCAGCTGCTCCCTTTGCCAACAGCAGGCCTGGCTCATGCTGCTGTCCCTTTATATTTCATTTGGTAAAGAATCAGCAGTGTTCAAACAGTTGTAATAAACTTGTAATTTCCTGCTTGGTGGGTTTGTTAGAGAAATGGGGAGGTAAGCAAAGAATTCTTCCCATTGTGGAGCTGTTGAGCACCATGCTGGGGTGTTCCATGGGAATCCTGGTAGAACTGGCAGTGGTAGGAGCTGAACAAGTTGGAATGTTCCCTTCAGTCCCACTGCCAGTGTGGCACCGGTGCTGACTGATCACGGAAGAGGCAGGAATGGATATTTTCCTAGTGAAACACAATATAAGCACACAGGTAGAGTCACCCTGTCTGAAGGCCTGCTGCTCAGTTTTTGCTTTAATGAGGAATGTTCTGTGTTGTAGGTTTAACTTCTACGATGGCCCCCCATTTGCCACGGGGCTCCCCCACTATGGCCATATCCTGGCAGGAACCATCAAAGACATCGTCACCAGGTTTGCTCATCAGAGTGGTTTCCATGTGGACAGAAGGTTTGGCTGGGATTGCCACGGCTTACCTGTGGTATGTGTCACGAATCTACCTGCAGATGCTTTTGTTGGTTCCTCTTCCCCTGTTTTTCCCTGCTTTTCACTCGTGTTTCTGTTGCTTTTATACCTGGTGTTGCTAAAAGAGAAATGGAAGTTCCTTGTTCAGTGTGTTTCTCTGGCTTTGTGTGTGGTGACTTCAGGAGCTTCCCACTGGTCACCTGCACTCTGTTCATTGCTGTGAACCTGTATTTATTTGGTACATATCTCAGAAACTGATTTTTTGTTCATTTTTCTAAAGATACTAAAGAAACAGTCACGCCAGGGTGAGCCTTTGAAATCCCTGCCAAATTCAGGTGCAGCTCTCATGAAATCTCAGAAGGTTAAAGAAGACCCCTGAGCCTCATCACAATGCATAGGACACAAATAAACTATCCAGGGAAATCCTGAAAGCTTTTGATAACAGGGTATTTTGTTTGGTTGTTTTCCACACTCCCAGGAATATGAGATTGACAAGACTTTGGGCATTAAAGGGCCGGAGGACGTGGCAAAGATGGGGATTGAAGCTTACAACAAAGAGTGCAGAGGGATTGTGATGAGATATGCCAAGGAATGGGAGGTGAGTGAAGGCTCAGTCCGTATTCTGCTGAGCATTTCTAAATGTGTTTGTGCAGAAGTGTTTCAGGTAGGGTGAACTTCATCCTTCTGATTACATACATAAATCTCATGTCTTCAAGCTCCTGTGTTTCCCTGTAATCCTGAAAGGGGAACAAAAAGAGCACCATTGTAGCTCAGAACAGACTGCTGTGCTGTCAAGAGGAGGTTCCTTGCAGGTTACCTGGATCTCTGAAGTGTCTGATCAGCTACACTGAACAAATCATGGATATGTTGAGCATTGTCTCTTTCCTTGTGTTTTCTCTTCATATAGAAAATTGAAAGATCTGTCATTGGTTTTCAAATGGAGCCATTAAAGAAAATTAACATTAACCTCACTGCTTTTCTGCTCCTCCTTCCCCACAGTCTTTTCATTGCCAGAGCACAGGGCAGCAGCTTGTATTTTTGGAAGAGCAGAAATTCTCACATCTGGTTTTGTCACAAGAGGTGTGGGTAAACCCTCACTCTTCCCTGAGAATCTTGGTGTCAACTTTGCATCCCAGGAACACTGAGAGAGTGTTGGTGTGTGAGAATGGTAGTTCTCTAAAATGATTTCCAGTAAAGCTTTATCTTAACCTTCATTTTTCTTCCTAGGCAGAACAGTCCTAATTATTTTAATTTTTCCTCGTGCTGAAGCTGTTCTACTTCATCACACTCCTCTGCATATTCTCTAGTCCTGCTGTATTTCTTTTCATGGAAGTACCAATTTCTTATTTGAGTATCACTTGCCTCTTGCCCTTGGGAGCATTTTGAAGTTCTGGCCAGTGTCTGAAGAAATCAGGGTTGCCTTGGGTAGAGTAGCTGTGGCCTAGACCTCAGTGAGTGGCTAGATGAAAAGCAGACAGTTTGTTTTTTTCAAATGTACATTCATTGTTGTACTTCAAACCCATTATCAAGAATTCTTTGTTGCTTTTAGAAATAAAAATAGAAATACTCATTTTGGTTTGTTGTGATGCTTTAACCCCAGCTGGCAGCCAAGTACCAGTGAGTGGAGATAAGAACAGTTTAATTGAAACAAAATAAAATCATATAATGATGCTGATGATAGTAGTAGTAAAAGAGAAGGCGGGGAATAAAAGCCAGGAAAATCAAGTGATTCCCTGTCTGGTTGCTGAGTGATGCCCAGCCTGTCTGTGCACAGTGACTGACAGCTCCTGGCCAACCCCAGTTTCTGTGCTGAGCTCGATGTCCTGTGCTCTGGAATGTCCCTTTGGCCAGTCTGGGTCAGCTGTCCTGGCTGTTCTCCCACCCAGCTCCTTGTGCAGCTCCTGGCTGGCACAGCCTGGCAAACTGAGAACTCCTTGCTTAGGGTGAGCACTGCTCAGCAGCACCTGAGCCAGCAGTGGGTTAACAACATTATCCCCCTCCTAAATCCAGAACACAGCACTGTACCAGCTATGAAGAAGAAAATTATCTCCATCCCAGCCAAACCTAGAACATTTGTGTTTCATTTTCCATACCTTTTACTTTGCTGAGCTTCAGCAACTGGTATTTTTGCACCACTTGATCTTATGGGTGGTGAATGGATTTTGTATTTTGTTTTGTTCATAAACTTGTGCATGTATGTGTGTATTTTAGGTGATAAATAAAAACAATGAAATTTGTTTAAATATCTTTTGACTTGTAATAAATTCAGATATTTTGGAATGTTGCTAGGAGAGGAATTACCAACATTCCTGGTAGATAGTGTTTATTTTCTACCTGGAGTGGTTAGCAAATATTTGAGCCTCATGAAAAAACACAAAAGGTTCCTTGGTTGTGTGAGATCTTACAATGCTAAGACCAAACACAATGCTCAAACTTTGTGGATCATTGTGCTAATCAGTCCTAGGCTGTGGATCTTACTGGTGGAATGTCAGAGTGGCTTAAAGGTCAGGATGAAAACTGATCCATGTCAGGAGCTCAGGTGTTGTATGAAAACGTAGAGGTGAGAGAATGAAAGTGCTTTGTGTTCATTTTGCTGGTTTGACATTCAGTATGGGCTGTGCCCAGCAGTGTCAGGACAGGTGTCCCTGGCTTGGCTGTCTGGAGCTGGGGCTGTGAAATCCCACTTGTCCCAGTGAATCCCAGAGCTGGCTCATTCCTCATCAGTGTCTGGATGTGACCACAATCTGTCCTCAGATGGGCTGGCACCTGTCACTCCTGTGGCTTTGGCAGCCCTCTCATGGCTTTGGGAAGTCAGGGAAGGCAGCTGGCCCTGGGATAGTTTGATAACTCGTCATGTATCAATTTCTTTCAGCATTTCTTTGTCTTCAAGTTACATCATGTTTTCATGTAACTGAAAGCTGATAGACTAGGGCTTCTGGGTTTTCACTGTCTCTGCAACAAGTAGTCTTAAAAATAGAAGTAAGACCACTGTAATGAAAAGAAATTTTCAGGCATTTGAACCTTGGCTGAACCTTGAGTGATCCACCACTTCTATTTGATGAATGATCCAAGTGATCTACCATTTCTGCTGGGTTGAACACATTTGCCTGTTATGTGACCTTGGTTCTAAATAACACACTCATGGGCTTCATTCCTTCCTTATTTTTGCCTGTTTAAATACACTGTTTAGAACTATTATCAGGCTAAAATATTTTATAGATGCATTTCATTGATCTGGGACAAACACTGCTCTTAAAAACCCAGCTGATTTTTATTTTACAGAATAAATATTGGTAATGTGTCATGATGATGCGTTTTTAAGACGCCTTTCAATCTCTGTGTTTGTATCTTGACAGTTCAGTGTTACCAGATTAGGACGCTGGATTGATTTTGAAAATGACTATAAAACTCTTTACCCCGAGTTCATGGAGTCTGTGTGGTAAGTGAACATGCATTGCTTTATGGATTTGCAATGTGAAAAAGGCTTCAGTCATTGCAAACATGTGTTGGTCCATGTATCACTAGTACTGTTCTGAAAATGCCAAATGCAGATAAAGCATCAAGCAGAGTAATTCAAGTGATGTGAAATCTCTTCGTGTCCAAGTGATGGAGTTAATTACCCCATTTTTTCCTTCTTCAGGATAGCAGGGCTTTGCAAAATAAAGCACCAGTACTGCCTTTAGTGAGCCCTGAAATCTTACTGCTCCGTGTCAGCTTAAAGGCAGTTCTGAAGATCTATTAATATGTTCCTTGGTTGGTTTAGGAAATTACATTATATCTCTGCATTCTTGATGTTCTTCACACTGTCAGCTGTAAATGGGCAAACTGTCCAAGCTCAGTTTAGCTCCAAACCTCTTCTTCAAGCCTGAATTTAGAGGCTGTGAATCTGCTGTTATCTTTTTCTTGGCAGCACAGTTTGACAACTGTCTTGGACTCCTGGTGCAGAGCTTAATAAAGTTTGGGTGTTTTGGCAGTGTGTTCTGGGTGCCTGTTTGGATTTCTAAAGACAAGACATTCTTACAGGTTAGGGATAATCAGATTGGTTTAACTCAGTAAAGAAATGGCAGATTTGGGTCTTTTGGGTGATAGAATGACAAGGTGAATTGAAGGGAGAGGTTTAACAGAGGATATGCTGACAAAAAGCCATTGAAAAGCAAATTATGTGCATATTAAAGTATTATTGAATGTTCATTAATATTAGTTTTACTAATCAGCTTTAATTGTATAGTTATTTTCAAAAAGTTCTGATAATGGATTTTTAGATCTTCCTGAAGCCATTGCAGAGGACTGAGGTGCCAGTGAGATTTCAGTGAGCATTGGGAGGATGGTGGGAAGGCAGCAGATGTTTAACTCACTCAGCTGAAGAAACCCGGCATAATTACAAAGCCAAAGCTGACGAGAAACCTTCATTTTGTAAATTACAAAAATACTTAGTGGCACCTCATATCCTGTTTAACTGGCAGCTTAAAAACCAAACCTGCCTTGAGATAGCTGCAGGGTCTCTCTCGGCAGCCCAAGCCTGTTTTTGGTGGTTTGTTTCTCCCACCACCTCTTTAAAAGGCAGTTTCTGGTCTTTCACCTGTGTTACAGAGATCACCTCCTCTAATGCTTGCTTTGATACAAACTCTAAATGATAAACTTTGGATCTGAAAACTCAGTGAGATTTCAGGAAGTATGTAGGCAGACAGCCTCTTAATTTTGTACTTTTTTTGCTTCTTGATACTGTTAAGTTGCTGTTAAGTCATGTAGTGGAATACATTTTCTGTTTTTAAAAATTGGGACTTTTTTTGGAAAGTCTCCTAGGACTGTCTCAGGACTGAGGGAATAATGCTTAAAAAGAACCCTGTCACTGCAGTTTGAGTGGTGCTTTTGTCAGGGTAATGCACAATTTCCTAAAAATTAAATAAATTGGATGGTTACCCAGGCAATCATCAGACCCACAGGGTGTTACTGCAGTTACTTTTTATGTCCATCAGGAGTGTTAATTTGATCTGTAGGTTCCAGCATGCTTCTCTCACAATTGATTCCATTTTTTTCTGAGCTCCTTTTGAAATTCTGTAAAAAAGTTTTAAAATGGAGTGTCCAGCTATGTACAAAAGAGAAACTGCAGATTAATTTCTGCATTGGCCTGTCCAGTGGTTTTACTTTGTTGTTATTCTGTCTGTGGGAGTACAATGCTGATTTTAGGCCCAGAAAAAAAACCCAGATTATGAAAATGGTAGTGAGCATAGATGGCATCTGTAGGTTTTGTGGTTAAAATATGGTAAGGAGCTTGTCTTTAGTCATATAATCAGCTAAACTAGTCTGTTTAGGTTATTTTTTTCTGGTCTGTAGCTCTTCCTGCACCTCTGGAGTGGTCTCAACTGGAATTTCTTTGTGACATGTGGTGTTGTCTTCCATGTTTCTGTTGAGTTCAGTGAGATAATCTAGTACTTGTGGTAAAGGTTGTTTTCAGTGATGGCTGATTTAATCCAAATGATTTAGATTTGAAGTGTTTAGGACTCAGACACCAAATACATCTGTTGTACAGTGTCTCTACAAAACAATATTAATAAGCTCAGAATGCTAGAGGGCATTTCTTCTTCATCTTTTATGATTGTTCCGGTAGAAATGACTACTTTGTTGGCATTTTGATGCTCTGTCATATGATGACTGACTAAACTGAATTTCCAGCCTGCTAAATTTTTACTAACAACAAAACATTCATTGGTAGAATTGTGGTATCCTGGCAGAATTTGTCAGGGGAGGATTGAAAGTTGGTGTCAGTAAGAGGTGATACTGTGCTGGTTTTGCTTGTTAAGATATAGTGAACTCTGCACATATTAAACATCTTAAATAGAACTTTTAAGTTCTAATTCTGTACAATTTGTCCTGCAGCCAGCTTAGGTCTCAATTAAAAAGTGTCCTTCACTGGAACAATGCAGTGAGAGATTTCTTGAGCTGGCATGGCAGAAACATAAACCTGTTCTTGCCTTTTTTCTGTACAGTCACAAGACACATCCAGTGAAATGGAGTGTGATGGGAGCTTAAACTTCTTAGAGAGGTGGTCTGAAAGAAACGTTTGGGAGTTGGAATAACTATAAATGATTGTCTTCACTGCTGGCTCGTTGCATAGGTGCGGTCTGGGTGTGAGTTTGCCCCTGGAGCAGCTCTCCCTGGGCTCCAGGGAAGGACCCTGTGGGGTGAGGGGATGTGGGGATGGCTCTGCTGCTCCCGGGTGATGCCCAGGGCTTGGCCTCTCCTCCTGCTCCTCTGAAGGGCTGCTCGAGCAGATTCCTGTCACCATCTAGTGCCCAAGTGAGCAACTGCGGGCTAATTCCGTGTTAGAGGCGGCCCTGAGCTCCCCTTGGTGACAGAGCTCTGTGAGGAGGTGCCAGGGACTGCTGGGCTCACATCCGACCTGCCCTGAGACAGGCCCAGGACTCAGCTCTAAACCAGAATGATCTCGGAATAACAGACCTCTGAACAGAAATTCTCCTAGTAGATTTCTCCTAGTAGAAATCCCTATTGCATTCTGTGTATTCCATGACTAATGATTCTCTAGAGAGATACTGGTCATAGAAATCTGGATTGTCCATTTTTCTATGAGCTGTGTGCGTTTTTTTTCCTCATTCTTGTATTTCTTTTGTTCTTTAAGTTCTCTAGTCCCCCTTGTTGCTACCTTCCCACCATTCCAGTCCTTGTTGTGTCTCCTTACCTGTGTTTTGAAGGAGGATTACACTGCATTCCCATGGGTGATCTTTGGGATAAGTCTGCCATTCATTTTAGATATTCAGATTTTCTGTTACATAGATATTTTGCATTTCTGGCTTGATCCAGAATCTCTCCACAAACACACTGATCCAAAGATTACAGCTTGGAGGGTAGACCTGGAGCAGGATGATCTCTGTATGCCAGAATTTTAAAGCTTTCACTGGTAGTTGAACATAGAATTTGCCAACTTCTGTAACAATTCCTAGGCCCTGGAACAAATAAATACTTTTCCTGACTTTCTTAAGGAGCTGTCTTTCCAAGATGCTGTTCTAAAGATAGGTTTCCACCTAGGTTTGTGCTTTTTTGATTCACATCCAGTGTTTTTTGAGTACTTTTTTCTGGGTCCTTTTTGTCCCTAAGCATCTGTTTTTGATTGTGGCTTTCTTTTTATCTTGTCTTTCAAGTGTTGTTTATGAGTCCCAGGAAAACCTTTTCCTCTGCTTCCCATGGTGCTGTTAGGATGCAGTGTTTGCTGAACTTTTAAATGACAGGGCTTCTTCCATAGAATGGTGTTTGTGCCTGGATTTGTTTGGTAGGTCTACAGAGGCTGTAAAATTCTCATTTTATCTTGATATGAACTAATGGGAGGTCACACAGCAATAATTTTGCCCATTTACCTAAAGTACCATGGATATGTTGAAATCATAGACCTCTAGATCCTGCCTTCCTAATGCCCACACAACTGTTTACAGTTCTGCTGTTCTTAATTTAGAGAGGAAAAAAAGGGGGAAAAGCACTTTATATGCGTTTGAAAATAAATCTCAGTGTTAGTTATGGTTAGTTCTCTGGAAAGGTTGGAATTTTCTAACCCTGAGAAAACCTTTAGATACTGATCATTGCAAAGAGGGCTCCTTGATCCCCCAAAGGAATGGCATTAAGAGCTTGGGAAGATCCAAGATCAAATGCTTCTCTTTGATGTGAGCTGGATTTGTGTGTTTGAGAAGTGCAGCTTGCTTTTGCATCTGCTGGGCACAGTGAGAGATGTTGGATTTTGTGGGGGTTGCCAGGGGTGTTTGGAGTGCTGCATTGACTGATACAGTATCTTTTGGAAACAAGATCTTCCTTTGCAGGAGTTTGATTGTATCCATGTGGTGTTTTTGTTCTGTGTATGTGACTTGGATGAACAAATACAGCAACAAGGTTCTGTTTTTTTTGGAGTTCTGGGGGGAGCAAGGCTTTGTTATTGACTGGGCTCAAACCTCGTGACGCTTCAGGAGCAACAAACTGTCACCACTTTGGAAGTTAAACATTCCTTGCACCTTTAGGGACCAAATTCTCTCTTAACAGGAAGCTGAAATATGCATCTTGATGTTCACCTTTTCCCAAACTGTATTTTTCTTCAGTAAAGGTTTAAGTGCTGCTCCCACAGCCAGGAGGATGCAATTAAATTTATTATGTTTGAGAAGAAATGTGGCAGAATTAGAGGAACAGAGTTTGATTTCTCACTTCTGTGAGTAAATATTGTTTCTTGTCACTAGAAGGGAGCTCTGTGGTTTCTTTAGATTATTATTTTTTTTCAGAAAGCATTGCAGTTTCAATTTTGGCTTACAAACCTGAGGCCCCTTTCTTGCAAAGTGTCAGCATTTTTCAAACATACAGGTTAAACCATGCTTTGTCAGGTTATTATCTAAAATACCGTGATGACTTTTTAATCAAAACATGGTCTGCATCTGTAAGTGACTCTGAAGTGTTAGAACCAGGCTCATCTTTGGCTGGTGCTGTGTTTCAGGTGGGCACTGCTGCAGGGAGCTCTGTCTGGTGGTCATACACCAGCAGCTCCCAGAAGCTTTTTTAAGGAAACCATTTAGGTGCTTTTTGAGATAACAGAAGCACTTTTATAGTGATAATGAGGGCTATGGCATCAAACAGCATCTTGACTCTACCATAATTCTATTTATTCTGTTGGAATGGCTTAGTGAGGACAAGTTGTGCTAAACTCCAAGTGAGTGCTCATTGTGGTCTGTGAGGAGCTCGGGGGAAGGAGGAGGTCTGGAATTCCATCCCTGTGCTGCAGAGCACAGCTGGAGCCCGGGGTTTGCAGTGGGATGGGATTGCCACAGGAGGGAGATGCCGGCCTGGCTTGGGAGCTTGGCAGCTCCACGCAGTGCTCACCTTTCCCAAGCAGCTCCCTGAGTTTACAGTTACATTTACAGCTGAATTAAATATTCAGCGTTTCTCTGAGTAGTTTTTGTGTGCTGTTAGTAGGCAGTGCTCTATAGAAAGTCAAGTGGAGCCTTTTTCTATAGGTATTTTAGTTACTGTTTTTGAAACTCAAATAGAACACCTTCAGCAGGAATGCTGTCACTTGTCACAGGCTGCATTAATTATGCTCTGAGGGGGTAAGCATACATTTAAAGTTATTTTAACTCCCACAAAAACTTGTGCAGTTATAGCCGGCTCAAATTTTTGTGCTGAAAGCTGGTGAAACTATATTCAAAGATGATTTTTATAAAAGACTGGTCTAGATTTATACAAGCTTAAGCTGATAAAATCTCTGTTGTAAAATAGAAGCATTCCCTGCAATGTTTCAGATTTGGGTTGGGGCTCAGGCAGCCACATCTTGCCTGTGAGTGACATTTCTTGCTTGAACAAGGTTTCTTTGGAGTTGTGTGTAAGGTAAAGCACCTTTGTAAGAATTCACAGCTCTGAGAGACTCCTGGGTTTGGCTCCTCCATGGCAGAACTTGATGCTGCTGAGGCTCTCTGAGGATTTTTCCATCTCACACTTCAGATTATAGAATTTTTCTGATGTTAGTGACCACTCATAGGAGAGTTGTTGACTTCTACTGGAGGCCCATGGATGAATCTGAGTGGGCTGCACGTCTTTTCCATGTGACATTCTGTATTTTCCCCAGCTGCCTAATCTGCAGTGTGATTATTCTGATTAAGGCACCATAGGACTTCCGTGTCAGCAAGCCAGGGCATGTCTTTTGATATTCTTACTTTGGGCTACAGGTAAAATCAGTGCAATACTCTGCTTGTGTTTTGTGTTGAAGGTGATAATTTCAAGACACTGACTGAAATGCAGGTCCAGATTCTCAAGCACAAAATGACAGCCTGTAGAAAAAAAGTGCTGCTTGCCAGGATGGGGTTGGTTGCTTAGCAATGAGCTATTTATCTGCAAAGAGACCCAGAAAAGAGATCGGGATGGCTGGAAAACACAGTTTGAATAAAGGAGCTTTTAAAGTCAGCAGAGTTTAACAGTTTTTATGTGAAATTGGAAATGACGAGGCTCTGCATTTGTGAGTTGAAGTTGGCAGGATTATTTAAGGCTTGCCCTCTCCTGCCTTGCAGCCTGCAGGCTGTGCCACTGAGTGTGCAAGTCAGCAAGACATGAGAAGCTGATAAATGTTGATGATCCTTGAGGAAACCCTGGAGTATGCAGGGTTTGTCCATCACATGGACACCTGGAGTTGCTGTGTGAAGTGTTTCTCTTCCAGCTTCCATTCATCTTGAGCATTGACTCAATTTGTCTCTTGTAATTTTAAGTGCTGTCTTGATTATTTCAAGAAAACACAAGGATCCAGCTATGCTGCAGGCTGTCCTGATGATTTCCTGAGCAGAGTTAGAGCTTGGTGTGAGACTGTGATCTTGGGAAAGATCTGAGTTCAAAGGAGAACATTAAATTGCAGCACCATAAAACTGAGTTCATTATTTTTCACTGTTAGCTGTGCCCTCCTGTGGAAAATGCTCTCAGATTATCAGGATTTACTCGGGCTGGGTTGCAGGTGTCTCTGACCTGGATCTGTGTCTCTTCTGTAGCACTGGTTGCTGCAGCAGAAATTTAACATCATGGGAGAAGTGAGCAGCCATGTCACTACATCTCATCTCTAAATTATGGCTGATTTCAGCCTTGTTAATTGTTCAGATTTCAGATGATCTTTGCATTCAGGAGATCTGAGCAGGTATTTAGATGGAACACAAATCCATATTGCTGATTAATCTATGTGCTGTGCAGCCAGTGCATGGAATACCAAGGTGCTAGAACCAGCTAAAGCTAAAAATCTGCCAGAAATGGCAGTTGCAGTCAATTGCCTCTTTGCCTTTTGAATTGCACATATTGCCTTTAGTTTATGGTGGATTTTTAAAAATCAAGGTGTCATTCAGAAAGAAACTGCAGCTAGAACAGAAACCCCATTTTGCAGTTTATTTACTAAATGTGAAACACCAAATTATTCCTTGTTCCTTGTGTACTTCCAGGTGGAAGTTTATTTTGCAGTTTATTTACTAAACTTGAAACATCAAATGATTCCTTGTTTCTTGTGTACTTCCAGGTGGGTTTTCAAGCAGCTCTATGACAAAGGACTGGTGTATAGAGGGGTTAAAGTCATGCCTTTTTCAACTGCATGCAACACCCCACTGTCCAACTTTGAGTCCCATCAGAACTACAAGGTAAGTTGCAATCAGATTTCTCTGTTTTCTTCTGTTTGGATTCGAAAAGCTTTAGTACCTTTTGCTTGCTGGCACCTAAGCATGTCATTACACTCCAAGTTGGTAGTAAAAATCTAGGTAAATGGGTTAATTTTGATCCTATCTTGCTGTATTTGTTTGGATCACTTGATCTTGGACTTCTTCCTTGGTTACTACTTACAGGTGTTTAAAGCACACACTTTGTTTTATTGTGGTAAATTCCTCCCTCCTTGGGCTCTCGAGGTGATATTGCAGTAGTGGATTTTTATGCTGAATTTTCAGAGGAAAGTTGCAGTTATCTCTGTGTGTGCACATCTGAAAAGAAGAGGGTCTTTGCCAGGGTTTGAATCTTCTGTGAGGGGATTCATAAGGAATGTCAGACTCTGTAGCTGCAGGAAAATGGCTCTTCTAAAAACCATTAATTTATATTGGGAAGCACCAGAAAATGTTTTACCTAATACAGTGCAGGGTTTACTGTGGTTTATAAAACGATCCTTTAAAAATGAGTGACAGATAAATCAAGTGCAGCTTCTCACTTGCAGTGAACTCATGTTCAAATATGTGAAGGCAGAACTCGTGTCCCAGTTTTCCAAATTCCACTTTAGTTTGTGGATAGAGATTTTGTATCCTTTCCAATCCTGACCCAGGCCTCCATATCTTTATATTGCAAATCTTCCTCTTGCATTGTAAGAGCAGAGAGCCAGCACAAATTGTACATCTGGTCTCTGCATCTTGCCTAAAAAAGACCAGTTTTCTGGCCAGAAATAGTGTTTTAAAACCAGTGTTTAAATAGACTTGGAGTACAATGCAGCCCACAGATACCAGAGCTTTCAGTATTGCTGAGGGGTATTTATACTGAAGAAAAAATGGTTTGGGATTTATAAAAGAGAGATTTGCAAAGATATCTTGACATTTGTGATTGTCTGACAACTGAAATAATTACTTTTCTTGTCCTTATTGACTGACATTTCACACAGTCTCAGATTCATGAGCTTTCTTTAGAACAGAGACTATTTTGGAGGGTTTGTGTGTGTGTGTTCTCTTTTTCCAGAAAGCTGCAGTTCTTATCTCTTCTTGAGCCTTAATGAAATATTTAGATGCTGTTTCTTACTCTAGAACCAGAGGTGTGTGTGGGTGGGATGCTGCTCTGCCACTCCATGCAAAAATAATCTTTCTCATCTGCTAGAAGTGGTGTTTGGAAGTTGTGGCTCTGTGAGCTGACGGGATTTATTCCTGGTGAGCACAGTCGTTTCTGGGTGTGAGGCAGCTGTTGCCTTTCTCACAGTGGAAAGCAGCCTCTGGCTGCTGTTTATTGATCCTTTGAGAATTAGGACACACAGCAGGAGCAACAGGACACAAGAAGCACATTCAGAACCAGAGCTGGGTGTTCCAGTGCACACCTGAATTAACAATGCCAGCAGCCGGTACTGCGTTAAACTGAAGAAGCTGTGTCTGCAGATGAAATTTCAACAGCTAAAACACAGTGCAATTACCTGTCAGGCTGGATGGTGCTTTTTATGCTTTGCCAGTTGTTTCTGTGTGCCTGGTGAGCTCAGTGCTTCAGCAAGCAAAGCGAGTCGCCTGCAGTGCTGCCTTGCACTTGGTGCAGACAGAGCCGAGCGCTCGATCGCTGCCTGGTATCGAGCGCTGGCCACGGGTTATGTAATATTTATGTTTTACTGTTCACTGCACCAGATGTTCACAGAAAATTCCCTCTGGAGCAGCCCTCAGCTCAGACATAAATAGCTGCCTGTCCCATGATGCCATTATTGTTCCATGATGCTGGATGGAAAGCAGAGCGCCTCGCACGAGACGTGCCGAGGCCGCAGGACCTATTCCTGGCTTTGGGGTTGGTGTGCACGGCACCCTCTGAGCTGGCATTTAGAATTTCATAGTGAAAGTTTCACGTTTGCAGGATTGGACTTGCTTTTACAAGCAGCATTTTATTGTATGTGAAATGTGAAGTGACTGCATAGGGTTGTACTTGGCTGAAAGAAAAAAAACTTGTTTTCAGGGGAATTTTTGGACTCATTTGAAGGTGAAATTTTATGGAGTAGCTGACAAAAGTCTCCTTCCCTGAGGTTTTTTTTACTCCTAAATATTGACATACTTGTGTTTTAGGTGCCCCAAAGATTTGCCACCCCTTGTTAACAACAGCTTCTTAATTAGACATGAATAATTTCATGTGATGGCTGTTCTTCCTAATCCCAGGCTGCAGAAGAAAATGTGGAAAAGGCTTTGTTTAGCAGTATCTGAGAAACTGCTGGTTTTCCTGACCCTTGAGATGGATTCTAAACTTTGAAACTGAGGTTATAATAGGTACCTAAAGGAACTGCACTTGTCTTCCTTTGTTGTTTTGGCAGCAAATTCCCCAAATCTCTCTGCTAATGGGAGATTTTAACCCTATGGCCTTGCTAGACTGACAGACTGCACTGGTGCAATGAGAAACTCAGTGACTGGTGCTCTATTCTGACTTTAATTAGCTGCCACTTCACCTTTTACATCACAGATTCCAGTGATGAACTAGGCCAGTTGCAAGAGAGGTTTGGGTGCATGGCAGTGAGAGTGACTGCATCTTAGATTTCCATTTTCTCACTAACACAGGCAGTAAAGCCTTTTTTGCTCCCCTCTCTTTTTACCCTTGGACTTTATCTTGTTTTTCAGGATGTTCAGGATCCTTCAGTGACCGTGAGCTTCCCATTGGAAGAAGATCCAAGTGTTTCTCTTGTTGCCTGGACCACGACTCCCTGGACCTTGCCCAGCAATCTGGCCCTTTGTGTTAACCCAGAATTGCAATATGTAAAACTGAGAGGCAAGTGATGAACACCTCTTCCTTCAGGGCCTGTGAATATGTACTGATGTTTTGTATTTTGGACTGGTTTATGTTAAGTTTACAGAGCTTTTCTGGGGTTGAACCTGTGGTAGTTTGAAGGAGGAGATCGACTTTGGATGTGGCTGATGATTTCCAGCTGCTGTGCTCTTGTTATTTAACATGAATTGTGAGGACTAATCCTTAAAAAATACTGATAGATGAAATAAAGAATAATAAAAAAAAGGCATGTATGTGTTTGTAGTCTTTAATTATACCTTCATCTACAAACATCTCCCCTTTTTTAAAAAAAATAAAATAGTAGGAATTTCCAGTTCCAACATAACCACATGAATCTGTTGTGTGCCCAAGGTGATGTTAAACATGAAGCTGTGCAGGGTTTTCTTTCTTTGGAGAGACCTAAGTATCTGTCAGTTTGCAAAAGTTTTAACCTAAATTTGGTCATCTTAAAAAGAAATACTGGGTATTTTCAGAAATAACACCTCACTTGTCTGAGGGACTAAGCTGGGTTTGGATGTCTTTGGCTCATGGCTGTGAGACAGTGACCCTGAATTGGCAAGGTGGCAGCCTGAATAAAATTTGTCATTGAAGTTAGGAAATCTGGGTGGGTTGGGGTAGAAAATGAGTTTTCTTCTTAACATTTCACTTTTTTTTGGTGTTAACTTTCTTTGTTGGTATATACTTCTTTTATAAAGAAATCCAAGCATGTAATTGAAATAGCAAACCTCAGCAAGGCTGCATAAAGTGCAGTAATTACCTTACAACTTAATAATACTGATTTTATGTAGTAATTGTCCATCTTCCAATTGTTTCCCTTCGTTTCAGTTACATTTACTGAAACTTCTCAATTGCTTTTTTTATTTGGCTCAGCAATAATAGACAAGATAAGGTATTCCTGCCTCAACAAAACGCTGAAAATCCTTCATCCTGTGGTTTCTGTTTAAACTTAGCCTTTGGAAAGTGTTCCGTAACTGGCTGTGTGGGGGAAAAGGAGCTGGAAAGCAGTAAAAGATTATTCTGGACAGTTTTATTGTTGCAGTGATACCATCTTGCACATATTGAACTGTTTCATTATGGTGCAAATGAGGGGATTCAACTGAGATTTGTGAAACTCCTGTTTTATTTTCTATTCCAGATAAGGCCACAGGGAAGATTTACATTTTGATGGAGTCCAGGCTGGTGGCACTGTACAAATCTGACAGTGAATATCAGATACTTGACAGGCAAGTACATAAATGACTGCACTTGCTAACTCTCCGTGTTTTTCTAGATCAGAAGTTAAACATTTTCAAGAAGATGGATTTCCCTGCATGTGTGTTTGTATTGCAGTAATCTGTAAAGGGAATTGAAATTTACTGGAACTAACTGGTCTTGTATGTGAAGCTACAAGTAGAAAAAAGTTTAATTGGGTGCTTGTATTGTGGTGAGGAAAAAAGGCTCCACAGTTCATCCCTTTCCTGTGTGTTCTCATTAATATAAAAGATTGAGAAAATGCTGGAGGTGGTTCAGATGCCTTCTCCTGCACATTATGGAAAGATTTAAAGGGAAATGGGCAAAACAATCCCATTGTTTTCAGCAAATAAATATTACTTCTGTAGTTAGTGGCAGTCACTGCTTTCTGCAGAGTGCTTATTCATCTTGGCTAGGTGGAAAAATAGGAATTATTTAAGGAGTCAGACTGGGCAGGGGGTGCAGGTACTGAATTCTGTAGCTCTTTTAGACAGAATGTGTCTTGGCTTCTCTTAAAGCTTTTGTATAAACCAACAGCCTGTTAAGGAGGTCAAATACAACAAATACTTGTTTGCTTCATTCAAACAGACCAGAAAACCCAATAAAACCCCACATAACCACAATAAAAAAAATAAAGACTAGTAAAGTTTTTGAGAATGATAGCCTTTCTTCACTGGCATGAGTTATTTCTATTTTTGTCTTTTTATCAAGCAGTTGAAAGCTTTAAATTGAACAAATAGAGGATATTTCAGCTAAGCAGTTGCATGTAATCATAAAATTAGGGAAGCACAGAGCTGGAACGTTTAAGATGTTTCCTATTCTGATGGCTCAGACTGTGTCAGTCGAATAATTTTATATTTCTGCAATGGTTTCCCTCCTTCCCTGCTCTATGAGAATACTCTTAATCAGTCACTTGGTCTGTACCAATTTAAGCTGGTGTTCAGTTTCTAAAGATGATGTTCAGTGCTCTTATTTTTCAGGGTTGGCTGAACTTCTGATCTCTGGAGTTATTTCCACCCCTCTGAGTCATCACTGAAACCACTGAACAGTGTCAGTGTTAGGATGGTCCAGGACACCACTGGGAATTTTCATTTGCTCTGATACTGAATTAATGACTTTCTCTTGAAGTGGTGGTGCATCTACCAGTCCAAGTATTTGTGTGTGTTGGACTGATAAAGTGGCAAAACTCTCACCAACATTAAGACCTAAATTTGATCTGCTTGCTTGCTATCTAAGCTGCTACGTCTGCCCCAAAACATTTGGCTTTGTGTGGCTTATTCTTGACAAATTCACATTGTATGTTCTTTAGCACTTCACTTACTAAAATCTCTTAATCACTTAAAGTTGAATCAGGTTGTCAGACTTGTTTCAGTGGTTTTTAGGACCAGCAGTGCTTCAGTTCTCTTGGGAAATACAGATGCCGTGCTCCTCTGTGGTCTTTTGAAACCTGTTCAGAGTGTCTAAAAACTAAACCTGCTATCAAAACCACTTTATAGTCTTAAGTATTTTTTAATACATTTGCTTTGGGCTTAAAAAAGAAGCAAGCCAGCCCAGATTTAATATATTAAATTTATCTGTTGTCTTTCGCTTCCAAATTCTCCTTTTAATGCAATACTACAAATTTAACTTCAGTCTGACTGCAGTCATTCTATATCCAGGAATGCACAGAACATTTTGGCCTTTTTTGATGTGGTCTCTTCATCAGCTTTTTGAGGCAATCATACACATTTCAAAAGTTGTATTTATGTCCCTGACTGATGGTATTTCTAATACCACCACTCTCCTCCTCAATCTTTAATTATTTTTTTAAAATTTCGTTTTGTAACGTCTGCCTATCTAGAAGGCTGCTAGCAAATCTCTTTGCAGAGCAGTATATTTTAGTTCTTTTTGTATTAGTGCTATGGTCTCTTTTCAAGCTGATTCCTGTTTTTGGTCATGCTCCAGTTTTTCTGTTATGTAATAATTAATTTTCTTAAATGTGAAATGTGAGACAGTTATAAGGTAGCTGGTAGTTGAATGGATCTTTGAAAGATTTAGATCTGTGAGTATCTAAGTTCAAGAAAATGAAACTTCACCACTTCTGCTCTTAACTTTTTTCCTCCTTTAGCTCACTTTTAAATTTTCAATCAGTCAGGCCCTTGAGGGAGAAATTGATGTAAGTTAATCTGTACCAGGCATCAAGCTGAGGTCAGGGAATGGTCTGATTGAAAATGTTCAGTGTCTGAAGTCCTCTGAACTGCCTGCTTTGCACTTTTGAGTTGGTCTGGGACTATTATCCCAAATTTGGCCATTGAGTGGCTTCTTGCTTTATTTAGCAGTGGTAGATAGGATGTGATTTTTGAGCATTTCCCTCCCCTTTGTGTTGCATTTCAGTCCTTTGGCATATTAAACATTTAATTTCTCCACACTGTTTTCCGTTATTGTCTGTTTTTGGAGTCGAATGGATCCAAACCAGAGATTTCTGATCTCCTGAGAGTGAAAGATTACTGCAGTGATTTTAAGTGAGTCTTACTACCATAACGTAGGTCACAAGAAGGCACCATTGTATAAATTTTCAACCTGAAGTTCAGGACTTTGACAAACAAAGTATTTCAGATCCCGAAACGAAAATCAGGAATGTGATCCATGACCTTTGCCTTTGTCTGTCTTGTGTTAAATAAGAATATAACTAATTTTTTTTTTAAAGCCAATTGTGGTGCTTCACTGTCTGTGTCTGAGCATTTCCACATCTGTGTGGCTGAGCACTGGGATGCTTTTCTCTCATCTGATCCTGATTAAGCACCTCAAACGTTCCTAGGGCTGCTTGTAATATGAAAACATAGAAACCATCTGCAAAGCTGTGGCTTAAAATAGAAATCTCCCCTTTTCCTAGAGGATATTGTGTGTGCTGAGCTGGGGAGTTGTGCTCTTGAACTTGGCAGTAAATGCTGCTGCAGGTCCTTCCTGTGCAGTGAAACAGCTTTGAAGAGTCCCCTACTTTGAAGAAGTCAAATGTTTTATGGTTTGACCATTGTTTGGAAGTTGTAGATCAAGAAGAGTTTAGGGAGAGGCCACAGCTGTGACACAGTCAGAGAGCCAGCCCATCTATTAGATTCAGTTCTGTTTTAGCTGGATTTTCCCCCTGAAATTGGACAATTTAAGTACTTTCAGGAGAGTTCTGAGCTGCAAATCCCAGCCTAATCACTGTCTTTGTCAGCTGCTGTCAGAAGCCTGAAGGGAGCCAGACCTGCAGGCTCCATCTCTGCCTTCCATTTCTTGTCTGGCTCAGGTGGTTCCCCAGCCAGTCCTGGCTGTGTTGGATCATTCCCTGAGATGCCTGTGGAAGGTTTGGATGCCCAGTTTTAGAATAAGGATCTGAGCTTTAAAGGCTGCAATACCCTGTGTCACAATCTCCTGAGCAAAAAGTTCAGGTGTTTGGATCATTTTTTAGTTCTGTTGGACATGCTGAGCTTTTTAAAATTTTGTTGTTACCAATATTGTGTTTTATCCAGAAGATTCTTGCCCAGCTTTACCATAAAGAGCTTGTCATTAATGCTTAATTCCTCTATTAATTTACATTGATTGATTGATTGAAAGTCCATCAGGTACAAGTTGTTATCTGGTAGCAGAGATACATTAAGAGATACTTTTTTTTCCTCCAAATCCAAATTACCACAGAGGTGGGAAGCAAACTTAAGGAAATAATTTTCATCTTCTGAAATCAAAATCTGTCAGGGTGATGAAGAAGCACATAGGGGAAAAAACAGTTTTCAAGTTGTTAATTTATGTTCTTGTAAATCTGTTTCCTCAGGTTTCCTGGCATTGCTCTTAAAGGCAAGAAATACAAACCACTCTTTGAATATTTTATTCAGGTAAGATGAAGTTTGGTGTTTGATACAGGATATAAAGACAAAAATAAAACCCATTCTGTGTATTCCTTGTTTATATTATAAAACGATCATAGGTTCTAATAACAAACTCCAGGTTGTATTGAAGTACCTTAAAATCCTAGTGAAAGTTTGAAAACCAGTGTTGACTTTTTTCTCTAATTTTTTTACTTCAAGTTTTAAATATACTCAGATTAAAATCGGGTAGTTAACAGAAGTTTTATTTCAGATTACAGAGAAACTTCAATACACATTAACAAATAGGCAGTAATCTCTCCTTTTCCCATCTGGTGGGTGTCTGTTTTCTGCCTTCTAAGTCCAGAAGCTTTGTCTTCACAAGGGAATGACTCTGTCTTGGGGTATCAATCAGAGGCCTGTCATGTTTCCCTCTGAAGAGTAAAAAGCTTTTGCTAAAAACCTACTGATATATCAGATTTATCTGGATGTCCTCTGCAGCTTTTAAGCACTGCATTAGGCCTGGCATCACAGATGATAATATGTAGCAACAGGAGAGGATGTAGAGAATTTTTCCTTTTTTTAAAAAAAATTCTGATTAAAAAGAGATTAAATTTTTGAAAGAGGAAAGGGACAGCACTGCTTGCCAGGCAGCTGTGAGCTTCTCTAAGGGATTTGGTCACTTGTGACACCTTCTGTTCTGAAATATGTGCAGGAGTCAGCAAAGGTGGGGAAACCTCTGGAGGGAGCAGGGTCTGATATTTCTAGAGGAAGGTCAAACACAGCTGAATCTGAAAAATTGGATTGTGCATCTGAGGTTTGGAATGGATAAATTTTGTGAGTCCTGCTGTACTTGTAAGGAGCAGATGGGGCATCTACAATTTTTTATTTTTTATTTAGAATGGAGTTCTTATCTCAAAATATCTCCCTTCAGAACAAGCCAAACCTAATATTTTGGAACATGTTTGGTTCAGCTGTGACTGCAGTAATTTTTTTTACTATTTTTGTTTTAAGGACTAGTAAATAACACTTCATTTTTCATTATCTTTATCCTGAACATGCTGAAAATTGTCATATCTTTTCTTAGCAAATTTTTTTCTGGATTTTATCTTTATTTTTAGTTGGTATTTACCATGCTCTTATTCCCTGGAGGAAATAAGGAAAATGTGTGACTATAAAAGCAAACTTTTTTTTTAAAATTCAGAGGTATAGGGGACAAACAAAAATTCGTGGAAACTTTTGTTCCTTTCTTGGTGGTGTCCTCACGTTCAGGAGTATTGATTTGCAGTCTGTTAAGCACAGAACTGTGTGAAGATCTGTGGCTTGAAGAGTAATTGACTTGGAGGCCTTCTGGAGAGGTGTGAGATTTAATCACACTTGACACTCTTTAAATGAAGTACACAGGTGTCTGGGCTATGAGAAGTCATTAAGTCATGTTGGGGATGCCACATTTTACTGTGCTGCTGATTTTTGATGCAGTTCTTCCCTCTTTTGTGTGGCTCGTGGCTCTGCCAGGTTCTGAACAATTCTGTTTTGCTCTGTGTGAGTAAATATATAGATCTGTATCTATATAAAACCCTATTTCTGTGTTACAGTGCAAAGAAAAAGGTGCCTTCACTGTGGTGGTGGATGGTTATGTGAAGGAGGAGGAGGGCACAGGAGTTGTCCATCAGGCTCCCTACTTTGGTGCTGTAAGTGTGAACTGCACATCTGTAATGTTAATTTTGGCTTTCCAGCTCCTGGGGACTCTCTCAGGGTGATTGGTGTTAAATAATCTTCCCATTTGCTGCTTAAAAATGTAAGAGTATAATGTGGCTTTGTATTCTCATGAGCTCTTCCACTTAATGCCTGTGCTAGACTGGAGATTTTTGTGGCCCTCGCTTTGGTTTGTGTCGTGTGGGAGCTGAGCTCACCATCTTTTGAGTGTCGTTGATCTCAGGTTTTTTCGAAGTCTGAAGTTAGACCTTTGAGAAAGGCTGATCTGTGGCACTGGCAGTGAAAACTGGCTTTGCTAAGTGATAATTTTGGTTGGGAACAGCAGTTCTGCTCAGCACACTGCCCCTCTTCAGCGTTTCAATTTCATTACTCACTTTAAAAGAATGAGAAAATGCTTTCACTGCTTTTGTCCTGAGACTTTATCCCTTGGTGTGAAAGGATTTTGTTGCACTCCATTCTTTTTTTCCTGTCTTTATTGTCCCTTCCCTCAGTCTGTTCTCTTTTTAAGGCTAAGAGGAATAATTTGTCATGGATGTAATCATTTCAGTTTTTAGACACTTGAATTAAATGCACTAGTTTAGGCTCATTGTCCTTTTTGCAGAGCGTCCTGTCTTCAGCCATTATCCAAAGATGCCCTCAAAAAACTTGCAGTGCCTAGCAATTAGCAATCCCTGGACCATGAGCTCTGTCATAATTTCCAGAGAAACTTGGCATTAGCAACAGGCCTCTTTGTATTCCTGTAAATTAGCCCATCCTCTTCCGTCCTTTTTTTCCCTGCATTTTTCTGAAGGGTACATCCATTGTGGTGGTGTTCCCCTTGTCAGGATGAACATTGATATGAAAAGATGTTCCAGTTTAATATAGCTCTGAATAAAGAAAATTAGAGAGGGCTGTGTGAGCAGTTAATAAAGAAGATGGTGGTGGCTGGTCAAGTTTCCTCAGGAGGGTAAATCCTGTCACACTTGTGCTCCTCAGAGTCTGCCCTGGAACTGAGTCTTGGAAGTGCCAGAGGGGGGGTGAGGGTTGGTTTAGAGTCAGGAGCTCCTGCTATGGGAGATGGCGGGGAGGAAAGGAAAAGGCTGCCAGCAGAGAAGGAGCTCTGGAAGAAGCTTTCCCTTGGCTTCTCCAAGAGTGGTTTGTGTATTTGCACAGTCCAGTTAAACTTGTTGGAGACAGCTTGTTGGAAAGGTTGACTGGCCACTTAGAGCAAGGATTATCTGCCCTCTTTTATTTGGTTTTTTATAAGCCCACTGAGTTTTGTAAACACAAAGGAAAAAATATTTTTCTCTCTCTCATGGGAAATCAGCAATTACTTGTAAAATTTTTTTTTTCAGGAAAAAACTTGAGAGTAGCAGTTAAATACTTCACAAAGAAAAAAATACAGAAAACATTGTGTGAGGAAGAAGCACACAGACATCACAAACAAAACTTTGCATTCGTCAGCTAAGGAGATGTTTGAGTAGATAACTTTTGGTACAGGGGCCTGAGTCAATGGGCTGTGCTGCCTTCAGAAGGGAAATGCACAGTGGATGTTGCACTTAATGCTGCTGCTCTTTTTTTGGGGTGCATGTAGTTCAGTTTTGACAGCCCCCAGATTATTTCTGTTCAGAAGAGCTCACAGAGGTCTAAGTTCAGGATTTCATCATTATACAGCAGGCTCTGTGTAGAATACTGCTGGTATTGCCTGTTGGCCGTGAGAGAAGGGAGATGGTTCATGGTGGCAAACAGGATTTAGTTCTGGTTAATTGGCTCCTCTGCACCTTCCTGTTGTGTTGAAGGTGAATAGAAAAGGAGTAAGTGGACCAGGAGGGTCAGAGGAGAAGAAACAGGGCACAGTCCTTGACAGCAAACCTCGAGCCTTATCTCTGTTCCTTTGCATCAATATAAGTGAGTCCCTTTGGTAAATAAAGGTGGAAAGTCAGAGGTTTATTTATTTATTTTTTAAAAAAGCTTTACTTACTGATAGGTCTTCTGTATTGCTGATAGCTCAGCAATGTATCCTTCTCCAACAGAATTGAAAGTAAAAATTCACCTTCACTTAGTTCCAGGAGATGTAGTTCCATTGTTTTGTGTGATGCCTTTGCCATGTACAAGCTGCCACACCATATCAGAGCACTCTGTTATTGCAGTTCAAAAGACATCAGAATTAAAGCTCACAGAACAAGACAAACCTGTGTTAAAAACACTGTAAACTCATTGTACCTCCAGATTAACATGACACTAAAATTCAGCTGCTCAGGCATTTCATCATATGGAGATGTACCTGCAGTCAACTTTAAAAGCTTTAGTAACACTTGAATTTGCATACAGATTTTTAATTTGCAATGCTTCTAGTGCCTGCTCAGACTGTGGCACACAAGTTTCATAGATCTGTTACTGATGCACTTGTTTTCAGTATTTTGCAAAAGCGTTGTTGGTTTTTGCTAAGAGGTTCTGAAGATGAACCTTTCAGTTCATGTTTCTGTTGTTTTGTTAAAATTTCACATAAAAAAGCTTTTGATTTCTCACAAATGAGCTGTTTAATAGTTTCTATTTGTTAATGTTGTGTATTACAACTTCTGTGTGTAATCTTTTGAGGTATTTTGAGGTACAAAAGTGACCACTCTAACTCCTATCCTGGAAAAATTTGATGTTTCTCTTAGCTTTTATTTGAGCTTAGCACTTGTGGATTCCTTGTGTGTGCCTGAATATATCCTTGCCTCGTGGTTACTGAAGGAAATATTCATTAAATCAAATGGCAGATCAGTCTGGGGAGCTTCCATTCACGTTCAAGTTGTTCAAAAGCAGGGAGCTGACTGCAGAAAGGCAGAGCAGCAGAGCCCTTTGTGCACCCTTGGCTGCAGCAGTGCTGCAAGTGGAGCTGAAGCACCTCTTGACCGAGGTGCTGCCAAGGGGAAGCTTTATTGTGCTGCCCTAGCAGGGCTGTGAGTGTGCCAGGCTTTGTATTCTGTGCTGGCTGCTGCTTCAAAGCCTCTAACAGCTCGCTGCCAAATCAGGGCTGACATCAGCTCTGTCAGCTGGCCCATATTTTAAACCCCACAGCTCCCAGTCCCTCAGCAGTAACAGCTGAGGAAAGGCCAGCAGAGAAGGCGCTTAGCTCAGGTATCTCCTGACTGAAGGAGCTGGGTGTTCAAGTGGAGGGTGAATAATTCTGTGATGCTTTCTGCAGCTGCTGGACAGGGAAGGGGCTGTGCTCTGAGGGAAGGCAGTGCTGGAGCTGGTGGGGTTTGTTGTTTCTGTGTGTAAAGCTTTGGTCCATGAAGCAGCCACTTCCCTGTCTGTGGATGAATTTCATCCTTGTAAAATACACCATGTCTGGCCTGGGGGAGCTGGGAGCCACAGGGATAGTGGGGAGAGCTTAAGGGACAGGATGAGGACACACAGGACCTGGAAGCCCTGCCCTGGCACTCACAGCTGGCTCACCTGTGCTGGTTAGGGCCAGGGCAGGGGAATTCAGGGAGCTGTGGAGCACTGGCCTGTGCAATGTGTATTTATTTACACGCTGTCCCTTGGTGTGGGTGAGAGGGTGCTTTAGAAGCAGCTGCTGTGTATCCTGCAAACCATTGCTGTTGCTGGGTAAGATACACGTTTACTGTCACTTCAGACTTGAAGTTAAAATCTGAACTTTATGCCCCTACTAATTTTGTTTTAATTTTTTCTCTGATGCCATTATTGTTCAGTCATGTTCAGGAAAGTCTGAAGCAACTCTCTTTTTCTCTTTTTTTTTTCCCTTCTTACTGCTACAGGAAATTAAAAATTAAGGTGGAGACTGGCCAGGAAAAAAACCTATGATGTTGTCCATGTGTGGTTCTTGGTCAGTAGCATTGCCCATGGGCCAAAAAAGTTTGAGAAATACAGGATTTAAAGGCTTTGGATCATTAAGGCATTCAGAAAATGGGATTGCTTATGTGAAATGCCAGAATTAGATTGATGTAAACAACCTGCCTTCTGAAAAATTACGTGTTGGCTGGAGAGCTGGGCAGATCCAGGCTCTGGGACAGGAGCAGGATGGAGTGGTTGGCAGCTCCCTTGCCATGCAGTGGTAGCCTAAAGCAGTTCACTGTATGTGTGTACTTAGACACATAAAATAAATGTATGTTTATATGCACTGATGTGCATAGAAAAACATACACATTTCCCCTGTACTAGGTGAGAGTCTGAAGAAATCATAATTTTCTGCATGAATAAAACTACAATCCTATAAAACGGGACTTTCTCCTAAGTATTTGGGATTAGTGAAGGCTGAGTATTTTGCTGTTCTTGTCCAGTCATCACATTTTCTGTTTAATATTTAATTTCTGTTTGGAGGGATAGATTTTACCCAGTGTTTTGTATTCTTACAGCTTGGTGCTTGTCTCTTTTGCAGGATGATTACAGAGTCTGCATGGATTTTAATATCATTCAGAAGGACTCTGTGCCTGTGTGTCCTGTGGATGCATCAGGCTGCTTCACAGCAGAAGTGGCTGACTTTGCTGGGCAGTATGTGAAGGTCAGTGGGCCTGAAGACAGTAAATTACTACATTTTATATATGGTAGAAATTTCCTTTCTTTCCCTGTGTGGGCTTGTTTTCAATGTGTGCCTGGTATCCACATAAATTAAAATGTATTTTAACATTTGCAACAAGGTTGGAATTGTTTATTCCAGCAGCTGAGAAATGAGGAAGTTGAAATGCAGTAATGTTGTGTATCTGTAGTGAAAGGGCAAAGGAGTATCCTGTTTGCAGCTACTCCAGAGAGAGTTTCACTCTGTGCTTTTCCCTGACAGAAATGTCATGTCCAGAGTCTCCAGGCACACGTGCAGGGCCTTCCTCACCTCTGGATGACTCTGAATTCCCAGATGCCATAATTAACTTTTCCCAACCAACTGATGTAACTTGACCCGTTAGAAGGGAGAAATCCAGTCATTTCCCCCACTTGTGGGCTGTGTTGCACTGGGAATTTCCTTGCCAGTAGATGCATGAGAATCCCTGGAAAAGGAATCCACAGGAACTCCAGATTGCTGCAGATACAAATCCCTAACAGGGAGTGCCTCTTAAATTCCATGTCCTGAGAAAACAGATTGGTTTTAGCCCTGCTCCACAGTTTGATAGCAAAGCATGCTCCTGTAAACAAATGCAATGCAAGATTTTTAAGTCTTTTTCAATTAAGTTGAGGATTCAATTAGCTGTCTTTGCTTCCTGCTTTATGCATTAAGGCGAATAAGAGGACACTGGAGGCTCCATGTTTAGCTTCTTGCTGGTAGAAATCTGAATTTGAGGTCTTGGAAAATTTTCTTATGATACTGAATTTTTCACTTGTAGATATTTGTATATTTTTTTCCTTAAGGACGTATTGACACACTGTCTTAAATTATCAATACACAGCTTTCACTTCCAGCCTAGCATGTAAATCCCAGTTGGTTAGACAAGTATTGTGAAAAATGCTTCCAATTCTGAAATTTAGTCCCTTTACTGGAATGTGGTGTCAGGAAGTTTAAATATTAGGTAAAAAGCACTATGTGATTTCCTACCACAAAATTAGAAGACTCAGTCATTAAGATATTAAGTAATGTGGTTTCTGGCTTGTATTGGTGCTTCAGAAAATTTGGATTTTTTTTTAATGTGGAAAAGAGAGTTAAGGATAAAAAAGGACTGATACTTCAATTTATACATTTTAATTTATCCAGATGGCAGAGATACATTGAAGACTGTAAATAAACAGGGTTTGGAGAGCAAATGACTTTGCAAATTTAGTGTTGTACAGTGCCCCTGCAGGAAATGTATAAACTTGATAGAAGCTTTTTGTGTGTGTAAATGCTGGGTTATTTATAGCTTGTTTTTAATTAATTTGAGTATCTGAGACAAATCCTGTAGTAGCTTACTGAGTGAAATGTGTATTCCAAGGAAAATCTGTGTTTTTAGGATGCAGATAAGCACATCATCAGATGCCTGAAGGAGAAGGGCCGGCTGATCCACAGCACCACCTTCCAGCACAGCTACCCCTTCTGCTGGAGGTAAGCACATAAATCTGATGAATTTAAGTGTAGTGTTGGAATTTAGTTTCTATTTATGAATTTAAATGTGTGTTTTTTGTAGTTCGTGTTGCTCATTTTTCGGTGTAGGACTCCTACCTAACCACTTCTTGTAAAAAATGTTTTTTCTAAGCAGCTGAGTGATGGAAAAGGATTTTTTTGATAGCCTTTGAATTGTATCCAAATAAGTATATCACAGAAGGTCTTTAGATGTTTATGTTTAAGCTTTTTATGTTTTGGATAAAATGGCTAAATGATAGTTTTTCACCTTGTAAAATGACTTATTTCGTTGAAAGAAGCTCAGTTGTTTAAAATGTGGAAACATCCCTAGGTGGATGTCCCCGTGGGAAGTCTCCATGTGGAATTCTCCATGGGCCTTCAATATTAGTGAACAAACAAGAATTTTTGGCTCTGAGGAATACAGGCTAGACAGATTTAATCTAGAAATGAAACTTGTTTTTATTAGTGTCATCTCTGGTTTGAAATTTCCTCAATTGCTGTTGTAAAAAATAACCGAACAATGTCAAATTAAAAAAAAAGGATCTTCAGTGATCTTTTAGCAGAGTATTAAATTTTTATTATGAGCAAAGACACACTTAAAATAAAATATCTAATTTAATTATCTGAAATGGCTTGAAGATTTTAAGTTAGATGTGATGTATACAGCATCTGTACTGAAATAACTGTGATAAAAACTCATCTCTCTGGCTGCCTCTCTCTGCCAGGTGAGGTGTTCTAGCAGGGTACATTTATCTTTAATTTATAGCAAAAATAACCTTTGTTTTTTTCTTGAACAGCAGCATGGGTTTGGTTCTAGCAGCTGCCTTGAGGAAGAGGGGGAATTGCTCTTCAAATGTTCCGTCCTTGATGATCTGGGACAGTTTTTGAAAAATGGCAGCCCCAAAAATCAACGCTTGTGTTTTCCTTGTGTAACAACTCAAATACCCAGTCATGGCCTTCTGAGACAAAGCAGGGATGTAGAAGTGCTGATTCTGTGGAAGATCCTTAATCCTGCCACTCTGTTGACATTTTTGTGGATTGATGATAAGTTGCAGGCAGCACCTAGCAGCAAATTATCTGGTGGGAAGAACCGAACAATGGATTCTACTTGAAAAGCTCATTTCACTGCCATCACAAATCAAACCATAATTGGAATATGCTAAAAGTAGAAGAGTGGTTCTTAACTTTGAACATAGTTATAAGTTATTTTGATTAATGTAAGAAAACTTTGAAATCAGACTCTTCTTAATGTACTACTGCTTTTTCCTGAAAACTCAGGCAGCTGTTGAATCCTTGGGATGTTGAGAAATCTGTCTTCTTTTTTTTACATATAATGAAATTAGGGTCCTTCTCTGTGTAGTAATTTTCTGTCAACTAAACTTTAAAATATGAAAGAGAAAAGCAAAGCACCTTGGTGGTAAGGACTGAGTAGATAGTTTTCAGTTAGAATTTGTCTTTATTGGTATTGCTGAAAATGGAGGACATTGGTCAAGACTGTTCTGTGCACGTGTGAGATCTTCACAGTCTGTGTGGTCTGGGCAGCAGTTCAGCAACTGTTGAAGGTGACAGCTGGAATGTCCCTCACAGCTCCTGCCTGCCATTCCTCTGGACCAGTGTTGGGAAGCTCTACCCCTGACAGATGTGGAGCTTTGACTTCTCCAAGCCACAAGGCAAAGCCAAGAAGCATCTTTGTAGCACGGGCTCAATTATTGATAATTTTGTTTCTAAATTACAAGAAAACAGAACAAGATCACATTTAATGTGATTTGATTCTTCTGATATTTTTCTAAAGGATCTGTCTGTAAGGGGAACAAAACTCAGTTCAGTTGAGACAGAGAGGAATGGTTAGGCAGGAACTTTGTAAGCATCAGACTTTGATTTAAGGTCTGTCTGGGTGGTTTTCCCCTTGTGTTGATGGAAAACAAAACCCAGCAATTGGTAATTCTCATTTGATTCTACAGTAAAACCCAGCTGAATCTGGATTCTTCAACCTTCTCACCAGTCATGAGGGGCAGAAATGTGTGAGGTGTCACTGCTTGGGCAGATTTTAGTGTTTTATTCTAACTCCTGCTGAGACTCTGCTTGGCAGTACAGCCAGAATTAAAATATTCAGGGAAACTCTGCCCTCTCCCCTTTCTTGTTGCCTTCATGTAGGTGGAACAGACCCCTGTGGGTGCTTGGAGTGGTTATCAGGTTTGGGTTGAAACAACCTCAACTTTCAACCTCAGTTTTGGGTTGAAAGCCTGGGCAATGATTCCCCTGCTTGGCCTTTGTCATGGATCCTTCCTGCCTGAAGCCACTCTGTGCCCCAGGGCCTGGCAGCTGCTCTCTCCTCACAGAGCTGGGGGTGCCATGATTGTCCCAACTTTCCTTTCCCAATGTGTTAAGACCACATGAGAAATTTTTAATATCAATTTTTATTCTCCTTGCTTCCAGTTACTCAAGGTCTTGTGATGGCATTTCATCATTCTTTAGCACTTCTGAAACAAGATACTCAGTGAAATCAAGACACCTTGTAGCTTGGGGAATGCTTTCTTTTTTTACTGGGATCTTGCTGCTGTGTGAGGAGTGAACTCAACTGTTGCCTTTTTTAGTTGTTAGGGCTTGAAGTTGTGTAGCAAACCATCAGAAGGTTTGCATTTAATAGCCAGGACACAACTACATTATTATCACTTTGAGCTGTCACCATTTCCTTTAAGGTTATAACTACTTTAACACTTAAGCACATTGAAACATACAGGTTATAGTTATAATGAAACATCTTTTCAACTATAGTGTTAAAAGAAGCAATGTGTTTTTTATTATTGGGCTTTGTGCACTGTGAGTTCAGCTTTTAAGGTCTGAACAACCTTTGCTGTGGGTTTTCTTTTTTTTGTGGGTCAGGCAGGTGCACCTTTAGCAAGTGCTGGCACAGTGGCAATTTTAATTTACATCATAATCCGCAGCAGTTTGTGGATTTCAAATGTGTTCTTGCTGTGGTTATAAGTAAAATGAATTTAACTTGGCTGTTTGTAGTTCTGACTGCATGTGGGAGATAACAAGTCATTTCTCAGGGTCTTTGCTGGTGAATTTTTGTGTATTGCCAAGCTCTGAGCCAAAGTGACTTAGACAAAAGTAAGATTTTCAAGGAACATTTTGTGGGGTGGATTGATGCTAAAGGAGAATGAGCTCCTTGTCTCAGTGTTGTTGCTGCTCCTCTGTACCCACAGGCAGATCCTGTTCCCTGGGGCTTTTCTCCCTCTTCATAATGGAATAATGGGGTGGATGTGAAGGATTAGAAATGTCTGAGCTCCTTACAGTGACTTGTGCCCACTGTTGGATCCCAGGATCCTTTAGAAGGATGTGCTGCCTGAACAATTGGATCACGACCTTCAGCAGTTATTATAGGGCTGATAAATCAGATTCTGGGTTGGGACCCTGCAGTCAGATGCTTGGAGATACTGATTTTGCCAAGTAATTTAGGGAGTTGCTCTGGCTAATAGAATTTCCATTTCTAAGCAATATGAATTTTCTTTTATTACTTAGTGAAGGAAGGAATGTTTTAAGATACATTTAAAACTTTTATATGCTTATATGAGTCTCTTGCTTTCCTTCTCCTCCTGGAATGGAACTTTCTTCCAGTTAACCCTGGGTGCTGTTACTTCTTGATCATTTGTGATTATTATTTTAAATGCAAAGAGTAAAAACACAGAATAATGTTTCCTGGCTTTTCAGGCTTATATACACATAAAAAATGATGCAGAATGAGCTCATGTGGAAGACTGAAATATGACTCATTTTAATGGTTATTGAAGTTCATAATGTTGTACTATGTAGGAGCACAAATTTCAAATTCAGGTATCGTTTGAACACTCTCATGATTGCTCTTGCTATACAAATTCCTTGAATTACTGGGTTTGAAGGCTGTAAAAGTTTTTTTCAGGACTGAATTTCAAAATAGCTCACATAAGTGTAACAGTTTATGTAATTTAACAAACCAAACAGACCCCAGCCTTTAACTGTGATAATATTTCAGCAGCAGTAAATTCAGTCTGTGGAAAGGGGACTATCATGTGCAAAAATAAATATTAAAGAGCATTTTATAAATAATGTAACACTTAAAAATGTTTTTGTTTGTTTTATTCCCTTCCCTGTACAGGTCAGATACTCCTCTGATCTACAAAGCTGTGCCCAGCTGGTTTGTCAGGGTGGAGCACATGGTGGAGAAGCTGCTGGAGAATAATGCCCAGTGCTACTGGTAATGCCTCCTGGAATATTTTTTATTCCTTTTCCTGGAGTTGGGGGTCTAGGGGGGTGTGTGCTGGAACTCTCCAAAGCTGTCCTAATGTTCTTATGCTCACTCTGCTTCATATTTCCACTCTTTTTCAGCTACTGGGACCAGTTCTAAACAGTGTTTTATCAAGTATTTCCCAGTAATTTACAGTGAAATGCTCTACAGGATCATTAAAAGTACCCTCCAATCATGTTATACAAACCTAATCAATCGAGCATGAGAGAAACTGCAGAGGAGAATCACCCTTGAAATGCTTCCCAAAAACCTCCACCTGAGAGAATAATAGAGGCAGCTTAATGCTGTGTATATATAGTTCCAAATTAAACTAATTCTTAGACAAGTTGTGGGTTTTTTCATCTAGTTATTACAGATAAGGTTGATTACTTCATCATAGGTGCATTTAAAAAGAAAATCCACAACCACCCACCCCCCAAACACCCACAAAAAGCTCAACCCAGCTGCCCTAATTGTTGTAGGTAAACTCAGTTACACAGGTTTAAATAAAAAGTTTCTGCTAATGGCAAAAACCAATTTTTTTAATATATACAGGTAATGTGAAAATAGTTGTGTGAAGTTTGTATACAAAACAGCAGATGAGCTTTAGATAACAACTTAAATGCATTATTAAGAGCAGTGAAAGGGAACTATTGGTGCTGGTGGCCTTCTAGGGAGTCAGTCCTGGGTTTGTGGTGTGTTAGTAACAAAAGGACCTGATCTTCTGCACTTTCATAAACTGCATTTTTATTTCCCTTCCTCTCATCAATCACTTGTGCCTGGGAGGCTGAGACCTCCCAGTGAGTGAGGAAAACTTGGAGGTTACAACCTCATTCAGTCTTTCCATGTGAGGACTGCAGGGAGAGCTGGGATTCCAACCCTCTCCCACCACAGTTGCCTCTTGTCAGCAGTTCAGATGATGTTTAAGAAGGTGACTCAACCTTCAGTGAGCAGTTACAGCTTGTGCTGCCTTTTTTTTCATGGACAGTAGCTGGCAATTAAATTCTCCATCAGCAGCTTTTGCATAACTGCTTACGTGGTGCAGGCACTGTAAATCCTGGGATCTGTGGGGAAAGTCAGTGATCCATAATCAGAAAATGCTGCAAGCCTGGCTTTGCCAAGCAGCACATGCCCAGTCTGGCTGTGTCAGGAGAGTTTGGAGATTAGCAAGTGTTGCTTTCTGTTTTCCATAGCAGAACATACTGTGATCCTCCTTTGGGGCAAAAATAAGCTGGAGAGGGGGTGAAAGTGTTTGTTCTTAGCTTTAATTAGCTTGCTCAAGATGCTTTCACTGTTGGGATGACAGTAGACCTGCATACTTAATTTTCACACAGAAGAAAAAATGTAATGATCCTATTAAGGAAGTGCTTGAATGGATGGGTTTTGCTTTTCCAGGAGCAGAGCTTCAGGAAGAAGCTGCTAAGTGATCTCCATTCATCCAGGAGACACTAATTAGTAAGAATTACTGATCAGTTTGATCACTGCCTCATGCACATGTCTGGGTTTTCAGTGGTGCTTTTTGTAAGTGCTGAGTGGTGGGGATACAAATGGAAGCAAATTTTGGAGTTGTTGTTGCAGAGTTTGGGTGAGAAGAGCAGGCAGTGACATCATTTGGCAATTTTCCAAAATGCTTGGAATTAAAGGAGCCATTTGTCATTTAGGCAATTCCTGAGTCTAAACACAATTCCATAACTGAATATAAAGCTGATTCTTCAGGACTCCTCCTAAAGCCATGTGGTCTTAGGGATTGTGAGGAGGTTTTTGTTGGGAATATGGCTACAAGTAGAGATGTATGATCACAGAATGATTAATAAATTATATTAATATGTATTTCCAGTATGTGATTTCATAGATATTTGAATACTGGATAATCTTTGTCACTTAAAGTTGGCTTTTAAAATCCAGCTTTTTAAAAGAATAAGGGAGTGGTTTTGAGGTTTTCTTCCTGTGTTCTGCATTGATGTCAGCTGTTTGGGCTGTAGCTTCTGAAGTTGGCATTGAGACTGCTGGCCTTCTGCAGTATTCATTTACTGAAATTTTGGGAACTCCATATTTCCCAAAACCTACTTTTTCTGCTTTTTTAGTGACTTGATCTCTGAAAGTGTCACAGGAATAATATGTAGCTTTTCAAAAATTTATTTTTGGACTCTCTGGGGCTTCAGCATGTCCTGAAAATGAGAAAATTGGGGATAAATGCTTTTCAGACTATATTAACCTTTACAAAATGGGTTTGACTGCATTGCTTTTTTTATTCCTATAAATGACTGATAGGTATCTTGTCCCTGAAGAATAGCTGCCCTCTTGATAGATATCCTTTCTGATGAAATAGATTAAACATACTTGGACAAACTTTGCAACCTGATTGCATTTCTAATTAGTTTTTTAGTGAATTAGCCAACTTGCAAGGCCACAGTCATTCAAAATTTATTAAAACCAGCAACTCTATTTTCATTTTTCAAAATTAATTTAACCATCACTTCCAATAATGGTTGTATGAGAAATGTGCCAGCATTTTTGTAAAATGAGAAGCCAAAAAACCCTCTCTACTCTGTCCCATCCTTATTTCAGTCAGACTGGGCATTAACTTGTGTTGGATGTTGATGAAAGTGCACAACTGGAACAGTATTTAGGGGGCTGTGCTTCAGCCTGTAATTGAAGTTCCCTTACTGAATGTTCTCTGCCATACTACTGAGATTATTTTTTAAAATTTTAAATTAAAAATTATTATCTTCTGTTTGGCATTCAGGCACCCACTGCTGCCATGTTTGAGATGTAGAGGGGCAGATTTGGCTGCTGTAAAATCCAGGCCTGTCAGACCTTGGCTTTCTCTCCTCTTGATGAGGAGAGCTGGATGCAACACCAAGGTGCTGTCTGGATTTCAGCCTTAATTGTTGGCACCATCATTTTCTCAAATGATTTGTGGAAAGAGCATTTTTTATGTACCCACAGACTAAACCAGGCCACCTTAGATTATAAGTACAACATAGGACTAATTCCTGTCATCAGTGTTCAAAAGTTGGTGTAAATTGAAAAATTTATAAGTTACTGTAACCAATAAATCAGTGTGATTTATTATGAGGATTCCAAACTGTTGCAGCTCATCCTTCTGGCAGTGGATGTAATATTTCTATTCTTGCAGACTGATAGAAAAGACTTTGTAATTAGTGTTTAAATATCAGCTTTGAACTCCTTTTTTTCTTTATTTTAAACCTCCCTCACTTAAAAGTTCAGTTCACATCTCCTTCAGCAACTCCTGAAACATTCACCTCTAACTGTTGCCAAGTTTCTAAAGTTAAAGACATTGTGCAGTTCTGACACTGTTTGCATAAGATGTGCAGCACTTGGAGTAGTGGAAAAATGAGCATCAGTGGAAGGAAAGCAGTGATGGGAGACAGGCAAGGACTTCAAAGAAGCCAAACCTTTTGTTCTGGCATCTTCTGAGCATTGAAGAATTCAGGTGCTGTAATACAGAGCTTGATGTATGGGTGAAGGTATTATTTTCCTGACTTTCATCACTTAAGCTGTTAGTTCTTGCTGGAAATGCCACCCACAACACATTCCTGTGAGTGAAGTTAAATTGTGAGTTTTGCACGCACTCCCTGCAGCTCCTGTGTGAGCCCAAGTGTCTCTTCATGTGTCAGTCAAGCACATCAAGCTTTGGAGAAGCTTTTGATCCTGGTCATTTTAATCTTCGACCACAAAACTGTCTCCCAGCTGTGGAAAGGTGAGATGTGATCAGGAATGATGCCTGTTTGTGTCAGAAATCCTGAGGCTGTGCAAGGCATGGGCTGTGGAGCCCATCCACAATGGAAAGCAAATGTTTATTTTACTAAACTTGGCATTTTTGCTCAGATGAGGAATCTGAGTCTGTAGCAGGGCAACAAAATTTTAAATCATAACAGAATTGTAGAGCAATGGAAGAAAATCAGTGAGTCTTTTTTCCTTCTTTTTCTGCTTATTTTTTTTGGAAAGTCTCATAGGACATTTATCTTTTGTAGTCCGTATTAACAGACTACAAAACACTTCATCTGAACAATTTTAAATGCATGGTGTCTGCAGATTTTTTTTCTTTTTTTCCTTTTCTTTAGTATCACCATGCAGTTGTAACTCTTCTTTTTGAGTCATCAGTCACACTTTTTTTTGCTGGGGAATCATGAATACAAACGAGATCCTCCCTTTTAGCAGCAACTGTGATGTGTACAGCAACGTGGAGTCACTAGATGGCAACATTTCCCGAGGAAAAATCGAAATTAGTGGCATTGCCTACAGCAGGAGGTGGAAAAAATTGCTGCAGGGTTAGCTTTGTGTTTGTGTGATTTCGAGAAGGTTTTATTACTGTCTGTTACCAGACATGGTTGAGGATTAGAAGTGAATTTGGAGGCTTGTTCACTGGATTTTGATGGCTTGTGTTCTGCTGTGCCTTAATTTTGGTGTTTCCTCTCTGTCTTGTGCAGAGTTTGCTGCTGATGCCATGAATGCAGAGGTACCTTTTCAGTCCCACTGAAGGCTCACCAAAAGCTTATTTTTTGCTTCAATGAAAAGCTCATGAAATAAACCCCCCAAATGTCAGTTCACTAAACAACTCCAGCACGATTTTCTTGGGCAGCTGATAAATCTGTGACATGAGCCGTGTGCTGAATGTCTGCCACTGTCACAGGAATGAAAGTGTATTTATATATATGTGGTTTGAAATGGATCCTGAGTGCTGATGCCCTGCAAAAGTACTTTGTGACAGTAAATGTTAGAATATTCCCAAGGAAACTGTGCAGAGAGAAGGAAAGTAGCAGCTTCACTTCTCCCTGGCTTCAGGCTGCAGGGATTGCTGATAAGCTAAGGAATTTTAACAGCAATTAGCAGGGTGCCTGGGTCATAGGAGGGAGATGGAGCGGGGTTTTCAGTGGGATGTCAGTCAGGATTGGAGGTCAGGGCTGTGCCTGTGTCCGGGAGCGGCGGTGACGGCGACGGGGCTGCGTCTGCAGCAGCATTGCAGTCACACCACAACGTGCTGGTTGCCATGGGAACCAGGAGAAAAAAAAAAAAAAAAAAAAGAGGCAAGAGAAACATTGGGAGATCAAAATGATTGAAAGCACGGTTCATGTAGCCCCTGTGAGCTGCACAGAAGCAGCAAATGCAGCGGTGGAGGCCTGTGTGGGGTGTGTGGGGTTGCACCATTGCAGCAGCTCTGCCAGGCTGAGGAGCAGAGGCTGCTGCAGTGGAAATTCTGCCTGGCACACTCTGACCTCTCTTCCTTTCCTCTCTCCTCCCTCCCGCCTCCCCCCATGTTTAATTAGGTCCATGATATAGATTGGCGCTAATTAAAGTGTCAAAAGGGCATGAATAGTTGCTTATTTTATCTCCTTGAATTAAAAACCATTAAAAATCAATTTGAGGGCATGTTGAAGGAGGCTTGTCATTAGAGTAAATTAACATAATGGAATTTAAGCCTTTGTCTTCTAAGGGTTGGTTAATGTTTAAAAAGAAATCCAAATTCTACACCTAAAATAAACCCTCTAGATGGTATGCTAGGAATTTAAATAAATCTGTACATATTTAGTTAGATGACACAGAATAACTACTTCATCACCTTTGGTGTTGCTGACACAACTCAGCTGTCTGCAGGAAGAGTAACTTGCTCTTTTCCATATTTAAAACTGATTCCTGATTTCACTTAAAAAATTACCAGCTTGCCAAAGGACAGGCCAGATCTGGGACCATCCTCTCAGAGCCAAAGCTGTATTAGAGTTCTTAATCTGATATTAGGTCCCCTAATTCACACTACTTAAGGTAGTGTTTTGTTTATCAACTTTACAGTCTTAACTCCTTTAATTAGCAATTATGAAGTAAATCTTACCCAATACATGAAGGTGCTGTGGTTTTGCTTAGAGTATCATGAATAAATTTAGCTGGTGAGGAGAATACTGAAGAGTGAGAAAGGATTATCCTATCTTTCTGTAATATCTGAAGCAGCTTTTAATGTTGAAGTGATGCTAAAACACGAGGCTTGTGCAAGGGGCAGTGTTTTGTTTTGGCAGTGCTGTTTGTGTTTACAGAAAAGAGGGATGGGGCTGCTTTGAGACAGTTCCTGCATCCCGTGACTGGGGCACGGTGAGCCAGCTCAGAGCACATCTGAACTCTCAGATGGATTAAAAACCTGAGTTCAGTATTTGCAGTTATGTTATGAGTACAAGAAATACTCTTCAAAATACAGACACAGAAAAGGAGCAGATGTATCAGTCCTTTAAATAAGTTTCCTTCTGGATTATGTAATAATTTAGAATTTTTTTTTATTTGCATCCTGTGCATTTCTCCTCTGGAGACAAGAGTCAGAAAGCAAATTCATTAATTATAATTGATGCTGTTCCTTGAGTATTTATTGGTGCTGAGAACCCACTGGCTCAGCCTCTGCTTGATGTCAGCAGACCCAGACCTGCTCTGGGATTGAAGGTGGTCAATAATTGCTATTTTCAAATCCATGCCCACATTGCCTGTGTGACTTGGGTGCTGAGTGGAGCATAGACTTAGAAGGCAAAGAAGATGGTTCCTGTTGTAATAAGTTAATAAACATTGCTAAAAGACTGGGTTTTGCCTTGCTCTTCATGGGTTTTTCTGGCTTGTTAAATGGAATTTTTATTTTAGACACTAAGAAAATGAGTAGCTACCAAGAAAGGATGTGGGAGTTGACTGTGCAGAGGACTTTGCAATGCATGAATTTAGCAAAACCCCACATCTGCTTCAAAAATAGGAACAAACAATCAAAAATGGACACGGAAATTTGCAGCAAATGAATAATTTTCATTATCTCTAACTGTATGATAGAGTTTTGATGTTGGGAAAGTAAGACAGACATGAGCATTCAAACAGGTTGGAACTGATGTACTTCAAAATCCTCCCAATTTATGATTTGGCAAAACAATATTTATTCCTTTGTGTTGTGGAGTTCAGTTCCCTGAACTTTGCAACTGCCGCAGTGTCTGCATCCTGAAGTTTATTTAGTGCCCTGTCTTGGGTGCCAGGAGGAGAAATTGCAATTGTCCCACACTGTTCCACAGCCATGAATCAAGAGCTCCCTGACCTGCTGAGGCAGCAGTCTCCTTAACCTTGCTGAATGGCAGAGAAAGAAATCCTATCTGTGTCATTCTGCAGAGAAATTTGAAGGTCAAACCAATTGTAGGCCAGTTGGGAAATTAAAAAAAAACAGCCTTGTTTCTCACAGCTCAGCTTGAGGAGCTGCAGCACGATGGCTTCAGGAGAGACGTGGCTGCTTTGATTTTTTACTTGCAGCCTCATGGAGCTTTTGGGAGCTGGAGCTTGATCTTCTCCGAGATGTGAAGGTGTCCAGTGCCAGCCCAGGGGGCTCTGAGCAGGTAGAACTGGGCACTTTCTGCTCACACCCAACTGCAAACTCAGTGAGCATCTGCAGGAATCTGAGATTTGTGCTTTCAAGCTGAAGGGGGTTTGTGATGGATGTGGGATTAAACATGAAAAGCACTGCATTGGCATGTGGGAGAGGGCTGTTCATTTATCTTCCAGCTGCTTTGTGTAGATGGAAAAGTAGAAAAACACTTCCTCAGCTAATACATGCCTGTGGCAAGATGGTGTCTTCATGAAAGTTTAACAGGAGAAATATACCAAGAAAATATCTAAGAGTAGGATTAAAAGAAACTTAAACTCTGTAAGAACACTAACCTGGAATTGGTGTAAATAAAGATGAGGTGTTAGTAACAACATCCTTGAGAATACTCTTTTTTTCCCAGCCTAATCAAATATTTAAGTAGAAGGTGCCTCTGATTTCATTTTTTCCCTTGTGATATGTAGGTGGGTGTTAAACTGAGATATCTGGAGCTAAGTCTGGTGAGAATAAGTAGAAGAAATGGGCTCCAGACTTGAAGGGCTGTGCCTGGCATGGCTGTTACCTGCTGCAGATCCCTCTTCCAGCTTGATCCCAGCTGGCAGCACCCATGGGCAGCATCTCTGCAGTGGCAAAATCCAGCTGCTTTAAGTGACACTTGCTTTGAGTGATGGGCTCACAACGTGAGTGAGATCCAGGCTCTCCTGATTTGAATTGATGGCTGTGCCAGTGTTATTCCTGTGTTGTACCTCTAAAGAGCCACAGATCGCTGTTGCAAATGTAGTTGGTAGGAGATGAAGTGGTTTGTGTTTTATGTTCCACTGAAAACTGGCAGCAGGGTCAGACAATTTTACCAGAAGAGGTAAATTATATGCTTTCATAGCTCAGAGAGAGAGATCATACCACATACATTTTTGTGGTTAATGTCCACTTTGGGGATAAAATTAATTTTTCATGCGTGTTTCGAGGAGGCAGAGTTGAAACTCGTAGCATTTTAATGTCATTGGGGGATTGTCTCAGCCTCTAGCTATGTTAAATGGGACTAATAATTTCAGCTAATCAGTGTCTAACAACTTCTGAAAAATGGAAACTAGTTTAGGAGTGATGTAGAGAGAGAAGTTTTCCACATTAGTGGAATGTTGGGCAAATGCTAATGAGCTTTGTACAGTTTCCACTTGTGTTTGGAGAGAGGGTCTCCTAAGGTCAGCACAGAAAGTTAATAGTAATGAGTCCCACGCTGAACCAAATTGGGAAAGCCTGTATACGTTTCTAAATTTCAAAGCAGGGCTACAGATGTCATGTGAAACATGAGTCATTGAGTTTGTTTAAAATTTTTTTATATTAGATTTTTGTTCAAGAAGTGTTACAGAAGACAACTTTGCAGCTGAAAGTAACTCCAGAAATAGCAAGGGGAGCTGTGGAACTTCTGGCTGATATTTAGTGAGGCTTTTAAGGGTACTTTTTATCCACTTGAGACAACACTGGCATCAAGAAGCCTTTAGATCTCCACATGGCTTCATCATGGGTAAAACTTTTAAAAGCGAGTGGCTTTTATTTTCATCAATAGTTTGCTTTTTTTTTTTGGTTCACACTTATTTCATAAATCTGCTGCTGGGCCAAATCCTACCTCAGTGTGTCATGTGAATCCATTCTTTTAATTTTTGCTCTAAAGGAATCTTTCATCTTTGTTACTCTTGGGACTGATCTGTGATTAAAAATCTTAAAAAAAAAAAAGACTTGACGAGGACCAAGAGCTTCCGAAAGAAAGGTGGAAGACAACCCTGTGTGCTTTGTAGTTTGGCTGCTCCCCCTTTAGTTTAGAAACTGTGGCTCTCCTAATCCAGCTCAGACTTGGGCAAAGGCCTTTCTAGTTAGACTGGAAAAACAAACCCAGCAAAACTTGCCATGGTTTGCTCAAAGCTCAGTTCCAGAGCGACTTTATTGTTGTGAGCTGCTCTTTCACAGCTTCTGTCTGTATGACACTGTCTTAAGGTTGCTCTTTCTGTGAGTTTCATTTGAGTTTGGTCTTTTAAAATGCACCTTTGTAGCATATTGTTGACCATAAAACCCATTGCTTTCCTTCATCTGCACATAATCATTGGATAAATAGTTAATTGTTTGTTTACATCCTGGGAGAAAACAAATGGTTCTAATCAAACCACCAGACCGTTCTGCACAGCCAGGAACCTCGCCGGGCATCGGGTTCTGATGTTAACCTTTGAGCTCCAAGACACTTTCATACAATAAAAATTTGTCTTTAATATCCCTCAGTGCCCATTAGTGCTAAAAATGAGGTTTTAGCAAGCAGTGATAGGGTTCTGTGGTTGGGGGGTGTGCTTTGTTTCTTAATTGGATAACTTAAAGTGAGATGATAAATAGCTTGGAAAGGATTTTTTGTCTATCTGTCAACCTGAGTAATGTGCATGTACCTGGATGCCCACACATAATCCAAGGTGCCATTTAATGCTATTGCTCCAGGCTTTTCAGTCTTGGGTGTTTCATTCAGCCCCCAAATCAGTAGCTGTTTCTTTTTCTGTATGTAATTTAAGCACTAGTGTTGAGATCACCCGTAGCCATAATCCTCCACTGTTGGACTGTCCTGAGGAATTTTGGCCATTGCTTCATCCCTGATGAATCTGTTTTACATTGCACGTGTTTTCCTGAGCTACTTTAGAGTAAAATAAGCATGGTACTTTTCACTTACCTGGACATAAGAAGAAGGCAGAAGAAATGTGTTTTTGGCAGCACCTCCATAGGCCTTGCAGCAGCCACTGCTGTAACGGGAACGTGCTCCAAGCCAATCAATGCTGAAATGAACTTTTTCGGTGCATGAAATCAAATGTAACCAATTCTTAGCAGCTTTCTTTTAAGTGGAATGTAGTGATGTGTTAATCCTTTTGGGTTTTTTTGGCACAGGGTTCCAGACTTCGTGAGGGAGAAGCGTTTTGGGAACTGGCTGAAAGACGCCCGGGACTGGGCCATCTCTCGGAACCGCTACTGGGGGACCCCCATCCCTCTGTGGGTCAGTGAGGATCTGGAGGAGGTGAGTGAGGAAATGAAAGGTTCCAGCTGGCAAAAAAACCTGTCAGTGCTTTCTGTTTGCTTATTTTGGTGTATCTGTGGCTGCTGCAGCCTGAAGTTTTATTAACGTGTTTTAACAGCTCACCTGTATAACCCATTTCTGTGTATAATAGGTGATAGATCTGTGCATATTTATGGATGCATTTACAAGTTTTGTTTGCTTTTGCTTGAGAACTGCAAGCAATTTTTCTTGGTTTTTACATTAAAATTAATCTTGTCTTTCCCAGAAGAATTTGCAGTGATGGCAAATCTAAAGGAAATAATAAATGCAGTGAGAAAATGGCAAGGAGGAGATTTTTTTTTTTTTTTTTTTTTAATTTTTGTAACTCCTTTCTTTGTAACTTTCAAAAGTCTGCTTTTGAAATTCTGGTGGTTGGTTACTTCAAGCCAAATGAGTTGCTGAAGGCATAAAAGCAAGTCCACCACAGCAGAACAGTGAAGATATGTAATTGTAGTGCCACAAATGTGAATGTAGCAGGCTGTAAAAATATGAATCTAGTGGAATGATGAAAATGTATATTGCGAGTGCTGGAAATGAACTTTGTCAAGTTATAAGGTACTCTGCATTGGTGGCATGATGCAGAGGGCACGAGTGAACACTTCACACAATTATGATGGTTTTAAAACTCTTTCTGAAGGTAAAATGGGTTTGGGGTTTTTTGTGTGTTGTTTTCATTTATTTATTTTTCTTTTTTGTGTTGGATTAGTTCCATTAGACATGTATGATGAGCCTTCCTCATGCTGGAAGTAGGAAATGGTAATCAGAGTCAGGATGTCCAGGGAAGGTAAATACTGATGGCAGCATCCCAAGGCTTTATTTTTATTTCTCTTGATTTGAAGAAGTTTTACTCTTCATCTTCAACCTGAAAGACCTCGAGTAGGAAAACATCTGCTAGAGAAGTATTTTATGATCTTAAACTTGCCATTGCTTAGATGTGCACCATAAAGCAATTTTTATTTCCTCTTCACTGGGAATCTTGGTAGGCAGGGAGGTATTGGGAGAGAGAGGGAGATACTCCTGCAGTTAGGGTTTAAGTATCTAAGAAAGCCTTGGCATTTGGATTCTCTTTGTGCTGTGAGTGCGTTTGTAAATTACTGACAAACCAAGAGCTGCTGTCTCTTATATAACAGTTAAAGTTTAGTTTGAAGACTGACAGTTTATACACACTTTTTTCACATTTATCCAACATTTCTAAGTCCCTTGTTTGATACAACAGTTTTTTTTAGGTAATAAAAAGGCTTTCAGTTTTGTGCCTGGGTATTTCATTCTACAGCTGAAAAAGATTGTGTAAAGGTTTCATTACTTCCACTCCTTGCCTCTAATAATATTTCATTTTCTGTCCAGTCTCTCCATATCTGTATTCCTGTGTGTACAGATTTTTTTTGCTTTTCTGGGTTTGATTTGTTAGTTTTTAATAACAAAATGATGTCTAACTTGGAAGATTGACCTTTTCTTTGAAACGAGCTGCAAATATTCCTCAGGGCTCAGTGTTCTGAATAATGATGGAAATACCAACAGGTCTATTATTTTTGTCCATTGATGTTACACGTTTCTGTTTGCTCCGGAGTCTCGATATTGTGCTTTAGTAGCTGAGTACAGCTTCTGAACCGAGCTAAATCTCAAGTTAGGATTGTTTTTTTTTTTTAATATTCACTCTCTTTTTATATGTGTGAGCTATGGCTTGAAAAACAAATACCACTGGAAGTGATGTGGAACTTAAAGCCTGGGTGACATCTGCTCTCCCAGTAATGATATTCCCTGAGAATTCCCTGACTCCAGTTTTGCTGCAGCCTGTGGGATTGCAGAGCAGCATCTTCATGCCTCGCTCTCAGAAGAACACTTTGTTGCATGCAATTATGCTTTGCATATTAAATCCTGGAGAAGTAATAACAGTTCCTTATTTAATATACAGTAAGGTGAATTAATTGGTATTAAAGTGAATTTTATTACAAATCAATAACTGTTTTCGCACGCTTTTATTTTAGTTTTCTTTTAGCATAATTATCAGGTAGAGACACATAATGGAAGTTAAATTTTGAAGCTTGTGTTTATTGCCACATTTTTGCAGACAGTTTATCATTTTAAGCTTTCAAATTCCAACGATTTCCTCAGTGGAGGAACACATCTCATTTGGATGAGATAATAAATTTTTTTAATATAACACCCAAGTTGGTAAAGCAGATATGGGCTGTTTTTGTAGGACTTGCATACAAATTACAGTGTTCACTATCCAGTGATGTTGTGGAAGTTCCCTGATTGTCTCTCATGGTAACCCTGCCCTAGGCTGGGTGCCCTCAGCAGAACGGGAGGGCTCTGGCTCTGCTCTCCTGAGGGTGAGGGAACCTCTCCAGGTGCATTTCTGAGCTGCTTTAAAGGCTCCTTCTGGCTGACTGTAGCAGTCATTTCTTCTCCTGGTTAATATTCATGAGGTGCTTTCTCGAGATCCCAGAATGTCTTGCTGACACACTCTAAGGGCTTTTTCCTTTCTGTGGGCACTCCTTACTCCTCAGCCTGTGGTACTGAGCAGAGCTGAGAGGGCAAACCCACAAAAACAAACGTTTTTATTGAGTAGGGACTGCAGGGCTGTGCCACAGGAACATGGAGTTCCATGAGTGCTGCTGCATGGATTTATCCTCCTCTTGACATGGACAATCCTGGAGCTAATGTTCATTTTGTCAGCAGGGTTTAACCTTGATATCTGGAGGTGCTGGAACAGGCTTGGACAACCCCCAGTCCCAGCCTATTTAGTGCCATCTTTGCTGCTGGTAAATGTTGGTAGAGCTGGTTTTGGAGCTGATGTGAACCATAAAATGGAAGAGGAGCTAATGCCTGGTAGGGAGAGTGCCCAGGCTGTTGGAGCAGCCGTGGCTCCTGAAGGGATGAATGCAGAGCAGAAGCTTTAATTGGAGAGATCAGCCTGTGTGTGCTCCTTGCAGAAACGAGTGGGTGCGGCCTAATGAGGGACTGAATTTGATTAGCATCTGTTTGCTGCATCCTCCTCTTGCCTTTCAGTATCTAATGAGCTCCCCTTGGGACAGAGGAGCTCCTTCCTTCTGCCTTGGACAGAGGCAGCTTTATTCACTGGGGGGAGGTCTGTGTTCCTCTGGGGCTTGGTGGATTTTTCATGTGAACTTGGGTTTATTTCTTCCACGAGTGATTTCTGAGTGCAGTTCTGCATCAGTATTCAGAATTTTACCTTCAGCATTGAAGTGCTTGTTCAAAAAGCACCAAATAATGAGCAGCTTTTCTCCCAGAGCTTAGTGTGAAAGTATATCCAAATGTAAAGGTTAGTGAAGGTGAAGCAGTTGGTGTATCCAAGGACATTTTTTACCCATTTCTCTATTAATACCTTTTCTTCCTCCAGCAGTGCTGAACTAAGCACCTACTGCTGCTCACTTGAGCTTGTGTGTTTGCTTATGGGACCACATGAATGAAGAACAGATCTGGGTTAAAAATAGTTTGTTGATGAGGATGTGTTTTTTCCTGGGATCAATTCCCTGGTGTGGTTTGCTGTGCATTCTGCAGGCTGTTGTACCTGCCTGGTGGAATCATTGTCCTGCCTCACTTCCTACAGAAAAAAACCTCCAAATAGATAAGTAATGAAAAAAATTACATTTCCAAAGTGCTTTAACAATAGAAGATGGTGATTAGTAATGCAGATCACCTCTTGAATCAGGCGGGGAAAATCATGCCTTAAAACCCAAATCAGACCAAGTTTCTGTCTTCTCTGTAATTCATGACAGTTTTTTGGAATTAAATACAGCAAAACCTTCCAGTTAGTCACAATTACCATGTGTATACATATGCATATGTTTAAGACTAGCTATAGGAATTGAGCAGTGCTCTGATTTTTTTTGTATCTTAAGAGCAACTTACAAAGTTATTTCATGTGAAAAACGTCTGGCCTATTTACAGCTTCATTATGGTGCTACATTTAACTCCTTCCCTGTCAGATCTGTCAAACCCTGGGGTTTTTCCATGGCAATTCTAAATGGGGATGGCACGTGGGACAGCATCTCCAAAATCCAGGCCTGTTCTGCAGCCTGTGGCTCGTGAGTCCTGCCAGATGAGAGAGGGCTCTGGGAGGGCTCAACTTCAGTAAAACCTAAAGCAAAGAAAGCTTTGCTTTTCTGCTTCTCTCATCCAGTTTTTCAGAATCATTGTTCCATGATGTCAGTGCAAGTCTGGTGTGGAAATCTGCGTTTTTCTTGATAGTGCATGGATTCAACAAAACCAAGAAAAGGCTTTCTTAGCAACCCCTTTTGGTAGTTGTGACACTTTCTTCACTTTAAGTAAAAAGCCTTTAACATGTACAGTTTAGTCTGCCTGGGATGGAACACTTACGGATAATGAGCTGCTTACTTTAGGGGAGGAGCCTGGGATCTGAAACTCCTGTTTATATAACAGTCAGTCATTGAATTTTCAGAGGTTGTTGGCTGTGGCTTGTTTGGAGAAGTCCCCCCCAAAAATCCCACATTTTTTGATAACCTGCCAACATGCTGCTGCTTCCATGTCTCCAGTTCTTGTAACATGTATTTTATTAAATCAGGGCAGTGGTCTCTAACATCATTTGAAGAAGAAGACCCTTGTATAAAATTTTTATTTTTTCAACTCTTATCAACTACTACAAAAGATACTGCAAGCCTCCTGTCTGATATTAAAAAAAATTGCTGCTGTGTGCAAATAACTGGCTAAATTTCCTGAATTGCTCCTACAGGTGGTTTGTGTTGGTTCAATGGCAGAACTGGAGGAGCTGTCTGGAGTGAAAGTCACGGATCTGCATCGGGAAAGGTGAGTCACAGGGACTCTTCACTGGGTATTAGAAATAGATGAGCAGACATGAAAAAACCTTGGTTTTTTTTTCCCCAAACAGATTTAGGGTAAATAGAAAAGTTGTAACAGGACTTGTGATTAACACATATAAATTTTCTTTTTTTTCTGTTGAAAAACACTTGTTCAACACCGTTAATACAAAAATCCTAGAGATTGTGAAAGGAAACGCTTTGAAGGACCTTTTTGAAGAGCCATTAAAATGAAAGCCAGAGCTGCTGTCACCCTGATCTCCCATCTTAACATGAACTTCTCCTAACTGTTGGTTTTGTTTGGGTTGCTGGGTGTTTGTCCCCACAGCATTGACCAGCTGAGCATCCCATCACGCTGCGGGAAGGGCTCCCTGCGCCGCGTGCCCGAGGTGTTTGACTGCTGGTTTGAGAGTGGCAGCATGCCCTATGCCCAGGTGCACTACCCCTTTGAGAACAAGAGGGAGCTCGAGGATGCTTTCCCTGCTGACTTCATTGCTGAGGGCATCGACCAGACACGAGGATGGTAATTTTCTGCCGCTTTATTATGTCACATTATTGCCCTGTGTCTTAACAGTGCTTTACTATTTAATAATTAATATATTTATTTAACAGCATTTTATAATGCATTTACTTCAATACTTTTCTATCTTTAATGCTAAGTGTATAATTTGTTTTTGTAAAGGTAAGTGTATAATTAGTATTTTAAACTAAAACACAAGGTAGTTGAAACCTTGGTGACAAAAAAGTTGTTGTAGAAATATAATTTTAGCAAGAAATCTTCCCAGCTCTTGTGGAAGACATCATTAGGTAATAGGGCACATCTTTGACCTGGTAAGGAAAAATCTCAGCAGCTGAATGATCATGAACTTGAGTTATCTATTAGAGACAGAGCTGCAGTTGAGTCAGTTGAAATGGAAGTCAGTGTTTTGAGGATTTCAAGCCAATGTATAGCCTGATAATTTTTACCACAAGATTGAATTTTGAATTTTGGGTTTATATGAGTGCAGAAAAAACATCAAATCAAACCTTACGTTGTTAAGATTGTATAGTTCACAAAAAAAATCAAAGTTTTTAGCTGTAAACTTCATCTGCTTCTTTCACTCTGGATAAATCCTTTTTAATCATTGGTGAAAATTTTTCTCTGATATTCTGTGGTTAATGTTCTCATACATACTTGTGTCCCTACATACAGTTTTAGTTTTAGCATTGCCAAGTGTTCAGTCCATGTCTGAAGTTTGAGGCTGACTGAAAAGTGACAGATTAAGATGAATTTTTGTGTGTTCTGGACTAGCGAGTTTGACTGTGTCCAAGCAGAACTTTTCCATCCAATACCTTGAGGTATTAGAGCTAACTAAATTCCTCTGGAATACAGTTGGCACTTCCCTTTGCCCATTCCTCTACTCCCCCAACAAACCAAGCAACCAAAGCAGGCAGGATGCCACATACAACTAAATTTCATGATTGCAGTGAAATGTCTTCACTTTTCAACACCTTAATTGTGATGCAAAAAATTATCTAATACCTTAGTATACAATCAGATACTGTTGGGTAACAAAAGGAGAATAAAAAAAACTTAATTTTCCCTTTCTTGTTTAGAAAACAGTGCTTTTTTTCTTTTTTGATGGAAGAACTCAGGATAAAGACATTTGGTGTGAGCCATAGTGTGCAAGATGTGGCTTTCTCTTTGCAGTCTGGGGCAGATTGTTTTTTGTTTTTAACGTCATCCAGAGTTCCTGGGAGTCTTACCCAGAGCCAGGCGCGTTTCCCCTGTTTGTGGTGGGAAGTGAAAACACCTGCCTCAATTCCTGCTGCTGCCACATTTCCCAGGTGCTCCTGGCTGTTAATGAGCTGAGGCTTTGCTGCCAGCAAGTGGTGGGTGATTTGTAGCAGAGCACTTCTGATCTGTGAGAGACAGAAGGAATTAAGATGTGAGGTCTAAGAGAACAATGAGCAGGTGAGTTTGAAGTGTTGAGAGCACAGGATGTGATTTGTATTCGGCACATCCCATATGAAGTGTGAAGATTGAGAATGGAGATTGGTTTTGTGTCAGGTCAGAGACTGCAGCTGCCATGAAGTGAGGACTGGGAGGTGGGGAAAGGCTCAGGAGATGCAGGTCTGGTGGCTTCTGGCTCACTTCACAGAGGAGAAAAAAATCAAGGGAGACAAGGGGAAAATTAATATGACAGAGGTGATCGTCTAGGAAAGTGATGTTTTTGATGACTTTCTACATGGAGAGAGAAACAGCTGAATTACCTTTGTTAAAGCCACAGGACAAAATCTTAGAGGATCTGGGTTGCGAGACTGGCAGTCCAGCAGAGTGCTGGGAAAGGCTCTGCCTGTGTGCAGGGAAATGCAGCAGGATTTACAGTCATGGTCACAGTGTGGTGGCCCATGGGGAATTCGCAGCTGGAGGGTTTTGGCATCAACCACAGGATCATGAATTTACCCACAGTTGTTCAAGGAAAAAGGGAAAAAAGATTCCCTCCCTGTTTTCTCCTAAGTGGAAAGGAGAGCAAAGGAGTGAATTTCTGTCCCTTTTACGGCTTTTTTACTGTTGTTTGACTCTCTGCTGTTTATCTGCAAGAACACACCTAGAAACAGATTGAGATTTAGTGAATGGAAGGTGAAGCAGCAGAGAAATTGAAGTTTTCAGGAAACATGTGGATGTGTCTTTGAACAAGGTATTTCTAAAATAAGGTGCAGAAACACTGCTTTAAAATATTCAGAGTGAATGAGGTGAATTTTAAAAGCACGACCTGAGGAAGAATCAGAAGAGTTCCATGAGATTATGTGGATCACAGGTTCTCAGAGACAATCTTGGAACTGTCATCAACTAAGGCACCTCATGCTGAGGCTCTTTGGGTTTGACAGTTTGAACATAAAATTTGTGAACTATCTTTGGATGCATTTTTTCAGTGCCCACAGTCTGCCTGTACAACTTTGCTAATATATGGAATTAGGAATTCCTAAATAATACTGAAACTTCACCTAGTTGGTTCTGCTTTGTGCTCTTTACCGGCAAATTTGGGTGCTCTAAGGAGAGAATTGGTGACCAGTTTGCAGAAAGTGCTGGGAGTTTGTCAATGAGAAACTTTTTAGTAAGTACAGAGGAAGAACTGCTGTGTTTGTAATGAACTTTGGGTCCTGGAGGCTGGAGGTGTCAGTCATCTGAGTAAATACTCAGGCATTTGTGTTTAGGGGTTTTCTTAAGAAAGTTAAAAAAGAATACAGGGATTTTTTAAGTGCAAATGTTTGTGTGCAGATGGAGGAGTATTGGTTAAAATTCATGCAATTAAAGTGCAGTTTAATAAAGAGAATTTGTATCCTGCTGTGTGAGTTGAGGTGAGGTGGTTTTGAGAGTTAGGGGACTGTCTGAGATAAGTATCAGAGTTATTATGGAAGTCAATAAATGCACACAGCAACCTCTGCAGAGGACCCTCAAGTGTCAGAATAATGCTTTTGCAATTATAGGCTGTTTTTTGATAAAAACAACTTTGGAACATACAGATGGATTTTTTCCCTCCACTGAAGTGTTTCTCCACTAAATCTTCATGCAAATACGTAGTTCTGAGACAGAACCTCCTGTGCCTTATTATAGCTTTTTTATAATCACCTTCTCTTTGAAGGTTGCTAAGCAGTTGTCAGTGTGATGCCTGTTTTGAACCAGCGAAGCTGTGGCCCACCCTCCAGTAACTTTCTTAAAAGTAATTACCAACAGTGCAGTTCCAGCAGCTCACACATCCCTCCTTTGGTGAAGGTTCTGGCTCCTGAGTGTGAAATTATCACATCATCCTGCACTTCCACTTAATTTCCCAGATATAATCATATATCAGCCTTGTGAACAATAGGGGCCTGTGCTTGCTCCAGCACTGATTTCCAAAGTGTCCCAGTTTACAGAGTGATTCTAAACACATCAAACAGAACGGGGAGGAACCACTGCTGCCCTTTGTTGTGGGAACATTCTCTTATTTCCTAGTGATGGCTGATTTAAGCAGGCAACCACAACCTCCTTCTAGTCAAACCTTTGGCAGGATTGAAAGGAGGCTCATCCCATTTTTGGTAACTTGCTTTTATACTTTTATACTGTGTTCCATTGTCTGTCAGGCTGAAGAATGCACAACACACAAACACACAAAAGTGTGCTGGTCCTGGGTGCTGTGTTTGGTCCTGACTGATCCCGTGCTCAGAGGTTTGCAGTGAGCAAACAGGAAACTTGTTCAGGGGCCGATTCCCTTTCTTGTACTTGTCGTGGGTTGACCTTGGCCAGGTGCCAGGTGCCCACTCAGTCACTCTATCACTCCCTCTCCCGCTGGGAGAGGGGAGAGGATAATATTGAAAAAAAAACTGCCTTTACTCACCCTGATAGTCTATTACAGTGGGGAAAAAAATAGAACAAACAAGCTGAGAGTTGCACGCGCAAGAGCGGAAGAGAAAACAATCAATCTCCACTTCCCATCAGCAGCGATGTCCGGACACTTTCTGGGAAGCAGGGCTCCAGCACACGTGGTGGTTGTTCGAGGAGGCAAACATGGACCAGCCCTCAGTGCCTCCTCCTCCTCCTCTCTTCCTTCCCTCATATATCTGAGCTGATGTCATATGGTATGGAATATCCCTTTGGCTGACTGGGCTCAGCTGGCCTGCTGGTGTCCCCTCCCAGGATCCTGCCCCCCCCATCCCCTTCAGTGGGGGAAGGAATGTCACAGGGACAGCACAGCTTGGCAGCACCCAAAACACTGCTCTGTTATCAACACCAGCCACCAAAGCAAAGTACAGCAGTGTAAGGCCTGTGAGCTTTACCCCAGTCAGACCCAATACAGTACTAAAGAGGGAAAATGATGTAATTTTCTTCCTCATGACCTTCCTAATGCTTCCTGTTAGAATTTTCCTGCCTTCCTGGACTAGCAGATCCCAGCTGAGCAAACAGCATGATATGCTCCAAATAGGAAGATCTACTTTCAATAAGCTCCTCTTGTGACTCTTTGCCACATAAATGTTCCCCAGACTTAAAATTTATCTTTGCTGGAGGAAAGCAGCATAATGAAACTTTTTTTTTGTAATGAAGACATGCAGGCTTTAGCTTGGTGCATTTATAAAGTCATGTGTATGTTGTCTCTTGTTTCAGGTTCTACACTTTGCTGGTGCTGTCCACTGCTCTTTTTGGGAGGCCTCCTTTCAAGAATGTCATTGTGAATGGCCTTGTCCTTGCCAGGTTGGTGTCAATCAGCTGCTTCCTGAGCAGGTTTTTAGTCGAAGAATGTTTCAGATAAGTCCTGCAAATCGTAAATGGAATGTGAAATGGACTTTGGAGCTGTTCAGGCTTGCCAGGGTGATATCAGTGCTGCAGGAGATAAGAGGCACCTGAGAGTGAGAGGCTCATACATCCCAGCTGTCTGCTGCACTGGGTTCTTTCCCACAGGATTAGTCCTGCCTTGAGAGAGAAAATGAATAACAGGAATAGGAAAGAAATTATACCTTGTATGCAGTGTGAAGGGGATGATAAATGTAGCTCTAGATGTAATTTTAAGTTAATTGCATTTGTTTCCCTCTATTTTCGAATGAACCTTTGCCAGTGGGCTGGAGGGATTGATTCAAAACAAGTGCATCTTTCCTCAGCTTGGGTAGGAAGGACAGATTTCCTGCTCAGATTTGTAACTTGGGAGCCTCTTGGGTTGGGTTTTGGATTTTTTCAGTGTTTTTTGTACGTTCAACAGTCCTACAGAAATGATGTGCTAATATAGAGATAAATAATTATGTCTGTGCCACCAGGAGCATACTTAGACAGGAAAAATTGAGCTGGACTTGAAGGGCCTTTTTTCTTTATCCATGTTTTACAAGAGTTCTGGGAATTAATGCCATCATTCTGGTATTTTCTAGTGATGGCCAAAAAATGAGCAAAAGGAAGAAGAATTATCCTGATCCGATGCACATTGTGAACAGTTACGGAGCTGATGCACTCAGGTGGGATTTCTTTGGTGGATGTTCAGTGGGATGTGTTGGCTCCCTGCTCATGGCAGATCCATACCAAGAAGCTGCTTGGGGCGGGGGGGGGTTTACAATTAGCAGCAGGAAGAAAGTTAATTTTAGAAGCTTCTAGAACAGTGACAGAAGTCACTGCAAGAGTGGATGACTCCAGAGAACTGGGAATGGATGCAGTGCCTGGACTTTCTTTACCTTTGTCATGTCTCTCTCAAACTTGAGGGATGTGCTTCCTCCAGCACTGATAGACTGAGTTGAGCCAGTGAAAATGTGAATAAAATATTTGATAACAACACTACAAGGTCACTGTTAAATCATTGGCTTAGAGAAGGGTCTCTGCATAATGCACCAAAGATTTATTTCCTGTTTTCCACTATGCATTGTCTAGAGAGAAAGTGCTTTGTTTTTGTTGATCTAAGTAGATAATTTGCACCTAACAGTACTGGCACCAGAAGAGCAGAAGTGGAGCAGCCTAATGTGTGTAGATAAATTGTCCTGGTCAAACAGAGATTAAACACAGTTCAAGTGGTTCATTAAAATTACAGGAACCTATAAAGTAATTACACAGTCACTTGGAACTCTGGCTTGCTGCACTGACTACATGGATCAAGTGGTACCTTGAGGTAAAGGTACATAAAAGACATTTTATTAACTGCAGGAATGTACTACTTGGGCATTTCTCTAGAGCCGTGTAATTCTTGTGTATATAAGAAACCCTTCAGCTATCCCACACTGTGTGTGTTACAGCTACACACAGAACTGATGGGCTGCATGAAAGCTGAATGTTTATTTGGGGAAGATGGTTGTTGCTTCTAGATAATTTTAAAAAATCAATGTGAAGTTCTAATTGTTTCAAGCTTTAGCATTTAAAAAGCCTGGCACATGTTGGGTGGAGTTCTCAAATTTAATCAAGGTTGCTCTTTACAAATGAACAAGGTGAGTTAGCAGGGTAGCAGTGAGTTGGTAGTTGCAATAGTAAGAGTGAAAAGGGTTGGAGTTACTCATACTGGAGATTTTTAAATCATAGGTGATTTTTCTATTGAAAAAAAACCCTTCCTTTTTTATAAACAAACCAAGAAAATCTCAAACACCAGAAGTTACACTTCCATTATTCATATTTTTTTTTTTAATTTCTAAGAAGCTAATTCATTTTTCTGCCAGTGTACTCATTCTTTAATGTCACATTTATTTATACCTACACCCACACAGAGAGTAAAAAGCATTGCAGCTTGGGCTCATTTCTGAAAGTAGCTCTGCAATTCAGTTCTCTGCTTTTTCTGAGGTGCTTGATGTTCTCTGTTTATAGCAAAAGCTACAACTGAGGTTTTTTCCTTGGCACTGTTTCCCTGCAGAGTTACTTTAGCTTTTGCAGTACACAAATATATATGTATATTGTAACTCCAGCTTTGAAGTATTCTCAGCAGTAGCTTGATAAATAGATCAGTGGAAAATATAGATATAAGTTGGTGAGATGAATATGGAATTGAGTAGAAAGGGCAAACAGCAGAAATAACAGCACAGTAAATGTAACAACCCAACTTGAGGCTTCATGAAATTTGAATCCTGAGTGAAATCTCTTAAGGGCCAAACCAGTTACATTTCAATATTGCTGAGACCTGGGCTGGAGACTTGTCCAAGCTGAGCTATGTCAGAAGGAATTTGCTGGTCATGGCATTTCCAGGCCTTTGCTTTCCTCTGTCCTGGTGTAAGGATTGCTGTTAGAAGTGAGGAGTTCTATCCGTCTCTCAACCTGGTCTTAACCTGCAGAAGAAATAATGCAACAAGCTGCTGGTTTAGAGGGGTGAAGAGGAGATTACTTTCTCTTTTTCTCATACATTCTCAGGAAACTCAGTAACACTGGCTTGATCTGAGGAGGGTTTTATTTTCTGCCCAGTGGGTAACTGAATGGGTGTAACCAAACTGATGGAACTCTTGTTTTATTGTATGCCTTATTTCTCTTTCCATAGGATAAATGTGTCTTTGCATTGGAGTAATTGAGGAAATTGCTCTTCTTTAACACTTAGATACTGTAAGGTAGGGTAGGGTTGATTTATTAAAACAAACAAAAAAACCTCAAAAAAAAAATACTACAACACCACCCAACTGTGGCACATAGATAATTGTGGTAGAAGGAAAGTGTGGTTTAAGGATAGACCTAAATTCTAGCTTCAATAAGGACTTACTAATTCATTGTCATTAATTGTTCTGTGCTTGTGTAAATTTATAATTTGAATTCAGGTACGAATTCACTTGGGTGATCTTTGGGGTCCATTCCCACCCAAGCCATTGCATGAACCTGTGTTTAGAAATGAAAAATTATTATTTTTTTTAATCCAATACTGAAAAATCCAATACTGCCTTTTCTGTGCTGTATTACTGTCTGTTTATTCTGGCAGCTCTATTTTTATCTGTTAGTTTTAATGCAAGAAGCCCTCTCTCCTGAAGAATTTATGGTCTGGTATTCTTGAATGTGTTGTGTCAAACCCCATTAAGATTTTAAAGCCTCCTAAAGGAAGTGCCTGTAAAGTTATATTAGTTTAGAATCATAATTTTAAAAGCTTAAAAATGTGAGAAAATGGGTTAATAAATTTAGATTGAAAAATGCCACAATCTTTGAAGTGAAAAAAATATTTGGTTTGGTTTTCATATTTGGAAAATTAAATGAAGTGTGTCTAAATCAAGTTTGTATTCAAGTTTTTTTGATACTTGAGTAAGGCCTGGTTTCTCTTTGAGTTAACTTGATAGATTCCAGTTTATTTTGGTAGACAGAATGTTTCTTTGGGGGAGAAGGTGGGATAAAATATAAAGATGATTTTTTTGTGAACTCAGAGAGCAAAGAAGCTGAGGGACATTTCTGTCCCTTGTATAAGTGGTTGGTATCACCTGGATCCTCTGCTTTGCCCCCTCAGAGCTGCCTCTGGAGCTGAGGCACATTTGTATTGTAGGAGGTGTGTCCTTTGGGCTGTCTTTCTTGAAAATGTTTATTTCTGCTCTTTTCCTTGGATTTGCCTGTTTTGTTTTGCTCCTTAGTTCTGTCAAAGCTTTTCCTAATTGAGGAAATGAGCTACACTGAGTAGAAAGATACTGGGTTGTGGTTAAGGAATTCAAAATATTACCACAACAGTAGGTGCCATCCTAAAGATGCATGCTAATTCCATGCAACCTCTGCTTGTTTTATACTGTGATGGCATCTGAGCACGTGTGAGCACTTCACTTAACTTCCAGAATAAAAAAGAAAATTTAAATTCAAATTCTATATGCAGCATCTTAGAAAAACTCCTGTAGCAGTACAGTCATCTTTGGAGCTTTCAGTGTGAAACCCTATCAGTATATGCAGTTTTAAGCTGTGAGGTGTTCTCTTACTTTGCAGGTTGTACCTGATCAACTCTCCCGTGGTCAGAGCAGAAAACCTGAGGTTTAAGGAGGAGGGAGTGAGGGATATCCTGAAGGATGTGTTCCTGCCCTGGTACAACGCCTATCGCTTCCTGGTGCAGAACGTTCAGATCCTGCAGCACAAGGTACACATCTGAGTGCAAGAGATCTGCTGCTTCTTCAGGCTTAAAGGGAATCAGCATTGCAGGGAACTTCAGATTGGAAGGAAGGTCTGGACTCTGGAGGTCATATGATCTCCACCTCCCTGTTCTAAGTTAGGTCAGGTTGTATATAATACCTGCTCTTAATTTGTTATTTGTTGTTTGTATGATGCTTTATAAAGTTGTAATCACCTGCATCTTTCTCTTCTTGACCAAGCTTATTAAATAGAAAAGAGGAAAGAAAGGTGGGAGACTGCCAAGACATGACAGCTCTCGTTTCTCAGATTAGAGTGCTCTTGACTCCCTTTTATTTCACATCAGTGGGATGCTGCTGCATTCAGACTTGTGAAATTGGAGGTCCAGACCTGGTGTTTGTGGGGTCAGGACACCTGCTGCTCCTCACCCCCTGGGAACACCAGTTAAAGCCATGTATGCTGCAGGGGATCCTTCTGAGATGTCCCTGTTGAGCCTGGGTGGGTTTTCCTGTTGGTGTTTCCAGAGCAGCTGGAGGCAGCAGTTCCCACTGATCCTGCCTTAGTGCTGCTGCTTTTGCTTTGCTGTTCCTTTATGTGGTGTGGCCAGTACTGCTGCAGCCCAGGAGGATCTGTCCAGCAGGATCTGTCACTTGATCTGCAGGTTCCTCTGCACTGAGAGCAGTGCTCAGCACCACACACCCTGAACATAAGCAGAACTGCAAATCAGTCAGGAAAGTTGTTTTCAGTAGTGACTGCTGTGACAGTTTCTTGAGCTAACTCATTTACTGGAACTTTAATTATTAATCTGCATTTAAATGCTTAACTTGGGAATACTCAGCCCTGAATACATTAGCCACAGCAAGGAGATTGTCTTCTGTAATATGACAGTAATTTTTTAAAAAGTTATATTTAAATGCAACTTAGAGAAAGGATTCAGAAATGGAATGGAAAGAAAGGCAAATCACAAAAGCAATAATGCTTTAGACTTGTATTTGAAGTCTACTAAAAATGCTGGATGAGTGACAGGAGTTTCTACACTTTCAGCGTGAAAGCAAGATTAAAATTTCTTTCTTATAGTAATTTTTCATTAAAATTGAAGATTTGATGTGTATATTGTATAGTTTCTATTGAAACCAATTTTAATCTTTCTGCTGAAATTAATGACAGCAGGTTAGTGCAGATTTCTATGGGAGAGTGGGAGCTAAATGAGAAGTCCAAAGCTTGTACTCCACGTGCAGTAGCAGTGGCAGCCTGGTCACTGTGCAGAGCTGCCATTTGAGTCAATAAAGGCAGCTGACTTCAGTAAATAGCTGCCTTAAACAATTTGGCTTATCTGTTTTAGCAGCTTCTTTGGGGAAGAAAGTTTGCTAACTCCAGATCCTAATATTTATTAAGAAGTCTTTTTTCCTTAGGATCCCTAGACAGCATTCATCAGCCAAACTTAGATGTTACCCCCAAAGTACACTTGTTTATCCTGTGTTACCTTTGAATTACCTGAAGTGTACTTTATATCTTTTTGCATGTGATCCCACTAAGTCTTGCAAGGTCAAGGGATGGAAAACCCCAGTGGAAAATCCAGGTGCTTAAGGAGATAGGTTTGGTAATTCAGCAGATGGATTTTTTCTTTCTAAATGGTGAAATCCTTCCTATGCACCATATTAGGCAAAAGAATGTGCTACAGGAGGTGATAATACTTAAATTAAGTTTCATGCACGGGTTTAAGCAACTTCTTGATTGTGTTCTGCTTCCTGCAAGAGGAAAAGTAAAATCCCAGTGTCCTAGATCAGGTATAATAATGATTTAATGCTTATTGTAATTTCCCCTTTAATTGTAGTTTGTTAATGACTGCTGAGCTCACACTGGGATTGCTCCTCTTCTGCATTTCTTTCCTATGAATCTTGTCCTTTATACTGTGAAAGTGGATCCATAGTTTCTGGGTTGAGTAATCCAAACAGACTTTTCCATCTGGACTCTGAGTGAAGAGAAAGTCTAAAGGCTTTTAAAAGTAGCTGTTAAATACTGTTTGTAAATCTGAGGAAAAAACCCCAAACCTGTTTCTAACCTGTTTAAGGATGTTCAGTGGGAAAGAGAACAGGCACAGTCATGGTCTTGCTTGCAAGGCCCTGCAGAGCCAGCAAAGTGATGCCATTTCTCAGATGGCTGCAAAAATCAGTGCTCTGGAAAGCAGCAAAAATGCTTTGTGTGCATGTTGGATGCTAGAAATTCCACCTGTTTTTTCAGGTTGCTACATTCAGTTGTGTTTTAATGTGTTGGAATTGTCACATGTTTGTAAAAAAATAACAGTCTTGTTTCTAGGCCTGCTCCCCAAATGGAATCCACCTGCATAGTAAATTCCTTAGAAATGCCTCAGATCCTCCTGGATGAAGGGGTTATGCAGATTCAAGGATCCTACCCTGTGTCTGGGGACTGGGGCTGCACACAGGGAAAGGAACTGCTTTTTATCTGCTTGAACAGGCCCAAATCCCTGGCCTCCTTTGCAGTTAAAGGTTGAGGTGAGGCAGCAGTGGGAGACAGGTTTTCCATAACTCCTTCTCTTACACACCTGTGTCTGGAATTTAATGTTTTTTCTGGTAGGAAACCAGTGTAACTCAGGGAAGGTGCCAAAACAGTGGTGGCTGACAGGTAATTGGATATAGAGGTTTGATTATATACCCTGATGACTTGGAAATGTGCTTTGTGTTTTGATGATAGGATGAGGGAAGAGAATTCCTTTACAATGAGAACACAGTTAAGGAGAGCAATAACATCATGGATAAATGGATTCTTTCTTTCACCCAGTCCCTCATCCAGTTCTTCAAAGCTGAAATGGCAGGTATGCATTTTTGCTCAGGGGGTCTGGGGGTGTTTCATGTTTGATTGCAGAACTTGCCTTTCCATACAGAGATTCCCAAATTCCATGGAAGACTTTAATAAAAGGAAGGAAATCTTTAACCAGCTACCATAATCCATGGAATGCTGCTTTCATGGGTGTTAAGTCAGATTTTGCTATGCTTGTTCATGAGATCTCAAAAAGTGATGAGGCTTTTTTTGTCACAGCTAATCCTGTGAGCTCAGTGATGGAGCTTGTTGCTGTAACAACGTCTGCTGCAGTGCTTGGAGCAATTAATAATATTATAATAGTCACTGAAAGACAGCAGTGAAAAGGAAGCCAAATAGAATTTGGAGAAGCTGTAAAAAAAGGGATAAAACAGGCAATGCTCAAGTCAGCTGAACAAAATAATTTTGAGAGGCACATGAGCACTGGCAATAAATTTTTCCCTGGTATAGTTCCATGGAGAGGGTTTCTTTGGGATCATACTGTGGGAGTTGTGTGCAGCAGGGTGGATGGTATTAGGATAAGGCATAACTGTAAGAAGGTATTGTCCAGGTTTTTCTTCCAGCTTGTTTTTTTCATCATCCCATACCTCTTGATGCTCACATTACATTGGGACTTAATTGCAAAGAGGAGATACTGCAAGAACTCCCTGAAGTAGTTGGTAAACTTGCATAAAGTCATGGTGGGATTTGAAGTGGTTTTGGTGGATTTGAGGGCATTGGAAGCCCAGATATTGGAAAGAAATTGGCTTTGGCCGTTGTAATTTCTGTTCATGAATAAACAAATACTGCCCCCACCCTTATGCCTGTGATCTTAAGTTGCCCTCAGAAGGATTTTTAGAAGCCTTGGGCTTGGGAAGGAAGGTGTTAAGCGGGATAACAGATAATAAGGAAAGAGCTAAATGCCAGATGTGGGTTCATGAGGACACAGGACAATCCTGCACTTCCCTCATCTCTTGCTTTCTCCCCTCTGATTGATGTGATGGTCACTCTCACCGAGACCAGTCCAGTGAGTTTTTTCTGCTGTGGTAGATAAATCAGGTCATCTGGTACCAGCAAAATTCATGTGAGCTCATCTAAGAACATTTCATTAAAAGAAGAAAGAATCCTCAAGTTACACAACCTAAAGATAGGATAAAAGCTGACTCTCATTGATGAAAATGTGGCTTTTTCCTGCAAGTTGTTATCCTTGAAATTTGATGGTGGTTTGTGTCAAGTGTCATGTGTTGCCAAGCAGAAATAAGCAGAGCCTGGGCATGTTTATGTGCTGCATGTAAAGAGGAAAATACTCTGAGGGACAGCAGAAAATTCATTTGTGAGTTTGTGAACCTGGGGTCTTGGTTTAAACAGAAGTATTTGTAGGAAGGTGAATATGGGGGTAGAAACTTGAATTCTCTGCTCTGGATTTCTGAGAGGAAGATGAAGCTGACAAAAAGGGATGTGTCAGTGATCATCTTTATAAAGTAAGAAGATCCTTCCAAGTAGGAGAAAAAAGTTCCTGTTGGGAAATGAAATTGTAAAGACTTCCAAGGCAGGAGTTGTTGATATGAAATGCTGTTGTCTTGTGTTAGATGAAGATAACATCATGTGCTCATCAAATGAGTGGCAGTCTCATTTGGAAGGGATTAATAAACAGAATTTTTCCATTTATTTTTCTGCATAAACTCTGGATTCAGTCAGGCAGATCTTAATGAGATGCAGTGAATTTGTGTACTGTGACATGATACTCTAATCTCTTTTACAAACCTATTTTGGGATTTTTTAAAAAGATTTTCTACTTTGTATCACTTCAACTAGGAAAAATGTCAGGAAGAGACAAGGGAAGATTATAATGGTGACTGATAACGTCAAATGTTTGGTAAAGGAGATAAATATAAATATAAGTCCCTGCAGCTGGATGTGATGGGGTGTAAGAACAAACAGGTTTGGAACTGGCAGTGCTGAGGAGACCCCACTGACCAGGGAAATGCTGCAGCTGGGCTCTGCTTCTTCCATTTCATGCAGTGTCTTTTAGAGTGGAGCTGAACTTTACACCCATCTCCTGCCTCTGGAAAAATGTTTCCATGAAATCCAACTTATGGTAATTCTGCCCCAGTTTCTCCTGGCACTTGGAGAGGTGGCAGTGTCAGCGCAGGTGGGGTCAGTGTGAGATTGACCTCACCTGAATGGGCTGAGTGGCAAAGAAGGGGCTGAACCTGTGTCACCTCCAACTCTGGGGTGCTTGAGAGAGCCTGGAAAAACTGCAGAGAGGGGAAACAGCCCTCTGCTGGTCCTTCATGGGGAGAGTTTTGCCTTCCAGGAGTGTGTAGCTGGAGAAGAGGAGGCCTAGCCCCACTCCCAGCATACCTGGAAAATGGCACAAGTTACTTGTGTTGAAACCTGACGTGTTTCAGGGGTGTTAAAATTCTGTATTAAAAATCAATAAGCCTTATTAGGGTTTTATTTTCTGCTGAAGTGCCCAATACAAGCACTTATTTTAGTAAAACATCTTTTCTCCTGATGACTGAAGTTGTAATGTCTCCATGTACATCTGTGGCTTTTTCCTGAGTCCCAAAGAAACAGATTTCACAATTTGGTTACAGCTATTGAGAACATAGATGTATTATTCCTGGCTAATATTGTATTTCTTGTTAAAGATACACTGTCTCTGAAGGATGGAATTTTTGATTATTTTAAGATTTGTTTAAAACTGCTCTCCTAACAAAATAATGCATAGCTAGAGGAAAGGTTAGGGTTTTTTAGGAATACAAATTCCCCCATAAATAATTTGTTCCCCACCATGGTGTGAATCTTCTGGACATTTCCTTTTAAGGTTTAAATTCGAGTTCATTGCCTTTAAAAATGCTTCTGCTTTACAAAGCACAGTGAAAAGTGTGGTGGAGCTTTTAGAGCCAAGATCCATTTTATTCAGTAGCTGCTTGATTGATGAAACTGATTCAGGATGGAGCTCAAGAAGCTCTTGGCTTTTAGAGAACTTAAATACAAGTTTTTCCTTAGAAAATGGAGTCCTGTGGAAGGTCCATCCTCCCCTGCCCCCCCAGTTTTCTCAGGAGCAGCTGAAATTTGTTTCCCTGTTGCGTAGTGATGCTGGTGATGACCTTGGTGCTGGCAGCTCTCCATGATTTCAGTTACACAGAACTTGAAAATACAGCTCTGTTTATCTCTTACCTCATCAGCATCGCTGCTACTTCACATTTTAGCTTACCCTGTTACTTAGAAAAATAGTGAAAAACTGTAATTAACTCGGGGAGACTTGGTTGAAGTAGGTGTCTCATTTTAAATCTGCTGAGCAAAAGGGGGAAGCGTTGGCAGTAATTAAGAAAATTTTATTTTCTGGTTCTGCAGTGATTTCTATTCAACTTGCAGTGCCTTGGCTGCATTTGCAGCATGTGCAAAGGGAGGATTTGCCCAATCCCCTGCCATTAATAGTCTCTTATCCACTATCCTCTTTACCAGTCAGATAAAAGCATAAGGCTCCCATAATGTCTGTTTGTGTGGGATTAGGGAAGCAATTTGGGAGGGGGAAATGTGCTTGTCTTGAGTATAAGAACGATGCTTTGCATATTCAAAATACAGTTGTGACATGATTGATATTCTAGTCACTTTTTGGAGCTTTCTGCTGTGTTTAACACCAAGAATGTAAATACTGTTGTGGTTTATAAGTTGAGGAGCTTGCAGAGGGCAGATTTTACCTGCAGGAACCTTTTTCCCTTGCAGCTTACAGGCTGTACACAGTGGTGCCCCGGCTGGTGAAGTTTGTGGATGTTCTGACCAACTGGTACGTCAGGATGAACCGCAGGAGACTCAAGGTAGGGATCAGCTGCTGCAGCCCTGCCCTGGCAGCAGAGTCCTGGCAGTCCTTGGGAATGGGATTCGTGGCAGCTCCACACAAGATCTTGGCTTTAAAAGCTGTCACTTTGTGCCTGAGAGTGGCACCAAAGTTAACTATTTTCTCTCCTCTCTGCTTTGTGGGAAAAACCAACCAAAATGCCCAATAATTCTGTTGCACTTGCTCAGAGGAATCGACCAAAAATGAAGACAATTTGGAAAACAAGTGTATTGTATTAACATAGGAAATTTCTGAAGCCTATTGAAGTGCATTTCCTGATCCTAAAATCGCTTTTTTTCCTTGTTGAATTCTTCATTTAGGGCGAGAGTGGGACTGAGGACTGCATTACGGCCTTGGAAACTTTGTTTAGTGTCTTGTTCACCATGTGCAGACTCATGGTAAGGGAATTACACCCCACTCTCAATAACACTGTAATGCAGTTAATGGAAAAGCATCTTTGTGTAGCACAGTTCATTTGCCATCTTTCCCTTTTATCTGCTTCTCTGCCCCACGGTAGTTAAAAGAAGGCCTGTATCACCTGATTGATAAGGACACATTATAATTTCTTCCCTGATGCCCCAAAACAACATTTAAATATCAGGAAGGAGGTAAATAAGTAGTGTGAATTCCATAATTTATTTCAGTCTGCATTTTCAATAACATCCCAGTCGCAGACACTGTGTAAGCATTGTTTTTGCTGAACTGTCCTTATATAATTCATGGTATTACTGATTCATAATGTTCAAGCAATAAAGGAAAGCTGGTGATTGAATGCAACATTACAGGCACCATATACTCCATTTATCACTGAGCTGATGTACCAGAATCTGAAAACACTCATTGATCCAGCCTCAGTCCAGGAAAAGAATACTGAGAGCATCCACTACCTCATGCTCCCCCAAGTCAGGTAAGAGGCAGCTCTTAGGTGGCAAAATGGGGATTTGGGTGTTTGTTGGGGGATTTTTGTTCATTTTTTGGGGTTTGGGGGTTTGCTTTTCTTTTGATTTCACAGAAAAGTGTTCCCTCACTTGTGTTTAAAACTGTGTAACAAGAAACCAAACTGCTTTAATAATGTAAATATTCCTTTGTCTCTGAAAAAACTTTAGGATGCTGATGAACATGTTCTTTTCTACAAGCACAGAATTGTTTCCATTTCAAGATCTGATGAATTTCAGTCTCTTTGCTGTAGGAGAACATTTCCCTTGCAGTGCACTTCACATTCCACCTTTAATTTTAGCTGGGAGTTTCCTTTCCCTCTGTATTTAGGCAGTAGATTTGTGTTAGCTTGAAGGACTGGAGATAGGAAGGAAAGCAATTAGGAGGAATTCATGTTCCAAATTAATAATATTTTCTTATGGTGGGCAGGAATATCCTTTTTTTACTCCTCAAAGTGTGTGTTGACTCAAAGCTGTAGTGCCTAGCTGTGAAAGACCCTAAAGAATCAGAGAGATCACTGGTATTGCAGTGGGTTTAGTTAGTTCCTGCATTTAGTTCCTGCAGCACTGTCTGCTCTTGGTCTCTGAAAATAAGAGAAAAAACTTCCCTTCAGCATTGCAGCTCAGTGTGAAAACCCTCAAGGACAGGGGACCTGACCTTGATCCTCTACAGTTTAAAAATTTAAACCTTCTCTAATGGTTTATCTTTTTATGGCTGCTGCATGCTTTGAGGAGGGTGTATGGCCTTTGTGAGAGCTTTAATAGTGAGAGTTACAACAGGGAGCTGGAGATTGACATAATGATGGTGCTGATTTTCTGTTCCCTGGGCAAGGGCTGTGAAGAATATGTAATCAAGGAATGCCACCCTCATCAGGGAGCTGCCAGGAATAGGGTTTGGGCTTCTGGAGAAGGGAGTCAGGGAAGGAGGGGGAGCTGTTTGCAGGGACTCAGTTCAGGCATGGGCTTAGCACAAGCATTTCAAAGTGGCTTAGTCACTCTTCACTGCAGTTAGTGCTGACTTGCTGCTGCATCATGCAAATGGGGGATGGATTTGAGGCTTGCACCACTTTTCTCTGTATTGCATTTTGTTTGGGTTTTTGTCTGTTGCTAGTTTGTGGAATTCATTAGATCCCCTGCGTATCAGATGTTCCCTTGTCCCATAAAAAACCACCTTTTCAAATCCAGAGTGTTGTTGAAGTTTGAGTTTCACCTGCAGTTGCAAAGCACATCACTGCATTTACTTTGAAAGTTTTCTGATGCAGTATAAGGACAATAATTATAGGAAGAGAGATTTTTGAATGCAGTTACAGAAAATACCTCTTTACCAGTACGGTGAGTGCAGATAAAGCTGAAGGACTTGGTCACTTTGACAGCTGAGCTTGACTCAGCACCTGTGTCAAAACCCCACTGAGGTGGTGCTTGGGTGCTCAGTGTCTGAACAGACAGGTTGCATTAAATTTTGTGGATTTGCATTCAGTCTGTGAAAAATACTCCCATGTTGTGGCTCTGCAGTGTTGTTCAGTGATGGCAGGTAATATTGAGATACTGCCACATAATCCTGGATGAAGCTTTCCGGGAGCAAAATATTCCATCTTTTAATTTCCACCTTTCCGAGTTGTTGGGGGATCATCCTGAGGCACTGGCTTTTGGAAGTACAGGAGCTTCAAAAGAGGTAGAACCCCATGCAGCCCTAATGCTGCAATGGGGATATTTCAGTTGAGAGTTTTGCTTCACCAGCTCTGTTTTTCTGGCCAGTCCTTACCAGAGCTGTGGTTTTCATCCCAGTACTTTTGCTCCTTAGATTACAGCAAGTATTTGTGTTAATTTAGTTTTATTCATATTTGTCTTTCTAACCAATACCTTTGCTCTTGCTTTGTCACCTGAGTGGTTTTAAAGGAACTGCCCAATTAGTGCATCTACTCAACACATTTGCAGAACATTACACCACTTGTACATTTGAAACAAGATGTAAATGTCGGCTCACTCAAGAAAAAAGCCAAAATTTAAACCAAATCCTCTCCCCATCCCTCCCCCGCCTCCCCCAAAAGGCAAAAAAAACCCCAGCCCTGCCTTGCCTCAAAATGGAAGGGTGTTAAAATTATTGAGCCAGGAAAGATGACAAAACTCTAAAACATCGAGCTCAAATATCTGCAATATCTGGAAAAGATGATAAATTGAGATCCAGTGAATTGTTGTTACAGGGAATTCATTGTGGCTATAAGTACCCTATTTATAATATCCTTCTGCATCTTCTTATGATATTATTAATGTAAATTGTACTTTTTATTGGCTATTACTAGAATAGGTTGTATGACTCAATCATTTCCACCTTGTGAGAGGTGATAACAAAAGATGCAAAAATACCTCTGCTATTTGTTTTCAGCAAGTTATTTCCTCCTCATCTTCTCCACAAAGAGAGAGGAGAAGCCTGGTTGTTCATATTTCAAATTGCCCCAACCAGGGCATAATTGAGTCAGTTGCAGGAAATGTCAGAGAAGGGGGTAAAATGTTTTCAATCTGCTCAAAGAGACATGATGAAAATTAAGCAATTAAAATGTTTCCTTTCTAATCTAGGGAGGATCTCATCGACAAAAAAATTGAAAGTGCCGTTTCTTGTTTGCAGTCTGTGATTGAGCTGGGACGAGTGATCAGAGACAGAAAAACCATCCCAGTCAAGGTTAGAACTCCTCACATCTCCTGTCATGCTTTGGGAATGTGTAACAGCTTTGTAACTTTGGGATAAAACTTTGGTTTTTTTTTTTTCCCCCAGTATCCTTTGAAAGAAGTAGTAGTTATCCACCAGGATCCAGAGGCTCTGGAAAACATCAGGTCTTTAGAGAAGTACATACTCGAGGTAAGAACATGATGTTTTAAGTGGATTGTTTCTAGTGGTTACCTGAACAACCATCCCTGTTGACCATATTAACAACTCACAGATAAATGAGTTTCCAGGAGAGCTGTAATGAAAGGGGATATATCAGTGGATGATGTGCCAACATCAGTTCAGTGTTGAGAAATACTTAATCCTGCAAACTGACCACATTGGAGTGAGAGGCTGTTAGAATCTGACCTGTTTGCATTCTTCTAAAGCCAAGAAATCCATCTTCAAGGATCAGTGACACAAATTTTTTTTTCTGTCTCCACTAAGCAGTGGCAGTACAGGATCTGAGGGGTTTTTCTCTTGCACAGAAATGGTGTGGTCCTTACCCTGTGCATGTTCTTGGCAGCTTAAGGATTCTTTCTTCCCTTCAGTGAGGTGTCTGGTGCTTAAAATGTGCTGTCATGTTGTGGTTGAAGTTGCCATTGTCAAGGTCAGCTGCTTTACCTTGACAAAGAGAACAAAAATGTGCATCTTCCCAAGGAGGATCAGCTCTCCTCACCTGTCCTGGTGAGGGCAGCCGTGTCAGTCAGGGAATTCAGGAGATGAAGCAGAAGAAGATCTGGAACTTGTGTTATATTTAATTCCAGCAACACCGGCCTTCCCCCAAGCATAAATACACATCTGTGGAAAGCCTCTAAAAATTCTGCTGGGGGAATGAGAACTTGCACAGGAAGTCACAGCTCAGTGCACAGGACCTCTACAGCAGTGCTGTGTGCTGCTTGCTTTTAGTTACTGTGGGAGTTAAAAGCTTAAGAATTGTTCAGTAGAGGAATTTTAATTAAAAAATAGTAATTGATTTGCAAGTGGGACTGTAAAGGTTTTCTGTCATGTTAACTTATTGATTATTGCTCCTAGAGTTAGCAGTTATGATCCCTCGCTTCAGAATTGCTGTAATTATTAATTATAATCATTTCAGTATCTGAGTCTCTTCAACAGCAGAATTCTTTGAAATTTAGGCTAAAGTCTGTCCCATTTTTTGGATCTGAAAAATGGATTTGTGGATTCCAGAGAATCCAGTTTTAAGGGAGATGAGATTTGCTCTCTCAAATTACTTCCAAAAGGGTAGTTACCAAAATTTGTTGTCAGCTTCTACAGCTAACAAAAGGTAACTAAAGAAGCTAACAATTTATAAATTATTGCATAATTGGATTGTCCATTCGTATGTTTTGATTTGTATTCCTTTGCTGCTGCAGACAAAGGTGTCTCTTCTGGGGAGATGAGTTACAACAAACTCAGATACCTTTGTGGAAGCACAAACACAAAGTACTGTCTATTGTCCTGGTTTTATTATGTGTCTTAAAATTCAACAAGCTGCTGCTGGAGCTTAGTGTGTGTTTTATTGTACTGCATGGCAATCAATCCTGTTGTTTACTGGATGGTGCAGAGCTAAAGAGGTCAGTGATTACAGGCTGGCTGGGCAGCACTGCTTGGGCTGCATTTGCAGCTTTGTTCATCAACCTCCTGCCTATTCAGAGCTTTAGAACCTTCAGTGATTGCCAGGAGTAAATTTGCAGATGCCAGAGGTAATGGGTAAGGAGAATTACACCATTTAATTTCATGTAGTTGCTGACAAAAGAATTGGAAAAATATACTTGTCAATTCTTCAGAAATTTCATTCATCGCTTTTGCAGAAGGAGCTGTAGTCTTTGATCTGCAGTGCTGCTCTCTCATCTTCAGAACACAGCAAGTCATTTAAATAAATGGATTTTTATATTAGAACTCTCCAGATTATAGAGTTGTCATGCAAAAATAGCCAAGCTCACAGAATGAAATAAACCCAGAAGGCTTTTAGCAACTGGACACAGTTGCATTTTATTCATTTCTGTTTGAGGCCTTTTACAAGCCTGGGTCAGGACTTCTCTTCCCAGCTGCTTCCAGGGAAAGGTTTTCTCTGAGTAAATTTGACTCTGTGCACAGTCAGAATCTTGTTTCCATCCAACCTTTGTATTCCCTCCAGCCCCCAGCCCTGTGTAGGTAAAACAGAGAAACTGGACTTCCCCATCAAACCCAGGGACTGAGCCTGTGACTGGGGCTGAATTATCTGACACAGGAGCTGTGGCTGGGGGGTCCTTCAATGTTTCATTTTTTACATAATGAGCACTTACCTTCCTTTTTAGGCTGCCCATTCAGAGAGCCCCTCCCAGCTGAAGCACAGCATTTCTGACATTTCTGTCTCTCTTCTGAGGACTGGACATAGCTGGGGCACATGGCACCAGCAAAAGGCTCTTCGCTGTGTTCAGGCATTCCATGTACAGCTCTTCCAGCTGGTCATGGGAAGGCCTGGCTGCCTCAGTGTGTCCACATGAGACTTGAAAGATGTGTTAAGGAGCTAATTTTGAGTAATTAGGAAGATAAAATTAAGAATTATTTTAAGTCAAAGCACTGAGACTGATATAAACAGACCTAAGATACAGATTTGCCTGTTTTTCTAAGACTCATTGTGAGGTTTTAAATGGGTAATGTGTATAAAAGAATGATTTCCTAATCTAATTAGTACAGAAAACTTGTCCTGATGGAGTTGGCTTCTCTGTGATTTATCTAATCAGGCCCAAAGTCATCTTTCAATTTGTGCTATTTTTTGGATTATTATTTCTTTTCCCCCGTGAGGTGGTCATTTACATCTTGTGGGCTCATTTCCAGCAGCACCCCATTGAAACTGAATTTCTGAAGTGCATAATTTTCATTAGATTTCCTAAAAGGTGTATTAAATAAAATTAGATTCAGTTGTGTTCTTGGCTCCTCCTGTCAGTAGGACTTCCTAGGGAATTAGGCTGCAGCTCAGAGGTTGTATTTAAGCATTATTTCTCAATCCAAATGTTTGGCTACTTGCTAGTCCTGTCGTGCTGATGCTGCCATTTACTTCTGCTTCCTAAAAGCCTTGGAGCAGCTTGTTTGCCAAGTGCACCTGGTGGTGCTGTAGGATGGTGATGGGAGCTCTTACCACCATCCAGTGGGCATTAAACACCAAATGCTGCAAGTGTTGGGCAGCCTGGCAGCCAAAACCTGCTGGATTGCAGTGCAATGTACGTGCAGGTCTGTGCCTCACGCGTTCCACCCCCAGTCACATCCCTCTTCAGCTTTCTTCTCTCCAAAGGGTTCCAGCCTTGGTCTTTCCTCACATGGAAAGTGTTGTCCTCTCAGTCAATTGTATAAAATTTCTCACAGCACCACTATGTTCCCTTTAGTTATGGGGAAATCTGCACACGTATCTCAGAAAAACGGGCACACACATTCCTGCAGTGCCTGGGGTCCCTGCTGAAGTCCACACAGATTTTATAAAACTGTTTTGGCTGCAGAGCAGTCAGAAGCTTTTCTGAGCAGACTGGCTTTCTGTGCAGTGAGGAGCTGGTATGAACAGGTGAGGCAAAATGAGGCTGTTTTGTACAACATCAACCATAAAATGGTTGGTTATGGTTTCCTGGCTCGGTGTGTTCTGTAAGGACTGTTCCAGCAGAATTTTACCTCCTGAGCTCTGCCAGCCCACTGCACACAGAGGGAATGGGTTGAGCTCTTCAGGCAGTTGTGAGGGGGAAATAAGAAGGGCTGTTGAGAAGGGGCTGATTTGAGGTGAGAGATGTCTGTTGATAACAAAGAACCGAGGGGGAGGATGGGCTCTGCTGCTGCACTTGCGTTGGGTTCCTTTGCTCTCCCAGTGCTGGCTGATGGCTTTTCCACAGAGACAAGTCAAGTTTCTCTAAGTCAGCCTGAGGTGTTTGGAAACCACTGTTGAAAGAAGGGGATGCTTGGAAGCCAAGTGCTGCGATGAAAAGCAGCTGCCTGCACCCAGGCTGAACGTCACCTCGGTGCCTCTGCCAGGGCAATGGACACCAGGGTCCCCAGCCTGGGCTGGAGATTGCTGACATCACCTACATAAAAGCACTGAGCTTATGGAATGAGATGGAGATCAACTGTCTGAATATGGCACAGAGGCTCTCCTTGAGGTGCTTCAGAGCTTCTCCCAGAATGTCTGTTTGGAAAGTTAAACCTTGCCGCTTGCCACTCGTCCCTTCCGTGGCGCCGTTGTTGAGCTGCTGTGCTGTGTGTGTCCCTGCAGGAGCTGAACGTGCGGGCTCTGACGCTGTCTGCGGACAAGGGCAGGTACGGGGTGCGGCTGCGGGCAGAGCCCGAGCACACCGTGCTGGGCCGCCGCCTCAAGGCCGCCTTCAAGCCCCTCATGGCCGCCATCAAGGAGCTGAGCAGCGAGCAGCTGGAGAGGTTCCAGGAGACAGGTCTGTGGTGGGGCAAACCCCTCAGGGATGGCTGGGTGTCCTCCTGTGGGCTTAGGGGAGCTTGAGGCCCACTTCCCTTCTCTCTTATTATCCCTATTTGAATGTTATGAGGAGAAAATTATTGCTTCCATTGTTTTTCCAACAGTAAATTAGAAATCACTGATCTTAAACTGTTCTCCTCTTAAAGCTATTTCTTCTTGTCAGACGAGGTTTAGGTTGGATGTCAGCTAAAGGCTCTTCCCCCAGAGGGTGTTGAGCACTGCACAGGCTCCCCAGGGAATGGGCAAGGCTGCCAGAACTCCAGGAGTGTTTGGACACCACTCTCAGGACTGCACAGGGTGGGATTGTTGGGGTGGCTGTGCAGGAGTTGGATCCTGGGATCCCTGTGGGTCCCTTCCCACTCAAGATGTTCTCGGATTTTAAGTGCCCCTGTAAGGCCAAAATGAAGCAGAGAATAAGCTTTCAGTGAGACTAAATCAGGTTGGAGCTGAGTGTTTGTGCAGGAGCTTTAGTTCTAAAAGCATTCCTTCGATTCCAGAGTTACAAGTGGGTGTGAATTTTGCAGCTATATCTGTTTAGTGAGCTGCTTAAATGGAAATTTGGAGTTGGTGGAGTATAGAGGTTATTTTTAAGTTTTATTCCATTCAGATGGTTCCACACAAACAGTTGCTGAAGCGCCTGTGTTTTAGTGAGCTCTGCTGCCTGGAGAAGTGCTTGTGTGAAAAATGGGAATGTGGGATAATTCAGTGCTGCTTACTAGTGCTTAACTCCTGTTTGGCTGCGTTGCCAATATATGCATTGCACGTGCCTGAAGTCTGATACTTGGTTAAAGCTTTCTGAATTTAAAATTGGGGTTTTTACTTGGATGATAAGAGATGCTCTCCATCTGCCAACCCTGCAGGCAGCATTGTTGTGGAAGGACACGAGCTCCATGGGGAAGATCTTCGTCTCATGTATCAGATGACAGAGGGATCTGCCCAGTTCGAGGCACACTCTGATGCTCAGGTATTTTATTGGTTATTTCCTCTCATTTTATTCATTAAAGGAAGAGTTCCTCTGGAAGCAACAGGAAAATGGTGAGGTGAAAAGCTGATTTAGGTTAGTTCAGGTAGTTCAGCATGTTCCAGGAATGTCTGAGTCCTGGAGCTGTTAAATATTCTCTCCACCATTGCATTTTGTATGTGAAGAGCTCTCTAAAAGCATCCTGAGCTCCTGAGAGTGTTGCTTCCACCTTGCTTCTAGTTTGTCACCTGTTCCTCAGTGTTCTGTGCATTTGCTCAGGTTTTGGTGCTGCTGGATGTGACCCCAGACCAGTCCATGGTGGATGAAGGAGTTGCCCGGGAAGTGATCAATCGCATCCAGAAGCTTCGCAAGAAGGTGAGGAATCAGTGCTTTGGGACAAAACATTTTCATTTCCTTTTCAGCAATCTGGGCAATATGCAGCAGAAACTGACCTTTTTAATTAAACATGAAGCCCTGTGTCATGCACTCCTGATGTGTGACTTTCTGATTGGATACCCTTGCAGGAGCTCTAAAGGATGTGTAGAGAAAATTCTTATGGGGCATGTTATTTTGGAAAAGATATCTGTGCAGTTGAGGCTGCATAAATCATAGATTCATGGAAGAGTCTGGGTTGGAAAGGACCTGTCTTCAGCATAAGACTGAAAACCTACAAATTTTTACCAAAATCAATATTTTTTTACATTATAGATATTTAAAAAAAAATCTCTGTAGATTTCATATGTATATATATATATATACATACCTGTGTAGTGTTTTCTTTAAAAAATATATTTATATCCACACCAACGCAGATTTATGTATTTTAGTGTTTTTTACATATCTAAAACTTAAAAGGGTTTATTTCTGTATAAAATATAACCAGGAAGGAATGTGTCCATGAAAACTCTCCATTGTGTTATTGGATGATTGAAATTCAGTTCTGTAGTGACATAAGGCCATGATTTATTTTCACTATAATGAATATCAATATACTTAATCTTGCCTAAACTCCCATGGTGTTTTGGCAGAAGGATTGTTTTTTTTCCCAAGTCTTTTGTGGAAGCTTTTAACAAATGCCTGATGAATATCTCTTTGTTTTTAACTTGAATATCTTTTTGTTTAACTTTTTAACTTATATTTCTCTCCTGGTCTGTGATCCTGCTGTCACTAATGCTGTGTGTGTGTATCCTGCAGAGGAACCTAGTCCCCACAGATGAGATCACAGTGTACTACAGGGCCCTGCCAGAGGGGGAATACCTGGATTCTGTCATCCAGGAGCACGCCGAGTTCATTTTTGCCACAATAAAGGCAGACCTGAAGCCTTACCCGGTGCCTACCTCAAAGGAAGTTCTCATCCAGGAAACAACCCAAGTAAGAAGGAAAAGCATTGCTTGCATGGTTCATCTTACTTGCTTTTAACCCAACCAACTGCTCCAGTTACAGAAGAATTATGTCAATATTTATTTGTGGGATAGAGCAGATACTGTTTGCTATTTATAACTTTCTGTATTAGTCTTTTTTGGTTTATGAAAGAAAATAGTTGGGTTCTGTATGTGTTGTGTTTTTGAAAATCAAGCTGCTTGGATACTAGAGTAAATAACTGAGGCAGTTGTTTGTGTAAACTTAATACACAGTTATTTGTACTTGGATTAGTGTGTTGTTTAAACAGCCAAAATATTGTTGCTCTGATTTTAGATTGATAGACTTTCGTGTTAGAACTGTCCTTTGAGGCTAAATTTGGCTTAAGACCAACTTGTTTAATATTTAAACAAATATCTGCCTCTGCCTTGTGTTGCTGAAGTTGTCTGTTGTAAAAGTGTAGTTTCACAGAGAGTTCAAATGAGCAGCAATTTCTGTTGTTTTCTTTGATTGCTTCTTCTGACATATTTGGTGATAGTTTTGCCATGATTTTATCAGAACTTACTCTATTCAAAAGACTATTCCTCGCAGAACTGTGAATGAACTATTCTTCAAGGTAAATTTCTTGCTGGACCACAAAGACAGGGCTGTAGGAAATCTCAAACTTGAAATTTGATTTACAGACTGGCTGGCAAGGCAGGGAATAGCTGAAAGCAAAGGGCACATTTCATCCATCTTAATAGTGTGCATAAAGGAAATGTTATATAGTTATTAATGGCACTTCTGAAGTTGTACAGATTTGAAACAAAGCCCTGTTAGGCCTTTTCAAAACTATCAGTTTAATCTAGTGATAAACATGGGGAAAACACTAAGTAAATACCGTGGTTGAGAAATCACTGAAAATCTTTGCGTTTCTTCTAAGTACTTATTTGATACTTCTGATGGACAATTTGATGCGAAGTCAACATCAAATCTGAATTGGAATGTAAAAGCAGCTGGAAATACAGTTCTGGGAAGCACCTCACTGGTTGTCTGCCTCAAATCACCTGTACCTGAGCTTTAGTGCTGGTCACTGTGGCTTTCCATGGAGGCTTTCATGCCTGTGCACAATATGGTTCCCCCACCCCCATTCTTATTTTACTCTTACCTAAGATAATTTAGTATAGTTTAGCGAAGAAAACCATTGTGGAAAGATGAATGTCTTGGTTTCGTCGTAAATAATGCTGTGTGTGTAGAGATTAAATCCTGCCGTGACAGCAGGCACGGGTTTTTATGGATAGAGCTGATGGCTGCTGTCTGGATGTCAGCAAAAACCCAGGCATCCTTTCAGTTGGGGAGATGATGAGCTGGTGTGTGACCCCTGAGAGAGGTTTGTAGGTCAGGCCATGCATTTGCACAAATGTTGGGTTTCAGACAGAGAAAATCTACAGAAACCTTCACTAAATAACTGTTCTGGCAGCCAGTTCTGTGGGGCTGTTGATAGCTCAGGTTAGAGAAATGCAGTTGTCTCATCATGGGCATCCAGCTGAGAGGGCCTCCTGCCACCTTGAAACCTTGCCAGGGAGGGTGTTTCAAACAAAACCATGAGCAGGGAGTTGGAGTTGTTCAGCCTGGAGAAGAGAAGGCTCCAGGGAGACCTTAGAGCCCTTCCCAGTGCCAAAAGGGGCTCCAGGAGAGCTGGAGAGGGACTGGGGATAAAGGGACAGGACAAGGGGGAATGCCTTTCCACTGCCAGAGGGCACAGATGGATGGGATATTAGGAAGGAGTTGTTCCCTGTGAGGGTGGGCAGGCCCTGGCACAGGGTGCCCAGAGAAGCTGTGACTGCCCCTGGATCCCTGGCAGTGTCCAAGGCCAGGTCGGATGAGGCTTGGAGCACCCTGGGATGGTGGAAGGTGTCCCTGCCCATGGCAAGAGGAGTGGAACGAGATGGTCATTAAAGTGAAGTGCCTTCCTGCTAAGCCACTCTAGGATTCCATGAAATGCTGCAAGTCCTGAGTGCTGAGGGGGTGCAGTCTGTGTGTGGGAAATGGAGGCACAGAAAAACAGAAGCGATGCACTTTTTTGTTATTATTTTAATTTATTTTAAGGAGTCTCAGTCATATAATCATAGAATGGGTTGGGTTTGGGAGGGGACATTAAAGATCATGGAGTTCCACCCCCTGCCATGGACAGAGACAGTCACCCCAGAGAACCTCCTTGTGGAGGAGCTCTGTGCCTGCTGTAGCTCAGTTTCTGTGCTTATGGGCTTGATGTGCCTCTGAACTGTTTGTCACACACTTAGACTTTAAAATAGATGTTGTAGGGAGAAACAGATGACTGAGATTTCAGTGCAGCTGTCAAGTGGTCCTTGGAAGTGCCTCTTGCTGGGCCTGCAGAGATGGATTGCTTAGGGCAGGTGCTTGACTCTGTGTTCTACTGCTACTCCTTTGTCACATCAAGAGCAGTGACATGAGAATGCCCTTCCTGAGAAATCCTCTCATATGAGTGTGCAAGTTAAGTCAGCTGTGACAGGATCATTACACCAAATTTCTGGAAGTTATTCAGAGGAATAACAGGAATCTGCTTGGTGTTGAATATATGTGAGGAGTGGAACAAAAATGAAATGCGCTCTGTCCTTTCTGCATTTATTGTGATTGCATTCAGATCATTACTTCTGGGAAATTATCCTGGATCAATTTTTGATACAAGGCTTTAATTCTGAGCTCCTTTCCCAAAGACTTGCTCTGAGCCACAGCAAAAAAAATTAGCAGTTTCTCAGAAATTATTAGGGCAGAAAAGCAGGTACTTGAAAAATGAGTTTTGAATTGTTGGTAGAATGGATAAACACAGACTGGCATAAATGTTTTTTCCTACTTTGTAATAGGAGTTCAGTGAAGAATGACACTTCCAGATTTTTCTATTGTCACCCTTTGGACTGTGTCTCTTGCTAAAGACCATCTCTAAATTTATAGAACAAAATGGCTTAAATAGCTTTTTAGTACCTGTTGTTCATGTGGGTGATTTCTGGATCTTTTTTGAAAGATCCATGTTGGATTTCCTGGTGTGCCTGCAGGTCTGACAGGGTCACTGGTACCTCCTGGGGAGACACTCAATGGCTGGTGGTACCCAGGCAATTATGATCCAGGGGGTTCTCAGTGGTCCCCCAGGGATTGTGGAGGCTTCTCCAGGCAGTGACTGAGAGATGGGCCCTGGTCAATAATCTGAATTTCTCTGGAAGAGTGTTCCTCTCAGGCAGATTCACTTTGGGAATGTATTTTGGGAGAGTGTCATCACTGCTCATCACTTGTGACAATCAGGCTGTTTATCCCCTGCTTCCCTGACATCTGGTACAGGCAGATTCGTGTCTGAAGCACTGTCACTGAAGGGAGATGTGGGAAAAAATCCCTATTTTATAGTAAATCACATTTAGTATAGATTTAAGGCAAGATCTTAGTGTTATTTAAGGAAAATATTTTGCTGTGTTTGTCTAATACAACAATATTGAAATAATGCTAATCTCTCTCCTTCCCCAGCTGAAGGGATCAGAGCTGGAAATCACACTGGTCAGAGGAGGGGTGTGTCAGTCTGTTGGCCCAGCCTGTGCCTATGTCAACCTCAAAGTTTGTGTCAATGGGGCAGAGCAAGGTAGGAATGAATGTCCCTGGCTTGATTTGTCAGGGCTGGTGTGAGAAAGAACTTGGAAAAGGTGTGGTGAATGCTGGAGCCTGAGTTCATTTGAAACATGGTGCAACCTCCCCTCCAACAGGAGCTTGCAATAATTCTTAAAAATGAGTTTATTCAAGGCAGCACCACACCTGTCCATGATTTCTTCCAGGGGTGTGCACAGGAGTTATTACTCCTGCTCCAGGGAGAGTTTGTGTGAGTATCTCTGTGGGGGGTGCCCTCGCTGGGTTTGGGGGCGTGCTGGAGAATTTGTAATTCCTGCTGCAGCACTGTGCAGTAAGTGAGGCCTGGATGTGGAGGAGATGGTTTGAAAAGCTCAGATACGAAGTACAGAGATGAAAAGAATACTTAAAACTAGAGAAAAGCCTGACTATAAATATGGATGCAGTGATGTTGTTACAAGGGTGAGTTATATATTAAAAAGAGAGAAAACTAAATTGACTTAGGAAATTTTTTTCCTCCATGTGCTGACAGTTTATGTATGCAAGTAAGTTGTTGAACATGGTCACAGAGCTGCTCCCTGAGTGAGAATGAATCCAGCTGGAAAAGCTGGTGACCAACTCAGAGGGCACAATCTGTCAGCTTTTAACCAGTATAATACTGGGTTGTACTTCAGTGACATACAAATGGGACTGCCTTGGTAATAAAACCAACTATAACAATAAATATGAAGTACACATCAGTCCATCCCTCTGTTTCCTTTCCCACTAAAAAAATTTGGGAAGGTGCAGTGTTGCCAGTTTTAAATTGGCTTAGAAACTCACTGGAAGGAATTAATGTCATTACAAAATCATTAGGACTTGGATATTGCTTCCAAACTGCATTTTAATTTCTTAATTTTGGTTTTAGATGGCGTGTTGCTGCTGGAAAATCCAAAAGGAGATAATACCTTGAACTTCACTGGACTTGTAGATGCTGTCTCCTGCATTTTTGGTCTTAAAAACTCCAAACTGACAGTTTTTAATGGAAACACAGGTAAATGGAGTATGACAAGGAAAATTGAAAGTCTTTCTAGCAGCAGCTAGAAGTCATTTACTGTATAATTATTTACTGTGTAATTTATATCTATCTAGCTAGCTATACAAAATTGACAAGAAAATGGGTAAGGAAATATTTCATTTTATAGCACTTAGCTTGTGAGGCTGTGTTTATAGCCACATCAACATGCTTCCAAAAGCTGCTGCTAAATGGTGCTCATCTGTTATCTTGCTTCCGTTGCAGTTCTCATCAGGACAAAATGTGATTTATTTCAGTGTTTCCACTGGGCCCAGACTATGCTGGATCTTGATGGCGAGCTGCCATCAGCCGTCCCATGCTTTCTTTTCCCCAGTGCCTCAGTAGGCAGGGTGAGAACTGAAGCTGAATGCAAACTGTGATCTGTGGAAGAAAAACGTTGCCTTTCCACCCTGGAGAACCTTGAGGATCTCTACATTTCTTCTTTTTAGAAAAACCTATTGAATATTTTTGCAGTTTGAACTTTGTTAAGGCACAAGAATGTAAAAAGAGCCCCCAAAACACTGTAAAAATAATGATTGGATGGCTACAAAAACTTTCATTAGTGTTGTTTTCATGGAAGTATCACTGCAGCACATCTGAGGGGGAGGTGTTTGAATTGGCTGTTCTGGGGTGTCCATGGGACTGCTGGGGATCAACAGTTCAGCAGTCACATCCATAGAGGAATAGTCTGTATGTCACTGTTGCCATCTCAGCCCTTAGTTTCCTTACTTGTCCTGTCCTGGGAGTATTTCTAGGAGGATTTTGGGGGTTTCCCATCTGGTGTCATCCCTTAGCACTCTGTGATAAATCTTTCAGGTCGTGCTCAGCTCAGCTGAACAATCCTGTCATACAAAGGGATTAATCTTTGCTTTCAGTTAAAGGGGATTTAGAGGAAATCATTCAGTATCTTCCTCAAGTTCCAGTTGTGTTTTGAAGGAGGAAATGTTTTTCCTTGAAATCCTTTTCCCAGTAGGAGGGATGCAGTTCCAGTGTGGTCTGTGCCTGCAGGGGAGGTGTTGTACTGCTGTTGTTCATTGCCACCACAGATAGTAAGAGATGACCTGCAAGAGGCCCAGAAGAGTTGGGAAACTCCCATTCTGTTAAGTTTATATATTTGACTGCATGTTTGGGGTTTTTCTGCCATTTTTAGGACAAGAAGGTGCAGCACAAATCCATTAATACCTAAGTCCTAAAGGAAGTGGTGGAGAAAATCGAAACCTTCCCTCTTCCTCTGCTATAGTAACAAAGGTTTTATTCCTTTTCTTTCCATGGTTTTATTTCCTTTTCTTTGCTCCTTAGGGATCACTTTGGGACTTCCCATCTTGGCATTCTGGTTTTCACCTTTCTCTGTGTGGCAGTGGTCTGGGCATTTTCCCTGCCCACTTACTAACCATATGGAAATTCCCTTGGAAAGATCAGATTATCAAATCTGCTTTTGCTGTAGATCAAATAAGTGTTGGTCAGCAGATGTGGCTCCCTTGGGGAGTCAGAGTTCAGGGCGTGTGCAAGGAAAACAGTCTGAAAGGTATCAGAGAATAAAACCAGAATTCCAGTCTTTGCTTTGGACACCATCCATCCGCTTTATCTGCCCAGCCTTGGTGTGAGTAACCTTAGGTGAGGCCTCTGTAGGTGAGCAGGGGTTGGAATCAGCTGCTGTGTCCAAGAGGAATTGCAGAGAAAGGTTGTGCACTCCAGCCAAATAATTTCTGAATCGTTCTCACGTGTGTTAATAAAATTGGGACCCAGTAAAACCATATTTCTGGCTCCTCATTCCCGTCCTGTGGTTTCTAGGGCTGACCACTTTACTTGCAGCAGTTTATTATCTTGTTCTCTAATTGTAATGAAGATTTCCTTGGGGTTGTGCAGTGCCACGGGATCAGGCAGTTCTTGCATTAAGGGAGGCTCAGATGTGTCCTGGCCCTGCTTTTCAGTGCAGCATTGTAATAATGGGATAAACATTTCCTCCCCAACAGTGTGTTGAGGTATTTTGAGGAACTGCACAATCCCCAAACAAGGCTCTGGGACTTGTACTGACTTTCAGAAACTGAGAATAGAATTTGTCTCTTTCTACATGAAAAAAAAAATTCAAAGTGAAGAAGCTAGGCTCAAGTCAGGTGGTAAAAAAGGTTGTTTGTGACATTTTTTCCCCCCCTCAGATTACTGAAAGCTCTCTAAACTTCTTGGTTGGGATGCTTGTAGATGCTTGAACTCAGATTTCATGGAAGTAGCCCATATTGAAAAAGACCCATATTAAAACTATTTTAGTATGTTTATGGCAAGGAATGCATCTGTAGATCATGTAGGGTTTAAAAAAAAGGGAGAGGAAAGGAAGGTGGGGCAAAAATCCAAGAATCTCCCTACAGACTTTTTGATCCGTGTCTTATTTCATCTTTATGATTTTCAGATGGCTGATTTTTTTAATCTTCAGTTTTTAAGGTTTAATCTTCAATTTTTAAGGCTGTGAGGCTAGAATGTACCTTAGGAGAGCATTACCACTTAAAGCCCAGCTGCAGGGAGAATTGACTTTTAAAGTGTTTTTGATGAGCACTTGTAATACCTGCGTGAATTCAAGTCTATTGATATATGTGAAAAAATTACTCATTTTTTTTCTTGCTCTTATGAGAGGGTTCTGTGAGCAGACTCCTGTGACAGCACTCTGCCTGAGCTCTTCCCTGGAAAAATCAGTGCTCCTGGAATGCCAAATCTTCATTTGTTAATTGGGCAAACCCCCATTACTGCAGCTCCTTGCCCTGCATGGATCCACAGGGATGCTGCCAGCTGGGGAATGGTAAACTGGGAGTTACTGGGGCTACGTGTTTCCAGCTCTGTGAGCCCCCTGCTCCCCAGTGCTCTCTCTTCCTATGGCCTGAAGCTGTGCTGGTTTAGGGAAAAACCTGTCCTGACTCTCTTCCACTGGGTGAAATCTTGGTAATTCCTCTCCACTTGTTCATTCGGTTGTTTTCTTGCTTTTCTGGAAATAAAACCAAAAGCAAATCCCCTTCCTGTGCTTGAGCACGTGCTGGCACCTCAGACAGGCCAGAGCAGTGCTTGGCTTTTGGTTTCTTTTTTCTTTAAACTGTTATAAATTTACATACAGGTATGTAAAAGTTGATATTTGAACTAGACATCCTAGAGTCTGAGGTGCAGCCTGAGGTCTTTGTGCTTCCTTGAGCAATCTGGTAAACTCTCCCTGGTGCATCCCACTCTGTTCTGTGGCACTTGGCAGAATTTTGAGTGCTTGTAGTTTGTGATTGCTGTTCACTTTTTTGGGAGGTTAGTTTTCATGAGGGTTTGGGGCTATTTTTGGGAGCTGGGTGGTCAGTTTAGGGTTTCTTTTTTTTTAATAAGTTTATAAACTTACAAAATGAATAAATTTATAAATTCTTTCCGTTAAGATTCTTTCAGGTGAACTGATAGAAAATGAGCTTTGTACAGCTTAGGCTCTGTGACATGGGAATAGGGCTGCTATGGAATGAAAACCTGTTGGCTGGAGCTGACAGGTGTGCCTGTTCCACATGTACAGCAACACCCAGTTCTGACAGGAAATTAAATGCATCAATTCTCCCTGGATTTGATCTCTGAAGTTCTTTACAGTAGAGAGTGATATTATTCCTGTGTACCTTTAATGCTGTGCCCATCAGTGGCAGTGTTTGACCTCAAGGCTTAGGCAGTGCTGCAGAATTCATTTTTGTCCCAGAAACCTCATCAGCTTCTCCTCCCAGATTTTCCAGGGATTGCTTCTGATGTCCTTGGAGACAGGGCTCCTGGTTTGGGTCTGGTCTTCCCCCTTTCTCTTCATCTGCCTGGATGGAGCCATGCTGATCACAAGCTGTGGTGGAATTACACACAGATACCCCTGTAGGAGACTTTATGAGCCATGACTTGAATTTTTTTGGTTTGTTCTGTCTGGAGTTTAATACCTTAAATATTAATAAATACCCTGGTATTGCATACTAACACATTCCCAGTGCTGCTTTGGCCAGGGGAGTCTTGGTGCAAGCAAAGATCACAGCTCTTCATATAATGAGATAGGAATGGTTGGCTTGGGTGAATAATTTCTTGCTTGTTTGAAGTTAGCTCACTGTTTTTATTGCATAAGTCACTGTGTGCATAAGAAATGTTATATAGGAGCTAATTTCCACAGCAAGTGAAGCACCCCCTTTATGTTACTGTGAAAACCAAATATTTCTGCACAAATTTCATTTTTCCAACAGAGAAGCTTTCTTGAGGATGGGATTGTGAAAGGGAGGCACTGCTGCAGTGAGGGCAGGAGTGAGGCAGCCTCTCTGTCAGCTCATGGCTCCTGGGTGGCCTGACTGGTGTCATTTTCTGTTGCAGAGCTGATAAACCAGACAGACCTGCTGGGGCTCAGTGGGAAGACTCTGCATGTGACAGCAGGGTCAGCCCCTGCCCTGCCCAGCTCCCCCAGTGCCCTGCTCTGCCAGTACATCAACCTGCAGCTGACCAATGCAAAGCCTCAAGGTACGTGGGCTGCTGGGCTCCTCCTGCACAGCCTGGCCTTGCTGTCATGCCAGTTCTGGCCCTTTTCACTTGTTGCTGCACAGGTGTGGGTTTTCACTGCTACTTGGGGATTTTGTTTATTTTTTTCCTGCTGTGTACTTTCTGATAAAACCAATGTTTATACTTAGCTTGTCTTCCTCTTCTCCTAAAAGAAAAAGGAGAGCCAGTTTGAGATAAGGGGCAGCAGTTAAACATCAGCCCCTGGGCATTGTTTCCCTGTTTCTGACCATCAGCTCACCTGTGCAGCTCATTGTAAAAGGCTGAGTCTAAAACAGGCCAAACTTGAATGAAGGGCCAGCCCTTTACCCAGGACGTTGGAAACAGCCTGTGAAGCATTTCTTAGTGCTGTTTAAAAGCCAAATGAATTGTATAATTCACCTGCTCTGGGGTATAGAGATGTGTGTGTGTGATTCTGTTTCCCAGCTGCTAATCTGGCACTCTGAAAGCTCACGTGGGAGCAGCTGAGTTGTTTTAGTAACTTGCTCTTACTCTGTGCCCTGGTATGAGCCCTTTCTGACACTACTAAGAGCTTGCAGGAGCCAAAAATGTGGCTTTTACAAGGGATTTGATAATTAGTAGGTGCTTGGTGAGCTTCTACACGTAGTGGTTTCTATGTCCTGTTGAAGCATTTCATGTTTCTTAGGCCCTTTCATCATTTAACTCATGTAAGGAATTCTGCAAAGTTTTCTTCTGTTGGCCAAGTTGTCAGTCATCACTTGCATGTCTGGTTCTGTAATTCATTAATTTAGTGAGTATCTGTAGGTTGGTATTGCTAATTGCTCTCTCAGTACCATGAGGAAATAGAGATGGAATGGAAGAAGAAATCTTGAATTTCAGTTTACCCAGGTAAATGAAGTAGTCTCATTTCTTACCAGTAGTGACTCAGCTGTTTTATCTTGTCCAGAATGCCAGAAAGGAACAGTGGGAACTCTCCTAATGGAAAACCCCGTTGGTCAGAATGGATTAACCTACAAAGGTCTTCTGCATGAGACAGCAAAAGTTTTTGGGCTCAGAAGCAGGAGACTAAAGCTGTTCCTGGATGAAGCACTAACTCATGGTAAGCACAAACCTTTGGTTTGCTCGTCTGAGGATCCTTGGAATTTGTTGTTGAGGAGCAGCTCATGTAACCTGAGTTTAATTACTAAATCCACACTGTTCACACACTGTTTTTGCCCAGTAATTCAATATTAGCATGATAAAATCCTTTAAGCAAACATGTAGATTTAGCAGTTCAAAGCTGTAATGCATTCCCTTCACGAAATGGCCAAGCCAAGTTGTGTAAAAGCTTTTTCCTCCTGCAGTAAAGGTCAGTCAGCAGTGGGAATGGCAGTGCCCTGCTGAGTGACTGAACAGTGAATCCCCTCCTGGAAGTGAGTCTACAGTAGGAATATTTTAAGACTCTGTTCAAACTTGTAACATCCATATTTGTTGCATTGTTTTGGGGAGTTGGAGTGGGTGGAGAAATGTTGGATCTCTGTTAGAGCAGTGTGGGTAGGTGGGACTCAATAGGGCACAGCCATTTGGGGTACCTGGGGAGCAAGCAGGAAGCTTCAGCACATGCTCACAGGAATGAAATGCTAAAGAGCCCCCCAAATCCACTGGCAGATGGGAAACAAAAATCTCAGATTCACAAGGAAGGTGTGACTGGAGCTGGAGCCACCTGTGGTGCTGAAAAATTGGACTAGGGTGATTTGGGACTTCATTTGAGCTAGAGAATAGATGGGAAACCACATGGTAAAACCCCAAACAACTCCAACCAGGGATTCCTGTATTCAGGAGAATTCAGCTCTCTGAATGAACTTGTGCCAAGGGTTCTGTCTGCAGTGTCACAGTGATGTGGTTTATGAGCTGTTTGGGAGGGATCCATGACATTTATTGGCTTATCCCATGTTACCTATCCAGAAGTTGGACATCTGCTCAAAGTGGCCATCTCAGGGTGGGCTGAGCTTCTTCAGGAGGTGCTGTCAGTGGGGAGGGCAGGAGGGGGCAGCTCTGGTGCAGCTGCTGAGCACTGGGGTTGCTCAGCTGTTCAGAGGATTCAGGTGGGATAGGTTGGAATCTGAGCAAGGAGGGGTAGGGGGTTTTTCTTGAGGATTTTTGGCTGTTTGCTTTTTCTTTTAATTTTTACTTCATATGACCTGAAGTGTGTTTATTCGCAAGCCATTTTTGTAACTCAGATGGGTCTCAGATGTTGGTGAGACTTTCTGGTGATAGTTTGAGCGAATGCCAAAAGTAATGTGCTGAGTGGTGTTAACAGGGAACTGGAGCCTGGAGTGGTTCAGCACAAGGGCTGAGAACCAAGGAGATGAACCACACTTGGCTGGCATAAACCAAAAGATTTTTCTGTGTGCAGCCTTGCTGCCTGGAGATTCAGGGATTCAGGCACTTGGGAACAAGGGGTGTGAGGCACAGTTCCTCTTTGGTTCCTGTCACTGGTACAGCATGGGTGATTCTGTTCAGACACTGAAATAACCACTGTAAGAAGCTGCAGAGCTTTGGAAGAGGCAAGGAGCTGACGGGACAGGAAAATGTACAGGCAAAATAGCCTTTAAGGCTCAGCTGAAGTGAGGATTTTTAAAATGCCTTCACCTGAAAGGGAAATGGGTTAAATCACTGTAACATTTGTAGTATGGATTCTCTAGAACTGCTTAAAGTTTAATTAAAGTGTATGAAGTGACAGTTCACAGTGATGTGAAAGATCAGATTTGATAACGATCAGATTTGATAACTCTTTCAAGACCAAACCAGCTGATTTGGTCTCTTTTAAACTCAGACCACAGAGAGCTTGGTCCCAGAGGTTTTTTTGAGCAGCTAATGCCTTGTAGCCACACTTCTGCTATCTCAGATTTAATTCTCAGCATTCACCTCCCTTAAATTTCAATTTAAACACTAACAATGTATTTTATCTTCACATCTCTTTGTAAGATAAGTAAGTAGTACATATAAAACACTTTGATGCCTCTAGACAACATGAGGTCAATGAATGTTTGTGTATATTGTTGCAGCTTTGTAATCCCATGTTCATCTTTTGATCAATCTGTTCAAGGTCTTATCTTCAAAACAACAAAGTTCAGTCTCTTGAGTAGGTTTTTTGTGGTTTATTCTAAAAATAAAAATGTCTTTGTTGTTAACTGTTTGAAATGTTTGATGGAAATAACCCATGAATTGGAAGGTTGGTGCCTGTTCTATAAAAAGGAAAAACAGTGACTTGCTGGAAAATGAGTTACTGGTTTTGAAAAGGTTATTTTTATAAATGCTGTTGGTCCAGGCAGTTGGGCATCTGCTGTCTGCTGCACAGAAACTCGCCAGCTTTTCAGAAACAAATGTGGTTTTCACTCTTGCTTTGTAATGTTGGAAAACATTCCATGAATAAGTGCCCAAGTGGTGAGTGTTGCTTATTCCTGAGCTGGAGAGGCACAGGCTCCAGGTACCTGATGGATCCATGCTGGGGATAATGGGGACACTTCATGTGCTCCCTGCAAAGATTTTCTGTGGAGCAACTGGCACAGAAAGGAGGGTGTCCCTACAGTCTGTTGATAAATCAGATTTCCAGTTTTTAAAGTTAATTGTTGTGATAAATACTGTCGGAAATAGTAGGTTCATGCAAGTTCCTCATTTGTAAGGATCTTAAAAAGAAATATTTAATAAGAGACTTGGATACCAAGTTCACAGTTTGTTTGGCTGCTTCTGCAGACCAGAGTTTCTTGCATCCTGATGGAACATGTTATTGGGAAGGAAGGTTAGTGAGGGAATAAAGCCCTAATTGCTGAATTGGATTGTAGCTCCACTCTTCTAGCTCTGTGGATGGATATTCAGCTGCTTAAAGAAAAGTATTACAGTGGTAGAGAACTCCTGAAAAACAGTATCATTGTGATCCATGAGGACTTCCCATTTCTCTGTTTAAAAGATGGCTTCAAACATCAGTGCAAATTCTCTGTGTTCAGCCTAAAAATGCAGTATTTTTCAAAGCAAGATGGGGCAGGACACTGCAAAAGGGTTCCTCCTGAAAACCCCCAGCCAGTCTGGGTGTTGTTAATGTGTCCTTTGTGCTGACACTGGTGCCAGATCTTTCTATTATCTTGTATTTTCTCAGGTTCTCTGGAGGGGTTCCAGGCTGCTGAGAGGCACCATGACCCCAATCCTTGTTAATCTGGGTTTCGCCAGTGTTCCTGTGCTTACACCTGCCCAGTTTCTTATCACTCTGAACTTTCTTAGTGAAGAGGCCTCTGGGGTGTTTGTTACTGAGGTGACTTTGGTTCCAAGGCTGTGCCTCCCAGCATTCCAAACACTGCTCTCAGTGGGGCAGTTTGCTGCAGGTGCTGGGTGCTGGAAGCACAGTCAGCAAGCACCAAGCTTCTTGGGAAAAAACACACATTTCACAATGTAATAGTGAAAGATTTCCAGCTCCTGCAGGCTTTGCAGGTGGCTTTCCCTAGACATAAGTGGGATTACTCTGTGTTTGTGTTTCTTGAGTAATTACAACCCCTGAATCAGCCTGTTGGAAATGTGCTCTGTCCTTCAGAGGTTTGTTAGGACTTTATCCTGTTCCTGTTCCAAACTCTGTGCATGTAGCTGTGAGAAGACTTAGGGAATTATCCTGTATGATATGAAATTCTTCAGGCATACTCAACAAGATTCCAGCAGTAGTTTTTCAGCAGGCACTGGTACAATCCTTGCTTTACAGTTAAACTGTTTTTGAAGGACTCTGGCTTTCAGTGCATTGTGTTGTACTGTTTATATTGACTTCATATCATGGTGTTAGAGTTTAAGTACTGCTCTGTCAGGATGTGAAGGTGAGAGCTGTGGGCTGATGTAGGCTTTTTAAAAGTTCTGCTTTGGAACATGAAACAGGCTCTTCAGCTCTTGGAGGGACACTCCTGACAAGTGGTCACCTTCCTTTCATGCACTGGGCTTTAACAGGTGGGAATTTTGAGCTGAGCAGTTTCTGTCCCAGTCCCACTGTGATGGAATCAGCAGAAATGTCTGAATAAAGCAAATTAAAAAAAAAAGTTCATAGTTTTCCCTGTAAGCAAGTGCACTAACTTTGTTCTTTCTCTCTTCTTTCCTTCATTCAGAGATCACAAAGGACATCTCCATGAAGAACCTGAATATGAAGACCCTCTATGTTCATGTCATACCCACCACAGCTGAATGTTGAGAGTTCCAGATTTATGGCCATGTAGACTTTTTTCCACAAAAAATGAAGTCAAAGGAAATTATTATGCTTTTAGACCACATCCAAATTGTGTATGGTACTTTTAACATCTCTAGTGGCACACAGGATGTTTTCTACCAGTGCATGTCTAATATGCTGCTCTTTGGTTTCAAATACAATGTATTTTCATTATGTTATCTTAATATGCTGTAAAAGCTGTTCAGAAACCTTAGATATCTATGCAGTAATTTGCCTGAGAGAAATGGGACTCGTACCTCAGTGATGCTGTTCTCTGCCTGTCCTTTATGCAGGGGGCATCTTTTCTAAACCATGGGTTACCTAAAAGGCTCTCTGATATTTATCCACCATCCCACAACAGCTTTGTAACTTATTTAAGGGTTATCTGGATTTGTTCATTCATACTCGCTGGATTTTCCTCAAGTGTGTGGCTGTTGGTTTCAAATACTCCCTAATTTCAACACTTGGAACAATAAATTTGCTTCATCTCCAAACTCTTGCTTCCCTGAGTTCAGAGTGCTTTGCTTCCTTAGGATTTCTGAAGAAGATGCCTCTGAGAGCTCTGTATGGATCAGGAACAGCCAGACACACCTGAGATGTGACAGTGCTGAACACCAGTGCCTGTTGGGACTGTGGTGCTCACAGGTCTGGGGGAGAGTTGTTCTGATGCAGAAGCAGTTTCAGACTGAAAACTGTTTGGGGTCTTAGTTTATGTGATACTTAGTACAACTTGTCAAATGTTTCAGATACTTGTGTATCTGCTGGCAGGGGAAAATGGAGCCCACCTTTTTAGTTTGGGGGTGTTTTTGCCTGGTTCAACTGGAGATTTAAGCTCACCTGAGTGTTCTGCACCTCCCTGGAGGTATTCAATGTGAGCCTTGGCTGTCCACACCCCGTGCTGGGCAGGAGCTGCTCCTGCACTGCTGAGAACAAGGGGACACACTCTGCAAATGGGGATCAGTGGAGGAGCAGCCTGGGAGAACAGAGACCTGCTCTGAGCGTGTTTTTCCATTGCTCTGTTTTTCATCTTTACACTGAATAAAAACCAAAGCTTGTTCATGATAAGTCTGTATTAGTTGGGATAACTATAAATAGCTGTTTGTGGAACTCCTGTGCTGTAGTAGGCTGTACCAAAACTGTAAGGACTCCTTTGAAGTGAACCAGTGTCCTGGCACCCAGCTTACATAAAATTATTTTTATCAGTATTAGAAATGGCTGTGCCTCCTGAATCACTGGCCTGCTCAGGTTAATGAATACTGAACATTGCCCTCTACTTTTACCTGGAAGTCAGCTGGCTTTTTATTGACATAGTGACATGGAAATCCAATTTGTATTGGTTTGTGGGGTTTCTTTGTCACATTAAAAACGTCCAGGTTTCATCTTTTGTGAAAGCAAGATTGCTGTTCCTAAAGTTAACTTTGCTTTATTATTGATGGAGAATAAAGGGAGATGGTAAATGATTGCAACCTAACCTCATTCTTAATGAACCAATTTAAGGTTACAACATTGCTTGCATTTTTAAAGTGTTACTTGGGATTTAGCATGTTGTCCTGCTTCATCTCACTCTCCTTCCTTCTCTGCACACCCTTCATTCTTCCTTATTTAACCTGGTGGTTTTTAGTCTCTCAGCTTGCTGTCCACATCAGCAGAGTGCTCATGGGTTGTGATGGCTGGAACAGAAACCCAGGTGTGTCCTGGTGCTCCAGCCTGCTCACATCACAAGCATGGAAATGCCCGTAGATGCTCTTTCTGTCTGGTAGGATCAGTAGAAACTGGCAGAGAGGGAAAATTCAATATACTTAGGACAGATAATGGAAGAATGAGACCAGAGTTGATCAGAGGACACTGCTGGAAATGCTTCTGGGTCCATTAACTACGTCAACATTTACATAAGTAGCATGTAATTTAAAAAAATAATTTTGTGGCAGAATTACATTTTAATTTTCCTTTCAGCTGCCACTGTTAGATGGCTCTGATCTCTTACTGCCAAAGCAGTGAACGTTAGGAACAGGCTGTGACCCATTTGGGTGAACTTGTGCTGTCTCTACCTTCCTTCTCCACATCCATTTTTAGTATTCTTTTTTTATTATTCTGGATAATCTCTAATTATTGCATGAGAGAATTTATCTCTTGGGATCTTGAAGTGGGGGAATGTTTCCTAGTAATTTTTTTATTGAAGTTTCTTAATGCACTTCTATAACATTATCTAGGTTGGGCTAATAATAGTCTCTTGGCTTGATGTGATATTCCTCAGGATTTATGGACTTCATTTAGCTTCCCTCTTAAATAGCTTGTTACCCAAATGAGGTCCCAGACCACTCCCAGGACACTCACAGAGCTGTGGCACAGCATTTGCTGCACCTGGAGGAGTTTGGATCCTTGAATCCTGATGTTGCCTCTCACCTGGTGGCACTGCAGCTTTCCCCGTGCCTGGAATGTGTGCAGGAGCTGGGCTGCTGAGCCAGCTCTGTGCTGCTGGGGAGCAGAAGGTCCTGACACAAACCAGATCCTGTGTCATATCTAAAAATCACAGTGCTGGGGCTTAGGGAAGTGGGGACATCCCCCACTGCATGTGCACAGAGTTGTGTCCCCTCCCCACTGAATCTCTGGGAGCTGCTTTGAGCTCCAGGGGATCTGCTCTGTCCCAGTTCCACCAGGTCAGGATTCTGTAGCTGATCTGAACTGGCACCCTTGGCAGGGATAGGGCCTGGCCCTAAGCAAGGCTGGAGATAGGAGGAAATCCAGGTTTGGCTGAACTAAACCAGCTGAGTTCTGTGGCAGGGTAGCTGCAGGATTGCTTCCTGTCAGTCCAGTCCCTCTGTTCCTCCAGGACCTATCAATGTGTGTGGGGGCCAGGCTGGCTCCAGCCCAGTCACCTCACTGCCTCCCCCAGGGCCAGGTCCAACACTCAGAACTGCATTTCTGTCTTGTCCAAATGCAGGGAAAAGCAGTGACTCTTGGTGGCCTTTTGCAGGTGACTTCCAGAGAGAAGAACGGTTTTAAGGAGAGAACAAACAGGTTTCTCCTCATCCTGCAGTGAGCTGAGTTGCAGCTGATCAACCTTTCAGCCCTTTTGCAGCTCAGAATCTTTCTGATTTCTGCCAGCAGTGGTGGAGTTCAGTACCCCCATCATTACTGGTTAAGCACAAAGCAATTATTCAGTCTGTTAAATAATTTCTTGCTCTTTATCTGGTTTCTTACAGGCGGGGCTCTTGACACTGATTAAACAGATTGAAAATCCACTGTCTGCAGCTGTATGACAAAAGGTGACCTGCAAAGTAGCCTCAGATATTTCCTTTCCCGTGTTTCTTCCCCAGCAGAGCAGCACAGCACCATCCACGCACAGAGGCAGCTTTGCAATTGGAGCACACTTCGCTGAGTTAATTTTACTCTTGCTGTGCTGTGTGTGGTGGGGAACTGGGGTTGGAGGGAGGGACTGTCTTCAATTATCTAATGTTTTCCCCAGTTAAAATGTTTATGTAACAAATATAATTATAGCTTTTATGTAATTGGGGGGGGGAAGGTTCCTATTTCAGTATGTCTGGGTATTTCAGTTAATTTCCAGTCTCTGTCTGTACAAAGTTCTAATTAGGGGTCACAAAGCTCCTCCGAAGACTTCTGAAGTTCCTTGTAGATGGAATTAAAATTGGTCCTAAAGATATTTGATTTTTAAGACTTTCTTGGGAGTTCTGTAAACACTATCCTAATCTGCAATTTGTTCTAGTTGTCTTTAGTGTTCAGAACAGTGAGAACAGCTGAAATCTCCCAGACGAGCAAAATGCACCCTGGCACTTAATATTTGCTGTGTTTGATCACACATGACAGCTGGACAGCTGTGCAGAGGGTGCTGCCATGGAATATCATTTGTAGTCTGCCTGAAGGACAAATATCCTTCAATTTTCAAGTCAGCAGTTTTGCAAAGGTGAAGACTATCAAAACGGAGAGCTGGGACGTGTGTTGTGTGATTAATGTGCTGGCAACCCCCAAAATCATGGGATCTTTGGGACTCCATTGCTCATGGGTGTTTTATGCCAGGCAGTGCAAGTGGGAGGAGGGGAAGATGAGGCAACATGGAAAAATTGAGATCTTAGACTGCAAATCTTGCTGATGATACAATCTAAACAAGGGTAAAGGATCCTGAATATTCCTGAAGACAGTGTTTGTAAGATGAAAAAGAAAAGTTGCTCAGTGTGTCAGCTGAAGGAGCCAAAAGCCAGGCTCAGGCTCTCGGAAGCCAAGAGCTTTACAGCAAAGGGAGTTGCCACGGATTAGTAATTAAACAAGGACTAATAATTCCATCTTCTTGCCAAAGAACACAAGTACCAAAAAAAGCAAGTGCGGTGCTGCATAAACAGGATTGTCTGGGAGATGATGAAGTCATCTTTCCACTCAATTACTGATAAGGCTCCTCCTGCAGCCCTGTGTCCAATTTCAGGAACCCTGCTACGAGGGGGATGTTGGCAATTTGGAGTGAGGCCTGTGAGGAGAATCAGGGATAAAGTCTGGCAAAGATATCTTGGTTCTTTGAAAAGACTGAAAGACTTGGCATGTTTAGTCTCCAGCAGGGAAGACTGAAGGTGAGATGCGACGAGTCTTCCAATAAATAAATACCAATTGCAAAGAGAATAGTAATGAACTGGTTTTCCAGAGGCTTGCAGTGGAATGGGATGGGAATTTAGGGTACACATGAGAAGCTGCCTAAGAATGAATGTGTCCCTAGGATGGGTGACCTGGGAAAGTGACAGGATTTTTTTGACTCACTTTTAAAATAAATTTTGTCACTTAATGATGGATTTGCAAAAAAAAAAAATCTTGACAAATCTCAGCCTGTCATTAGCTCGCCTGTGAAAATTACTGGAAACAAGGAAAGAAACTGGTTGTTAGTGCTAAAATGTGTTTTTTGTTTGAATATCTACAATGATGTGTTGATCATGTGGATGTCTGAACACCCCTGTGGCACCCTCTGGCCTCCTCATCAGCTACTGGATATACAAGCCAGATGCAAAAATGGATTTTGCTGGCAGTATGTGGGTGCCTTCAAGATTCTGTCATTCACCTGGTGTTAAACACCATCTAACTCAGACCAGCTCTGTAAGAGGATTCAAACTGACAGAAATAAAGGCACAGAAAGGGGATTAAAACCCCAGAACAACACAGGTTATATTTATTTGTGTGTGTGATGACTACTTGCCCCAAAGGGGCAAACCCAAACTGGTACATTTACCTTATACTGCAAATTCCTGGGTGATATTCTTAGTTTGTGGACGTGGCAGGAGCTTACTCCTGATCTTAATTCTACAAATTAATTAGAGAAGTATCTCAGGTTCCCCTTTTTTAACGGTCTTCGTAAAAAAATGCCTTTCTCAGCTGCTTTGCCCTCCTCTCAGGGATATAAACTCACAGTTCAGTGCTAACAGAGGAGATGAGCTGGTAAACAGCCACAGGTGTTTCTATTTCCTCCACCCTAGAATTAAATTAAGGAGAAATTGAGTATCTCTTTGAGGGAAAAAGTCCCAGAGCAGCCGTGTGATGTGTCTGACACAGCCATGGTGCCATGGCACCAGCACATCTCTATTGACTTGTTCCAGGTGTATTGATGGGCAGCACTTGGGTTCTTTTCTAACCCCTGTTTGCTGCTTGTCTGCCTGAATTTGATAATGCAGAGTTCTGAATCTCAGTTTTGCAGAAGACCTTGAACCTCTTCCCCTCCATGGCTGAGCCACTGCCCTGCAAACCTGGGCTGTTGCTTTTAGCACTTGTGTTCATCAGCCAAAAAACAGCGGCTATTTCAGGCTACACGTATTCCAAAGAGATGCCTTCCTCCCCCCGAGGAAAACAGCAAAGAACCAGTGACATCCATCATTTTAAAAATGGAAAAACCTACAAAAAGATACTGCAAATAGAGACTTAATGGTCTGTGTCCAAATCCCATTTTGCTGTGGGTGCCATCAAGCACGAGACACAAACGGCTCACTGGGAAGAGCAAGAGCAGTCTCAGCCAAACAGAGCAGCACAAAATTGTCAAATATTTCGTTTGACTTGGATTATTGTGTGAAACTCTGTTTTCAGCTGCTCTCTTGGTGGATGCACAGGTCTGTGTTGGGTGGATCTGAGAGATGTGCTAACCCAAGGCTGCACAGCACAGCCCTGAGGATCCCAAAGCTTTGCTCCCCTGCCCTGTGTTTCCCTGGGCTGGCTGGCTGCACTTGGGAATGTCGAGCTGTTTCTGGCACAGTGGATTTTCATTCCTGCCTTTCCACTCTGGTTTCTGGTGTGTGGACTCCAGGGATTCTCACTCAAAGCTGCATTTGCCAAGCAGGACTTTTCTGTGCTGACACACAGAGACACAAACATCACTGCTGCCAGGGGGTCCAGCCTTAACACCTTTTTTATCTCCCCACCATCAGTGACACACCTGGAACTTCTTCAGGCTGGTGCTTATTTTATTTTGCTGTTTGCCAGAAAGGCATTCTTGCAGCTGACAGTTCAATAATGTGTATTTATATTTTTAAACATTAAAGTGTCTCCTTGAAGACTAGGCTCTTGGTCTGTCCCAAGGCAAATTCCTGCTTCCAGATTTCTTTTGTGATGTGCAGAGAAAAAAATTGATAAACTCATTAATTACATCATGCATGAACAGTGAAGTCGTTGAGGGGAGAAAATCCAGACCCAGGATTTCTTTTAAGGCCAAGAAATAATGCTGATTATTTTGTAGGTTTGCATTTTTAGAAGCGAACACAGGACCTTGAAGCCTGTGAGACTTGTCCTGTTTTTCCTTAGCTCAGTAGCAGAGTGCAGCCTCTGCCTGCTGGATCCTCCCAGAGCTGCCATTCAGAGCCTGGATGCAAATTAATCTTCGTTAGATGATGTCAAAACAGAAACAGAGGAGCTGACCTGGGAGCCAGTGGCAGCAGGTTAATCCTTAAATAATTTCCACCAGAACAGGAGAGGGAAGGGAACAGGAATAAAGTGGTGGCAAAGTGAAAGATTTTCATGCAAGTGTGCATAATCAAGAGAAAGGGAAGATAAGGGCACCAAACACAGAGTACACCGAGTCTCTTTATTGCAGGATTGTCTCCTTAAGCTGCTGGTTTTTAAGGTATTAAAGAATTGCAAGAGGCCAAAGTAATTTCCATGGAGCAATAATATCAACCAGGTTTTATTCACCTTTGTAATAACATGCCTAAAGAATTGCCAGTTTAAAGCCTTTTCTTGCATGGAATAATCACTTTGAAAAAAATGTATTATTCCCCAGCACTAAAACCATGGAAAAGCTGCAATGTGTTCTATTAATTCAGACATGGCCAAAATAGAGAGCATGATACAAAGGGGTGCATTTGGGGGAATAAATTTTTATAACAGTTGGTCAGACATATATAACTTAACCAGGAGTTTATCCTTTGGAAATCAGGAGCTCTGTAATAATGCAACACAACACAGCAATGTGTGCAAACAAAAACACTGGACAGGTGAGGAGACATTAAGTCAAGGAAAATGAATAGTTGCACAAACGAAAAATATGTTTGATTTTAATTAGTGATTAAAGGTGAGGTACTTGAGAGCTGTGGTCACTGGTACAGGTGCTTGTGTCTGAGTGTCGTGTATGGATTTCTGTTCTGTTTTCCCCAATATAACAAGGGCATTAAAAATCACTTCCCACAGCTTACCTGTATTTACTATTTTGGGAGACAACCATCTAATGTTCTTCATCCTCCCATTCTTTGCATAAATTAGTAAGGAAAACTTAAACCTGATTTGCCTCTGTAAGCTGGGGCTGAAACTTTGTTCAGGAGTTCTCAGCAGACCTCAATTACTGAAGTAACTTTTTAATATCACAGGCATATTATTTTTTCAGATATTGCTGAAGAATAATATGATTTTTTTCAACTCCTTAAACTATTGCCTGTATTTCACAAAGGTATAAACAGAAGCAGCTCTTACCATGGTGCTCCTAGTGGGCATGGAGGGTTGGTTCATCATCAGATCCTGCGCTGTCGCATTCTCCAACTACACAAGAACAGGGAATAAAGCATGGAATAAAACATTATCTTTTTGTGGTGCTGGAAGGATGGGAGTTGGTTCTTTCCTTGGTATCTCCATTCACCTGCTTTCTGCTTTGCCCTGTGTAACATTAAAATGAGGTGTAACAAATGATGGAAAGGCAAAGGGAGCTGGAGAGTGAAAGTGTCACCGTGGGCTTTGTGGGGCCCTCAGTTTGTGTGCAAACCCTCAGCCTGAGAAGTGTCAAAGGGTGGTTCCCTCCCATTTGCTCAGCTATAAAATACAATATTTCACAACCATTATGACAGAAATTGGTACGTGGACACCTTTGCAGAGTCCTTGTTCCTCCCTGTGCAGAACAGGATTTATTGAAGGCTGCAGCTTGGCAAGGAGCATCCGAACACACGAGCAGCACTTTGCCATGAGCAAGGAGAGTTTCCTTGTCTTTGCACACTTTAAAGTTGAGTCATTTCCTATAAATACACTGCACATAATGAGGATTTAGGCATGAAACAGGCTGTACTCGTGTTTTAAGAAGCAATTTTGTATTTTTCGTACACTTGGAATACATGCCAGGCTAATCTTAGAGTGCCTGTGCAAGCTTAGCAAGGTCAAAGAAGTTCTTTGTGCAGCCACACACGTAAGTTGTATTTAACTTTTCATTAACTTTTCAGTGTGCTAAAAAATATGCATAATTCATTTCCCTGCTGTTTTTATGTAACCATATGATAAATGAAAAGGAGAAGGGGGGGGGGGAAGATGAGACACTGGTGAAGCTTTGTCGTGTATGCCTAGCACTGAGAAAGCACCAGCCCAGCCAGCTCCCAGATCCTAGTAAGTTACATAATTAAAGGAATATTAATCTGTACTAAGTACATCCACCCCAACACCCCCTTAGAGCTGGAATAATTACTGCTTTAGTGGAGACTTTCTGATTAATAAATGTCAGTGCAGCCCATTAAGAGTAAGTAGAGTGTGTGTGTAGTCTGTGAGAAGTTTTAAGGAGTGGATGAAGATTTCCTGGGTTTTTTTCTGAGCTATGGAAGGTGGTTGTTTTCTGGTGTGGGTTCACTCTTGTCTAAAAAACCAACCTTTTAAAAAATATTGTATCTTCATACCTGGCTTTGCTTTCTGTGGTTTTAAATTACTGAATGTACCCTTCAGCCTGTCCTCCGTGCTTATAAGCAGGTTACAGGATGGTTGTAACCTCTGGGCAGGTGCTGCTCTGCACTCTGTGATTGGATTTGCTGCCTCATCTAAACCTTTAACATTTGCCTTAGTGCAGAAATTCCTGGATTTTCCTTACTGAAGCTCCCCTAATGCTGAATCAAATGTGCATTTTCAATTTTGCCAATTGTTGGAGGCTAAATGCAGACACAACTAATGAGCATTGGTTTAACCAAGAAATAAACCAGAGACAGGAGAGAACTGAAAGAGGAAACAGAGATAACTTAATTTCCAGGACCAAGGCCTGGCTGCCTCCTTCCGTTGGGAACAGCACAGTCCATCTTTGGGACCTCACCCTGTGCAAAGAACTCACAGAGAAAGAAAGGAAAAACTCTGGAGTAACCAGAGCTGCTGGGCAGAAAGTGATGGTGCTTATCCCAACCTTCCGTTCCAGGCAAAAACAAGTTATGGAACTGCAAAGGGGAGCATTTCTGAAAGACTCAGGGACTTTTTAGTGTGAGCAGTCACCCCAGAACTGTTCTGCCAAGTGGTCAGGGAAGGGCTGGCTGCCCACCCACCACGAGCTTTTCAAGTGCTGTTCCAGCTTTTGTTTTCCAGCACATCCCAGCTCATTCCTGCTGCTGAGATCCAGGATTTCTAGGCATAATTAGGACAGCTGGCTGTGTGTAGGGACATTTGTGGTTGCCACATTCAGGAAAGATGGGACATTAGGTTTATTTTATTTAAATTCTTCTATTCAATCAGAAATTGTTTATTTGGGTGAGGGTTATGAATTGTAATATGATATATAAAAGTAATATTTGCCTCGTTAGGAGGTGTCTGTGAGTGAGGACAGGGTGTGCATCAGCCTGAGCAAGAGCAGCCCAGCAGGACAGACCATTCCAATCCCATTGGGAGAGAATAGCACTTCTCCCCAGAACTTGCTTGTGTTGGGATTTCACTTACACATAACAAAAAGTTTAAACTACCTCTAAGAGGTAATTAAATCTTAAAACTTCAGGGGCTGGGAGATTATTTTAGTACAGTGCATTGGCATTCTGTGTCAAACACTATTCCCAAAGTAATTTTGATCTGATTAAATGCTAAAGATAAGGGAGTATTTTCAGGATCAATAAGTCTGCAGAAACTCAGACCACTCCAGAAAAGCATTTTAAAATAAAATTCATCCCAATGTTTATCCATGGTTAATTAAAAGTTGTGCAGAAAGTTAAACTGAGAGAAAAACTGTGGTTTGAATGCACTTTGCCAGTATATTGTTGTTGACAAAGTTCAGATTTAAAGCTTTAAATTACAATTTTCATAATTATAGTAATAAGAAAGAATCAGAATTTATTGGCTGAGAAAAAAAAAGGTCGTTTTTAACCCGGAGTAATTTTTTGTCTAAAAGTTCTAGATCAATATAAATCTTCTGCTGAAATGCTACAAGAATACAGAGGTTGAATGAAAAATAAGAGAAGGTTTGGAATTCTTCCATCCATAATGTAATCCACATGCACATTTTTGCCTTCCTGCTGTTTGCACTCATCACTATAATATATGCCCAGGATCATTACACAGATGTATGGATTTAATTATAAAACAATATCAGAGGTTAATTCTTAATTAATCCTTAAGTGCATAATTTAGGTGTGTAGGCACTTTAAATTCTCTCTGCAGATAATGGAGAGGTGGAAGTGGGGATACTGAAGGCATCTGAGGAGATCTGGAATTGCCATCTGGGTGTGCTTATTTCTCTTTTCATTGTTTTAGATCTGTGAGTAGATACATATATATATTTACATATATATATATATATATATATATATATATATATATATATATAAAACCCACTTTTTTCAGAGCTGAAGGCTGCAGGTGAGGTCTGCACCTGCTGAGCCATGAGGGGCCTCACTGCTGCTGTTTCCACAGGAGTTCAGTCTCATCAACCCCTGGGACAGCTCAGCCCATCAGGATTTGGGTAACTGTGGGATTAATTTGGGAGTGGGATGCCCAAGTCTGACAGGAATGCCCGTGTTCATCTCACCTCAGGGCTCTCTGCAGTGACTGTGAGGAGATCCAAGGTGATTATTTATAGAGTGCAGTGAGAAATAAGCACTGGGTTCATTAGCAGGAGTTTTGGCCAGGAGCTGGAGAAGTGAAAGCAGATTTCAGTGTTGATAAATTGCAGAGCAGCCTAACAGCATTGTTAACTTCCTCTCGCAGTGACATGGGTCTCCTGAGTGCATCCAAGGGCTTCCTGATTGTTTTTCCTGGAATCTATGACTTAAAGCAATCACTTGAAATGCATGTTGGCAGCTTTGCCTTGCCCTGGTGCTGGTTTTTATTAAGACTTGAAGTAGGAAAGGTAAGCGGGCTTCCTAAAAAAATAGCAGGATTGTAATTTACAGCCTTCAGTCCAAGGAAGATGCTGTAAAATGTTGTTATTCTCAAAGCAAGCGAGTTATTCTTACCGAAACAGCAGCAAGCTAAATCTGGGATTTATAAAATGACCACTGGGACCACGTCTAGGTTTGGTTTACCTTGCTAAATTCACTGTATTTGCAACATGAATTCTGTGTTATTGATAAATATTTTCTGTCAGGTATTTTTGTGTTGTATTTTTCCTGGGAATTCCTGCTGCGACCATTGATGACAACTAGTATTTAAATCAATTATTCTGCCTCCCCTTGGGAAGCTGCTGTAGAAAGCAAGGACTGACTTTTAAATGTATGGGAATGTTGAGACAAATTTGCCAATACTCAGCTGGTTTTCCAGTACTGACCTTTAGCTGCTGATTTGTTTTCACTGCTTTTCTTTTTTTAAATTTGCTTTTACTCTTGTTTTCAAAATGCTCTACTTCCCATGTCCAAGCATTTAATGCTCTGCCACATTCAGGATCTTTGGTGCTTGCACTAATTTTGCAAACTGGTGCCTATTTCAAGATTTCTGAAAAACCAAAAGGAAAGGACCATGTTTGAGATTATTTGTGATTATTATACAGCTAGAAGCTGTTTTTTTTTAGCTGTAGAATAACAGTGCTGTGACTTAACTTTTGGTAATTCACCATCTTTTGGTTCTCAGGGCTTTTAATGCGACACTGGTTCCACTTGAGCATTTTCCCTCACGTGCTTCCTTGTTAATAAATAAATAAATAAATAAAGCAAAATATGCAAGTTGTTCTCAAAGCAATGTCATCCTTACTAAAGCTTTTAATTTTGCCAACTGATTTCTCACAGTAGTCCGTGGGATGGGTGGCATATAGAATTTGGGGATTTCCTTGCTGCATAACTTAAGGGGATTGTCTCAGTGTGTTGCAAAAAGGTTTGGATCTTGCAAAAAGCTCTTTTGCACAATTTACCCTGTGTATATAAGAGGACTTTGTGACTGCTAAGGAGTTCAGGGGTCAAAAAGGTTATTCTGCCCCCTTGTATATACATATAATTAGCAGATTATGACAAACCAAATCAGATTATGCCTCTGGCAAAACTAACTTGTGGCCCTTTCAGAAAAGATATAATTATAATATTACATTGTCTCCATTCACCATTTTCTTCTTTTTTTTTGTTGTGGTGGCTTCTTGTTGACTGGTAGGGGGTCTTTAATTTAATTTTAAATTTTTTTTTTTAGAATAAAGGTGTTGTGGACACCTCAATCCATTGAGTTCTGGATGTGGGAGAAATTGGCCTTTCATGGTGTTTCTGACAAAGTGCTTTTGGTTGCAAGATCATCAACTTCATGTCACCTTTAACAAATTACAGCTCGAGAATTCTCTCTGCCAGGGAAGCACCAGATTTGTTTTACAGAGAAATCAACTGGTAACTTTTAGTCAATCTTATTTCTAGCCAGGGTCAGCAGTGCCAACACCACAGGAACTTTGTGTCTGACCTGCAGAATCCTGAACATCAGGTGGAAGTGGAAGTCCCTCTGCTTTTGGCGTGGCTGAAGCTGGGCCAGAGCGAGGTCATTTCATGTAAGTGCAAACATAACATGCCCTTTGCACTTGACTGTTTTTGTTTTGATACTGAATTAGAACAGCAAAATGATGGTTGGAATATCCCAATATACCTAATAATCCTCTGGTCAACCTGTCTTTTTTCACAACAAAGCAGAGGGCAAGTTTTTTGTTGTTTTTTCCTGTAGTGTGTATGGCATTGAAACATTAAATGCAAAAAAAGCAATTTCCTGCTGCTGGCTGCTGTAAGACATCGTGGCAATGTCACAGAGTGTTTTACTGGCACAGCCTTTGTCTGGCCTTTTGCTCTTAAAACCAGCAGATATTTAGGGCTGGTTGGCTTTTCAGTGGTGTGAGGGTGTGAAATTACTGCAGGAGATCTCACTGGTGATTCACAGGGATACATTTTCTACTCTATCAGATGCTGGACTTGTGCCACGGTTTGGTGGCATTTGACACCATGGGAGCTTTTCCTTAATAGAAGCCACGGCTGGGTGTGAACATTCTGGCAATGAAATGTCCCAGTTTGTTAGAAAAGAGTGGGACTAGGTGGCTGGGACTCCAGTGTGGGCACCCCAAATTTCCTCCCTGCTGCTGGAGTTTCACACAGCTCCGCGGTGTTGGGTAACCCCTCCTGGTGCCACCTCTGTGCCTGAAGGATGAGGACAGATTTTAGGATTGCACTTTGCTCTCTTGATCCACAAACTGCTACATTTTTTGGCAGATTAAGTATTCTTCACCTTCATTCTCAGTGTTGCCATTTGGCACCAACCAAAGGTAAACCCTGTGAGTGCCTAAGGGCTCAGGGGATGGAAGATTTTATATTTATATGTGATATCAAGACATCATGGTTATGTCATTTCACACACACATTTATTTTCATAAGTTTCCCAAAGGAGGCTGAAATACAAATAGCTGTTCCATTCTGACATAACACAGCCAAAATCTGAGTTTCTGGACTGGCATCCATTATCCTCTCTGAAATTTCCTTGAAATTCCTCTCCTGTTTTGTTAGTCTGGAAATTAAGCTCCAGGTTGTGAAGATTATGTGAAGCTAAAACCTGAGAAGAACTGTCTGAGAAGGATAAGTCACTATTAGGTTATTCAAACTTGAGGCGAGCGTGGTGCCAGAGTTCAGTGATGACGTGATCTCTGCTCCATTAGATCCTTTAGGCAAAACAGATGATCCCCACTATGCACATATTCCCCCATTAACCAGGAAAATAGGGAAGAATTTCAGGGAATCTCTAAACATCACCTTAGGTGAGAGGAGGTGCAATGAATTTAGGGAAAAAACATAACACAAATGGTCCTAATCTCTAGAATATAATAAGAAGTGCTAAATTTAGTCATTAGTTGATGTTGTTACCGTGAACATCACACTTTAAATATTTTTAAAACCTGTACATCAGAGGTTGAGTTCCTAGAAATGCAATAGTAACAGAAAAGAGGTGCTGAGACCCCTGTCATGTGTTTTACAAAAATATGGGGACAGCTTCTAAAGTTGGCAGAAATGTATGAAATTCTACTTCTCTGTCTGCACGGGGACAGATTTTCATAGGCAGAAGATCTTAAAATGAAGAAAGCTGCTCTGTCATTCATTGCTTATCTCAAGTGATAAACAGCCAGACACTTCTGCTCTTTCACCATGACTGAAAAAATCAGCTGTAGGGGCTAAACATCAGAAGATGGAGAGGAAGCAAGGAGAACAATAATTTGTTTGTGCTGCTCTGGAGTTATGAATTCCAGCTGCAGGATTTGACCTGCTGAGGATGTTCTGATGTGAGCAATCACACGATTGGAGACTTCTCCTGTGTGAGATTTAAACCCTGAGCTCTGCTCTCTGAGCCTTGGTGTTTTACAGGTGTGGCTGTGTGTGGAATTCAGCATTTCTGTGAAAAACGTCTGGAGGATGCAACGTTTTTGTGCAGCACAGAATCACCAGTGAGATGCATTTGCAGGCAGCTCGTAAGGATGCACATCTAATGCTTTTCAAATGGCACTCCAATCATCTGCTTTAAATGATTAATAAGCACAAGCTGAAAATAGCACAGCATTTACCTAATGTTTGCATGATTATTTTTGTAAACATTTCATTCAGGCTTTCTCTGCCATCTTTCTAAGCATTGTCAAAACAACAACAAAAAAATAATGCTGCTATTCTTGAGTAGTTTTTCTCAGTTGGTTTGATCTTCCTCATGACCCAGGGAAATGTAGCAGGGGAGAGCATCCTTGTTCATTCTCACCTGACAGTGAGCATGTGGTTTAAGATCAAATGAGAAAACCAATCCAGAGGTAAAATTTAAGATCAATTTAAGATCAAATTTAAGATCAAATGAGAAAACCAATTTGCAGTATGCTTACAGGTTTCTGATTGTCTCCCAAAGCTGGTAACTGAGCTTGGTGAGACCTACAAGTCTGGATTTTGTTAACAAGCTTGTCTGAAAGCTCTACAAATATATGGTAACATCTTCTCCTGGGTTTAAATAAGTCAGCAATAGTTTTAAAAGATGTGGAGGGATTTGTACTTTCATGTTGGCTGTCCTACTTATTCTTTTAGTCCTTGCTGAGATAAGGTTAAAACTGGAATTTAAATGGTGTTAAGGAAGAAGCCAAGATAGTAATCAGAATATAATTAACAGTGTATCATCTGTCAACCAACCAGAGCTGGGCAGTGCTGCTATTCACCAACAAAAAGTGGTGGAAGACTTCCAGTTTTCCAAGTAAAATGCTGCTGTTGTTCGCTGTAGCAGCCCACAGGTGTTGTGTGATGTGTGTGCATCCTTCACACCATACCACACCACACAGAACCCCACCCCACCTACCAAATGTGCTTTTCTGCTCTTCAAAAGTCACTCTGTCGCAGTTCAGCCTTGGAGACATTTAGTAACAGGTTTTAAGGCTCAGGGTGAAAAGATTATGTGGCACAAGAGAACTGTTATGAAATCTAACTGAAGACTATGTGTAAAACCAGAACGTGTTGGTTAAATACCCAGCATTAACTACTCCGGCAACATTTCAAAGATGCCATCCCCTTTGTAGTATCAGTAGTATCTGCAAATCTAAGTCACGGGGTGCGGTTTTATTACTAATTTTCTAAATCTGGAGTGCCTTTGCTCAGCCTGTGTAACGCACATCACCTGTACATCATAATCCCATTTTTTGTTCTTCCCAAGGTGCTGTGTCCCAGGGCGGGACTCTCCATCTCTGAGAATCTGCCTCAGGCTTTCCCCTTGGGGTTTCTTGCAGAATTCTGGCGGAAAACTGGCGAGTGTTTAAAAGAAAAAGAAAGGTGATGGTGTTAAAGGTTTGGTGCCGAACAGACGCAGCCGAGCCCCGTCTCTCCGAGGCGCCCCAGAGCCGCCCTCACCTGCGCGGAGCCTCCGCCCGGCTCCGGCACTGCCGCGCATCCCCCGAGGGTCCGCGCACCTGCGGGGGAGCCCTGAGGAGCCCTGAGGGAGCCCTGCGGAGCGGAGCAGCCTCTCCCCGCTGAGGGGAGCCCCAGCCCCGCCGGGGGAGGCTCGGCTCGGCTCGGCTCCGGCACCTCGCGGGGTGGGGAGAGGCGCTGCCCGCCCCCCCCAGGGCTTCCCCGCTAAGTCTGACGGAGCCGCCGCCTCCCAGCGCAGCGCAGCGCAGCGGCCCCGGCGCAGGAGGAGGCGCCGTGCGCGGCCCGAGTCCCCGGGCGCTGCCGCCGGTGAGGGGACAGCGGCGGCTCCGCGCTCCCGGCGGCTCCGCTCCGCTCGCCGGCCCAGGTAGGAGCGGCAGCGGCGACCCCCGGGGCTGCTCTCGCCGCGGTGACCTTGAGGGGGGCGGGAGCGCCGCCGGGGCCGAGCCCATCCCGGAGCGGGGCCGGGGCAGCGGGATGCGGCCGGAGGATGCGCTGGGGCGGGGGATGGAGGCGGCTCCGCGGGGCGGGCGCGATCGGGGGCAGCGGCTGCGCTGCTGCGGGAGCCGCCGCTCTCGGTCCGGCTCAAGCCCGGAGGGCTCTCAGAGACAGGAACGGGTCGGGAGGCGGCGGCGGAGCCCGCCCGAGGCTCCGCGGTCCCCGCTGCGCCCGCAGCACCGCGCCCGGCCGGAGCCTCCGCGGCCCCGGCTTCCAGGAGGTGACGCTCCTCCTGGAAATATTAATTTGAGAGAGCCATAAGGAGGATGTTGCCCGCAGTCCTGCTCCCTCGGCGGGGCTGATGGAAGGAGAAGCCTGCCGGGAGCTCCGTCCCCGCCGGGTCCCCGGCGCTCGCCCAGCTCCTGCGGTGCCGCTCAGCTCCGCTGCGGCTGGGGCTTTTTCCCTTCTTTTCCACGGGGGGATTGAAATGTTTTACAAGCAGTAGTTGTCAGAGCCTCGCAGTACTCCAGCGGAGCGTTCCGAGCGCCTCCAAGCCCGAGGAGATTGCGGCTGAGGTAACTTTGCCCGGGTCACGCAGTGCACCAGCCCGCCCAGCTGCCCCTGCATCCCGGCTCAGGTGGCCGCTGTGGTCCCGGCCGCCACCACCTTGGCACGGATGTCATCAAGATGTGCTTTCCTACCGCCACTGAACGTAATGGGTTCTTCTTCTAAAATCTTGGTTTGGAGACTGTACTAGAAACGTGAAAGGAGGGGCACTGTCTTCCGTTCTGTATCTTTGAAAGGCCTCCTGTACTGTAGGTGGAGGAAACCTCTCCCTTGCTGAATTAAACTGTCAAAAAGTTTACTTCTTTCTGTGTATTTCTTGCTGATTGTTTTTGCTTGTGGGTTTTTTCTCCATCTTACTGGGCAGTTTTATCACGTTACACCAACCTGATTCTGTGCTAATGCTTTCTTTACTTTCTCTTTAATTAAAGCGTATTTTGTAGTAAGTGCTATTTGAGAATCATGGGTACCAAGATAAGGTGCTGGGAAGGCAGGCAAGCTGAAAGCAGAGGTGTAGAGCAGGACTTAACTGCTCCCAAAATAAGCTAGAATGTAAGTTTTTAAAGAGTGTGAAAGTTGATAGTGCTGTAACCCAAGCCCCAAAGAGTAAAAGGGAATCTTTTAAGGAATACTGTGTGTGGCTGGTAGGTACTGCAAATCCTGAGTTATGTAAGCAGTTCTTGAGTGGGGCTGCACACACACTGTCACGTTCTTCATTTCTGATCCTGTCCCCTCACCTTCATGTGACTGATTTTCATGTGCTGACTCTAACAGGATTCAGCATTTTCATGACTTTCCTGTGAAGTGGTTTGTCTGTGGTCTCTTGCTGAGAAACAAGCTCAGTGTTCTCTGCAATGACTTCATGATCTGATGTTAAGCTCCATTTTCAAAGTGAGCATTGCTGCAAGCTCTTCCTAAAGCTAGAGGATATGGATTGAATGTTCAGTTTAGTGTCAATATTAACACAGTCACTTTAACACTTGATGGAATGAATGCAGAGTATTCTGTTACCTTGAATTCCTATTTGATACCTTTACCAGCACTGTCCTCTGCTCACAGCCTGTGAATCCAGGACCACAACCTCTTGATTATCAGGCTGTAGAATGTGATATTGATCCAAATGTCTGGCACATCTCTCTATCCCAACCATATCTTTTAACCATTCAATTGCCTGCTTCCTGATCATGCTAAGTACATTTTTATTGGTTTTGACAAGCTCTGTGGGGAGATTGCAGGGACATTTACATGGTGTTCTGTGGTGGGTTTGGTTTGGAGGAGGGCAGTGAGGAGACTGAATGGAGCACTGACATAGCCAGTGGGGTGGGGTTGGTTTGGTTTGGTTTCCCCAAAGAGGTGTTTGGTGTTACTGGAGATGCCTCAGGGTTCCCCTTTGCTGCCTTTGGCTCTGCTTCAGAGGGCTGTGAGTCTCCACCACGTCCCATGCCATGGATCAGACACAACAGGGCACCTCTGGCAGTGTTTGCTGCCTTTTTGGAGCTGGCTGAGTCCAACCTGGTGCATTTGTCTGGTTCCTTATCCTTGGTTAGCCAAGAATAAAGCACCTCAGGTAATTCACCACGGAAACTTCAGTGATGTGACTGGAAAGCAGGAGTGTTTGTCTGAATATTGATAATCCTCTAAATGCTTGGAGTTTATCTCAACAAAACCTGCATATTCTGGTTATTATAGGCAGTTTAGAGTACAGCAAATGAGGTTAAAAAGAAAAATTTGCTAGTTAAAACACTCTAAAACTTGCATTGTAGCTTAAGAATTGGTTCAGGACTGCAGTTGGGAAGAATTCATCTGCATTGACCATGAGGAAAAAGCAGAGTAATTGTACAAGAAACAAGTGAGTGTTTTAGTGGCAGCCTGATGGGAGATGAGAGTGGAGGAGATAATTGGGAACAGAGCGAATGTTTACATTTAAACAAAATTGTGTGACTGCTGAAAATCCCTTAAAACAAACATCTGAACAAAGTTCAGTCTTCTGGTGAAGCTTATCCTTGGAATGTGTGTGTCAGACATAAGAATTCTGTTTCCAAACAGCTTTACATTTAATGTACAGTGTGCAGTAAAAGGCTGCAATTCGCAAAGTTCAGAGTGGAACTTCAGCTGCCCTTTGAAGGAACAGGTTTGTAAAAAGTAAGATAAATAGAAACAGATTATTTTATGAACAGAAGTGGCAAATGCAAAGGGATTAACAGTTTTAATTATCTGAAAATAAACTTAAAATATTTGGGAGAAGAAAAGAGAGCATGACCAAGAAATATTTGCATGCAATGGGATGGCAGAGGTGGCAGCAATGAGTGTCACAGTGCCTGAGATCCAGGCTGGTCTCAGTATATTCCTGCCACAGAACTACCAGTTAAATCAGAAAGGCTTATTTATTGCCAAAGCCTACTTTGAAAAAAGTTTCATCTTCATAAATGGAGTTCTTTAGTAGTGAAAAATTTCAGACTTTCATTTTATGGGTGTGACCAATTTTTCGCATCTCTGTGATCCAAGACAGCACTTCCTAAGGGATGTGTAACTGGATTGCTGGATGACCCCATATCCATCAGCATGGATTTGTATCTAAGGGTCATTATATAAAATGTTGTTTCCCTTGTTTTCACCTATTTTGTAGGTGAAATATTTTGTATCATCTCAATAAAATAACTGGTGTGCTGCAGGGGCGCCCTCCAAGCACTGGAACGTAAACCAAAGAAAGCTTTAAATATTTCTAGGAGGCAGAGGTTGCTACAACTTTAACACCTACAATAGGAATTGTATTCTGGAGGGTTCATTGCACACCTTTAGGTGTGAAATGGAGGCATTTCTGAGAGCCTGCTCAGGTCAGCACCCTCAGAGCCTCAAGAGCAGTTCTCTTGTGGATAGTTATTTATCTGCTTCCAGCCCTTTCTCTCCTCTGATGCAAAGGCCTTGCATTGCTGGCAGGTTTTACAGTCTCTCCATCACTCCTGTTCATATTCGCATCCCAAGAACTGCTCAGCTTCCCGAGGTTGCCACGTTTGGGGTGCCAAAGGCAACATTGGGGTGCAAGAGCTGAACCTCCATGAGAGAGCAGCACCAGCAGGGCTGTGTTGGGCTGCCCAGCTGCCAGAGTGCAGGAACCTCTGTTTGCACAGTGGATTTATTCCCTGTGCAGTGGAATGCCTTTAAAAAGTCCCAGCAGTGGGGTTTTTCAGAACCAGACCTGCCTCATTTCACTGGTGCTCTGAGGTGCTTCTCCTGAGATTTTGTGTACATTGTATGTAAATGTGGAAAGTGTCACAAGGCTTTGCACGCTCACCAAGGATTGATGTTAATTGTTGAAGGGTCAGGATTCAGGGCTGCAAGGCTGAACCACAGTCCCCTCTCACACCCCACAGCAGTGTGACCTTGGATGCACACTCCAAGTTTTGAAAACCTTTCGTGCATTGTGAAGCCAGAATAATGCAGTTGTCTCCATTCAGCATTTCTATTTCTAAGACTGATAAATCATTAATTCCACAGTGTTTGGGGAATCGCCCTCAGCCTGATTTATTTATTAACAAGGCTCAAGTAACTTATACTGAACTTATGGAAATTATGCCTGCTCTAAAATCATCCATCAGGGATGAAGATTGCTCAAAGATATTGCAGCTGCTGTCCACTCCATTTGCATCTCTTCATAAAAATCTTCAGGATTCAGGATTTCTCTCCATGGTTATCAGTGAGCCTAATGCCCAGCACATTCCTTTTTGTTATCTCATTTATGAGCAGGAGATTCCAAGCCTCTGGATAGCTTTCCTGTGCAGAAAAAAGTCACCTTGAGAATATTTGCTGATCCTGTAGATTCTGTCCTGCTTATTGAATAGCCATTCTTCATTAGGGGAAGTTATTCCCACTGATGGGAAATCTTCCATCCTGGAAGGTGTGATTGCATTCAGCACAGCAGACAAAACAGGGCCATATTTGAGATGATCCAGCATTTCATTTTTTGTGACTCAGGTAATTTCTCGGTGTTTTAAACCTTTTTGTGATGTTGTTATTGTTTAAAGAGGTTAATACTCTTTAAGAGGATTGAAATAATAGGAATTTTGTTTTCAGGGAATGTTCTCTGTAACCAAAACTTCCAATAGGTTGATGGGTTCCTAGAAAGTATTCTGATAGGCATTTCAGAATATTTTTAAGCAGCAGTATGAATGAGGAGATTTATGATAATCAAGCAGAAAAATATTCTTTGCTGTCATCAGATTTCTTTGCAGTTGCTGAAGCTTAAAGTAATTACTCCAGAAGAATTAAGATTTGCTTTATTTATCATCTGAGGAAATGGATATGTGCATTTCTACGTGCTGGCCTACAGTTACAGGAAAAGCAAAATGGAAGTTCTGAGAAGAAATTTCATCATTTAAAATTAACTGGTGGCATTATTAGGTGTATTTACAGCTGCTTTGCTGCACTGAACTTGTGGTCTTATGTTCAAATGCAGAGTTAATGCATTGCTTTAGTCCACAAGGTCTGCATGTTCACCAGCATTTTTCTAATGTGTGAAGTATTTTGCAAGCTTTGAAATCAGTTTATGCAAACTGAAATTAGATGACTGGCATGAATTTTGGCCTTTAAACAATAGCAAATAGTTACATGAAGACGAAATGTCAAAATTTTACCTGGAAGAGATCTATTCCACATCACTGGGTTTTTCTTAATTACAGCGAGTACCAAGCGTCCAAAAGCCCTGACAAAAACCAGGCCCATTTCTTTAGTTAAGCTTGAAAATGCCACAGGAATCAATCTGGAAGATGCAGAATGATTCTTCTTGAAAGGTTAAATACTCTGAAGAATTAATGTGTTCTACACAGCAGCCCTGGTGATTCTGTGTCAAGTGCTAAAGAATTCGAGAGCAGTGGGAACACGAAAATGCCATTATGGCCTGTGAAGGTTGGTGTTAATGGCTGTGTTCCCCCAAAGATCCACTATTACACTGCTTTTTGTGTGACCCAACACTGTTCCCCTCATATTTCCCCCTGGCACTGCTGACATTTATTGCTCCCCGGCTAAATAGGATGACAAGGCAGAGTTGCATTCACTGTGAATTTTCTTGTTTTTTTTTTTTTTTTCCCCACTTGTTCTGCAAGTTTCTGGACAGTGGAGAAAAATGGAAAGGTTTCTGTCTGAGTGGCAGTCCTGTTAGACATCCTGGCATGAAATATGCCTTTTGAAAATACCTTTATACTATTTTTTACTTATAGTCAACAGTGGCTTTTAGATCCCTTCCCACAGACCTCAGTTTATCTCTATTTAGTGCTTTTGCTTGATGTCCAGATTTGCACTTGCTCTGCTTACACAACTTCACTTTTCAACAAGTTCTTCAATGCATTAAGTTTTAGTTTGAATTTTGATCAAGGGGGTGATAGGAACCCTGCCTGTTTGCTTCACAAACATTTTTCTCTCCTGGCATTTTCAAATGCGTGCAGTGAGTTGTGGGATGCATTCCACTGACAGTGAGTTTCAGTGATCACTTTTAATTTGGAAGGTACTTTGGTTTTTTTTTCTTTTTTTTTTTTTAAGAAACTGCACTCAATTATCTGCAGTTTCATCTCAGTCCTTCCACCCCATGAAAATATCACGTTGGCCAGACAGAGAAAGCCTTGCTGTAGCCAGTCTCAAGTGCCTCTAACTGGGGTTTCCTTCCCAGTTACCACATCAAAAAGGGAATTTCATTGCTTTGACGTTCTGATTATTTCAGCACTTCATCCTTGAGGTGCTTACATGGTGATTGAACTTGTTTCAGTGTCCTCTGTGGTATGAAAGGGAGGTGGCTGGGTTTGCAGTTCCTTCAGTCAGCCTTGCTTCTCCTTTTGAAGCTGCACAGTGATTTTTGCCTCTCCGCTGTCCTTTGGGAACTTTCCCCTCCCTTTGTGCATTACTGAATATAATAGCTAATGTTTGGGGATGGCTTTAGGTAATTCCTTAAGTACTCTGCAGTGAACTTCATCATTCTCTAGCAGACTGGGTATGTCTGGCTTCTTTTGATACTTTTTAGCCTATTCATTTTTTTTTCTCCAGGCCTCTAGTCCTGTCTTCTCGGTAAAAATCACTTTAGAAACATTTTTGCTTTTCATTATCCTTTAGATGGAGACATAAAAGAATGTGAAGGAAGTACTGAATGCTTCAGCTTTCTCTTTGCCATCTGTTATTTTCTCTCCTTTCCCATTAAATACTAGAACCTCTGCTTATCTTCTTCTCCCACTTACTTCTGTTGTATTTATAGATCCTTTTCCTATTGCCTTTTTATGTCCCTCATTAGTTGTTGATCCTTTTGTGTGGTGGCTCATCTGGATCAGAACCGAGCCATTTGTGCCATTCTAATTCTTGTTCTTTGTCCAATGTTCTTGTTTCACCTTTTGTACAATCTCTTCTGACAGTCAAAGCCTTTGAAGATGCTGGATGTAACAGCCTCTTCCAGTGTTTCCTGTGTTCCCCCTGCACTGAGATAATCTCTCTGTTTTATACACTCTTCATGGGTAATTGTCGGTTTTCCTGAATTCCTTGATCCTCTCTTTAAGAGATGTTACAAATCACCTGAGTGAGTTTGCCGAAGTTGTTGCCCTGAGTTCCACTTCTTTTTCTGTGCTTCCTTCACATCTTCCTCTCGATGTGCTTCCAGTGAGTTCTCCTGGCTTGTGATAATGCTCACTTGGGATGGATTGCTGCCCTTAAGATCTCAGCCAGTGCTTTCCTGTTAATCAGAATAAAATAAAGCTGCAGCTTCAGCGATGCTTCACCCCTTCATCCTGTTAGCACAGCCCCAGCTTGGTGACATCCCCTGTTTGCTCCTCAGGGGAAGACTGAAAACATGCAGGTATGTGGTGGCTGTGGCATGGGATGGGACAGCAAATTGTGTGCTGTCATCTGCTTTGTTAGGGGACATTTTGTGCCTTCATACACACTGCTTGTCCTTGTGGGCTGATTTATAATTCACACAACCTGCCTGATCCAAGGGTTAATTGATCACCACCTGTAAAGCTGCTGGGAGTTTTGGATAGAAAATGCTCCTATAAGCACCAAGCACTGTTTGTATCTGCAAGATGTTTGTAATGTTATTTAACAAGAGCATTAAAGCCATTTACTTATGTAGAAATGAAGTGTGATGTGTTCTACCAGTACACAACCAACCAAGTCTCTTCTGTACATGAAAATATCAGGTTTTTTTGCTGTTCTTCTGAGGACACCTTTCTGAGAACCTTTGCATTTCAAGGAGAAGAACCTGCCTAGAACTGAATACTCTGTAGCTAAAATCCCATCCTGCCCTAGGGAGAGAATTTGTAAACTTAGCACCAAGGGTTGTGTTCTTGTCAAGTACCATTTATGGCCTGATTGCCAAATAATTTACAGATAATGCAGTAGGAAGGTTTAATGTATTAAGGGCAGGATTTTTAAAAAGGGTAGGAATGGAAGCCAAATGGAATTTTTAGTCCTGTTGGCTTGTCAGTGGGATTTGTGCATCCCTGAGTTGGACGTTTTTGAAAATAGCACTGTAAATTGGTGACTAATAGAGATCTTTCCATGATAATGGCTTACAAGTTACCATGAATAATTCAGCTGAAGGTTATTGCAGTCCGACTCAGTACCTCCTGAAAATGGTGAAAAGCTTCTCCGTGTGATTTTAGTGGCTTTGGGTTATTGGGCACTCTGATGAAATAATGTGCTTTTGAGGGATGATTTTGCCCCTTTCAATGCATCCTGCCAGTCAGAACAGAAAGTCGTGAATTACAGGAGAAATGGATGCTGGAGCCTTCTTTGATGTGCAAGTATTTACAGGGCTGTAATGAGATCCTGTCCCCCTGAGCGCAGGGGGAATCGCGCAAAGCGAGTTTCTGTCTACCGCATCTCCACAGCCAGAGCTCGGGATGGGGAAAGCTCGGGATGGGGAAAGCGGCTGCTCCTGCTGGGCAGCACGGGCTCTGCACGGCACGGCCCGGCAGCAGCGCTGCCTTTCCTGCAGCCCTTCCTGCCCTCCCTGCAGCCCCCTCCATCCCTGCAGCCCCCCCTCCCCTCCTGCCCTTCCTGCATCCCTGCCCTCCCTGCAGCTCCTGCATCCCCCTCCTCTCCCTTCAGTCCCCTCTGCCCACCCTGCAACCCCCTCTGCCCTTCCTGCAGCTCCCTCCTATCCCTGCATCCCTCTCCTATCCCTGCATCCCTCTCCTATCCCTGCATCCCCCTCTCCCGGCACGGGCGCTGCCGCAGCCGCCGCGGGCTCGCCCCGCTCCTTCTCCCGTCCTTCCCCGTCTGCCTCTCCTCTCTCAGCTCTCTCCCTCCATCCTCAACAAACACCAGCACTAATCCTTTCCCTGTAAACCACTGCCGTTCCTGAACACCCCTACATTGGCTGTCGCTCCGGATGGAAGCTCGCCTTTCCCAGCTGCTTCAACCGAGGGATGGCAGCTAAACCTGCCGCTTTTCCGATTTTCGAGCATCCCAGCACAGCGCTGTCTTCGGGTAATCTGTGTACAAATACAGAAAACAGAAGACCCGTGTGCATATTTATGGGGAGCATAAAATCTGTAAAAGAACAACAGTACTGTTAAAAAAGCAGATGGAACATTGTGAGATTTACAGGGAGATGTGCATTTTTTTCCCGCTATCATACCACTATTTGTGAAAAGACATTAATTAATCAAAACAAGGATTGGTGAAAACACGTTCATTAACACTGAAAGATGAGCTGATAGGTCCAGATGCCTCTGCAGTGGAGAGATATATTTTTCTAAGCGCAAACACAGAGGTGCTGGTGTTGAGCTGGAAGTCATTTGGAAGTATTTTTGTCTCCTCACAACAGCACTCAGTGCCTGTTAGCAGCCTGCCTCTGCAGCAGCGAGGGCTGTTCAGCACTGATGGCTTTTCAAGTTCAATAAAATCGTGCCTCAGACACGACTCTGCCTGAATTTCTCTGTGGAACAGAGGATTGCACAGCAGAGGACACTTGGGGAAGTTGGAATGAACACTTCAGGGTGCACACGATTGTTTGGTTCCTCTGTGAGTGCTGGGGGTGAGGTGGGATGGGATTTTTCATCCTGTTATTACGCACAACTTTTGGCTTCATAACTTCCCTACTGTTCAGCCTTTTTCTTTCTTTTTTTTTTTTTAATATTTCTTCGTAAATATTTTTTTATATTTCTGCTGAAAAAAAAATCTGTCATTGGAGGAGCTCATAATATCCATTCCAATTTTAAACCTGTGACTTCTGGAAGAAGATTGCAGCCCTAAAAGGTTTGCTGTTTGAGGGGAGGGCATGCAGAAGGAAAAGCCATAGGATGACTTCAAGTGTTGAACAATAAAACAGGAACAAAAAGCTTGCTATAAATAGTGCAATGGTCCCAGCTCTGTGAAGTACTTAAGCATATGCCTAAATCTCTCCTTGTTCAACAAAGCACTTACATGTGCACTTGAGTTCTGCTGGAATAGAGCATTAAACACCAGGCCTGAGTGCTCGCTGGAATCAGGCGCTGTGTGCACAGGACAGACCCCAGGGAAGGGTGGTTTCCTCCACATGGCCCTGCTGTGCTGGGAGCCTTTGTGGGGTGATGTTTCATAGGAAATACCTGACACTGTGCACTGACCAATTAACCTGGAGAGCTGTTGGGCATGAAAGTATTGCAGAGCAATTGTGGTCTGATATTCCAACAATTGTGCTCTGATATTCCAATAATTGTGTTCTTGTGTTGTTTGCAAACTGATCAGGCTTAATGATAGCTGCTGCTGCTTTTGTGACAGTAGGACCTGCATTGCCCACTAAAGTGAATTTCCATTTTCTTTATAAAACCAATGCAGTGAGGATTTTCCTCATCTGCACCCAGGAGTTCAGAGCATTGGCTTCTCTCTCCACCCAGGTATCCCAGTCAACACTCACAAGGAGTTTTCAAGTGCATCTCAAAACCATTTGGCTCTCAGTTTTAGAGTTATCTATATAAGATCTCCTACAATTTCTCAGAAAATACCATCTCTTATAATAAAATCTAGCTAACCATCTCAGTTTTTGAAGGTATTGCCCACTATGCAACTATTCTACAGGGATCCTGACTGCTGACAGCTATTTTTAGCCATCTTATCTCTGGAAAGGCTCCACATAAATTTCATAGTGGTTGTTGTGGCTGGCTGGATCCATCAGAAAGTGATAATTAAAGCTGTGTCTCAATCAGGCGAAAATAATGAAAATACAATATATCCTGGTTTTTTACAGCATGGACATGTACAACCAGACATTTTTTTTCAATTGTGGGAATATGAAGGTCGTAAAACTTACATTTCCACTGAGATGGAAACTCCAGTGTGTCAGTCCCTCATCAGGGATTGCGAGGTGCAGATTGGCTTTTGAGAAACTTGCTCTGAGTCCCTGCTCTGACTGACAGTGCAGCTTTCACATCCCAGATCACTCAAAGTTAATCAGCCCAGGATTCCCCAAATGCATTTCAGAGTATTGGTTATCAGTCACCTTCACAGCTGGGATAATTCCTAACATTTTTCTTTCCAATGGAAATCTGGGTGAATTAATGAGTGGTTGGACTTTTGATAAAGCAAAGGTCTGACCAAAAAATGTTCAGATGTTTTCATGAAACAGAGTTACCATGATGAATTCGTGGATGTATAAATAATAAAAATAGAAATAAATAAAAATATAAATATCTATACACAGGCATGTGTCAATTGGATCTACAAGACCACTTTCAAAAATATTACTTGAAGTGCTGGGGCTGTTTAAAAAGAAGTCTGTAGAGCCCAAGTCACACCCAGTGCTAATTGTCTGCCAGTCACAGCACTGGGGCTTTGTTTACTTCACTATTTCTCTGTTGAGTACCTCTGTGTACCTGTTTTGTGGGGGTGCATTAAATCTCTGCCAGGGAAAGCACATTGTAAGAATGGTTAATTCAAATGTTATACATTTGAGCTGATTAAAGAAATTCTAATCTGGATCCTTATGTAGGAAGTTATAAAAGGCTTTCATAATTTAAACCAGATCAAGTCTATAAAGTCATAATAAGCTCATGTAAATCTCCCCAGTGCAAGAGTTGAAAATTTTGAATTGTATAATTAAAAACACCCCTCTGTAAATACTTGAGTGAAAGTCCCTTGTTGCTTTGGATTCTGTTTGATTAGAGCAGATGGAGCTTTGGAGAAGGGCAATTTTGGGCTGATTCAAAGGTCAGCTGTGACAAATCCTGGCCAGGGTCAGGACAGGCTCTGATTCCATGGGCTGCACTTGGCACTTGGATTTGCACAAAATGGGCTTTATCTCTGTGAGCTTCACACCGTGGGAGTGGCACTTTCTGTACCAAGGATCAAAATATCTGTTAGAAAAGGCATCAAAATACCAAAATCAGGCTGTGGAATGACACAACTTTTGTTGAAATTAATGGAGGTTCACTATGGGATGTAATTAAACAGGTTGGTGGATAAGAAACTAATGAGCTGGTCTTTGTGAAATATGCAGAGAGAGAGTAACTTCCAGTAGGATATTGCCAGGGAAATGAGGGATTAGAATGGAAATAAACTGCTGAAGTGTTTGATGGTGTGATGCTGAAATGTACCTGCAATGAGGCAGAGGAGTCCTGCAAAGTGTAACTCTCTGTCAGGCTTCCTCCTCGCTGAAAAGAACTGCAGCAGTTTTAATTAAATGTTCTGGAGCTATTTTCTCACAGCTGCATGGCAAATAAATTCTTTCATTATTTGGTCAATGTTGGTATCACAGGCCTTTAAATCCTGCCTCCAGAAGAATGGAAAGTATTTTAAGATATATATATATATATATATATATATATATATATATAGTACCATTACTAATTTTAAATACAAAAAAAAATAATTATAATTTTTATCAAGAAAAATTATCCAAGAAATGGAATTGCCTCCTCTTCCTTTTAGGGAAAAAAAACCCCATTTTTCAAAGGCAGAATTTTATGAGTGTAAATTTTACATATTTAGGGGATATTGCAGGCAAAGCTGAACAAAACGGTCATGCTTATTCAGTTAACAAATATCCTTAATAAAGGAAAAAGCAGTGGGGAAACATGACCAGTCATGAATTCCTTTGCAGTGCCTTCTGTGCAGTTTTCTCAGCAGAATTTATCCTAAGCAGGGCTTCACCAGCTGGGCACGTTCTCCTCTCTCCCTTCCTCCTCCTTTCCTCCCTGGGAAATTGAAATCAAATTGCATTGTGCAGCAGATTAGTGGTGAGTTCAGTAATCAACTTGCAGGGCAGGGATGACCTGGGAGCTTGGCTGTGAGTCCTCCCCCTCCCCCAAATCCAGAGCTGTGGCTTTTCCCTGCATCCTTCCTCTCTGACCAACCAGGGAATCTGGAAATGCACACAAAACCCATGAAAAATGCATCTGTCACCTCAGAGCAATTTATTTGCTCGTTTCCAATTCTTGCTGAATTTCCAGGTTTCCTTCAGCCACATTCATGTTCCAGCTCCTGTGTGCCTGTGCTGGGCTCATGCTGGAGGAGGCTGGGATTGGTGGCAGCTTTTGGTATTCCCTTTTCTCATCCTCACCCAGCAGGATTGGAGATGTTGGAGGTGCAGTGACAGTGCTCAAAATAGCTTTGGTCTGAGAAACTCAGCCTATCTTCAAGTTGGGTTTTTTCTCTCTCTCTCTCTTTAATATTTTTTTCCCCATTTTGTTATCCAAGATGCTTTTTTAGCACCACCAGGGCTGGCAGGAATTGAAGTTCTTCACAGATTAGTCCAGCTGTGGTAATCTTTGTTGGATTCATAGGAATAACACAACACTATTTGTTATTTCTATGAATTACAAATACTTCCAAATAACAAATACTTCCAAATAACAAATATAACAAATATATTTTATTTGTGCAAGATCATTATGAAGTCACGACTTCTATTTAAATACATCATATATTAAAAATACATTTCCTAAGATGCTTATTAATATGCATAATAATGTCTCAGCTTTCTGAGGGGCAAATAACTTTTCATGTAGGAATTACAAGGAGCTTCTGTGAAGCACTTCCTATCTATAAATATTTGTGAAACCCTGTCCAGCTATAAATAGTAAGGCAGGCTGGAGATGTGATCTTAGAAGACACCAGATTCAGTGAGGATGGTGCTGGAGCTCTGGAGCCAATGAGGCACCAAGGAGGTGCTTTTTATAGATGAGTGTTTGGCCCTGATGACACACACAGATTAATAAATTGATTTATTTTCTGTTTCTGGCACAAGATTTTCTTTGCATCATCTCCATCATGTGTGATGTTTTCTTGTAAGTTGTAGTTCCTGGTATCAGATAATACTGCAAAAACACTTTTTTCTTTGACTTTCCTTAAAAAAAAATCCTTTATAATTGTGTAGAAAAATATTTTGAAATGCCTCAGATGTTTCTTAAAAAAGAAACAAACTGTCAATTCCCCCTCCTTCTTTCTCAGTTTTACAAGGAATTAACAGATTAGGATTTTTGTTTTCAATTTCTTGGTAATAATGTCTCCACAAGATAATTCTGGGGCTGCTTTGGGAGCCAGCTCTCTGCTACAGCAGTCAGCATTAATACAGCTGCATGAAATTCCCAGTGTGTATCATTGCCCTTTCAATGCTCAATTGAGAGTGTAAAATAACATTTAAACTCACTGGGGCAGGAAGTGCAGGAAGGTGGAGCATCCAGTTGCCAGCAGGTTCACAGACACAGAATCATTTAATGAACTTGAGAAAAGCAGCTGAAAATGAAGGAACTGCATCTTGAGTTGAATCCTTGGTGGGCTCTGTTGTACTCGAGCAGATTACAGAAACCAAGGAGGAGCATTCAGCATTTTCCTGTGCTTAAAGAGAAAAAAAAGGGAGCTTTTTTCTATAGAAATTAAATCCCAAGTTCTGTTAGATAATCTCAAACTTAGTATTGAAGCCCCATGAATAAAACATTCCTATCAGCCGTGGTTCAGGGAATTTCAGTGTGATTATGGCAAGCAGAAACCGGTGCTGGAAGAAATCCCCCAAACAGTAACTCTAATTGTAGACTTAAACTTTCAGAGGATTCACCTTTCAAAAGCAGCATTTTCTATATGCAAAATGCTTTTTTAGGGAACAATAAGGTATTCCCAGGTTAGACTATGTCTATTGAATAGTGTCTGTTTTCTGGGCAGTGTCGAGAGAGGCAGGGCTCCCACCTGAGCTCACTATTCAGCACAGCCTGGGTGACTTCTGGGTGTTCTTGTGCTACAAACATGACAAGGATCTCTCCAGACAGCAGAGTTCAGTGCACTGGGTGTGTTTGCACTGGGAGAAGTTTCAGCTCTGATGACTGTGTGAGGTGGGCGCAGACATAAAAAATGAATTGTAATTCCCAGGGCTCTCCCAAAGGAGAGTGCAGGGAAATCCTTGGCTGAGTCTGCGGTAACTCCCAGGTGTGGAACAGTGTGTTCAGTGTCTCAGCATCCAGCTTCACTTCCCCTGACTTGTAACACTGGAAAACTGGAAAAAAATCAGTATTTAGAAAGCTGAGATTGAACAGAAAGGAGCTGAGAGTTTACCTGAGGCAACCAGGCCAGGGCAAGTGAAGGAGATGCCCTGACCAAGAGAAGGTTGGTGTAAGATGGGGGGAAAATTTTCTTAGTTGTTTTTCTTTTTCTTTTTTTAATCTCAACTCAGGTAGAAGACAGCCCAATTAGTCCAAGAATTGGATAAAAAGAAAAATAAGATCATAGATGTTGAGAATCTTTGGAAAATGTCTTTATTGAATTGTTGGCATGAGTGAATTCTGAGGAGAATGAGAGGAAGAGGCAGCTGATGAGGCAGAACCTTCACTGGCCATCATGCCTAAAACTCTGCAAAAAACCCTCACAGAAGCAGAGGGGAGTGGCAGAGGTTTATCCACAGCTGGTTTTGTGCTGGGTTTTATTTTTTCTCCTGTTAAACTGAAGATGGGCAACTGCCTCTGTGGGGAAAATGACAGAGCTGAAATGTGTGAATTGCAGCTGCTCTCCTGTCTGTGTGTCCACACTGACTCCAGGTATGGTTTTCCATTGCTTCAGTGTTCTGGGGACTGCAGGAAAAATGGAGATAAAGGCAAATTCCTAAGTGCCTTTGAACTCTGTGGCCATGCTTGATATCTCCTCACTGTTCATCTGCTTTGGCATTTCTGATAAATCAGGGCTTTTCTTCAGAGAAGCGTTTCTCTAATCTGGTGCTTTATGGAGTCTCTCCCATGGCCATCAGTGGACCAACAGAAGGTCAATATGCAGAATAAATTAACAAGCTACCGCTGTGTTATTGTATTAGAGAAATTAAAAGTAATATAAATAAATGTTATCTTTGACAGATAATTAGTATATAAAGTATACAATGGGCAAAATACCTGAAAATAAGCACTTTATAGAATAATAGTATTGTTAGGCAGAGACATTAGTGTGTCAAAATCACATTTTAATTACAAATGTTTTTTAGGAAACATCAGTATGTTGTTCTTTTGCCTGCCCTCCTGATGATGTGATCTTTTGTAGTTCCCATAAAGAAGCAGAGAAGAAAACAGTTATTCAACAACAGTGGGCTAGGAACATGGCAATTAAAGCTGAATGCAATTCCAAGCTATTGAATATGTAAACAAAATTGTCCATACATGTAATTTCTAATGGTGACCTGATCTCTGGCTCTGTACAGATGGACAGCCTGTTTCTCCTTCCTTAACAGTTCTTGCAAAAGATAAACTTTCCTTTCAATTTCTGCTGTTCAGCATGCATTAAGTACCTTTAATTTTCAGTATAGCTCCTCTTTATGTAGCTGTTTTGTGAGATGAGCTACAAACATTTCTAAAACCTAATTACAGAGACGTTTAATTGCTGTATAAATAAATGGGTTTGAACACAGACACGAGAATTCTCCGTGGAGTCACTTGATGGTGTGCGTTGACTCTCAAATTCATTTTCTGGGTAAGAGGAACTGGCTGGGAAGTGGAACAGACCCAGCCCAGCAAAGCTTTGGGGGTTGCTGTAAATCTGTCAGTGACTCTCAGCAAAGATTGGAACCTCAGTTTGGTTTAGTGCTGCTCCAGCCCCGTTGGTAACCCCACGTCAATGATTCAAAATGTTTCACAGCAAATTTAGAAATGCCAAGTTTTCAAGGAAATGATGTGAATGAGGAGAATAATGACTCGTGTGAGCAGAGGGGATAAACCTCTATGAAAGTGTCTGAAGCACTCAAAGGCCTCATGAATTACAGTGCCAAGGCAGGGCTGTGCTGTTTGAAGAGTTACCAAGTATTAATTGCAAACTTTTCAACCGTGACAGATTTAGGAAAGCCTAAAACCTGCTGCATTTGGTCTCGCTCGCAGCTGATTTTCCTGTTCTGTTTGATCTGGTTTTTGGGGCTCTTTGATTTGGCCAAGATAAGTGTGTGTGCACACAAACACAGAATTATTTAATTACCACTCGAGGTAAATGGTGAATGTGTGCCTGGACATAAACACACTCAGGCTGTCCTCAGGATCACCCAATTACCACCCTGAGCAAATAATCTTCCTGTTTGCTGTGTCCTGGGGCACTAAAGGAATGTTTTCTCCTTTTGGTTTGTTTTAGGGGCAGTAGGCTGAGTGTTTTTCTGGAAGATGTCATTTCATGTCTGAGCACAGAAACATGGTAGAAGTGACTGTGAAAATTAGAAATACATTACACTTTCCTGGCATTTAAATGTTTTGATTTGTATGAGATTGTTTTGTGTGTCTCCTTTGCATCTTGCTAAATTTGCCATTTACACATACAGCACCATGATTAAAAATGGGATCTTGCCTAGATACTATAGCAATATTGTGCAAATTTATTCTTTGCATGTGGACATAGACTTTTGTATATGTGTATCTAGATTTCTGTTTTTCTCATCTGTTTTGGGTTTTTCATATTTTTGTTTCAAAGCTATTAACAGGAAGAATAAATCTCATACAGCTCTTATGAAATGCAATGTTTGGCCCATTCAGTGGCTAAAGGAACCTTGGCCAGTTTACCAGTAAATAGATGTATTAAGCAGAGAACTAAAAGTAAGATCAGAAAGTGATCACTAATTGGCATCCTGTAGGTCGAGCCAGAGACTACTGAGACAGAAATGATATTCATGCAGTGCATGAGTCCCACTGCAATAAAAATGAGTAATGACTGAGCTGCTTTCTCATCCCTGGAAGTGGCCCTGCCTCTCCTGGGCTGGAGTCCTGCCCTCTGGGGACTGCCCCTGCTCTGGGTGAGTGAGAGGCTGCAGGCTGCACAACCTTTTAGCCTTGCTGAAATATTCATTCTTTTCAGCATTCCAAAGCATGCACAAAGGAATCAAAGTACAAATGCTGATTGTTGAGGAAGGAGGAGTCTGCAGGAGAAGAGCCCAGAACTTGCTATACCAAGCAAACCCCACAGCAATGTTGGTTATTTTCCTCTCTTCTTTAGCTGCTCCCTGGGCCCATCCTTTCTCTGTTTTAAAAAGGCAGAAGCCTTTCTATTTTGCCCTTTCACTACTATAAATATTTAGGAAGGGCACTTCTTAATAATGGAAGTCCTTTGCCTCGGTTATCCCTGCTGAAGTTTTGGGTTTGAGACGGTGAACACACCTGAGTCCTGGAATATACTTTTACCTGTCTACCTGTTAATATTCCTGTTAGTATTCCTGTTAATATTCCTGTTAGTATCCCTGTTAATACTCCTGTTGATACTCCTGTTGATACTCCTGTTGATACTCCTGTCAGCCCTGCCTGCCAGCACAGGTACCAGCTACAGGCCATGCTCCTGTATTAATGGTAGGGGCCCCTGCAGGATCTCAGTGGATGATTTGACCCAGCTGTGAGGAGCAGACTTGCAATCCACACAGGACTAAAATCCCTGTGAATTATCCCTCAGCTAAAGTTGGTAAATTTTGTCTGCTTTCATATCACAGTGACTGAAACAAACATTTTGAAAGAATCAAAACAGGAATTTAAGTGAAACATTTACAGGATTGTTGGCAAAACACTGTATAAGGCTTTGCTTTTCAGCCTAAAATATTTGCCAGCTCAATTAAAATTAAATATTTTACAGATTTCCTTGAATTCAGGTGAATTTTGAAATGAAAACTGAATAGTATATAAGATTTTAACATGAAACAATAAATTGTCGAAAATGAAGCACTTCACTTGGATTTCAAAATGAGATCTTTTACATTCTGAAACTTTTGCTCTCACATTTTTTCCAGCTTAGCCTCTTGGTCAAATACGACTTAAACGGGAATTGGTTTTAGTCATGACCTCTTTCTCCTGCTCCTGCACTGCCCAGCTATCCCCAAGACAACCCTGATTTTTCCTGCTGGCTGTGTTATCTCTGATCCCACTGACTTCTGCACAATGTTCCTGTGCTAAGTGGATGTCATTTGGATGAGTGACATGCTCTTTACTCAGGTTTTCAGCCCACTGCATTTGGACCTCTCAAGAAAACTCAGCCCATTTGCTTCCAGCTTGCTGCTTGCTGAGTGATATGGAAAACTCCTTGCCTAAGTATTGAAAGGAGGAAAATCTAAGATGTCTCTGTTTGTTCGTTCATATTCTAATTCTCTAAATGGATTGAAAGTCTGAAGAGTGGATTATTTTTAGGTTCATCAAGAAAAGCACGCATCCATAATTCAGACCAGAGTAGACCTGTGCTCTGTGCCAGGGCTGTCATCTGAAATGAGTGCAGCTATTTCTTCATGCAGGGCATTTCCCACCAGCTGGGTACTGCAGGAGCTGGATGTGCTATTTAGGATGTGCATAGGAAAAGCAATATATGTGCTTTTATCTAATAAGTATTCTAAAAGTTTTTTTTTGTTTGTTTGTTTTACTGTAGTTAGAAATTCTGCCATTGCAGACTTGGATTAAAATTGCTTAAATTTGGAAGAAATACTTAATGAAGAGTTGGTGAAATTAAATTTCAGGTGGTAGAGGATGAGAGGAGGTGGAGTGCAGAGCTTCAGTCTCCTCTTGTGCAGCAGTGACTGTGGGGCTCAGTGGCATTTCTGTCACTTGCTCTGGAAACTCCTGTGTGTGTTATTGCTCATCTGCTAATGTTAATCATCAGTCCTGGTTTAAAATGCAAAATCTTCCTACTTTGATCTCCAGGCTCTCCCACAGCCCTGCCTAACACTGCTCTCAGGCAGGCTTTTCACAGGCCAGGTACTATTTGTCAAAAAAATCAAGAGAAAATGTCTGCCCACAAGTTTCTCATTTGCATATTCATCTGGGCATATCCCTGGCTCAGCCTGGGCTCCTCGTTCTTTTCCTTTCATTAAAATCCTCTGCTGTGCAATGAACTCATCACAGCACTTTCCCTCTCCCCTTTCCTTCTGGAGAAGAATTGCCTGTGTAAATCACTGAAATGGCATCACTGATTGCCACAGCCTTGTAATGTAGCTGCAACTCTGAGAATGATTCATCTTTGGATCTGCTCAAGGTCTCCAAATATGAAAGAAAGGAGAAATAGTTGGAATTATATAGAGAAAGTTCTGCTGAGAATTCTCCACGCTCCTTGAATCCCACTGAATAACTCCTGCAGATGATCAATATTGTCCATCAGGGGTTTTTTACCCAGCCATCCAATTAACTTTGTCCCCCAGTGATACACGGGAAAAACGAGACCAGCGTTTTGCTGGTACCTTCAGATTCTGCAGGTATGTTTTACACCAAAATCCAAAAGAAAAAGGATTTTTGTTTTCCAACTTGAACTATCACAAGAAGAACAGCAAGGGATAAATGACTTATCTGGAAGATTGAATTAGAATTTCCTTCGGGAGATGTTCTCCAGACACCTCTAGGCCTAACAGGGAGGAGGAATGGCCACCAGCTCTATCAGACAACCCACAAAATGCAGTGGCAAAATGCTGCTGTCACTGCCTCTGTGTTGGAAGGTGAACACAAAGAATGGAGCAACTGGATTGCTGTAAGAGAAATGTAGCAGGAGCTGGACTATCTTCCCAAAGCCCACAGTCAAAGAGTGGAAGTGGAAGGTGTCAGAAGAAATCCCTGGCACAAGTGTGGGGTGGGCAGTGTCTGCTGGAACATCAGAGCCCTCTCTCTTGAAAATGCTGATACACTTATTTTTTATAAGTATTGGAGATAACCCTCCCCTAATGTGCCACACTGTTGGAAGTCCCTCATCTCCAAAACACAGCACCTACAAGACAGGTTTAAAGAGTTAAAATTCCCATAAGAGTTTTAACCAATGTCCTTTACTTATTCTCCAAAATTCTTAAAAGATGTAAATGTGTTCCCCACATCCCTCTGCCTGCAAACTGAAAAGAATCCAAAATTTCCCTGCCAGTAAAGGAGAGAGGGGGGAACTGTCTGAGGCAAACAAAAATGTTTTGGTGAAATAGGATTAGTTCTTAAATCTCAAAAAAGCTTGTGGAGTCATGCAAAACAGAAAAGAGAGGTTTAGCCTGCATAGAAACAGAATCACATGAGTGCAATATCATTCAGACTTTCACTCATGTGACGTTTGGTTGTTGTTGGAGACAAATCTTTGAGAAAAGAAGTACAGTAGTTTTTATAGATAAGGAGCTCAATTTCCTTAGGTTTTTGCACTACGTGAAATACAATTATTGCAAGAGGGCTGGAGTGGCAATATGGAAAATACTCTCCTAATTTGGCTGCACGTGTGTTTTCTTTGAACAGTGAGTTGTTATTTTCTTATTCAGGGGGATGTGTGCTGGTTTGTGGGCTCTAACACCAGGTGCAGCACCAGTCACTGCTGGGGCTTTGTGAGGGAATGACAAGGCACGGGGAAAATCAAGAGCTGCCATAGCAAAGCTGAGTTTAAAAACGCTGATTCTGGGGAGAGAGGCTGGAGAGAGTGAGATTTATTTGTTTGTACATGGGAACTGCACAGCCCCTTCCCTCATGTTCTTGCAGACCTCTGTGAATAATTGTCCCCATGCCCAGAGTGTGTGGAAGGTTGGAGTCTCCGTGGCCATCAGCACCTGCAGAGTGCTCTGTGTCTGTACCAAAGAAGGAATTAAGGATATTCTGCATTTCCTGGGGCTCAGCTCCTCTCAGCTGCTCCATTCCCTGTGCCTTTGGATGCAGGAGTGTTTTGTGTTAACAGGTCGCTCGTTGCTTTTTCTTGGTGTTTTTATAAACCTGGGGCTTGTCTGGAATACAGTTTACTGCTTCAGTTTATTCAAAGGAGTCATAAAACCCCCCCATTCTGTTTCCTGGGATAATGCTGCACCTCCAGATTGCTCAGTACAGATTGTCAGTGGTATTGGAACTGCTCTGGGTAATGCAGCCAAGTACAGTAGAAGTCTGAGGGAGCTCAAGTGGCAAATTTCTCATGAAAAGGTTTTTTCAGAAAGAAAATTCTCCTGGTGCTGCCTCCACTGTCTCTCTGCTGAGGCTTGTGGCAGTGGTTGAGGGCACTCAGGTTATGCATGGGGTCAAAGCTGGGGTGAAACTCGGGGTCAGTGTTACAGGTGTCAGAACAGGCACTTTGTTCCCTTCTTGGCACTTGGACTTTCTCCAGCGTGACCTGTGCTGCCTGTGCAGGGTTTGTGTGCTGACTCCTTGCCCTCCTCAGAGCCTTTCTGAGCAGAAATGAATTGATGGCAGCACTTTGAGGTCTTCCAGGGGCTGTGGTTGTAAAGGTTCTTCGGTGCTCTCATCTGCTCCTCCGTCTCTTGTCTCTGTAATTGAGAGAGAGCAGAGATGTTTTGCTGTGTTTGTGATCCTGGCTCACATTGAGAGTGACTGAAGAGCATTCTGGCCAAATTTGCCTCAGATTGGGCTCAGAAGAAACAGGAGAAAATGCAGGACTCGCTGTCCCATGAGGCAAATTCTGTACTAACCCCCAGATGGAAAATAGTGATCCCAGCTCTGAATTCTTCCCAGATTCCCTTCCCTTTGAGCTGCCATCCTCTGGCAAGCAGGGACACGAGTCACAGCCATTCCTTTCCTCTGCCTTGGAGCTTGGACTTGGCCTTTTGGTTCACCTCCAATGTGACAAAAGTCCACGTTACAAAAAACATTCCCTGTGTGCCTTTTCCTGCCCCCAAATTCAATTTTCACTTGCACTACCGAGGATTCAACATGGAAACTTCTTATCTATGCTCATTAACACAAAGGAAATAATATTCTGAAGGGAATGTGATATTTTTTCCCCCCTAGTGTATTGTACCACACTCTCCTAAACTCTATGAAGGTCCTATGCACAGCTTCTTGCAGTTTTCTAGGTATTCATAATAATCTGAATAATCTGTTTTCTTGCCTTGTCTCTGGTGATAAGGGAACACCACAGCAGATGGAAGGTAATGTCTTCTGCAACCTCCTCTCAGAGACAGTGAAAGTTAATGTTCCTCTTGAGTTCTTCTCCTATCATTACCTGATAGCTGCTATTTTGCTGATACAATTTTTTTTTCAAGTCTACTTTATAGGAGAAATTTTTTTTTCAGCAGAAATGAAATACAAATATAAAAGTGGATTGAGGCAGTATGGCTGAAGGGGAAAAATATGTTTTCTCTGGTTAATAATTCTTACAGAAAAGTAAGTTCAGCATAAAAGAATCACTGTTGTGATGTTAAATGAATGTTTTATTTAAATGAAGTAATGCCACCAGCTGTAAATCACTTGGTGGCTCTGCCTTGAACATTTTTCTCTCTGGGTAGATATGACTGATTTCTAAAGGCAGGAGAGGTTTATTTGCATTGATCCACAGTGCTGACCTCAGGCCAAGTGCCATCAGCTGTGAGTTTAATCACATCTATTCAGATGGATTTCACACGATCGATGGGAAACTTTTTCAAACCTTACAAACCTTGAAGCTTTCCTTGCTCTCCCTACAAAGAACAAACAGGACTGCAGTATTTTTATAAGCCAGAAGTTCCAGTTGAAATGCCTTTTATTTTGTAGGGAAGAAGTGATGCTGAACTTGAGGGAGACACAGGTGGGAGTGTTTGAGAATCCAAACCTGAGCGTCCTCACTGCTCTGGAGAGAAGGCACGAATCAAATTAGGCTTAATTTCTCTCTCAGGCCAACAGCAGGGCCATGCTGTGCTCTCAACCTGATGATTTGAAAAGTGAGAATGCTAAAAAAAGGAAAAAAAAAGGACCAGTAATTAAGATATTGTAAAACTGAAGCCTGGCCAGCAAGATGGGCAGAGGGAAGAGAGCTGCAGGGAGATGCAGTAATGAAGGTGCATGTACTGCTCTGAAAATGCTACCTGGAAGATGGAAAGTCCTTTCAGAAAGGAAACAGGACATGGCTGGAGAGCAGCAAATATTTCCAGCCCCACACAGATGTCAGCCAGGGCTCTGAGAGAAGAGCCAGGCACTAAAGCAGGGAGTATCTGTGCCTGGAGAGGATTTGCCTTTAATTTCCTAGAACAGGAACTTTAGTGAGGAGAAACCAACCTGGAGAGCTGCTGGGGCCTATCAGAGGAGTAATTGCTCAGAACATGGAAAAATAACTTGAAACAACAGGACAAACCCACTGAGACAGTTTTTGGCAGCCCATGGGTTTAATGGTGAGACCTCCCTCCAGAATTATTTGAACAAGCAGCTACTACCAATTGTTCATATCTGGCTTCTGAGGCAAGGAACTGTCATGAAAAATCAAAACAGCCCAAAACTCTTCCAATCTAGATCGTAAAAGAAGATTTTATTGTCCTGAGTGGTCTAGAACAGGAAATTAGGCCTGTTGCTTTCACTCATTAGTGACTTAAATCAATCACAGCTGAGTTGAGTTGGCTCAGAGTTTCACCCAGGCTGCTTTTCCCTCTCCCATTGGTTCCTTTTCTCCTGTTTCTGGTGGCTTTCAGCAAATGCTGGTGGAGAAAAGGCCTTGGCACCCAGCAGGGACAGAACCAGAGCAGTGGAGTCATTTGCAGCCAGTAGAATTTGTAGGCAACAGTGGGCATTGCAAAAGATTTGACAAAACTTGGAGCTGTTTGAAGGCTCTGAGTGCAGGCTGGGAAGAGCATGAGAGAAGGATGTGCAGGAGGTGCCACATTCCCTTTCCCAAGGGATGGGAAGACCCCCAGTGAGGAGGGAGGCCCAGGGGAAGTGTTCAAATTCACTTTTCTGTCCTCATTTTGGTGCAGTCCCTGCTGCTCCTGCCCAGCTGTCTCCTCCCCTCTCTGCTCACAGAATGTTTTATGGGGCTGCCATTGTTTTCCTCTGGCAGCTTAAGTTGTAATTTCAGGCTGTTCCCACAGTATATTCAATATGTTTCCAGTCAGTGGATTTCAGTTAAGGAGATTAGTTGCTCTTATAGAATGCTACTGGACAACATTAATACTTGAGAATTATTGTGTAAAATAAGGTTTAGGCTCCCTGGGTCGAGGGTGGTAAGCTGTAAATTTTTTTTCTCAAGTGCTTAATTTTCTTGTTTGCTCCAGATGGATGGTTTCAATTGATTTCAGGCAAAGGTATTTCTGCTGGCCATACATAATGCAGGAGCTTTGTCTGGAAAAAGTAAATATTTTTTACTTTGCATGGTTATGGATGTCTCAAACCCCTCTAATCTAGGACTGGTGCAGGTATTTTCTGGCTCCTTTATTTATGTGCAATAATTTAAATGGATACTGTAGGTGACAAAAGAGATGGGTTGTTATTCTATGCTGTCTTTTAGAGCATCATTGTAAATCAGTTTAACCAAATATTTGTTTGAAAACCCTAAAATAGCACACGTTATTTCACTTCTGGTGTAAATGGGCATCATTTCATTTGACTTTATAGCATGTCCTCTGTCCTAAAATTAGCCCACATTTCACAGGGATAACTCCAAGCTGCCTGTTGGTGTAATTTCTGGAAAGCAGAATGAATACTTCAGGAGTCTTCCTTGCACAGAAATAGAAACATTTTTCTGTCTTGACTCCTGTCTCCTCCTTTTCTGTCCCTGTTCCCCACATGTGGGATTTCAAGGGAAATGTTGTGTGTGAGCTGCCCTACAGACCTCCAGGAAAGCTGCTCTGGCTGTGGGGAATATTGGATTGGAAAAGGCTGGTGTCAAACTGCTTTTACACTGAGCAGTGATCCTCACAAATATATTCCCATAAAATATATTCCTATAATTTTAAGGGCAATACCCTTAAAACTTTGTCAAGGGCACAGTGAATACTCTGCCTGAACATCTGTGTGCCAGCCCCAGCAGCCTTTCCTGGGCCACACTGGGGTTTTGAGCTGCTGGTTCTGAGATGTCCCAGCAATTCCTGAAATCTGTTCTGTGGAACAGCAACCAGACACGTGCACGGGCAAAGCTCCCCTCGCCAGGGGTTACGTCACCTCCTGGCTTTGTTTTGCTCCTGAAATGCTTGAAATGACCTTTTCTGTGCTCTGTGCTGGACTCCAGGGCGTGTGAGAAACCTGAGTGCAGTGGCTTTATGGGAACTGCAATGGTTGGAGGTTCAAGAGCAGCAGGATCTGTTGGGAGAAGGATGAAATTTGATGAAAGCGGTTGATATCTCTGTAAGTTTTAAAGCGTTGTGTGTGAGTGGGAAGGCAAAACTAAAAAGAGCATACAGTTGGCCTTTAGAAAGCCCACAAAAACCAGCAAAATTTAACTCTTGGGAGTACAGCCTGGGAAACACCTCTTGCTTAGAATATTTTTTTTCTCACAGGACCGGGCTAGAACAAGAAAGATCCAGAAATTCATTTCTGTATCTTTGAAAGATCTTTAAATGCTTCTTTTTGCCTTTTAGCTCTAATCTGTCTCTTTAAAGGTGCTCTTTTGGACCAAAATTTTTTGGTTATAGTGCAGTTTTGCTTCTCTTAGGATAAAACCCAAAAGAGTGGCAGCTAAAAAGGATCAAAATAACATTTGTATGAGCTTTGGTACCAGCCTTGCACACACGACTAGTCAGAATTTTTGTTGCATTTTGCTCAGTAGTGATAATGTACAAACCTTGCAGACTTTGTGTGTAATTTGAGCCCTTCCCCCTCAGTGTTCTTCCTAATATGGGAAATTCTAATGCTTGTGCTGCCACATGTCAAAGCACTGATCTTGCTGCTTTTCCAGTGCCTTTATGGTGCCTACAGAAGGTACAGAGTGGGCAGGCGAGTTTACATGTGCACCAAACACTCCCTAGGATATAAATAATATTTAGCTCTTTTTGTGAGGAGTTAATGAGATATCATTGTTATATTTGCACACTTTTATCAGCCATCACTGCCCTCCTCTCAGCAGACATAAACCAAAAGGTGTTTGGAGAGGTAAAATATTTGTCTTGGTCTCAAACCCTTCAGCACCAGTGATTGTTTATGCAGTAACCAAACCAGCTGCAAACCCAGTCTGTGCTGAGGTTGGGAGATTGATTTCTGTGCAGTTTTTTGTCCAGAATAGTCACCCCTGGTAGTTATGCCTAGCGTGTGAGAAAGCAGCAGAACCAGCTGAAATTGTGGCATACACCAAAGAAATGTTTTGCACCAAACTTGTTTTCATATTTGAGACTGACAGATACCCTGGACATTGATCTTCTAGATCAATGAAAACTGTGTCCAGCTGTCACCCTGGGAACTGGCACTGCTGGGCTGGCTCTGCTCCATGGTTGTAGCCTGTCCTGCCCCAGTCAGCACCCAGAAATCCCTGGATGTGTGTCTAGACAAATGTAAACTCGCTCTGCTCGTGCTGATGCAAGATGCAAAGGCTGTGGCACCTGGAGAGAGCTGAGATTATCAGATCTGTGCTGAACTGTGCAGCTCTGGTTTGTGCTGCAGCACAGGCAGTCTCAACACTCATTTGATTACAAATCGTTGTTTGGAGATGCTCAAAGTTATTTGAAAAATTCTCCCTTTTCAAGGTAAAAGACCACACCCCGAGTGAGAGAGTGGTGCCACCCCAGCAGTGCATTGGCTCAGTCCATCAATAATGTCTGGTTTGTTTCCATGCTCTGTGTTTGCTGAGAGACTAAAGACATCCTCTTTCTGCAGTGGGAAACTAATACAGAAACTTGGGCTTCTTTTTTTCTTGATTTTTTTTTTTTGAGGTTTCAAGAAACTGAACGTCTTATCCAAACAAGGGCTCCAAATTCCTGCTAATGATACTCCAGTCTTGGCGTTTCTCTGCTCTCCATCACTTGTCAATGGCCAAATGAGTGTCTGTGCTCTGGGTGATCACACTCTTGGTTGCTGGTGCGTGTTTGTCAGTCCTTTAACCTAGGGATAGAATCAGGTTTGTCCCTGAGCTTGACTGCCTGGTTTTCTGAGCTGTTAAACTCTGTTTCTTCAGCCAAGCACCCTCCTTATGTATATCTGTATGTGTGAGTACTAATCTATGTCTCACTCCCCTTCTCCATTTAATGACATTTTTCTCAAAAAAGTTATGATAGGGCACTCAAAAGGGAAGAACTGAACACTTCCCTCATCCTTTGCCTTATCTTCAGTTCTGAATTATCTTTTATTGAAGACTGTATTCAAACTTCAGCTATTGAGTTGGCATCTATTTAAGATCGAGAGAATATGTCTTTCGAGCTATTATTGTTAAAAAGGAAGTTTTAAGATCCTGGACAAAAGACTGGATGTTAAACCTCCCTCTCTGGCAGAGAATTCATTCATTCAGTAGCTGATAATGGGATCTGCTCAGGATAAATGAAGATAAGACGTCCAGGCTCTGTCAGCAGCCTCAGACTCCCGTGCTGTTCGCTGTGGAGATGCTTTTTTTTTTTTTTTTTTAATGCTGCTGTGGCTCGCAGCGTTTATCGGATGCGGCTCCTCTCAGGGCTGCAGCAGATGCCGCCTTATTGCTCACGGTGCTGGAGTCAACAGCGTTTGAGTTACTGCCTGCGGAGCAAACCCCGGCTTTGCTGGTGCTCGAGTGTCGCTGGGTTTGGGGGCAGCCCAGGCGAGCTCAGTCCCAGCAGCTGCCCGTGGTTAGATGGGGAAGCTCCAGCTGGCCCGGGGTGTCCCCATCGCCTCCCGGGGATGCTCCAGGGGCCCGGGATGTCCCCGTCCCCATCGCCTCCCGGGGATGCTCCAGGGGCCCGGGGTGTCCCCATCGCCTCCCGGGGATGCTCCAGGGGCCCGGAGGGTTCGCGGCCGGAGCCGGGACGGCGCGGGGGCTGCACCGGCTGCGGCCACGAGGGGGCGCCGGGCGGGCAGAGGAGCCCCCGGTCCCGACCCCCGGTCCCGTCCGGTTCCGCTGGTTCCATTCGGTGCCCCCGGTTCCGCTGGTTCCATTCGGTGCCCCTGGTTCCATTCGGTGCCCCCGGTTCCGCTGGTTCCATTCAGTGCCCCTGGTTCCATTCGGTGCCCCCGGTTCCGTCCGGTGCCCCTGGTTCCATTCGGTGCCCGCGGTCCCGTCCGGTGCCCCTGGCTCCGTTCGGTGCCGCGCTTCTCTCCTCCCTTCCGCGTCCCGCGGTGTCTCTCCATCCTCCCAGTGCTGCGCGGCCGCCCGAGTGCCGGCTCTGTCACCCGCGCTCTCTCCGCGCGTTTCCCGCTCCGTTCTCTCCGTTCCCCCCTGATTTTGGCGTCGGACCCTCTGTGGATCGGGGTCCCCCCGAGCTCGGGTGGCGGAGCTGCCACCCCAAGGGCAGGGAATTGGGTGCCTGGAGGAAGGGAAGCTTGCCTTTCCAAGGAAGCCAGAATAGAAGGAGACGTTTCAAAGCCCCTCCTGCCCCGTTTGTAAATCTTTCTGGGACCATCTTAGTAGTGTTTTGTGTGAGTAATCTCCAAGTTCCCAGACCCCCATTTTTCCTGGTGTGTAATAAAGCCCTTAGTGCTGAGCAAAGAGCTTCTCACTCTTTTTTTTTTAGAACGCAATCCCTGGAATTCTGTTCCCGTTGAAACCCCAAATTTGTGCTGCCCAGCACTGCCATTTTTTTAACACCGTGTGGAAGGAAGAAATGGGGCTGCTCTGATTGTTACGTGGTCTCCTTGAAGTGATTCAAATGGTTGAGTAAACACAGAACGTGTCTTTTCCACAATCTCTGTTTTCTAGCATGAAACTACAAGTGAAAGCAGCTGACCATATTAAATCCAATTGCAACTTAATAGCTTTATATGGAGTCTTCTTGGCATTTCTTAAAAAAATTCCACGTTCAGGGCACATCCTGAGAGATGATGGCAGTGTAGCACCTGTGTTCTTTGTGATATTGTCCTTGTTATCAAACTTAAAGCCAATCTTCTAAATGGATTTTTTTCCCCCCAATGTTATCAATAAGGGTGCATCAATACATTAATAATTCATAACGAAAGTGGGTGAAAACCAACCACAACTAATTTTAAATGTTTAAAATCTCAAATAACTATTATTCTTCAGAAAAGCGTATTTCTGAAACGAAGCATCCTATTGGGGTAAAGCAGTGGGTGAGAAGAGAAATGGTGACGGAGAAGAGAATGTATTTGCTCTCAGTTTGCTCTGTTTTTGTACCCACTGGGAACATCAGGCTCTCTGCTACACAGACTCTTTGCCATCCACTGCAGGTGACCTGATTGTATATTGATGAGCACAGACCTTTTTTTTATAATCGAGGCACCTTCCTGCTATATCCAGCATTGTGGTGTAAACAAACAGGTGGGTGGCCAGAAAAAGGTGAAATTACATTTTTTTAAAAGTTGTAGCCAGAGCTAAAGAAAGATTTATTTTTTTTAAAGCTTTTGAACAGATATTGTTGTCCAAGATCTGGAAGGTTCATCTGAGGTTTCTGAGAGCTCTGCTTACAGCACATTTTAGAGGAGACTGTTCAGAATTGCTCTGGGGAGCATCTGTGACTGGGCATCCAAAGGCCAGACACGGATCCCAGCCTGGTTCAGAATTAGAATTTTCTTTCCAGTTTAGCCATGATGCATCTGCTCAGCACGCTTAAATTGCTGCCTCGTTACTTGACAAATAATAGTTTTGTTGATGTTTATATGCATCTGTTAATATTTTCTTCAGTATTGTCAACCCCATGTGCATATCATGAAATGGAATTTCACCCCATTTAGCATTTTTAATGTGGCATAAACAGAGCTGTTTGTTTAAGTTCAGGCACACTCTGCTTACATCAGTGCAGCTCCTGGTTTCACCGAAGGCTCTATCAGTAAAAACGAGATGGGAAGCTGCCTCCAAAAATGTGAGTTACATAACAGGTAGAAATCCTCTTTGGCTATAAAATATTTATTCAGTATTATGTAAGAAAATGGAAAAAGCTTGGAGGTGGAGAAAAAAGAGGAAAAAAAATCTAATATAAGATTTGAGTGGGAAACCGAAGCAGATAAAATCTGAGAAAGTGAGCCTGGTGATGGTGGAAAACAGAGTCTATTTAAGGTTTTCTTCATGACTTCACCATTAATTCCCAAAATTTCCAGACTGAGGAGAGAAAAGAAGTGTCCAGGGTCTGAGCTTTGTAGTGCACAGCTCTCATGTATTCTCAGACTCCAGGTAGAGGAAGAAATGTCTTTTATTTGCTCCATCAAACTTCTGTCACATAATGTGAGGCCCCAGTGGCAGCTTTTTCCAGGAAAGTGTGACTGAAAGCTCCCTGCACCCACTCCCTCACCTGGCCCTGCTCCTGCCAAGGGCACAGAGATGTTGGAATTCCTGCAGGATTTCTTCTCCCATGCCAAGTAACACTTCCAGAAAAGCACAATGTGCCATGTGAAATCAACGTCTCTAAGGCTGGGGTTAAGAAGTGAAAGTTTTTCAGCCTGTGGCTTAATTCTGGGCTGAGATTTCCCTACTGGATGTTTCCTGGATGCCTTGGAGCAGAAAACAGCTCCTGGGTTTGCTTTCTCCCAAGACAAAGGATTTGTACTTAGGTCTGTCTCTCAGTGCATGTACATGGGTTTCTTTGAGTTCTGCAGATAGGTAGAGAATACTGGCTTCAGTATTTAAAAAAAAAAATTAAATGAAAGATTCATCTTATTTATCTCCAATTTTAAAGCCTTGGTGGTTTTATGCTCTCTTTTAATCTAAATCTATAGTGTAGAGGTAGGAAAAGCCTTTAGTGGTTTTATTAATGGTTGCATTTCCTCCTGCAACAATTGCAGTGGAAAGCACAGGTAACACATGTCCTGATAGCTTAGTAAATGATTGATTTTAAATATTTGGCCAGAAAAGTAGGGATGAATTCATGTGGATGGTGTTCCTTGGTTCCAATTAATGTAGGAGCAAAGGATTCTCACCCAGGAAAGGCTTTGATTCCCTTATCTTGCTGTCAAAGCACATGATGAGGAAAATGAAATTAACTTGTCAGAAGCAAAGTTTGGTGAGAACTCATCTGTGTGCAGAATAATTCCTGTAAGCATGACATCTTAATTTCGAGATGTTTCTGACACTGCACAGAGAATTTGTCATGCAAATGAGTACCTCATTAGGAAGTTATATTTTTAGAGTGCTTTAAGGAAAAAGAAGTGTGTTCTTCTAAAGGCTTTCTGTACATACATAGAACAACTCTTTAGAAAGGAAGATCAGACTGGACATGGCTGTGTTAATGTGAGACAAGTGTTTGCCCAGATCATCTCCTTAGGAAATCTAAATCTGGAGTTCCTGCATGATCCACCTTTCACAAAGTGTTATACTTTAAGGGCCTAGGCTTTGATGTCCCAAATTCAGCCTACCTGTGTAAGATAACAGAGCTGCAGAGCATCACTGGCTATCCTCCCCAAGCATTTCATCCAAGAAGAAATGGGTCTGTTTCTCCTGTTTTTGAGCCTAATGATTTGGCTAGACTGAGAGGGGCTTTGCATTCATCTCAGTTGTGTTTCTGTCTGCCTTGTTTTGTAGCACAGGTACCCTTGTAGGTGATTTCCAGCCCATTCCAGGAGCTGAGGAAGTTTTCTGTGTGTCAGCAGGAGGAGGCTTGGCTTTGCTGATGACAGAAAATGCACGGGCTCTGTGCAGTCCCCTGTGGTGTGAGCGGCAGAGAGCAGGAGGTGATAAGAGGTTTTGCTCATTGAACTGTCCTGAACCAGAGAAATCCTTTGCCTTGTGCATTCCAGCAGTGTGAAGGACAGAAATGATGAAGCTGTATGGGAAAAGTGCTGATAGAAATCAGGAATTCAGGTCACTGGATGGTGGGAGTGACAAAGAGGGAATTAATTAGTACTCACGTCACATTTGCTACTCTGGCTGCCTTGCTGATAAGAGCAAATAGGTATTGTTAAGGAGGAGCAGTTTGTGAGAATTTCTTATGCTGTAAATAGGAGCACCTGATTAAAATGAATGTTCTGTTTGGTATCAGTCTCCTGTGAAACTGATAAAGTATCAGGAGCTGGGATGATCTCTGCTATCTGTCAGCCTGAATATTGAAGTAACAAAGTGTGTGAGCCCTTCAGCTCTGTGTGCTTAGAAAATGTTTCACTGATTAATGTGGACACTTTTCCCCAAGTGAAGGAATCAGAACTTTTGCCAGGTGGGTTTGGGTTCTACTCTTCACGTGGAGAGCATTAGAGACAAAGTTTGGAACGTGCTGTTCCTGGCCAGAATGCTGAATGAGCATGTGTTGTACCAACTCCACTCTTTGTTCATATCTCTGTTCAGATGCTGTACTCTTATTTTCTTTTAATATAGATCCTGAAATCAATGAATTTTTAAGTAATTTTTTTTTTATTATACTAGTCTAAAAAACCCAATTGTGAAGCTTCTAGCTTGAGTAATGGAATAGTTTCTGAATACTTTTATATTCAGTTTTGTTTGGTTTTGGGTTTGGTATAAAGAGATGAGGTTTGGGGTCAAGTGTGTGCTTTTACCAAGTGAAGCAATGTTTCTCACAGCTACATGGATGGCCAGGAAACAAATGCACTTACTGTTCAGGAGTGTGATGTTCCCTTTGAAATATGCTCTGGACTCTGGGCTACCTTTATAAATTATCCTCCCTCCTTGTCTGAGAAGGATGCTGATGTCCAGGGCTGGATATTGGGCTTTGCTGAACCTCTGTGTGCAGGGAAGGAAGCAGAAAGTGCACTGGGAAATGTGGTGATGTGTGAGAAAGGAGCAGAGAACTGCATGGAACAGGCTCTGCCCTGTCCACAGAGGAGTTTTCCCCTGGTGGGGTTTTGGTTTTGTTCAGGGAAATGGAGTTTATCTGCATGCTTTAAATAACCACATTTTCTTTTAAGGAAATCCATCATTAAAAACCAAACAAGCAAAAAATCAAAACAAATAACCCCAAATAACAACCACCCCCCCCCCCCCAAAAAAAAACAAAACCCTAAATCAAACAAAAAAACCCCTCAAACAACCAATCCAATGAAAAGCCCCAGTGCCATGCTCCCTGAATCTGGCTAACTGCAGGCACAGTAAAATAATTTTAGTTGGTGGCAAATAGAAATGTCAATTTTACCACCGTGATAGCAGTTCCTAGAGGGCCACTTAAGCACTGTTGAATTGAATATGCATATAATACATCTGTATTTGAGAATTTACAGGTAAATAGCATAAATATGGACAGAGTAGGGATATGCACTCAGTCAGATGAAAGCATTATTATTGAAAAGGCAGGGAAATGGGAATGGAAATGGGATAGAAAGGATAGATAGAAACCCTAATAATGAAGGAAATAAGAGATGCAGGCAGGTATTTGTGTGAGTCTGGGAGAACCTGAGCCCACGTGTCCCTGAGTGCTGCTGCAGATTCTCACACTGCTTAATGAATGTACTTTACTAGAAAAGTTATTGATTTTTTTGGGGGGGGCCAAGCCTGTGCCTTTGATGATGTGATGGGAGAGGCACAGAGCAGTTTTGGGACTGTGGGTGCTGCATTCCAGGCTGCATTCCAGCTGGCAGGCACCTGCCACCAACCCTTCACCTGCCTGCAGTGTTGACAAAGATAATTGCAGCATTTCTGAAGAGGAAAAAGCCAGTCCTGTGGCAGGCAGCTGCAGGGGGATTCCTTCCTGAGGCACTCAGTGCAGGTGGGTGCCTGTGACAGAGCTGTGACAGAGCTTGGCATCGTCACCCAGGGGCTCCTGCAGCGGGAGCAGAGCGGATTATTGGAGGTGTTGCAGAGAACAGAATGATTCTGCTTGACAGAAATGCAAGGGTTTCCTTATTCCCCTTGCTCGTGGTGTGTAGGACAGGAGGGTCCAGCAGAGCATGTGCTGATGTCACCTCTGTTATTTTAAATGAATATTTTATGTTCAGGACTCCGGTCGCTGTCTGCCAGGCTGTGCAAGGGCTGGCACAAAGCTGCCTCCAGAAGTGGTGAGCCTGTGGCTTGGATGCCTTGGGGAATGTGCCACTCTGTGGATTTACTGCTGAGATTCAGATCCTGATTGATTTTCCTGAAAGGATCAACCCCAAAAGCACACATTTATGAAAGGGAAATCTGAGGACGAGTATGACTCTTCAGTAAGGTGCTGTTTCTTCGAGGGTAATGCAGAGTTCTGAGCTGTAGATGGCTCAGGACTGGTGGCATTTCTGTGAAGTCTGTCTGGAGTCACAAGCCCTGGCTGTCCAGCTGGGATTGTGTTGAGAGCACAGATCCTCTCCCTGCAGTGATGGTACCACAGGGGATGGAGCTGCCTCTCTCACAGGAGCAGAGCAGCAGGGTGAGAGGCTGGGCACGTGAGAACACAAACTGAGCTGAGACAGGAGCATTTCCTCAAGGTCAGAGGCTGTCCCAGGGTTCAGGCTCAGTTCTGTGGGGCTCTCTGTCCTGCTGTACTTTGTTGATGCAGTGCTCAGAATAAACAGCTTTTTAAACAGTGAAGCACAAGTGGCAGAGGATGAATTTTGTTATGCAAGCACTCAGCAGAGCAGTGAGTACAGAAAGAAGGCATCCTCTTGCCATCAGTGTTTTATTTTTTAGGGATAAGAAGTGCTGCTAGATACCATCAATTCACTAGCACGTACAGCAGACTTTTATATATGGGGTATTTAACAAAAGTTTAGTGATTGCTTTTATTAATTAATCTAATAAAATAATTGTATAGATTTTTTTCGTTGTCAAATGTAATCATTCAAATAATATCTTAATCATGCAGTAATTACCCATGATCACAGACTTCAGTCTGGAAACACTACAGATGCTCATGCTTTCAGTAAACACTGGGTTACCACAATAATTAGTCCTGGGTGCTCCAGGAATTACAATTTCCTTTGTGCTCTCTGCTTAATGAATGACAGAAAGTACAAACCATTTTGAACAAGGACACTCAGGTGTATTTGATGAGAATTTAAACTTTCCCATAGCTGTTCATTCTTTGAATTCCCATACCAAAACTAATCTGGGAAGCTGTATTTTTTTATGTTTCAGGACAGATTTCCCATGACCCTGACTATAAATAAAACAAGATTATTATTTCTGCAGGCTGATTCTTTTTTGAGTCGTTTTCATGGACACTTTCTTAAAATTAAGACAAACAACAACAACAACAACAACAACAACAAAAAGATTAATTCAACCAATCTTTTTTTTCTGTTTTCACCCATTCATTGTCTTTCTGTGAATTGAATATTAACCCTCCAATGGAGGCTGTACTGACACAGAAAAGTTGTTTGCTTTTGGTTGTTTGCTCTTTGGAAAAGTTGATGGTAAATATGAGGAAGGTTAAGACTTGCAAAGTCAGAAACAAAGATTTATGCAACCATTTTGCTTTCAAGATCCAAGGTTGTCTGCGTGCTTTATCTAAAGTCTGCATTTCCTGTTTCTCAGCAAAAAAGCTGAATTGTGGCCCATGTGTTCATGGCTAGACACTGCTAAGCTGGCCACAGTTAAATTTGGACAAGGTTAAATGCAGGTAAAATGCAGTCTTAATGACAGATGCTTTATGTCATCTATCCTTGATGAATTTTCAGGGAAAAGGTTGGATTCTGATTTCCAGCAAGATACTGGAAAAAGAGCTTCCTGGACTTGCTCAGAAATGATTTATACTTATGGTGTTGGTCTGTAGATAAAATCCTCCAAGACAGATCTGCAGGAGATGCATTTCTGTCCCTGCTGGCTGTCGGGAGAAGGAAAAAGATCTTGTGCTCTGAATTACTGACTCCTTAATGGAAAAAGGTAATACAGGATGATTAGAATATTGCATAGGCTCATGAGTAATACAAATTCTTTAATGAAAATTTAAAACTGGAGAATGCTAACTGCAGCAATATTACTGATGCTGCGATTCCCCTTGAGCAAAGGACTTGGCTCTATTTTTTATTGCTATTCAAAGGTAAATAAGGCAACCAAGTGGGGAGATTTGACAGTTTGCAGAAGCTGGTGGCCTTGCTTGAAAACTGCTCTAGGTGACCCTGAGGGTTGGACTAGATGGTCTCCAGAGGTCCCTTCCAACCCTGACTGCTCTGAAAGCTTTGAGCTGAGGATATTAAAGGCAAAAGTTTTAAATCCTCCAAGTAAGATTCATCGTTATGGGTTAAGGTAAACGAGTCCTGAATCCCATTGGGAGAGAACAAAAGGGGCACATGCACTTGGAAAAAGAATTCCAAACAGAATTGTCTAATGCAGTTTGAGAATGGGGTTTGTGCTCTCTGTACAGTTATTTCTGTAAGCAAAGCAAATCACAGCTGGGGCTTTATTCATGTCCTTGGTGCCTTCCAGGCTAGGACATGTAATTAAAATTCCACTCTGTTAATGATGGAGATGGTGCTGTTATGGATTGGGGCAGATGAAGTGACCACAGAGTCCTTGACAATCTGCCCTGGTGCCATGGGCTGGGCCCAGCTCAGAGCAAAGCACTCACAGAGCTCTTGCTCACACCTTCCCACAGTGGGATGGGGCAGAAAATAGGAAGAACTGGAGTCAGAAATGTTATGGTAAAAAATGAAGACACAGGTTGCTCACCAGCTACTGCTGTGGGCAGAATGGGCTGAACTCAGGGAATCTAACTTGATTTTAAATGTTTGATTACTGATTGGGAAACAGATGCCAAGCATTGAAACACTTAAGGAAAACACCTTTCATCCCCTTTGCCAGGCTCAAGCTCAGCACAGACACCCTGGTCCTTCCCTTGGTTGGGATCAGTTTCTGCTGCTCCTTGTTCCTCACTCGTTTCCTGGGCTCTGCTGAGCACCCCCACACTGGAGCCCCTCCAGGTGTGTCAGCAGCTCTGTGCTGTCACTGATCCACTCTCCAGTTCCTGCCACTGCTTAAATGTTCTCTCATGGGAGCACCTCAGGCTGCTCTGATTGTTCCAGGGGCACCACACACTCCTCCTTTTGGCTCGTGGAGGGTCTGGAGTGGCCAGCACAGGACAACCTCAGCCCTGTCCCACTGAGCCTCTTGCTACCAAACCTGGGAATTCAAGCCAAAACACCTGGATAAAAAACACTTCCAGACTCCAGGCTGGCTGCTGGGCTGTGCCTGTGCCTGGGAGTGGAGTGATGGGCACGGCCTGGGCTCTTGGTTCTCAGCAGCAAATGGCTCCTGATGGTACCTTTCGCTTGGCACCAGGGGTACAGTTCCCTCAGCCTGAGGGGTCACCGTTCAGTTCTAGTGAGGTCAGCCAGTCCCAGCTGTCCCAGAGGACAGCCCCAATTTGCATGGTGTGGTTCTGCTGGAGAAGATCACTTTGGAACTGCTGCAAACACGGCTGGGTGAAGGAAGGACTGGAGTGAATGTAACCAGAGCCTCGGCTGCTTCTTGGCAACACCCACAAGATGCTTCGGGAGGATGAGGAAGCAGCTTTGTGGCTGGGATCTGTTTATTGCCAGCAGCAAAGCCTGGAGAGGGGCAGCCCATGAGGCATCTGGGCACAGCCTGCAGAGCCCTGCCTGCCTTTCAGAACTGAAAATGAAGAGTTTTAGGGGAGAAGCACAGGCTGTCTGCAGAGCACGGTTTGGACACCCTTGTCCTGCAGTCAGGAGCTGTTTGGGGATTATGTTTGCTGGAAAAGCATTTTTCTGGTTGGTTTTCCCATCTGTCACCTGCTCTGTTTGTTTCTGATGACACTGGTTGCTTTCAAGCTGCAGATTTTGTCCGTGGTTCTGTGCATTGACCTCGGGGCTGAGAACAAGTGGGAAAAGGCCATTCCTCCCCTGGGCTTTGCCATTTCTTTTGAGCTCCACTTGTTGAAATGGGAGGGAAGAAATTCTTCTCAGATGTGTTTCTCTCCATGGATTTTGTGTTGCTAGATGGTCACCAGATAGATTTTCAGCTCCACAATTCAAGGAATAATTGTAACTAGTTTATTTACTGAATGTGTTTTGCCCACGCCTGAAGGAGTCCGATAGTATTCCAAAAGCTTTTTTTTCTATTTACTTTTAATATTTTCCAGTAACAATCTTGTGCTTGGACTTAAGGCAGAACTGCTCTGCTAATGAAAACTGTGACAAACAAAACACTTTCTTCTCTCCTGTGTTGCTGAGCACCATGAGGCTGTGTACAAAGGCAGAGGGAAGGGGCATCCTCCCTTGTCCCACAGGGGCTGGAGGAGATGCTTCTCAGACCCAGTGGGTGTGAAAATGTGGAATCTAACTTCTCACCCCTCTCTGAGGTCAGAGTTGATCCTGCTGAGAAGGGCAGGGTCAGTGGTGGAGGCTGGCAGTGCTCCTGACACTGGGAATCCCAACACAATAACGCAGAAGGAATCGTGAGAGATTAAAAGTTTTCTCTTAAAAAAGGCAGAAAGGGCTGTAAAAAGAGAAACAAGCAGAAAAGAGCAAACTTGGGAGTAGTCAGTGGGTTTAAAGCAGGGCAAAATGAAAAGTTCAGTTTGCTGGCACAGACACATTGTGGTTCCTGTGTGCAGGTAAAGCCCAAAAGGAAAGGTTTCAGGAATTTCTATTTAATGGCATTTCTATAATTTAGATAAATTCCTAGAATTGAATTCCATGGTTTCTGCTGCCCACTTCAATAAGGTTTTCTGTGTTTGATTGCAGATGTTTGTATTTCAAGGTCAGAAAGTTTGAGGTGCTTCAGTCTTAGAGGTTCTAGAGGAAAATAACTCGCAGCAAAATTGTACGTGACCTCAGAGGCAAACAAAAAATAAAATAATCCCTGGGATCTGCAGACTTAATTTAGAATGCAGAACATTTCCCAAGCAGCGTTTTACTGTTTTTCTGAAATGATGGAGCATATTGTTAATGTCTTGTAATTTTTAAGGGCATTTAAAGATTTATTTTTGTAACCATTAGTTTGCTTTGTTATTCTGAGATTGGGTTGAGTTTGTTTTAAGGCTGTCATGTTGTTTTTTTTAATTCCTTTTCAGGTCACAGGTACTTGATAGACATTTCACTAGACTTGCTTTTGATTCACTTGGTTATTTTTTAATAGTATTTTCTGTAATACTCATTTGCAACAAAGGTAACAACCAATTACAGAAATAGTGTTGTGTGTTTGCTGTGTCATCTCTTTCCTATCATGTTTATAATTTTGTTTTCTTTTTCTTTTCATTGTTACTTTTTCTCCAAAAGGAAATTGTTCAAAGTTTAATTCTAAACCCCGATTTCCTCATAAAAATACACATCATGTTAAATATTAGTGTATATGGGTTTTATGCAAACTCTATAAACAGTGTTGCTTGGCAATTTTTTGATTTATTGTTTTTTTATGAAGAGATTTTTCCATTAATAAAAATTTATTGTATTTTCTCGCTTTATTTTCCCGATTTGCCAAGTTGATTCTCATGTTTTACAAATATGTTCATTTGGAAAAGCTAGCAGTTATTAAACCTTATAACAGAAGCTGAGTTTTGGCAGTTAAGTTGCTTTTTTTAGCAATTTGTTTTCTATCGTTATTTCGTTTTCCTTTGCCTTGGGCTAAAGAATTAATTTTGTTATGTTGGGGTGAGGAGTCTTTTGCTTAGGCTGCTCTTCTATCAGAAGAGGTTATGAAGCAATGAAAGATATTTAATTTGGAGAGGAAAATAAAAATCTGTGCTGTATCTGGGAGTGCCTCCCTTGTAAAGTGCTGTGAAGTGTTGTGTCTATAAAATGGTGTTAAACACTGGCAGTCTGAGACAAGACCCTGGCTTTAATGGGAAAAACCACCCCAAACCAAGGGAGTGGAGAGAGCTGTGCTCTTGTGGCATTGTTTAATGACGTTGAGATGTGGGCACAGGGCTGGGGATAAGGAAATATCTTTGTGTGAGAGGCACAGAGGCGTCCGCAGGCAGAGCGAGGGACTCCTCACTGCTCAATGCTGGGGTCACAGCCTTTGTTCTGCTTGGCCTCAGGGTCACAGAATGGCCTGGGATGGACTCATCCCAATCCCACCCCTGCCATGGGCAGGGACACCTTCTACCATCCCAGACTGCTCCAAGCCCTGTCCAACCTGGCCTTGGGCACTGCCAGGGATCCAGGGGCAGCCACAACTTCTCTGGGCACCCTGTGCCCACCCTCACAGGGAAAAATTCCTTCCCAATACCCCATCCATCCCTGCCCTCTGGCAGTGGGAAGCCATTCCCTGTGTCCTGTCCCTCCATCCCTTGTCCCCAGTCCCTCTCCAGCTCTCCTGGTGCCCCTTCAGGCTCTGCAAGGGGCTCTGAGCTCTCCCTGGATCCTTCTCCTCTCCAGGTGAGCACCTCCAGCTCTCCCAGCCTGCCAGTATCAATCACAAAGTCCTTGGTTTCATTTTGAGTGCCAGGAGTGGCTGAGACAAACAAATGTCTTTCAGGGAAGGCTGTCCCTGTGGGCAGGCAGTGCTGCTGCTGGCTCTGCAGCAGGAACTGACGCCAGCCCTCTCTGCATGCAATGGCTCTGCTGCTGCTGCTGCTGTGCTGCAGGATGGGGCTGCTGTTGTTGTTGTTGTTGTTGTTGTTGTTGTTGTAGTTTTAAGTCACAAATGGACACTGACATCTTTTGTAATACCCCCTTATTGAGGCTTTGGATTTTATCAACCCTTTTCTGAATGTGCCTTTTTTCCAAATGATTTAGTTTTGTGTTTTTTTTTTTTTATTTTTTTATTTTTCCATTTTATCTCGGTGTTTAAAAGTAGGTAATTTTCAGACATCATTAAAGCTTCTGCCCCCATGAAATTTTAACAGATGTGACACTTGAGAGGCTCTGTAGTGGGCAGCGATCATTTATCAGGCAATGCTTTTTGAGACCTGCATTGTTATTCAGTGATTAAAAATTCACAGGAGTGAAAAGATACCTTTGTAAATATTTTATTCTTTCTTTATTTGTTGTTATTTTGGTTTTTTTCCCTACAAGATTTTTTTTTAGATAGTAATACCTGCTATGAAATGCTGCTAGCAACTGTGGGATGATTTTCTGTGGACAATTCTGGTGCCAAGGTAGGCAGTGAGAGATGAGAATTTAAGGGAAGGGCTCAGCGTGTTGAATTGTTTCATAGACTGCACCTGGCCATGTTCTTTTGAGAATGAGCAAATAAATAATTGCAGTAATGTGCATAATATTCTTGTGGTGTTTGGTTGAGATCCTGGGAAAGCTTTGGCATCGAGTGGAGCTGGGAACTGCTGGAAGAAAATGCATAATATTAACATAAAATATAATAGATACTGCAAACTCTTTTTGGACAGGTAATTGGCTGAAGCCTGTGCATTGTTTGCCTGATTTCCACTTCTTCATTGCTTTTCTTTCTATCATAGAATAATGAACATTCTTGGGATTTTGGACACTGGGAGCTCCTAGAATTCCAAATCACAAGGCAGTAAATTTCCAGCCGGTTCACACCTGGAGTGTTGTGTCACTGGAGAAGTTGATCACTTTTCTCCTTTAGAGTTTTGGTGCTCGTGGCTGTAACAGCAGCACCTTGTTTTGACCAACTCCCTGTAGTCACTATTGGAGTACAAAGCTCAAAATGTTTTATTTTCTGACCTCATGCCTTAGAATTTGACTGAGTCACCTGCTTTTACTATTTCATGTAGGAAAAACACCCATTTCTTCAAAATCTCTTGTAGAAAGGAATGCTATGTATAGAAAATCTCTGAAAGTGTGCATGGATTATGACAAGGCAGTGGTTTAAAATCTTTCTCTGTGAAGCTCACTTGTAAAAACATTGAGAACAGAAAAGATTTCTTATGAATGGAAAAGACTGAAGAGGAGTGGACGTGTGTGTTGGATCAATAGATGTGCCATCTCATCCCTTGTCAAAATCTACTTATTCTTTTTATAAAGCACAGTGGAAGTTAAAAAATGAATGTGGGTGAATAATACTCTGTCAAATTCTAACAAATGGTATTTCCAACAGTGGAGTAGAGTCAGGGCTGTGAGATGGGACAGAGCTCATAGTCATGGGACTAGATACAGGAATTCCAGCAACATTTTAAGGATGAGCTTTCGGCTTATTTATTTCCTATTCCCCTAGGAAAAAAAAACCTCTTGCAGCAGTGGAGCAGCGTGTGATTGAATAGAATTGAACTGAATTGAACTGGCATCTTCCCAGAGCAGAGAACTCGGTGTATTGACAGTGTATAAATTTCAGCTGAACAGTTTTAGTTAAGCAGCTTCCTTCCTGGAAATGTCAAGTTTCAGTAGTAGTACATTTTGGGGATGGTAACTGATGTTTAAGATAATTGTGCTGCATGGCTGCTTTTTTTTCCCCTCAGTGTGCATGGATAAATCCTTAAAGGAGACTTAAAGACAAACACCTTGAACTGGTGCATGTTTTAGTTGGATCCTTTGTTTTATTGAATGCTGTATTTGACCTTCTCTCTGGCCTGGAGGGTGAGAATGACACACGGGGATGATTTGTTATGTTGGGAGTTGTGTTTTTATTTTGGGAAGCAGCATTCTGGATGGAGAGCAGGAGTTTCCACTCCCATGTGTCACCTTAGCCTTGTGTCCATCTCTCCCTGCTCACAGTGCCCCAGGTGTCACATAATGTCACCTGCCCATTTCTGAAATGAGCATTAGTGCACCAAATATTTTTAAAAATGCACTCACTTGCCCAAAGATTCCAAGAGGCAAGAGATTGTCTGAATCCCTTTCCTGCTGTTCACAGCTCTCCCTTTTCCCTGGGATCAGAGTGATGCAAACCCAAGTGTTTGTTTTTTCCCTTGCAGTTTAGGGCTGTGGAGATTGGATCTTTGATATTCTGGGTTTTCTCCTCAGATGGAATAGCAGGGCTCTATTTCAGGGGCACTGCGGGGAATGTGTGATACTCAGAGAGCTCTTCTTGAGTAAGGAGGAAAATTATTTTAGAAAATTGATGAGGCAAACTGGTAGGATTAAACTGGCACACACCATATAAAGGAAAGCTGGTCAATCAAGAGAGAAAATACCTTTAAAGAAATAGAATTTTAAAAAATTCTTTGGATCTTATGCTCTCGTCAAATGCTATTTTTTTTTCCCTCTTGCATTCCTGAATAAATGAGTGGCAGCAGAATGCAAAATACAATTGACAAGTTTATAATGTTCTCGTGAATTTTGGCCTGGTATTTCCTTCCCTGTTAATCCCTCACAGACTCCTAATAAACACATTTAATGGTACCAGTTGTGTAGTATTTTTTAAATTGAGATTTTTTTTTCCTGCTTTTGTTGGATCCATCTCAGCCAGAAAAGCAAATGCCTGCTGTTTTATGGGATTGTTGTTTTAAACTGCGTGTGCTGACAGAATAAATATTCAGGAGGCAACATCATTTTGTGTGTAGAGATATATATATATAGGCAAGGTTTTGGTTTTTTTTTTCCTTTTCAGCTGATTTCTTCTTGGAAGAATAATTGTGGTTACTGCTGTGGGCTGGGGAGGTGTCTGCAGTGAGGGCTCCTCTTCGACCTCTGCACAGGTGAATGTAGAAAGCAAAGTTTGCTCTGACAATGCATTTGTGTCTCTGTGAAAAAGGTACTGAATTGTTCTCATTGTGCTGCTGCTCCTCTGAACCCCTTCATGTTTCAAACAATAAAAAAAGGCATTGTGAGAGCCAAACACTTTCATGCCAACATAACAATATTTGAAGAAGATAATCAAAGCTGTTTGTTCTGCTTTACTGCTTTTGCTTTGTCTGCAGTTCAGGTCTTCATTATGAAGCAAGATGGTGTCTGAAACACTGGCTGTGAAAGAGTTTAAAAAAAACCCAAACTAGAATAGATCTGGGGCTAAACCACCACGGGAATGGGTATTGGCTTGCTGGAATATTCCTGGCTGTGTACTCTGTGTGTTCATGGCCTGGTGTGTGCCAGGCTTCTCCAGGTGTGGAAAGAAACATTCTGAGACCTTGACATGGGAATGTGCCTTTATATAAATGGACATAAATATATATATATATAAATATAAATTTGTTTTATTTGGAGTCACATTTAATAAAAAACCATAGAGATTTTTATCTTTTTTTTTGATAGTGCTTTCATGTAAAATAATGATACTTCTGCTTTGTTGTAGAGGCAGAATTGTTATTTAAACAGTGCTATAATAATGATTGGTGAAAGCTTCAGCAGAGCAGAACCCTGGAATTGTTTATATGTAGAGTAGAAGAGACAGTGAAGTACCAAGAGAGAGCTTTTGCTAACAGTAGAACTCCTTCTGTCATGGTTTTGGGTTTGTTTTCTTTGTTTTGTGGGTTTGTTTTTTTGCTGTTGATGGTCCTTCAGTCTCATTGTCAAAATAATATGGTAATTGAAAATGGTCATATGGTAATTGAAAATATGAATAGAGGATAGCCAGAGCATTTGCATGCAGAAATCAGCAAGGGAGACCTGCATACAGCAGAGGCTCCTACATCCTGACTTGAAAGTTGTCTCCATTTCTGATGGGCTCTGGAGAGGTGTATATATAGAGAGAGGTGGGCTGCTCTGCTGAGCTTTTCTCAGCCTTGAGATGGTAATTTTCCCAGGAAATTGAATGCAGCATGAGAGCTTTCCAAATAAGTACCTGTAGCCACTGACACTTTGAATAAAATGGTACTGAAATAGATTTGGCTTTTTTTAATTTGGAGCTGAAAGATGTGTCATATTGGCTGTGTGGAATTAGGAATTATTTTGTGGGGTGGAAAAATAACCACAAAAACCCCCAAATCAAGCCACCTAAAACCCATTCAAAACCTGCCTGTGGATCACAAAGCTTTGCACCTCCTGAACCTGTGTTTGGAAGGAATAATGATGATGATGATAATATCAAATTTCTGATTGATTTTTTTTTTTAAAGTCAACTGCTTAATTATTCCTGGAAATTAAAAAGTCGGCACTAAAAAAAGTATTTATTGAAGTAGCCTGCATGATTCCAAATGTTCCACCCAGGAGCTGAAGTCATGCTTAGCAATAGAGTCTCATATAATTAAATGCTTTGTTGGATTAGAGCCAAGGTGTAGAACTGACCTTTGGCATGGCACAAAAATATGAGTATTTTGTACTCATTTGTATTTTGTAGGTTTTTCTGCTCCCAATCTCCTACTGCTCAAGTCTTTGTGGCAGATTATAGGAGCTTTGTGGCAAGCTGGACAAATAATTTGTGATGTCTTGGTAAATGCCAGTTAATATTTGTGCTGTTGCCACCTGTTCCATTAATGTCTCATCTCCAATTCTCTGGAAAGGAGAGGTGTCCATAAATGGGAATGAAATTTGGTTCTTCCCATTGGATGAGGTTGATGTTCACATGGGAATGGCTGAAAGCCACAAAAGAATTTGACTTAACAGACTCAGAGTATTGGAAATGTAAGGCGGGGGGAAAGAACATTTAAAGACTTCTCATGGTAATTTCTTTGAACCAAACTACAGGAGTATTTTAGTGAAATAAAAGTGGAGATTAGGGACAGGGAGGGGTTTTAAAATCTGCTTTATTTTGTCAAACTTTCTGTAGTATCAAGATGAGAGATGAGGCAGCAGAAAAGCATTGGAGATTCAAAGAAGGGGGGTTGATGGTGCTGGAATATCTGGACATTAACCAAAGCCCATATAAAGTTATTCCCAAATGTGGTAATAAATTCCAACAGAGTAGTTTCTTTTCAATAGCCAACAATTAATTATTTCAGTTTTCAGAAAACTAAATGTCAGCTTAAGTATATTGTTTAAAATGTGATGCCTAATGTCTGTTGAAAATCCTGAGATGGCAGCAAGACAGGGAAAAAGAATAAAAATTAAAGGGGGGAGTGGTAATTATTTTGTTACTCTGAAAATTACTTTGCATTTTGCCACTCATTTTCCTGACTTCAGCACTTAATTTCTTTAACTACAATATCAAATACTTAATTTTTTTGTGGTTTTGAAACTGAAATGTATAAAACAATTTTTAGTTTGAGGTGGAATTTTTGCCAGGGGAGAGCCTCACATCAGTTGTTTAGTCTGCTGGGAGAGTTTACTTTTTCATGGTGTGCATATTAAATCTTCCCCCCAAAAGCCCAGAGGATGTGTCTGCTATCCCAGGTTATCCTGCCCAGAAATCTCCTGCAGCCACTGAGCTCCAGTGGCTTTGTGTCCCCTCCTGCTCTTGCTTTGTGTGTGTCTGCATTTCCTGGGGTGTTTGGATGGATGTGGAAAATGAGGATGGAACCTGGGAGCTGTGGCTTCTGCTCTGTTGGTGTTTAGTGCTCAGTGAATCCAGCAAGTGGGATTTTACCACAGCTGCTTCCCTGGAATATTTGCCCAGCTCATGGGGAGATGAATGGTTGTTTGAGCTGAACTTTGTCCCTGAGCTTCCAAGTTTCATAAAGCACTTAACGATGACTGAGCCGGGCATTAAATCCAGATGATTTCAGTCCTTGCAAGGGAATGTTTCCCAATGACTTTATTTAGACTGTGCACAGCCCAGAAGGCAGAATGGTGCTGGGGGTGTAACTTGGATTACATAAAATCTGAAAAAAGGATGTGCTACATCTTCATTTTTATTCTGTTGCACTGATGGGCACTTGATGATCCCTTTGGCTTTGGAGTTCCTGAGATTTGAAGTGGGACCTCTGGGCTCTGACAGTCTGGAGTGCCCGGTGTGTTCAATACCTGCACAAACCCAGCCAGTTTATTTAAACCTTGACCCTGTGGGGGACTGGAGCTCTGCTGCACTGCTGTATCCTGAGAGAATTTCATGTGGGAAAGGGAAAGAAGGACCAGAGATGGGACACAAACCCACGTGTGTTTGGGGAAAAAAATAATATTCATTATTGCACACTGCTTGATATAATCACACTGCTGACAGGAGGAATTTTATGAGGATGGTTTGACATTCCTGTCCAGAACTCATCCTTATGTAGGTCAGAAATCAATTTTCTCTCTAGCCCCAAATGAACCAATTTATTCATGTTGAGATCTAGACTTGAAATTTTATTTTACTTAGGATATTTTCCCCTTGTTCTAATTACTTCTAAAAAGAAAGAAAAGTATGTGTGATTTGGAATTTAATTGCTGAAATATTCACTGGAAGAACAGGGAGATTTGAGTTATGATGTACTACAAGAATAAATGTTAAACTAAGCTTTGATTTTTAGCTGCTTGGTGCTAAATAATTTATCTGCTAATGAAGGAGTAGGAGACAATGAGTTTAATGAAATTATCAACTGCACCTTAAGAAAAAGAATAAATTTTCTCACATGCTTCTGAAAAAAAGCTGAGAGGCAAAATGTTTAGTATGGAATAGGGGGTCAGAGATAAGGGAGATCACAAGGGTAAGTTTTGTATGTTTGGAGTGATCAGGAAGGTATTGCTGAGCACTTCTCTTTGCTTTCTGCTTGTTTTCCTGCAGAATTCACCCTGTGATACAGACTAAGCACCAGAGAACAGCCCCTCTTCCCATTTTGTTTTCTTTGAGGATTTTATGATACTTTCAGCTGTTGCTGGTTCTCATAATTGTGTGAGGTGAGGACTTGACCTTTCCTGAGTAAACACTTGTTTACATCAGTGGGATCATGTGTCTGTTTTCTTTTCCACATTAGTTTCCAAGTCACCATATTTCTGACAAACCAGTAGGACTAGATTTTTTTTTTAAAAGAGCTTTTTGTTGTTTGTGCTAATTTGAAATAATGAGTTAATCAGCACCATGTGATTGACAGTGGGAATACAGATTATTTCTGGTGATAGATGAAATACTGTCACACTCTACTCCCCCCCACCTCGCAAAGGAAAACTATGTGGTAATTTGGAAAGGAGATCAGCAGTGTTTAACTTCCTGTGAAAATCTAGGCTCCTTATGGTAGTGTTTGTTCAGCCACTTGTAGCTCCTCTAGTTGGCTTCCAGGCCACTTGTACAGTGATTTTAAGCAGATTTCTGTCCTCCTCCAGGGAAGGAGGTCTCTACATTCCTGGAGAAGCTGATTCCTTTCAAGGTGTTTTTAATTTTTCTTCAAATGACTTTGGGAAAGCTGTGAGTTCCTGTGTGTTCTCAAAGGTTTTTAATTTGTGCTATTTTGAGCAATGCCATGTGATTATCTAAGAATGTATTAAAAACCCCACCACCTTCTTTTACATTCCTCTTTTCCTACCAGATAATCACAAACACAAAGGGTGAGTTTTGAGCTCATCTTGGGCTGATACAATTATTTTATTTAATCCTAAGTCATGAAGCTTTTGGGAAAAAAATACAGTCACTATTAGCTTGTTCCAGCAAATGAAGATGATGTTAATTTTAGGTGGAAACTATTGGCAGAACTGTTGAGAATTGGGTTTCTTAAATGATCCCTCCTGGAGGTGTTTGTGCAGGCTTGGGGGCTCCAGAAGAGGGGGGAAGGTTGGAGGTTTCAGTCACACTGCTCACTGCCTGCAGGGATGAATTAACTTGCATCTCTTGTGCGCTGAAAAAGAGGTTTATGTTTCAAGAACTACTCAGCTGTGGAGTAGATAATGAACTGAACTATTGTAAAATAAATAACTAAAACCCAAGCCCATTTAATTCTGATAAACCTGCAGTTTGTGTTGTCAGGCAATGATTGCACTCCTACTGTAACTGCATGGAATCATGGAGTGGTTTGGTGTGGAAGGGACCAGAAAAGATCATCTGGTCCCAAGCCCCTGCCACCTTCCACTGATATTTGAACAAAAAACAGTCCTTGGTTTCAAGAGCTGCGTTTGCCAGAGAGGAACAAGGAGTCTGTTTATTGCTTCGGGATTAATTCTGAGGTTTTGCTTACTGTAACAACAACAGGGACACCCCCCTTCCATTCTGGTCAATAAAAGAAAGAATATTCTCATTGGCAGCGTTTCAGCCTTTCAGGTACCTGGAGCTGGGTTAGTCTGAGCAGTCAGAGCTGATGAGCAGCTCTGAAGGTGTGCCAGGAAAAGATCTCCAACACCTCTCCCCCTTCTTCCCTCTGCTGTTCCAGCACTATCTCTGTGCTGGATAAAGGTCTTCCCCCACTGATCGATTGTCTTTGTCCCTGGAGAGAAGCAGCCAAATCCATTAATTATTCCCATTTCCTTTGCCAGGGAAAGCAAGAGCAGTAGTCAGAGAAGCCATCTATTTTAAAATTTATTTTTAATAAATTCATCTGTCTTATTATTTTAAGAGGTTATTTACTTAATGTTCTGTTTATTTCTGACTGACCTCTGCACTGTTTAGCTTCGTTAAAAACGTTCATCAAAATATGCAGAGCACTGCTAAATGGATTTAATTCTTCCTTACCCTGCACTTGTGCTCCCAGACCTGTGTTTGACATTAATGAACATTGCTGGCACCGTGCTGCCACACTGGTGGGGATTTGCAGAGACAATTATTAGGTGATCAGGCAATCTTTTTACTTTTTCCCCCCCTATTTATTTCTGAAATGGGAATTATTCATTAAGGTCAAGTGTTACATAGAGAGGAATATGGTTGGTTGCTTTGCTTTATTGTTTTAAATACGGAAGAGATAAACAAAGATGCATTTTCTTTAAGGCTTTCAGATGTGTTATGATATTTTCCTTAGAAAAGCCTGTTCCTTTCCTCCTAAAGTTTGATACATTGAGTCTTCCTGATACACCTGAGCCCTAGGTGGATGTAAGTAAAGAATGCAGTACACGAGAACCTGCCATAGCTAAATCTGAGATGTGAAGCAAGATTGGTGTTTATTTCTCTCGAGGGGGAGAAATGTGGCTGTGGTTGTTGTAATATGGTAATGCTGCCCTTTCACTGACCATTGTACCCAACTCCTTTTCATGATCAAAATCAAAGCAAGCTTTGCAGTGACAGGAGCTGCTGCTTTAGCTGAGAACCTTTAGCCTGCTGCCAACACTGCAGTTGAGGTGGAGGAGGTTGCAGAGCTGTGCAGTTGATATAGCCATCCAGAGCTATTTTTTCAGCAGGAAAAAATAACTTTTTCTGATACATTTTTGTCCCCCTTTAACAGATAGGCTTGATTTATTCTGTCATAATTAAGCTTATCTTTTGGTGGACCACGTTAAGCCCCAAGATTGTACTCTGAGTCTTGACAGATGGCTGTGTGCAAGCAGTGCCTGAACACTGCAATGAGTTAGGAGAAGAATTGATCCCTTGCATTTCTTCTCATTTTATTTACTTAATTTAATGGTGCTTTTAATGCTTAGTTCAAAATAAGATGAGAATTGGGTTTGTTCAGCCTGGAGAAGAGAAGCTTTGGGGTGACAGAATTGAGGCCTTCCAGGACCTGAATGGAGCTGACAGGAAAGATGGAGAGATTTTTTTGTAGGCCTGGAGTGACAGGAGAAGGGAATGGCTTCAACCTGACAGAGGGCAGGTTTAGATGGGATATTGGGAAGAAATTTTCCCCTGTGAGGGTGGGCAGCCCCTGGCACAGGGTGCCCAGAGAAGCTGTGGCTGCCCCTGGATCCCTGGCAGTGCCCAAGGCCAGGCTGGATGGGGCTTGGAGCAGCCTGGGATGGTAGAAGGTGTCCCTGCCCATGACAGGAGGTGGAATGAGTTGAGTTTTAAGGTCTCTTCCAACCCAAACCATTTCACAATTCTATGATAAAATCAGTTTGGCCAACAGAAATTGCCCAGTGAGATTTTCTCTCTTTCTTGCTAAATGTTAAGAGTTGCTTGATTCTCCCTCATGAGGCACCATCCATTTCTGTCCCTTCACCTGCAGCAGACACTTCAAAGAGCCAGCAGCTGCTAACCCTCCACAAACTGCAGTGAGAGCTGAATATTGAACCCCAAATGGCAACATGGAGCTGCCACAAACAAGGACAGTGACCAGTGATGGCACTGCCACTTCCCATCTCACCTGGGAGTGTTCTGACCCAGCCCCAGAGCTGGAGGCAAAGCCAAGAAGGTCAGGCTTTAGCAAAAGCAGCTGTGGGACATTACCTTGCCCTAGATGGTTCCTGTAGCACTTCTCACTGACTTATCATCACTGAGTTTTAGGGAGATGAAGCTGTTGCTAAAATCCCTGAGAAACAGGATGATGCCAACCCTGCAGCAGCTGCCAAGGTGTGCTGATGGTTTATCTTCTAACCACAGGGTGCATAGTCATAAAAATTTGAATTAATTCTGCATACTTTTTTTCTTTTTTTTTTCATACTGTTGTATGGTGGTTTTCACACCTTGCCGTGCAAACTACAGCCAGAAATTACTCAAGGCTGCAGTTATTTCTGTTGTAGAGAAAAATGTACTGGAAATAAGATTAATTCAACCTTTCAGTGTTCATGTTTGAGGTGGCATTATGTAGTGTTAGAGCTCCCTGCTAGTCTGGGAACTGTTTGCAGGAGTGGATGCCAAGAGAGGTGTGCGCACAATGCCCATGCTCTGTTTGTGATCCTCAGCAGAGATTTTGCAATGTCACACAGAGGTCACACAGGCTGGATGTGCTGCGGGGTGGCATTTAGGTGTTTTCTGAAGGCTGAGCGTGACTGAACGTTGTTTTCCTTGCTGTCCTGCCTCCCTTGAGGGAGATCCTGAGCGTGTCTGTGCCTCTTTGTTGCTGTGCTGCCTCCTGTGCTCAGGTGCCAGGGGTGGCTCTGCTCCCCCTGCCCACAGCCATTCATTATCATTAACACGCAGCCTCTCTCTGCCTGCTGCATGATTTGGATAAATGACTGACTTTAATTTGACCTCCTGGAGTGTGAAGGGACTTCAGCCTTCAGCTAAATGTTATAAGTTGTTGTCTTTCCTGGAGTGGGACTGATGAAGCACTGCCACTGGAGGAACACCTGTTGGAGCTCAGGCACGGAGCTGGGCGTGACAGGGCTCAGCTTCTTTTCCATTAAAGCATAAAATGAAAATAATGGTAGATTTATTGTGGCTAGAAGGAGCTATCTGGCATGAAGGCAGCCATTTATTATACCTATTTTAATTCTAAGCCTGAACTTTTGATATAATTTTAACAAAAATTGTCTCCTGCTTAGATCCTCAGGATGAGCTCTTTGGAGACTTGGAGTACATCCTTTTTTAATGCTTTCTCTGCTCCTGCTTCCAGTGTGCTGCCCCCATGGAGATGTTTTACTGACTGATCCCATGGGAAGTGTCCTCGAGGGCAGGAGGGAAGGGCTGGAGTGCAATACCAGCTCTGCAAAGTCCAGGAGAGGAACTTCAGTTTAACTGGGACATTGCAGACACTGGCAATTCCCGAAGGCATTCCCCTCCTGTCACTCACTCCGAGTCAGGATAACCAGGAGAACTCTGTTTGTTAAGGATCACAGAGGTGATTCAGTGAGCCAGGCGAGCTGAACATTTTCTAGTGGAGGGGCAGAGGTCACAAGGAGCTCCAGCTCCAGACTGGGAAGCCTCTGAGTTCCACATGGACATGCTCAGCAACACATGGAAGGGTAGGAAAGACTTTTCATTGGTAATTGCTAAAAGGAGAAGGACACTGAGATTGACACCATAATTCCCTTTCTCTAGTAAAATATTAAATAGCTCATAAAACTTGGAAAATGAGAGGTAAGGATGCATCCCTGTGTGAACAACCAGTGTCTTGTATTAAATAATGATTCTCTTTGCATATTGGGGTGATCCTGCCTTTGTCAGGAGGAAGGCTAAAATGCCAAGCTGATTTCCATTTTAAAGGAAGAGGTAGAGGGCATGGAAACCAAGTGGAGTTCTTGGGAGGCAAAGAATTGAAAAGCTGATTCCAGAATGAGTAAGAATTTGTGACCTCAGTTGCTTAGAAATCATCCTGATAGAAAAATATCAGGTGTGGAAGGAAGCTTTTTTTCCTCACAAATGAGGTACTTAAAAGCCCCAACCCCCAAACCAGACATCTTTTAATTTTTTATTAGCTATGGAGGTTGTGATAACATTTTTGAATTATTTTCTTTAAAAAAATTCTTTATTTCCTTTCCAAGTTTGATGAGTGGGGGCGGGAAGTGAAATTTTGGATAAATAGTGGTTCTTGTTGCTCTTGGGACTGTACAGACGTGGGAACAAGTTTCCCTGTTGGGCATTAAATACAGCCCTGTGCCATCACTGCTGATTTCTCAGTGGCCAAAACACAGAGGAAGTCCACTGACATGAAGGCATTTATGGTTTTTAATTGCTTTAATTGTTATTTAATGTTCTTCCCTGATTTCTTAATGGATTGGGATGCTGGGGAGCTGGAAAGGAACCTGTGGTTATGCAGCAGTGCCGGTGGTACAGTGGGCAGTGTTTAGGTTTAGTGTTCACTGGGGTGGATGGACATGGAGGATGTTTTGGTGAAATATTTCCAGTCTGAAAATATTTTTCCAATATAATTTGAGTGTTTGATTTTAAAGAAATCAGAAATAGATGCAGTATATTTTTCCAAATCACTCTGATAAACTTCGGTTTAATCAGGTAGAACTTTTTGTCTTTTAGGGATATTCAGTGTTCTGGGATGCTTTGTTTTGAATTTTTTTTTTAATCTGTAACTGTTTTCTTGGAGTGCTTCACATTCAAAGAGATTTAAATAATGTTTCGAACGGCAGAGAGGAATGTGACTCCTGTGAACATTTGGATTTTCCTCTGGGTTTGTGCCTTGCACCTGGAATCTGATCGACCACCTCTGGTCTGCAGAATTTGCCTTGCTGAGAATTCTTCAGTTTATCTTCCTTGACTGCTTAAGAACTAATTGCATAAGTAATTTTTTATTAGTTAAGAGCATCTAAACCAAATAGCTGTAAAACATGCTCCATTAGATAAGCTTCATTTCACCAATCTTTTCTTAAAGGATTGTAAAATAGTATTTTTAAAAAATTATTTTCTGTCTGGTTTTGCCCCACATTCTTACATTGGGAGATATTTTAAAGACCTGGCATATTTCCCAGGTGTTTTATTTAAAACTCAATAAAGGAAGCTTAAATTCCTTTCCACAGAATGTTTTAATATCATGTTGCAATTCAGATAAGTTTTTTTGGGTACAAAGGATGCTGCAACCTCCTCTTCATCAATATGAAAGAACCTTTTCCTCCTTTTACAGATGAAAATGTATTCTGTGTGCTGGCTTTACTTAGGTATGAAGTGTTAATTGGAGGTTCTAATTTGATGTACATATTTCTGATGGGCATTTAGGTATCGTGGTGTGATGAATACCAAATAGGGAGCAGGGGATGATGTGAAGGCTCTCAATGCTGTCCTCTATCACGTTTTTTCCTGTTGTTTTTTGGAAATTATTTTTCATTCTGTGGAGCATCACTGACTTGCCAGTACTCCATAATTCTTGGAAGAAGCCTGGTGTTTCTGGAATGCTGGGGGAATATTCCCTGGGATCTGACAGAATGAGCAGTGACAGGGTTACAGGTGTTGCTGGTGATTTTCCTTCTGTGAACAATAGGGAATGATGCCTCTGACTAGAGAGATGCTGACAAGCACATAATTGGTGTGTCTTTGCTTGTATTTCCAATTACACTGAAGGAAAAGAGGGTCTTTTCACCCAGACTGTGCCACAGGGATCTATTTGTTTAATGTGTGTTCATTTAATAATTCTGTAAAATTCAGCTTGTGACGTGAAAGTCTCCCACCATTGTAGTGGGATTGAAGTGGGGATGGTGCTGAAGAAAATATGTATGGAATTCTGTGGGATTCATTCAAATCAGGTTTTTTGGGAGGTGTTTTCCCTTTGCTTCTGAAAAATCTCCTATCATTTAATGAACTTTAATGCTTGGCACTGCATTTTGCTTAGATTTCCTTAGTGGTGTCTTACCTTAATTTGCATTAAGCAATTCTCTTAATAAAATGTGAGAAAAGTGCCTGTAATCCTCCTTTTCCTTCCCAAATGTGTGTTCTAGGAGTTAATCCATGTGGGATTTTACAACCTTGCCTCAAGCACTGGTGTCATTGTCTGTGGATATCATAGCTGGTGTTACACACACAATCAGGAGATAACAGGAAACTTCTGTACTCTGAGTTCTGCTTGGCTCAGTTATTTCCAAGTATTGAATTCATGTAAAGGCACCACGTGCTCCTTCCCCCTCTTGCTTTTGTCAGAACCCATTTCCCATCACAAGCTCAAGTCACTGCATGCTGGGACAAACAGACCGTGGGCTTTGAAAATGTTTGGAATTACGTGGTGAACTGAAATATTTTAGGCCAGAAATATTTTATCCGGAAAATCATGAATGTAGAATTAGGATTAGGCAAGGATTAGGGTTACAGGATTTAAATTGTGGCAATCATTTTTGCCTACACTAATTTAAACAGTGCTTTTCCTTCCTTCATTATCAATGAAATTAGAGGGGCTTTGCTGCATTTGGCTCAGATACTTCTTTCTGTTTCACAGCCTGTCATTTCAAAGTGTCAAATATTTACTTGTGTCGTGTTTGACTGCAGTGCCAGGCTTTGTGTGTAATTTGTATTTGTGTAGGTTTGCACCTGATGCTTTGATGCTGTCAGGGTGTGTGTAATGTGATCCCTGCCTTCCCCTGCTCCTGCCTCACCCTTTAACTGCTCATCATCTGCTGTCACTCACTTGGCTTCGCTGGCAGCTGCAGGAGCATTGGGAATTAATCCCAAATTCTGTGGATTGTCTGTGCTCTCTGTATGCTGTACCTGAAGAAAACTGTAATCCAGCCTCAACTCGGCCAGTTCAGGAGGAAAAAACTCCATTTACTTTGTAAGAAAAGAAGAATTTCATCAGGTTTTAAGATTTTATCTGCTAGCAATATCCGATTTTATCTTTGAATTTTGCCATGTTATGGTGAAGTGAAATGTGCTCTGGGAAGTCAGTTTGCACCTGGCATTGACCACAGGAGTGAATTTAAACATCTGAGCTATTAAATGAACAACTTGGACTGCCTGGCTTGGTTTCTCCTGGACATCTGTGTGGATTTTTGGGAGCAGGGTTTGGTTTTCAAGTGCTTATATATGGCAGAATTTGATTTTGAGCATTCCCTTTTTATCCAGTCTTCAGCTTCAAATCTCTCACTGGTGCTCATCAGTTTAATGACTGAGGGTGTAAACATTGGGATGCCTGACCTTGGGCACCGAATTCTGTGTTCAGGCACTAAAAGGGGAGCTCATTTTTTCAAGTTTTCAGTATCAGATTTCACTAATCTCTTTATTTGCATAAAATGGGGGAAATTGTGGCTTGCAATGACTGTGTGTTTGTATTTGAACAATAGAATAGATGGAGGTGTTAAAGGACCTTCTGACCTGAGTCCTAAACAAATACAATGACTCACAGTTTGGCACAGCACTGGCTCTCTTTGGGGACAGTTCTGCACCTGCAACTTCATTACTTTTTATTGTCCATTTTGAATGAGTTGCAATCATCATCAGAAGGTTTATTAATTATTTTTGGAGGAGCTCAGGGTACCCTCTGACTGTGTTTTCTTTGTGCTTATTTTAATGTAACTCTGAAGTGTTGAAAGTTTTTTAGGTGTGTCAGGGTTAAACTCACGTGAAGTTCCACGTGCCAGGGGGTGTTTGCAGGAGCTGAGCCCACCTGGCAGGACCGTGTACAAACTGTTTCTAGGGAACAGGCCAGAATCTCTCTCTGGATCCCTCCCCACCTTGCTCTTGTCTCTTTCTTTTGCTCAGATTTGGTCAGAGCAGTGTTTTCAGTGTTTTTCATTCATTGTAAGACATTAAAAGAATCAGTAGAATCACAGATCTTCACCAAAGATGATCGTGAGGCTTCACCGTCAGACAATCTTCTCAATGATTTTCTTCATTGATTTTTGTCCCATGCTTCCATGTGTTGAACCATTTCTCTCATGAGCTTCCTCATTTCCAGTGGATTTCTGTTCAAAGGGAATGTCCATTGGTTGGGGTTCCCATTGAAACCATTACAGTCCATTTTCTGTTTGCCCTGTGTTTCCTTTTTGCCCTGTGTTTCCTTTTTGCCCTGTTTGCTCAGTTTATCTCAGGATTGAGATAAGTTCTAAACTCCACACCAAACTGATAACCACACACAGAGCCTCACAGACAGCCTGGGAGTGTCGTGGCTGCTCAGCCCTCAAGGCCAGGAGAAAGAATTTCTGTCCCCACCAAGGTGTGGTTACTGAGCAATGCAATCCCTCCAAGCAGGGGTGGAAGGATAGCAGATCCTGGATTTGTGTTTCCAACCCAATGATGTTCAGAAGGAACCAGCACTATCACAGCTCCTGCTGGGAAGCTGTAGGGGAAGATCATAGTGTTATAGTTTGTAGTCTATCATGTATTAGATGTTTTTTTTTTATCCTGAAAATCTGTTTAGAGGCTTTTCTTTTTACTCCTCTTGTTTCTGACAGTCTGAAAGAGAGAGTCCTAAAATATTTTCTGTGCTTTTGGGAGTTTCATGCAGCTGAAAATAATGATTGATGGAAAGGAGCAGAGCTGTGAGAAGCACAATTTCTTTGTGCCTGCCCCATGTCCTTAGGCTTGCTCAGCTAATCCCTCTCCCTGGATTTGCTGTGGTGACGATGGCTTGGGTTTCTATTTTCAGCATTTGTAGTGTCACAATGTGGAACTGTGGCTTTTCCCTCTGGGTTTTCAGTTCTGACCCTGGGTGAAATCCACGGGTAGCACAGGACACCCCTTTGTCACCTGTGCAAAGGGACCGGGGGCACGGGGAGCTCCTGAGCTCAGCACCAGCTGCCACAACACCTGCACAGCATTTATTGCTCTGTGTTTGTAGAAATCTCTCCATGAGGTAGAAACTAAGAACTCCTGAGTGGTTTCACAGCAGCATCCTTACCAATAAATGGCATTTTTAAACTCTGTCTTCCAGAATACGAAGCTTTAGCAAATGGATTTTTCTCTGTGAGACTTCTGCCAGTTATTGGTTTAAAGCAGCTCCTGTATCCACCCAGAAGGAACCAGAAAAAGCACACAGAACATGAATTAATCCATGGATTATTCCTTTATGTACTCTACATAAATACTCTCTTTTTAAACCCTTTTACATCAGGAGGAATTTAATGTAATTCAAATTATATATATTACAATCTAACTTGATAATAAATAATGACTTTCTTTCTCCATAGAAATCCAGCTGCACAGGCTGAAATGCTTGAAGAGATTTATAATGCTTTTGAAAAGAGATTTTCTTGTCTGCCTAAATGCTAAGTGTTAGTCTGATTCCAAATTTGAAGCTGTCCTCTTAAAAAGTCTGCTGAGGTTGGGCATCACTTTCTGCTGTGCAGGGAATGCATTATTAGTGCACAGAAGCTGGAACGAATGCAACAAAATGCTGGCAAGGTTGGATTTTTAAAATAACCATTATTTTTTAATTCATTATTTTAAAAAATCCTGTTTTTACAGTGATATGTTATATTCAGTGCAGATAAACTGAAGATAGTTACTGTAGCTCAGTTTCATTAATTAACAAAGAAACCAGCAAAAAGTAGCTGAGTGGATATTCAAAGCCTCTAAAGTCAGGGTCTAAAAGTTGACACAAATAATAAATACTATTTATTTTAATAAACTTTCCAGAACAGGGGTGACCCTGGTATTTTAAATATTAAACAGCATGGAAGGGACACTTGGACTTTGGGACTGAGCTCCAATCCTTTGGAAGCAAATTAATGTTGTAGTGGAGGTTGAGGTCTGACAGAGGTGCTTTGTGTGTAACATGAATTGAGGAGATGATCCTGCAGTGATAAACAGCTGGCCTTGGATTAACTGATAATTTAAAAATAATGGCCAAAATTGTCTGGTTTTTGTGAAAACAGATGAATTTCCAGCTCCATGCACAGCAACAGTTCTGCTGGTTCTGGTTTTGCTGAGAATGAGGCTCCAGCCTTCCTTGCAGTGGGGAGGATCTGAGAGACTTTAGATAAAGTTGTCAGGATTCAAAAATATTCTGTAGTATTTAGGAAATGATTTGTAACTGAAGCACAAGTGCTAGAGGGCTCCAGGCTGTAAATTCAGAAGTTTTGCATGTGTGCAATAGGCAGGCAGGAAACAGACATCTCTGATTTTTTGTCTCTGATAAGAAATTGTTTGAAGTGCCAAACATTGCTTAAATAGCTCCAGCTCCATCCCACTGCTGGGAAAGTTTAGAGCGTGGATCTGGAGCTTCCTGACAGCTCCACTTATAGATGCTTTTGTAAATCAATTAACTGCATTGCAATGGAGCTTTTGCCTGGAATTTCTGTCTGTTGGGCAGTTGTCTGAGCAAAGAATAAGATCTGTGGTATTAAAAGGTTTGTAAATACCACCTGCATGATTTTAAGGTTTTTTTTCCTGGGTTTTTGTGTGGGTTTTTTTGTAATAGAGTAGTGATCTAAGCAGGTGAGGACAGATTATGAATTGTTCTGACCCATCACTCTTAATAATTACAAACCTTCCTGAACTTTGACAGTGTTAACTTTATTAATTTCAATACATCAGTCCTTGATTTTTCAGCTTGCAAGAATTTCAGGAAAAAATAAATCCTCTATTGCTGTTGGCCATGAATAACTTGTGTTAATCATGAAATTTCTGCCTTGGCTTTATAATTTCAAGATACTTTTAGAAATACTTGAGTAAGAGTGTGTTTTTTACAGAGATTGCTCAGGACCGTTTGCCTCAGGATCTGATGGGGAATTACTGCAAGATGCTCAAGAAAATAAATCAGATATTGCTACAAACTCTGTGTGTATCAGCTTGTCAAAAGGAGAAACTGAAATTACATACAGCCAATGTAGTGCAAATAGCTGCAGACAGCGTTTGCCAAAAGGCAAAATTAACATATTAGAGGCACTTAACTGACAGCGTGTTGTTCTGAGTTATAGTGATTTGCTTCAAAATTAGGTTCAACAGTTTTGGTTCCCTACAAGCTGTTAATTAACTTGAGAAAACTGTGCTCCAATTAAAGAGGCTGGAGATGGTAATTGGGACTTTTTTCCATGGGCAGTGTCTGGTCAAAGCAGAGTAATTGCTCTCTTTAGGCCCATGGAGGAGGAGGTGTCTCTTTCTTCTGGTGAGTGAGAGAAAAGAGCAGATGATTTGGACAAAGCTGAAGCGTGGAATATCTTTTTTACTTAACCAATACAGAAAAGATTATCTAGAATCAGATGCTTTATGCAATTTCAAAGCAGTTCTGCCTGCCTGAAGGTAAGAACATGCTAGAAAATATTTAGGTGATTTAGATGACTTCAACTTGGTCAGGCCCAGTGAAAATACGTTCTTTGCTATTTAAGGAATTCTTTAAAGTAATGTGTGATTTACTGCCATTTGACACAGAGAATTTGTCAGGAGGAAGAATTCCCAGAGAGCTGGATGGTGTGGGTGGGTGGGAAGCAATATTGCTTTGCTTTGTAGGAGGGTAAAGAGGGTCTAACTGGGTATTTTGGAAAGATTTGGAGTAGATTTTTAAAAACTGAGTTTGACAGGATGTAGAGGACAGATTTCATTAAAGAGTGGTCAGGTTTTACTGAGAGCCCACCTCCTGTATGGCTCTGAAAGGCTGCCTGGGATGCCAAAAGAGGGCAGACACACAAATTTGGCTTCAGGAGGGCATTTGACAAGGTCTGTTAGGACATTTTCAGAGGTAAAATCTGATTTATGTGAAATGACTCTAAAACAATCGAGAGTTTTCAGGGGAACAGCCAGTTTAGAAGAATATTCAGAGTTCTCAGTTATTCTCTTGTTGGAATGAGACACTTAAGAATATCTTCAGGGCCTGATTCTTATGTGCAATTTTTTTATTAACAGGTTGGCACTAGAACAGAAAAACATGCAAAGTTTAGTGCTTTCAGGATAGATGTGATTCAGAAACGTTTGTAGGGCAGTACTGGAATTAAAACATATTTACAAAGATCAGTGGAATTAATCAAAACAACATAAGAACAGATAAAATGGGAAATGTATTAATTACTTTTACAAGTGAAAACCTAAAATAAGAGATTATTTAGTAGATGGAAAGGAATTGGGGTTAGGGTAGAGTGTAGGATTACAGCAGACTTTGAACATGACAGTGTTGTGTTTTACAGAATTTTTAATATGGGATGTTTGGGGTTACCTTTGCAATGTGCACCAGCTCTGAGCTCACCCTCAGAGATCATGAAGGCTTCTAATTTGAGCACTTTCAAAAATGTTAAAGAGAAGGTAAAGCAAAGGAGAAAGTGTGGTGAGTAGAGTGGGTAAGGGAAAAATAGTATTTCTGGGGAAAGTGCTCTGTGAGGAGGAAAACCCTGAGAGAATTGGAGAGCTGTCAGCTGAGAACATGATTCTTTAAGTACAAGGGCTCTGAAAAGAGGATGGTGATCCAAGAAGCAGAGCAGGAAAAGTCATCACCGGGAAGGTTTCAATGGAGGGGAGGTGAGAGTAGAGCTGCTCTTGGAGCGGGTGGTTTGGGGCTTCGCAGGATTGGGACTGGGACCTCCAAACTCTGGGGAAGGGTTCAGGGTCCTCCCAGTTCTTTTCCAGATGGACAAACCTCACCTTGCACTTCCTACATGGTCCCTTTAGCTCCCAGCATTTTGGAGAAGGGCTTTGGGGAAAATGAAGGGAATATTCCCTGAGGAAGGGGAGCTGTTTGTGCCCTGGTGTGTGAACATCGGTCCCCACAAATACGGGCACCGTGTTCCTCCTTGTAAAGTCTCTGCAGGGGCCTAATGGGAAACCCTCAGGAGTGCTCTGGATTTTACCCAGGTCTGGAATGTTCTTTGCAGATTTGAGAAGTGTTGTTGCATCCAACATTTGCATTATTTTACTTTCAAAACTCCAAATGAGCCAACATGATGAGGCAGCAGGTCCTCGTGAAGTTTCTCTGCTGAGGCTCTGCTGATGCACTGAAAGGTCAGAGGATGGAGTGCTGGTGTTGCTTTAGATTTAAGTGGATTGTCTCCAGATATTGGAATAACCAAAGGTGGCTCTGGTGCTTTCCTCAGATCTTCAGAGCTTGGGAGTTAAGCACTAAATAACACCCAGGCCCCTTCTGTCATCTGAAAGCTTAACAACTTCACATGACTTCTAACCCATCTGCCTCACCTGCATATTTTGAAGTTGAATTGTTTGAAGCTGTCAGGAGATGACAAATTTATGATCTGTGTTGGGGGAAGGGGAGGAATATAATTATGTACCACTTAGCAGAAAGAAGCAGCATTACACAGCATCAAAGCAAACTGCAGTGCCTTTTGGTGATGAAAATTAGTCTGAGTAATAAAAAAAAACAGGTTATGTGCTTAAAAAAAGGAGCAAGCTGCGGAATTATTTTTAATGTAAGTCTTCTCAAATGAGGTCTGTTAATAGCTTATAACAAGTTCACAATCTTGGTTGGACTCGCCACGTTCCATTTGCTGCTCTCCCTCACCCAAAGCAGCAAAGCCAGGTTTTTCTGCAGCATGTTTCAGAAAGCCACACAGTTCTCGTGATCCAAGCATTTTTTTTCATTTAAATCATTCAGGAATGTTTAATCTAAATAAATATGCCATTCTTTCCATTAGCCTACACTCATATATTTGTATGATCTGTGTTTAAGCAGCTGCTTAAATGGCTGCTTGCTGCTATATACTAATAATGTCAAACAAAAATTAATTAGACAGCTTAATGACCCAAAGTAAACTATTTATTTCAAGTTACCCTTATGTTTACTACTTTCACATTTAAAATCTCTCATGTGACTGTGACTTGGCCTTTTGCCTTTGCATGTTGTGCTTTAGGACAAAGTGAAAAATCTGTTTTCAGAGATCTTGTTAAATTAAGCATAATCCTGCTCGCGTGCTGCATCTAAAGCAAAGAGACTTGTGGAGAAAGAGAGGCACAGGAAGAAGGAGAGAGCAAACAAATCCCCAATATTTGGAGTTATTCTTGGGGATTTCAGTTTGGAGCACTGACAAAGGCAAAATGTTAACAAGTAGAAAATTCTTAGTTCATGCTCAGCAAATTGTCTTATAAACAAACCTGGAAATGTGAAGAAAACACAGCAGCTCTGTGGAAATGCACCCTTGGTGTTAAGAGGGTGGACAGGTGGGACAGATTGATTGGAATTCTCTCGATGTCTTTGTGTTCCTGAGAGGGAGCAGCACTGTGAGAGCTGCCTGGTGGCCTTTTGCTCCTGAGGCTTTTGTAAAACCTGAAATAGCTCCCAGCAGATTCTTGTACAAATCCTGCAGACAATGGGTTCTCGAGTGCTTTGCTTGACCTCCACCTGTGGAGAATATTAAGCAGTGAGAAGACCAATGCTTGAAACGTGGAGGACTCAATTTCAGCTCCATTTATGTTTTTTACATGGCTCAATGCTGACAGTTGAGAGTTCAACCTACATAAATAAAATGTGCTGTTTTCCCTTTGCAGTAGTTAAAAATATATATGAAAAATGCATTTCTGTGAGTGGATTGCCTTTGTCCTTTGGAATTCTCTGAGGCAGCAATCCTGAACTGGTTTATATTTATAGGGTTTTTTCTTTCTATTTGAAATTTTCAGTGCTTTCCAAAGGAGGGAGCTCAGGGAAACATTCAGCATTTAGTGCCTGGCAAGGGTGGAGGGTAACAGTTAAAAAAGAAACCAACCCAACCAATGAACCAAATGATGAAAAATTAAAAATAAAATCAATGTTCTGGGTTTCCCGTGGACACAAATAGGGATTGCCAGCAATCTTGGAGCTATTTAAATGTACATAATGTCAACATGTATCAGAAAGGAATAAATCCCTTCTATATATTTGATGTACATCAGTCCTGTTAGGCAGAAATGTTTTCATGTGTCCATGTATTCTTGCAGGGGGTATCTTCCCCAGAAATAATAAAGGCTGTGTGTGTGTGATCTTTCAAGCTAAATTACATTTTGGGATGGGTTCACCATAAAAATATCACTTGTTCCTGTCAGTGTCACATTCCTCCTAAAGACATTGTCAGAAATAAATTGCCAAGAGTGCTGATGGAAGAGGGAAATAAAAATAATTGATAAACAATGCTTGATCACTCAGTAAGCAAATTTATAGCTGTTTTAAAGTGTTTATCTGTTATTTTATATAAACAAAACCCATTGGTCTTTATCATCTGCATTCTTCTGAGGGAAGAGGGAAGCTTTTCCAAGGTGCTTCTGAAACAAGTCAGACTTAGGCAGTGACTCTGCTATCCACAACCTTTAATTTCTCTCTCAAGAAAGATCAGGAATCTGCTGCTCAGCTAAAGGGGATTGGAGTTTTGTGGTTCCTTTGGTTTTCGTCTCGCTGGGATGCCACTGTAAGAAGGGTAAAAATTATCTATTCTGTCAAAATCTTTTTGTATTTACTTTTAGTTAATGACATTACTATTTCTTAACGATAATATTTATTAGAAACAGTATGTGTTGAAAAAAACCCAGGGCTGGATGTGTGTGGTCAGCATTATTCAAAATTAATGTTCTCCAGCATTTGCTGTCCCATAACATTTCCCATTTGAACTTGTCCTAATTGATCTACAAACCACATAACCTTAAAAACTCCCTGTTTTGATTAAAACAAATAACAGTGGAAGCAGCTGTTCTGGGTATTCCTTTTCAAAATTTTCACATCTTTTTGGGAATATTGAAAGACTTTACTGTTCTCCCTAGCAGTTCTCAGAGTGCAACTGCAATGATTATCTTAATGTTTAGAGTTTTCTTTCATTCAGCTCAGGACTAATTCTGAGTGACTTTCCCAGCTAGAATAGAAAACTAAAAAATAAGGATTTTTGGGAATGGCTTCATAAAATATGCAGGTGAATGGCTATTGCAGTTTTATTTTTCAACTCCTCCTTTCTGAGTCAAAGCTTTTACTTTCTTTCCTGAAGTTTTGGTTATGAAGTTTGTGGGTGCTTGTGTACATCTGGTCTAAATATTTTGTATGTGTACATACACATAGAGTATTTTTGCTTTATTCACAGCAAAATATTTATGGCTGCTCTTAGACTTCCTTTATTTGGAGAGGCTCCTCTTCTCCCACAATTCCCAAAATCTCTTTTGCAAAGATGTCAATATTGACCTCAAAAACTTCCTGATTCTTCCTCTCTTCCAGTGTCTGAGACCTATAAATATTTTTGAATCAGATGCCAAAACCCATAAAAATTTATAAGTGCCTTCTTATCTGCAGGTAAAATTTTACCTACTAATAAAACATAAAGTTGAAAGAAAATTTCCCAACAGGGCTGTTTTAATAGTTGTTTTTTAGAGATTTTGCTATATATTTGTTGGTTATATTAAGTAAAAAATTAATCTCAACTTTCAGGTTGCAGATACTGTGTTTAAGCCAGACTCTGTACCATGCTACATTCAAAACAAAGATTTTGCAGTTCTCTGAAAAAAAAAAACCAAAAAAAAAACCTGCTTAGGCTGCAATTTAGCTGATATTTCCTCAAGACTTGCACAATCTTTTTATTATTGATTCCTTGTAATTTCCTACTTGGGCTTTTTTTCCCCTCCTTACTAGAAGAAAAAGGACACAAACTTAGTGGTCTTATTTGCTGGATTTTGGGTGAAAATGTCCTTTTAATTGCAACTACACTTGGAGGGTCCTGTTGGCTCAGGTCTGCGAGTTTTAATGGGCATTACTGGCAGGAATGGGGCTGTTTTTCACTTGTGGGTCACTAAGGAGGGTTTGTGCCTGAGAGGCTCCCCAAACTGTACATTTGGAGAGTTGAACTCCACTGAACATTTGGAGAGTTCAACTAGAAATTGTTATTTAGACATCGTTAATTATATTTTGGTCAATTTGTTGTATGAGCCACAGAGGCAGCAGAAAGAGTTGCTGAATTTTCTGCATTTCCTGTTTTCCCCACACTCCCAGGTACATTTTTCACATGAACCTCATTCTTCCACTCCATGTGGGGAGATGGAAAGAGTCTGTCCCAACCTAAATAATTCTGGAGCTCTGTAGGGCATTGCTGTGGAGTCAGAGAAACCTGGTGTGACTGGGAACATTCAGAAGTCATTAATTACATTTTTTCACTCCCAGTGAATGTGTGAAAGAGAACAGGAACGGGGAAAGGATCTTTAGGAAGGGGAAGGGTTTGTGGATAAAATGTGAGCTTGTATCAACTTCAACAGGCTGAGAGATTGAGTCAAGCCTGAAAACTTGACTGTGCCCTCATACGTTATTTTACTTTTTCTGGTCTCTTGGCCTGTGAGGTGAGATCAAGAATCCAAGGACAAAACACCGCAGACTGACCTAAAGGGACATACCAGCCTTGTTTTTTGTGCCAGCCTTGCTGTGAAAGCTGTGATATGAGTCACCTATGGAAGAGACGCAGCACAATTATTTTACTATTTGCAGAGTTTAAAAACAAAACAAATGCACTCCTCTAGCTTGGGTAATAGTAGGAAAGCAGCTTCACTTCTGCTATACAGCATTAAATACTGGCCTTTGATAAAGTACTGATAGTGATGTTCTTTCCTGAACGCAGATTTGCAGGTCTGGGGTAGAATCCTTGGATCAGGAGGGGTTCCTTCCTCCTGGGCTGCTGCTCTGCCTGCAGGATGGGGAGCCTTGAAGGCCTTTCACTGCTCCCTGTGCTTTCACTGCTTGCATGTTTTTGTTCTCTTTAGGGCAGAAATATTTTCCTTATAAGCAACATTTTGAAGCACCAGTAAAGATTCTGGTCTCATCTTCTCAAATGCTATTTTCATGCATGATGCCACTGATGAGCATTGTGCTGAGTATTGCTTAAAATTAGCCTTAATAATAGGAAATGCACAATTGAAAGTGTATCTAGAGTCCCTCAAATCTAACCAGTAGGACTTGACAATGGTAGGAATAGTTGCTGCTACTTCTGATTTGCTTATTTTTTTTCATTATTATCTTGCAAAAAACATGATTGTATAAAGATAATAAGTGATGGCAGTGGGATTGAAATGTGAAATTACTGCTTCCTTGAGTTGTTCTGAAAGTCACTTTTGGTTGAAATTGATTTCTTACCCACGGTGGTGTTACCAAGTTCAACCCCCACTGTCCATGGGAGGGTTTTTTTTAAGGAATTGTGCTTGCCTGCCTTTGGCTGTGTCAGCATTTCCAGGGGAAGGTGATGCTGCACTGAAACCTTGAGACAGTTGGAGCTGTTCTGAGACACAGGCACTGAAGGGTTTCCAGAAGGTGAAATTTGCATTGTCTCATTAACACAGGGGACGAAAACAGGAAATCACAAAGAGGTAAGGAGATATAGAAGTCAAAGAGAGAGAAGGAGCTCATGGTGTTGTAATTCTAGTAATGTGAATTAATGCAGTTCAAATATTTTACGCGTAGAATTCAAGTTTCATATTAAAAAAAGATGATGAACAAGCTCGCGGAAAAGAGGGGAAATGGATAATTATGCTGTTGGAATCTTTGGAAGGCAGAAAGCAAATATGAGCAGTAAAAAAATTCTGTCTATCCAGTGATGGAGTAGGAAAACTGTTCATCCCAAGTGAGAAGTGGAATTGCAGCAGGAATCATCCTGCAAAGAAAGTCAGAGCTGTGTGCTTGTGCTTTTTCAGCCATAACTGCAATAACAGGGACGTTTTGTCTGATCCTGATTTCCACCAGGGTGGGAAAGTTACGGGGAGGGGATGGCGAGGAGAAAGTTTTTGCTTTCTTGTTTTGAGAGTGTTGTTCCAAGGTTTAATCACGGATGGATTCACTGTCCCTGTGATGGAATATTCCTCTGAAGTTTTGCAGAGAACGTGGATTAGTGAGTGCACAGCAGCATAGCAAAGTGTTTGCCCCTAGGAGGAAGGGGGGAAGTGGTACTTGCATATGTTGTGAAAAACATATGCAACTAAATTTAGCTCGTCCTAGCAGATTCTACTTATTCTGAAGATTGTGGGATACTTCCAACCTTGGATGAAAAAGGGCATGGGAAGATTTTTTTTAATTTCTATTTGGGTTCTTGCATCTCTTTCTCCTTTTTCCCTCCCCCAAGGAAAAAAAAGCCTCTGAACAGAAGACAAATTATTTCTCTGCCTACACTTGTATCTTAGTAGTCTGATTTTAGCACTATGTCGTCATGCTGCAAGATTAATTGGCATATGCTGGTTTTTGTTTTTAGTCTTCTCCAGTTTGGTACAGTAGCTAATGCTTCTCCCACAAATCTTAGATTTAACTGTGAAGGCTTAGCTTGTTATCCAAAACAATTTCTTTCCTGTTCTTTTGAAATGCAGGAACTTCAGAAACTGCTGTTCATTGCGGGTAATATATATTTTGTGTATTTTTTTATTAATACAGCTGGATAAAACCAGCATAGGATGGCTTAATAATTATGTGCTAGCACCTTAGAACCTTTATTAACACTTTTTAGTGGTTGTGCTGAGCTGTGAGTGCTCTGAGTGCAGTTCACAGAAATGTGGTGTCAAACTGACCTCTTCAATTCTATTTTCAGAAATTATATTTTGCTCCCTGTGTCTTATTGGGGAAGTTGAACACTAACATTAGATGTATCATGAACCTTGCTTTGATCTAGCTGGAAATGCATTGATTGCTTTCCCCTTTGAGGGGAAAAAAAAAATCCCCACTGATGTTATAACTGCATGTCTCATCAGCAGCTGAGAGGAAAAAATACTTGTACCCCATATTCCAAAGTCTGTAATTTCTTCTCCCAGAAGATGCCTCCTCTCCCTGCAGATCACGCTCTGCGTGTGATGTGCTGCTGCCTTTCTGTCTCAAGCTAGACAAATACTAGTTAGTTGAAATAGATTTTAAGGATTCTAATTGTTTATAATCTTCTTATGGAGTCAGTGACTATAATATATTCCAGTTCAGGGATTGTACCTTGGATTTTCAAACAGTAAAAGAAGGTTGTTTACTCGCTGCTCTGAGGCTTTAGAAGATATTCAGAGAATTCCCTTTTAACACTGCACTTCACAAAGCTGTTGGTATTTCTTCCTTGACAGCAGGTACCTTTAGGTGTTGAATCCAAAGATTTTTGGCATCCAGAGGCACAAAAGGATTTACAAGACAATTCTAAGAAGGTCACTAATGAATGCTGAGTTGCTGTTTTTAGAGGTGACTGTCTCAGCTGCTTTTAAAGCTTCTCCTTTGTCTTTGGAGGACCTCATTTTACAACAGAACTGCTGTAAAGGTTGAGTCAGAGCTGTATCCCCTGGAAACATATTGGCAAGCATGATTTAGCACTGCTTGTCTTAATCCTGTGCATTCCTGGCCACGGCAGGGCTGCACATTCTCTAAGCTTTCTTCCACGCTGTACTTTGAGCATTTAAAGTGTGTGAAGCCAAAGGCATTAAAAGGATGATCTGAAAAATGAGCTTTTTTTTCTTTTTCTTTTTCTGTATTGTAGATCTAAACCTCAAAAATCCCAAAAAGAGGTAATTACGTAATATAAAACTTTAGTTTTTGAAGTAGCTTAAGAATCAACCTGAACTGTGAAAAATGTATGAAGTGACAGAACTCTTTTCAGCACCACTGGGTCCTAGAAGTGTTTGGGGCAGTTTGTGCCAACATAAAATGGGTGTGCAGATAAGCTTGGTCCAATGACTGCTTTACTTAAGTAAAAGACCTCTTCATAACCATCCGTTTCTCATAAAGGCAAGCTTCTGGACAAATTCAAAAGCTTCCAAGAGAATGGTTATTCAGTAGGTCTGGAGAAATGAAGAGAACACGTATTTTACACACAAAAAGCAATGGCTTCAGGCAGGCCTGGCAGGAGGTACTCAAATGGCTCTGACTTCTGTCCATGTAAAAATGAGTAGAATATGTTTGTTGAGGGTCTAATTATTGGTTGTAAAACAAGAGAGTTGTAGCAGGACTCTGACTTGGAAGAAGAGCTGGATTTCAGTGAGGTTAGGCCTGGCCCACAATGGATGGGATTGTCTCCAGCTCAATCCATTCCTTTCAGGAAGTTGGACCACGTACCTCAATAATTTAGAGAGAATTTCCTACAGTAGAGTTCTGCAGAGAACTGAAACCAATTCCTTGGGGAATTCTCCAACACAGAGCCAGATCCTTTGGGAGATCCTGGAGTGGAAGTGAGCATTACCACTCTGTGGTATTTAGACCAGTATTTATGGGACTGCCACAATACTGTGACATGTTGTCTCAATAGCTCTGAGAAACAGAGAATCACTCTTGTCTGCAAAGACAAAATGAGCCACTCAATCACTTGAGGAATTGGGAGATCTTGTGGAGCAGGGCAGAGTCGTTCCCTGTGCCAGGGGCTGTGGGCCAGGGGTGCAGCAGCACTGAGGGGACACACAGCAACATGAGCAACACAGCATGGGCCAGCTGCATTCACAGTCCTGTGTCTGCTGTATTTTAGCCCATAATCTTGTTTTCTTTCTCAATTAAAAAAAAAAAAAAGTTCAATAAAATTACTGCTGTATTGTCTAAAAGCGTGAGTTGGTGAAAGGAAATACTCCAAACAATGTTCTCTTCCTGAGACAGAATCTGTAATTTTACAATTGGGGTGAAGGGAGCAGAGGGAGAGTGGCTGCTCCTAACTCATCTAAAATGTTATTTAAGGTGATTGGTTTTGATTATTTATTTCTCTTAATTACCAAAGTTTTATTAAATGAATAAAAGTAAAAATAGTTCTATTGTTACTCCTTCCATGGAGAAACATCCTGATTGAGTACCACCACCCTTCTTCATTTCTTCCTTATGGCAGTGCTGGCTTTGGGAAAGCAGGGCCAGGAAGGAAGCAGGGAGCCCAAATTGCTGGGGAATGAGCACTGACAATAGAATCTGTGTAAAATCCAGTTCCCAACATTACCCAGTGCTCCACCCCCAGATACTGCAGTCCAGAATGAAACCCTCACATCTTCACTCCTTGCAGCTGTTGCTCAAAGGTAAAAACATTCTCCAAAGGATGTTTTGTTACAGAAAATGTGGGTTTCTGCTCATGAAAAAGTGGTTTCTTAGAGTTTCAGTAAATACATTTTTCTGAGAGAAATTTCTACTTTTTAAAAATGTTTTCCTTGGTATTTCAGACCACCTTAGTTTGGGAAGAAGGAAAAGTTGAGAGGTCTTTTAAGGATAGGAACCCCTAAAAGTTGTGTGATGGAGCATGAGGGAGGAGCTCCTGGTTTGTGAGCAGAATCTCAAGCAGGTTTTGGGCAGGGTACTGAGCTCTTCAGCTCAATCCTTGGCCACTTGCTGTGATCTCTTAGTCTTGGCCACTTCAGAAGAACTGTAGCTACATCAAAATGCACTGTCTTGTTTCAAGGGAGAAGTCAAATACTCTGTTCAGTATCCTCAGCTGGATTTGGAACCTAGAGGTCCCAGAGGTCACACTGATGTATTTTGGATTATTGCTGTTATAGGAAAATTTGTCTATTATTGTAGTTGTATGTTAATTAGAGTGAAATTAGATTATCTTAAAATCTCTGTAAAATCTTATTTTCTGTATGGAGAGATTTTCCTGAAAGGAAGCATTATTATTAATTTAAAATCAAAAGAATGCACCAAAAAACTACATTATGGAGTGTCAGAGATGGCAACATTAGATTTCTTCTCTGTTAGTGCAGATAAGTAAATGCACTTGTATTTCTGTTTTATTGTTGCTTTCAGTTGTCTTATTGGAATGTCAATATTATGTATAAGTTGAAACCATAAATGCTGCTCCAAATATTAAATGCTTTAATAAATCATATTTGCTTCAAGTGGGAGATCCATTCAATCCCTACAAGGAGAGAAAGGATCTTTGTTTAGAAATGTGCTGCAGTTTTGTGCATCAACAGCAGCTTCCAGCTGAGCTTAGAAATCACAGAATAGTTTGGATTGAATGGAAATTTAAAGTTCATCTCATTGCACCCCCTGCCATGGGCAGGGACACCTTCCACTGTCCCAGGCTGTTCCAAGCCTCATCCAACCTGGCCTTGGGCACTGCCAGGGATCCAGGGGCAGCCACAGCTTCTCTGGGCACCCTGTGCCAGGATCTGCCCACCCTCACAGGGAACAATTCCCTCCCAATATCCCATCCATCCCTGCCCTCTGGCAGTGGGAAGCCATCCCTGTGTCCTGTCCCTCCATTCCTTGTCCCCAGTCCCTCTCCAGCTCTCCTGGAGCCCCTTTAGGTCCTGGCAGGGGCTCTGAGCTCTCCCTGGATCCTTCTCCTCTCCAGGTGAACATTCCCAGCTCTCCCAGCCTGGCTCCAGAGGGGCTCCAGCTCCCTGAGCATCTCTGTGGACTTTCATGGACCCAGTTCAAGAGCTCCAATCTTTAGTTTGGAGCCCAGAGCTGGGCACAGTGCTCCAGGTGGGGTCTCACTGACACCAATTACCCCAATAATGACGAATTACTCTGATACTTCATGCTTGCCAGAATCAAGACTAATCTTCTAAAATCCTTGTTCCACTGAACTGTTGTGTGTCCTAATGGTTTATATTCCACTTGACATCCCTTCCCTAATGGAAAAGCTGTTAGAGACTGAAGTAAATAGTTTGGGATTGGGTGGATTATGTTTTTTTCTTCCAATAATTACTCCGTGTATTCCTCTGTGCTCCTGGTTTGGTGGGGAGGAGCAGCGAGGCCACGTTTAGTCTCTGTTTGGAGGTCGTTGTGTGAAGCTTGATTTGTATAAAATGCACAATTTGGGGAACACTTTGCTACCCTGAGCTTGGCAAATACTCAGTCTTTGGGGAGTGAGTGAAGAGCTGAGCTATTTCCATGGCTGCAGCAGGGACAGCAATACCTGCATCAATTCCTGCTGCAAAAACGTTAATGAAAGTAATTAATTTGTTTCTGAAATTGATGCTGTTTGGTTTCTGCCTTTTTTCTTTTATATGTTTCTTTCAGCAGCAAGGGATAATTATTGGAAGTCGCAGCCACACTTTCCCCATCAGTGCCTGGGAGGGGGAGAATCTGAGTTTATAATTTTTTTTTTTTATTTTAGAAAGAATGTATTTTGACGTGGCTCTGGTGTGTGGGTGTTGTGCAACATCAAAGCCAGGGAGCCAGGGCTGCTGTGCTGGGATGTCAGTAGGTCAGTGCCAGTACATTTCTCTTAATCTTTTAATCATGAGGTAGCTAAGAAAGAGAATCTAATGTTTTTATGACTCAGAATGCAGAACAGCCTCACCTTGTCAAGAGCATTAACGTGCAATGCTGTCAGCCCTTTGAGGAGTTTTTGTGTATGAGCAGAACTTTTTCTGTTCTGCATTCCAATTTCCACCTTGCAGCTGTAGCTGGGAGGTTCCTCTGGCAGCTTCAGGTTGGGTACACAAAATGCACAACTCATGACCCTTGAGCATCAGTGAAAAATTTTATTGGCTCCAGGTCATGTAAGAGTTCTGCAATAGCTGCAGAGGAAGAATCCAGCTGGCCAGAATTGCACAACAAATTCATTCTTTTTATGGTTTTTGATTTGGTGGCAGGAATGGCAGAGACTGGTGACAAAACATTTTTGGCTGAAAAATTCAGATTCATTGTGATCCCAAGAGTTTGTGGGAATGTATCCTTTTGGAATTGTCATAAAGCAGACCTTTGGACAATGCTGGTTTCCTGCTGGCCCAGCTGGGCTTGGCAGGGGCACACGGAGCCTCCATGGCATTGCTGTGATCCCAGCCTGGGATCCCTGCTCCCAACAGGACCTCCCAAAGCCTGAGCCTCCTCTGCCATTCTTGATCCTTTTGAAAAGCCAGGTGTGTCCAGAAGCCACTGCTGACTCTTAGAAACCAAGCATTGATTGTCATACATTTCAAAAACCATTTTCATTTCCTCTCCTGCTGGAAGTTTTGCAATATCTGTCTTCTGTTTTTCAGAATTTCTTGCTGAGTAGATTCTTTTGTTCCTTCTTTTACAAATCCTGTCAAAAAATGAGGGAGGGGAGTGACCACACTTGTGCTCTCAGGGCTGACCTAGCTGAGTTATGTTAATTTTTTGTCTCTACCCGTATTATTCAGTCACATGCAGGGCTTTGTTTTGGGTGGAAGGATGGCTGGAGCAGGAGTGACCTGTGAGGCCACTCGCAGTGACACGAGGCAGAGGACAGGTGACAGCTCCATTCTTGGCCCTGAATCACAATAATTTCACCTTACTGCTTGCAGACTACATGGCTGAAATGCATAAAAGTAGCATTAATCCCAGTTATTCAGAATTCACTATTTTGCAGGGGGTTTAACTCCATGAAAAGGTCCTAAACCCAGAATCATTTGGACTAGATGTCCCTTGCAATGACATTTTAACGTACACAGATTTCATTCAGAGAACCCAAACCCACTGGTATTTGTGCAGAAACACCCTTTTATCCTGGAGTGATGTGTTTCTGGAATTTTTTAAGTAAGTTTTCCAAACACTCACCTGCTCAGGGTGTCCAGCACCTTCTGCTATTTTAACTTGATTTTGCACCAGGCTCAGTGTAACAAAATGAGCATCACTGCTCTGAATATTTGATGTTGTCACTGGAAAAGTCCCAGCTGGAAGGTGCTCCTTTAATGGCTTTTGTTTGGACTATGTTTTTTAAAATAAAGAGACAGACAAGGGTGATTGTGACTTGCTTTGAGTACAGCAAGAAGCTGAGAGGTTTTAGGAAAACTTTTATGGTTATATGAACATTTTGAAGTTTCTAACCTTTTCAGTGTTTTAGACATTAGGAGTTCCAAGATATTTTTAGCACTTGAAGTAATATTTTTACCAGGTGTAGAGGTTCATTTACGTGAAAATATTGTAGAGTCTTGTCTCTTCCAGGTTTTTGCATATGGAAACAGGCACAGGAACATGTCACAAATACATGTGCCTGACTGTAGAACTCAGATAATGAACCTTTATCTGGAGTGTAATTGTTGATATTGTTGAACAGAAATTGCAAAGCATCCCAAGGTATGGAGAGGTAAAGAGTTTAATATTTAAGATTTAATTGCTTTTTCTAAATGCTATAGTGTTGTCAGCCTGTTACTTTCCTTCATTATTACACGTTCCAGCAGGTATAATTCTGTTGGTGACTGTTTCTTGCAGTGTTTTACTAGATTTGTTTTTCAATTTTATTTTGGCAAATTAGAGTTTCCCATCTTCTTCACAGTGATCATAGAAGTGCTTGAATATTCGACTTGGTTATGCATTTTGGAAAGTAGTAGAGTCTGATGGAGGAAAAATTAATGTGAGTGTCCTGAATACACTCCAGTGGTGCTTGGTTTGGAAATGCCTTTCCTGGTGAATCAGCCTTTTTGTTGCTTTTGTTTGGGTTCATTTTTTTTTGTTGCTTTTGTCTAAAAGCCTCGGTGACTTCAGTTAAGTCAGTTTGAGAACAGTTTTAAAAGCAATTCCTCACCAGTTTTCATTTCTACCTTTAAATCTGAAGTGTGTAATGCATCTGTACTACAGATGTAACACTGAGGTTTTAACCCAGGGCAAAAAGCAGCAGAGATCATAAATGTTTGAAGAGCTCTCATAAAACAGGTGGTTTCTCTAGGACCTCTCTCTCAGAACTGCTTTTACCTCTCTGGTGTAGAGCACCTCCGTACTTAGCAGGTTTGAAATTTCACAGATATCTATAGCTTCCAAATGTCTTCTAAGGAAAGCAATAATTATTATTATAATAATAAGAGGAAACATGAAGGGCTTTTCCCTTTGAAGTGTGTAACGCTTTCTGTGTGATCTGATACCCTACATCAGTGCAAAAGTTGTACTCATTTAGGAAATGCCTTTGTTGAGGCAGCTGTCTGGAGTTTAATTTTACTTCAAGGTGGATCTGATCTGTCAGCCTCAGCCCCTGTGCCGTTATTTCACAGGCATCTCAAGGAACCTTGAGATGAAGTGAGAGCATTGAATGCTGTTGGCTTTTTAAAACAGTGTAACAGAGCTTTCCATTTCTTTCTGAACTATTTAAATTTTTTTGCTGTACTATTTGCAGCCCATATTGACTTAAATCCCAAACCAAACAAGGCCAGCCCACTGCTTTTTATGGCAAAATAACCTTCAGCAGAGGTTCAAACCAGAATTTGTTGTTGGTGCTGAGGAGGGTGGATGCAGCTCTGTTCTTCCAATGGAGCCTCCTCTTAGACCCTTAGGGATGAAAGCAGAAAAACCCCAATTTTGTTTCCACTGTAGTTTTGTGCTCTCCTACCCAATTTTTCTGTGGCATCACCGAACATTTACAGCCATGTGCATAAATTGAAGGCAACCCCTGAGCAGTTCTCCAGGTTGTCCCAGGTCTGCCTGATTCTCCACCACCTCCTCTGCAGCACCAGCCTTGGCTCCTGCTCCTGCAGATCCTTGCAGCTCTTCTGGAAGAAGGGTGGGCTGTGTGTGTGTGTGTGTGAAAGGCACAGCCCAACTTTTTAACTTGCCTCATTGAAACTCAAAAATGAGAGGGGTCAGAAGGGGCCTGTCTGTCATTTGTTGTTCCACACAGGGTTTGTCGTCATGGCAAAATTAAAACTGAGGAGTTCTTGGCCAGCCCAGTTGCTCGGTGTCTGTGCACAGCTGGGGTGGTTATTGCTCTATGTTGACAGCAGTTTAGTAGCTGATTTTTTGGCTACTGAGAGATTTGGCTCACGTTGCTGTGCTGCTTCATTCTGCTTTGGAAGTCAATTATCCAAAGTGTCACACAGCTGGAGAGGGGCCGGGGCCCTTGGAGTCAGATCTGCCTGAAATAATTTAGCTCAGGTGAACCTCAAACCCCGTGGCTTGGAGAAGACAGGGAGCACAGCTTTATTCTGTGTGGGGGATGCAATGATTTAGCAATCCATGGCACAGACAAAGCAAAGGCTTTTCCAGGCACTGGGAAAAATAGAGAAAAGGCTCCAAGTTCTCCTCCCCCTGCTCCTTTGCTGGGACTGTCCTGCTCTGGAGATTTCCTTGCCAAAGCCATTTACTGCCTGGCATTCCTTCTCCCAGATGTTGTCCTGATGGTCCATGTGAATGACAAAGGTCACCTATTTTATGGACCCCTTTGGAAGCCCAGCTGATGTAAAATAAAATCTGAACCAGAGTAAAATGCACACAAAACCTCATCTCCAACAGCGTCTCTTCACTCCTGCTCTTCTATCAATGCACGATTTCCTCAAAACTCATCTTTATTTAGCTTACAACTAAGTTTAATATTTTCCCTCGGAGAGCCGGGGATTGGTTGTTCCATGTGAGTAATCCCACAGCATTGCCTTTCATTTTCCAAGCAGTTGTGTAACAGCCAAGGTATTGTGACATTTATAATCAACAAGAATTCAGATCTGCTTTAGGGCACTGGGATTTTTTTTCTCCCCGTGTAAAAGTGAGGTGCTTTTTTTTCTTCACTACATTTTCCCTGATTCTTGGAAGAGAAGGAACATTAATGTTTGAGAAACAGCACTTGTTTTTTCAGCAGAAAGAGCTGCTTAAAAAATATGAAACAGGTTACAGCAATGAGTTATCTTCTTATTCATGGATGAGAAGCTGTTCTCCCCCAGATCGTGCTTTTTGATGTAGAAGATCATCTGAGGCCTTGTGATGTTCAGCACAGCACATCTTCATCCAACAAATGAGGGGTTTCTTCCTGCTGTCAAATTATTTTGGCTGATCAGACTTCCCTGGGCCTGGGAGCTGCAGTGAGAGGGATGCTGCTCATGGAGAGGAAGCTGCTGTCAAACTTGGAAGAGAAAGGATTCTGGCAGGATAATAGGACCATGAAGTTCAGGAATGATGATGCTAGAGAAACAGAAGGGGAATCTTCAGAAATTTCGTTTTGGCCTTTATCACCAGGAGAGTGTGAAGGGAAAAAAATTTTGCTTTCCACCCACCAAGTGTGGCATCCTGGTAGCTGAGAGTTTGTCAGCACGGTGAGGAAATGTTCATGCAATGCTGCTGAATATTGGCATGGCAAAAATGCCAAAAACGTGACACTTGTGGCACAGCCTTACACAGCCAGCACAGGGTGATAATAATGAACTCATCCCAAGCAGATGTTTCTCTATATCTACTTGCATTTTTTTTTTTAATTAACCCATTCCTGAAAGTTAGAGGTAAATAAAAGTAGCTATCCCAATTAGTAATTTAACTGTAAGTCCTTAGACCAGATTTTTTTGGTGTTTCCATTATATTTTTTAGTGGCAGTATGGTGGGTTAGTCAATTCATGTGTTCTAGAAAGCAGGGTTTCTAATTAGAGTCACTAAAGGTAATTTGTTTTGGTTTTAATTTTTAAATTATTTCAGGGCCATTTTAGGGTTTAAGGTAAAAACATGAATTATTTCCTCAATCATCTATTTCTTGAGATCAATGATGTTCCCTCATCATAGATTTTCTTCTGCCCATGTCTGGTTAGAGACTGGAAAATACCACTCATGGGATAATAAAGCCATTTCAGTGCCTTTAGCTGAATTCTCAACAGAGTAAGATGTTTATGATCTGAATCTCCTGTTTCTCTCATTTTTGAGTGTTCAACTTTTCAGTCTTTTCCCCATCCCACCACCTCTTTCTTCTCATTATTAGGATTTTGCCAGAGCACCATCAAAGCTGCAGCAGATTCATCTTGGTGGGATTGAAGCTGCAGGTCAAATGCATGAATCAGATGTTTAAACCCAGGAACGTGCTCCAGGATGGTGCCTAGAGAATATTTATATCTAGGGAATATTAATAAAGATTTATTTATTTATCACAGCTACTCATGCAAGTGTTGGTCAACAACGCACAGATTTCAGCTCGTTTTGTCTCAGGTTTGATGCCAAACTAGCAGAGAAAAATGTTCTTACACCTCTCCCCTTTCTTTCTTTTTTTACTTCATTGAAAATGTTGGCCACAATGAAGATGTCACCCCCAGGCTGTGCCTGCAGCATGGTGCTCTGCAGCAACAGCAACTCTCTATTATTAGACAATAATTCAGGGGAAGTTATAACTGTGGGTCATTTCCATACATTAGATATATTTAAAAGCATACACTTATTTAATTTGCATCATTAATACTTATACAAAATTCTGCTTTTCTGAGCTCGGGTGTGTTGAATGTTAATGGAGCTGCATTTGCAGGGTGCTGAGGGAGATGGGAACTGGGAACTGCTTGCTTTGATTTGTTGAGGAGCAAAACCCTCCAGCAGAAGTCTTTGACTTCCTGTGTGTCACTGCTGAAACCTTGCAGGAAAAACGCAATTTTTCTAGAGCCTGTGGTGTTGGGGTGTTTGTGAAGTCAGACCAGGAGCAGGGTTCTGCATATTTTTAAGTGGGATAAAGAAAAGTTTAATTGATGCTTTATTAAAATCTTAGCTGCTAAAACCATTCCAGAAAATGATGCTGGTCTAAAACATTTCCAGAATTATCTCCAGGCTTTGAGAAGTACTTAAATTTTCTTGCTGTAAGACCTAAGCTGAGAAATTGACTGTTGGCTTTTAAATAGTCATTGTATATTACACTCTTAATGAGGCAGGGGTGAGTTTTATATTTTAAAAGGTGATTGTGGTGCTTAAAAAAATAGTTTTTTTTTTCATTTGATGACTTTCATTAGAGAAAGTCTCCCACCAAGATATTTTTGGTATAAACTCTTAAGTAATTGATGTGTCCTCAATTTGTGTGCAAGTAAGACAGCCAACAAGTTACCACACCAGCAGAATTTTAAAGTGATGTGAAATGGCATTAGACCAAAATATTTACCCTCTTTCCTCAGGAATCTTTTATAAAATAAATAATGAACAGCATAAGCACTGAATGTTACTGGTGGGCAAAGCAGTGAATTTCACTTTGCCCGTAAATGTTGCTTTGTGATCTGCTAATGTCCATCAGAGATCTCTGGTAAAAAAAGCTCCTTAGTGAGACATGGAAGAATGTAGAGAGAAGAAGAAGAAGAAGAAGAAGGAGAAGAAGAAGAAGAAGAAGAAGAAGAAGAAGAATAAACAGTTTTGGTTTTTATTTGTAAAATAAAGGTGCATTGGATTGTACCCTCCATCAGGTGGATGGCGTGAAAAACATCACTGCAGGAGTTCTCTGCACTGTCTTTCATGTATCAGCCTTGCTTCAATAAGAACAATGTCATTCACCTTCCAGATAAATGGGAGATAACAAAGCACTGAACAAAGCTGTGGGAGCTGCAATAGCAGGGGCTGGAGGCAGCAGCTGAGGCCTTGCTCCTTTTAAATGATAAATTAGTCTCAGGAACGTTCCCTGGGGTGTGGAAGGTTTTACAAGTCCTTACAAAAAGAAGAGACTCCTCCTAGGAAGTTCCTAAGATCTGAGAAGGAGCTCCAGATACAGACACTTGTGTGTTTTCCTGGTGGATCTTGTCTCTTGAAGTATCCTGGTTCATGTCCATGGGGAATCTGTGTCCTTAAAACAGGACTTGGGCTGTTGTTGGGGAGCACAGAGCCAGAAATGAGGTAAAACCTGGCTCAGGTTTTGTGCTTTGCCCAGTGGGGTTTAGTTCCCTTTGGGATCCGGCCTCCAGCTCTCTTTTCACAGCTTTAGTGACTTTTCCCTTGAGACTGTGAGGGCTGGGAGGAGAGGGGTTAACTTGCTGAGGAGATATTACAGACACATCCTTAATTGTAGGTGCTATTATGAGAGTAAGGCTGAGCTGTGATGAATTAGGTAATTCCCTCTCACACAAGAAGAGGAATGAATTCTTAATAGCTGAGAACTGGAAGGCAACCTTATTTAACAGGCAGAGGGAAAAGAGGCTCCCAAAAAGGCCCTGTCAGAGTCCCTGGCTTGTCATGCTGTTTTCTAGAGGTGGGGAGCTTTCTCTGACTGAGAAGCTTTTTATGAACTTAACCATAGCGGAGAGAGCTGAATCATGGCATTTCATCTTCCTTGTGACTCTGGCTCTCTGGCCACAGCTTTTAAAGACAAATCGTTATTGATCCACCAGAATCCTTCTCAGAAATTAATTCATACCCCCTCATAAGGAGCTCCTCACAGGTAGATGGTTCTGCAGTGGTTTATAAACCATTGCAGACCACAGGAACCTGCATATCTCACCTGCTTGTTTAGAAGGTGGTTGGAGGTGGAGCTGGATGTGGGATAAATCCTTAACTGATGTGTTTCTTCTCAGGAAAACAGTCTGCAAGGAGAAGTTACTTCCTTTGTAAATATTGATGTGCTGCTATTGGAACAAGCCATGGGAGGTAATACAGATGTGCTAGAAGTGCTGGAGGGGACAGGACAGAAAAAGCTGTTAAAAGCTGACTGGGAGCCTTGTTTTTGGATTATTTGGTGGGACAAGCAAACCTTTTCTTTGGCCATTTCATAGGGAGAAATGACTCTCAGAAAAATGGAAAGTAAGAGTCAGGAAAAACCTTTTTGCAGTTCTCTTTTTGCCCTCTATTTTTTTGACTCTACTCTTTGGTTTCAGCCCTTCAAAACTTCAAGTTTATTTTTATCCCCATCTGGGACTCCCTATGCAAAGCTGGTGACTTTTGCTTACTGGGGCCTTGCTCTTGTGTTCCTTCCTTTGGAAGCTCTGGAGCCTCTGTAGGAAATGCATGGTCCTTGTCTTGTGCATGGTTTATACATTTTTAGGTGCTGACACAGTATAATTAAAATGAGGAAGGTAGGGAAGGCATTTAGAAACAGTAATTACTGGTATGTCAGTAACAAAATTAGTGGGAAGTGAGTGTGAAAAGCTAAACCATCCTTCTGTGAGCAGCTTTAGGAGATGTCTGTGCCTATGGGCTTAAAATGTTGTGTTTGAGCTGCAGGACCACAAAGGTACCTGTGGCTGCCACTAATGATGAAGTCTCTTACTCTCAGTGAGGGGATTAGCTGACCTTTCCTTTGCATATGAAATACTCATAAATTAATTGATCACACATTGATATGCTGGTGCTTATCACGGAAGCCCAGTGTGGGTGGTTGCATCACAAGAGGTGTGGGCCATGAAAGCATCTGTGAAGGTCTGCCCTGGGCTCCCAGCACAGGAGCCCTTCAGCTCTGCTGAATATGGATGAGCCTCACTTGCTTTTTGGCCCTGAGCCTGCAGGGCTGTTTGAGTGTTTTTGGCAGAACTTGGTTTTCCAGGATCAAAGAAAGCTGAGCCAAAGCTCAGCTCTGCTCTGGGTGCTGGTCCTGCAGCGCTGCAAAAGAAAACAAATAATACTCAGTTTGCTTTCAGGCTCTACAAACCTGCCTGTTGTAGCTGAGTTCAAAATCAGTTTATAGTCAAGTAGAGCAGGAAAATAAGAGAAGGTTTTTTTGCCTTTTGTCATTGTTTGTTATTTTTTTTAAGGAAGATGTACATTGTCTACTTGGTTTTCTTTCTTCTTTTTTTTGTCTTGGTTTTTGGTTTTTTTTGTTTGTTTGTTTGTTTTTTTGTTCAAATGGAGCTGCTTGGATCTCTGTCAGGTGTGTCAAGATAAGCACATAGGTAGTTACTGTGCCCTGATCATTCAGCTCTGGCAATCAAATCTTCAAAACTATTTTGATTTCAAAAATGCTTCCAACCAGTGTTAGTAAACTAAATATTTAAATAACTTAGATTTAAAAAAGATTTGTAAGTACATAAAATGCTCCGCAAAAGCTACGTACTTTGAATTTTGAAGTGAATTTAAGTGCTGACTGCCACAATATTCCCACTACAGAGCAAGTCAAGCCTGTGTGCCTTGGGAGAAACTCTCCAGGCAGGTGAGCAGCATTCTGAGAAACAAGAGCTGCAAACACCTTCCAGTCCAAATTCTGATTGTGTGAAATCAAATTGGATGCTGAAGAGGCTTCAAACCCTGAGAAATGCCTGATCAGCATCAGAAAATCCTGGGAGCTGCAGCTCATTTTCCCTCTTTCTGCTGTTGGAACCAGGGCTGACATGAACTTTGTTTGCACTGAATGATCCAAAGGGAAATATTGGATTCTGACCCTGCAATGAGTTTTGCATGGGCTCATTACCATTTAGACAGATGGGATACATTAGAGTTTCCATTTCTTGTTTCACTGTAGTAATAAATGGCAGCTTTTTTAATAGTTTATGTTCATGAAACACTATAATTTTTATTACACTTCAGTGAGATTTGCAAGCTGCCATTGAAATGAAAACCAAAAAAAAAAAAGGCAAAAGAAGAGCAAGTGATTGTAAAGCCGAAAGAAGATTTTAACAATATTCAGCTCAGATTATCTAAGATAATGTTTAATTTTGCCATTTCCCTTTCCCTGTTCAGCAACTTCTCCCAGGAGCTTGTGCTGCTGCTTTGTCTTTGGGCTGTGTGCAAACCATCCAGGCTTTGCGTGTGAGGGCAGTGATATGTGCAAATGTTGGCATTCCAAAAGACATTCCGAGATTTCAGGTGGTCTCTCCTTTCCTGTGTCTTCCTCACCACCTGATCAATCCCCTTGTGCAGCCCTTGCATTTATGGTGAGGTGAGTGAGCTGCTGATCGTGTGGCACTGCAGTGTAAGGGCTGATTGCTCCATTGTGGTGCTGAGCACTCCTGAGCAGGGGGTTCCAGGCACACAGCAGAGCCTGCATCTCATCCCGACCTCCCCAGGGGCACATCAGCCCTGCTTTGTTCCCTGGGTTTGATTTAAACCTCTCTGCTCTGCACTAAAGGTGCAGCAGGAACAATAACTCCAGCAAAGCAGCTCATAAAGCTGAAGAGTATTGATCGGTGTCCTGTAGAATTAGGAATTACTGGCTTGGAGAACAGCTTGCTGCTCTGAGAATCCCTGCTTTGTCTTTGTGTACAGTGTTCAAGTTGTAAAGTCTTACCATGATAAATGACAGGTTCCTTCTACAGCTCCCTGCCAGGAGGATGCAGCCAGGGGTGGATCAGGCTCTGCTCCCAAATTACAAGACATAGAGCAAGAGCAAATGGCCTCAGGTTGCCCCAGGGGAGGTTTCTGTTGGATATTAGGAGAGATTTCTTCACTGACAGGGCAGTCAGGGGTTGGAACAGGCTGCCCAGGGCTGTGGTTGGATCATCCTGGGAACTCAGAAGCCATGTGGATGTGGCACTTGGGGACACAGGTGAGTCGGGGGTGAATGTGGCAGTGCTGCATTAACCGGTGCACTCAATGGTCTTGGAAGTCTTTTCCAGCAATTCTATGACTTATCCCAAGCCTCCATGGCTGGAAAAGTCAGACTATTTATTTCTACACTCTCTCAGTGGGCAGTTCCTGTCACAAATATCAGGTGTTGAGGAAGCTCTGCTGCCACTCGAGCGAGAGCTTTTGTGTCCTGGGCCCCTGTCACAGCTCCTGTGTTCCACTGGGGGTGGAAACCTGGGGGTTGGGTTTGGATATATTGTGTTTACATAGGTTCTAAATCCACAGCATATTGCAATGAATGATAAAAAGCATCTTCAGATGCTCCAGAAAAGCTCTCTGAAGAGGTAACAGTAATTATTACATTACACAAGTTAATACATGGACTGTAAGAAGCAGTTTTAATAAAAAAAAAAAAAAAAGAAAAAAAGGAGGAATTCTTTTTCCACTTCTGCTTCATACAGAGCATTCCTTTGCAACAGGGTCCTGGTTATAGGATATTACAATAAAATACACATTTTCTATTTGGCAGCAGTGTATGGGTCACTTTGGAAACCCCTGTAAGCTTTTGCTTTTGCGAGTTTAAGGTGAATAAAAGCAAGTAAATGAAAAGATGAAGACCAAGGCTGCTTTAAAGCTTGTTACTGATTTGCAATGGTCATTTTGAGACAGTTGGAAATGGACTTACTAAAAAACCCAGAACAGTCACCTTCTCCCCTGCTCATCCAAAAATTGGCCATTTTGTCCATTTAAGAGCGAAGCTCAATCTCAAGCAGTGAGAGCAGGAATTGAGAGTGGAATGGAGCAAGACAAAATGTCCACTATTAGGCTAAAGATGTGAGTACCTAAAATGGGAGAAGAGAAATTTAAAGTGACATTAATGCATTCTTGCTTTGAAATGTGGGGCATTCTGTTATGTGTGAATGGTGGGAAATTTGATGTGTTCTTTTGGCCTGTGGAAATAGGACTGGTGAAGAAATATGCATTTATGTCTGAATATTTAGATCTTTTTTAACCCTTTTACTCCTTAAACTCTTGTTGGAGATTTATCTGGAGACAAAGGGCATGTGTCCTCAGTGGGAAATAATCAAACTGTCTGACAGAAATGTTTTCAGTCCAATGGTTGAATGGACCGTGATTAAGTTGATCCCCTATGGATGGAAAGCTTTATGGCCTTTTATATGCTGGAAATAAATCCAGCCTTTTCCAAAAGCGTGTATTTAGTGTGCCACTATGAATGTATCAAATAGTAAATATAATGTGCTATTCATGTGAGAAATAGTTGGGGGAATGTGTTCCTTGGAGCCCTTGGCACTTAACACAATTTAGGAGGTACTGTTTGGGAGTGAAATTTACTGCTAAGGGAACAAGTAATTATGAAGGTCTGCTATGACTGAAAATATTACAAATTTTGTTGCTTTTTGCCATGGCAATTTGTACTTGTGGTTTTCTCCTAAACAACTTGAGCAGTTTTGTGCTTTTCTTTTTTTTCAAAGTTGTACTCCAAAACCAGAGACGCTGCCAGGAGACCCAATTGGGCTCTTCCAGAATCTGAAGTAGCCTACAAGGAAAAGGGAGAGAGATTTTTTACAGGGGCCTGGAGGGACAGGACACAGGGAATGGATTCCCACTGCCAGAGGGCAGGGATGAATGGGATATTGGGAAGGAATTGTTCCCTGTGAGGGAGGGCAGGCCCTGGCACAGGGTGCCCAGAGAAGCTGTGGCTGCCCCTGGATCCCTGGCAGTGTCCAAGGCCAGGTTATATGAGGCTTGGAGCAACCTGGGATAATGAAAGGTGTCCCTGCCCATGGCACGGGGTGGGACTTGTTGGAACTTGGTGATTTTTAAGGTCCATTCCAACCCAAACCTTTCTATGATTCCACCCTGCTTCTTCTCTGAACTGACTGAGCACAGACCATGGCTGTTAAACGCTGTTGTTTGGCCCGGCTGTGGAAGCAGAATCCACCAGCAGCCTCCTGCTCTGGGACAGCTTTTATTCTGTGAAACTGGTCCCAGCTAAGGAGGATGCACAGAGATGTTTCCCAGTCCCTGGATGGAAATGATAATGGAGTTGCAGAACAGTAAATGACTTTTGGAGGACGTGAGGAAAGGCTGTGCATTGCCTTTCAGCTGGAGCTTGCAGTGGTGTTCCAGCTGCCTGGAAAAGCAGCTCTTTGGGGTCTCTTTGTAGCCCTATTAGAGGCTGCAGAAATGGCTTTTCTGGGAGTGCTGCAGGTGTCTGAGGAGTCCTCTTCAGTTCAGGCAGTAAATCAAGCCAGCCTGCAAAAACAAACCCAAACCTTGCTTATGTTGCACATTGCAGGGATGAGAGGTACAAGACTGGGGCTTTTCCCACAGCTCATTAACTGAAGGAGTGGTGACAGCAGTGGGGAAAGCCTTGAATTGTTGTCTGGAGGGATCCATGTGGAGAAACCTGGGATGATAATGATGCCATTACTTATAAATAATAGGTAATGCAGAGTCATACCAAGTTAAGCAGTGTCTGCAGGGGTTCCAGGCTGAGTTTTGGTGACAACTCTTGGTTTCAGTTTTATTTTACTTGCTGTAAGCCAGGTACATTTCTACCTTTGCCTGCAGTTGCTGAAAAATAGTTCTGATGTTTTGCCAGCTTGTATTTGTTGTCTCATTTCCCCATGTTGTGAATACTAATAATGAAGTTTTATGTTGCTTTCCGGCTTCTTTAATTTGACATGTGGGTGCTCATTGTGGAAAGTTAAATATTTGGCATCAAGTGGGATTTGCAGTGATCTTAAAGCATTTTCATCGTATAATCATCACTGATAAATTTCTCTGAGCACCCTGTGCAAGTCTTTCTAAGTTCTGTGAATGCTGAAGCCTCTGAGGATCTGGATGTTGATGGTCTCAAATAAGGGCCAAAAATCCCTCAGAAGTGCAATATGTTACAATCCATTGTATCACATCTCACAATGTCATATATCTGCATTTATTCTGTGAATGACACATTTTACCAGAAAAGGTTATTCAAGGCCTCCAAATCACTTTCTGAACAGCATTTTTGCATGCATTTGCATTTAATGTCTCTAATCTCTGGTACAGCAGAAATCATGTTACATTTTCTGTGGATGATGGCAGGGGTTTTATTCCCTTGGATCCCTCTCCCATTTTTCTCTTGTCAACATGCTTACTTTATCAGAACAAGAAGACAAATATATTACAGAGTTAGAGCATTTAAAACAGGATAATTTTATGCCTGTGTTTCCTCAAGCACTTGTTCATGTGCTTGGAAATGATCTTGGACAATGGTTTATGGTGCAATGTACCCTAAACTGGAGTTGTTTCTCCTACACAGAAAGACAGTAACACCAAGAATCTCTAATCCATAAGGGAATTTTTTTTTTTTAAAACCAAGATGTTTCTCAGAGGTAATAACCCCTTGTCAGAGGAAATTTAAGCTGAAATGTGTTCTAATGGTTGTGAAAATAGTGATGACTAATTATGAAAGTCTGCTAACATTGAAAATATTACAAATTTTGTTGCTTTTTTGCCATGGCAATTTGTAATTAGGGTTTTCTCTTAAACACCTTGAGCAGTTCAGTGCTTTTCTGTTTGTAGTTTTGGGGGGTTTTTGTGTGTGTGTGTTTTTTCTGGTTTTTTTTTCTTCTCTAATCCATAAGGGATTTTTTTTTTTTAAGCTGAGATGTTTTACAGAGGTAAAAACCTCCTGTCAGAGGAAATTTAAGCTGAAATAATGGTCCTAATGGTTGTGAAAATTGTGGTGACCGATGGGTACCTTGAGACAAGGTAATTATTGAGAAACCAAGGCAGCATCATCATCTTTTGTGCTATAAAATAAAGTTTGTTCCCATTTTCCTCTCCTTTTGCAATATAGCAACCCCCCATCCAAAATCCAGCACAGTTGTCCTACTTTGGGCTCCTGGAACACGTGAGGAGTGTTCTCCTCCATCCTCCAGAATGTGTTTGGGGGCAGCCAGGGAGGAGCTGGAGTGGGATGGAAGGAACTGGAGCAGAATGGAGAGTGCTGGAGTGGGATGGAAGGCGCTGGAGATGGGATGGAAGGTGGTGGAGATGGGATGGAAGGTACTGGAATGGGATGGAAGGTGGTGGAGTGGGATGGAAGGTGCTGGAGAAGGAATGGAAGGTGGTGGAGATGGGATGGAAGGTACTGGAATGGGATGGAAGGTGGTGGAGTGGGATGGAAGGTGCTGGAGAAGGAATGGAAGGTGATGGAGATGGAATGGAAGGTGCTGGAATAGGATGGAGGGTGGTGGAGCGGGATGGAAGGTGCTGGAGCTACCCTGCTCCTGCATTCCAGGGCTCAGGGGGCTGGGAGCAGCTCCAGGGCTGCCAGGAGCTGTCAGTGGCAGCTGCTGGGTCCCCAGAGGGAGATCCTGGCAGTGCCACCGCCGCAGGAAGAGCGGGGATGTCACGGTAGGGCCTGGCCAGGAGAGCCCAGTTTATCCAGGCAGAGCTTTTCTGGATCTGTGTGTGGGTGGCTTCCTGCTGGAGCCTGAAGAGCTGTCAGTGCTGCCTTTTTGTGACAATGGTGTGGGGGAAAGCTGTGCAGCAGAGCTAAGGAATGGTTTAAAATACTTCTTCACACGGTGCTGAGAGAGCCCTGCTTTGCCTTTGGAAAGGTTTTGATCACCTGATTTGTAAGGAGAGGGTTTGGTGCTGTGCTCCAGGGAATTCTTTAATTACAATCTTGCAGGGAATAGTTTGATGCAACTTAAAATCCCAGTAAATAAACAGTATTCTTCCAAACAGCTCCCGTAAGCATTTTTTCATAGGCCCATCCACTGAAGGTAAAAGGAATAGTTTAGGAATGGAGTTACCTGTCAACCACTAGGAAGCTTTTTCACTGGCATCTCATTATATTTAAATTGATAGAATGTCCTTTTTTTTTTAATCAAAAGATTTCGCCTTGAATCACTTCTGGATGTGCCATGGAAAAAATTTCAGTATATTATTTAATCAAAGAAAATTTAAATTAACTTTTTTTTTTAAACTTGTGTGACTAACTGGACTATACTGGCCAGATACCTTGCAATAGTTCAAGTTGTAACATGTGTAATTGATAACAATTTGTAACGAGTAATTAATGTGTGTGCTTACTATAAGTGATGGGGAAAACATCTGTCACAACAAGATTGAACTTAGTTTGGGAAAATGTTGGAAAGCATCTTTGCATAGCTCACCTAACCTGGAAGTGCTGTCACCATACTTTGCTAGTGCTTTGGAATACCTTAATAGAGAAAATGAATAAATTTGCAGGTAAAACTTTGTCAGAAAAGCAGCTCAACCACAGCTGTGTGACCGGGGAGGTGTTAAACCCTCTCTCAAATCCAGGATGTTAGGATGCACTTGTACCCACCCCTCCAAGAAGGGATATGGATACAATGAAAAGCAGGAGCGTTAAAGCCTCGTGGGAAATGCTGGGGATGCTGCTCGTTCTCTGAATTCCCAGTGAGGTGCTCGTGGCTGTGGTTGGGATCTGCCTGGCTGGCAAACTGCTGGAATCTGTGCTTTAGAGCTTTCTCCTGTGAGAGGGTGTTCAGCTGAGCTGCAGCTCAGCCCTCGCCCATGGATGTGACCTTTCCACTGCAGGATGCACGCTCTGCTACCCAGCAAAATGAGATGGGAACACAACCAGAGCCCTTTTCCTCTTTGGACTTGGCTCAAAGTGAACACACGTCTTTCTCTGGTGCTTGAGGGAGATTTTCTCTTGAATGAAGTTATTTCCCTGTGTACATCACCTGAGAATGCTCCTGGTGATGAAGGAGCAAAAAGAAGCACAAAAAAAAAGAAAATTCCTGTCATTTTTTAATACCTGAGAAAGTGACAGCACAGCCCCAACTCCCTGTTGGCACAGCCCATGCAGTTGGAATGTGAACTCGTGCTGGAACAGCCAGCAGAGCAGGAGTTGAAACCTCTTTCTCTGCATTCTGAAAAGGTTAACAACCTCTCCACACACTCTGGGGTTAATTTAAGGCTGATTCATCTTTCTCACATGAAGCCTTGCAGCTCTGCAAGCTTTTGAGATCTGGCCAAGTTCAGCACCTAAGCAAACTCGGAACTGTGGTGTTAAAGTCAGTGCAGTCCTTTTTACCAGAAAAATGTTGTGGGAGTTTTCCTTCCTGTGCACATGGCAGCATTCCTTTGTTGCAGTGTCACACATGTTTTTACAGTAAATTGTAGGTAACCCAGACTTTCAATACATAATTTGTTTTTTTTTCTTGAGAGGGGACATTAGTGATGTATTGCTCAGCAAATCTTTGAAGCTCCTGAAATGGACTTTGATCAGCATCATTCAGGGAGGGGTAACTTCTTTCCCCCTCATTAATTCTCTTAAATGTGGATTTTAATGAAAAACCTTGAAAAATGCTTTTGGCTTTCTTTTTTCCCTATTCCCTTCAGTCGGTCATTTATATTCTGCACAGACTAGAATAGCACTGTGAGGGGAGCACTTAAATAAGGAGAAGATATTTGTCATCTGTCACACTCTGAAATTAAACTTTTGATATCGAGTTATTGCCTTAGAAATAACTTAAAAAAATTTACATGCAGAGAAAAGTACATGGTGGGGGAAGCTGTTGAACCAGTTATTGCATAACACCGTGTTAAATCCTCTGTCACCGAGCAGCCTTTAAAAATATTTCCTCCTGAATAAATTAAAAAAAAATACATTCATACAATACACATTTCTGTGACCACTTACGTGGATTTTTTTTTTTTCTATTAACAAAATCACAGAGAGGAGGCTGAGATTTCCAGAGCTGCTGCAGAGATTTCTAGTTAGAAATTGATATCGAGTTTTGTTCAGTGCTTTGAAAATTCTTGTAGTACATTTGCATATATTAAAAAGAGAATGGGGCCGTGTTCATTAGACAGTTGAGGAATTAAAGCTCATCAGTACCAGTGGCAAGTGGTGCAGGAAGGAAGTTGGGAGGAATATTTGCTATTTCATAATGGCTACAGTGGAAAGAGAATTTGGACCCTGGCATGATCCTTCTGCTTTGTGGGGAGGTGTTGAAGGATTATAAATGAGATGAAACAGCTTCTCCACAGGGCTGGGATAATGGAACTGTTCCTGCCTGGTGAGTTTAAGACCACTGAGGGAGAATGATGGACTCCTCCTTTCCAGAGCCAGTTTTATTTTCAAAAGCTGCCTAAAAGCAACTACCTGTTGGTGGCTCTGCTCACTAAACCTGTCATTTACTGGGACAAGCAGACAACTTGTGTTTTGGGCTAAATCAAGCTCTTTGCTTTGTGGTTTTGCTCACCCCCCATGGGGAGCCTCTGCTGTGGTGCTGGAGGCTCGGAGAGCGCAGCAATCCCATTTCCTGGGACTCTGCAGGGATGGGAATGAGGCATCAACGCTACCTGGAAATGCCAGAAAGGCAACACTTTGTTAGTTCTTGGCTCGTGCTTTCAGATATAGGAAAAGATGTGTTTTTTTCCTAATAACTGCCCCGTATTTCCAACGTGATTTATGTTTTTTCAGACTTTATAGGAGTTGAATCTGATTTCTTTTTGAACCAGTCTTTATGGGGTGTTTGTTGCACGGCTTTAAACCATCCAAAAAGTGTTATTGGATCACTGAACTGATCTCTGTGAGAAAACATTCACATATCTACATTGAAAACAGCTCTAAAGCTCTGTAACATCACATAGTTTTTATTATCTGAGGATTCTTCTAGCCTGGATAATCTTCTGGAATCAGAAAGTCAAATTATTAAAGGAATTGGTAATAACTGTAGTTTATGATGTGCTGGTAAATACAAACTCTGAAGGAGCTTGCAGATAAGCTGGGTCATAATTGTATCATATTATTTGATATTCAAGTTCTGCTGCAAATCCAACCCTATTTGTTATAAATGAAAGGGAATATTTAGAAAATATATGTCTGATATGACTGAGGGAAAGATATTACTGTGCCTTTTGAGCCACTGAATTTTCTTATAACCAAAACAATTTCAGGAGAACAAGAGTTTGATCTCCTGGGATATGAGCAGTGTGCAGGCAAATGAAGGTTGGACATCACCCACAGTCTTTTGAAATACATAGCTTTGATTCCAGCACTTAAAATCATAAATCCCTGTTCCATTATTTATTTTAAAGCTGAATTCCTCCAGGGAACAAAATGTTTATTGTCTGAAAGACCCTTACATGGTTGTTTTTTCTTGTTTTAAATCCATAATAGTTGGCCTTAGGATAAAATAGATAAACCAGCATGTCTTAAACCTCTAACCATACCAAAGACAGTGCAGATCAACATCTAAATCACACTGGACCTAAAGAAATTTGAACACCAGACTCATCTGGATCTATTGTATAGTTTGGGTAGAGTTGCTCATTCATGTATTTTAAGTTAAATTAACATACAGAATAGTTATTGCATTAAATACTTGAGGATTGAAGTCAGTGAAGTTTCTTAGGTGGTGAATGCCTTTTTTTATCATTCAAACTCTGTACTTTAAATACAAGGCAGAGAAATACAGAAATCAGGGGGAAAAACCCACCCAACAGAAAACCCCAAGCCAAAACCCAATCCCAAACCTTTTTTTGCCCCTTTCCTCCCTCAGAGTAACACTGTCATTGACCAAACCTCCCCAGAGGAGACCCCAGCACTTGGTGCTGTGTCAGTCAGGACTCCTGTGTGACAGAGGCACTGCCAGATGTGCTGGGACATTGCAAGAAACACTTTTATTTCAGCTCTGCTCCTCTCATTCCCACCAGCTCAGGACACTGATGAAAGGAGGGCATCAGTCAGCTCTGCACACTGAACACATGGGATGATTTTAAAGAATCATCCAGAACTTTTACAACCAAGCAGAAAAGCTGAGTTTTCTGTTTGGTGCCTACAACCCTTTGCTAGCTCCAAGAGCAACTCAAGGGATGTCACTTTTACTTTAATGTCAAGAATTTTGATAAAAGAAGCACCAGGTTTGCACATTTCCAAACCTGAGTGCTGTGGGTCACTGTGTTCAGCTCACATTTCCAGCAAGGTCTTGCTTAAGAGACGGAAGAACCTCTTTAGAGGAACATCTTTGACTCATTTGATAGAACAAGGGAAACCACCACATGCTGAATTCCAGCTCTCTGCCTGATGAGAGCTGACATTGGATGTGGCACAGCCACGGAGAGGCTCTGCTCCCTGTCTGTCTGTCTGTCTGTCTGACAAACAGAGCTGCCACGGTGGCTGTCAGGTTTGGTTTGGGATACTCTGATTACAGATCCTGAGATGCTGGGGAACTGTGGGGAGAATGAGATGCATTTCACACTGTGAGCTAAACTGGGACTAATACTGCACTTATGAAAGGTGGGAGCAGTTGAAGGTGCAGTGAGGTCTGTACCACTGTTGTAGGGGGATTTAGGGAAGACAAAGCCCTCAAAATGCCCAGTTAATTAAAAAAGCAGTGATTTCTCTTCCATGATGATGTATTATCCAAGTATCACTGTGGTTTCTCTCCTGCTGTACTCTCTCTGGCTCTCAAGTGTTGTGAGTCCATTTCTCCACCAGCTTGAATTGCAGCTGGACAGATCATTGTGGGCTTTTTGCTAATGCCACACTCATTCCATATCCAAACATTAGTGAACTTTGTCCTGGGATGCCAGAGCCAAGCAGAGCAGGGTTTCGAGGTCTCTCCCACTGCACAGAATGGAAGCATGGCTAGCAGGACATTTTCCTCATAGAGATGTCCTAACACAGCTGACTTTTATTTATCCCTGCTTCACCCAAAGCTCTGCCACCTTTTATATTAACAAAAGTGCTATGCTTGATTCAAAATCTCCATTCGTGCTAATTTCAATAAATTCAATTTGTTTTCTTTATCTTAAGAAATGGCACTGTATAGCAGCAGCACTTGAGGTCAATTAGAAAGTAGAAAGAAATTCAGTGGTGGTGCAGGGAGCTTGTTCCTGGAACTTGTTGTAAATTGAAAAGTACAAACAAATCTGAGTAGGTTTTAATTAAGAGCTACAGTTTTAGTTTTGGCTTTTTCAGTGTCATGCCAAACACTGATGCTCAGTAAAATTTAACAACACTGTAAAGATCTTATGGTGATCATTCTCAATATTTATATAAATATGTGTTGATGAACAACTGTTTTTCAGCTGGATCCTCATGAATTTGTGCATCAGGATAAGAATCTCTCATTTCAGCCTTTGCAAATCCTGTTTAAGGTATCTTTTGTGAGCTACAGGATAGTTTAGATTGGACCTTCAAGACCATCCAGTTCCAGCCCCTTGCCATGGGCAGGGACAGCTTCTTTGTCCACTGCCTGAAAAAGTATAAATCAAATAAAGGAAATAATGGAAAATCTTACCTATGTGACTGCAAGGGTGCACATACTGAGTAGTGGAAAATCCTGCAAGTGGAAAAGCTCTTTTTAGGTGTTGGAATAATTGTACGTTGCTCGAAACACGCCTCGAACAGTTTAAACAGTTATTAAAGAGTGTTGCCAGATTTTATCACTGCAGTCATGCATATAGATCAGTGATCCCTGAGCAGCACTGGGAAATGTGTGAATGAGGTGCACTTGCTAAAAATAGCCCTGCTGAGTGCTGCTCCTAATTGCCACGGAATCCTGGGGAAGTGATACCATTCCAGCAGCACAAAATTGACTTTAAACGATTAACTGCAGTGCTACACGTGGGTTTTGAAGACATGATAAAATATTTGTTAGACCTTGGTCATCAGCATTCAAAAAATAAAGCAAACCATCACCATTAGCTTAAATCTGGAGCTGTTGTAGCTCTGTTCTTGTCTCACTTGTAAGAAGTGGTGATGGGATCTGGTTGTGTGGGAACACCTGGTAGGGCTGCAGCTCTGGGCTGGAGGAGGCTGGAACTGCTCTGCCTTCCCTTGTAAACCACTCCAGCAGCCCCAAATGTAAAGAGAAGGATCTGTGAATTTGTTTTTAAAGAAAATAAAAAGTTCTCAGGCAGCAGCTGAGCATCCAAGAGCTGACTGACAGACAGAAAAATGATCCTTTCCTTTCCTTCCCCTTTTTGAACTGTAATACTTAATCAAATTTCCCTTGTGCCTTTGTATCTCAAACAGAACTTATTTTCTTTTTGATAGGAAATGGGTTTGTTGATGAGGACTCTGCCATTGCCACCTCTGTGACTCTCCCAGATTTTTGGGATATTGGATAAATGGGAGCTCATGTATTTCATTATAATTTCATCCTCTGTTTGGGAAGGTGAAACCTTTCCCTCATCAAAACCCATCTTAAAAATCAATAAGCTTCTTTTCTTTCTAGCAAATTCTTTGATTATCCATTTCTTCATGGTTATTCATATTTTTAGGCAGCTGCAGCAAATGACTGATTTGCAGGCACACTGAATTTCTGCTCCAGCAAGGGTTTAAGCTATTTAGGGAAACAAATGAAGCACAAACGTTTTTATTTAACTATAAATTTTGTATGACTTTAATTTTTTTTCATGAGTGACTGGCTTTCTTACATCAAACTCCTTCACAGGGAATTTCACAGCAATATGCAGTACCTTTGACAACTATAATTGTCTAAAACTCTGGGAAAGCCAGATGAAAGAATAAATAAATATTGATCTGGCCGAGGTTTAAGTAATCCCTGATTAAACTAATTAAAAGTAGCATTGATTACTCCTGGACTCTGGTTTTGTTGTCCTTTCCAGGCTGAAAATGTTGAGTCCTTATAGAGTCAGAGAAATATATTAAGAATACCGATGAGACATTTATTTTAATTTATCACCGCAGTGTTTGAGCACTTTTATGTTATCCTCTGAATTTATACTCAAAATCAATCTCACAGAAGCAAGACAGCTTTACTGCTGAGGCAAAGGGAGGCAGGAGGTTTGAGGACACACCTGCACTGCTGGGCACCAACAGTTTTTACAACTTAGATCTCCAAGAGTAGGTGCTGGAACTGGGGCTGAGTCAGGACTGAGCCAAGTGTTCCCATCCCTGACTGTGTCGAGTCCTGCTGGGAGTCCCCTTCTCACTCATTTGATTGACTTTGCACCATTTTCTTCCCCTCTGGTAGAGATGTTCTGACCTGCTCCAAAGCTCTGGCATTTGGGTATTTCCACCTCCTGTGTCTCCTTGTTTGCTGTTTGATTCCTGGAGTTATCTGCTGGTTTTTGGGACTGATACCCAACACATGAATTGCACTGTCAGCTCCTGGAGAGGATGGACTTGCTTTTTGCTCAGCTCCAGCACTGGGTGTGCAATTCAGAGTGAGAGGGCTCTGCTTTTTATCTGTTTTCATGTGCTCCCACAATGGGAAATCTCTGGAATAAATGTGCTAAGGAGATGTTGGTAACCCAGGTGGTGGAACAAGATGTTTGGCTTGGAACTCCTGTGAGCACTTCTGTCAGTCTGGGATGGGAGAGAGGTATTTTTATCACTTGTAGTGCTTACATGGCACTTCAATCAAGTGGTTTTTTTTTTTGTTTTTGGCCAGACTTCAATTTAATTCATGATGTGTCACCTCCCTAACTTTGGCTCTCAAAGGAATTGTGTTGCCCTTTTAATTTCTGGCTGAGCACTTGTGCAGCAGAACCCAGGGAATCCAGGAATCGCTTTTTGACTCTTAATAGCACAACATCCATTCCCTTTGTGCATCCCTCTGTGATGCTCCAAAGTGCTTTGAGGAGTTAGGAGAGAAATTGCTGCTGAATCTTTGTGTCCTGAAGCTCTTGGAGGGCTGGCACTGCTGTGTCCCTGCATAAATCCCCTGGTTTAGGAGCCATTCCCTGAGCAGTGAGGGGTTGTGTTTAATGAGAAGATTGCTCGTCGTGTTGTGTCTTGACAAACGTGCTGCACACAGGATTCTGTCTCTGCTGACTTAAAATCATCCCCAGAAGGGGTTGAAGTAGATTCTTTGTTGAAAATTTCATCCTGGCATTAGATTTGTGAACCTGTGTGATTGTTCTGATGTAATTCTCAGAGGAAATGTTTGTTTTTGTCTCCAAAAGGAAGGCAGGAGAACTTTCATGTGCCCTGATTCATGCATATATTTATTAAATAAATATTTTCCCTTCAAGATATTTGATTCTAAGAAAAACTGAGGTTATCAGTTCTGTTGAATACTCGTAGACCTGAATGCTACTACAAAATAATTATAAGTGGCAACAAGTGTGATAACTTTTGTGGGCATTGTTAGTTTGATTTTTCTGGAATTAGGCAATAATTAATGCTTCAGTTCTATTGGAAGGTGTGTTATATTTTATTTTTTTGAACATGTGTTAGACTTTATTTTTTTAAGACTTGCTTTTCTGTTATGGAATAACACAAAAGAGATGTGCTTAATGTTATTAATTGTGCAATAAACCCATTTGGATTTAAATGAAACCAGCTGCTTTTCAGTGGGTGAACTGCCTTTTTCTTTGATTTTGCATTCATGATTTAAATTTCCAAAATGTAAACTGGTTTTTTCTTTGTTTTCATCAGGTCTTGCCTGCTGTGACACAAAGAGCTCGTTGCCTGATGCACTATGCTCATGGTAAGCCTGATTTCCTCCTGTTATCCATGTCATCATTCCAGGGATTATTGTATTGAGGGGATATCGTGTTATTTTAACAGTTAATCATTTGAAATGATCATAAACACATGGACAAGAGTTTAGTCTTTGTTTTTTTCTGAATAAGTGACAAATCTCCAGTTTTCTATAACATCCGGTGCAAAATAAGTTTTAAGAACCTGTAAAGGACCAGATAATGGCCTCAAAATTTCACTGGTCACGGTCAAAACTGCAGCCAGGGCAGGATGGGGACAGTTTTGTAGTTTGAAGTATTCAGAATTGTCAGAATTCCTGACAGGTCCCCACATGAGGAGATCTTCAAACAGCAACACAAAAGGCCCAGCCTGGGTTGAGTGAATCCTGTTTTGTCCTGGCTCCAAATCCTCAGGCTCCTTTGCTCTGCTAAGGAATTCTCTGTAGCTGCCAACTTTTTGGCACTTCTTAAAATAACTCAGTTAAATATATTTCATAAACTCATTTTGTATAGGCAAAAGAAGCCCCTGTGCTGCTCCTCAGCAGCTCATGTTCCTTCTCTTTCCCTTCTCCTCCAAATATTAGCAAATCAGCCCTTTTATTATGACATGAAAATAAACCAGCTTTTGGGATTAGGCCCCACGTTTATAAAATGATTTCCTACTGTGTTCTGCTTTCTTTTTCTTGAGGGGTTAAGTAGCAAACACCTTCTGTATTTCTGGATTTACTGATACATATTTTTAAATTAATTATTTCCCCTCATTCTTTTCACTGGAAGTAGCTGAAATCCTCATGTGGTTCCACTGTTCTTTTTTTTTTTTTCCCCCCCATTTTTATTTTTTTTGCCTCCTAAGTTCTCCCTTACCTGCCACAGGATGTTTGAGCTGCTTGATGACCTCCACCTCTGAGAGCAGAAGTTAATAAACAGCTTTCCCTCGCTCATGGGATTAGGGATGTCAGAGGAGTGGCTGAGGCTTTAAGGGACACAGATTTTTAATCTCCTTGCCTAGTTCACCTCAGCCGAGTCAGGCATTGGAAATCTGCCTTATGAAGCTGTCAGGGTAATCAATAGACACGTCCAGCTGAGCTTCCTGGCGTTTCTGAGGCTCATGAATGTGCTGCAGCTTCCTGGGGGAAAGTCTTCGATCCTAGGGATGATATCCATTGCTGTTTCAATAATCACCCCCACTTCCCAGGGAATCCTTGGGCTTGCAGGGTCTCCAGAACCTCCTGGTGAAGGGTTTGGGCATCTTTGAGATGGTGACAAGGACGAACCCTTGCTCAGTTGCACATCACATTTTCAGTTGAACGTCACATTTAATTACTCAGCACTCTGCAGTGAGGGATGATTCAAGAACAAAAGCTTAACATCTGTCAGGTCTTTTAATGCCAATATTTCTGTACTTCCTCTTTTTTTCTTTTTTTTTTTTCTTTTTTTGGTTTTTTTTTGGGGTGTTTTTGGTGGGTTTTTTTGGTGTTTTTTTCTACACTTTTCTGACATTCTAGAAGGTTTTCCATGTAATGCATGACTTCTTCCCCCCAGTCTCCTGTACAACATTGTGATATTTGGAGCAGTTCTGCAGATGCTTGCTGGAGGTTTGGAAAGGCTGTGAGGATCTTAGCACTGACTCTGAATTTAATTAATCTGGGAGCCCCAGAGACACAGTTAATGGCTCCATCAATAACTTCACTTTCTCACATTCTCAGGTCTGATATGTTAGACCAATATTTTGAGGTAGGATAGGAGTGTCCTTCGTTTTGGGGTCCATCTAGCAGGGATCCCCTGCAAGCTCTGCAGATGTTCTCTGAAGCTTCTGAATTCTCCTTGTCACAGTTACTGCAGAAGGCCCCAAGCTTGGCATTGCTCAGCTAAAATATTTTTTACACCAAATACAATAAACCGTTGTCATCTCAAGGGCTTACAGTTAAATTTTACTAATGCAAATTGCTTTTGAGTCAGGCTTGTATAATTCTGACAGTATTATTGTTTGTCTTTTAAAAATACGTTTTATCAAGGCTAGCACAAAGCCCCAGATGAATTGAACTATAGCTTTTTCTGATTTTGATGGAAAAAACCACATTTCATGATGTTCAGTCTTTCTGTAATGATTTTGAGAGGGAGAAAATTATGATTAAAACAGAATATTAAAAATTCTGTCCACAAAATAATTTGTGAAAAGGAATTGCAAATCTAGTGGCAAAAAAAATCTTTATATCCAGATAAAACTGCTTGGGGCTTCCTTTTTTTCCTAATTTATATTCACAATAATAAACGAGGATGAAGTAGTGATCAGAGAGATCAATTTAAACTATCATTATGATTGGTTTTAAATCAGTTACAAGTTCATATTTTTGAAAATACTGCAGCACAAGTTTTGTATTTGGATGCTATTGGCAAAGAGTTCTGTCCTGTGTGAAGAACTGGTGCAAATAGAAATGGCTTTTCAGGGAGTCGGGGGTAAAAACACATCATAAACACACAGTTAATCTTTTATTATCTAACAGACAATAAAATAATAATCAGATCACTCTAGGTGATGCTGAACTTTTGAAAATAGCTTTATCAGGCTGCAGCTTGCAGTGTGGTGCAAACCCACAGCGCTTTCTTTGTGCAGTCCCTGGTCTCTTTGCAGATCCCTGTGGCACCCTGAACTGGGGCTGGCACTGCCATTCCCCTCCTGGTGCGTGGCTGATCTGATGAATGTGCTGTGGGGACTGCGATGGCTTTGCCTCGTTTGTCATCTTCTGTCTTCTGTAAATTTTTATTAGAATTTTCTTGCAGAATGCAGTTTATGGTGCTGAATACAGAGGGAATAAAGCATTGGTGAGGCAGGAGTGGCTCCTCTGCTGCATATTCCCCTTGCTGTGTCCCTTCCTGGAACCCCAGGAAAGCTTCTTGTGGCAGGAAGGGGCTCAGAGTTGACCTTTGAGAAATGCTGTTTATAAATAAGAGTTGTTGAACTTCTGCAGAGATGGGGCTTTGGATTGCAGGTGTTCATAATTAGATTAATTTACAAAGGAGATCAAGCCAATGAAGGAGGCATGGAAAACTGATGGAGGGCTTATCAAATTAGCTAAGTAGAGCAATTAATCAGACAGGCCTTAACTGTTTGGTTTCTATTTTTTAATTATCATCTGGAGCAGCTTGCTTTCAGCCTGCATTAAAGAAGGCACTGAGTGCAAGGCTGTGGTTGGGGACACATTTCCCTCCTTGTCCCCTTGTCACCTCCATGTCTTGGGGAGTGTCAGCACTCTAGCACCACTCAGGGACCCACTGGCATTCCCAAGACACAGAGCAGGCTCCTGAAAATGAAATTTGAAGAAGGTGTTTAGCATTCTCTGTGAAAATTCCAACAAAAAAGTGCCAACACTGGACATGGAATTTTGTCTAAACAGTAACTTGTCAGTCAAAGTGATCAACAGGCAGCTCCTCAGGAACTTCTGGTTGCAGTAGGGTAACAATTATCTTTGAGGTATTTAAATGCACCTTAGAATGATGGTTTTAACAAATTGCTTTTTATTTCTAATCGAGTTCATTCAGTTTGGGGAGTGTTACACATACTGATACAAATGTTTTGCTTTTGTGACTCCATTTGTAAATGATCAGGTATTTTCAGATGGACTTTTCCTGCCCTTCACTGCAGGAATAAAAAGAAGGTTCCATAAGATTATAACAAGAATAGTTTTCCTCATTTCATTTCACAAGAAACCTCTCTGGGAGCTGTCAGGTTTGGCCCTGAGAAATTGGCCTGAGGCCCCATAACGTTGACATGGAATTGGAACCAGAGATCTCTCTGCAGACAGGACCCTACCACTTCCCTTTTCCTTCTATTCAAGAGGTCAAATAATTTATTTCCCGCATCCACAATGGATCCTAAAGCACATCAGAAAATGGGGAAGAATGGAAGTTAGCACTTCTTCCTCCAAAGCTGAAGAAAAATGATCTGATGAGAACAAGACCTTCCTTCAGATCTCTCTAAATACTGAACTGCCTCTTGTGTAGAGCTTAAATATAGATTTAAGATCATTCCTGGTGCCTTCCTTTGAAAAATACCCAATGAACATTTTGGCACATTGGCTTTGGGCATTTATATTAAGGAATCTTATCACAACTTAAAATGCTGCTATAAAACGGGTTTCTCCTCTCTGTAAGTCCTCAGCCATTTTATCTTAAATATCCAGAAATGAAAATCTTAACCAGGGTTATCAGCTTGGGTCAAGCTTTGAAATCCCTTTTAAACATTCTGAGGGACATTTTTGATGCCCTTAACACTGAATGCTTCAAACCCCAAAATGTCCTGTGCTTAAGAGTTCTTTTGAAAACTGCAGAATCCTTGAACAGCTGGAGATTAAGAGGAGGTTTTTGGGTGCCTATTTCAGGATTTTTTGTAGATTGATCATCATGTTTGCCTTAGGAAGATAAAGGATAGATCTAAAAGCTTATGCCTGAGATGTGTAAACTGCATTTTTTTAATGTCTATGGAAAAGTAGTCTCTGATTTTTCTGATGAATTTCTGTCTCTTGCCTTGCTTTTTGAATCGCTGAAAATAAGATACAGCTTCAGTTTTAAGCAATATGGGAAACTGCTAAAAAGCCTGTAAATAGGAGTAATTAACACCCACCTCCAATGTTTCCTTTTTCTCCTTGTTTAAATACAGGATTCCTAGGTCTGAAAGCATGTGAAAATAATTCAGACAACATCTATATGCTTTCAACGTGCTTGAATCCAATCAGTTATTCCTTGGGAAGGCTGGAGAGCTGTGCTAAACGTGATCTAAATTACTGTGGTAGTGATATAAACCCAGGAACTCTTTCATGTGTTTATTTGGAACCTCTGAACCAATCCAAGGTACCTGGCTGTGACTGATAAATGGATCAATAGAGAGGCAGGAATGATGGATGTGTTTTAAAGCTAAACACTGCTCCTGAAGCTTGTGCTTGTACAGAACCCTGACGTGCAAACTCGAGGAGGGGATTTTGCTTGAATTAGTTGGTTCTTTTATCTCTCTGTCAGACCTAAGCTGGCTCTTTCTCTCCTAAAATACAGTCTTTGTGACAAAATGCTTTTGTGGTGTTGGAATCAAGGTCTAAACCCACTAATAAGACATGATCTTAGTTAATAAACCATAAATAGTGGTGAGTTGGAAGCTCTGTTTGTGCATTCACAGACTGAGGGAGTTCAGTTCATTGTATCACTCTGTGAAAAATAAGCAGCATTTCTCAATGTGAGGATGGAGCAGCTTCCACAGCTCTGAGGCTGCACACATCAGGAGCCCTGAGAGCAGAGTTAAACACCTGGTAGGAGACGTCACTGAGAAATGGAGACACAAGCTCAGAAATGTCTGTTCTGTGACTGTGATGGTTTCACTCCTGGTGACATCAGCACTTACAGCTCTGATCCAAGGAGTTACCAGACCCTGAGCTGTGTGGGTGAGGGGCAGATCAGAGCCAGAGAATCACAGAATCACACAATCACCAGGTTGGAAGAGACCTTCAAGACCATTGAGTCCAGCCCATGCCCTGACACCTCCACTAAACCATGGCACCGAGTGCCACATCCAATCTTCCTTTCAACACATCCAGGAATGGTGACTCCACCACCTCCCCAAGCAGACAATTCCAGTATTTTGCCACTCTTTTGGTACAAAACTTTTCCCTAACATCCAGCCTAAATTTCCCCTGGCGCAGCTTAAGGCTGTGTCCTCTCATTCTGTCATTTGCTGTCTGGACAAAGAGACCAACCCCACCTGAGCACAGCCACCCTTCAGGGAGGTGTAGAGAGTGACAAGGTCACCTCTGAGTCTGCTTTTCTCTAGGCTGAACATCCCCAGCTCCCTCAGTGGTTCCTCACAGGGTTTGTGCTCCAAGCCCCCCACCAGCCTTGTTGCCTCCTCTGGATGAGCTCAGATGTCTCCACATCCTTCCTGAGCTGAGGGGCCCAGAACCGGGCACAGAGAGCAGCTCCCAGCAGGGTTTTTGGGAGAGGGGATGAGCAGAGCTCCCGGATGGAGCTGGGCTGTGCTGCTGCAGGTCTGGCCACAGGGGCTGGTGCCTCTTGTGGGTGAGAGGGGCTCTGTCAGCTCAGGACCTGCCCGTGGGGGGAATCAGGGGGGTGTCCTGCCCGTGACCCAACACGAGGCTTGTTTGGACAGCAGGCAGCTCTCAGCACAGTTAAGTGCTCTGGAACTATTGGATTCCTCCAATTCTTCCCCCTGGACATCTGAGGCAGCTCACTGACTGCAATTCCACAGGGCACTGTAGCTTTCTCTTTGATGCAGAAGGAGCCTGGTCATGAATTCCAAACTACTTCTGCCCTTTGAATTTTTTTCCCAATGATGTAATAAAGTGTTTAAAATATCAGCATGAAGAAAAGACTGGAGAGCCATAGGAACAGGGAGAGAAATCGTATTATACAATAATAATTACATTTATGATGTTCTTTTCATTTCACTGACTCTCTGTCTATGTCCCACTGGTGGCAATGTTCTTCTACCATTCCAAGTAGTAAAGCTGGAAAAGAGGTGATCCATTAATGGCAGTCAGGAGTTATAATCCTTCTGTCTCATTTCCCATAGCACATAAGCCATTATTTGCAATTTTGTTTAATGCTTGTAATATAAGTTTGATATAACTGTTTATTATCCCATGGTCTTGTACTTCTAAGCTTGTTTTCACCATAGTTTGTGTATCAAACAAAGGATGTATTTTGCTCAGGATGCTTAATCAAGGTCATTGTTAGTTTTGGTTTGGTAGTTGGGTTTTTTCTTCCCCATGAAATGCATTATTTTTCTTTGAGAACCTTGATGTTGTGCCGAAGTCAGTAAAAAGAAGGTGGAATAAAATCCCCTTTTTAAATGGTCTGAGGTTCACTGCATGAATACATCTATTTTAATTTTTTTTAACTTACTGTTTTCTATCAAGTAAGAATGCTTTTACATTTGCCTAAACACTGCATCAATATTTCCAGCAAAATAATTCTTTTCCTCAAATTTCCTATTTAATAAAATACAGCCTCTTTGAACTCCACAGACCTCACCATCTGTTACTCAATTTTCACTCCATAAAATTTTGCTGACATCTGTTTAATCAAATATATTTTTATAGTCATGGAGAAATTTAGTTCAATCTTGGTATTATCCTCTTCCTATATGCCAAACAGAAAATATGAAAATAATGAACAGGAACTTATGGGAGAGCAGAGGGAGGCATTAAAGTGGAGTCTGTTACCACTTAGGGCACCCTTGGACCTGGGAGCGACGTTCCCGATGGTCCTGAGCGTCTCTGCAGGCTCTGGAATTCGGTGTTCCCTCAGCTCCTGCTTTCTCCATTGTTTCCTCAGCTCCTACTTTCTCCAGGATTCCCTCAACTCCTGCTTTCTCCCAGGTTTCCTCAGCTTCTGCTTTCTCCAGCGTCCTCTCAGCTCCTGCTTTCTGCATTCTTCCCTCAGCCCCTGTTCTCTCCAGCCTTCCCTCAGCTCCTGCTTTCTCCATCATTGTCTCAGCTCCTGCTTTTTCCTGGGTTCCTCAGCTCCTGCTTTCTCCAGCCTTCCCTCAGCTCCTGCTTTTCCCAGCTTTTCCCAGCTTTGCCAAATCTGGCTGTTCCCATAGCTGGAGTATCGGAGCAGCTTCTGGGCTTGGAAAGCCAGGACTAATTTATCAGATTTTACCAGCACATCTTCATTCCATGCCCTGGCTGTCCCCATCCTTGTCCTTTCATCCTTTATCCTGGGAGGTAACTCCACCAGGAGCTGCTGGGACCCCTCTCCTGAGCAGGCAGGACACCCCTGTATGGAGCTAAGGGAGTCACACAGGGAGGGGAGGCAGATGCTCCTCTGGGATCCATCTCCGTGGGTTCTCCAGGGGTTCTGCTCTCTGGATTCATTGTTTTCCCATGAAACGTCATCGTGCTGAGGTTTCTGGGTGCTGTCACTGTCCCTGGAAGGGATGTTGTTGGTATGTGTGAGCTCTTCCTTTCAGCCTGGTTTTCCAAAGGAAACGAGGCGTCTGCAATTCCTGGCTGTCAATTCCAACCTGTCAATCTGTTGATCTGATTTTCTGTCAGGCTTGGTCAGGATTGTGCTCTGACAGACCCTTCCCATCTCCCATATGGCATTCAAAATGAACATATTTGTAAAACAATAATTTATAACATTTGATAACCAAATAGTTCCTGTTGGTTATCACCACTCTTTGCCAGTTGTCTTGGTTTGTTAAGGTACAAAATGTTGTACCACATACCCTGGATTTTGGAGAAGCTGCTGTTGCGGCTTTTCTCTTGTTTATTTTCTCTCTTGCTATTGGGGTTGGTGTTTAGACAACTTCCAGAATGATTGAGCTGTTTACTGCAGATTCATATTGTTTTGCTTGGAAACTGAATTGATATTTACAACTGAGTAATAAATTTAGAATATTGGTTTTTAATTGAATCTGCAGCAGAATATGCTGATTAACTTGAATTTAATGACGAAGAGCAATGCTCTTTGAATTTTCCATGGAAATCCCATTATCTGCACATGTAGTATTTATTAAATTGAATTAACTCATATTTTAAAATAATATTTTGTTCCCTCTCACAAAGAAGAAAGTCAAGTTGTTGATGTTGATTTTACTGATTAGGTGGACAAAATCAATTGTGATGAAACATGAGTATCATTTTGCAATACTTAGAGCCCTTCCCTAATTCTTTACCCTCCAAGACACTATTTATCTACCTTGAAGTTCTCTTTATTCAGGGTCATTTATTAAGGTATGCTTGAAAGAAAAACATCTGGAAGCATTCTTTGGTTTGTTTAAAACCTCCAGTTTATTTGGAAGGAAAACTTCTCAGCTGCTCTTTCCAAAGCCTTGAGAGCAAAGCGAAAGCAAAGCTGAGATGCCAATGTTTATTTCTTTGGGGTTTTCTGATGGCAGATTACAAGGAGGGGAGTTTGTTTTCTGGCCATTTTGCAGATTGTTTATGGTAATGAACATGCAGTATAAGTTTAAACTCAAATTATAAGCAGAAGAGGTTTTGGCTGGATGTTAAAATTTAAACACGCTCTTTGTTTTGTGGCCGATAAAATTAGATTGGCCTCGTATTTGCTTAGAATGAGATCAGCACGCTAAAGAAAACCTCTCTCTTAGCATGATCTATGTGTGCTGCTCGTTCAGAAAATATAAACGGAGGGAACTGGATTGATTTTGGATGCTTGTGTTGCCGTGAAGGTTTGGGAGGACTGGAAATGCAAACCCTGCAGTGCAGCAGTGCTTTCAGCCTCGGATGAGTATCTGAGTGTGGGATCACCTGGCAGCCCCACCCAAGCTCTGCTGCATGTCAGGGACACAAATTCCCCATATTTATTATTTTTTTTGCTCAACTCTATCTTTTGCTGGTATTTAGAACCAGAGAAATTAAACTGAACCATGACAGGAAAATCTGCTGGGCATCAGGTACAAACTCAGGCTGTCAACTGACAAAGAACCAGAGGAATAACATTTCCAAGAGTCTTGCTCCTGTCCCCAGCACAGGCACTTGGGAGGGTCCTGAATGTTTCTCCAGTGACAGAAGGGGTGGTGCAGGAGCGATTCCTGAGGTGCAGCTGTTCCCTCTCACCCTCAGCAGGTTCCTGCTGCTGCTGCTGCTGCTGCTGTTGGAGTCACCGAGGGAGAGCTCGGATGTGCTGCATTGCAGGTGCAGGAATTCAGTTCTGCTCCACTTCTGCTCTGCTCCAACTCCAGTTCACCCCGGTTCTTCCCTTCCAGTGTTCTACTCCCCTTCTTGCTCTATCCTAATTCCAGTTCTTGTTCTATTCTAAGATCACAGAGAAATCCTGGTGTTGTACCATGCTGGTAACCTTATACCTGGGGCAGGAGAAAATGGAATAAGAATCACAAGTTAAAATGGCTGATTTTGGGATTGTTTTTTTTTTTTTTTTTTTAATTTTTAAATTTTTAAAATTTTTTTTTCTTTTAGTTTGACAATAGAAGAAGCTGTCCTGTAGAAATTTTTAAAGAGTCAAATAGTGCAGCAATCCATAGATAGGAGAAGTCCAAGCAGAACAAGGAGCCCCTGGCACCATTCCTTGTCTAGATGATTCACAGTGGCACCAGGTGTTTATTCAGAGTTCCACAGTGAAGCTCTTTAAGATACTTTTAAGACAAGGTTCCTGGTATAGAGGACTTTTTGATGTGCTTTGAGGTAGGGACACATTGAATGTCACCAATTCTTGTGTTTCCAAAATGCCAGCTGAGCAGCATAAGCAGATAAGGGAAAACCAGGATATTTCAATAATAAACACTTGGATTTATTTTAGGAGAGTTTGAGAGAGATGGCAAACAAGCAGGAGGAACACCATGAACCAGCAATCCAGACTGGAAAAACTTTTGGCTTAGAGAGATAAATTCCCATTTCCTTAAGAATACAGGCTATCACAATGAGAGGATAAGATATATCATGAATTAAAACCTAATTAGAAATTAGAAATAAAGTGGGGAAATTAAATGGCCTATTACTAATGCTGCAAAAGTGCTTTTAGGATGCCCTGGGGAGCAAGGCTTTAATGATGATTTGTTAGTGAATTGCTGAACTTAAGAAAAAACTTCAAGTCGCACTGGGAATCTCTTCCTGCCACTGCAGAATTTTCCCTGGAACAATGCATTTTCAAGGATTTTGTTTTTAGATATTCAAAACAGACATTTTAGTAACTGTTTTTGTAATTTAACTCATCATTCCTGCTTTTGTTCTTGGCCAGTTTTTAAGCATGCCCTCTGCATTTTGTATTCATGTAACACATTTGTTTATTAAAGCCTATTTTCCCCGATTTTTTCTTAATTAAGAGACTTTTTCTGGATTTGGTGAGTTTGGGGTTAAAAATGTGTAACCATCTGCTCCCCATGGCATCCATACAGTGAAAGGATACATTCAGTGCCACACTGTGATGCGAGAAGTGAATTGCTGTGAGATATTCTTTCCTGGGTGCTACAGTCACTACAACTTCATTTTATTTTGGTTGTTGCTTTGCCATGACATCGGTGATCTCATTCTGGGCTTAGGTGGTAATTTGGCTTGACCTTCATCAGGCAGAGGGAAATGCCCTTGCACTGGTGGAATAGTTCAGTGCTGACCAAAGCCTGCACAAATGTTTCTGTGACACAGTGGAGCCCAAAGGTGGCACTCTGTGACTTCCTTAGGAGGCTCTTGGAATTGGATTTTTTGGGGGGAAAACAACAGCAATACAGCGCCAAAATTGTTGGCTGACAGAAAAGTGCTTTCTTCCCCACTCAAGTTTGAAAACAAAACCAGTGTCTGCATTTCCATGCTCCAAGGTTTCCCAGGTTCTGGAAGTGTCTTCAAACAGAGATAAGAACTGTAGGAGCGAGTCCAGGGGAAGCCACGATGTTGATAAGAGGGCTGGAGCACCTCCCCTACGGAGACAGGCTGGGAGAGTTGGGGCTGTTCAGTGTGGAGAAGAGAAGGTTGTGCAGACACCTCACAGCACCTTCCAGGGTCTGAAGGGGCTACAGGGAACCGGAAAGGGGCTCTTTGTCAGGAAATGGAGTGACAGGACAGGGAGTAATGGGTACAAACTGAAAGAGGGGAAATTTAGGCTGGATATTAGGATGAAATTCTTCCCTGTGAGGCCTTGGCACAGGGTGCCCAGGGAAGCTGTGGTTGCTCCTGGATCCCTGGCAGTGTCCAAGGCCAGGTTGGATGGGGCTTGGATCAGCTTGGGATGGTGGAAGGAGTCTGTGCCCATGGCAGGGGGTGGCACTTGATGGCCTTAAGATCCCTTCCATCCCAAACCATTCCATGATTCCAAGCAGAAAGAGAAGCTCTGAGCATGGTTTGTTTCCTCCTGATTCTCTGTTTATTGTCAGAGGTCCACGCTCAGGTGTCATTGGGGTGAATTCCACAGGGTGGCTGAGCCCTGTGCTGATACAATCTCCCCACAGAATAAATCAGGCCTGGCTCTCTTGTGGTGCTCTGACTTTGGAGTTTTAAAGAATTTGCAGAAGAAAACGGCTCATCCGCAGGAAGAAAGTAGCATTTAGTACTGTTTTTATTCAAGTTGGCAAATTTCACCTCAGAACGGCACATTGACCCTGCTGCATTTGCTCTGTTGGGCTGTTTGAAGAACCACATGAAAAACCAGGTAGAAAAAACATGGAGAGAGCATAAAGAAGATAAAAGAAAGCAAGAAATTAAAAAATCACCAAAACTGTCTCTGGACTTGGTGTATTACTAAAATATAAAAGTTTGCAGAATGGTCTCACATTTCTTTTGTTTAATTTTCCACCCCAACTTTGGCCGCAACTTTTTCTCCGATTTGACACAAATCACAGGGTAGTTTAAAACACAATAATTATTTTCAGAGGAGTTAACTTTTATGGAAAGATATTTCCAATTTTTATGTTTCACGGCTGATATTAAAACTTTGTGTTAAAAGTGAAGTTTAAAATATATGCAAAAAATATTGTGTCCTTTCTCTTTCTAAAGTTAATCCAAGGTAAAGTAAATGGAAAGTATTCACTTTACACTTAGGTGTGGAAGAGAATGGGAACAGTTTTATTTTTTTCTATAAGTAGTAACTTCATGGGATTATAATGTCATATTTCTTGATAATACATAAGTGCTTTTACTCCTACATGTACTTTCACAAAATGTAAATGTAGTGAGTCACAGTCAAAGTACAAAGGCACTGGGAGTTTGAAAGATTATTTTGCTTTATGCAGCAGAAACCATTATTTGGTATCAAGCCTCCAAACTTTTAAATCATCAAAGTTACAAAAGTATTGCAGTAATTATAGTAAATACTGTGAATAAGCTACTCAGTTGATACCTAAATTTAGTTTATGCAGAGAATTAATAGACATTTTTGTTTTACATTTGTAGAATAATTTTAATTAGAAGCAATTAAGTAAAATTACATTACTCCAAAGTAAATTGCTGCTTTCCAAATTCCGTTAAATCCCCTTATATTCCATTAGTATGTGAAAGCTTACAGTAATTAAAGTTTGACTTGTTTATATTCTATAGGAAGAGCTAGAAGGGAGTTCAGGGAACCTTTCCATGTGGAAGGGTTTTATCAGATTGCAGACTGCTCTGATTCCTCTGATTTGGAGTGTTTTTGCTCCAAAAGCATTTGGTACTGCCACTCTTGGAGCCAGGAGAGAGGATTAAATGGACAACTGCTGAAGCTCTGTTTCCAAGTCCTTGATGATGCTTCTGGTGGTGGTGCTGTCTCGGTGTTTTATGTGTCTGATATTTCAGCTGGAGCAAAAATCTGCACCAAAAAAGGCTCCTCAACATGGAAAGGTTCCTGCTGAAATTTTTACAGCGTGGTTATAGCACTGCCTCTGTTATGTCCCACATTCAATCCCTTCCTTTCCCATTACCGTTTTAGCAGCTTGCTTTTGCCATAAATACTTGTAGGAACAGCCCAGGGACAAAGCAGCCCCTCCAAAGCCTCTTCCTGTGCCTCGTGACTCAGCCACGCATCCTTAACAGAAAATCAGGCTTTTGTTCCGGAACAGAATCCGTGCACATGAACAATGGACATAAAATAGTAGGTGGGATACTTGGAATCCACTTTTATGGCCTGAACCATTGGAAAGAAATGAATTGGCTCTCCAAAAGCTGTGGAGAGGAGGAGGCAACTCCTGCTGCCAGGAGTAATTACAGCTCAAACAGGTCCTTGCCAGTCCCACAGGGAAGGGATCTGGCCCAAATGCCTTGGCCACCACTCTCAGGAGTGCAAGGAAGTGCTGTTTTGGCACATCTTGAATTGCATTTCCCTCTCCCCGAGTGGGGATTGGCAAACGAGCTTGTACATGGCAGGCCCTGAGATGAGCAACAGCATTTAATGCATGCTTCAACTTCTTTTTTGGATGAGTTTTCAAGGTTTTAGACACAAAAAATAGGTTTTCACGTGAAGAAGTTAGGTTTTTACTAATGGAATTGTCACTGCTGTGCTATCTTCTCCATCCTGAGGCAACAGACAAAATCAAATATATGTTCTTTTAAAAATACTCTCTGCAGATGCCTGCGTGGACCAGTAGTGGTGTTGAGATCCAAGTGCTGGGAGATCCAACCTGGAAAATGGATATTGCAAGTGTGATTGCAAATATCATTAAGCTGGCTTTAAAATTATGCTTTCAAAATCATTATTATGGTCCTCTTTTCATTTCATTTTTTTTCTTTTCTTCTTTACAATTCTTGAATACCCAAAGCCAAGAAAGAAAAGAAACAAAAGTATGAAGAAAAAACAACTAAGAAGAAACAAGCTTTTTTATTGTATGGAGTAAGGAACTTTGAGCTACATTTTGAGAGAAATCAGATGTTTTCTCATGTCTCCTTTTGCAGTCTCATAGTGGGTCGTGGTACCTTTCTTGGAGCTGATCCATGTGATATCTTTAAAATGAGTGGCAGTAAATTGTCAGCTGTCAAGTGCTCTTTAGTCTGTGACAGCTTTGGAAGTGTGGTCCTGAGGCCGCCTTCCTTTTCAGCCAGGATAACCTGCAAGAAGAGTGTGTAAAATGATAGTAAATTATCACATACCTGGGCTTTCTTTTGCTTCTATGTGTTCCTGAATTTTCCTTGGCTACTCTGTTCCAGACCGAACTCATATATATATATTATATATATATATATATATATGTATATGTATATGTATATTTATATGTATAATGTATATGTATATATATTTGTATGTATGTGTATATTTACATTTACATTTACATTTATATTTATTTATATTTATATTTATATTTATATTTATATTTATATTATATATTTATATTTATATTTCTTATACTTTGCCCCACCTGTTTTGCCATGTAATATGCTGCAACCAATACAGAGGAATTTTGAATTCTGAAAGCTGCTGATGTCCTCTGGTGTGATCATCATCTCTCTATTAAAAGAGAAATTTCTGACTAGCTGAAAACATGGCATTTAGTTCTTTATGTTCAGGCTGTGACAGGTCCACCAGCTATTTTATTTTAGTTTGGTTTTGAGGCTGGTAATTAAAATAAGTAAAATTCAGGTTTGATAGCTGATAGTAAATCTATTAAAGTATCTTTGAGGCAGGAGGCAGACATATTGAAGTGCTATGAGCAATGAAGGTATTTCTCAGTATAGAAATGGGTAAAAAAGAGCTGGTTTTGCATCATGTCCTAAAGAACATCCGTTTTTCCATGACAAACTTTGACTTAAGAAGATCCAAGTGGGGATGATGCTGTTGCAGGAATACCAGTGTGGAAGTTTGCTGTGGTTCCTTTTCCAGGTGAAATGAGCACCCACCTTCCTGACAGAAAAGCAAATTTCCCAGTCCAGGAACAGCAGCCAAATCTGCTGGGTATTTTTATGGTTGGTGCTACAATCCCCATAACTGGACATAAAAGTTCAGTAGTGGAAAAAATCTTCTTATTGTCCAGCAGTATTGAATATTCTCATTTATTTAATCTCAATATTATCCTGCAGTGTTGAATACTCTCATTTATTTAAGGAAATAGAGGTGTTGGGAATTTGCATCAGCCTCTGGTGATGCAGACTCACTACATTAAAGACAAAAAAGCTTCTCACCAGAGCTTTAAACAGCACTTCCCAATATTCTCTTTTTTCTGCCTCTTGGGAATGGTTTGTGCCAAGCTGCACAAGAGCAGCAGTTCCATTTATCTGCCCTCGCTATCAAGTACATGAAAAAGGAGGTTTATTCTTGGGACTGTAAATTCAGAAATCTTTCTAATGTGATTGTGGATGTCCTTTGTGTCATGTATTTCATGTACCTGAGTGCATTTTGATATTGTAGTGAAATCTGTTATATTTCAGGCTGTTAGAGAATTGAATGCTTATTTTAGTCACTTGACAGCAGTATTTTTTTCACCTACTAGCAGCTAAAAAGTCTATTGCTCAGGATTTATTCTTTGAAAATTATTTTCCTGTTCTTTAGCAAGAGAACATTTTCCATGGAAACTTAGACTTTCTTTCATAGCTCAAAGATTAGAACCAAAAAATACTCTTTTAAATTGATGACTTTTATTCTTACTACCTTTCTTCTTGTCAAGTTAAATGTGTAATGTATGAAATACAAGTAAAATTGAAAATCCCTAGATATGTTTTATTCCATATTACTTTCTGTTGCACTTGATGCATGTTACATAAAAGGACATTAAGCAGACTGTCTATATTCCCTTTCAAAGTGTGAAGAAAATGATGGTTAAGCACCTCTGCAAGTGAAAATTTCAGCAGCTTTTATGTACTGGAATTTAATGCCAACCTAATTACCTCTGTTTTGATAACATATAAACTAAGCACTGTAACATAAGGTATGGCAGACTAGCTAATAAGAGGGGGTTTTTTGTTTGTTTTCAATATTGAAATCTTCATAAGTTTGATAAAATTCCCTCTTTTATGTGAAATCATCTTAGGTTGGTGGTGCTGGTAATTCAGGTTAACTTCAACTTCCAACTCCCACCTTACTAGTGTTCAATTTTCATTTAATCAGAAAGGAAATAAAATCTGCATATCAAGCATCCATTTTTGTTCAAATGAAACCACTTCAGGCTTTTATAATTTGTTTAATAAGAAATAATTTTGTAAACTTAATCATGATGCTGCTGGAGCTTGTCCACCAGTGGCTGTCACAGCCCTGCCACCCAGACAGTGCTGAGCTGTCATGAGCTGAGGGTTTGTTTGAAAGAGGAAAAATCAGTGTGGTGCCCACTCCTCTGCTTAACAAGTGAGTAAGAAACACCTTCAATTTTCAATTTTTGGGCTTCTTTTGAATGCCCAGCAACAAGAGAACTTTAAATGAAGGAAAAAATTGGGGTTTTGGAGTCCTCAGTGAGCAGAACCTGGAGGTCCCAACTCTGCTGTGTCCTGGCACCTGCCCTGGGTGCCCAGGGGGAGCACAGACAGGGGTGAGGAGGTTCTGGTGTTTGCAGGAGTTTCTCTGATAGTTGAGCAGGTGGTTTCCCATTAACAATCACTTTTGTCAACAGCTCCTCATGTGCCAAGGGAACTCGACCGTGTCTGGAATCATTGCTGGGGAAATTCCAGCCACTACAAAATCGTTGTAATCAAAGTGTGTGATAGTGGCAATTGGAAACCAGAGACTTTTGGGGGAATTACAGGAAATTTGGGATGAGAGGCCTGTCTTCACTGTGAGGATGCTCATCCTGAGTCTCATCTTTCAGCATTTTCTTGACGACCTGTCCAGAATCCTTTCACTGTTTCCATCACTCTACCACCTGTGGTAGTTTCTGAAGAAGGATCCTCTGAACTAAAGGCTCCCTAACCTATTTCATAGTCAAGGTTATCCTTGAAGATTCTCCTTGTATTACTTTGTTAGACTTCAGCCAGGAACGTTCAAGGAAAAACCATTTCAGAATGATGGAGGGCAAATCTGTAAATAACCACAGACTTTATAAATCAAGGCACATCTTAGGTCAGTCAGAAAGATTTAGGGAAATGAGACAACCTGGTTTAAATTTTCTTTATGATGACACTACAGAACAGTCTGTAAGAATGGTACAAAATTGAGCTCCCAACAAAATAGAAGCTCACAAACTCACATTGTAGATTAGTCTGTGTTATTTTATACCTGTAATTACTGGCAACTTAATCTGTTGCACTGCTTGTAGATAAATACCTCTCTTTGATTTGTTCAGTCAGTGCTTGTCTCAATTGATGGTCTAATGAAATTCCAAGATAAAATGGTGCCTGATGCCTGTGGCAGGGAACTGGCTGTGGTGCAGGTTTTTTTATGTTCACATTTTGGAGAAAAAAAAAAGTCCTCCTACAATCAATCAGCATTTAAGGAGGCAGCTCAAGTTCCATTTTCCAAATTTCATCCAAATCCATGTAGATTTCTCAAGTCTATGGAAGCTGCAGTTATCTTCCTGAAAGGGAGAAATGCACTTAATTAGTTGATGATATTTTGATGTCTCTGATAAACAAACCACCCTGGTCACTTCTGGTTTTATGTGTAACTGGGGATGTGTGACTGTATATTTGTATTCTGTTTTTCTGTTAAGCACCTGGTGTCTTTTCAGAAATAACAGAGACATTAATACTTTCACTAAGCCTTTATATTCCATTATTTCAGGGTTTATAGGTGTGTATAACTGTGAATTTTAGTCTTCTTGGAGCTTGATTACTATCTTCACACTCCTGTGTAAGAATCACTCATGCAGTTCCATGCCTGCCCTGTCACAGGCAAACCTCCTTGGGAATGTTCTCACCCTGATTCTGGTGACCTCTTTTCTTTTAGGGAAGAGAGGAATGGAAGCTTTTCCCTTGAAGATCTATACATACAATGATTTATTTAATCCCTGCATTCCCTCAGCTGGCTCTTGAAATTGGAACTAAAGAGAAATCACAGAATGGTTTGGCTTGGAAGGATCTTAAAGCTCATCTCATTCCACATCTTACCATGGGCAGGGACACCTTCCACTATCCCAGGGTGCTCCAACCTGGCCTTGGGCACTGCCAGGGATCCAGGGGCAGCCACAGCTTCCCTGGGCACCCTCACAGGGGAGAAGTCTCAAAAAACCTAAAATCAATATTGTGCAAATGTTGTTCCTTCTACCCTGAGGTGCTGAGGGTTTGGGCAAGACTCGTGTTACTCAATGAACATTAACACTGGAGCAAACCAGCCCCTTCCTACTCAATTTAGTCACTAAACCACCGACAGCAAAACTAAAGAATCGCTCCCAAATTCCTTGGTTTAGGTTCCAATCTGAATTTAAAGTTGTGTGTAGGCAAGGTGGTGTGGATGCTTCCAGTGCCACTGTCCCCAAAATCTGTGTGCATTTTTATGTAACCACACAAAAAGAGCACATGTGCATGCACAAACACATGCAAAGAGAAATGGAGTGTGTGCTGGCAACTAGAAAATGATGACAAATGATGCTAAGAATTGTTAGCACTTTGTCCTTTCCAGCACTACGTGAGCTTGCTGAATTAGTATAGGTTGTTTTTTCCCCTTGAGTATTAAAGTATCTCAATTTAAAGGTGTCTGGTGCAGCTCAATTTGTTGAGGGGATGGTGTGTGAGAGTTTTTTTCCTTTTCAATGCCACTATTGATAAATATTCCCATGTGTCCATAGTGGTGGAAAGTAAGAAAACATTAAGTGACTTTAGACTAGTGACATTTTTACTGTATCATCACAATTTCAAGGAATCTGTGGGTCTCAATGGCAAATTATAAACTCCAGTCTGCATCAGAGAGTCTATTTTAATGTGCATCTCATCATTTCAGTGCACAGTATTTCAGTGTGCATCCCAGGACTGGCCCTGCTGCTGGATCATTACACAGTTTTTTTTGCCATCTCTGAGTTAGGGAAATCCTGACTGCTTGGTGAAGAAACTAATCCAGATAGGAATTCGTGATTAGGGATTAGCCAAAATGTTCTGGGTTTCACAGAAAAACGTATTTCCATTTTTTAGAGTGTGAGGAAGCTTTTTTGATCATAGAACTCTTTATGTTAGAATTCTGAAGGATCTTTTTTTTCTCGTACTGCTCTTCTGTCAGCACTGATGGATGATCAGGAAAGGAGAAGGAGAGCAGGAGAGGCTGGAGGAGCTCAGCTTGGCATCCAGAACATGGGCAGCACCAGGAAAAGCCTGTCAGCCTTTGTCTTCAACACTTCCCCCTTCCCTACTTTCTGAGGAGAAGGACAGTTGCTGATTTTTAAATTTTTTTTAAAAAGAATCTCCTGCTGAGATAATTTTTTCCCTCCCCTTGATGCTAGGCACAAACGATGCCTCTTTCTATCTTCAGCTCCCCATCTGTTAGCAGAAAGTGATGAGTCTGAGGAAAACTGCTCTGGAAAGTAGGGTAGCTTCCCTCACCAGGAGGTGCTGGGAGGGCTTGACAAGTTCCTTGTGACCATTTGCCTTCTTTGTCCTCCTTGCTAATAAACAGCAAATGGCTCTGCTTTAGCTCGTGCAAAGTATTTGTCTTTTAATTCCCTTTTCCTGGGCTTAAAATAAATCGAGTTTGTTGGGTTTTCTGTTGCATATGTATGATTTCTTGCTGAGTTTCCAAAGAGGAAGGAGCCTCGTGAAGAGAAGTGTTGAGAAGGTGATTCATTCCCAAAACCCAGATTCCTTCTCCTGACTCTGAGTGGGGGTAGGAGAGGGGAAAATGCAGTGAGGAGCTGAAGTGGCTGAGGAGGAGCTGCAAAGATTTGGCACTTGCTCCCCTTGGAAATATTCAGATCAAATCTCTTGGTGTCTCTGCATTCATCCCTTTCCCACCCCCCCACATTTCAATAATTGTTGAATCCTTGGGCCAGTTTGAATGTGTTTGGCAGGCAGGTAGAGACAGAAAACTGGCAGCTCCTGCCAGCAGGGAGAGCAGATGACCAGGCTGAGGAGAAAAAAAGCCCTAAGAAAAAGGCTGATGATCCCTGCTGAATACCAAAGAGCTGCTGGGGAATCAGATCTCCTGAGATGTCACTAATTTGGGAAGAAAGCTCCGTTTTAATCTTGCATACAATTAGACAGCAGAGAAGCCAGCAAGGCTTCATTAGCTCAGCCAGTCACAGGGGGGGTTTCTTGATTTCTTCCTCTCTCTCTTGTGTAACCACTCTCCATTCATGGTCCCTTCTCCGTGGCTTCTCATTACTGGCATTCTTGTCTGACTGAACTTTTAACTTAGCTTGACTTAATTCATTTGAACTCTTGGCTGCTGTTGCAGCAGAATGCAGAGCTGTATCCTCAGGAGCAGGAGCCATGGAAGGTCTGTAGCTTTCCTAATAATTAGAAAATCTTGACAGAATTGCAAATCAGAATTTTACTTATTTTTGCATTGAAAGCCTGGACCTTGTCTTGTATTCTCCTGTATCTTTTCTGATTCCAGATCTTCTGTTACCCTATCCATGGGCTCTGGAGTACACACCCACCTTTAGCTGCAAAAGCTTGTTTTCTGTACAAATTTGGATTCCTTTAATAATTCTAATAATTCTTTTGTCTCTCAGGGAGCATCTTTTTCTTCTTCTGTAGATTCCACTTAATGTTTTTTGATAATAATGAAAAAATGAAGCCTTGTTATTTTTCATTCTTTAACACAGGTACCTTGTAATTCTTTTGACGAACCTGATTTGATTTTGTTATGTATTTAAAAATTTTTAACCCCAATACACAGCTTAATTTAAAAAAACAAACCCAGAGGCTTTTATTTATGGATTAATTCTTTTTAATTAATTAAAGAAACAGAAAGCCATGTTTTTATATTCACATTTCTGACACACTGGCAGCAGCCACAAATCATCCATGTTTGGTGTGTGCTTTCCTTGTTGTATTTACACCATTATTTTCCTAGTGACAGGATGGCATTGCCTACATTTCTCTTAAATCCATTAAACAAACACCCAATTTCCTACTTATTGGTATCTTTTGACATCCAGACATTTTCCAGATTGCTTCATGCCATGGAGTTTGCAGGTTTGCTCACATGAGGGAAATGTCTGCTGCTTGACAAGCTGTTTGTCTTCATGTTGTTGCATCCTCAATTTCCTAAACTCTCCTGATGCTTTGCTTTCCATATTCTGGTTTGTTGTTTTGTCATGGTGTTTTATGAACATGGAAACGGTTGCCTGAAATATTTCTGAGTTTCCTACACAACTTTTTTATGGAATATAATCCTTCCTGGTATCCGATCTTGCTTGAATTTTAATTCTATTTAGCAGTTCACTCATAACAACTGTTAAGACATTGCAGTGATTTTAAAGAAGCTTTAGACATTTTACAGAGAGCTCTCTCTTGATTACCTTTCATGTACATTTAACATTTGTAAAATACATCCAGTTTAGGGGGGTTTTGCAGTGGAGACCCTGCACTGTGACAACTGATGGAGTTCAGCTACATCAGGTGCTGATCCCTGGTGTTTAGAATTAGAAATACAGGAATTTTTTGAAGTGGTAATCAGTGCTTATTTGGACCTAAATGCCACCAGAATCCAGTATTGGGCTCCTCAGGCCTATTGAAAGCCACGGGTGTTTGAATTCCTAAATGAGAACGTGCCTCTGCTTCTCCTGGCTGCATTTATAGGAATATCCTCCAGCTCAGTTTCACCTCTGCAGCAATTCTCTGTTCCTTGTTATCTGCTCAGATAATTTCAAACTCTGATGTGCTGGGTTTTTCAGCTCTGTGAATGCTGTTCCACCATCAGCCTGCTCACCAGGAGACCTCTTAGCAGGACATCAGCTGCCCTGGCAGGAGCTACCCAAGGCTTTATCCTCTTCTTTTATGGATTTCTGTGCTGTGTTTGGGCAGCAGCAGGTTTGTGAGACCCCTGGGATCATTTCCATTCAGGATCCTAAATACAGCCCTGAGGAAAAGCCTGGGATTGTGCTGAGATTGAATTGGGCACTCTGGGGACAAATCCCTGTGTCTGGCTGGCAGCTCTGCCCTGGGTTTCTTTCTGTGCTGGCAGACACAGACCTGATTTTTACACCACTTCTACCCTTGTTTTACATTTTCTTAGTTTGTGGTTTATTTCTCAGTGCTATAGAGTACAAAAGGTTTGGTTTATCAGGTACGAGGATGTGAGACTTAATCTGGTTTCCGGTCTTTAAATGTATTTTGATATATTGTTTAGAACAGTCTTCTGGGAGTGGGATATTCACCTACCAGACAGGCTTGGGGTCATGTGAGGTTCTCACTGCCTTTTGTTATGCTTTTCATCATTTCCCTCCAACTTTGTCACCTATGTCCCAAAGCCAACTTGCAGCAACCCTGTGCTCCACTTACATAAACTTTGTTTTTATATTTAATGAAACTTGACTTCCTGCCCAGAGATAAATCTTTGATGCACTCCGACCTGCCTCCATTTCTATTACCTGTGTCTGTAAAATCATTGTCTAATAGTAGGAAATAAAGAAGAAAATCCTTGTTGAGAATATTTGCTCAGTGAGCAGGGAAATCACTTTTGACAGCCAGAATATGCATTGGACCTGAAGGCAAACAAACAAAAAAAAAGTTGAGTCTATACAGGAGGGCTTTTCCTTTCTTCCCAGTACTGTAAGGGAGGTCGATGGGGGAAAGGACAGATGAAAAACACAATTAGATGGCAAGATGCTTTACATGGCCTAAAGCACATGTGAGCTTCACTCATAAGAAATAGTCAATTTAATTTTGTTTATAGAAAGCCAGGCATGGGAGAGATAATGAATCCATACAGTGGCCAAAGGAAATTTCTGTGTCTAATCCTGCCTGGTAATTGGTTTCCTTTTCCTAAATGGTCACTGTGAATTACTATTTTATTCTGTAACTTTCTCTTATTCACAAGGTTGAGAATTAGGAGGCCTGAAGGCTCCAAATCCCATTTTCAGTGCTTGTTTTTTTCCCTTTGTTCCTTCCCTTCTTCCTGCCCCCTCGTGCTTACCTCACTGCAGCTCTGTCCTGGCCAGGTAGTCTGGCCAAAATAGCTGCAGCCATCTGGAGCAGCCACCGGGAACCTCTCGGTGACTTCCTCTCATTGCAAATGTCAGCTCGAATCTTCTCTCCCTCCCTCGCTCGCTGCTCCTTGATTTTCTTTTCTTTTTGCTATTCATTATTCAGCAAGGTGACTGCTGTGGGATTGTGGTGATGCAGAGTGTGCATGAAAAATGCTGTGCAGGGGAGAGCTCTGCTCTTCCCCCTCTGTCTTACCCCTTATCCTGATTCACGTCAGGCTCTGTTTGCCACTGATACGTCACTTTTCCTGTGAGAACCATCATGATATATTGCAATTATATTTAGATTCAACATGAGTGCAGAGCTGTTGAAATTTTATTTTCAAAGATGCAAAGAAAATAAAAATCAGACGAACCATTATTTTTCAATTATGATAATATTTTGGGAATAATTCCCAACACACTTTTATATTTTCAGATGTTTGGTGAGTTGCTTTATTTCCTGATAAGCAAAGCAAGCTTTTCTTTCTTTCCATGATGGTTATTCCTGCCACTTGCAATTAGATGGGAATGTTTTGTTAATTTTGTTCTGGTTTTAAACAAGCTTATATTTGCTTATATTTGTACAAGGGAATGTTTTGTTAAATTTGTTCTGGTTTTAAATAATCTATGCTTGCATTTGTACAATTTTTGAAATCATTCTCTAGGCCCTTGATAAGGGAAAATTAGGAGTGCATTAAAAAATAATCCCTGCATTAAATTAGTTTAACAATGATTTAAAGACAATCTTCTAAATAAAAATATTATTTTTTAGGAATGAGTGTTTTAGGTTGTTCTTCTGGTGGATGTCAGGCTTAGGGCAGAGCCTGACTCGTGGTTCTGGATGGTCAGAGCTGCCAGCACGAGGCTGTTGGGCTGCATTTGGCTGAGCAGGGTTTAAGCAGTGAGGTCTAACTCCACACAGCTCTGCCAGCAAAGCTGAGCCCAAGCTTCCTTGGGGGCAGCCGTGACAGAGGACTCTGGTGTTTGGTTGCTTTAATGGTCTGAAGAGCAAAGTGGTTTTTATTACTAGACCTGTTTTCCTGAGCATTTGCATGATCTTTAAGTTGGAAATTAATACTGTATCAAATGTACTTTGGAAATTCTGACTTTGTTGAAAATTGAGGAGTACTGTGGCTGTCTCATCTTCCTTTTAGGTCTTTGTCCTGACCTTTTGAGTTCTCTGCACTTTGGCAGCATTCACACAATCCATCCAATGCCTCAGACTGTAGCTGTAGCTGCCTGTCATTTTCCAAGAAGCATTTTCAGGGTGTGATGCAGATCCATCATTTACAAAGGGCTGTTTCCATCCCAGCTTTCACTCTTGTGTGAAATCTGTTTTCTCTGGGTCAAAACTTCGAGAGCAGGATGGAGTGAGGGACAGTAAATGGTGATGAGAGAAGGTTACTAGTGAGCAGAATTTTGGTTCCTAGGGCAAATCTTGGCATTGAGATGTTCCTGCTCAGGAGAGGAGTTCATAGAATCACAGGATGCCAGAATGGGGCAGGGACACCTTCCACCATCCCAGGCTGCTCCAAGCCCTGTCCAACCTGGCCTTGGGCACTTCCAGGGATCCAGGGGCAGCCACAGCTTCTCTGGGCACCCTGTGCCAAGGCCTCAGTGCCCTCCCAGGGAACAATTTCAATTTAATTTCAGTTTTCTCTGCTACCCAAATGGCTGCTTGGTGTCCGGTACCTTCACCAGAGAAGATTTTCTTCACAACCTTCCTGTCTTTCCTTCCCAGCTCTCAGTCCTTTGCAGAGAAATGCAGGCCTGACAATTCCCAGTCAAAACTTCCTCTGTAAGGAAATGGGGTTGCTTAAAGAATTAGGAAATGCCTGTGAGAGACTCGGTCTCCCCCTGCTCTGTGACAGGGATGGACACCTGGACAGGGCAAGGAGTCCCACTTTGTGCCACCCTGAACTGGTGCCTCGTGTTCCCCCTGCTCTCCAGCCATGCTGAACTGGCAAACACAGCAATCCAGAGAGAGCTGGCCAAGAGCTCCATTTCCCAGGAAGCTGGAAGGGACAGTGGAAAGCCACAACCTCTTTGTGGCTGCTCTTGCTGTAACAAGTGGATGTTCCATGTGCCAGCTGGAGATGAACTCACCCTGAGAGTTTGGGGATGTCCCTGCGGGTAGAGCTGTCCCTGAGCACAGCCCTGGGCTGTGTCCTGCCTGGGGGAGCTGAAACACCTTCCACTGCTGCTCTCACTGTACTTTTTAGTACCTTGCATGTACCTTTTAAAACTCTTTTCCTCTTGGAACAACGTCAGGAGAGTTATTTTTTTCATATGCCCCGTTACTTGATTTCTTCACTTCATTTACAGCAAACCCTTGAGGAGTTAAGCAGATGAGGAAAACCTGCAGGATATGGAAGCTATTTTTTTAATTTTTGGTGCTGATTTTAAAAGAAAAGACATTTGGGCAAATATCAATACTTGTACAGAGACTCTTTCAGGTACTAGAAGTCTGCAACTGTCTCTGTTTCAGAGGCAAATAAAATTTGCCCTTTTTTTCCTAAGCCAGGTTGAATTAATTGGAAAGAAATTTACCCGTTATTTCTGACTGATTCAGATGGGCTTAGGAAGGCGATTTTGAAGGCTGGTAATTCTGAGAGGGGAATAGGATGGCATTTTGCATGAAATATCTAAATTATTATTGGTGATTACAATATCCAAGCCAGGCTGATGAGCTTGGTGCAAGGCCATCACTCAGCAATCTGCAGCAGCTCACTGAGCAGTTTGTGCTTTATTGGTGACTTTGGGTAACAGTGTGAGGGAAAGAAGACTTGCAGAGCACACAGAAATGGCTGTAAAGAGGGAGGAGACAATGAAAGCTGCCATGGTCATGATGAAGCTTTGCAGAGAACCTTTAAACTCCTCAATTATCACATTTATTCCCACACTCTTGCGCTGCAGTGTCCAGGATGTGCTGCTTTAGACACTCACGGTGACAAAGTGTGGAAAGCCACCACAGCCATGGTGACTCTGGGCTGCCTTTGTGAGGATGAGGGAGCTCTTGGCTCTTTGGGAGGTGCTGCTGCTCAGGGCTCGGACAGTGCCCTGCTTTTCCAGGCAAATGGTGTCAAACACTCCCTGCAACCCACAGAGCAAATCAACTTGTGTGGGACTCCCTCCTCCAAGAGGCCTTTTCAATTCATTTGATTGGAGTTGGAGGGAGATGAGGAGTTTTGAACTCAGTGCCTGCTTTTTCTTATATATATGGAGAGTCTGTCCTCTTCCTCTGGCTGCTGTTGAGGGGTTTATCTTATCTATTTTATTCTCATGTATTGCTAGATAAGAAGCAAAATGTGTTGCATCTGATATTTTCAAATCAGAGAGCAAAGAGTAAATATTTAATGTGATAAACAAGTATAAATACTGAATATAATGGGTTTGGATTTTTCCTCAGGATTTTTTGACTGCAGTTATTTAGACGCCCTCCTGGAAGGCTTCAATATGGATGGTGCTGCAGGATGGTGCTGCTCCCTCCCAGCAGAATAATGCATATTTTAAAGTGTCACTTCTGCAATGATAATGTATAGCTGCTGACAAATGTACCCCTTTTGTTCCCAGAGTAACAAGTGGTTACGTTGGTATCCTACTTATCCTCTCTGAAAATAATGAAAAATATACTTGCAAATCTAATTTACCTGCTGTAGAAGACAATGCTGAGAGCACCTGTCTTTCTCCCACCACTGAACACCTGCTGGGAGGGTTTGTGCATCAGCTTTTCCCCCTGAAGAGTTGTCTGTATTTTACTTTTCTTTCGATGTGCAGCATCCCTGCCTCCCAAAAGACGAGTGTCGCTCTGCCCTGAGAGCGTGGGTGTGCCATTGTGCTCCCTCTGATCCACAGCTCCAAGAGCATTCCTGCTGCTGAACCGTTGTCTGATTTTCCCACCTGCTCTTTCCTTAATTGCCATAAACTCCAGAATCACACCAGCACAAGGCTGGGTTAGCAGCTCAGGGCAGGGCTTTAAACACCAGCATGTGAATGTGGTTCTGGAAGTGCCTTTTAGAACTCCTGAGCTTCCTGGGCTTGGGAGGGACCTTAAAGTCCGTCCAGTTCCACGGCAGGGACACCTTCCACCATGCCAGGGTGCTTCAAGCCCTGTCCAACCTGGCCTTGGGCACTGCCAGGGATCCAGGGGCAGCCACAGCTTCCCAGGGCTCCCCACCCAACCTGCCCTGTTGTCTCCTGCCTGCTGTGGGTGGTTTTTTTCTTCCCTCAGAAATAACTCCCAGGATCAGGAGCTGAGACTTGTAACATGCCTGTGTTGGTCTCTCCTTTGGTGCAGTGAGAAGTGTTAAACTCACAGAGTTTGGGTCACTTCCTTGGGTGAGCCTGGCCTGTTAATGCTCATGCATAGAAATTCCTGCATTATTACGTTTTTAGCATTATCGCGTATCAGTTCCGCTTTGGTCCTGCCGAGCATGAAGGCTAATCCAGATCCCAAAAGCAAGTAAATGCCAAGGAAAAAAATTGACATTTACAGCAAAACCTTCTATGCAAATTGTTTGTTTCATCCAAGCATGGAGCTGGATTAAAAATTGCTTTTAAAATCCTGTTGCAGCTGGCTACTCAAATAATGCTTTGGGAATGTTGACAAGGACTTGGGTGCTCAAACGATGCCTGGGGACAGGTGGCCCCTGCTGCTTGATGGGCTTCTGAAAACCACTTAAAGTTGAAAATTTGCAGAAAGAATTGAAGATTAAGTGCACTGGTACAGGTTACCCAGAGAGGCTGTGGCTGCCCCATCCCTGGAAGCATCCAAATCCAGGTTGGATGAGGTTTGGAGCAACCTGGATTTGTCTTACACATCTCTGTGTGAGGTAGAGGCTGGATCCCAATTTCCCTCCTCTCTCCTTGGGCTTTTGGCATCCATTAGGAGCTCAGAAACCGCGCTTTGTTCCTTTTGTCTTTATCATTTTTCTCTCAAATAGTTTTCCTCCAGAACTTTACTTCCATTATTTCCATATATATTTGAAATTTTTGCCCTCTAGCTGAAATTTTTACAGCGCCTAAATCAAAATGGCCCCATTATAAGCTTATAGCCAGTTTGGTAATGTAACAAGTTAATATTGTTATATAAACATGTTTCTTGCAAGAAAATTTGTTTTGAGCGAAACCATATGCACATGTTAATGGGAAATATTTTTCACACTTCTGCTTTTTTGCCATTCTTTGTATTTGTCTCAATACTTATTAATAGCATCCCTCTGAAACTTCTCTGATGAGACCATAAGCAGATTTTTTTAAGCTGTAACTGGAGTACAATTTTAAATATCTTGGATGTGATTCCAAACAGAGCTGTATGAGAGTAAAATAACATGCAGTCCCTGATTGATCATACAGCTATAATTATACTTGGGGACTGATATTATATAAACCACTGGAGCAAAGCTCCCTCAATAGATAAACTCTCATTCACTGTTTTATGTGTAAATCAGTCCATAAAGAACTTCTCACTGTGGAGCTTCTGCTGGGGAACTTGATGTAATGGTCTTTATTTGAGTTCACATTGTGTTCTTTGGAGAGGTTGCAGTACTCATTTGGACTCTTTCCCACCTTTTTCCTACGGTGAAGCAGTTGCAATACTTTTGGGGAGGTTGAAGTTGTGAATTTTGACAGGTTTGAGGTAACCTCCATTACTTTCCAACGTGACACTGTGTTTTGTTTATCCTGTAAATCATGTCTCTGAGGAAGATCTGCTTGGCAAGCAGTGCTTCCTGGAGCTCAGTGCCTCACACCTCAGTTTTCTGGGAAATTCAGTGCAGATGATTGTTTAGCTGTCAGCATTGGCTGGCCACTTGATTTAAAAAATCCTGCTTCATCATCAAGAGATTTCTGACCAACCTACAGGCAGTGGATCATGGATTAGGAATAGTTTGGGTTGGGAGAGACCCTAGAGATCATCTCATTCCACCCCCTTGCCATGGCCAGGGACACCTTCCACTCTCCCAGGCTGCTCCAAGCTCTGTCCAGCCTGGCCTTGGACACTGCTAGGGATCCAGGGGCAGCCACAGCTTCTCTGGGCACCCTGTGCCAGGGCCTCCCCACCCTCACAGGGAAGATTTTCTTCCCAATCTCATCTAAACCTGCCCTCCTTCAGTTTAAGGCCTTTCCCCCTTGTCCTGGCACTCCAGACCCTTGTCTCAAGTCCTCCTCCAGCTCTCCAGGAGCCCCTTTAGACACTGGAAAGGGCTCTGAGCTCTCCCTGGAGCCTTCTCCAGTCTGTCTCCATAGGAGAGGTGCTAACTGACTGTTTTTTGCTCTGTGTGGTTGTGTGAAAAGGGAGGGATGTTGTCCCATGTAAGGCCATGTTTTATGTCACTGTTTTATCCCAGCCTCACTTCTCTGGGGAGGGAATCAGCTCAGAGTCTCCCCCCCCCCCCCCCCCATTTAAGCAGTAACTTTAGGGTTTATTTTTACAGGTTTTTATTGTATTGTGTTGTAATAAATCTCCTGCTTTAATGTCCAGTTTTAGTTTGAAAGGTCTTTTCACCATTCTCCATGGCTGCCCCACCTCAGTTGACCAGGAGGAACATTGCCCCTTCCTTGGCTCTGCTGTGCTGCTGCTGCTTCTTTTTCCTTTTCCCATTCCCTGGAGAGCTCTGCTGTGCCCACTGCAGGGAGAACAGCTCTGCTTCCCAGAACTCCACCAGATTTTTCTGAACAGCAAAGGCCTCCTGTATTATCTCGTAGTGGCTTAGTTTTCATGTGACTCCTTTGTGGGACGCAGTTTGGAAAGCCCACAAATATCTATTGGATTTTAATAGCTGCAAATATATGGATTTTCCCTTGTCCATGTGCATGCAGCAGGTCATGGGCCATGACTTCCCTTTGCCAAAAAGGAAAGCTGAATTTCCTCCCTTTTTTATGAATAAAATATATTTATGTGTTTATCACTAGATGCAATAATGTCTTTTTATTTTCCTGGTATAGATGCCAGAATTACTCATCTGTATTACTCCTATATCTGCTATAAACTAAAAAAAAAGAGAAAATAATGACCCTCCCACCTGCCTCTGCTGCTCCAATCATCTGCACTGGATAAATATTCCCTGTCTCCTGTCCAGTGGCAGCTGCTGCCTCTCTACAGCAGCTTCTTCCAGACCAAATTTCCTCATTGCATGTTACACACAAACTTATTTTCATAATATCATTATTGTGCCAAAATGTGCCCTCAAGCTTTAAAATATCTTTAGCTTCCTGGGTTTAATCTTTTGGATTTTATACTTTTCATACCTAACAGATTTTTTTCACAAATTCCTCCTCCTCCTGTATTTCTTTTTAATCTTGTTTTTCCGTGCAACACCCCTTTGTCTTTTTTCCCCCCTGCCAAGTTTCTGCCCAGATGGAGAGTTTTATATGTTCTTAGCTGTCAGGTTTTATTGTGCAGGGTTTTTAGCAGCAAGGTCAGTCCACAGGAAGTTCTGTTATTCCTAATGAAGGATAGGTGGCACTCTTGTTATTTTTGTTTGGTTCCTGAAATATATCAGGTGTATATGCACTGTCTCAGATTTCTTTTTATAGAGTAAGTGCTTTAGAGAGTGTTCTTGAACAAGAAGAGGATTTGATTTTATTATTTTTTTTAATGTGAACACGTACTTCAGTTGCTTGAGTCTGTGGCTGGATCTCAGTACTCTCTGGGAAGAGAAAATGTTATTTTTATGAAGACCTTAAGAGGAAGAGTGCTCACCTATATGGCACTGCCTCATTTTACATGTAAAATTTAGAGGTTTTTTTCTATTTTCTCACTATTTCATAAGGCAAAGCAGAAAGCCAACAAAGCCTTTAATGTAATATAAACTCCAGTTATTAATACCTATATACTTCGTATTTTCTTGTTTTGGATTTGAAGCAGAGGCTTAAGCTGGCATGGTAATCCTAGCACTGCATGTTAGCAAGTCCTAAACAGTCCAGAGAGCCTTTATTCCTTAAAGCATGGGAGTAAATCTGCCTTGTCCTAATTCTATCAATTCATTGTAAAATTAGGCAATTTTGTACCTTTGAGTGTTTTCTCTCATGCCCTAAAAATCCTGAAGCCTGGTCCAGTGCATGCTGGTGGAGGAATGATGTGCTTGGGGTTTTCTGGAGCTCTAAAGGAAGGTTGGAGCTTTAAAGTTCAGCTCCCTGGAATGTTTTCCCTGCTCAGGAACAGGTTCCATGGAGGTGTTTTAACCCTGATGCTCAATCACCGTAAATCAGATCAATATTGTTGCCCCCTAGGCTGAGATTCCTCTGGCTGAGCCCAACCTCTCTGGTGCCCTCAGCCCTGTTCCTCTGGATCCACCTCTCAACCCATGGATTCTGTTCCAGCTCTTCCCTGAAAGGTGCCCCATGGCTGAAAGGATGAGCAGAAACGAGAAAAGTTTCCATCCTGCCTCTGTCCAAGAGTGTGAATCTCTTCCACATGAACATCTAGACACTGAGTATTTTGGGGCATTTTCTGACCATGCAAACATCTCTGTGATGGGATCATGGCTTCACCAGGGCCACAGACTCTTTCCAGGGAATTTCTCAGCTGAACCTCTCTAAGCAAAGCCATTCCCAAGCTCTGAATCTCCTGTAAATCTGCTTTGGTCGTGTGGTTCAAACAGAAAGTTAAACAGGTAAAGTGAAAAGGAAAGGAGATGTTGAATCCAGAAAAACCCAAAAAAACCCCAAGCACTTGTGTGGATTTCACTGGACATTTCATTATAGGTGTTACTCCCTAAGCACAGCATAATTTGCTTTGTGAGTTTTAATATATATTTTTAAACTTTAATTTTAGTTAAGTACAGTTTAGATTTCTGGACTTGACTCTATGCTGGTGTGGCATGAACTTAGATGAAAGCAAATCTCTCTTGAAAGAGTTTCCAATCTAATTTAAATTTTAGGTATCTTCCCTTTAAACTATTTTGTTAGTAGATATTCACTGGGGAAAGAGTGATTGATTTTAATTTTCATGATTGATTGGATTATGGAATTAAAACTTAATTGAACAAGTTATTTTGTTTTATTGGTTGAAGGAACATAACTCGGCAGTTTATTTTGCAGTTCATATTTTTGGTGCCATCTCATGTAACACGGGCTCCTGTATTACTCATCCCTCTCTTCTCCTGCAAACTCTTTTGGATTTTTTTCTCTTTTTAATTTCAATACCCTGGAGTGTTTGAATTGAAGAGTCTCAAATAAAAATCTATTTTGGGGCAGGAAGTTTTCTGGATGTTTTGGATAACATTTACTTTTACTTTCCAATGCCAAATCATCTTTCAAGCTGATGCCATTAAGGCAGAGAATTTTGAGGTTTGTGTAATAATACAAGTCCCAACTGGTGGCAGTTATTGAAGTTAACACTTTTTGCCCAACTGTGGGAGTACCAGCATCTTTGAGAGATTCCAATTTTGGTTCTTATTTATGCTTTGACATTTAATGTCCTTGACATTCTGATTATTTTACACCTACCTAATTTCTTCTAGCTCCAGGGATAATGACAATATTTTAAGCATCTTTGAAGTGTAGCTGTGTGTTATTGAGCAGGTGCAATGCTACAAATGGAAGGAAAAAGTCCCTGAACTATTTCTGGAATCATTGTTTTTTTTTTGTGTTGCATATCTCAGGGTCAGGTAGAGTTCCTCACCAGCTTAGTCTGGTTGCCAGTATTAGCTTTGTTAATATTTTTATATACTTTTATTTAGCCATATATTGATCTGTGTGTGTGTAGATGTAAATAAATCACAAAATGTGGACTGGGTGCTCACATGGTGTCCTTTGTGATCTAGAGGTGAGGCATTAGAGAGAGAGTTTTCCAAGTTGTTACTGGGGATTTATATTTTTTCTAAATGCTGACTTAAAATGGGCTGTAAAATAACAAAGTACAAAATTCAGCCCTTTAAACTGAGCTCATGTGTCACATCTTTAGTGTAGAACTTAGAAGTGCCCTGTGTCTTGGTTTATAGATAATTGGGATATAACCTGAGAAATGAAAACATGTGGGAAAAAAATTACCCAGATGATTGTAAGTGTACTCTGTGTAAAGTCTTTACTCTCCCTTTGCAAAGTCATTTTATTAATCTTTTGGAGGTGTATTCCCATTTATTATGTGGTTCCCTGCAGTCATGTCAGGTTTTAGGCTCTTTTGAAAAGGTTGAAGTGGTTATCAGGGAAAGATGGAGCAGAGTGAAAATGGTGGAAAACCAAGTTTTTCAAAGAAATGCAGCTGGTGGCCACAAATTCCTTTTTCATGTCCTGGGGATCTGGTGTTGCATTTGACTATTGACTACAAGAAGAATGATGAAGAAAAGTTAAAATATTTTATTTTACAGACCCATGTGGATAGTTTTAAAATACTTACCCAAGTCCTCCCAAAACAATCTCCATGCCCCAGCAGAGGGTCCTTGAAGCAGCCCTGATTGAATGGGTTATAAGAAAAATTTTTAAAATTCCTTTATTTTGCAATCTTGCCACCTGGTGGTACAGCCTGATAATAAATATTTGGTTAGAAACCTGTTCCAAAAGTCATATTTTCTTTGATAGGTGAGAGTGGAATTTAAGACTGGATCCTAAGTAGATTCCTGTTTTCAGCAGGGAAATTCAGAGTGTTCTTCCCTCACTGTCAGTGCCCTGTGTTGGGGCAGTGCAAGGCTGGGCATCCCTCAGCATCAAATATCACAGAGTCACATCAGAGAGTGGCTTTTGGGTTGGAAGGGACCTTAAAGATCATCTCATTCCAACCCCTGCCATGGGCAGGGACACCTTCCACTGTCCCAGGCTGCTCCAGCCTCGCCTTGGGCACTGCCAGGGATCCAGGGGCAGCCACAGCTTCTCTGGGCACCCTGTGCCAGGGCCTGCCCTCCCTCACAGGGAGCAATTCCTGCCCAATATCCCATCCATCTCTGCCCTCTGGCAGTCTGAAGCCATTCCCTTTTGCCCTGTCACTCCAGGACCTTGTAAATCCTCTCTCTCCATCTTTCCTGCAGCTCCTTCAGGCCCTGCAAGGTCACACTGAGGTCATCCCAAACTTCTCCTTTCCAGGCTGAACAACCCCAGCTGTGCCAGCCTTTCCTCCCAGCAGAGCTGCTCCATCCTCTGATCCCCCTGGAGCCTCCTCTGGGCTCTCTCCAGCAGCTCCAGGTCCCTCCTGTGCTGGCCCAGGGCTGGGGCAGCTCTGCAGGTGGGGTCTCACCTGAGGGGCAGAGAGGCAGAGTCCCCTCCCCTGCTGCCCACTCTGGGGGTCAGCCCAGGGCAGAGGGGGCTCCTGAGTGCCAGCACACACCTGGAGCATGCCCAGCCTCTCATCCACCAGCACCTCCCAGTCCTTCTCCCCAGGACTGCTCCATCTGCTCATCCCCCAGCACCCACTGATCTCCACAGACATGAGGGAAGGGAAAGTCTGGGGACATTGTGTGGTCGTGGAACACTTCACAGTAAATTCGAAATGTAGTTTCCAAAGGAATGGTGTCCGTGTCCTGGAAGTCCCAGATTAAATTATACAGACTGAACTGACCTAAGGTATGGTAAGAGTATTCAAGGGTTGTTGTTCTACCTAAAACAAGTCCTACAAATGCCAGCAATGTGGAGCCCAAATGTATTTGGATAGTTTAAATGTTCGTTTGGGCACGAGGTGGAGACTGAATAAAGCCCATGACGTGCAAAACCTGGCAGAGCTGACACTTAGTGGCAGGAGCAGGGGGAAGCTCACTCCTTTATGCTAATCCAAGGCGAAGCAGACGTGGTCTTGCTGGTGTCTGCAGGGAAATCCTCATTTATAATGAAAGATGTTTTCACATGGTGTTCAAAGGGCCTTAAACAATCCAGTTTTTACAAGCTGAATCCAAACATGATTTACTGAGGGGTGTGATGAATTGATCATTAGCTGGAACTTACAAGTCTGAAGTGGGTTTTTGCTCTCCCAGGAGTGTCCCCTCTGGCTCTGCCATATGCTGTGGTTTGTCACGAGATGTAATTCTGTGTCTTGGGTCAAAAATGGCACAGGAATGGAGCCTTTTTGGTTCCCTTTAAAAACCAGAACATGAAAAATGGGTTTCTTTTTGTCTGTCCTTGTGCTGGAGTGGGGATGAGTTCCCACATGGAACTCTTGCATCCAGTCCAAGGAGGGCCTCTCCCTGCAGAGCTGCTGCCTGGCATTCCCTGTGCCCTCCTGAGCATCTCTGGTGAAACCAGCCAGAATATCACTTACTCACAGTGACATCCCCATGCTGACCTCCAGAACTCTCAATTATTCCCTTCCAAGTTCTTATGTCATGCAAAAACCAGGGCAATGTCTCCCCTCTGCTCCTGCCCTCTCTGCCAGCCTTTCCCCCTCACGCAGTCACTGAATTTTCAGTCTCCAAAAACATTAAAAACAACATTTATTTACAAATCTGAGAGGCCAGAGGGCTACAGCTCTGATAAATGGATAAGAAGGGATATCATTGGGACTGAGGCCTGTAGTTTCAAGCTTTTAATTCACATCTTTGGTCACAGAGTTGGAACTTTTTAATCACTTTATTTTACTGCAAAATGTCCCTAACTGTTTATGACACTGGCTGTTTGCTCTTGGATCTGTTTCTCCTGTGGGGTATCCTTTAGATCAATCCTTGTTTGTTCTATTAATTTGCTTAATTCTCTGGGGTTTGTCAAGTCTAATTATCTTCTTTCTTTCTTCCAGTTTTGAAATCAAGATTGATTAGCCAACACGAGAAGACCCAGCTGGTTATGTGACTCAGAGCCCTGTTTATGAAGCACTCGCTCGTTTTTACAAGACAACTGTAAGTTGTTTCTTTTTCTTTTTCTCCCTCAAATCGAAAATTTGTTGTAACTTCATTTAATTCCAGAAAATTCCTGAGGAATTCACTTTTACTGGTAAATACAATCTTGATTTTTGGCTTGGTGACTCCAGCCAAGGACACAGAAGTGCTCTATTCACTTCACCACACTCCTACCAGAGATTTTTCCCACAAAGGGATGGTTTAAAGAGAGATTCCCTCGGTTAGGAAGATCAATCTGCTGTCTCTTTATGTTGTGTTATGTGAAATGTGGGTTCAGGGAATGTGACAAATTCACATTTTACTGGTGGGTTGTGTGAGGGAGATGCTGAATCCCAGCACAGAAACGCAAGTGGTGCAGGAGGAGTTGGCACCTCTGCAAACAGGTACCTCTGGCAGAATTCTGCATTCTCCCACAGCCCCCAGACCCTGGGGTTTTGGACTAAATGATGCTTCCCCTGTACTTGATTTAGGCAGCGTTTTTCCACAATTATAAATTTGTTCTTCATAAGGCAAACCCTCAATTTTGCAAACTAGAGTTGCTCAGGTAAAATATCAGCGTTATAGTCTGGAGTGCAAGTGTGGGGATGCAGAAATGAGAGTTCCAGCATTAATTGTGCATGGCTTAGTTATTTTTTTGGTCTATATAATTTTATAATCTCAACTTAATAAAATTATTAGATCCAGGTGAAGTGCTGGTACTTTTGTCATTGTGTTTGATGTGGTGTGAATCTTATTTTATCCTTTTTTAATTGTGTGAAAATGCTCTGCCTTAGCAGTGATGAGACTTTAATTTCCCTAACCAGGTGCTGGAGGGGGTTAATAATTAAATTTTGGAAACCATACATTTACATGATGTTCCACTTAGATGAGCAGGGATCCAGCCAGGGCTGTCAGGTAAGGGGCAGCACCAGATTATCTCAAGCTTTTCTTTAGTTAAAACTGCTCTGAAAGCCAGGCAGGCTGGGCTGGCTGAACTTCATAATCTTGTTAAAATGGCATTGCCCAACTGCCACTGGTTGTATAAAAATTCCATTATTATTTTGTAAGTGGAAGGAAAAGCTGGTATTTATTCTGAATTTTCTCTTGAATAGCAAGTGATTCTAGTAACTTGCAAGTGCTGATACAGAGCATGTGCAATCTGTATTTTCATTTGTTACCTCTCTTGTTGCTGAAGGTTCATTAGCCAAGGAGGGGAAATGAGGTATGATATTCAAACTATTGTAGAAAAAAGGGAAAATAGCACTCACTACCAAGTAAGTTTTGGGTTTATGAAGTAGCAGAACCAATAAAGAAAAATTAGTAAATATTTACTGTGAAATAGAGATTTGCACAGTGAAGTATAAGCTCTGTTTTGATTTTTATGATTGCAAGGAGATGCCTGAGCAAATTTGCTTTATGACAACAATAAATATATTCCAAATACATTGAGATTCGTTAGCAAGTTATTAGGGAAGAGAGAGTATCACACTTTTTTCTTTGCAACAAGCAAACATGGGAAACAGAAAGATAACAGGTGCACCCTGGTGCTTTGGGTGTCTGCTCACAGAACTCTCCCTCTCCTCTGTGTGTGGAACAGACTCAGAGCTCGATAGGAGAAGCACAAAGAAATGAATAACTCAGATAAAAAGGCTTTGCTGGTTTTCTGTGGGTCATGAAGGAAAATTGGAGCTCTGAGTTCTGTGAAGCTACTATGCAGAATACTACACAAACTTTTTTTAGATTAATCTTTTCATATTGAATCTTGAAAAACCTGAAATAACAACTGTTGCGTTAGGAAGCTTATAAAAATAATTGTGTTACACAAAGTGGCACTTGCACAGCTTTAATGCATTCAAAATATTATGTAAGGTAAACGTGGAAAGAAATTATTAAAAGGTTAGCTCTCTTTTCCACTGATAATTTCCAGGTGGTTGAGGTGATGAGTGTACCCCTAGTTCTCACATCCATATAAATGTTTGAGGGGCTCTTTTAGCTAAAACTGACCCAACTTGTGTCAAAATGTTCTATTTAGTGCCTATATTTTTTCAGTATAGAGCAGAATGAAAACATGGTCATAATGAGTGTGTGGGCAACTGCACCACCAAGTATTGCAGAGTGCTCAGCATCACTTCTCCCTGACAGCAGCATTTTGTCACTGGTGCTTTAATGAAGGTTTTAATAGGTGCCACAAGCTGTGCAGACCAAATATTGTGCTTGTCTTTCAAAGCACTGCAGATTCCAGCTTCATTTTCCCCCCAAACTCTTAAAACAAGTAGTCTATAATCTATTTGTCAGACATTCAAATGTCTGTGAGAGACTGAAAAGCCAAGACAGACTTACCAGAGAGGGAACTTTCTTAGTCATTCAGCTATTAAAAAAAGAAAAGCCTCCCCAAGGTTTTTGTCCTTTTTTTTTTTCTTTTTTTTTTTTTTTTTTTTTTCCAGAGAAATAAGCAGAGTTTGAAATACTGTAATTTTCTCTATTTCTCAGTGTAATAGTTTCAATTTCTTTTGGGGAAGGCGAGCTGCCAGGCACAACCACACAATTCAGTGAGCTTGTGGAGATACAAAACTTGTAACTCCCCAAAACAAACCTTCCTAAAGCCTTCAGCCTCTCCCACCCCATTCCAGAAGGACAAAATGAGCTGAATCCCTGGATTCCTGTGTGTTTAACTTCCCTCCCAACCACGGCTGGGGCTGCACACATGGAAGGTTTTGCTGTTTGCAGTGATGAGCACAAGGCACCTGCTGTGGTCAGAGCTTGGCAGGAGCTTTAGGCAAGAGCCAGGAGGTCCCGCTGCTCTGGGGATGCTCTGGGAATGTGTCTGCTGAGCCCAGGAACCCATGAGGATTATTTCTTCTCCAAGGCAGCTGCAGGTGTTGTCCTCTCCTGAAGATGTTCCCACATGATATCCTCCCTGGTTTTGTTTTGCAGTCCCTGTGTTTTATTGGAGTTATTAAGGAGATCCTTTGGGCTGTGCTGTTGTTTCTGTGCTGCTCAGCACTGAAATGCCAGCTGGAACTGGGTATGGAAAGCTGGAGAGATGGTTTTATCTCGTGTAGCTACAGCTGCTTTCCCCTCCTGGCCTGTAAATGCAGGGCACTGGGAAGCCACTGGAATTTTGGGCTTTTCCAGTAGGGAGAGAATCTTTGGCAAACAGCTTTTGTCACTTGTGCCACCTCCACCGGGGGCAAAGAGCAAAGCACGGGGCTCCAAGTCTCACCTCACTGCAATTCCCAGCACCAATTATCCATCAGCTCATCCCAAACAATGGGAGATGTCACCAAAACCTGGTTTGCAGGTGTGATGTCAGAGACAGCCCCATCCATCAATTCCTGGGCCACCTTTGTCCCCTGGATCTGAAGGGGAAGAAGAGCCTGTTCCATCTTCTGTCACTTGGGAATGGGAGGATGCTCCCTCAGAGGGGTCGTGCAGAAGCAGAGCAGATCTGGACCTACAACAACCTGAACATTCATCTTTGCCCCAAAAAATTAAAGATCCAAATACCTGTGAATGAATCTGAACTCTTCCTCCTTTGAAGAGCAAACTTCCTTTAATGAAATAGTCTTTTCCTGCTTTCTGATGTTAGTGACATTTTATAATCACACAATTACTGCTCCATTTCAGTTTTGTGTTATTTTCAGAGGTCAGGAAGGGTAATATTCCTACATAACCATACTCAGGGAGAGGGTAACAGCTGACAGGAGCTCTTGTATGGGGTTCTCATCAGTAGATCTTGAAGAGCATTAGAAAAACCTGGATTTTTATCTCTGTTTTAAAGGTGATGGGAACTGTGGCCCTGTAAGGTTGTTCAGCATGGCTGTGCAAAGCTCTCCATGTGTTCTATTGCCTAAACATCCCATCAGACTCCTGAGCAATAGATTAAAATATTGTGTGGAAACACAAAAGCCAAAAAATTTAATGGTATCTTAATGGAATAAAATTGAGATTTTTTTTTAACCAAAAAAATGGAACCTATTCCTGCTGAATTCTGTATGATATATTCTGTTCAAATCGTCTCTTGGTGGATTAACATGAAGTTAATACATGATGTCAGTTAATTTTCTGATTAATGAGTGTTACCCTGGGATTTAAGTAATTCTCACCTGTCTTGCTGTGACCTGGCTGTTAAAAATGGCAAAGACCATCAGTGCCAGGAGCTGCTTTTCCTTTTCCTCTCTGGCAGAGAACAGGGGGTGCTTGTGCCCCCAGGATTCCAAAGAATTGAGGAACCTTGGGGAGGAATAATCAGCTGAGACTTCAGTGCCTGCTCGAGGGACAGGAGGAAATTTATTTAATTTATATCAGTTTATAAATTAATATGGTTTCTGTGTGGCTGTGGGAGCCAGGCAGGACAATTCCTGCCATGTCCAGGAAGTAAAGTTTCCATGGAATTGTCTTACACATTAGGACAGGATTGAAATATTTTATTTTCTAAATCAGATTTTAATACTGTGTTACTAATTACTGATGTCATCATTTTCTTTTCTTTCTTACTACTTTTGATACACTTTTCTGATTTAGAAATCTTTGGAAATATTGACTATATCTGAACAGATAAGAGCTCATAGTAATGATGAAAATATTTTTATAATATTAATTTTATTATAGTTTTTAAAAAGATATATATTTTTTAGTTTTGCATGTTGGGAATATTTCCTTTTCCTGCTTATTTAGTGGATTTGCTTCACTGTCACCAAAAAATCTGCTTTGAGGATTGGCATGAAGTGGTTCATTGTATATTTTGAGTGTTTCTCTGGGGTATTGTTCAGTAATTTTTTGGAAAAAAGGTGTTTTTCAGAATTTCTGCACTGACCACCTTTGTAGGCACAAAGGGGGCTCCTTGCAGGTGCTGATGGACACATTTCCCTCCCTGAAGAAAGGCAAAGTGCTCCAGGGAGCAGCTGCAAATGAGAAATTCCTCCTGACTTTGGAGCAATCCTTGAGAATACCAATAAATTGCTTGTGATCAATTAAGAGCTGCTCTCCACGAATGGAAATTCATGTCTGCTCTTTGCTGCTTTGGGGTTTTCCTTTGATGATACAGGGTTTTGTAGGTATGTTCTTGGATTTCTACTGGCTTCTGGCTTCTCCTGGAGCCCAGATTTCTGCTGGTTTCTCCTAAAGCAGAGCACAGAAATGTGAATTTTCTTAATGTGACACACACGGGGCTGAGTACAATTCAAATGCTAATATGTAGAAAGCAAATCTCACCGAGGAGTCTGTTAACATTTGTCTTAATTCACACTTGATTTCAAAGGATTTGTGCCAAGCCTTGACTGATACTCAGAGCGTTCTGCACTGTACAAATTCACCCCTGAAAGGCACAGAGAAGCATTTCCCTTTTTGCATAGTTGAAGCCTTTTGATCCCACGGAAAAGAAAACTTTTCCTTAAGTGACCCCACCTGAGCTTGCCTTGCTGATTCCTCCACTTTCTCTCACATTCCCGTGTTAAATTTCCCCTTTTCAGGAAGAAACTGAGCTGAATATATCCAGCAGAGTCTGGATGGGGGATTTATTTTCACAGCTGATTTTATTGCTTTCCTGAGTGCTGGGAAGTCTCTCCTTGACTTTTCTGTTCTTTCCTCTCTTTTCCAGTTTGCCCTGCAAGTGCAGCTCCTCTCTGAGAGCTCAGATCATCCCGAGCTCCTTTTAGACTAAACACAAGTTCCTTTTTCACCTGGTCCTTATTAAAATGCCTATTGAGCTCACAGATCCTGTCCAGCAGCTCTAAGGTCTGTGTTTTTCCTGCTCTTAGTCATGGCTGTTGGAATTCCCTCGACTTCAGGGATTGTGTTCTCTCACAGCAACACAGAGGTGGATTCTCTGTTTGCTTTCAGTTTGCTGAGCCAATCATTTCCTATTTCAATCCATTTTTTCCCCTGGGGAGTTCATCCAAGCCAGGGATATTAACACCTATCCTGAATGGGTATTTGATGCTGCCCAGCTTCTGCAGGGTTCTGTGATCCACTGTCCTTCCTGTCTGGCTTTTCCTGAGCTGGAGATTCCCTCAGATGCACCTGGAGAGGAATTTGTGAGTGCTTCAGGGTGGCACCTCCCTCCATCACCTTGGCCAACTTCAGGCTTGGCCCTGACTTCAGGCTCCTGCTGTCCTTGTCCCTTCCATGTCCCTGTCACATCCCAAGGCACAGGTTTTGAATTCTTTGTCTCCTCCATCATTTGCAGCGTTTGGATGGATTGAGGGACTCGTTCCCAAATCTCCTTTTAGATTTCCCCACAATCTCTCCCTGCAGATGTTGGTGCTTCAGTGCTCAGTGAAGTGATGCTTTGCTTTTTGTGTGCTCAAGCAACACATGGTCTGCAGCCAGCTCCTGGAACTCACAAAGTATTTAAGAATATGTTTAAATGCAGGGTCTTACAGAAAATGCAAATTTATTACTTCTCACTTGATTCTCACAATAGATTTCTGGAGAGTGCTCTGAGGCTTTTTTTCCTTGGTGCTATCACTACTTTGCCTTCATGCTTATGCTGATTTTCCTTCTTTGCCAGAGCCCCATAACACTTTTTATCAGTAGCTTACAATTTCCTGCCACCTGTGGTGGAATATATTTCTTCATTATGAGCTTTTTGCTGCTTCCTCAAGTTTTGTCTTTGATTAGCTGCTATGGAATTTTTACATATCATCATCACTTGTCCTGCAAAACTTGATGATCTGATAGATATGAAAATTGCTGCTTCCAGCTTCTCTTGGCCCAGGTCATTTAGAGCCAGTTCTGATACCAGCACTGACCTGAACTGGTGCTAAATCCAGTGCAGGAGAATGTGGTGGAAAGCTGGGTTTTGTAGAGTTTTTTTGGGATTTGTTCTCGTGGTTTTTTCCTCCTTCCCTTAAAGTGAACGAGCACTGGAAATGCCAAAGCTGGGATCAGTGACTTACCTGAACTGGGCTGGGATCTTAATTTTTTTGAAGTCTGAATTTGGTGGACATTTTCTTAATCTTATTTGCAGCAACTTTACATCTCTGTTTTAGAATCTGTTATAATTTTAAGGGTCTCTTTAAAAACGAGAACATTTAGCAGAGGTTTGTCACTCACTATTAAATCTTCCTGGAATGATGTGCTGCAAATTCTTCTGCTCAGATCTGAATAGAAGAGAGCATAAATTACACGAGCTCCTATCTTTATAAATGCAAACATAGATCTTGGTTTTGTCCATTAAATGGGCTTTTCTGGACTCAGTTTAAAAAAGAAACCCACTTTTTATTGCGGGAACAGCTGCCCAGCTCCTCCTCTGTATCAGGTAGTTCCTTCTCTCCACCAGCATCATCTGGGCTGAGGATAAAAACTGAATTTATCAGAGTGTGATTAAAGGAGCATGTGTGTACATGAAGGCAAATGTAAATTTCCAGCATCAGAAAGAGGGCTTGGCAAGTGCAGATGTGTGGCTTAAACGCTGTAGGAGGAGAGGGAAGGAAGGGTTTTGTTTCTTTGTGCTGAGCTCTGCTGGAGCAGCTGCTGCGAGCTCTGCAGCAGAGCTGAAGTGGCTGAAGGTGAAGCTGCTCCTGTCTGGGGTGCAAAGATCCAGCTGATCCTGCTGGGAAAGCACTGCCCAGGGGGAATGCTGAGGGAAAGAGGGAAGAATCATTTCCTATAATCTTTATTGATGTTTGTATCTTTACGTTTTCTAACCTTACCAAGCCCCTGGGATATTAATTCCAGCTTGGAGGGGGATGAGTCCATGTTCATCTTTAGAAATTTGTGTAAGGCAGGAGAACCCTAAAAGCCTGGCCATGAAATGATCCCTGGCACTGCTGGAAAAGCTGTAAGGATCACCCCAAGGGGTGTCCTTGTGCCCTCTGCTCCCAGGTCCTTCTGTCACCCTCTGGGCTGCTCTGGCTGATGGCCTGCAGGTTTGTTTGGTTGTTTTGAAGTTTTGGTTTGGGTTGGTTTCTGTTGTTGTTGTTGTTTGGTTTGTTTGGTTTGGCTTTTTTTTCCAAACCTCACTGCTGAGGAATTCTTCCTTTCCCATCAATCCCACAAGTTCCTAGTCCTGCTGGAGCAGATGGCTCACCCCTGGGAATGTCTCTGTCAGTGGTGCTGGAGAAACAGCACCGAAATGGAAATGAAATCAATGCCCATCCCAACTAAACTCCTTTCTTTCTAGTGTGCAGGCATTTCTCCCCTCAGTGATTCCTGGGGGAATGACATGGCCATGGAGCCTGTGAGAGACTCAGGGACCTGCTGAATCCTCATTTTCTCATCAGCTTATTTTTAATTTTTCCTAAAACCCATCAAGTAGCATTCTTGAAAATCAGCAATGTGCAGTTTGTGGGGAGAACTAGCAGCAGATTCTTTCTTTATGGTGAGAGTTTAACAAGGAATCCTCTTTTTTCATATCCAGTTCCTGACAGACTTTCTGGATCAGAAGTGGCACCTGAACCAGAGCTTGGAGCCACCAGGAGTGGGTCCTTTGTGGGATGATTTGGGGAATTGTGGAGAGAGGTTGGTTGGTGGATTTTGAAGGGCAGTGGGGTTGCTTTTTTGAACAGATCAGACCAGGCTGTGATTTTTGGGAAATCTGGTGAATGGACAGCCAAGAAGGTCCTGTCAGAACAAAGGGTGGGTGCTCAAGGTTCTCTGATTGAAAGAAAGAAAGGAAAGGAAGGAGAAAACCAACCTGAGGCAATCAAATTGCAGAGCCAGCCCAACTGTTTCAGTGTTTCAGACTAAATGGTAGCAAATAGGGATTGCAAAGACTAAAGCAGGGGACTGCAAGGGCTCAAACATGAGATTATTAAGGATCAGAGAATTTTCTATCTTGTCTTCATGGAGTTTGAATTAATTTTGGTGAGATGTAGATGTGTAAAAAGTAAAATTAAAAAAAAAGAGAAGCTGAAAAAATAATTTGACTGAATCTGTATCTGAAAGAAAAATGGCAGAAACAGAAACCCCTCCAAATCATCATTACACTTTGAATATTGAGAGTATAAAAAGGGCTTTAAAGCACTGGGTTTTTTTGCAGCTGTGTGTGTATGAACACACAGGGGTGTTGCTGTGCCTGTTCATCCCTGCACTGCTGGAGTTCAGCACCAGCCCCAAGGTACAGCAGGATTCAAACCTGTGAAAAGCTTCAGTTGTTTCCCATCTGGAGGCTCATTTGAATCCTTTGATTTTGCTGCAGAAACCTTGACTCTTGTGATGATGTTGGGTTTTTTTTCCATACAATTTACATGTGATGAGACTTTGTTACTTCTGTGGTCAAATTTGAGTAAAACACAGAAAATTTTCATACTACAAATTTAAAAAGCGCATAATTTAGATTTTTTTTTCACTTTGCTTACAAAATGCTTGTTGTGCTCACAAAATACTCTCCCTTTATACGACATTTTAAGTTCTTGTGATGGTGGCTCAGTCCTTGTCTGTTAGGAGCTGGAAACTGGTTTGAATGATTCATTTTGAGCATCTATTTTGGGGCCACTCGCATCATCCTGGATGTGGCTTCCCATGAAATGGATGGGAAAATGGAAGTTTATATCCCTCCTCCACCCAGCAACTGCAATGAAAATCCATAACACTCGAGCAGGAGACTGGCATTGGGATCTCTTTAGGAAGAACAGGCTTTAAAAATACAGCAGGGAAAAAACCAAGGCAGGATCCCAGGAATGAGGAATGGGGGATATGGAGGAAATCCTGTGGGCAGGATCCAAAGTCACACTTGGCTTTGAGCCACAGATGTTTGAAGAGAAAATCAGCCAAACGAGCTGAAATGAAATTAAAACCGCAGCAAGGCAGGAGAGAAGCTCTGCTTGTGTTCTCACACGTTGAGGAGGAAGGATCTGCTCCCAACTGGGGTTTGGGGTTGTTGGGAAGGATGGAGAAGGAAGGGAGAGAGCACAGATCTACCATTAGAGCTCTAAAAGACAACCAGAGAAGGTCACTTTCCAAAGAGAGGAGTCAGATGTTTTATAAAACAGGATTTTAAAAAAATATATAAACTTTTGCACTGGGTATCTGGGTAACAGTCATGTCGTTTTCATTTCTGTGGCTGCTGGCTCAAAGTTGCTGCCAGCCTGTTCCGTAGTGTGTAAAATTCAGTATCACGAGCAAATGAAATGCTGTGACAATATTTATGATGAGTATTTCTAAAGCACAGAACCAAAATGCAGTTTTGCTCATGTACAACCAAAACACAGCAGTGAATTGCAAAAAGTTTATTGCAGTTTTGAACGAGCAGGGAATTTAATGAAATTTCTGTTACATGGGGCTTGGTTCCTGCTTGATTAATGAGAAATAATCTATATTTCTCAATGCAGGATGAAATAATGTCTAAAAATACAATTTTAGTCATATTTTTCATGCAAACTGTGAACAATATAGTTTAAGGGTTTTGTTTCATCTCTCTGCAGCGGTTTTTTTTTGTTTGTTTATAGGTTGGAGCTGTAACTTAACCCAGGCAAAAGCCCTGCCATGTTACACTTGCCCAGTTTGCCCAGTCAGCTGTGAATATTCACTTGTTTTGTGGGCAGATGGGATTCCAAGTCCGTGCAGAAATCCTGTCAGAAGCATTTCCTTTTGTTCTTCTTACGTTTCAGTTCTTTCCAGAGCTCTCCTTCCACTGGGGCCATGTTTAGTGTGGGGAATCTGTGTTCTGCAAAATATTGAAAGGTGAATGGAGAGGGAGCAGAAGAACTTTGTCTGCTCCAGGCCGTGAGGATTCCTGGCACGTCCTTGGTCTGCTCCTGTGTTCTGGGTGGTGATTCCTACCTGGGTGAGAGGAAGTTTGGGCTCTTCAGAGTTTTGGGTGGGCAGGGATCAAGGTTTGCTGTGTGGAAAGCAGGAACCGGTCTCAATGAGGAGCAACTTTGTGCTCAGCTTTGCCACCAATCCATGAGCTGTCCCCACGTAAATCCTGGACTGCTGTAAAAGAGAGGTTTTCTTCTATTAAAGCTTTAATAAATCCAAGGAATTATTATTTATAATTGGGCCCTTAGCAGTTATTTTACAATGCCAGTCCCATGGAGTTCTAAGGCAATGCAATCCGCAGTATTTATAGAAATTCATTAAACATCACACCTGTTAATTCTCCATCAAATTGAGGGCAAGGAACCAAAGCAACTTAAAATGAAGAAAAACGACTCTGCCATGAGACCTTAATGATTCTTTACATGTCTTAAATACATTCCCTGGGATTATTCTGCTAATTTTCTACCTGTAATGGTTTGTTAAATGAACTTATAAGGTGGTGTTGTACATTAGACTGGAAATTGTTTGGTGCTGGAGTTGTCTGCTTGTGTGAATTTTGACAGACAAGATGTTATTTTCCATAATATCATTTATATATCAGGAGTAATTCTGCCATCCAGGATTTAACAGCTCCTTCTTGGCTAAAATTTGATTTTTGTGATTTTTGCCTTTTTCTAAAGTGGTCCTTTCACTCATTTTCTGGAATAGAAGGAAATTCTCCTAGCGGCATTTCTTTATGAAACTCTCTTGTGAGGAGAGCTCCTATTGCAAAATGCCTGATATCTTTACTGCAACTGATCTGAAAGTGCAAAAGGTCAAAAATGTCCTGATGTGGTTTGGAAATCCACGTGTCAGACCAGCACATTTCAGAAGAACTCTTGGGGCTTTGTAGAAATTGCATTTTTCCTTTTGATTTTAATTTTATACCTGGAAAGGATTAAGGGAAGGATTCGGCTGATGGCTGAGTGGTAAAGCAGAAGATATTTTTAGAATGGAAATCCATCTTGGGAAAGATTGGGACTCAGAGGGATGTGGTATGAGGAAATATTTATATTGTTTAATTACGAGTAATAATTAGTGAGTGATGTAGAAAAAACGTTTTTTGTGAATTTTTCCCCATCTCCTATGCCAGATCTCCATGTTTATTTGCTCCTGGTTAGTGCAGTATTACCCCTGACCTTGTTCCCTACTGGAGAGATATCTCACAGCAGAGTCTCATCTAACCCAAAATATCATTTCCTAGAGAGCAATATTGAGTCATTGATAGTTACTCACTCTGCCTTTCCATCTCCCAGCATTTTGCCAGAGCTGCTCCCTGGTGACAGTGACCTTGCAAGATGACAGATTAATCCCAGTGTCTGGGAGATTGTGCAGGCTGCTCTTGTACAATATGTGTACACAAAGTAGAATATTCTTTAATACATCAAAGCAATTTAACTTTGACCAACCCAAACTCAAACGCAGGAGAAGCTTTAAAAACTCATCCTTTTTTTCCCTGCTCTTAAATCCCTCCTGTCACCTGCAAATCCTTTGCCTCCAACCTGCTCAGTGGCACAATGGAGCAGCATTCATGGAATTCTTGCACTGCCTGGCTGCAAGATCCACCCAAAAAGTGTCACAAATCTCACAATGAACGAGTCTGTGGGGTCCAAATGTCAAATTGTTGATGTCACCTGTCGGGGGGAGCCTCATTTCAGGACAGTGGAACTGGGCTCTCCAGGTACCTCTGGGAGAGGCTGCCTTCAGTAGCTGCTCTTGGAAAAGCAGCCACAACACCTCCAGCCCTCCTGGATCCTCCCCAAAATCTCTGTGACGGCTTAACTGCTCTGATTTTAATCCAAATGGCTTTTGGGAAACTGCTTCACTGTCACTGATTAATGTGACGATTTTTAACTGGGATTTTTTAAATGGAATTTAGGGAAGCTTTTTAACCATTTCCACAGCCCTAATGAAAACCATTCCAGAGTTTCCAGCCAGCCTGTTTTGGTTTGGGTTTGTTTGTTTGTTTTTAACTGATCCATATAAATTGGCTGCTATTAATACATGGTACAAAAGGTGCTGAGAGGAACATATTAATAACTGGGAGCACATAACTTCATTAAACATTAACTTTGCAGTTGTGACTGAGCCAATGCGTATTCTGTTTGCTATTGTGGGAAATATTAGTGAAATATTAGTGAGAAGTAACTACAACAAAAGGCTGCAACTTCTGAGTGATACAGATAATTCTTTTTTTGTGCACACCATGGAGTTTTCTGAGCAGAAGTGTTTCATGTTTGATTTTGCCCATCAAATATGCACTCTACGTGTAGATGTTCTCCACTGGGACACTGCAATTGAGTTTAATAACTTGAAATCAGAAGCACTTTGTGGTCAGAGAGGACCATCATCCATGGCACAATTTTCTTTTTGTGGAAGGGGATGATTTACCTTTGTGAGGTTTGGTGGGGTTGGAACTTGTGGCTGGTCCATCACAGTTTCAGCTGGTGGAAAACTGGGCTTTGGCCTTTTTTATTTCACCTCCAGGGTCCCTGTCCTGTCCTGCTCTGGTTCCTGCCCTCACCTCTGAGCTGATTCAAATTCTGCTGAGGCTTCAAGGAGTCCATGGTGGGAACAGCCTATCCAACACCTAGAAGTTGAAAGAAAAGGACTTAGAGAAGTTTCATTCTTTAAAATGTATGATGTAGCTGATTCTGTCAGAACTCCTTAATGTAGCAGATGTGCTGCATCCTTCCCAGGGCCAGCAGCCATTCCATAAGATCACAGGTAATTTTAGCATTGAGATTAACACCCAATGAATATTCTGTGGTTAATGCACTTTCAGCTACATTTGCATTAAAAGGAAAGGCTTCAGTTCTTCATGATTTCTCTCATTCCTCTTTATTTTTCTTTAAGAGGTGTCATTATTGCAGAAGGCAAATTCAATGTGACTTTGTGAACTTAAATGTGTCTTTGAGCTCTTGCACCAGTTGGGATTTTCTTAGTCCTGTAGCTGATGGAATGGCAGTGATAATGGCCCAATGGAGTTTTAGTTGCGTTTCAGATCCATGAAGGAATATTTGCTGACAAAAGCAGAAAAATAATCTCATTCCCAGCTCCTTGAGCATCACTTCTTTCCTGCATTTAACCCCACAGTGAGCTGGCTGAGAAAGGGGAAAAAAAGCAGAAACAAAGCAAAAGCAGAGCTTCAGGAAGGCAGAAATGAAATTTCTGTACATCCAGGTCTCTGAAATGAATGGCTCTGAGTGAAAACAAGCTCCAGTGGTCCCACAAGAGGAGGAGGAGGAGGATGGGGCACAGCTCTCTGGCAGGATCTGCTCCTGGATCTGCTTGGGTGTGCTCCATTCTGCCTCTAAGAGATGCTCAGCTGCCAGACTGAAATATTGCACGGTTTGCTCTGTCAAAGAGTGCTGAAAGGAACGTGTAGAATCTGCATCCAAGCAGAAACGAAACAAAAATTAAGAGTCTTCTATTGTGAGATTGTCCTGGATGAGAGAGTAGTGTGGCTCTCACAGAGACATTAATTTGTCACCTCTGAGTGAGAAATCTGAGTGCACAGAGCCTCCAGAGCAGGAGCAAGCACACAGCTCCACACGGCAGAGTTGTGCAGAGGTTAACTTCGAGATTCTGGCCGGGCCTCATCAAATGTGATAATTACCTTCGGCACCTTTGTGTCTAGGCCTAATTCATCTCGCAAAGATAAGGTCGTAATTTACCACTTAACCTCGTTCTTCATGTGCCAAATAACACCATTGTACAACGAAAACTTCAAATTCAAGTTGGGAGTAGGGAATGGAGGCCAGCGTCTGGGGCAAAAGCACTGTTTGGACAGGAAAATGTGCAGGAGTAGGGGGAAAATTTCCCTCAAAACAAGCCTTGCATCGGGACTTTTAGTGGCAAACCGAGATTTGCTGTGGCGAGACGTGTCCAATTCTCCAGCAAACATTTGTGGATTTCCAAAGAGGCCATGGTTCAGGCAGTATCTCTGTGCTTTTGGTGGCATTTTATGGTAGGCTCCATAAAGTTACATGTGCCTGGTTAATTTTTAGTTTTGTACCGTGGTTCGGACACACTTTGTGCAAATATGCTTTGATAGAGGCCAAAATCCCTAAACTCCAACCTGAGACAGTCTTGAGTGTATTTGAACTAGGAGTGGCACAGGTTAGTCCAGATAAAGAGGGGATATTTAAGAATTCTCGAGGTGAAGGAGTCTGTAATTGCTACCTGGCACCTGAAGAGAAGATCTAAGTGTAGTCGATAGCTGTGTTGATGATTTCTCCATTAACTCCTGTGTGTGTGAGTTCTGTTTACAGCTGAATAATTGTTTATATGTAAATAAAGCCATTGCATCTTTCTTTTCCTCTGTAAGGACAGTTTTAGCTTAATTACATCGGAGAGAGATGTGTGGGGAGCTGGGGAATGTTCATCTTGTGATTCATTTTGAATTTGCTTCCTGTTTATTTGCTACTTGCCACACTTAATTGAGTTGGGGTTTTTTTTTCTTTTCTTTTTTTTTCTTTCTGCATGGAAAAAATGTGCATTCTTTCCTTCTGGTTTTAATCTAATAGGTGACATTTTGGTTCTTTCTGGAGAGAATTAATTAAGGTGAACTGTAGCTTCTTTTCCAGGCACCCGAGTGGGCTGAGATGCTGCTGTCATTTTTCCTTGTGGATGTTTGAACAACTGTGGAATGGCTTTAGAGTTAATCGTATTGGGGCTTTTTTTTTTTTTTTTGTGGTGTGAGAGAAGAGAAATCATGAATTAATCTCTTCAGTGGACCTTGGCTCCTCTCACAGCAAAGTTTCCCTCCTGGAAATGCTCGGTGTTATGTCAGCTCCCTAGAAGTGCTCATTATCACCTACACACTGGGTGTCAAGTGCTGCTTTCTAAAGAGATTAGTACCTTCTCCTCCTCCTCCTCCTCCTCCTCCCTCACGCTTGCTCAGCTAAGGAGAAGAAAATCCACATTACCGCAGCCATCCAGGATGGGAGATGGAAAATAATGCCCTGATTCAAGGAGAGAAATGAGATACAGGATGTGATTCCTCCTCAGCTCAGCAGCATTCCTGTGCTGACCTAATTTCACCTGACGTCAGGAGCCCTGGCACGATGGGGCTGAGTTTTGGATGGGGCTGAGCTTTGGATGGGGCTGAGCAGAGCAGGGTTTTGACTTTTCCAAACCCTCTCTGCACACCCAGGATGCTTCATTAAGTGGGAAACAGGTGCTGTAAGCGAGGCAGGCACGGAAATCCAGGTATTTTGCTCCCTCTGGGATAGGGAAGGGAAGCAAAACTGCGATTGAAGTAACAATAAAAACAAATCCTAATCAAAGGGGACCTCGATCCACAAAAGGATGTTTTTTTGTGTTTTTCTGTGTGGCTTCTGTAATACACCTACACCTGTGAGAAGGTTTGGCTAATTGGGCCCTTACCAGTTTTTTGCCACTCACACCTCTCTTGTAAGGGCAGGAATTTGATGTCCTTTACCAGGCAGGACTGATAAAACCAGACAAGTGCAGATTAAGTAGGGAAAAATAAAAAAGGAGGAAAAATTCCATTTGCTTTTTTCCACAGTTGATATCCCAGTCCCTTGGACACTACCTGTGCATGCAGTGAGGATACCCAGAAGGAGAAAGGATGGATCAGGATGGAAAAAGGGGAATAAAAACATTCCATGCAAAACATGCCTGTAACAGTAATGCCTGCTATTGTAGAACAGGAAGAATAGCAGTGTTCCTTGATTTCAACTGTGTTTACAGAGGTCAAAATGAGACAACAGAAGGAGCTTTTGGGAAATAGAACATGCTGCCACCTTGGGAAAGTGCAAGGAGCAGGAGGAGGAGGAGAATTTTCTTCCCCGTCACTTAATTTTGTTTTGATTTCCAGCTAGGCACTCAGTTTGGATCTTCCTGCTGAAATCTGCACTGAAATAGTTCTGAAAGCTTTTCTGTTGTTTTGACTTCCTGTTTAGAATCACAGAATCATTAGGGCTGGAAAAGACCTCCAAGATCATGGAGCCCAAACTTTGGACACCGCCTTGTCAGCCAGACCATGGCACTGAGTACCAGCTCCAGTTGTTTCATGAACACTTCAGCATTAATTTGAAACAAATGACTGGGATTAAGATTCCCTGCTTCTGTCTATTCCTGCTTTAAGCAGGCTCCTGCACCCAGGACTGTGAGATGTTAGATTTGGATAATTCATCCTAATAAATAAAAGGCTGCATTCCTTAGACTGCGAATTCAAATTCTGTGAAGAAATACAGTGACACCAGCAGTCTGGGCAATGGCATTTCAGCCTTTTCCATGGAATTTCCATGTCAGAATATTCAATAGATGTGTTCCACTCATCTTTTCTGGAGGGTTTAATGTTTTTGGGGCTGAGGTTTTCCAGCTGTGGCACTGCTAATGTCCCTAAGCTGGTGCCTCTGTGCAGGCTGTGCCTGGTGCCTGGTGCCTTGGCCTGGTTTGGTGCTGTCCCTGCAGCAGGATCCCTGTTTTTCCCCCATTTTCCCCCAAGATGGACCTTGCTGGTAGGGAGACCACCAGTTTCTGATCATGGGCAGCTCTTGCAGACAGGCCAGTGAGCCCTTGGGCAGAGATGCAGGATTGCACTGGGATTTGGGATCTGTGGAGCATCGGAAATGGTTCTGGAGGTGCAGGGGGAGAGGTCCCTCTGCCAGGGCTCATGGGGAAGTGAAGGAGGTTTGGAAGTGCTTCCCTGCAGAAAGCAGGGCTGGCAGCATTGCTGCTGTTTTTTCAGGTTTAAACATTAGGTAAATGGACAAAACAAACTCTTCAGATAGTTCTTGCTACTATCAGAAGACTGAAACAGGCACTATTGGCAAGAAACCCCTAATGCTGGAGGATTTTATGGCATTCAGGAAGCACTGATCTTAAAGGTCTTTTCCAACCTAAATTACTCTTTATGTGGAGCTTTGAGGAGCTGCTCCAGGTGTTGTTCAATGCACACAGAAGCTTTGCAGCCCTGTCACACAAAAATTTTGTGTGTCTTCTGAAGAGTGTCAGGTTTTTGTTGTTTGGTTTGGGCTTTTTACAAGATATCCCAGCTGAAAGCTGAGGAAGCAGGAATTCAGTTTTATATCTGAAGAGATCTGGAAATACAATTAAATTAATAGGGGTAATTTTAACACAAAGAGCAAAGAAAAGTGGATGTGGAAGGTAAGACAGAAAAAAGGAGTTGTGTCCTGAGACCAGCCAGAAAAGCTGGGGCTGGGATTCCTTGAGATTTCAGTCTTGTGCTGACTTTTATCCTTGATAAGTCGATGTTCTGAGATTTGACCAGAATGTATGTAGGTTCAAAACTGGGAGAAAATCCCCCTGAACAGTTTTAAAGATTTTCTAATCCATGAAAATAAGATAAAGTATTCAATATTTTTAAGAACTCACTGGGAAAAGTCTGTAGTCCTTCTCAGCTCTGTGTCATGCTCAGTAAAACATGGAGTATTGAATTTACTCCTCTGAATTTTTGCTGCAATGCAATAGAGTGCAATAAATTCCTCAGCGATTTGGCTACTTAATATTTATTTTGTATTTCCCCAGTAGATTGTATCTGTCTGTGGAAGGCCTTCAATACTGAGAGTTTATCTGAGTATTTAGCAATCTTCTGTTTGTCCTCGCTGCGCATTTGGGAGATGATCTGTCGTGGATATATTTAGGCAGTGGACATGGTGAAATTAAATCACTCGGTCAAGGTTACAGGGAGAATTTGAGATGGATGTTGAAATTAAGCCTGGATCTTCCTAGCCCTGAGCTAATCCTGTTGCAGCATGGTCACCCTCTATTTGAAATCTCTTCTGTCATCGCGGGCTTGTTTGGCTGAGTTTGCTGCAGCCACGAAGTGTCTGTGGCACCCACGTGGGGACACTGGCAGGACAAGCAGCCCCTCTCCCCCCACCCCAACTGCTGGGCAGGGTGAATCCCCCCCTCCTGGAAGATTTTCCAGTTGTTATGCAAGTTTAGAGCTGAGAAAAGCCTCAGTGAGTTGTTCAATTGATGGAAAGGAAGCACTTTATTCCAGGTGGTATTCCCAGGAAATCTCTCGAAGTAGGAGTGGAGCTGGGCTGGGAATTGAAGGTGCTGGCCCAGCCACAGCCCTTGGTGCCAGGCAGTGCCACCAGAGGTGAGGAGAAGCCTGCAGAGCTGTCCAACTTGGTTTTAAGTGTCTGGCTTGAGTGCTGAACACAGAACTGGGGCAGCGTGGAGCTGAGCACAGAATCATTGCTCAGGATTTTCCAGGATGATATAACCGAACAGAAGCTGTGCTAACTCTCATTCTTTCCCAGCTAAATATACATCTCTGGAGTCTTGTGGAGCTTGAGCTGATTGTGTGCTGATGGAGAGGCAAGGTTTTATGTAAGGCGTGTGTAGGAGATCTGAGTGAGATCTCCACAGGGATCACAGAGCGATCCTATAAATGTGGGATCGGTTATTTACAGCTGAAGGATGGGGAGAGAGAGGAAGGGATAAAGGATCTGAATCTCACTGTTCCATTATCTCCAGAGAACTGCTCAATATCACACTGCTTGCTCAGTATAAACTAAAATTGTTGCCTGATTTTTTTATTTATAAAACATGAGCTATTGGTTTGAAAATTAAATTTCTAAGCTTGCTTTCAATCTTGAGGTCTCGAGCCCTTAAAATAATAAAATTCCGGAGGTCTTTAAGGTTATCATTAAATCTTTGTAAAACTGTATTACTTAAACATAACTGGATGCTGGTTTTGCTGTGTCCAACAGCAAATTTTTTAGTTCATGCTGCTGGATGCACAAGTCACTGATGATGTTTTAAAATAATTACTTGGATTGGTTCTGTAAGGGACAGAAAAATGTGCCAGAATAACGTTCATTGCCTTGTACTGGTTAAACATCCCCTTCCTAGAGACTGAAATCCCTGCCTTGCTGCTCTGGTGCTGATTCTGCAAACACACCCAGAGCCTTTCACTGAGGGAACATCAGTGCAATCACTTTCCCTATTCACCGTGCCCAAATCAACCACGTGTTTAGGTTTTCTCAGAAACCAGGAGAAAAGAAGCCAGATTTTCTTACAAGTGAGGTAATCTTGCTCCTTACAGACAGTGATTTCAGCATTTATTATTGTTTTTGCCTTCCAGGAAACACAGGATCCAAAACTTGTATAAATTAAATATCCTGGTGTAGACTCTTTAGTGCTGTTGTATCTCTGATTTGTATAGATCCTGCTTTTCCAGTGGATTCCTTGAATACTACATTGAAGGATTTTAGATGGGCCTTCATAACCCATGGCCATCCTTCCTTCCAGGGCATTCACTGAGTTTCTTTCCTCAGTTGTTTTAGAAGTATCCCCTTTACACCCATCAAAATTATATCCTCTAAGAAAAATTAGCTTCTTCTCTTCTTAATAATGCAATAGACTTTATTTTGGTGTAATTATATTTAACTTATTTTTAGTTTAGACTGCAAGAAAGCAAATGATGTAAAATAAAATTCTGTTTTCAGAAATGTCAGATTTTTTTCATAATCCTGTAGGGAGGAAGAAGAGGCATCCCAAAGATGCTTTCCCAACTATTTTAGAGGATAGACAGGGAATGGTTCTTTTTAATCCCCCTGCTAACAAATGATCATTTTTTTTGTTGGAATTAATCTCTTCTGGGCTCTGGGGAGGGCTCTGCTGGGGTCAGTGGCACCACCTGAGGTGACATTAGTGGGGGGTTGGCTACAGACCTGCTGTGGGATCGGTGTTTTGGGGTTTTGTGTATGGACAGCACGCTTGTTTAGCTATAAAAGGTCTTTCTGACAGCCAAGGGATGCCTTTTTCTCTTGGTACCAATTCCTTTGGACAACTGGAGGGCTCTGTACCTCTATTAATTACCAGTGAGCTGTGGCCGTGTCCAGCACCATGTTCACTCCTTGGGAATTTTTTCCCAGCCAGGCCTGGGAATGCACTCTCTGCTTCCCTGAGAGTGAAATTTCCTCTGGGGACTGAAGATGCTGTACCTGGCTGTGCTGAGTGCCCAGGATGGGACAGGGGTTGGGTTCCTGGAGAGGAGCACCCCGGGCAGCTCGGACACAGTTTGGGGCTCCCAGAGGGGGCTTGGAGGGGTCCCCAAGGCAGCCCCCACAGGGGACACTCTGACTCCTTAGGATTTTAGCTTTTATATTTTTCAAACCCTATCCTGCATTAGTGCAGAGCTCTAAACTCCATATGAAGTGTAGTTCACTGTCTTCACATTTTGGTCAGACAACAATTCCTCTCTAGGCCTGAAATTCAAGGACACCCCACAGCCTCAGGCCCTGAAAAGTATAAACAAAAATGAGTTGGGGGTAAATTAATTCATTACCTGAAGCTGTAATTGAAGGATTAACCCCTGATACGTAAATGGGCCAAACTTATAATTGTGTGAAAAACTGCTGCCCATTGTCCACCTTGGGTGTAGCCTCTGGGGCTTTGAACTGCCCAAGGTGCATCTATTGAAGGCCTTTAATAAATATTCACTTTATTCTCTTAACTTTGTCCAGCCTCTGTTCTAGGCAGCCACTCCAAGGCGTCAACTTCAGGTGGCACCTGGGCTGTGCCACTGCTGAGGGCACCAGGGGGGATCATTCCTTAAGGGGAACTCCAGGATTTCTGTCAAACAGGGAAAATCAAAGGCTGACAGATTCTCTAAAATGTTTCCTTGAGAAACCACCATTGGTGTTCAGATGTTTCGTTAGAGAAAGTCAGTGCTAGCAGACATTATCTCAGCAGTTTGGGGAAGCTTCTCTGTGAGTCTTCTCTCCCAGTCTCTCCCAAAAATTCCATTATTTTAAAAGCAGAAAAACACAGAATTTCAAATGATGTTTCACGATACATTTGATTATTTTATCCCTTACACGTATTATGATCTTCCATTGTTGCTCCTGAGTTAGAATTAATGAAATGGCAAGGGGAAAAAAACCTCAGTGGGATTTAATTTTACGAATAATACGCTGAGGGTTCTCATCACCACTTTATCTAAATATAAAACTGTGAGCATCTCTGGTACTCGTGAATTAGATGATGTTTGGAGGCTGCAGCAGCTCCCAGGAAACCCAATTTTCCTCTCCACAAATCGAAGTTGGGAGTATTAAATATAATTAATATGGAATATCTGTGTTTAACTGTTTTATGGTATGTAAGCACAGAACATTTAGATGTCTTTAGTGGACGAAGCCGAGGACACGATGCAGGACTGCTCAATTTATTTTTATCCTCAAGGTCAAGTAACATCTTTGAGCACTGACATCAGTGTTCAAGAAATATGGGTCTAACTACACAGTTCCCTTCAAGGGTAGGAATTTCCCTGTATATATTATATATATATACACAAATACATGCATTACTGATTATCTCCTTTTCCCTGGGCTTTTGAAAATAAAAGCTGTGTATTTTTAGAGACTGGAATGTCTGACTTAGAGAGCAAAACTCCAAGATACATAACAGGGGTATGAGGTTGATCTTTGTAGGACAGTGCTGTGTTAAAGAAAAAAGGGCTATCTGTATAAAGAAATAAGGGACTCTTTCCAAATATGGGAATTCCTAAGAAGAAATGTGGATTAAAGTAGAATTTGTGCTTATCTGATGGTGCTGGACACATTCAAAATTACTGAGCTGAAATGGCAGATGAATTTTTAATGGTATTAAATTATCAGCCCATGCATAAACCACCTTGTAACACTTTAAAGAGGAGAAAAAAAATCATGCTCTTCTGGCTTTTATTGGTTTACAAGTGCTTCAAACTCCCCTCTTATCTTCCCTTTTTTGGAGTGATTTAAGCAAACTTTGTAGATTTATTTTCTCAACATTCTAGGAAGGCTTTTGTATTTATTTACTAGTAAATTGTTATTTTTTTAAACTATTTTCACCCATTATTTCTGTTTATGGAGATCAGAATGGATGTGGTTGATCAGGTGAGGGCGAGGAGGAGGGGTGGGTTCTGCCAGCTGCAGACAGGAGGAGGCTGTTGGGATTTTATCACTAGAATCTGCTGGTTTATTACTGGACATAAAGACATCCAAAAGATTTATTTGGAGCAAAACCCTTGCTAAGAGATCACGTCTGTGAGTTAGCCCTGGAAAAGGTGGATGGTGATGTTGGTCACCCAGATGGAGAAGTTCTGGATGAGACCCAGAGTTCTGGGCTCTGGAATTTGTCTGTTGGTGCTGGAGCAGTTCCTGGTGGTCCCTGTAGTCCTGTGGAGGGGAATTTGGCTGGATTTGGGGCGTGAGCTGGCAAATGACCCCCAGTGAAATAAATCACCAGGCTTTTATTCCCCTTGCAAAATGCCTCGTCCTGTTCTCAGTGCCTGAAACAAATTGTTGCTGGTGCAGAAAAGAACAATTCTGGCTCTGCAGAAAGGGAGGTAGAAAAGCACTCAATAAATCACTCAAAATGTAATCAGTGGATCATTCAAACCTCCCAGGCTGTGCTCTCTGCTAGGTTAAACCTGGCTGTGACCCAACCATGGCCTGGAGTTGGGCTCGATGCTCCTTGTGGGTCCCTTCCAGCTCAGGATATTCTGTGATTCTATGAAGTAATGATTGGTTTGGGTTCCTTCTTCCTGATCTTTTGGTTCTTGTGTTTCCTGGCTCCTTTATGGTGTCCTTGAGGGATAGGGGAGGTACTACTGTGCATTATTTGCCCCTAAATCCTATTTTAACCCTTTTCTGACCAAGCAAAATGAGGGTTTTGAGGTTTTTCTTAACTATTCCTGAAGGAATGGAACCTTTCCTCTTGGTGAGGAATCTGCAGCACATCAATGTTGTTGGTGAAGGATAATTTTAAAATTACGGACAGTTTGAAGGGTTATTTAGCTAAGAGAAACACTAGAAAATGTCTCAATTTTATTTGGATGTAAGATTATTCTAGACTGGATATTGGGGGTGTTTTTTTTTCCCTCCATTTTTGTTCACATGTTCATTCTTCTGCACTGGACAGACTCTTTTACTCTACAATAATGTTTTGGCAAGCCCTAAGCTCAGTTACTTCAAAAAGTTCTGATATTTTGGCAAAACTTTCACAACTATTGTTTCATAGTATTGAATCTGGGGTTAAGGAGCAGCTCATGGATTTTCAGGACATGGCTCAGTCTGGAAGCCAAGCCCGACACCCACCTGATTTTCATGTAGAGTTTATTTTTATTTCCTACACTGTCTATATTTGTTACAACAACATTTGTATTTAGTTTAATATTTAACAATGTGTATTTTTGTGCAAATTATATGTTACATCTCTAAGTAAACTTTCTATAGCAATAATTCTTGAAGCTTTTTTATTGTTAAGCTCATTTTTGCTGAAGAATTTGAGCACTTATTTCAAATTTAGATATAATTTTGAATACAAATTCTGAGTTCTTACAGGAGCATATTTATATTTAAAAGCCACAAACAGACATTGTGATAATTTCAGATCAGCTTTGACTCTACAGTTGCTTGAACCCTTGGCATGGCTTTTGTGAGAGTTATTCCCAGATGCTCCAGTGGGATTGAAAGGAACAATTTATTGAAGTTCACACGTTTTTTGTTTGTTTTGGCTGAAGTGGAGCCATTCTGTCAAGTGCTGCCATGCAGGGAAGGACAGGAGTGGTGTGAAACGTTTTGGGCTGTACCAGCACATTCCAGCCAACACCAGAGAGCCCTTCCAAGGCTCTGGGACCAGCCTGAGTTCCCACAGCCAGTGGGGTGGCAGTGCCAGCCCGGGTGACATCAGCAGCACAAAGTGACTGGTTTTCCCAGGCTGGAGCCTGTGGCACAGGGAAAAACATCCGAGGTTCTCAGTGATTTGTGTGACAGGAGAGCTCCAGTTCCTCCTTCCACGCAGAGGAGCACCAAGAGCTGTGTGGCTTTGTGGCTCTGCAATGAGGAGAGCCCCTGGTGCTGGGCTGTGGGGACACCCTCCCAAGGAGGTGGCTCTGAGATTCCCAGGATGGGGCTCTGGGCTGTGGGGATGCTGTCCTGAGGAGGTGGCTTCAGGGTGACCTTGAAATTCCTGGGATGGGGCTCTGGGACTGTGAGGATACGCCCCCAAGGATGTGACTCCAGGGTGGCTCCAAGATTCTCAGGATGGGGTTCTGGGCAATGGGGACACCCTCTGGAGGAGGTGGCTTCAGGGTGGCTCCAAGGTTCCCAGGATGAGGCTTTGGCCTGTGGGGACACTGTCCTGAGGATGTGGCTCCAGGGTGGCCTCAGGATTCCTGAGATGGGGCTCTGGGCTGTAGGGACACCCTCTGGAGGAGGTAGTTGTGGGGTGACCTTGAGATTCCTGGGATAGGCCTCTGGGCTATGGGGACACTCTCTGGTGGAGGTGGCTTTGGGATGGCCCCAAAATTCCTGGGATGGGGCTCCAGGCTGCCCTGGGGGCTCCTTGTGTGTGTGCTCGTTCCCCAGGCAGGCCACAGATACCCACCGCTTAACAAAGCTTCACAGGTCAGATTGCTTTGCCCACTAAGCTAAACATAGCCTTTTATCTCATTCTATTGGGAAACCCTCTCCTCAATGGGAGGCAATTGCTGCAGGTGATTAATCACCAGGAAATGTGTATTGGAGTTGGATTGTTTGCTGAGCTATCAAAAGTCCCTTTTTTCGTAGTTTGTTAAAATTCTGTTCCCCCGTTTTGAATTGTTGAGAGTGATTGAACCTTGTCCCACCGTTGTTTCCCTTTATGTTAATAATTTGCCTTTATTAGAGTAATAAATAAGGCTGATCCAGGCTTCCATTCGGAGCCATTTGACAAAAAGGCTACAATGGGAGCTACTGTGTCAGCCTAATGAGATTTACAGTCAGGAGATCAAGGTATGTAGGAAAAGTCCATATATTGAAGAATGAAAGCTTTAAGTTCTCAAAGGAGCATGCATTTCCTTAATAATATTAATAACAGCCCATACTGGTAATTTAATTCTCTGCTGTTATTTCTTACTGTCTAATCTGAAATAGGACTGGAACAGTTGAGCATTTTAAACAGAATAGTGATGGGATTCTTTTTGAAGGTGCAGCCCAAGGTCATGGTGTGGCCTGACTGTGTAAAGGGGGTACTTAAAGTTCATATTTGTGTCACAGTCAAACACAATTTCATGGCAAAGGATGCTCCTTCAAACACATCCTGCCCAGAATATTCTTTTCAAATGGAAGATAAGTGGTTTCCTGTACAGAAGTTTAGCAAATAAGAAGGAAAAGAACTTTTAGAACGTTGTGATAGTTTTGACATGAGGGATATCAGAAGAAGGTACAGAGCCAAAATTCTGATTCCAAAGTCTGGTTTTTTTCTGGGAGAATAGTTCTGGTGCTATAGAGGGAGAGGTCCATCCAGCACACCCACCTACTTGTGCTAAGTTTCACCCCTATTTCCAAACATCCTTCAAAGTCAGGTTGCCTGAAATCTGTAGTTTGATATGAGCTGATGTGATCCCCTTAAATTGTACAATCCTATAATTTGTGCTTAAAAGAATTTGGACTAAATTTCTAATCTCCATCAGGGCCAGTGATACCAGGGAATGAGTAACATTCCCTTCCAGAACACAGGGAAGGGAATTCCTGTGGTGGAAACCACAAAGGACTTGAATCTCCCTACCACTATCACTGTATTATGCTAAGTAAACAGATTAATGCTGGAAGGCAGTTGGCACAAATCCTGGTTTGAGAACTGGTGGTTTATGGGGTTTAAGTGCCCATGGAACAAAAGGGGAATTCCTTTGCTGCCTCTCCACAGTTCCCAGAAGTTGTGGCACCCTCAAGAGGTTGCTCTTCAAAGCTCTCATCAGGCCACTCTATTGGTTGGTCTAAGACTTGTTCTGAGTGTCAATAAACATTTCCTCTCATCTACAGGTGAGATGGCAGATTCTGTCTTTAAGCCAAAAAGAAGGTGGACTGCTGGTAGAACACAGGTTTTGTATTCTTAGGCTGCTGAGAAGCTGATTTCAGCAGTGGGTTCAGGTTTAGCTGTGTCAGATGCTGCAGCTCCTCACTCTGGCCAGGGCAGATCCCTTTGGAGGAGGCTGCTAAGATGCTTCTCTGTCATTGCTATGCTTAGGCTGTGGCAGTGAGCCAGGTTAACTTAAGCTTTATTGGGAAGCTCAGGCTAATTAAAGCTTCTTCCTCAGTTTGTTTTTTTTTTGTTGGAAGAGCCTGATGACCTTTCTTCCTGCCTGGGTGATCCTGGGATTCTGGTTTTGTTGTCTGAGCTTTAAACCTGGGGCAAGGAGGGGACAGCAATGGCAGCCCAGCCTTGTAGGCATCTGCTCTTTGTGGGCATGGCTTTTAGATGGTAAAAGAAGAAAATTTGGGTTATTTGTAGATATCAGATGGTGGAGATTGAAGGAGATGGGGGAACTGCAGTGCTGGCTGGCTGGTAGTTTTCCTTTCAGATATTGAGAAAGTTGGGATGCTGGTCAAGGAAGTGAGCTGATTGGAGATGCAATAATTTATCAGTCAGAGCAAGTGGCAGTTTGTACAGGAAAATAAATGTGGCAGGTAAAATAAAGAGTTCAAGGCAACCACGAGTGTCTGTGGTTTAAATCACACCTCAAACAGTTGGGCTTGGATGGGAATTCTGGGGCTCTCCTAATCCAAGCCCTCTGCCTGGATTAGCCCCAGAATTTCCCCAGGTGTGTTCAACACCTTCCCCCAAGGGCAGGGAAGGGTTAAGCAAGCAGCCAGCTCAGAGCTGCTGGGATTTAAACTCGGGAATGCACTGGTTTTACAGTTAGGGAAATTGAAGCACAGTGGGATGAAGTGACCCACTAACATCTCCCAGGCAAGAACCAGCAGGGCAAGTCCTTGAGTGTGAGTGCTCTGAGGTCCCTCTCCTCCACTGCTTTTATTAGGTCGTGTTGCTTCCCAGGATAACATGTTTGCACAGTTTGGGAGCTCAAGCTGTTTCCTTGCAGAAATATTGCTGCTCTGTGTTCCCAAACTGGAGAGACACCGAATCTGAAAACAGATTTAATCCTTGTTTTTTAAAACGTAGCAAATGAGGTTTAAAAATACGAGAGGCTGCCACTCTGCTGTTCCAGTTTAAGTATCTGGGTTGCGATTAGGAAAATATTAGAAATCTGCTGCTGCTTTCCAGTGCCGTTCCTCTGATTGGACAACCTCTCTGGAAAGGAGGTCTTGGTCCCCATGATCCTGAAAGAGGAATTAAAATTATGTTCCTGTGTTTCCTGTCATTAATTATCTCATAAAGACCTTGAAATGTGCCTATGATGTCCGTCAGCAGCACATATGGAATTAAATTTTTCTCCAAAGAAATTCGGTAGGCTCTTTTGCCCCCCAATATGAATTGTCAGTTGAAGTTTGACTGGGGAAATAATTTTTTCAAGTTGCAGTTCAAGCCCAACATCTGAAGTCTCATTCCTTCTACATCCCGTGAGCATTGTCGTGTTTTTTAAACTTAGTCCCAGAGAGCATCTTTCTATTTTCCATTCCGTTTTTCTGCTCCATTTCCGCTCCTTGCCCCCAAGTTAAGGTGTTAAATTGTTTTTCTGTCAGAGCTAAATAACATGCTGCTGGATGCTTTAATAGGCATGAAGATGTGCTGACAAACCCTCACTTCAGATGGTGTCTTGCTTTGCAGGGCTTTGCTATTAAATTTGATGATGAAACATCTCCAAAAAGCACCAGCCAACGTTGCAGCCATTTTGAGCAGCATGTGCCGGGAGCCAAGTTAGGAAATGTTAATATTTTCACAGTTGTGTTCAAAAAATCATAATAATAAACCCCCCAACCCTTTAAATTCTGAGCTCAGAGTGTTCCTACCAGTGCTGTTTACTGGCTGGCCTATTTCTGAGGGTGGAATTGCTATTTTTATCTGTGGTTGGAGGGTACCTGCTGTGGGTAGCAGGTACTCCCTGGGGATTTTGAGGGTGGTGAGCAGGTGTCAGCCTGGAACCAGAGACCTCCTGGCCCTGTCTCAGCAGTGCTGGGGCTCAGCTTTGGGGCATTTCTGAAGAGTTTGCACTTGGGAACTTCAAGTGAGGGCAAACACGAGGGTTCCTCTTCATTCTGAGCTCCTTGATGCACACCCAGGGCAAGCTCCAGAGCAGTGCAGGAATCCAAGGCTTGGGAGCTCAGCTCCCACTCCAGAATTTCCATCCCTTGGGGCTGAGCTCAGCACTGATGCTTGGCCTTGGCTGCAGGGTGGCAGTGTTGTGGTGGAGGTAGAACCAACATAGCCCTGAGAGCAGGCTCCAAACCAGCCTCCGAAAAGCTTCCTTGCTTGTCCATCTCCCCATGTCCTCTGATGCTTCGAAGGCCTGCGTTGAGTGAGCACTGGGAATATTCATGTGGAAAGTTAGCTGGATTTGGTATATAATGAAATGTTCAAACTAAGGCTTTCTTTCTCTTTTGAACATTTTTTTTAGTTGTTATTTTACTCCTCCTCTTATTCCCTTGCCTACTGTGTTAATTAAAAATAAGAATTAGTGTTTTTTTCTGATATAGGCCTTATGGTTCTGTCCTGGCCTGAGGTTTCTGTAGTATGACAAAGTCTTTGAGAGCAGCACTCCTCAAACTGGCAACAGCCAAATGTGTGGAACAAATTTTTATGCTGTGTTGAATTTCTTTAAGCTATTCCTCTCTTCTTTCAGGAAAGACAGTGTAAGAAAAAAGTCTTCTTTAATGTATTTTAGTACCATGTCAATCAACCTTCTATTGCTTTTCAAATAATCTTTAAAATTTCTACCCAAAAAAAAGAATGTCAGTTGCCAGATAATTGCAGATGTCTCAGCATCTTCCTGCTTTTCTGACAGAGCAGTAGAGGTCACCAGCATTTCTGGGTCTGGGACCTGAGCACAAGAGATTTAACTCCAGCACTGCTTTGTTCAGTGCTAGGGCTCAGTCTGAGCTGCACTGCAAACTCCTTACAGCTGCAGTTTGTGCTGAAAACTTCTTCTGAAAAGGGGACACATCTCTCTGCTTAATATAACCCAAAGTCACTGCATCTGGTGTCCTGGCATGCATGTAATTGCCTGTAGCTTCCTAATGATAAAGGCAGTCTCACATGAGAAAATTCTGCATTGATCCTAGTCCTGATTTACATTTTACTTCATTAAGAAAAGAATTGATCGGCATAGATAAAACTCCTGATCAATGATCCTAGCACTTTTTTTTTTTTTTAAATAGCTTCCATTTTGGTGCAGTGCAGACTTTTGGTTTAACTGGCTGAATTGATATTCTGAGCAGCGAGTAAGGCAGGATGACAGAGCATCAGCACAGCTACTCCTATTATTGCTCAGGGAGGTGTGCTCCTGCCCACCCTGGCCAAGCCACGAGCCACTGCTGTCCTAGGATGCTACAGAACACATCCCAACTTTTATCTGTGCTGTTTTACACATTCTTCACACCAAAAAAAAAAAGGTATTTTCTTGTGTTCAGTCGCTCTCAGGGTTGAATGGTTTGAGGTAGGGAATTTGAAGTTGCAGTTTGTACGTGGTGCACGTACTGATCATAGTTTCCTTTGAAAAAATAAGCGATTACACAGAAATTGTTCTGCTTTTCAAAGGGCTGATTCTCTGTCTTATTTTTGGTACTTGGGTTTGTTTTGCACTGCCATAACATGGTATTCCATCGGAAAAGCCTTCTACACTTCTGAATCCTCTATGTGCTAATAATTCAAAATAGCAGATACACAATAACTCAGAATGCGTGGCAGGAAGCTGTAGATGAAATGCAGAGATTCCCCAAAGTGCAGGGCTGTAAGGAAGGAGGAAGAGAAGGGCAGAGAGCTGCTCTAGCATGTGTATAGGCTTCTACAGCACACGCTGATGTGACCAGATCCCATTAAACGCGGATATTTCGTCCGTTCCTCCTGTACGGTTTTGGATTTCTGGCAGGCATGGCAGGGACACAAACACTACACAAACCCCACAGCGCTGCAAGGCTGCTTTTTTATTTTTTTTATTTTTTTTTTTTTAATTTTTTTTTTAATTTTTTTTATTTTTTTTTTCTCCCTGCTATTTTCCTTAGAATCCCCATTGTTCTTACATAAACAGAAAGAGCAGGGGAGGGCGAGCGAGCCGGATCTTTGCAGAGAGTGATTATGAAGTAATTTGCAGCACGGCCACGCCGCCGTGCCGGGCTGGCATCAGCGGGCACAGCCCGAGCATCGCCGGGCACTGCGGGCTCCATCCTGCGCCTGCTCGAGGGTGCCGGGGATGCGCCGCTCCCCGCGCTCCCCGCGCCCCTTTTCCTCCACAGCCTTTCATTCCTCACCCCCCCTCCCCCCCCCCCCGCCTTTTTCCTCCTCCAGCGACAGTGATAGGACTTGACAGCCCTTGTCCTTGAAGGTTTCTCCCGTTTCTGAGTAAGTGGCATATTCCTGGTCGCTTGCCATCTTCCGTTTTTGTCATTATCCCAGGGGAAGCATTAAAAAAAAAAAAAAAATCGCAAACAACAAACATGGTGGTTCAGTCCACAATTTTTTTTCTTTTTTTTTTTTTTTTTCCTTTTCTGTTCCTTCCCCCCCGTCCCCGCGTTGGTGTCCCCGCCGCGGCGGTGGCGGTGGCGGCGGCGGTGGCGGTGGCGGTGCGGGCGGTGGCGGCGGCCCCGCGGTGGCGGTGCGGGGATGCTGCGGGCGCTGCGCGCTGCCTCCCCGGCGCTGCCGCGGTGGTACGGTCTGCAGAGGGGGCTCCGCGGCTGCTGCGCGCCTGCCCGCGCCCATGCCGAGCCCTGAGCCCTCCGCCCGCTAGCCGCGAGCAGGCTGCGCTGGGGAGGATGTCTTAGCCAAGTAAGTAGCGACATCCACAGCATGAGAGCAATAATGATGGTTATGGTGGTGGTGGTGGTGATGATGATGGTGATGATAATAATAATAATAAAAAAAAAATCTTTCCCCGTTCCGTTCTGAGCTCGTTTATTTGGCATTTTGCTGCCGAGGGGAAGGCGCGAGCTGATGGGAAGATGGTGTGGGGGCTCGGGCTGAGTGATGCATTAGGTTTTGGTCCGTGCCCTGGGAATCTCTGCAAAGGTAATGCTGCGACTCGTGTAGATTATTCTGTGAGGTCAAAGAGGAACTGCATCGCTAAAAGGCTCTCTTGCATCAGAAAAGCGTCCACCGGGCTTCGGTAGGTTGGGAATTCAGCATGATCTTGTTGTTTTGGAAACGTATGGGCTTGATTTTGATTAAATCAGTTCTTTAGTGATGAGGAAAACACGTGGATGGGATTTTGCTTTTATCATTGCTGGTAAGAATCGGATGTACCTTTTTTTTTCCTTTCAGAAGCTCGCATTTCACTAAAATGTGAGCAGTACACTTTGGCTGTTGTATTTTTCTAACTTTAATGTTCTCTTATGATAGGCAAAGCTATTTCTTGTTAGGAAAATCTGTAATCCTCAACTGGGCTCCTTTATAGAGCTGTTTGTAGTTTTTCAGTGCGTTTGCTTGAAAGTAAAGGGCACACAGGTTAAAAACCCCAAACATTGCCTTTTTATCGAGATGGCTTAGAAAATAATGTGGAAGAAACCGGGAATTTTCTGTAATTCCTTCTAAGCATGCATGATGTTTCCTGTGGCAAGGCGGGGAAAGGCTTTCCTGAGGTGTACGGTAGAATAATTAAGAATTCTGACAGATAGACTTTAATTTTTATTTATTTATTTTATACTTTATCAAAAAGACCAATCAGCTCCAAACCCACCGAATGCTGCATGGGAAAAGCTTTTGGCCGTTCATGAGGCACCCGACGCTTTAAGAGAGACCATAAGATTACAGGAGTCATTTCCGATTATGTAAAGGGAGATTCTCTGTGCGTTTGATCCCTGCCTGCGGCGCTGGCAGCTCCTGTGCCCCGCGCTCCGGGCAGCAGCCGAGCTCTGCCCCAGCCTCCCAAATCCTGACTTTAAGTTGTCCTATCCGAGCCGGGGCACTTCCCCGAGCATCGCCCGGCGTTCCCAGGGCTGCCGAGACCATGGCTGTGGGCAGTCCTGGGGCACTGAGGCAGCCAGCAGCGGATGCTTAGCCCGGTGCTTCCCATCCCTCCTGCAAGGTGAGTATTGAAGTGGCTCAAAGGGGATGGCTCTGCTTTTAGGATGAGCCACTTCATTTTGCATCCCAAGAGCTGTGTGTTCCTCCTGGTTGTTTGACCCCCTGGTCGCTTTCTGTGGTGGGGCTGGGGAAGGATTGCAGGGATATTACACAAGTTGGGGTGTCTGGAGCAGAACCGGCACGTTTAATGTGGGAAAATTGCGCTTTTATTGCTGGGATTTGAAGTCGATGTGAGATGTTTGTGCAATGAAATTGATAACGAGGGTTTTTTTGTTAGTCTTTGCTCAGAAAAGGGATTACAGATTGACTTCATAGTCCACATGTTTTTTTTTACTGCTGAGATGCATTCCTGATTAGCATTTAATTTGTGAGAGGTCATCCATATGCATGACTGGCTCTTGTAGCCTGCTCTGGAATAACTGTTTGACTCAGGTATCCAGCAGGTCTTTGATCACAGACAGCTTTTACTTTGTTCCTGCTCCTCTCGTTTTAATCCAAATTGCTACCTGTGAAGAAGTGGTTCATATTTTCCCTGTAGTGCTGGTAAAATGAGTAAGTTTGTGAATAAGGCAATGAAATAAGGCTTGTAGATAAGTTGTGTAGAGCAATGCAGCATGAAGGTTTTTCCCTTTTATTTCTTGTTCTCTGTGTGCCCCCTTTTCATCCTTTTTGTGCATCTGTCTTCATTTCTGTGGAGAATTGATTTTGGCCCGCATCAATGCTAAATATACATTCATTTCCACTGAAAAGGTCAATTTTCTTCTCTGCTGCAAATCAAAACTGCATGATACTCCTCATGCTTTCTGCATGTATAAAAAGGTTGCATGCATGTATATGGAACAGCTTGGAAGAGTTTCAGGCTTCCCAGCAGGATTCCAGGTTGCAGAAGACATGGTAATGATGAACTAGGTATCATACTGTTCTTCTAAGAGCTGCCATGAAGTCAGTTTTGTGACTGATTTTTCTTCCTTTTAAATTTTTTATCGTGTATCTCGGAAACAGCTCGGAAAGATTTTCTTTTCCCCTTTCGTGTTCCCCCAGCATTTAAAACGTACAGCTCATCTTTCCCAGTGCTGTCGGATTAGGGATGCAACATTTTGTGAATCCCACTAAATATATATTTATATATCTTTCTGACTGAAAACTGCAACTGCGAGCACACATCCTGCTAACATATGAGAATGTTGAAAGTGCTTTTTTCCATTTTTTTTTCCTCATTTTCATCCTGCAGTTCACATTGTCAAATGCTAGTTGTGTACCTAGTAATTCCTTGCTACATTTTGGAATAAATGTGGAAGTCGTGACCTTGCAACTCCCTCTCCCACTCACGGAGAGCCCATTGCACTGCAGCAGGACTCCAGCAGTGGGGGTTCTCTAAAGGGACCCCACCTCCTTCAAGAAATGGAAATACTCTTACAGCTCGCACCTAAAGTCATGTTCTGAAGGGGAGAAAGTGCTTCATTTGATTAACCTGGCTGTGAAACCTTGTAGAGAATAAGCTGCCTTTTGCCAGATTTTTCATTCTGTTTTCAAGGAGACACAATGAAGGATGTTACAGCTGCCTGGAATTAACAAGTATTGCTCTGCCTTTTTGGCTGATTAATTACATTCAGATTATACATTATCTGATCAAATGACACCCCTTCCCCCCATGATTAAAACCACACATTTCTGATTAATTTTAACCCCCCCAGCTGAAAAGGGGGTTAAAAAAAACAACCCGGCAAAGGATTCTAGAGGTGTTTTTTTTAAATTCACATATTATAGATGATGCTAAAGCTTCAGCCAGCCCCTCTGCTGCCTGCACTGGGATCCCTCCCGTGCTGAGGCAGGCGGGGAGCGATGACTCCGCTCTGAATGGAGCCTCCCTGGTGGAGCAGCAGAGCTCGGAGTGCCGGGATAGCTCCGGAGCCTCTGCAGCCCCTGCAGTCCGGGCTGGCCCCTGGCCCCTGCCCAGCAGGGATGCTCCTCGGGATCCATCCTTCCCCAGCTCCCGTGCCGTTCTCCAAGATAATCTATCCTTAGTGGAGCAGTTGCATAAGAGAACAGTTTTTCTCTCTAGGTAGGTTATGCTCTGCGTGCTGGATGGGTTTTTTTAATATGGCAATAGAGAAAAATAAAGGGCGTTGTGGAGGTTATATAAATATATGGGCTTTAATTTCATCCGTAATATACTGGGGAGGGTAAATAGCATTTTATTGTAATCTTTATTTGGAAGTTTGGTGCCCTTTTGTAGGAAATGTAAACATATGGTGCAATTTCAAGAGCTGTAGGGTTTTTGGTTTAAGTTTTCCTGGTTTTACTCATGTTTAGTTTGAAAAGCATGGTTTTACTGTAATTTTTTTGGATACATAATCTTGTTTTTTGCATTGAGATTTGCAGTTGAAGAAAAAGAACCAATGTATAAGGGAAGGGTTGGGAATGAGGCATATTTTAATAAATTTAAGAGGCTCTCAGCTCTTTGAAAGGCAGGATGTGTTCCCTCTGAACACTGCAGATGAGTGAAATATGGAGCCTTGGAAGGGATGTGGAATCCCTGCTTAGGTACCAGAGTTGGCAGAGTTGGGAAATGGTAACCAAGTCACAAAATACTTCCCTTCTACCACACTGTGTATGAACAAGTTCATCCTGCTGGCAATATGGTTTTCCCTTGTTTTTAAAATATTCATGGCACAGCTGAAGCATCTGAGGGTTGTGCACCAGGCTCCCAGAGAATCCTAGGAGCAGTTAATGGGAAAAGCTAGAAGAGGACCAGTAAGAACTGGGATTTCTATGGAAGAGTTTGTGCATTTTTTACCTTTTGTCTCCTTTGCCCACACGGTGAAGGTGAAATGGGTGGAGAAAGCAGCTGATTTCAGAATAGTTGAGGTTGGCAAGTACCTCTGGAGATGGTCCAGCCCAACCCCTCCTGCCCAAGTGGAGTCACCTAGAGCAGGGCAATGTCCAGTCAGGTTTGGAGGATCCCCAAGGATGGAGACTTCACAACCTCTCTGTGTTGGCCACAAACCAGTGTTTGATCACCCTCACAGTTTTTGACCTTTAAATGGAATTTCCTACCTTTGCTCTCCTTCTCACTTTGCCTTTCACTGGACACCACTGAGAAGAATCTGGCTCCAGCTTCCTTACTTTCTTCCATCAGGTGTTTATTGATCAGGCTCCCCAGAGCCTTCTGCTCTCCAGGTTGAGCAGTCCCAGTTTTCTGAGCCTCCTTACCTGTGTGTCAAGGTGCTCCTTTCCTCACCTCTGCATCCCTTAGGAGCACTCTCCAAGAAGTCCAGGTCTCTTTTGTCCTGGGAGCCCAGCCCGGGCTGCAGCACTGGGCTGTCCCAGCAGGGCTGGTGGGAAGGGAGGCTCCTTCCCTGCCCTGCCCTGCCCTGCCCTGCCCTCCCTGGTGCTGCTGGCAGACCCAGCCCAGAGCCCTTTGCTGTGAGGACACACTGCTGGCTCCTGCTCAGCTTTGGGTCCAGCAGCAGCCCCAAGGCCTTTTCTGCAGAGCTGCTTCCCAGCCAGCTGGCCCCCAGCCTGTCCTGCCTCAGGGGCAGGAGTTTGCCTTTCCCTTTGCCGGCCATCCCGGGATTCCTCTTGGCCCGTGGCTCCCTCTGAGAGGCAGCTCATCCATCTGGTGCCACAACCACACCTCCCCATTTGCCCAGCTCATCTGTGCCCTTGCACAGGGTGCTCGGTTCCTTCATCCAGGCCATTAATAAAACTCTTGGCTATTGCATCGAAAGAAATCCCTTGGAAGGAGAGGATTAGAGCTGGAACTGCAGCTTCAAGATTTAGCCCAGAATTGAAGTGCTGTGTTATTAAAAAATGCCAAGGACTGGTCAATATCGTGAAGACGTTTATGGTTGAGAGTGTGGGATTTGCAATATTGAATGCCCAATACATTGCATCAGCATCCCAGGGTTTGAGGATGAAACAGGAAAATCAGTGATTCAGATTTACTCAGAGCTTATTTTATATATTAAAGAATGAAGACTCACAGCTGATGAAGTAATTTCAATTGATAATTTCATTCCCTGCATTTCAATTAAAGTGAGTTAAAAATAAAACCATATGAAATGAATTAAAAATAAAATGAGATTTAGTCCAATCTGATTTGGATCTTGCCGAAAAATCTGTCGCACAGAATGAGGAAACAGGATAGGGAAGATGCTTATCTGAGAGATGTTGGGCAAAGAGCTATTTCTGTAGTCACTGCCCATCCAGTTTGCTGACCTTCCCAGCCCCTGACCTCTGGAAATTAGTTGGGCATTTGGAGAAAACGACACTCCTCATCCACACACTCCATCTGAGGAGATTTTTACTTAGACAAGAGCTGTCTCAGCCTGATAAGTTATCTGCTGTGCTTCGGTTTGGATTGTGTTCCACAGTGTAATTCTGTGCAGACTTTGGACATCAGTTGAGGATCAGATGCAACATTTTAAATGGGATTTGGGATTCCTCCTTCTGCATCCCCCAGCTAAAGTCCCATATGACAATTCCCACCAGCTGTCACAGGTGAGGCAGGGAATGACAGCCCACACTGGATCTGAGTGATGGAGTTTATTAAAGATTAAAGTTTTGGGCTTTTACCCTAATGACCTCACACACAGGCTGTCCTAGGCATCCCCTTGGGTTTTGTCTCCATGCATCTCAGAATTCCAGGATCTCCCCTTGTGTTTCCAAACTCCCCTTGGTCTTCTGTTCAAACTCCACTTTTTTTATCCTGGATACCCTTGTTTTCCCAGAGACGATTTCTTTGGGGAGCCCATTTGTTTGGCCTCCTCTTCCTTCTGGAGTTCAAGGGGCTTCATCTTTCCAAATCTCAGTGGTCTGGGCAGGACCCCTGCCATGACCAGTCCCTTGGGTGGTGCTGTCTCATCCCTCTGCTCTAATTCCATGCTCTGCTGTTTTCAGTCCAGGTATTCTCCAAACCTGCAGGCAGCCCAGTGAGGCTGGAACCAGCAAGGAGCAGGCTCATGCAGGAGAGTGGGACAGTCTGGGATGTATTTACACCCTCACACACGTTCTGGGATCTGCTTTCTGCACTGAAGCCATCTGTCACCTGTGACTGTGATGGGGGGGGGGGGATCCCCAGCCCCGTCCCCTTGGCTGCCACAGGTTTCCAAGCACAGTTCCTGCCATCCACACTCCTTGTCCAGCAGCTTTCTGTGCCTCAGTGGGCCTCGAGGGAGGAGTGACACTTCCCAGAGGGGTGGTGGCTCTTTGGCCTGTGTGCTGTGTCTCGTTTATCTTGGGGCTGGATGAATTCATTGCAATGGTCGTGCTCAGCATCTCCCTAACCTTGACACCCCCTCCCTGGTGCTGATGAAGCACAATAAAATGCTCTGCCACCGATCTGACTTGTCTTTCACAGTGGTACACCTTGTGTCACACAGGTAATTAGAAGAGAGCAGCGTTCCCAATAAACTGCTCCGGTCTCCTTGGGAAATGTGCAATCCCAAATGTCAGGAGGCAGCATTGATCTGTGTCCTCTGTGAGTCAGTTGGAGAAGGAGCTGCTGTCCTGCCTGAGGACAGCTGTTCACTTTGCACTGCAGGCTTCCCATGTCCCTCTCCTTTGCTTGCATTGCAATGAACATCTCGCGTGCTGTTCTAAAAATACCTCCACATGATGTTTGATATTAAGGGACCAATGAAATGCAATAACAATGAAGTGATGATTTCGTGGTGTTTTTCACAATGATACCAGGTTGTCATCCTCCCTCCCCCAGAGCTTGAAGCAATACCTATTAATGAGTAGTTGAGCTAACCTGGGAAATTCCAAGAAGAATTTGCAGACAGCTCCTGAGATGCAATGCAAATTGTTGCAGTGCCCATGGAGGACATTTGCATCATGGTAGGACTGGTTGTCTCTGTGATGCTGTCGTGGTGATTGTTATGCAGAGAACTGCAGGATAAAATGGTAGTGCTAAATCAGCAGTGCTGAATAAGATGGCTGAAAATGCCAGGAAAACAAACTGTTGGAGCAGGAGGATTGCAGGAGGAATGAGATGATAATTCCCATGCAAGGCACCTCACAGCTTTTTGGGGACAAGTTCTGCAGGTTATTTTTGTGGCTCTTGCTGAGCATTCGGTGCTTCTTTCATCCCCACTCCGCATCAGGCAGGACAGAGCTCCTGTCATGGAGAGGAAAGGCTGAGGGGGCTGCCCTGTGTGACTTGGGCTGGCCTAAAAGGACCTGAAAGGACTGCCCTGGTATTTCCATTGCAGCATCAAGAGCTCCCCTTCAGGGCACGGGGGTTTTGAGGTGATGTTTTATGCTGGGTGTTTGTGAGGAGCTGTTATCCCCAGGGCAGTTGTGTGTTTGCACCACTGCTGGCAGAATCTTTGGTTTATTTGTTTTTAAACCTGGTTTTGGTTCATCCAAAATAGGACTGGGTATCTCTGTCTGTCCTGAGTGGTGCCTAAATATCAGAGATGGGTACAGAATGTGGAGGGGTTGGATTTATTTACATGCTTGGGCTGAAGAGGGAAGACAAAAACGGGGAATATGGGCTTTCCTGGGGGTATGTGACATGACAAGAAGTGGCATGGCTAGGGACCACTGGAGCCTGTCTCAAATGAAGAGTTTTGGACATGCAGGTGGCACCTGGCTCATCCCCAAGCTGGGGGAAGCCTGGGTGGGCCAGCTGCTGCCTATGGCTGGCCACAGACTTGACCTTGGAGAAGGGAGAATGTGTTGAGAGAGACAAACTGTGCTCAGACTGTTAAATAAAAAAAGAAAAAAAAAAAAAAAAGGACTCTCTGCTGCAAAGTTTGAATTGCTGTCTGTCACTTTGGTTATCTTATCAATCTTAATGTGGCTGTTCAATTGAAGCAAGCACAGTCAGGATGCCATTCCCCACCTTGGGATGGATCCTCCCCTCCAGCAATGTTTACAAAATGATGAAAAAAAGAAACAGCAATCTGAGGAAGGGACATGTAAAATCTGCAATGCAGAAATAGGATTATATATTTATCTGAGTTCTCATGTAGGCAGATGATTAATACAGGACCAGCTACAGGGTTTATAGCTTGGTATATCATTAAGGTTCCCTGTAACTCTAATGTGAAAAGATAATAATTTAAGTGTCCTCTTCCCTGTCCTTGTCCTCCTTTTTCTAGTTTAGAAATACTCTTGGAAGTTTTAATCTGAAAACATGATTCTGGTACCAGAACTGAGGATGGAAAGGAATGAAAGGGAAAATGGAAGACATCTGAAGTGGTTTTTGCCTCGAACCTTTTTAAGAATTAAAATTGAGTGCACGAGGTCTTAACGTACAAGCCTCATTTACATATCTGCTTTTGGATTAGCAGGGGATCTTGAAAAACATTGCTAGGAAAGTATTTTTGGGGATTTTTTTCCCTACTTTTTAGAGAAAACAAAAATACAATTTCTTAATCAGGTCCAGCTTCCTTCTAAGGAAATATTCTTCCCTTCCTTTATCTTATGTGGAGCAGATGAAAGCTGCAGATACAGGACACGTTAAACTTTTTAGTATCAGTAAGGTAAGTAGCAGTGCTTCCTGAGCTTTAATTGCCAAACCCTGAGAGAAGAACAATTGCAATATTTAAAATAAACCTGAATTAGAATGCCACGAAAGAACAAATGCTAAAGTAGCTAGAAACATCCAAACATACTCATTTTAAAGAAGGCACTTTATAGTGGGAGACAGTCCCAGTGAGCTCCGTGCTGTTGTGGGCACTGGGAATCAAAGAGGATTAGGGGCTGGGATCCTCTGGAAAGCCTCTGTGCTGGATTTATCCTATCCAGTGAACCAACCCTGCTGCCTTCAGGCAGAGCATGACCCGGGGTTGTGGCAGTGGCAGCAAATCAGAGTGGGATGGCAGTGCTGGGAGCACTCACACTGACCCTGGAAGCTGCAGAGGTTCCTGCAGGAGGGCAGATCTCACAGGGCAGCTTGGGAAGAGTTCTACCCATCACTGGACCAGGGAAGGGATAAACCCTTGCACGTGGAGAAGAGAATCCATATGTGTGTGTATGTACACACTTGTGCATCTCTAAAAGCACCCAACAGAGAGCAGTTGCTCTGAAATCCTTCTTGCTCTTTGGTTTGCTGTGGAGTTTAATTCCATTCAAAGTTAATCTCGCAGTGGTTCACTGGAAAACAATACCAATTTTGTACTGCCTCCCACACACCAGATCCACTCCCTTCCTCAGTAATTCTTGTTTGACCTCACAGCTGGTTCTGCAGAAACTTTCCTCCCAGCTGCCAGATATTTCTATTCAGGAGTTACCCTCAGGAGCAGCAGCACATTACCATGTTGGTCTGGCTTTTGTGTTTGTTCTGTAGTGAACACAGAGCCCCAGAGCTTGAGGCCTTACTTAATTCAAATTTTTGTATGGATTTGACTTTCTCTCCCATGACTCTGCTTTTTTACAGCACCCGAGTTCCATCACAGCAGTAAGAAAACAAGTACGGGAAAGCTCGTGATTCCTTGAGATAAAAATTTCTTCTTGGGAGTTTTGGAATTCATTCCTGCAAAAGATTGGACAGACCAGGGAATGAACCATGTGCTCCATTAAATCACAGAGCACCAAGCATCTGTGGTGATGGCCATAAGGGCTCCATGAAGCTGCTCTTAGTTCAGTTCAGGAAGGGGGAATAAATCCAACTCTTTTTCACCTCTTTGTGAGGAGAGCAAAGCAAACACAAGTATAGAAATAGGGAATCCCCTCGATCCTATTATTATTTATTATCCCCTCAAACCATATTATTATATGAATTAAACTGAAGATCCATCAGTTTCCAGGGGAAAGGCAGAAGGTGGGATATTCCATGTGTGCCCAAAAGACATAACCTTGTAAGGAAAAAAAAAACTGGAGCAGCAGTTTGGAGGTTTTTTAATCCACGTGGAGGATGGAAAAAATCTCGTGATAATTAAGGCATTTCCGAGGATCTCTGTTATCAGTGGCAAATTCTTTTGTCTGCAAACTGAGGTCTTGACCCTGGCAAGCCCCAGGGGTGTTCCTGTGGGAGTTTCTGGGTGCAGCTGTAGGAACCAGTGATGGAAGAAGGGTGTTGTGGCCCAGCTCTCTGGTCCCACCTTGCAGACACCCCAGCACCTTGAGGCTCTCACCCAAGGAGTGGAGTAAACACATCGAGAACTGGTGGCAAGCAAATAAACCCACTCCAAACCTGGATGTCTGATGGGAAAATCTCTTTGGTGCCTTCTCAGAACACGCACAGAGTGGTAGAGCTGCTGTCAGACCATCCTTCATCCCCCCCCCATGCAATCCCCAGAGCTTTGGGCAGCTTTTCCTCCCTGGAGCCTCCCCATCAAAGCCCAGCAAAGTTGATTTTTAGCATTCATCTCTCTTCAGTGCATACCCAGAGGAGGGAGGGAATTTACTGTGTGTCTTTGCAGGACTTTTTGAGACGAGTTTTGAGAATTAAGGTGGTGCTGGTTCAGCCTGTGCTTGGGTTTCTCCACATCCAGGGTCTCCCTAGAAATCTTTTGTCTGGGATTTCTTGCCTGGCTGTGTGGAGCAGTCTCTCCCTGGTTTTCAGACTGATGGATGAATTGGTTGTTGCTTGTGGATCTTCTTCTGCTTTCATTAGCATTTTTGAACAAAGGAATGAATCAGAATAAATCACAACTAATAGAAATATAGGAACAGATTATCATTTTGCAAAGCTGAGCTCTCTCAGAGGAGATTACGTATTTAAATTGAACAAATACAACTTCATAAATAAACTAAATTAAACATCATCTAATTTTACTTTTGAAGCCAAGCAATTTTAATCCATACTCAGCCTTCTCGTATAAATATTTCCCAACTCCGTTTCATTCTTTGAAGCATTCTTATTCATATTTAAAAACCAAAAATGTGCCAAATTGAACCACAGTTGTGTTTGCTGAATAAATGTAAAAGCTTGGGTGTATTACGTAATAATCTCAGAGTTGGCAGGAGGGAGTGATTGCGTTTGTGAGCGTCCAAGTAGTGTAAAAATGCTCTTGCAGAGCCCAACATTTGTCTCTAAAGCTCTCTGACTGATGGCGTGCCTGAGAAATCCTTTTCACAAATCCCTTATGTATCATTCAAAAGGAAGCAATAGATGATTAGAAATCTATATATTTCCCCAGGGAGAATTGCTGCAGGAACTGTGGTGCTGCAAGGGCTGCCCAGCTTGGTCTGGATTGTGAGCAAATTCCTGCTCATAGATGGAAGGGCTGTTTTACTGCAGAACTCATTCTTAGAACTGGCAGCATTTAACCCCCTGAATATGTCACTGTGAGATTGGAAATGTGCTTTATTAATCATTTTAGTAGACAAAAAGAGCCTTTTAAAAAATATGTGGTAATATATTGAGGAATACTTGTTGAATGTTTCAAATGATGTTCACAAAGCTGAAATATAATTTCAGTGCACCCTGTGTTCAGCCTAAAAAACCACAATCAAAAGCCATTTTCCAGAAATAGCCTTAAATGCAGTTCTTTCTGCATGTTCATTAAATCACAACGTGCAGTTTGCAGAACTGACCTGTCCAGTGGCTTCAGGGGCTCAAAATGGTTAACAGTGCTTTTAAAAAATACTTCATTTCTCAGTAAATCAGATGTAAAACTACCAAGAACTTGTTTTTTTTGTCTAATACCTTGAAGATTGGACAAAACAATCTTCAAGGTATTAGAAGTGAAATAAATCTGCATCTTTCTTTCTGGTTTTAATATTGAGCCATTTATTGATGAAGTTTTTATATGACAGCTGAAAAAAATCTTACAGGTAAGATTTATTTTCATAATAAAATGGATAGTTCAGGTAAAAATTCTGCTTTTCCTACCACACTTAGATTTTTCTGGCAATGGTCAAACACAGCTTTTCCCAATGTTTGAAGTGAGCATTTGCTGTGTGGAGCAATAATCAAGCAGAGCTTTGGGATTGCAGATTAAGGATTATCTGGGGAAGGTGCAGGGGTAAGAAGGTGATGCCCAGAGGGGTTTGTGGTGGCAGGTGGCTTTGCTGTGGCTGTCTAGGGCTGCATTTGATGGCCCCGGATGGCACAAAACAAGAGAAGTGAAATAAATCTACATCTTTTTTCTGGTTTTAATATTGAGCCATTTATTGATGAAGTTTTTATATAATGGCTGAAAAAAATCTTACAGGTAAGATTTATTTTCATCATAAAATCACTAAAATGGATAATTTGGGTAAAAACTCTGCTTTTCCTATCACACTTAGATTTTTCTGGCAATGGTCAAACACAGCTTTTCCCAATGTTTGAAGTGAGCATTTGCTGTGTGGAGCAGCAATCAAGCAGAGCTTTGGGATTGCAGATTAAGGATTATCTGGGGAAGGTGCAGGGGTGAGAAGGTGATGCCCAGAGGGGTTTGTGGTGGCAGGTGGCTTTGCTGTGGCTGTGCCAGCACGTTCCTGCTGTGGCTCAGAGCTGCTGTGCCAAGCAGTGCCAGCAAGAGCAGGACAAGGGCGCCGAGACTCCCCAGGCTGCCCATGGGCAAGGGCTGCTGGCACCAAACTGATCCTGAGCTGTTCTCTGCAAGGGCTGCTGGAGGCAGGAGCTCCCAAGACACTGGGACAGAGTGGGAGGGCTGCAATGACTGCATTTTTTCTTCAAAATGCAAAGCAACCAGGAATAAGGTGAGGAAGTGCAGGCTGCTGCTGTTTGTTCCATCTTCCATCACAAACAGCTCCTGGCTGGGAATTTCATCACGTAGCAAATGACAAAAATGCTCCTGTTGGTTCTAAACGCAGGCAGGTCCAGCTGAAATCCAAGTAAATTGTCATTTCCCCAAAGAAATGTGCAGCCCTGGCTAAAGGAAGGTTCCTGAGGATGGTGTGAGCACTGCTGCGTTAGTGCTGCTCCACATTTTCAGCATGTCCTTGAGTAAGTTTGCAGGGATGGTGAGATGAGAAGAGGGATAATTTCATGAGGAGAATGCAGCAAGGAGTGGTTCAAGAGCTGCACAAACACATTTTGCAAGTGAAATATTTCAACAGCCCTGCATCTTGGAGATATCACGAGTAATCAAGTAATTATCCCCAAATTCTGTGCTGGTGACAGGCGTGTGCTCCTCAGGCTGGGGCCAGTGGGAGAGATCAGCAGCAGTGGGAAATGTGTAAAAAACATTCAATGAAAAATGCCAGTGTTTTCTGCAAATAGCACTCACTAGATTTTGATAATTCTTTTTCAAAGTAAAAATTTGGCATAGTAAGTTTGGTGTTTTTTGGTAGAACATCCACCCACACAGAAAGAAATGTGAGAGCATCATTTAATGTAAATTGCCAAAACAATATTTTGATTCCTCTCCTGTGGACTGTAATCGTTCCCTTGCCACCAGACTCCTGGATGCATTCCAGCATTTATCAATATTCCTGTTATTTTGGTCTTGATTAGATCCTATCCATCAAGTGTCTGTTAGCTGCGAGAACAGATTTTTGCATATTCAGATCTTCCAAACATTGCTTGCAAATGAAAAAGGCTGATAAATCCCCATAATTTTGAACAGACAAAATAGAATCTGACCTTTAGTGGTTTAGTCACCATTACACATAATCAATAAATTCATCATTTTAAAAATGATTCTTCTCAAACAGCTGTTTTTTAACAGCATGACAAGGATTTGATATTTGAATAATCAAGGCATGGAAAGTGTGGTGCTGCCTGGGATTCAGCCTAACATCTTGGTCTAGAACATTAAATACTACCTTATACACAAAATGTTAATTATTTTATTAAAATCTGTATGCATGAATCATTCCCCGACACAAGGTAATGTACTTGCAACTCAAAACAACCTCATTTGAGCAAATGTTTCTAATCAAGGGGAAGTGGCCTGGTATGATGCTGCAGAATTGTTTGCCAGAGTTTTACAAGGAATATTTTTAACTGTGTTTTTTGGGGCTTGCTGAAGCTCCTGCAGGAATTCTGACAAAGCCACTGAGGTGAGGTGAGGTTGCCTGGTGCCTTTACTGGGATCACGTGGGAAAAACCAGCAGAAAGGAATGCCAGGACTAGAGTCAGACTGGGATTGTGCCTTGGCCCAGCTGGGAGCTGGGTGCCTGTAACTCCCAGTGTGACTGAGAGTTGTCACCAGTAGATGGTTCTGGATGGAAATATTCAATAGAGGCCTTGAGACACTCTAATTTTCCTTGTTTGCTGTCGAGCAGGATGTGGATCTGCTGGGGGACAGGCTGAGGACAAGGGTGTGAGGGCCAAGTGTCGGGTCTGGCACTGGGGTCACAGCAATCCCTGCAGCTCCAGGCTGGGACAGCTGGGAAAGGCCCTGGGGGTGCTGGGGACAGGGGCTGGACACGAACCCAGGTGTGCCCAGGTGGGCAAGAGGCCCCTGGGCTGGGTCAGGAATAGAGAGAGCACAGGGCCAGGGCTGGGATTGTCCCAAATCCTGGGGCAGCTCTGGGCCCTTCACTGCAAGGAGGACCTGGAGGGGCTGGAGTGTGTCCAGGGAAGGGAACGGAGCTGGGGAAGGGTCTGGAGCACCAGGATCAGCTGATGGAGCTGAGGAAGAGTCTGGAGCACCAGGATCAGCTGATGGAGCTGAGGATGGAGCTGGGGAAGGGTCTGGAGCACCAGGATCAGCTGATGGAGCTGGGGAAGGGTCTGGAGCACCAGGATCAGCTGATGGAGCTGGGGAAGGGTCTGGAGCACCAGGATCAGCTGATGGAGCTGGGGAAGGGCTCAGCCTGCAGCAAAGGAGGCTCAGGGGGGACCTTGTGGCTCTGCACAGTCCCTGACAGGAGGGGGCTCAGGGGGGGTCGGGCTCTGCTCCCAGGGAACAGGGACAGGAGGAGAGGGAATGGCCCAGGCTGGGCCAGAGCAGATTTAGATTGGAGATTTGAAAAAAGAGAATTCACTAGAAGAGTGGTGAAGCATTGGGATAGCTGCCCAGAGAAATGGTGGAGTCACCATTCCTGGTCATTTTTAAAAACCATCTGGATGTGGCACTTGGGGCCATGGTTGGGTGGTGATAACAGTTGGATTCAGTGATCTCCGAGGGCTTTTCCAACCTAAACAGTTCCATCTTGTTCTGGAGAAAATGTTCCCACAGCTGAGTAAAAGTGGAAATCCTAAAGATAAGCTGAGTCAGGATATTTTTCTGAAGAGATCCCATTAACCCCGTGGCCTCCCCAAAACCTTCATTCATCCTGAGATCTCTTATCTCAGATTTTGAGCAGTAAAAATGCTACAAAGGAATAGATAGCATTGACAGCACTTGGCAGTGTCCTACATAGTAATTAGTATCATGACCACTAAATTAATCAGAGGTTAAAGAAAAATCTCCCAAACCTGAATTTGTTAGAATTGCTTATTTTTATATGAATTTTTAATTAGGTCTATTTAAAGCATTTCACCCTTTCTTCCAATGTCTCATTTACTAACTGTTTGTTATGCCGTGTTTTTTCAATCATATCTGTTTGACAGAGTTTTAACCTAAATTATTTTTATTTAACCTCAATTATCTTTGTTGAGGAGCTACACCAGATGAGGCCTTGGACATAAATGTGTTCAGTGCACCTCGACAAAAATAGCCAAAATAATTCTGAATGAGAGATTTGCAGATTATCCATTTAAAAAAAATCCATATTAAAGAAACTGGATGATGGAGAGAGAGGGAAGTAACTCTGTATTTTAGGTTTATCTCTAAACCAAAGAGAACCAACACATCTGGAGTTCATTTCATCATTTCACGTGCTTCCTAAAAAACTCTCTTGTCATGTCTTTCCCTATTCATGGACTCACTTGCCTTTCCTTGCAGCTTTTCCATGGCAATGATTAAAGTTTGTGCAGTGACTTGGTTTTGAATGGCTTGGTTTGGATATTCCCAGCCTCACTCTGCTGGTTTGGAGAAGTTTGTGTGACATGTGCAGTTTATACATTAAATAAATCCTGCCTGTAAATAGGTACCAGGAAATAGGAAGGGGCTGGATTTTGTAGGGCAAAGAACCCAGAAAAAATGGGATCAAACACAGAGCCACCAGACTTTGGGTACTGAGAGAGGGAATGAAGTTTTTGCCACCTTGGAGCCTCCATCCTGAGATGCACTGAGAATTTTAGGAGTTTCTGTTCTATTGAACACTTTGTTTCAAGTGCTGAAGGACTCCTTAAAATTATTTTTCCCCTTAAAGCAGTTGATTGAAACTTTATTTTTTTGGTAAAGTAGAACTGTGAGAAATAATTTGGAGATGTTCTTGTAGGTATCACTTCTCTGCATGTGAAGATTTTTCCAAAGCTCCACACAGAGTTTGAAATCCATCCAAGCCTCTTCATGTCTTTGCTCTTGGCTTTTACTCCTTTCTGAATATTTGGATATATAAAATATATTTCTAGTAAAGACAAAAAAATTCTAATTACTTTAAAAACATACATGGGCTGGCTATTGGATACCTTTTAAAAGTTATTTCTTTTCAACAGTATTTTCTGGACAAAATAATATCACTACTCCATGCATTTCAACTATGGAAAAAACCCTGTGGAAAACCAGATATGCAAATAATAATGGACTATTGGACCTTTCTCCAGATGAGACATTTAATTTCATTCAAATTCAGACTGCAGCCTTTAGGAATATAGTTTATTACAGAGGTAGCAGATGAGTATTTTTCTTTTCTTTGACCTTGATTTTATTTATGTTCTGCTTCAGTTAACTCAGTTCTTAGGAGCTCAAGCAAAGTGGTAACACTCATTCTCCCAGTGTCACATTTCATCTCATGTTTTACTTTTCTCTTTATTTTCCTTTCAGAAAAGTCTCTTTCTTGTGCTTATGAAGATTTAACCAGAAATTGAATTTTAAAATATGGGACAGTTGTCAAAATCCAAGTTAATCCAAGTTTTGTACAGCCAGGAGACGACAGAGAAAAGGGAAAACCCTAAATGTATTGTGGAGACAGAATTGGGAGTTCTATAAAGCTAGTTTTAATATTTTTAAAAGAAATATGTATTTAAGTAAGCAGATATTTTTGAAAATGAGCTGGAGGAAGCATGGACAGTTATAGGCAATACCTTATGATGGTTTGAGCACAGGTAATTTATAACAGAATATTGAATAACTCTGTTTGGCCAACTCTGAGCACTGAGTTTTGAACTCTTAACATTCCCAGAACATTCCTTGACTGTGTGTTTATCTGTATTTATAAATATGTCTAAAATGTTTGGGGTTTTTTAAGGAATGCTTTCTGAATTACCTGGCCAGCCTTGAGGTGTGAGTGGTTTATTGGAAGTTGATTAAAACATTACCCAGCTGAAAAAGAACAAATTATTAAGCAAAACCTTGTTTAGCAAAGTGGTGTAAATCCACCAGGCACCATTGTTGTGCCATTTTTTGAAATAAACAGGAATGAGATTGTGAACAGCAGAATTTGTCCCAAATTGGCTTCAGTGCTGCCACCTGAACTCATTTTAGGGGCTGGGGAGGAGAACTTCAGGCCCAGGTGTTGTGTTCACACCTGCAGTGGTTTTGTCTCCATTTGAGAACAGCAAGGCTGTGTTTGGGCAGGAGGGGCTTTCAGAGCAGCTCACAAAGATTTTTGTGATGCAAAGCTCTTGACAGAGTCCCCAGGGAAGGACTTGTACCTGAAAATACAGTGATAAATTGTCATGCAGTTATTTGGAGTTTAAAAGGCTGGAAAAATGACTTTGAGAGAAGAGAGGGATTTTCTTAAAGAAGGAGACTTTGAAAGGTCTTGGGCTGTTCCTTCTCTCAGTTCCTACTTGGTGACAGCTGCTGCTCAGCAATTTTCCTCCTTTGTTGAGTCTTGATGAGCAGTGATGGGGGTTGTTGGGTTGTTTTGTTGTTGGTTTGTTGTTTTTTTTTAATTCTGTTTATTCATTTTGAGCATGAGCTGAAAACAGTTGGTGCTTCTGAGTACCAGGAAAGCAGGTGGGGGAAGGAGCGGGTGATGTAGAGGGCTCGGTTGGGGTTCTGATATCGTAGATTTTTCATCAGGTATATTCTCAGCAAAGGGGTAAAGGCTAATTAGCAAATATATCATTCATTAGGGGTGGCTAAACCAGTCTGGAAAATCTGAACAAGAGAAGAGTGCTCCAAAGCACAGCCAAGCAGAAGTCTTGTCCATTGAAATCAGAGCTAAAGGAGCTGTTTGGCTTGGATTAACTTGCTGAAGCTCCATCCAGAGCCTGCCTGTTACCAATCACATCATTGTCTTTCAGCTCATGAGAGAAGCATTCAGAACATTTCAATAGTAGTTCTGTTTCTTTTGTATTTTTATCTGTGGTTTACTCTGAGTGTGTTGGTTTGACAGAGCTGTTATTTCACACAAACATGTGGCTAAACAAGTTGTTTCACAAGCAAAGCAGCTTCTGAAATTGCTTGGAAGAACCTCTGAGATGCTTTTCCATCAGTGTCCATGCTACTGACTTGTGTCCTTCTCATCAGACCCAGAGAGGGATTCAAATATTCAGACCTAAATACTCGTGAGTTCTCTCCCCTCCATGAACTTGGCTGTAACTTGAAAATGATTTTGAGATTGTCAGGGGAAGTGGGGATGGGCAGAGTCACAAAATCCTCCTGTCCTGGAGAGCGGGTTGGACTGCAAGGGAAAGGCTCTGGATCAATGGATGGAGAAGGAAACTTGCTTTGGGAGCACAACCTTTGATTTGTGTATCGATAATAAAACCCAAGCATCTTCTGCAGTGAAATGTCAGCACGGCATTGCAGAAAATCCTTGCAATTCTTACAGTCAGGCTGTGCCTGGCAATGTTGAATGCAGAAGTGTTCAGTGCTTTCAGATCCCTCTTCATCCTGTGGATATCAGAGTTCACTGGTTAAAAATGGGAAACATCCCAAATGATGCTAGTTATGCTAGGCCCCAAATAATTTAATTTAATTGTGCTTTACTTCAGTCATTATAGTATCAGCGAATAAAATAATCACTTATGAAACATTTTTGCAGCAGATGACCAAAATGTTTTATTGCTCAATACCAATCACTGGATTAGGAAAATGGATTACAACTGTGAGTAATGAGTTCCTAAAGCCCCTGGATGATATGATTTCTGTAAATGTCTGCTTGATTTCATTAACCTCGAGCATTCGGAGACATAACTGACTGCAAGATTTGCCTGTACCTCCTATTTTGTTCTGAATTTACTCTGGGTATTTATTGATATACAGGGGAGATCTAACTGGGAGTCACTTCAGTGAATGGACTTGGTTTAAATAACTGACAGAACTAAGTAATTGCTTGGTGCAGCTTTGCTCAGAGCTGTGCTCACAGCAAAGGAAGGGTGAGCTTCTAAAACAACAGCATGGAAAATGAAAAGATTTTGTGTTTAAACAAGAGCTTGGCTTAATATTTAACACAATCCTTATATGATGTTTTCTGCCAAGAATACCCTTTTTTAAGGTCTTGCCTGTAGGGATCTCTCACTCAGTGGAAGTTGAGCTCCGAAATCAGGGTGCAGCTGTCATCGTGAAATGTTTGAATTAAATCTCAGTGTAGTCACAGGAGTGCTTTATCCTTTTCCTTTGCACCTGTGGAGAGTTCACTGCTGAAGTGGGGCAGAAAGATGCACTCAGTTTTCCCTGTCTAAAACAGCAAATACACCAGCCATAAACTGGGAACGAGGTGGAGTCCTGTTCTCCTCGGCCTGATCTAAAGGTTTGAATTTTTTTCTCAGATCTGAATGATAAATCGTAACTTCAGTATTGGTCCAACTGGAAGACCAATCCTGTAAGCACCAACTCTTTGTTTTAAATCATATGGTAAAAATATCCTGTCTGGAAGTGGGAAGGAAAAACCTTAAGAATAATAAGGTTGGTAATCAAGCTTGTTAACAGTGGCAATTTGGGGGAATTGTTTTGAGGGGTAAATGATCTGCAGGACCACCTGCATTGGTATGGAGCTGTAATACTCTTCACACACCTTTCTGCTGTGGGGTATTTGCCTCTCAAAATACTTTTGCTGAATAGGTGGTCCTACAGCACTGAAAATGGGTCTTTAGGGGCTGGGAGCTGTGTTTGGCTCCAGTGGATTAACTCACAACTGCTACTGGAAAAACTTGCCACGAGTCCCCTGCCTGTGTACCCTGCCTGTGGTGCTGCTGCGCTCATTGCAGGGTCAGGGGAAGGGCAGCCATGGGCAGTGTGGTTCGAACAGAAGACTCTGATTTTCTGTGTGATTAACATCTTCCCTAACTCTATAAATGGGAGGCTGCAGCTCTGTTCAGCAGGAAAAACCCCATCCTTGTGCCAGCACATCCCTCCCTTCTGGAGCTTGCTGTCTGCTCGAGTGTGTCCCACCTGCAGCTGCAGCAGTTCCAGGGAGAAAGGACACCCCGAGGGGCAGGGGCAAACCCCCTCCCCTGTCAGTTCTGCTCCTGCAGCCTCCTCTGAGCAGTGACCCTGGAAATCTCTGCAGAATTTACAGAAATCTGCTCATCAAGTCCAGCAGAGCAGAAATGGGTGCTGGACAGCAGCAGAGGGGGTGCAGAAGCTGGATGGGCTTGAGGGACCTAAATTGCACCCCCACCATGTGGATTGAAGGGATTGCTGTGGAGATCAGCACTGCAGGCACAGCTGCTCCCTCTCCACCTCGCTGTCCCATCCCTTGGTTCCTGCCTCTCACTGCAGCTGTGGTGGAGACATCAAATTTGGTTTTTTGATCCCACTTTTGCTTCAGTGTTTACCAGACTTTTCTCTTTAGAGATCTTGTCCTAAGAACAAAGCCCATTCCTGTTTGTCAGCTTCTATCCCTGAGTCCTGAGGTTTGCTTGAGGCCTGGATTGATCTGGAGTCTTTGTGGTCCTGCCAGTCAGATCTTCGTGCAGCTGAGTGGGAAAGACTGGGAAGGAGCCTTTGCAAACTTCCCAGATTTGTGTGAGAAACCTGCCTGGAGGGTAACAGGCTCTTTCTGATGTCTTGTTTTGTGCAGCAGCTGTGCTAAAGTCAGCACAGGGTGGGAAATGGATGTCCTACTCCTGCCTATTGATTTCCTTGGGAATGTTCTTCCATTTGTGCCCTTTCTCCACGGTTCCATTTTGCGGTGTGGGTTTGAAAGGTTTCAGCTGACTCCTGACAGGATGATGTATTATTTTTCTGTCTAGCTGGCTAAAATTCCCTTCCCAACTTCTTTTCTGGTCTTCACCCTCAAGTCAGACATTGCTCCTTCCAAATTTCAGCCTAGATTGCCTGGCGGTAATGGAATTAATAATAACATTTAAAAACTTTTACGATCTGTTGTCCGATATTTTATTAAAGAGACTGAAAATCCACAGTGAGCCCCATGGAGATTTTATGTAGAGAAGGGGACTAAAGAGATCAGACTTTATGGGGCTGCCACCAGACTGGGTTTAAATTCTGTCGTTTTCTGACTGCAAAGGTCAAAGTGGCAGCGGGAGAGAGAGGGGAAAAAATAAAGCCATGACCTGTCTGCCCATCCAAAGCTGTTGGATTGCAGCTGTTTAGAGACCAAGATTTTTAAAGCATTCAGCAGTTGGACTGTTTGCCAGATCACTGTGATTGGATTTGGAATTACTGACCTTTCCCTCCAGCACTCTCTGCTGCCTTTGCAGGGTTATTGGTGGAATATTTTTGCAAAGACTGGTGTAATTTGCAAGGGTTGATGCAGGTTTCAGTCTTCAGATCCGTTTTCTCCTGAGGGATTTCTGTTCTCTTCTTAAATGATTTCTCAGGATTGCTCAAGTGAGGATTTCCTGGTGGAGGAGCAGCAGCCATGGTACAACTTTGTGCTGTGGTTACTTTCCTGCACCTATGGATGTACAACGCCAGCTTTAGGGGGGTGGTTTAGTACTCGTCCTTTGCTTCTTTTGGCTCCTAACTGCAACCGTCTGTGTTTAGCCATGATTTCAGCTTTGGTTTTTCCAAAATTAATTTTAGTTTTATTTGGTTGGTTTGTTGGTTTGTTCAGCTCTTTTTTTTTTTTTTTTTTTTTTTTTTTTTATCCTGTTCTCTGTATGAAAATGTCATCACAGAGTTCATACAGGAGATGGAATCATAGAATGATTTGGATTGGGAGAGACTTTAAAGCTCATCCTGCTCTTCCTCACACCTTCCACCATCCCAGGCTGCTCCAAGCCCTGTCCAGCTTGGCCTTGGGCGCTGCCAGGGATCCAGGGGCAGACACAGCTGCTCTGGGCACCCTGTGCCAGGGCCTGCCCACCCTCACAGGGAACATTTCCTTCCTTATATCCAATAAAACATTCCCCCCTTCAGTTTAAAACCATTGCCCCTTGTCCTGTCACTGCAGGATTTGGTAAAAGCCTCTGTCTTTTAAACCCCATTTTTATATTGAAAGGGCACAGCCAGGCCTTGCTGGAGCCAGAGCAAGCTGCTGCTTAGATGTGTAGCAGTATTATTCACAAAAAAAGCCCCCTGAACACCTTGAATTTAAGACATGGATCCAGCCCCGCTGCAGTGCAGGGGAGTGCAGAGGTCAGGGTGGTTTTTCACCCATGTAGATGTTGCAAAGCACCAAAATGCTGTGTGTGAGAAAAGTGCAGTAAATTTATTTGCTTATTCTTTGTAAATCCACCTCACTGAGTAGTGGCTACAGTTCCTTGAATTGTCTGTGGCTACAGTTTCCCTGGAATAAAAATAAAAAACAGTGCCTGAATGGCTTTTCCAGCCAGAGACAAAATCTATTATTGTGCCTTCATTTTCTTATTAGCGAGGCTCTTTCACAGGAAGATCAAAGCTCAATGCTATGCTTAAGTTACAGAAATAAATAGAAAAATCTATGTTTTATGTTTCTTCCTGCAAGAACTGTCTCTCCACGGTGAACACCTGGAAGATGACGAGTCCCTACACGGAGGAATTTCTAAATCAATTCCTTAAAATGAAGCTGAAAAGGGATGAGGAGCAGCTCCGGGTCTGTGTGCAGGCAGCCCTATTACATAAAGAAGGTCTAAGCTGTTAGGGATGCTTAGTACAGCCTAAACTGGATAAACAGGATGTAGTAAACAGATTACAGCAGTGTTTATTGGGAATTCCTTCTGATGTGGGGAGTGGAGGGACCATTAACGCCGTGTAAAGAGGGGAAAATGAAGAGGTGTTGAGCAGTTTTCGAGTTAAATGAGCAATAACTGCAAAGATTCCTCTGAGGAGAAGAAGAAACCCAGTCAGCTTGGCTTGAGCAGGATGGAGATAAACACGCCGTGGGTTTGGAAGGTGTGTTTTGAGCACTGGGGATTAAGTGGACTCTGGCAGCTCCTTTGAGCTTGCCATTGATATTGTAACGAGCTTTAAATAGCTGGTTGCAGCTCCTGGGTGCCCCTGAGGTCAGCCCCAGGGTCACCCTGCCCGGCAGGGACACGGCCCCAGGTGACACCGAGACTCCTGGAAATCTGTCAGCTCATCCTGACTCACTCCAGGAGGAGGAGGAGGAGGAGGAGGGATTGCACTGTCCCCATCCGCCAATCTTTCTCCCCATGGCTTTGCAGATGTGGGTTGGTTCAGCTGGAAGATGCCAGGGCAGCAGAGGCTGGAGGGCAGAGGTGTGAGGAGCAGTGACCAGGACACCCAGCCCTGGTGCCACTGCAGGGACCTCGCTGTCACCCTGGGTGTGACAGGGGGAGTTCCTAACAGCAGGGACAGCTTTCTGCTGGAGTTTGCACCATTTCCTTCCAGAGAAATTCCAATTCCTGCAGTAGAACACAATGGGCTGCACTCTCTTTGAGAAAGGCCAGCTGCCCACTGAGAAGGACAGAAGCAGAACTGGCCTGGTACCTACAATGTTTAAAAAGAGATAAAACCCATCATGTTTGTCCTGCTTCAACATCCAAGACCTTGCTGTCTCTGCAGTGCAATGCTAGTGCCCGACGTGTTTGCAGATCTTCATCAGGAAGATGGCCAGAAGCAACCAGCAGAGAGAAATGCCACAGGAATATTTTAAACCAGATCAAATAAATGCAAAATTATTTTAGTTAATGTCAAAACTAAATTTCAATGAAAATAGCTCTTTTCAAAACCTTGGAGCTTAGCGTGAACCAGACATTTTTAGTCCGAATCAAATTCAGATCGTTGCTGTTATTCAGGAATAGTAATCCTGGGAAAGTAAATTTGGATTATCCCAGTGTGGTGAGAAGAGAAGCTCTGAAGGTCTGTGCTCTCCAGGTAAGGACCAGCAGTAAATGATAGGGAAATGCATGAGTATTCCAAGAGAGTAACTCTTCCTGGGATGCCTATTTATCAAATAAATATTATCACCTTTTTTCTCATCAGTTTTCAGAGAATAAGTTGATTTTGTAATCTGAATTATTATCTTATTTCTGAAAGCTAAGCGGCCATGTGGTTACAAAGCTGTAACCTGTTCATTATACAGGTGAGGGATGCAATAAAGACCACAGGAATATTTTTCCTACTGTGAGTAACTCTGGAACAGCTGGCTGTCAACACTTCAACATTTCAAATGGGCCACTGGAATTCCTTGTACAACTATTTAGTTGTTTAAGGAGAATCTTGTGCCAGTTCTGAAACAAACCCCAAACCAAGCAGGCCCATCCTCCCCCACAACCTTGGAATCAAAGTGGTCATAAAATTGAATTTACTCTTTCTCCAAAGAGGATGACTTGGGGATCTGAATTTCTAATGTTTGCTGAGACCCGTGTTAAAAAGTCAGCTTTAAAACTGGAACAAAAGAACTTTAAATCGTCTCTGAAACAACTCTCTGTAACTGTTCTTGCCAAAAATTCCAGTGAGCATCTTCGCTGGTTTTAGGTTTGCAGTGGAAACAATTTGTGACGTTCAGGATGTTATGTAATCTACCCCCAGCAAAATGCAGTTTTTCTGCCTGCAAAGGCAGTGTTTTCACAGGTCCTGACACCGTCTAACCAAAAACCAAATGGGAGTAAATATTTACTCGGACCCAAAATTTCCCTGTTTCCCATGGGTTTGCTCGAAGGGGTACAAACGGTGACTTTGCTGTTTAATCTTTCTTTGGGTACTTTCTCACCCTAACAGTTTCTCAAAGATCACTTTTATTTTCCTGAAAATTACAGCTGTGCTGTAACACGGCACCCCAAGAGCACCCAAAGTTGTTTTTCAGCCAGAACTCCCAGATGATGATCTTTTCATGCTACAGTGGGAAGTGACAATTTCACCTTTGCTGTCCCTTTTCTTCCTGGCAGCATAGAAGGGTCAAATATGACAATATTCTGGGTGTTTTTAAAGCAGTGTAGGCACAAGTTTGGTGTTGGAAACAACCCCAGTGATATTGGCATGTGTCAGTGAGGAGTGAACTGAGAATATTCGAATTTCAGCTGAGGTGTGAACGTTCCCAACTTTGCTCAGGGTGCAACAGAGAACACTTTGGGTTTGTTTTTCTCCTAAACCAGGAGCAAATTGCTGGTCCAGAGCCCAACTAAGAAATTGAGAATCCTATGACCAGACACAGAAATTTGTCCCCTGACCAACATAACCAAATCTCAAGTCATGTGTTGGGATAATTTTTGGCATTGTTTTAGTGAAGATTCTTTTTGCCCAGAAAAGCTCAAGAGTTTGAAAAGTTATGGTTTTCTGTCATGGGGTAACAATAGGAGATCTCAGCACATTTTAAATCTGTTTCTCCATTCTAAAATGTTATTTCAATGAAACAAAATCCATCCTGATCTGTCGCTCTGGTTTTTATAGTATTCTATGTTTTACTTCGGTAGTAAAATTTCCCATACTTTTTCTGTAAACATAGTCCATGTTTTCTTAACCAACTTAGATTGTTTTGAACTTCTAAATTGTTTTTCATTCCTTTCTCCTAAGGTGGAGTAGTAACCTCATTGACCAATCCATGATTGTCTTTAAAAAAGTATAAAAATAAGTGAATAAAGAAAGGCAGGGCTCTCTTTTCTAGTCCTGCCTAGGTAGTTCCTGAACTGCTGCTGAAGTCTGCGTGTTTCTTTTGTGTCCGACAGTACAACACTGACCCGTGGAATTTTGGAATTTGGGGCCATCCTAAGAGAATTTTGGTAATTTTGCCTTTGTGGAAGTGATGCAGACCTGGATGAATTGGCCTGAGCTGCTTCTCATGTTGAGCTTGTGATTCAAACAGAAAAACATATTTAGAAATGGATTTTCTTGTTCTGTACCACCTCTCCTTATTTTTGTCCATTTTTTTGTGCATAAAATTAAATAGAAAAAAAAATTAGAATAGTTCACTGATGCCTGCAGAAGTTTTCCATATCAAAATCACGTGTAATAGTTTATTCATACATTTTAAGATATTTACAGATGTTTTATGCTTAAGCATTTTTGGTAATGGTGAAGCTTCTGCTTTCCAATATGACTTTCCACTGTACAAGGCCAATGCAGCTCTTCAATTTTGTGACATCTTAAGCTCTTCAAAATCATTTTCACAAAAGTTTAAAATGCTGGATGAAAAGTGAAGGCAGTTTTTGATGATTGCTAGCTTGTGTTCTTGTAATGTTTTAATGCTTTGTAAGTATCAACATTTTTCTCTTTTGACTGGAAGCAGATTATTTTGAGATTTTCAAGATTATTTTAAAATCACAGTGGTCAGCATTTTATTTCCTAATTCTAGATTTTTTTTTTTGCTCAGATGCTCAGGCAACCAATACAAACACAGATTAAATTTAACCTGGGGGGGGGTGGGGGGTGGGGAATAAATAGAAGCAAAATAAACTGCATTATCATTATTAACATATTGAATTTTTAATGTGGAACGATTGGTTTCATATTAATCTCAAACCTCAGCAGCAAATGGTTGTCTTGAGAATTTCTGAATTCCACCTGGTGAAGTGAAAATGAACTCATTTGTTCAGAATGCAGCTACTGAAAGCTTATTACACACCCTGCTTGTTCCTGAGCCCCAGCTGGGGGGGAATTGCTGCCAGAAGGGATTGGGGGGTTTTACAGTGGTTTTTCATCTCCAGACAGAGTCAGTCTGAAATGGGCAGTGGCTTTTTTTTTTGCACTGTTCCGTCCTTAGGAGAGCAAATGTTTTAATTCTGTGTTTATATGTATTTATATTTACATTTTGTGTTCTTCTGGAGCACTGGAATTGGAATACCATTCTAATTTTCAAGCTGCTGAGTGGCTCCCATCTTCCAGCTGAATGGTTGGATGCGAGATAAGACCCTGGCAAGGAATGAAAAATCAATCTCTCCTCCCCCTGATTTGCATTAATGTGTCACTAGGGCAGAATATCATCCCCCATCCATCCCCTCCTCCTCAGCTCACTTCTTGTTTACAAGCAGTGCTTTGCAGAGTGGCTCTGGAGAAATATTCTGGGATTTCAGCATTTGTGGCACAGGGATGAAGCAGTGCCTGACTGCCTGTGTGAAACATCCAGCAATTCAGCTGAATTTAGGAAGCAGTGCCTGTATCTCTCTGTGCTTTTATAACCTCAGAGGTTTGATCATTTGGGCAAGGGCAAATTGTCTGTTCCTTTGTGCTCCTCCATCATCTTCTGAAAAAATCTTTGTGTCTGTGTGTGTTTTAGTGGCCTGAAAGGAGAATTCTGCAGGTTCCATTTCATTTTAGAAAGTGCTGATGGGGGTTATGCAAGATGCTTTTATTCCTTCTGCAGGAATTCAGGGAAGCAGGCTGTGAAGGCAGAATGGTCTTTGGGATCTCTGGAGCCCTTGGTGCTCTGAGAAAAAAAAAAAGATATTTCTATTTTGATGACTTTTATTTTATTATTTTAGTGATCTGCCTGAATTTCAGAGAATCACAATGATTTATTAACCAGCAGTCACCCTCAAGCTGTAAAATCTAAATGTCCATAACAGGGACACTACAGGTGTTGGTTTTACCTCATCTGACAACTGAAGGCAAAACTTCCACGCTGAGCCTGGTGAGAGCTGGGGCTCTGCTGCCCTTGCTAAAGGCTCCTGGAACAAATAAATATAAATATTTTAAACAGAACCATTGTACCACTCAGATAACTGGGAAACACATTTTCCTAGAAACAACATGTGTTGAGGGCTGTGATACCAGTGCTAGAACCAGCTGAAAATTCTTCTTGCTGAATGATTTATTAAAAAGTTTTCCTTTGTTTTTTTATTCTCTGTGTGTGGGTTTGGTTTTTTTTTTTTTTTTATTAAAAAGAGCAGGATTTCTGTGTTATAATGGAACTGGCCCTTCATCTCCAAAGCAAAGCAGATGTCACAGAATGCAGGATCTTGTCCACGTTGATTTAACTTTATAATTGAGCAGTCAGTGGCTGCTGCTGAGGTTTCTTGGGAGATGTTTTGTTGCTCCAGAGCTTATGGGCTTTGGGAGCCGCGTGGCTGCTGCGCCTGTGAGAGCTCCAAGAGGAATCTGAGAGCTCCCAGGAGCTGCAGCTGCTCTGGAAATGCAGCTCCACTGCTGATCTGTGCTGCTCTGGTGCAGGGTGTTTGCTGGCAGGTGGCTGGTGTGGCTCTGATTATCCCATGCTCAGCCCTGGTGAGCCCTGCTCATGTTTGGATTATGGAAAAGGAGCCTCACTCTGCCTTTCCTGGTGTCCAAATCCTTATGGATATATGGAATATCCTGAGCTGGAAGGGACCCACAGGGATCCCTGAGCCCAGGACATCCCAATAAATCCCACCCTGTGCCTCACTCTACCTTTCCTGGTGCCCAAATCTTCATGGACATACAGAATATCCTGAGCTGGAAGGGACCCACAGGGATCCCTGCGCCCAGGACTTCCCAATAATCCCACCCTGTGCCTCAGAGCATTGCCCAATGTGTCCATGTGGTGTTGGATTTGCAGCTGGAATCAGAGTATAGCACCTTCAACATGAAAATTATGGGAAATTCCCACTTAACTCTATCTGGGAAAGGTTTGTTATCTGGGATCAGTCATCCTTCTGAAATGGGACCAGGATATTTTTAAAGCCATGTTTATGCTTTGGTCAAACATTTGGGACGTGCTTATTATAGTTTGTATATTTTCATTGTCATAATTATGGAAAAAGCGTGGTGGGGGATGGATTGGGACTGTGAGAACGATCCCAAAAGTGCACAGATGCAATCTTTAAATCCTGTTCTCTTGCTTTAGGAGATGTAACACAGCATGGGATTAAGTGATAGTTTTAGGGAGTTGAAAAGAGTTTTGCAGCTTGGGCTTCTGCTGTTCCACCTACCTTAAAAAGCAGACGAGTTACTTTAAAGGGCTGGTTCTTCGGAAAAAAACCAGTAATTTTTCCAGAGCCTTAGAAAGTAGAAAACACTTACTTTTAAAACTTTCTTCTCAATCAAGAATTTTGTTCTTATATTGCAGAAAGGTTCGTCATGGCAGGCGGATTTGGATGAATTTAGATTAATAAAATGTAACAAGATAGTGTTGAGTCAAATTTTGGGTTGATAAGTTTTTAGGAGGCAGTGGAGCAAAATTGTTTTGTTTTGCTTATTCACCTCAGTTTATGCAAAAAAACACCCCCTTCTCCCCCTGCCCTGTGTTCCTGTAACACATCCCAGAATGGTTTGGGTTGGAAGGGACCTTAAAGCTCATCCACTGCCACCCCCTGCCTGAATTTCATAATGTGAAATACATTCAACCTGCATAAAATAGAGTTGTACCATCCATATTTGTGCCTGAGTTTGTACCACAGTGATGGCCAGTGCTGTGTGACAGATTTTTGCAATTATCTCTCAAATCTGGAGACACCAGGGCTGCCTTGCACTCGTCCCTTCCCTTTGGGGGAGTAACATGACACCTTCATAAAATATTAGTGCTCAGTCTCCCTCTGTGTGTCTGAAGAATCTGCTGTGTGGGATGGTTGGGCACTGCTGCCACAGCACAAAAATCTGTGCACTTGGGCTTGTTTTTACCTTTCTGGAGGTGAGGCTGAATCTCCTGTGCACACACGGATTTGGGAGCTGATTTTTCAGGGAGCTGGTGGAATTCTGGGGTCCAACAGACACTGGGCTATCGGGGGGTGAGAGTTCAGAGGGTCAGTGGAACATGGGGTCCCCACCTCACAGCTGTGCTCAGAATTCATAACTCCTACTCCTTTGGTCAGGATATTATTCCTTTGGTCAGAATTCAGAGTTCTTATGCTGTCATTATTTACAATTCTTACTCCTTTAGTCAGAATTCATAGTTCTTACACCTTTGATCAGAATTTACAGTTCTTACTCCATCAGAATTCATATTTCTTACACCTTTGGTCAGATTTCACAGCACTCACCCTTTTCAGCTCTGCTTGCAGAGAATTGGTGCAATCAGAATTGCTCCAAAGATGCAAAGATCTGATATAAAGGTCACCCCTGGAACTGTAATGGATACGATTGTATTGATTGGCTCAAAGCCACTTTTTTTAAAAAATTTCAGACTTTTGGTAGACAGTTCTTGTTTAGAAATAATAGTTTCTTTTAAATGAGCTGTTGTATTCTTGATTTTGAAATGACATTGCTAAATTTATGGAAAAACAGGTAAATGTTGGCCTAGTTTTTCCATTGCCCTTTTCCATTTCATTGTTTCCCAGCATTGTTGCTCGATTTGTTCTTCATCCCCACACACATTCCATCATCTCCACTCCTCCTTATTCATTCCTTGAAATTCCACTCTCTCCTTTAGCCTTGTGCCTATGCCTTGATAAAATGATGGGATACAGATTTATTGTCTCTTACCTTACCTACAACTCTTAAAAAATTAAAAATGTGGTGCTGCTGTTACAGATTTCCTAAAAACTAGCAGGTTAAGAAGCGATATTTTATCTGTTTGCAGAGCTATCTAGGCCAGAAAGTTACATTTATGTACAGGAAAATGTGTATCTATCTGCCAAAAAAATACAATTATATAATATAATATAAAGATAATGTTCAGTTACCCTGAGCTTCCTGCAAATTTTAGAGCAGTGGCACAAGTGACTTTCCTAAAATAATCTCGTGGACTGGTGTTGAGTGTCCCTTGCCTACCCTGTGAACCAAACTTCTCTCCTTTGGTTTCTGTATTTTTTAAAGACTCTCCCACTCCAATCAACTTTTTTTTTCTCTCTGTAAATTTAGATAAAACAAATTCAGACTTGTTCAGGATGGAAAGTACCACAAAGGTAAGGAAAATAAATTCCTTTAATCCTTAATTTTAGCCTGCTCTGCTCAGGTCGGGAACGGCTGCTGGCGAACATTTACCTTGTGGAAAATGGGAATGGCATAAAAAGTGTTTATTTTATCAATGCTGGAGTGCCAGCAGAGCCTGCTTTGAAGTGATTTTTCCCTTGGGAGCAGCCCCTGTTTTGCTCGTCCCGTGCCAGCTCTGGGCACTCATTATTCCCAGGGATGGACAGGGTGGAATTTTTGGCTGTGCCAGGTGCTCCCGCAGGTCACGGTGCCACTGGGGCTCTGCAGAATCGTGTCAGGCACTTCTTGGGCACAAAGTGTGCAAAACCCTCATAAATCAGAGCTGCTGCTCAGCAGAGTGGGTGGGGAAGGAGCTGAGTGGGGCTGGGGAGCCCTGGGAGCTTCCTTGGGTGTTCTCGTGGGATGTCAGAACCTGGGCTGGAGAGCAGGGAGAGCCCTCAGATGGAATTGTGAGGATATTTCAGGAAAAATCAGTGTAAAATCAGTGTAAAATACCTGGAGGGCACCAGAAAAAGATCAACTGAAGGTGGTTAAAGACAGAGCGACTCCAACATTTGGGGTTTGTAACAATCTGAAACCCAGCAGCTCAGCACAGTTTCGGTGCCTTCTCTCTCAGACTCCTGTTTGGACCTGGAATATGAATAGAAATGGTTTTAAAATACATAACAAATAGACCTTTATCATATTTGTTCATATGAATAAAAATGGTTTTTAATACATAACAAATAGATCTTTCTCATATTTGTTCATGGGTGCCCATGTGGGACGTCAGAGCCTGGGCTGGGGTGCAGGGGGCCCTCAGATGGAATTGTGAGGGTATTTCAGGAAAAATCAGTGTCAGATACCTGGAGGGCACCAGCAAAAGATGAGCTGAAGGTTTAATTCTGCCATAGCAAAGGCAGAGTGGCTTTGACATTTGGGGTTTATAACAATCTGAAACCCAGCAGCTCAGCACAATTTCAGTGCCTTCTCTCTCAGACTCCTGTTTGGACCTGGAATATGAATAAAAGTGTTTTTTTTAATACATAACAAATAGATCTTTATCATATATGTTCATGGATGTTCATGTGGGATGTCAGAGCCTGGACCAGACTGCAGGGAGCCCTCAGATGGAATTGTGAAGATATTCCAGGATAAATCAATGTGAAAATACCTGGGAGACACCAGGAAAAGATGAGCTGAAGGTGTTTAATTCTGCCATAGCAAAGGCAGAGTGGCTCTGACATTTGGGGTTTGTAACAAGCAGAAACCCAGCAGCTCAGCACAGTTTTGGTGCTTTCTTTCTCAGACTCTTGTCTGGACCTGGCATATGAATAAAAATTATTTTTAAAAAAGATAGAAAATAGATCTTTATGATGTTTCTCACTTTCACTTAAAAAATGAGTCCTCTCACCAACAGCAATTGCTTCTCAGTGCTTAAGAAAAATATTTCATGGAGGTTGCACACACTGCTTTCCTGCTAAGGTATAATTTGGTTTTATCTTGAGACATTTACACGCCACAAACGTACTTTTCTAACGGCTTAGTGCCATTTTGTGTTCCTGTAATGTTTTAAAATTTCTTAATTACCTAGGTTTTAACCACTTATTTTAATAGTTGGGTGAGACCATCTCTAATATTTTTGGGGGTTTCTTTTTACACTCCCAAAACTGAAGGTTCTGGGGCTGTTGGTTTCTTCACCTGGAGAGTCTGTACATGTGAAATAATCTTTTAAAATTCTGACCAGTCAAACATGCATCAACTCACAGAATTTTATTTTCTCAGGTAAGTCTGACAGTGCTTATTTTTAAATGTCACAGTACAATTCTTCTAGACTCTATCAAAAGTCCTTATAAGCTTATAGGAGAAAATGCTGCTCTTCACAGATGCAAAGGTCTGTAATTTAAAAGAATCAGAAGATAACTTCCATAGTGTGAAAGTGATAAACATAATTTGCATCATTAAAATATAATAACTTTTCCTGAGAAAATGTGACAACAATTAACAAAGAACACCAAGTCATTCTTATGTTTGGATATTTTATAATGATTTCCTTTTTCTAATGACAAGTCTTTCTTTTATTGATGGGAGAAAATGTTTACCTGTGAGGAAGTGCCTGAGGATAATAATAATAATAATAATAATAATAATAATAATAATAAAAACAACAACAACAACAACAATAACTCAGTGTATGTATATATCCATCAATATATTCTCTCTCTTCCATAAAAATATTGGGGTTTTCTTAATGTGGATTGTCCTACTTATTTTTGTGTGGAAATTTAAAAAAAAATTGAGCTAGTAGGAACTCTCTTTTCCTTTCCTCTCTTCTTTTATTACTTCTAAAATTGAGAATAGTACTTCAATATATTTGTGTTCATTATGGAAAAAACTTGTTACAGTTCAATTTGGGCGAGTTGTACAGAAAGAAAGGGCCAGGCTTACACCTGGTGTCCAAACATGGGCAGAGAAGCTGAAATTTGGAGCACTGACTTTGCTGCCTCCTCTCTTTTGCGATGTTTTAGTGGTTGGGGGCTCAGTGAGGGAGGCTGGGATTCAGTCTTATCCTGTTTAATTCCATTTAACCCACTACTTCTCATTTTCCCGAATATTCCCATTCCACATGGCTTGCCGGATGCTCTGGGTTTGGTGTGAAGCCTTTCTTTGCCACTGGGTTCACGTTTCAGCACTCCAATAAATAAGTAAAAAGGTAAAAGGTGGTGCTTGGAACTCTGGCGGATCCCTGCCTTTCCAGCAGAGCGGTTCTGAGAAGTCCTTGTTTCTGCTTGAAGTGCTGCTGATTGCAGAGGCTCTCGTTGTGTTTGGTTGTGCTCATGTTCCCAGTGTGTGGGGTGTGAGGAGCTGTCCTGTCCCTGTGCACGAAGCCCACGCTGGATTTTTTGGGAGCTTTAAGGAATTGGCAAGTCAGGAACCGCCAGGGCACAGAATTCACCTTCCTTGCTGCCTTGTGAGTTCTGCCAGGGCCAGCTGGAGTTATCCCGCCTGGGAAATGCAAAAATGTCCTTTTCCTGTCCAGGGTTTGTCAGTAACAGAAAGCATCGCCCTGCTGGCGCTGCCTGCTCCTGCCTCCCTTGCCGAGGCTGCCCGAGCAGTCAGCTGCCGAGGGGACAGGGACTCGGCGATGCGAGGGGGTGGAGAGAAGCAGGAAAGGTGTGTCCCTGCTGCCACACCCCGGCTGGGGCTGGGGGAGCGCCTCTCTCACTCACTCCATCACTCCCTCACTCATCCCATGGCCAGCGGGGAGCTCACCTGCACCGCTCCTCTGCTGCCTCCCCAGCCCAGCCCAGCCCAGCCCAGCCCAGGGCTGCACCGCTCCAGGTACGGCAGGGTGATGCTTTCCACGGGAGCTTTGCTGCCCAGCAGGATTATTCTGGGCTGTCTGGGCAGATTTTGTGCTCCAGGGAAGCTGTGAGTGGGAAGCCGGGCTCCTTTCTGAGCCATCAGGCAGAAACGTGGGGTTGTGAGAGAGGGAGAATGTCCATTATTAGTTTGCACAGCCAGAAGGCAAATGGTAATTGCTTTGAAAATGTCCCCTGCATTTGACTTCTTTGGGAAGTATGGGAGTAGGAATGATTCATTAGAGTGGAGCCATGCATGTGAAAGAAAAATGTAATTATGAGGATTTTTGCGGGATTTATCACCTAGAGATGATGATGTGCCTGAAATATTCATCAGCTGTTTATTTGCTCTTTAACAATTGCCATTTTAGCCCGTTGCAAATGCAGTGTTTTGGGATGAATTTCATAGACAGCAGTATATGGCTGATATTGCAAGGAAATGTTTGGAAAGAAAATAAGCAGCTTAGTAATGAACTTTAAATAATAATAATGCTTATGTTTCACATAGATTCCTGTGTTGAAAATGTATTCTTTCTTTTTAAACCAGAGCTTTTAAAAATGCATTCAGCACCAGCTTTTGCCTTGTCAGAATTTCACATGCACTCCTGTTTCATTCTTTTCTTCCTTTTAGACTTTATAATAGCTGTGAATTCTTTAACTTGAGCTTAGGCACCGGTAAGAACAATATTCAGGTATTTATTTTGGAGGCTAGAACATTTCTGAACTAACTAAAGCTGTTAAATGAGTAAAATTGGATGAAATATTTTAGTAAATGATAGAATGTATCGCTATTCCTGCTTGTTATTGGAAGTAGGAATAGAGGAAAATAGATGAAAATATTAATTTTGATAAAATGCAGGAACATTTTTCAAGTTCTTGTGTTTAATGCAGTCTAATTTTGCTTATCCTTGAATTTTGCATGGTTTCACAGTGCGTTTTTAGCTGGAATTCAAATGGTACTGAATGTCTGGATAGGGTGATATATTTGGATTTGCAAATGCTTCTATGAATTTTATCACTTCTCTGGAAGGAATTAGATGAAAAGGGATTCTTAAAAAGACTTTTTATTTTTATAAGGGTTCAAGTTGGATGTGAAATATTGGCAGCCAATCTGCCATTCATCGATTTACCTGAGTTTTTTTTCATCCCCTCCAGAGAGACAATTCATACTTTTAAAAACCTTTCTGTGTGGGCAAGTCTGTGAAAGTGAATTCTGCCTGAAAATACCCTGAGTTGGTAAAGCATGGTTATGTAACCAGCATTGCATAATGATGCATTTAATGATATTCTAATAGGAGTTTACTTTTATCACTGTTTCTTTAGGAGAAAAGGTTGCAGGGCTGTGACTAATTACCCTCCTTCTTTAAGGTTATCAGCTGTCCTCGTTTTCAAGGACATCCCTTGCTAACAGGGACAACCCTGGACTCTTGGAGGCTTTATTGAAAATGGGGCAATGTTCTAATTTCAGAACAATCCCATGTCAGGCAGACATCTGAGCAGCTCCAGAGCTCACGTGGCTCCGAGGGCTCCGGCCAGAGCAGGACCAGCTCCTTTCCTGGCACGCCAAGATGTGGCAAACAGAGGTGCAGCAGCAGCAGCTGTCCCACTGCTGCACACACAAAACAACCTCAGCTTTAGAATAAAAAAAAAAAAAAAAAAGGGTTTTCTGCTCAGCCACGTGTTCACTTTTCCCCTTCTGTAATCCCAGAGCCACGGGAACGGGTCAGCACAAGCGGGTTCATTGCCCCGTTCTGCTTGAATGGAAAGGCCAGGCAGCAAATGCTGGAGCATTGGGAGGAATTTTCACAGAGGCTGAGGCTAAATTTAAAGGAGGAACAGCTCTCTGCACTCCCTGTTCTCAGACGGTTGTCAAAAGAGAAAAGTAGGTTTCGGAAGCGTTCAGATTTGTTTGACGACTCTGTTATCTCTGTGCTTGAACTCAGACTATTTTATATGTGCTTTAAAATAAGGAAGTCCTGGGATTATGTAAGGGGTTAGCCAAGTACAGCACAGGGAAAGATGCAGGGAGGTTGGAGTCTGATTTTAGATGTGTGTGAGGACATCTGTGATTGCAGGGATCTCCAGAGTTGGTTTCTGCTGTGGAGGACATCACTGATAGCTCAGTTCTGCCCCTCTGAAATGGGAATGCCTGTAAGGGCCTTCCTGGATTTCACTGAGCTTTCCTGTGCTTGAGGAAATCTTGTGGAATGGTATCTTTTACTGGAATTAAAGCTTTCTAATATTTTTACCACAGAACCTTAATAAACTTGAGGCTTTGACAGGAAATTGTTAAACCATAAACTCCTTCACTTTTCTCCAAATTTTAGGGAGTGTTGGTTCCATAGGCTTCATGGCACCTGGGACCTGTTGGGTTTCAGGGTAGTTGTCCAGGAGATGGAAAAGGCCCAGTGGGGTATTTAAATCCCCAGCCCTCCCATGTGGCTGTAACCCAATGTGTGAGCTCAGTAGGAAAGTGCATGCATTTTTCATGTATGGTGCTGTGTCAGGACACATGGGAGACTTTCCTTTCTGGGGTTTGGGGCTTTAAATGTATCACAAACACTCTCACACACACTGCTTGTCTTTGTGTTATAGTGACAACTGGTTTTGTAAATAAACAATTCGAGTTACTGTATTTTGTAACAATATCCATACTTGGTGTCAGTTTATCAAGAGCTGAATGAGCTTCAAAGAATGTAGTTTTTTATTTACAGCAGCTGACTCTTACCTGGGTAAGTGACAGGTCCAGTGTCCCATTACTTCCCCTTCTGTCATTTTGCAGGATAGAATTTCATGCATCTGCCAGCTCAGTTTCTCTTTCTGCTGGAAAGATTTTGTGTGCTCCCACTTCTCGTAATTAGAATAACGGTGCCAAATTTTCTCAAGGTTAAGAAAACTGCTGGAACAATAAAACAGAACATGAAGGAGCTGTAATTGCTTGGTTTCTTAAGTGAAGATGTGAAACTCCCAAATAATGACCACAGTTTTTGTGGGGATCAAGGGAAGTGTCACCTCTTTGCTGTTGCTCATCACTGAGGGCCCAGGTTTCAGCTGAGGTGGAGGAATGACTTTGCTCAAGTGTTGGACCTGATGCATGCCAGGAAAAGCATCTGTGCAGCAATTTGTAAGCTATTTAACTGTAAAAATCAGCTGAAAAGTGTTTGTGTTTTCTTTGGTAATTAAACTGGAATCACTTCAGTAACAATGCACGTGTGGACCGAGTCCTACAGCTCTCGTTGCTCCAAATGGGACTTGCAAACGTTGCAAAATCCGTATTCATCTGACAGAAAATGTGCTTCAGAGTGCCTCAGAAAGCTGTTCAGTCTTCATTTCTGAAACTTGGGGTGACTTTAAGTTGCCCAAATTCAGTCTTAATTGGCTTTGCCTTTAGAAGAGCACTGCTCTGAGCTTCCCTGCCCTCGTTTCTGCTGAACCCCCAGGCTGTGTCTGGCCAGCAGGGTGTAAATCCTGCTCTTGTTTGGACAGCACAGACCGAGTGCTCTGCTCCTGGTGAGTTTGGCAAAATAATGCAGCTGAGAACCAGAAGTGAGGAAGTTTCTAACCCAGGAGGACCCAAGAAATCTGTGCTGCAGAGTGCTGTTGGCAGCTTTTCTTTCACCTGAATTCCAGGGTGAAGGCCTGTATCCATCCCACTCTTTCCCTGTCTTCTCCCTTGGGTTGCAGATACTTGGAAAAGGTTTAAGGGCCTCTCGTGCTCTTTAGCCACTTTCCTGGTTCCTCCTTTCTCCATGGACAGAGCCTCCCCTTTTGCACAAACCACCTCTCCCAGGCTGCTGGGGCTGCCCCATTCCTGCTGCCAGGGAGCTGAGCATGAGGTGATGCTGGAAGACATTTAAGAGCTAAATTAAAATCCTCTCCCATGCCAAGAGATGCCACCACTTGTTACCTGTGCTGCCACCTGCCTCCCTGTCGCTTTTTCTGGATGTGTGCTGATTTAATTTTGGTCAAACATCACAGCCATAGAGATCATGCACAAGTTCTCTCTTCGTTGGCATTGTGGCCCCACTGAAATGCTGATGGTTTTGATCCTTTGTTTTTCCACCACTGCACACGATCCCTGCCCACCTCTCAGTGCACCTTTCCCCCAGCAGAGCCCTTCAGGGTAAATTTCAGCTTTTAGGAAGTTGGTTGAATTGTTAATCTCCGAATTCTGCTCTGATTTGCTTTTGTTTCTCTGTGTATGCCTTTACCAAAGTCTCATTTTTCAAATTGTGTTTATGAAACAAGGGTAGAGGTAATTTATAATCTGCCATTGTCTTACTTTGATCCTGAATGGTCGTGCTCAGTTTTAGGTATTGCATTATCTTGTATAATGGAAATCTTCCAATACAGCAGAATTTAATATTGCTCTGAGTATTTTTGGGAATTATGCAACCTGCTAAAGCAACTAAACAATTTTCCCCCCCTGATAATCAGAATTAATTCTTTTTAGCAAGGATACCTTGATAGCAAAGTGAATGGAGATTTGTAAATGTATCAAACTCCTTTGCTGATTTTTCAACTCCCTTAATTCCAATAGTTTGCGGACTGAAGGAAAACAAGTTTTAAAACAATCTCTTTTATGTGACTAATCCTATCTATAAGAAATGTAGTTAATCTGTATTTGCAACATTTGACCTTGAGGTTCAGATGTGTTCAGAAAATTCACTCTAGGATTAGTGTTTTGATTAAATGTGTGGCCTTCATTGTATGGAAACTGTTTGTTCCCCCTCCAGTGCCAATTATTAAGACTTCTTCTTGATTCTGAAAATAAAATTCTGTTCTCAGGGACTTTGGCAAAGTTCATCCCAACTCTTCCTTTGCTCCCAGCAGCTCTGGATAAATGATGGCATTGTGAGCTCAGGGAAAGCACTTTGGAATGGCAGGTGCAGCTTAACTGCTCTGTCAGAGATACCTGAGCCAAAACGTGGGCATTAAACTTTTTACTAGTTGTCTTCTCCACTTTTTACCTTCCTAGCTCAGTTTAAACTTGTGATATTGCATCTGGAGAGTTGTGACCAGTCTGCCCAGTACAGGAGAGGTGCTGGTCACTGGAGGGAGTCCAGGGAAGGGCCACCAAGGTGGGAGCATGACTGGGAGTGTCAGGGTTCCTCAGTCAGGAGAAGAGGTGGATGTGGTTTTATTCCTTTCTTCACTTACCCACTGGAGGTTATAAAAGAAGGAAAATCCAGACTCATCTCCGAGGTGCAGAGCAGAAGGATTTGAGGTAAAAGCTGTAATTCCAGTAAGGGGAATTCTGGTCAAGTATAAATAGCGCTCTCACCAGGAGGATGTTCCAACATGGGAACAGTGGCCCAGACAGGGGTGGGAATCTCCATCCTTGGGGACGTTCAAAGCTCAGCTGGGCACGACCCTGAGCAAGCTGTTCCACATTTGAAGTTGGCACTGAGTTGGGCTAGATGACCTTCAAAGATCCTTTCCAACCTAAATCATCCTATGGTTTTCTTAGGAACACTGGGAAAAAAGACAACCCCAAAGCCAAAAGAGAACTGTTCTATTCGAAGTCAGTTTTCCAAGTAGAAACGCAGGGAAGTCTGAGCCTGTGTTTTTGTGAGTCATGGACAACTTTTAGTGTGATGAGACCTCTGTGAGTGTTGTGCTGTGGAGTCACTGAGTGCTCTGGCAGTCCTGGAGCACTGATTTGCAATGGCAGCTCATGCTTAGCTGTTATTATGGGTTGTTACTGGCCATTCCTTAGGAGACTTCTATATTTTTCCATGATAGATCTGTGATTTTCTGTTGCTTTAATTCATTCCAGCAAGTAGAATTCATGCAGATAAGACCAAAGGTGCAGAAACAGGAGAAGAGGAGTGAAAGCAGCACAGTCTTGTCCTGTGCAGGGAATTCAGAAAACGTTACTGAAATTCTTCTGCTTCAGACATTTTTTGTGGAGTTGCTTTCAACAGTGATAAATGACCTGCCCCAAATTTCTAGATGACTTTTCCGTTCACTGTATGAAATTATATAAAATTCAGGGTAATAAGGAAAAAATGTTAACTTAATCTTGACTGCTTGAGTCCGTGTAGGGAGGTTTGACACTTGTTGCTGTGGTGTTATTACAGTGGTTGCTAATTAATGTCTCTTGTTAAAGAACCCTTCCTGCAAGTGCCACCTTCCTTTGGGTGAGCTCTTCCTCCACCATAAAATAGTAAATAATACACCTGATAATCATCTTGATAAAGGCCTGTGTCTGAGGGGGAAAGGTGGATAAAGAGGAAAATGAGTTATGAAAAAACTTATGCTCAATGAAATGCAGAGTGGGCTCATTAGGCTGATGAGGATAAAAACAGGTAGGAAACTGCTACAGCCTCTCTGGTTAAAGGGAAAATTTCTGGGGAAGTCTCACCATCATTCTGTGGCCTTAGAGATGTCACTTCATCCTTGGGGGACAGGAGGGGCAGGGAGGGCAGGGGCAGGTCACAGAGAGCAGAGGCAGATCAGGAGGAGCAGAAGAAATCAGGGAGAGCAGGGGCAGATGAGCCAGCCCAGGTCGGGGTGGCCACAGTGAACTTTGGTTCTGGAGCAAGAGATCTGACAACCAGGAGGGTTCTGTCCCCATCTTGGGGTGGGGGGAAGAATGAAAATAAAGCACTGTGTACAAAGGCAGAGTGAGATGCTCCTGCAGACAGGGGGTTTCCAACACTTTTAGGATATTATTGTTAAAGGAGATTCCAGCTGGGTAAAGGCTGAAATATCTGAATTGCATTTTCAGCAGTATCTGTCTTCCCTTCCTGCTAAGTATCTGTGATGTACTATGTTGGGGTTATTCTTTCTCTGATAAAATGTTTTTAAACCAGGCACAGAATCATTCGGGTTGGATCATCAAGACCAAGCTATCACTGGTCACCAGCTTGTCAACCAGACCATGGCACCAAGTGTCACGCTCAGTCCTTCCGTAAACATCTCCAGGGATGGGGACGCCACCACCTCCTTGGGCAGCCCCTTCCAGTGTCTAATCCCCCTCTCTGTGAACAAATTCCTCCTGAAGCCCTTCAGTGCAGCTCCTTTCCCTGCCACTGTAGTGTTTTTGCAGAGGTACCTTTTGCAGTGGTCCTTCCTTCTGTAAAAGCTGAAAAGCCTAAACAGCTGCTGTTCCTGCTAGACAAGTGCTTGGATTTTGAATTTTGAGCCTTATTTGAAGGGTTATTTTTGTAGTGTTCCTTTTCAATATTTTATCCCGATAATGGATTTGCTGGTACCTAAGTTGGACTACAGTTCTTCTGCCTAATGCATCAGGTAATTTGTTACAGAACTTTGTTTACAAGGGAATTTTCTTGATGTGCATTTTCTGGTTAATGCAACGTTAAACAAAAGCATCTAAAGTGTCTTGGAAGGTTCATTCTGGGAGAGAATTTTTAACAATTGGAGTCAGGACCCTGTAAGAGGGAGGCTTTAAGGCTGTAATCCGAAAAGGAAATCTATGCAATTGAAATAAGAATCTGGGGGTAAGACACAGAAGGTTTTGAAGAGCAGTAATGCTGAGTGAATTATTTAGAAAGGCACGGGAAATAAAAAGATGACAGAGATAAGAGGCAGAAGTGGAGTTTGCAATGCATTTGGTGCATTAGAGGCAGATCAATAGCGGGGAGCAGCCAGTGCTGAGGCCCTGGATCTGTGCAGGTCTCGTGTCTGCCTGGATTTAGTCTGAGCCTTTGGCCTCAAAGTGCTCCTGCCGGGACTGGAATCTTTCCAGAGCCCTGCGATTGTTTCCGACCTGTGTGTGCCGAGTGCTTTGGTGTGAACCTGCAGCGGGGCTCCTGCTCTGCTTTCTCCAAGAGAAATCTCCTGCCTGGGCTGCAGAGCTGCTCTGCAAACAGAGCTGACACAGCCACAGCCGCAGCCACGGCTGGCGGAGCTGCTGCCCGACTGCAGCGCTGCTCAAACCCAAAACCTGAATGTAGGGCACAGCAAAGTCATCTGGCTCTGAAGCCTGGTGTAAAAATACATCATCTTATCCTCTGCTGGAGAAGCAGAGGTCCTTCTCTCTTAAAGGAGAATTTATCAAAATGAACTATATCGGGTTAAATCCATTTTCTTTGAAGCTGATGGTAAAGCTTCGACTGATGTAAATGGGAGTAGAATTAGGCCAGCACTGATCACTTAGGGGAAATCAAAATCTAGGCTAGAGAAAAGGCAAAGATCAGCTCTGCACAGATACAGAAATAGTTGCTGTGTGCTGTGCCACTGGTGGCTCCTGTGTGCTTCAGCTGGAGTTGGAGGGCTCATTTCTAGGGCAAAAGTCACTGAAACCCCTGCACCCAGGGTGACACCAAGGCAGTGGTGGACACCCAGCTGTGGGATGCTGGTGTGCTGCAGCTCCAGCTGCAGCCCAGCACTTCTCCCTGGGGACATTCTGCTCCCAGAGCTGTGGTGTCAGGCCTTGAGGAGCCTCCTGCCACCACGAGAGCCTCGCTCTCTGCCTTACTTTCCTAACCTGTAAGTCAGGATAAGTCCTTCCAACTTTAGGATTTGTAGTGCTGAGGTACAAAATAGTTTAAGTGCAAAGGGTCCTGAAGGCTTCAGCAAATGGATTTACCATCAGTGTCACTCCCCTTCTTCCTGTGCCATCTGTGCCAGCAGTGTTGGTCCCTGCAGGAGGATGCCACCTGCAAGCTGCCTGTCTGTTTTTCCCTGTGCTGGAAATAGCAACGGCAGCACAAAGAAATCTGTGGTTTTCAGACAGTCTGATGGTGCTGAGGACTTGAGCTCCTTTTCAGCTGCTGATTTGCTCCTTTTTCTGTGTTTGGACAGGGTCTTGCTGCTCTGTTGTGGGAGAGCAGAGAGGTGTCTATCCCTGGAGTCAATGAGAGCAGGCTGTTTACGAGGCTCTCTGGATCTGTGTGCCGGGCTGTCACCCTGTGCAGGAAATGTCTTACACAATAGCACCAGAGCTGTGCTCAGAGTGTGACTCTGGGGAGAAAACTCTGTCACAAGCAATGACAAACCCACCAGTGCTCCTTCTGCAATTAAAATGGCAACTTATCTCCGCGTGATTCATGTTCCTTCCTCTGGAGCTGGCGAGCTGTTCCCAAAAGGACACACTCCCATCCCTGGGTCCCCTGGCTCTCGTGCATCCCTGATTTGGTGTGTCTTTACACTGATGTAACCCTGGGGAGGTTTTAATCATAAGAGAATCAGTGCTTTGCGCTTCCAGCACGACTCCCTGGCTGCTCGGGGCTGCAGCCTCAATTATATTAATCTGACTGTTGCCTGTTTAAGCATCGTCCTACATCTTGACTGGCAGTGGGGTAAACAGATTCAGCAAATAAACTCTGCTTCCTGTGCGCTCGCCAGTGGCAGATCAGGTCAAGCAGAGGAGCAGCTGATCAGGAGCAAACACACACACAGAGCTCTCCCTGTGTCACTGCCTCCTGACTGGGATGGAAACGCAGGGCCTGAGCTCACACAGTGCCACAAGGATGGTTCTGTGATGCCTTAGGATCGGAGCTTTTGTATTTTTTATGTTGTATCTGTAACCCTGCAGTTCTTTAGTGCAGAACTCTAAACTCCATCTCCAGTGGCAGCTGCTGCTCTCCCATTTGGGGCAGACACAACAATTCCTCTCCAGGCCTGGCAATCAAGGACACCTGAGTGTCCCAGGCCCTGAGAGATGGAAACAAAAGGGAGTTGGGGGAGCAAACTTGGGGTAAATGACTTCATTAGCTGAAGCTGTAATTGGAAGATGAACCCCCAATATGCAAATGGACCAAACTTATCAAAGTGTGAAACCCATGGCTCATGGTCCATTTTTGGGTGCAGCCTCTGGGTGGCTTTGTCTGCCCTAAATGTACCTGAAGACCCTTCAATAAATATACCTGCTTTTTATTCCCTTAATTTTGTCTGGCCTCTGTTTTTGGTAGTCCCAAAAAGGCATCAGCCTCTCCAAATTAGATGTACGTGCTCTTGGCAGTCTCAGGGTGACACTGGGGACCTGCAGCTTCCACAAAGGGTTAAAGAAGTTCAGATGGCAGCTGTGTGTTTTTCCTATTTGTCCCTTTTCCTGAAGGTCACTGGAGTTGCTGTTACAGGGATGGGAAGGCTCTGTTCCACCCTCTTTATTTCCACAAATCATTTTCGACAATGGGAATGTAAATCCTTTTTAAAATGGCTGTGCCAGAACCTGGGAAGTTTGGTTCTTGCAAGAAGGCACAAAAATCAAGATAAACATAAGGTTATTAAGGAACACATCTGAGGAAATGTTTTCTGTTCATTTTCAAAGAAGGCAAAACAATAATCACAGGAACATATGTGAAAAAAGTCGTCTTGATTTAAAATGCTAAGAAACCTGCATTGATTTCCATGGAGAGCACCAGATTGAGATAGGCTGAAGCAAGAGGTGGGATCTTGTTTGTCAATCCCCAACCTGGTGGAGTTGCTCACTGCCATCAGGAGTGGGCTAGATCTGCATTTTGTGATAGCATGTGGGTTAGGTGCATGCAAATCAGAGACGTGGGCTCTGCTTTGATCAGTTTTGCTTAATTTTCTGAGCTAAGCTTGTATTTTTATTTTTTGGGGGTTGTAGTTAAACATGCAAAGAACTGGCAATTCCCTTTTATTATTCCAGAGGTTGTTGTGGGGGTGCTCTTTATGTGAGATTTCTGATTTAAAAAAACAGATTCACAGACTGCTTAAAGTTATTAGAATATTGTAATATTAAGTCTCTGATGTCTGAATTATTTCAGATGGGTCCAGAAAACATAACGAAGAAAACCAAAGCTGTTGCAGGAGGTGTGAGTTTGCTTCTCCAAGAAACAAGTGGGAATTGATGGGTGTGAAAACCTTGGAAACAACTGGATTTGTTTTTTGTTTACTTGCAGATTTCAGGTGTTACGTGAATGCAGGGGCTTTGATTCAGGTTAATCATGGAAATCCCAGTGTTTAAAACTTGTTTTAAAACTTGGCACACCTTGAACACCCCAAACCACATGGATGACCAATAATATTGCAGGTTAATAATATTATGGCTAATAAATTTGGCTATTTTAGGCGTGTTCAGCACTAGCCTGGATCTTTGGAGAATTTGGTAATTCCTCATTACCTCTTCTGCCTGTAGAGGGAGAGATTTAATTTTATTGCTCCATTGGATGCCTCCACATCTCTAATGCCAGAATACATTTCTTTGGGAATCCTTTGTTGTGAAATATTTGTGGGTCTGGTGTCAGAGGGGGAAGGATGTGGCTTTTCCACTATTGGTGATGGGTGACATGAAGAATTCAGAGTCTTATCAAAACCATTTGGGTTTAGAAGTGAGAATCAAAGTAGTAACCAACTGATATTTTTTTTAGATATTTATGTGTTGTCCCTGAAAGGGTTTTGAGCCCAACAAATCAATAAAGCAATGTCCCCTGGTACCAGATGGAGCTCCATAAATGGGAGCAGTCAGCTTCTCTTGGTGTTTTGGGGGTTATTTCTCCCAAGCATCTCAAGATACCTCTTCCAGAAATTCCCTTTTAGGCATTTATTGATGCTGTGATAAGAAATGAGCACAGGATAGGATTTAATTTTCAAGTAATCACTTTATATTCCAAAGCCAGGATATTCTCTGTTGGATCACTTTTTGGGAGGTAAAAGCAACAGATAACAATTTCTTTTTCAGAAAGTTTATTTAGATTTAAAAAGGGTGAAAAAGCCCTACTAAAAATATGCTGATCTCAGTATCCCTGGAGAAGCTCTTCTGACAAGAACACTTGTTGATTTTACTCTTTTAATTTTCAGATCTGCTTGGAATCTGAAATCACAGGTGTCATTCCTGGTGAATGCATAATTTTATTAACAGCACTTAAACTGATTTAAATAGAATATTTTAATCTCAAATTGTTCATGGTGCCTGTTGGCTGAGGTGTTTGGGTGGAAGTCATTACACACTCACTCCATCCCCACCTCCAAACCCAGTCCTGGTCTCTTGAAATGTAGTTGTGAATTTTGCTGAAGATTTTAGAATTTGGAGTGTTTCCAGTGCCTGTAGTGTTCTGACATGGAAAAAATGTGTGGGAACGTGGGAAATGTGGGTTCATTCCTCTCCTTATTTTGTTTGAGAATTGAGCAGAAATCTCAGCTGTCTGGAGAATATTCTAATAATTAATCAGCAGAATTATTTTCACAGTTTCTTTTGCTGACCATTAATTCTGTGGTGGTTTTGAGTAGTTTCTTACTTTACCTTCTCAAATAAACCCATTACTCATTTTGCAGAATAGATACAAGGTCAACAAATGATCTATTGAAGCTTAACAGCTTAGTATGGTTATTCAGTACTCAGAACATTTAACAATTGAAATATGTGCATGAAGAAATGCAGATTGTCCCCATGCCACCACCATTCAAGGGGGATCAATTAATTACCAGTTTTTTACAACAAATCTCTGTAAAGAAATAAAAAAAAAAATTAAAAAAAAAACAAACAAAAAACTAAAAAGAAGTCACCAAAACCCTTGAAATAAAAAAAAAAGAAGAAAAGAAAGTTCCAGATTTTAATTTGAGTTGGCACCTGGTGTGTAGCTTGTGACTAAATGGTGGTCGTGTTCCAAAATGGAAGATTTCACTGGGAACACTCACTGCCAGCCCCCCACAAAAATACCTTTCCAACTCAATTGTCTCTGCTTAGCCCCATCACCGTGCTGAAGACATGAGGAGGGAGCTGTTCCCAAAACAGACAAGTCATCTGCTGGAAATAGATTTTAGATCAACACATTTGATTACAAGGAGAAATCAAGCTGAGCTCGTGCACTTTGTGCAGCACAGGTCTATGTTCTCTGCAAGAGCCATGGTTAAAATCAGCAAACAATCATGCTCTGTAGCAGCTGAGACATCCAGATGGTCTCAGTTTATCCCTCATTAAAACACACTTCAGTGTTCCAATCTTTAGATAAAGATAGGCTTGAATAGCTGTGGCAAGGCCCATATCCTAAAAGAAAGGTCACAAGCACTGAGGCAGCTACAGAAAATACATCTCAAAGCAGCCCCGCACCTTGGTCGTGTCCCAAGGTCACGGAATCATCAAATCCAGAATGGTTTGGGTGGAAAGGGACATTAAAGATCATCTCATCCCACCCCTGCTATGGGCAGGGACACCTCCCACCATCCCAGGCTGCTCCAAGCCCTGTCCAGCCTGGCCTTGGGCACTTCCAGGGATCCAGGGGCAGCCACAGCTTCTCTGGGCACCCTGTGCCAGGGCCTGCCCACCCTCACAGGGAAGAATTTCTTCCTCAAATCCAATCTAAATCTACCCTCCTTCAGCTTAAGGCCTTTCCCCCTTGTCTTGTCCTTCCATTCCTTGCCCCACGTTCCTCTACAGTTCTCCTGGAGCTCCTTTAGACCCTGGAAGGGGCTCTGAGATCTCCTCAGAATCTTCTCTGGGCTTTTCTGCAGCTGCTGGGGCTCAGTGATTTCAATGGGAGCCTTGATCTTGTGTCCTTCCTGGCCAGTGCCAGCAGCAGGGTGCTAACAGGGAATGTGCAGCACCTGTCCTTGCATTAATTGTGTTCCTACAGCTCCAGAGAGGGCTGGGAACAGCTCTGCACCTTCCCTTGTGCCCTTGCTGGGAGGAGGCAGCCGAGGAAGAGCAGCTGGAAGCATCTGATCCCTGTGTCAGATGGGCACAGAGTGCCAGAGACTCATCTCCAGCTTCCCATCTTTCTTCGTTTGCTGGGCAATTAATGAGGACCCCAATTGTGCTGAAATCTGAGTACCTGCTGAAGGGCTTGCCTGGACAGGAGTCTGGGCATCCTGCAGCTAATTATGTGATTCATTAATTCGTTATCTCTTGATGATGGGCACGAGAGTCACTGAGAAGGATTCAGAACCTACCTGGCAATTAAAGTATTTATTCCTTTGAATATTGATAATTTTTATTTCTGTGCTGCAGCCACGTGAAATCCATACAGGGAGCTATATTAAGGGATTCTTAGAGAAAATTCCTGTTTCTTCCTTGTTCTCCTGGGTTTTTTTCCCATATATGCAGATAACTCATGTAGCTTAAGAGATGCAGAGAAGGAAGATTAATCTCTCTTCCCCCTTGCAGCTCCTAAAGAAACTTACAGCTTTATAGCTTCAAAAGAGAACATTTTATTTTTAAGTTGCTATTAATAGCACGGAAAATTAAAAGCTCATCATGGATAGGATGAGATCCCGATTGAACTTGACAGGGGAAGAAGATATTTAATAAAAGTACCAGGCATGATGATGGCTTTAAAATAAATCTGTGTGTTAATAGCTAAATTATGAGGCGATAATCTGCTGCTCTGCTTAAAAATGTGTTTGTAGGAGGTTTTTTGGGATGACCCTACAGCTAACGCATGGTTGTTGTTATGTCCTGTCCTACTGCTTGTGTTTTTTGGCTAATTGTATGATTTTAAGGTTGGGCAGCAACATTCCACATGGCTGTGATGGCTTTTTATCCATCAATTGATGTCTGCTGCTGTTTTATCAGCTTATTTTTCTGAGCCACCAGCTAGGATAATGTGCTTGAGGGAAAATTATACCCTACATCAGTGGTTTTGTTACAGCATGTTGTACATTATTGGTAATTTGAATGCACCCAGATAAAAATAGAAAGGTTAAGTAGTTTTCCAAATGTTGCTTCTGTGAAGCAGAAAGAGAGTAATGTCTGTGCTCATATACGTTTTTGAGGGAAGAATGGGTTTTTTATTTTATTTTCCCTCTGCTAAAATTGCTGCTTTCCCTCAAGCTGAATGCAGAGAACACTTGGCTTTGGAAATTTCTCTTCCCAAACTCTTTTTTTCTGCCCTCTTATTCTTCCTATATTCTTCCTATTCATCCTATGGTGGATGTTTAGGTTTAATGAGCTGGTTTTTAGCATTAATGTGCCAGTCCTGTCTGCATATGCCTGTCCCCAAAGTGCCTTCCCGTGGGCCAGGTGGTGTGAGCTGGTGCCAGGGAGCAGGAGCTGGGACCCCATGGTGCCCAGTGTCCCCTGCAAGTGTCCCTGCCTCTGGCAGCTCCTGGGCATGGCCCTCACCCCTCCTTCCTTCTGCTTGGGGGCTCTCAAATGTTCCTCATCCCCCTCACGTGGTGTTGGCAAGGCCATTTTGGTCTGGGTGTGATTTCTGTCAAATTGTAGCTCATCCTTTCTGTTCTGAAATGATTTTGTGATTCTCCATGGATGACAATAACCTGGGCAAAAAAAAACCAAAAAAAGGATAAAGAATTGGTATTTGGATAGGGCTGCCTGATAGCCATCTCCTTGGGATCCTTTGTGCATGTCCTATTTAAAACCTCTGCAGAACATCTCTGTGTGTCTCTCAGCTAATGCCCACTGAGATTTAAAACCTCCTTTTTGGCTGCTCCCTTTCTCAGGAGTGACCTTGGCTGACAGCTCCCGTTGCACACCCGAGTCCTGCAGGGATGGATTTTTCCCTCTCCTCCTTTCACACAGATTTTCGTGGTGCAGCCTCACCTCTCCAGCAGCTCTGCTCCTCTTGCCTCACAGGGCAGATGTTCTAAATCACTGTGGGGAAAATACCTTTATATTTGATTTTCTTAGCGATTAAAAATGTGGTGGGAGCTGTTAGGTTCAATCCTATCCGAGTTCTTCCCTTTTTTCTCCCCTGATAAAAGGGAATCAGAATCACCTGTGGTTTTCATGGCAGGTGACAGAAACCAGCCAGCTTGGGAGGCTGGGGGCTCTTGGCTTTCATTTCAAACAAGGTGGATGTTCTTTCTCCTCCACTCTGCAAAACTGCAAAGTAATTCTTCCCAAATAATCACTTCATTGCAATTTATTGCTCTGACTTCCTATTACTTTCAAGCTCGTGGCTGAGGATGTTTGCAAGTGGAGCTGGAACTCAAAGCTGGCCAGGCTTGGATCTCTCTTCAGCAGCAAAGATGGGTTGGTTCACCTTTTAAAGGGAAAATTTTTAAAGCTGCAACAGTAAAAATTATTTAGATGGATTTTTTTGAGCAAAAAATAAGAGAATATGCTTGAAGCAAATTTATCTTTTGAAGGGATAAAATTTATTTTCTTCTGTCACATAACTTCTTTTCCATAAGATGGAGCAAAGCTAAGAAGTTATTTTTGTTTGCCTCTGGTTCTTGATGGTCTCAGAGTTCAGTGGCATAAAGGAGATTTAAAGAGATGCCAAGTTTTATAGGAGCTGAACTCTGCTCTGCGTGCTGGTGGTGGTAAACTCCTGGTAGTTTATTTTTAGCAGTTTATAACCTATTAAAGCTTGATTTTAGATTTGTTATCCTTTCACCTGCTGCTTTTTAATTCTGATAAATAGGTGAGATGGGGTGGGAATGCTCTGTAATGTGCAGACACACAGCAGGACAGGCTTGAGATTCTGCCCTTGGTTAACTAAAATGATCTCTTGCCATAAAATGTGCAGGTGGCAACAAAAACCTCTCTGAGATGCTCCCTGTTAGTTATAATTTGGTCTCTCTGTTCTCATTTTAGAGAACTGCATCCCATCCTAAGAATAAAATAGCCCAGCCTTATGTAAGAATTTTTAAAAAATTATTATTTTAAGAAAAAGATGCAAAAGTTCTTTTCACTCTTAACAGCAAGCAAATGTCGATCTATGTTCAGAAAAGCAGATTACAGCCTGCGTTTTCAGCCTTCATGGGAATGGTGCGAGGGAAAAACGTGCCTCTTCCAATTCCACTTGTACATATTTCTATTCAGCCATTAAATAACAATATATTTTTGGGTTTTTTAGCAACCAGATGATTTGCTTTCATATTTTGTGTTCTTCCTCTTTCATTTTTCTGCTTGCACTGACTTTGTATGGAAACTGCATTTTTTGGATCTCATTAGCAACCAATGGCGCTGCACTAAAAGCTCCAGGATTGGCTTCATGTCGTTATATCTTTATTTAATATTATAATAAAATGCCTCTGACAGGGAAACCAAGGTGGCAGAAGAGAGGTCTGCAAATTTAGACTGGAATGGAAGTTGGTTTAATTTGTTTAGGGGGTGTTTTTTCTTGTTTTCTTCTTCTTGTTTGTCTTCTTGTCTTCTTCTTTTCCTCTTCTTTTCCTCTTCTTTTCCTCTTCTTTTCCTCTTCTTTTCCTCTTCTTTTCCTCTTCTTTTCCTCTTCTTTTCCTCTTCTTTTCCTCTTCTTTTCCTCTTCTTTTCCTCTTCTTTTCCTCTTCTTTTCCTCTTCTTTTCCTCTTCTTTTCCTCTTCTTTTCCTCTTCTTTTCCTCTTCTTTTCCTCTTCTTCTTTTCTTCCCCCCTGAACTAGCTGTTTCTCATGATCTGTTTGATGCTCAGCATTTCTCCTGCTGAGCAATCACACACCTGAAAAACAGGAGTAACTCCTAGAAAATTGGATTTCTCTGCAATCAGTCTTGAAGCCACTCTTAGATAAGAGACACAGTTTTGTGTATAACACTGAAATCATGGAATTTTTGGCTAAAGGCAGCAATCTAAGTCCATTTCTCTTCTCTGGTCTCTGTCTTTTGGCTAAAGATTTGTTAAATCTGCTTTGATTTTCTTGACTTTTCTGGACAATACTCAGCCATTCCTTTTCTCTGCTAATGGCTGGGTGATTTATGTGATCGGTGCTGACAGAGGGACACAGAAAACAGCAGAACAAGACCAGGAGTTTTTTTTTTTCTTTGCTTTTTCTTCTTCCTTAATGGTCTCCCTTGGGTTGTTATGTAGAAATCCGAGCTTCTTTCTTAGGGGTGTGAGTGTCAACACTGATCATGCTACAACAGCAGGGATGTTAAAACTGGAAAGGTGCTTTAACCTCCAGAGCTCAGATGATGACACAACAAAATGAACTTCTCTCCAGCTGGCCAGTTATGGATTTCCTCAGGTTTTTATTCTCCCTTTTATCCCATAGATCCATATTTATGGAAAACATGATACCTGGCAGTTTTTAGTCAAAGCAATCCATCAAAATGATATTTCACATTAATGAGTGCACTCCCACTGCACTTGCTCATCCTCACGCTCCTCAGAAGGCAGGAAAAGGCTTCAATTTATCTCTAGTTTACTTAGAAAGTAATAAAATTTGGCCTCCTTAAAGTCTTTGAGATTGCTCTTATGCCAAAGTCCTATCCAGGACTGGAAATATTTCAACTCCCATTTCAGAGCTCTCAAACCAGTCACGAGTTGATGCAGGCCCCAAAAGGAGCACAGAGGAATCATGAAATGTAATTGTAATATATTGATTAAACCCTGGTGGATGGTTCAGACATAGGTAAGATTTTAGTCATTAATCTCAATTTTTAGGATTGGAAGTCTCGGTAAAATATTGCTGAAAAATCTGGGAAAGGAATGTAAAAGAAGTCATGATAGATGTGACCAATCAGGAGAAATGGCAACTGCTACCAAAGTATGAAATATTTGGGTTAGTCTCGAGGTATGAAGATTAGAGAGGTCATTTAATATTGTTATAATTAAATTATTAGGAATGGACTAGAAAAGGCAATAATTAGGAACCAAACTCAGTGTCCATTGTCAGCAGAGACTGAACAAAAGCCCAAAAGTTTTAGGTGGGGTGGAGCAGGACTGTCAGCTTCAATCCCTCTGTCTGGCCTCAGATCCTGTTTGTTGGAAGGAGCTGGGAAATCCATTTCTTTTAAGATGTTCTGGAGAATTTTCTGATAAAATGAGATCTAATCAGGTATTTTAGGCACACAGGCTCCCTGAGCTTGTGTGCACCAAGCTGATAATCAGCTACAGGTCACATGGGAACTCAGATTTAGGAATTCTAGATTTAGGAAATCTGGTGGTCTGTAAAACACCCAAATGAAGGACAGATGTAGAATGCCTCATCTTTTTAGTGTTTATGGGCCAATAATTTGCTTTTACTGAAGCAAAGTAAAGAAAATATCTGAATTACAGCCTGGTGAGTTTGGGCTCTGTTCTTTTATAGGATTTTATAACCCTTGTCCCCTGGGTTGATACCGTAGTGGCTGGAGAGAACTGTAATTTTGGGGGGAAAAAGAAAGGCACCTCAGCCCTAGGGAAGAAATCTTGAATATTTTGCCCTGGAGATGATGGGGAGGAGCTGATCTCTAATATTCCTCTGTGGTGTAATATCCCTGCAGTGCATCTTTTGGGTGTTTTCTGCTACAAAAAATCTTCTCCCCACTCTGGAAGTGATGCAGGAATCTGTGCTGGATGTTGGCTCTGTGCTGGGATATGCTCCTTAGCTGATCACCTACTGCTTTCAGAGCATTTAATTTAGATTTTTGTTTCCACATCTGTTTTATTTAATGCTGTCTGAAGTCTGAATGTCCGTGGGTTTTTTTCCCAGCTGTGTTTTAGATCAAACTGATAACACAGTTTGGCAGCTGGTGCTCCCTGCAACAACTGTGCTGTATAAAATCAATTCTACATGAAAACCTGAATTTTCTAAAGCTTGTGGAGGTCCAGAATGGATCTTCAGTGCCAGAAGTACAAACCCAAAGAGTGGGAATGTGTAGGAAATCAGTGAATAAAAGGAGCCCCAAACCTGCTTTGCAGAGGGGAATTGGAGCCTTGAGAGCATAAATGGCTGACAAAAAATAACCTTTCATTTGAGCACTGGAAGCAAAACAAAATAAATTCACGTTAGTGACAGTCAGAGAAAGTTCTGAAAACTGGTGGCTGGGGCAGATTTTACTGGAAAAATCTCTTTGCAGGTTAGATCCCATCTCTGCAGGCAGAGAGTGAGGCTGGTGCAGAGGCTCTGGTGGCACAGGAGGAAGGGTTTTGTCTGCTGCAGTCCCCCAGAAGTCACTGATTGAGTCATTTCATTATTTAATGGAGCTGAATTGATTCCCTTAAAGCAGTTTTGTTGCTGTCAGGAGTTCATTTGGCTTTGCTAGAGCCATTTCCACGAGGAGCAGAGGAAAGCAGGCTTGGAATCAAATGTAGAGTGAATAACTGTGCATTGCAGCAGGGGCTGGGGGTACTTTAATTCTCAAATTTCATTTTGATTCCCCTCATTGTACCAGCACAATGTGGGAAAAAGAAAAATCAGCCAATTCATTCAAGATTCTGTTTGGTAGAAGTCCTAAGTAAACAGCCTTACTTTATAAGTGAAATTAATGATATTTTGTGCCTCTTTAATCAAAATTCCCTTTTTGACAAGGATTTTGTTGCCTTCAAATATTCAACAGTGTCTACAGAAGGCAAGGAATCCTTTTTATTCATCCTACCCGATAACAAAACTGATACAGGGAGTCCCAGCTGACAGGAGGCTCAGGTTCATGCTGGAATACTGAAACAGTTGTTAAGGGATTATCAGAGGCAGTTGTTTGTGATTGCTTTTTTTTTTAATGTTTTCATTTTGCAATATTTTTAAAATAATGCTTTAACTCAATTGTCTTAATGTCATCCTATTATCATCAGGGGAAATGTATCTCTATCTAAAAACAACAACTGAATGGATGTCTCATCTGTGTGTGCTCATCGTGAATGAATAATCACAGAGAGGTTTGGGTTGGAAATGACCCTAAAGACCATTTTATTCCAGCTCCTTCCATGGGCAGGGACATCTTCCACTATCCCAGGGTGCTCCAAGCCCTGTCCAGCCTGGCCTTGGACACTGCCAGGGATCCAGGGGCAGTCACAGATTCTTTACAGATGGACAGATTAACTTAAGGCAACTTGAAATTCATCAAGAAATAGAGGGATGAAGTCAGGAATATTTTCAGACAACACTTTAGCTACAAAGTTCAGTTTCTCTTCCTTTATCTACTCCTGGCTTCCTGGTATCAAACCAAAATTTCACACTTTGGAAGGTGCCAAGCAGCTTTTATTCAGATGGTGTTTTTCCTTAGCTCCTTCTGCTTCTTGTGCATTCCTGATAATTGAGCTTCAAAGTCAGTGTGGGTTTGTTTTTTTTAAGAGAGTGTGAGTTCAGGCATTGTTGGGTGCATTTAATCGGCTTTGTTGGCTGCTGGAGAGAGAACCCATGAGGATTCTCCATGAGGATTATGTTCACAAATGGATGGAGATTTTGACTTTGCCATGAAAAGATGCCGCAGCTGGGCCACACTTGATTTATTTCACTCATCTGGAGGCCTCTACAGAGCAGGCTATGGTTTTCCTTCTCAGCTTTTTTCCCCTTGCAGAGGTTTGCTGTGAGGTTTCCATCCTCTGCAATCAGTTGCTGCCCTGCTGCTCCCAGCATGGAGTTCAAGGAGCTGTAGTCTCAAAACAACCCCCCTCAGATGATTTTGCTCAGACTCCTGGGAAAACTCCCTTAAATCTGCTCCCAGTCCTGTTTTATCAAGGAATGGCACCAGTGAACACAGATGGATCTGGTTATGCACCTTGTACTCACTAAAATGTGACATCTAACTGCTTCCCCCCCCACACCTTTTTTTTGGGGGTTCTCTATAGGGTCCAGCTGGATTTTTATCTTCAGCCAAGGAAAGTCCAAGTGGGGCAGCAATGGGAGGGTGGGAACTGCTGATTCCCTGAGTTTAATTCCCGGAGAACGAGCTGTGTGTGCCATCTTCCAGCTGCACGAAGAGAGAACAGAGCCTGGGCTTTGCTGATCTCTGCCTGGCTGAGGGGATCACCCTTTGTCCTGTAATTCAAACAGTTCCTCCATCAGCAGGCTGTGAAATCACAATTGCCAAAATATCAGCTGATAGTTTAGAGAAAGCAGTCAAATTAAGAATATTTCCTCTTTTTTTTTTGACTCATCATGGATCCATTATTTGTCCAGGCTTTAAGAGCTGTGAAATGCAAGTCTTGTGATTGTGCTCTGGTGAAATCTGGTTCATTACACTGCTGTTAACTTTGCTGCCAGCAGAAGCTCGAATGAAATCAGATGTCAGAATACTTGGGGATGATATCTGCATTCTAACACACTGTGAAAATATTTACAAGCTTCCAAGACGAGACTTTTCCTGATTAGGGAAATCAAAGAATAGTTTTCCCAGCAGGCCTGCAGTTAGCTCATCCAAATTGCTTCTGTTTTAATTGGCATGCATTTCCTCTAAGCAGCTAGGAGATGAAAAATATTTGACTTGGGCTCTACAGGACTGGAAGCCTCTTCCCCCAGACACAGCCACTCTGGAAAAAAAAACCCAACCAAACAGCCAGCTCAAGTTTATATTGCATTTGTACAACAAAAATCCATCTTTGACAAAATGCCAGACCAAGGTGTAGACTGATATTCTGACTTTTTAATGAGGAAAATAAGGATGGGACTTTACTCACGTGTTCTGTGTGTAAAGTCTTTTGTTACCTGAGTTGTATCTAAGAGGGCTGGGATTTTATCTCTACTCCACAGCATTCTGTGTTTTCAAACTGCACTTTGGGACTTCTTTTACTCAGTTTTCTAGTTCAGAAACATTGGTAAAAATGTACATAAGTAAAAAGAACCTTAGTTAGAAGTGACTGCTTTTGTCTGGGAGAACCAGCTAACATTGTGTGTGAAATTCATTTACTGGAATTTATTTCTCTGAACGTGTCTGAGGAGGGATGTTTTCCCTATGAGGTGTTCTCACAGGGAATGACAAGACCAAAAATGCCTCGTGGAGGAGGAGGAGGTGAACCTTCTCTAGGATAGTGTGGAAAGCTGAACCCTCAGGATTTGGGGTTGGTGCCTCTTAAAGTCTCAGGAGGTTTTTGGTTAGGAATTAAAGCCACTAAAGCCCACCATGGAGAGAGCAGTGAATGCAACACCCAGAGCATGAAATCCAGTTCCCTTTATTTATTGGGCCATTAGGATATTAGATGATTTTGATTGAAAAATGTGCCAGTATCACCTCCTTTAATCAGGATTTCTTGGTAGTTCACCTAGAACTACCTACATCTTGAACTGTATCTATATCTTGAAAATATCAATGTTACGTGTTTTGTGAAAGAGTCCCTTTCCTCACCTTCACACAAAAAGCCAGCAAACAAAAAAAGCCCACCCAAACCTGGGGTTCTTGAGGTGAGACTGTTAATCTCCCCCACTTGTGGTAATTTTGGAGATGCAGAGCCCCATGATGGGAATATTTCCATGTGCCGGCCACAACTTTTTTATTCCTCATCTTTTGGTAAAGGAGTATTCAACATTCACCACTTCGGAGGGGCGAGGTGGTCGTGTGTCAATCCTGCCAGCCTGGCAAGGGGCTTTTCCTGGGAGAGATTCTGGGATGCAGTGGAGCCTGAGGATCCTGTTCCCCGGGATTAGGGAGCTGCATTAGCAGGGAATAACGTCAGCCACGCTCTGTGCCTGCTGTGTTCCACCATCTGCCTCTCCAAAACGTGAGGTGGTGTTTCCCTGGTGGCGCAGCATTAGGTGAGTCATGAGCAGCACTGCCTGCCTGTGATTTGGTTTTGGAGCTCTGAAGGAAGTGTAAACTCCATATTTGTTGTTTATCGATTAATATTTAATCGGAGGTGAAATTAAAAATTAAGCAGGCGAATGACTCATGCTGAAAAGGCACGGCGCTGGCTCGCTGTGGCTGACAAATGACAACGAATTTCTAAGAATAGAAGAAAATATATTAATTTATAGTGATAGCACAGGGAGCCTAAAGAGATGCTTTGATTGAGAGGGGTGGACACGTCTCACAGAAAGATCATGGAGAAAATGTCTTTGAGGCTGTGTTTAGTGCCCTTTGCATCACCAATGAAACTGGTAGATGGTTCTTGTCAGAAAATACTCAAAATTGCCTTTTCTCTGTGGTACTATGAAACAGTTTAAGAACAATTTTATTATTTTGGAGCAAGATTTTAAAAGATTTTTTCATCAGAGCAATGTTTTTTCTGTCTTCTTTTTCCTTAAAATCAAGCCTATTTGAGATGCCTGGCTTCCAAAACCCTGAACAGCACTCAGGAGCAGATTTTTTATATTTATTTTTTTATTTATTGCCACTGGGAGTAAGGAGCAGCCTGTAATTCCACCTATTTGTTATTATCACTGTTGCCTCAGAGTCTTTTTGCCAATCAGACCTCAATCTGCATTTTGCTGACAGCAGGCAGAGCCTGGGATGCTGCTGGTAGGAAGGAGGAGCAGGCTGGCAGCGCAGCCCTGGCGATTTGCTGCCTCCTGGGATGAAGCCGGTTTCACTGGGCATCTGTGACATTTCTGGCCTGCAATTTTTCCCCAAATAATGCTGCAGGCTGGTGCTATTTCTGCTCAGAACACAGATCCATCCTGTTTACAAACAGACAAAGCAATAGTGTGAGTAAGGCCTTTTCTTCCTGCTGTATGTAGGGAATCACCTGGGGATGGATTGAGGCTGAACAGATCCCAGGGTGCAGGCATAGAGAGCTGAGCGTGGTTCAACATCTCCTGCTTGGCTCTTGCTTGGCAAATAAAAGCCTTTTTAAATTACTAGTTCTAGTTTCTCTTTGTTGTTTGCTGGAAAAACATTTTGTGCTGAAATCCTCATCTCATGAATGTGGAAAGCAATATGTGAAATTGAGGGTGGCAGAAGTTCTTAGCACGAGAAGATTCATCAGTAAATAGGATGGGTGGGAGCAATGTGCAGCAGTTGGCTGGTATTTTAATTTTGGTCTGCAATGTCGTAGTGAAACTTGAACTTCCTTTTTTTTTTATTTTTAATTTTTTCCTCCACAGAAATCAAAGGAATCTTGAGGTTTGAAGCTGTAAAGGGGAGGGCTGGTAGAGGCTCAGTTTTGCTAATTGAGCAAGGTAGCTCCAAATTAGCGCTCACACAGGCCTGATCTTTGTCATGGCAATGCCCTTAGAGCGTGGAAATAGCAACCCCTACGTGTTATGTCAACTGTAGCTGGGTGGGAGATTAAAATTATTGCACAAATATAAAACCGGCACTTGAAACACATCGGGCTCCTCTTGAAGTGCTTTATCTGGGCACTCATTTCCACTGGGGATTGCTGTGCCTAGAAAGTTCAACATGTGCCCTCTGCCTGTGACAGGTTGGTCAGTCATTAGGCTGTGGGGTGCCCTTTGAAAGATCTTTTTTATTATGGAAACTATTCCGAGACCTCTAGATTAGACAGTGCACTCGCACTAACCCGCTTGAGGCAAAAAAGAAACCTTTAATCTCTGTTAAAACTCTGCGTGCCAAATATAATAGCTGGTTTCAGCAGTATTTAAACCAACTTCATTAGAATATGGGAAAGGGAAACAGGTTTTAAAGGCTGGCTTTAGCAAGTAATCAACTGTCTCCCAGATGGTCTGAACGGGACTCGTTCAATGCTGCACATGGGGAAAAAAGAAAATAAAAGAAGGGGAAAAGAAGTAAAAAAGAGAGAGCCCAGCAGCATCCTGAGTGCGTCTGTGCCTGCTGGTGGCTGGGCTCAGGGGAAAGGACTCCTCATACAGAAGCTCTGCCTCTTCCAACCCAGACATCCCAGGGCATTCCTGCTATGCTCACTTGCACAGAAGGCAAGGCTGCAAGGTGTAATGTATGCAAATATATTCTGCATTTGTGATGGTGACTCTAGAGTTCCCCCCAGTTTCACTGCCCTTGTGCTGAAACGCAGTTTTGCTTTAACCCATGATGAAAAGTGGTGGTGTTTAACCCGTTTTTAACCTCGGAGCCTTATCAGGGAACCTTTGCTCTGGTCTGGGGTGGCTGTATGGAGCAGAGCACGTACTGGGGGTGCATCCCGCACGCCGGGCTAATCGCTCACTAATTAATATTCATGACTCATCTCATTTAGCGGCTGCTCTTGGGACTCGGGCAGCGCTGCTATTGGTGCTCGAGCTGTGGGAAGCTTTATCTAAGGCAGAGCTGGTGTTATCCTGGGGTGGATGCTGCCGACCTGCAGCACCTCCAGGACACCCCAGCGTGGTCCTGCTCAGCTCCTGGGAGATGCCAGAATCCATCTGACATCCCCTCTGCCACTCATTGTAATGAGCCCTTTCTGCTTGTTCCCAAAGGTCCCGAGGAAGAAATGACCATGTAGATTCTACAGCTTGGGTGCAACATAATGGGAAATGGTGAATGGAGTGGAGCCGGTCTGCAGCCTTGAGAGCAGCCGTTCTGTGACCTCCAGCCAGTCAGGGACACCCTCCACGCCAGGGGCATCCTCCACGTCGCTCGCCGGACACTCGCGGGATTCTTTTTAATTTCTCCGATTGGAATTCAAGATTCCTCTCCTTCGATTTTTAAATAGTTTTAAGATTGTATCAACTACAACGAGTGGAGCAATATAAACCAGCCACGATGGGTGACATGACAAATAGCGATTTTTATTCCAAGAACCAAAGAAATGAGGCCAACCATGCAGGAGAGTTTGGGTGCACACTGCAGGAACTGCGCTCCCTCATGGAACTCCGAGGGACAGAAGCAGTAGTAAAAATTAAAGAGACATATGGGGAAACAGAGGGGCTCTGCAGACATCTGAAGACATCACCAACAGAAGGTAAGCGCTCCTCACTCCACTTGAATTAGGGGGCTTTGCCTAAGTGCTCTCCAGACAGTGAAAAAAGAGGTTTTGATTCCAACCTGAACAGAATTCTCTCGGTGCTGCCATTATTCCCAAAAATAATTAAACAAGAGTCTTGTAAGAAAGAAGGTGAACCAGCCCAGATATAGCTAAAGCTGGCATGAGAGTGAAATGAGGGCTTTTTTGTCCTAACAGCTAAATGCATTAATTCTTCCTTCTTAAAATGTTACAAAAAACCAGCACGTGTTTTAGGCATTGCAAACAGACTGGAACCTCTGAGCCCCTGGGGGTAAAAAGGTGCAAAATAGTTGCTTCAAAACAGCTTCTGGGTATTTGGACATCTTGAGAGCATGAAATGACCTTTTGAGGTGCATATTATGTTACTGTGTAGATCAATATATTTTTTATATTTATATATAGGTTACTAAGCTTCGCTTATTATATTACCATAGGCAATTTTGCTTAAATCATCAGCCTGTGATTGCATCCATGTTTTTATTAGGTGGACTTCTGTTGTGTGTAAAATTGAACTCTTTACTTTCTTATGTTTAATAATACCAATCACAACTTTCCAGTATCTATTTTTTAAGTGTTTTTAGAGACTTCTACCTGATCAGCATTTATAAGTCTGGTTTTCAATGCTCAAGCCAGATATCTCCCCATAAAGCATTGTCAATGGTGCAATGTTTCCCTCTCCTCATACAGGTTGCTTGATCACCAATTCTTTCTCTTTAAGTGCAAGTAAAATTCTATTTCATTCTAAGAATTCTATTTTCGTCACCATATTTTCATCTCCAAGGAGTATTAACACTTTTGGAAATTACACAGTCTTTCAGTCTATAATATTTCTGCAGTCTTGTAAAGTAGCCAAGATGTTCATTTTAAGTTCTTTTCTTTTTCAACAAGATAGAAGTCTTGGCTTTGTTCCATTCTCTTCTTTCTAAAATTAATCATTCAGTTACCTCCTCTGTTTAAATGCCTCAAAGCCTGGAATTATTGGTGTGATCACAAACATGTCAATTGTAGTGTGATACCATAAATGACCCCAGCTGAGGGGTCCCAAAGGAGCAGCTATCAATGTCTCAACTTCAAGAATTCCATGTTTGCAGAAAGTCAGAGCTGGAGCCTCCATCTGAGCCGGGCTCAGGGCGGTGACTTCAGTCAAGTTTTGCCAACTCATTCTAGTGGTTACCTGGTCAATGTGAACTTCAAAGGGATTGTTAATTGCATTATGTGTTCAATTTATGACATCAGGGAAACTCAATTCCTCATCTCGGAACAGAGCGTATGGATCCAGCAGCGTGGCACGCTGACTCCAGCAGTAATCTATATCTGATACTGCAGATAAGGTAACTTTCCTCCAAGCATTATGTGCACTTCATCACTTGTGCATTAGGGAAAAACCTTTCCAGCTTCAAATGGCAATCAGCATAGCCTTGGAATCGTGAAGGATCTGCCAGGTTTTAACTTTCAAGTAGATCACATAATAGGAATTCCCAGTCACACGAAGTTTGTGTCTTACTTCTAATTGTTTTGCTTGGAAAAATTCTCTGAAATATGTCTTGTTAAACTTGGAAATTTTCACTGGAGACAAAGTATCCATCACAGAGAAACTTTAAAGGCTTATGGCAAATATAAGCTTATATTTAGTTCTAAGTCCCAAACCATTTTTTTTCTTGATTCCAAGCTTGGTGAGGAGGATATTCTTGAAGATATGACTGTTCTTAGAGGAAAGAAACATAACAATTTCTTGCATGGAAATGGAATTCTAACATCAAGTAGACATGATTTGCAAATGAATTATTCACATATTTAGTTTTATCTCTTAGTATCTGCAGCCAACTGTGGATCCCTCATTGAGTACCTTTATGGAAACCCACGATTTCCTGCAATGCCTGAAAATCACTTTTCCAACCAGTCATCGTTTTTGGTGAAGCACAGTTCACCAAAATTCCTTTGTTTTTCATACTTTGATGTGTTGAACATCTTACATGGTTTTATGGGAAATATGAAATAAGAATTATTGCAGGGCACTTCTTTCAAGAAACCAAATGGCTCAGCAGGAGTTCTGAGTGACTGTGAAACAGTGAAAAGGACCTGACTGTAGATCTTGGTTCTTCCCTGCCTCATAAGCTCTTCCAGAATTTATCTTCATAAAGTCCTTGTAATTTTGTGGGATAATTGCTGAAACAGTTACTGGAACAGAGGAAAAAAAATGTTTCTTGGCAGCAGGGACATGATAATTTGGTAAAATGTGGTCTAACATGAATTTACTGGTTTATTTAGGAAGTAAAATAGTCATGAGCTCAGAGTTGACTCAATTAATTTCCCATGCTAATATTTGATGTCCCACCCATGGATTGGTAGGATCAATCACACTTGGAAGTGCCTTTTGAAACTGTTTTAAAGGCCTTGTTCTTCTCAAGTTAAGATGTCCTATTTGTAACTCAGATGTCATTGACACTGCTGAGAGGTTCATTTCCCAGTGAGCTCCTGTCTCAATTCAGTGTGGAGCTGGGGAAGTCTGCTGAATGTTGAGTAGAATAATATTTGCATGCTGAATTAATTAATTATATTATTATGGCTTACGAGACTTCACTCCCTCCTTTAAATTTTCTTTGATTGCTCCTTTAGCTACAGATGCAGTGGAGATCCCAGCTCTCAGTTATGCCTGAGGGATTTCCTGCCTTACAGTGATTATATTATAATGAAGAGCTCCCATTTGAATGCTCATAAAAGGAACCTCCCCAAAATCTATGGAAATTATATTACAAAAATGCACACGTGTGTCCACTTGAATTTTCTTTAAAAATATTTATATTCAGATTAGTTTCACTTTCATTATCCTAGGAATACCACATATAGGCAGGATCTAGCCCTGTCACTTTGCAAAACAATGCTGAATCTCCCCTTGGGCAGAGCTGTGCTGACAGTTGTATAATTTTCCATGCAATTGGAGTCTCCGAGGCCCACTGGAGCATCAGTTATACCTTCTAAAGGACAGCTGGTAAAATGGGATGAGTTAGTTGGATGAATACCAAATGAGACTGGAATCCACTCTCTCCAATGCTTAACTATATTTACCCACTATTTTGTGTAGTACCCCCCAGTTCACAGCAAGTTTTTCATTTACTTTCCCTTATAAAAATGTTTATTTCTTGTAGGAGTATGTCAGTGAATTAATTATTTTTTTGCTTAAAATACTTGGATGCTGTATTTTCCAGTGTGTGTAAAAAGTGAAGAATTCACTGTGTGAAATACCCTGAGTGGGAAGGGATCCACAAGAATCATTGATCCAACCCCTGGCCCTGCACAGACACCCAACAGTCCCACCCTGGGCATCCCTAAAAGTGGTGTCCAAACATTCCTGGAGCTCTGGCAGCCTCGGGACCATGCCCATTCCCTGGGGAGCCTGGGCAGTGCCCCACCACAGTGTAGTGATGCTTTTAAAATTTTTATATGAAATTTTTATATGATGATGTTACAGCACCACAGGAGAAGTTTTTCTGTTGGTTTTTAGTGGATACAGAACTGCTTAAGGTTCCAGAAATGGGCTGGTGGAGTTCACTGGGGGAGAACATTTCAGCTTTGGGTTTGTTTTGGTTTTTTTTCTGGCTGTAGGTCTCAGGATACTACAAAAAGGTTTTATGGAAAGACACAATATCAATTAACAGCTAACTGATAATATTTCTACTGTAGAAGTTGACTTTAAAATCATGACAGTTGCCCTTAGTTGAGCTGCCAGAGAATTTCTCTCTCTGCTCAAATGCATGTTTGTTGTGTTGGGAATACAGACCCAGTATCAATTAGGCCAGATGTCAAGGTGTTTTTACTTTTCATTATTGCAACCTAAAAAGCCTTTCACAGTTTTAATGATGAAGTAAAAGATGAAGAAAGACTGAACGCAACAAAATTAACCTGCTGCTTTTAACACCCATGAGTTTTGGTCTCTCTTGCTTCTGTAAAAATGCACCTTTAATAACTTAATAGTCTGTTTGGAAGCTGCTCTTGCTGAATCGCAGTCAGGTGTACCACTGTGTTCAGTCAGCTCCAGAGATGTGAAGAATTTGGAAAGAAATTGGCAAAGGAGTGAAAAATTCTTGATTCAGACAAATGGAAGTTTAAAATAGAAATATAAAATAGTTGATTCTGTGATTGTCAGAGACTGAGCTTTATTTTAACACACTGTCAAAATAGACCATGAATGTAAAGAAATTGGTGATAGTATAATTTTCATTGCTAAAAGAATACATTTGATCATGTAGAAACCATTAAATATTATCCATAGGTTCAAGATCTTCTTACATTATTTTACATTTATGGCTAGGATGGATATTATTTGATTGATTTTATAATTTTTTTTTTAAAATGAACATTTCCAGCTCTCTGAAAGTATATTTTAAGAGTTTCTTGGTGATGTTGACCTGAAGTATTTGGGAACCTTCAAAGCAGCATCTTAAAAGCCCTGTAAGAGCAGACCCACTCATCCTCTCTCCGGATCACCACCCTGCCTAATTCCTCGTCCTTATTTGTGGCGTCAAAACATCTCTTGTAGTCCAGGCCCATTTGTCAAGCCCCCAGGCCAGCAGCCAAGCTCCAAGCACACATCCAGCCCTTATTTGTACATGTTCTCCCCACACGGAAGGTTTGGTTTGAACAATGAGAACATGAAAAAACCCCTCAGCATTGTCAGGGCCGAGGCCTCGCTGCGTTTTTCCCTACCTCACATGGGAAAAACCCCAGGGACAAACTTTACACCCATATTTCACCTGGTTGTTCAGACAGTGCCAAGCGTGGCTGAGCTGGTGAGAACTTCGATAAGTTGGCATTTTTCTGTGGTTTGGAAATCACAGTTTCTGCACCCCTCATGTGTGTCCCTGCTGGGTTTGTTCTCCCTGGAGGACAGAAGGCCCCAGGGAGAGGCCATTGCAGTCTCCCAGTGTTTGAAGGAGGCCTGTAAGAAAGGGAAAAAAAGTTTTAGCAGGACCTGTTGTGATAGGAGAAAGGGAAATGGATTTAAACTGAAGGAGGGTTGATATAGATTAAATATAAGCAGGATACTTCATACAGCGAGGGTGGTGAAACACTGGATCAGGCTGCCCAGAGAGGTGGTGGATGCCCCATCCCCAGAAACCTTCAAGGCCAGGTTGGATGAGGCTCTGAGCATCTTGGTCTAATTGAAGATGTCCCTGCTCTCTGCAGGAGGTTTAAAGCTCCTTTCCCACCCAAATAATTCCAAGATTCTCTGCCTGGATGTCTGAGGGGTGCCTGACTCCTTGGGAAGCGTGGGCAGCACAGGGTGCGCACAGGGGCTTCCCTTCTGCCCCCTCCCCCTGGCACCCAGGGACTCCTCCTGCCCCTTCTCCCCCCAGGGAAAAGCCCTGCAGCTCTGCTTTGTGGCTCTCTGCAGCTCTGCTCTGTGGGGAAGGACTGGGCCTCTCCCAAGTCACACGGAGCACCATTGTCACAGGAGTGGGAACAGCTGGAGAAGCCCGAGGCGGGATGGTTGTGTGTGAATAACTCGTGGCAGGTTTGCTTTGGCACACAGGGCTGTCTCAGCCCTGCACAACAGGCCTGGCCCAGCTGTAAGCTTGGCTTTGGGGAGGTTGAATTTGGCTCCCGTGTCCCGATGTGTCCATGGCAGATGTGCTGCTCCAGGAGCTCCTGCGCTGCTCTGCTGGGAGCCGCAGGGCTTGGCAGGAATGGCTCTGTACATTGACACTCCTGCTGGAGGCAGTGTGTTATATTTCCATAAAATCACATTGCCATGTTTGAGGATTTGGAAGGGGTGCACGGAGCTTTCTTGGCTATGGCGGTTCTTTTCCTTATCTAATGTTTCCATTGTTTGTAGAATGGAACAGCAAACATTCTTCCAAAGGTTACCCAAACATAAGCATCTCAAATGAATGGCTCAGATTTTTCTCTGTGATAAGTCCAATTCCATTGCTCGTTTTGTTTCTGGGTTCTTGCATGTCGTGCCACTTGCTGATTTACTTTGGCTTTGCTCATTTGCTTGTGGAGAACTAGAGAGATATTGCACGATGCATTTTCCCCATAAAGCTTTAAAAAAAAATAAAAAGAGAGATACGTACTCCTTTGAGACTCCTAAATGGCTTGTGAAAAGGTTTTCTCTGGGTAACAGGCAGTGCTTTAAAGTAAGGCCAGGAAAGGCAGAAAGCGAGTGTCTTCTGCTTTTTCTGTTAGGCAGCATCAGAGATTTTCTGAGGTCGGTGCTGATTTATTTATGTGATTACCCAGGACATCTTCTCAATGATTATCTTACCTCAGCAGGTGTAACACTTAGAAAGGAGGCTGTTTTCATGCAAGCTGAATTCCCCTTTCCCCTGTAAGACAGTACATTAAATACATGCAGGCAGGGTGTACTGACCACAGACACACATTGTGCTCTTGTACCTCAGATTTAAACGAACAGAGTAATAAATGGGTGTGAGATTTTTTTTTGCACCTGTTCAGCACAGGATTGCTGTTTGTTCATTGTAGTTAACTCAATTACAACTACATTGTGTGGTAAGTCAAAGGAAAACCTGGCCCAGCAACTTTCTGTTATTCTTTTCCTCTTTGGAAAGGGGTTATCAGAGGTCAGCATTCTCCATAACGTGTTGTGCCCCGGGTTTCCCCTTGATCTGAATGCAGTGATGCAATACAGTGAGTCAACCCCTTTCTGCTGCATTAATAACTGATGGAAAGTGTTGCCATTATATGGGGCTGTTGATAAAGCTGTAATCTCATTCTCAGGAGCAGCGGTTTGAGTTTGTTGGCATAATCAACTCATTCATTGTGTGAGGAAAAGACGAGGCCAGGCCTTCAGCATAATGGGCACAGAGTAACGATGGGGGAACTGATCTCTGTATTCCATGAAAGCTATGTCAGCTGTCCCAGTGGCAAACTGGGATTACACTGGTGGTGCTCCCTTGGAGAAAGGCAATTAGGCCTTTGCTTGGAGGAGCAAACAGGGATCATTCTGGGCTGTGCTGTCAAAGTGGCTCCTGTGCTGGGGAAGGCAAAGCTGGAGGTTGGGTCAGGGATGGCAAAGCAAGACCTGAAGGGAGGGGTGGCTGCAGCCTTTCCTTGGTGTGTCCCTGTGCTGGAGAGCTGCTGGGAGGGCAGCAGGACTGCAGAGGAAAACATCCTTGGGGAAAGCCTCCCTCCTGTGGTACTGCAGGGCTCAGAAATCCATAAATATCTATAGACTGCCAGCCTTGAGTGAGAGCTGATTTATCTTCATTTTGTTCTTGTTTTGAGAGGGCTGCAGGAAGAAAGCAAAGCCCATTACACCAAATGAATAATCCAATCGATGGAGCCAGTGTGCCCTTGATGGAATTAAGCTTTGCCTTTGCAGTGTATCAGAGACAGAGAGGGGTTTTTCCCTTGTTTTGTCAGTGCCCAATGAAAGCAAAGAGCTGCCATGCAGTGGTTTTGTCCTGGTGGGACTGGCTCTGCTGGAAGAGCACAACTCTTAATTCATTGTCTCATCTGACACTTAGAGGGGTGCAAAAACCTGCTTCACTTAAAGTGTCACCTTAAAATGTGGAGTAAAACAAATACTTGAATCCCTGGTAGGTGTTCCCAGACATTTTGCAAAGTGTCACTGCTAGCAGTGATGCTGCTTCCAGCAGAACCATGGAAATTGGGAAATTTTGCTGCTGAAGTCTTTGTAAGGATCATCCATGCATTGGACAGGTGATGACAATGCTATTCCTCACAAGAATGAAATCGTTGAGTTTTGTTTTTCTTTTATTCAGCATTGCATTTCTGTGTTTTCATGGAAGAGGATTGTGCTATTTGTTTTGGATAAAATGGAGCAGTGGCTTCAACGTGCAAGTCCAAGCTCAGCAGCCCTGCAAGAGGAATTAGCATGATTAAATGGTCATTTTTCTTTTGAAGATAATTTATATCAACAGGCCTGGGATAAGAACAGTGTTAGGTGCAGTAGTGATTTCCTGCCTCCTGTCCCTTTAGCAATTACTACTCACCCTTCAAATCTAAACTGTTCAAATTTACTGTTTCCATTTGTTTTTCAAGAAGTCAGAGGTTGGTGTTTGACATGCCTGTTATTTATAAAGGTGAGTGGAAAATAAAGCCAAATATGTATTTTTGGCAGTCAGCTCAACGTGCTTCCAAGACAAACATATCTGCATTCCCTCAGTGCTGACTTCCTTTAATGTGGTGCACTCGTGGTTTCTGAATTGCCTTCTAAGTATCTCTAGAAATTATTTCTCCTCTATCTCCAGAAGGGTTTTTTTTCACATCTGTGTAGGTGTTCTGGAAACTGTGCTTGAGATCCTGCAAGGTGTGAGGACAAAGCAGCCTCCCCAACATCCTGAAAAGCTGATGATTACCTCAGACATAAAGAACCTGTTTTCACAGATAATAGGTGACATTCCCTGGCACAGCTTTCAGCAGGGTACAGTAGCTTCCTTTTTAACTTTTAAAGAAGGAAGAAACCCTTTCTGAATGCTCATTATAAATCCCATTCCTTGTCCTTGCCTCGGAGCTGGTGAAACAATGCATTTCAATGTCCCATCCTAATTGCCAGTCCAGAACTTGGCAATGCAGCCACGGATTCTATTAAATGCAGAGGATTTCAGTTGTGTAATAGAAATAGCTGGGTGTATGTGGCTGCTATTTCTGTAACAATAGCATTTACTAGCCCTTGTTTCCTCTCTGCTTTCAAATGAAATTCTTTAGGGACTGCAGATACTCTTTTCCTGTGTGGATTGTGAGCTGAGTCAGTTCTGCTAAGACTCGAAAACCTGAGCTTCTACAGGCTGTGCTGCTCCTTTGATTATTCCTTTTGCATTTTGTGTCAATCTCTCCTCCCCAGCACTTTCCACAGAGGAACAGTCTATTTCAGTGTGAGGGCAGCTAAGGTAGGTACAGTCCTCTAAGGTACAAAAACTCTGAAAAAAGGAGCATTGGGAAGGAAAACCGACCAAACTTATGGAGTAGTTCAAAGGCTGTCACGATTCTTTCCCTCTGATTGGCATTGGAGATGAGGGAAAAGAGGGAATAGCCCACTCCTTTACAGGTGTGCTCCAAAAGGTGAGCTTGCCCTTGAAGGAGGTAAAGAATGAGAGGAGAATTTTCTCAAAGCATCCAGTCAGTACCCTATGAACAGGATTTCACTTTGGCTCCATAAATGAGGGCACAGCTCTTCAGGTGCTACAGGCTGCATGCTGTTTGTTCAGGACTGCGGCAGCGTTAATGTGGAGGACAAACACATGGGAATGCTGTGGAACGGCAGGGCAGCTGTGCAGTTACAACCTTGGCATTAGTCTGGGCACCTCAGTCAATTCTTTCCTTAAATAATACAGCAAATCCACTTGGATTTTTCGCACCCTTTTCCTGGCAGTCTCAAGAGTTTCTCTCCATTTGGAAGCTTGGGTGGCATTTGGGGAGCCGTGGGTTTGCCTCACCTCAGTCATGTGTGAGTCCTTTCTCCTTCCCTGGCACAGGAGCTCAGTTTTAAAGGAATGATCATTCTTTTCTGTGCCATTCTTTTTTTTCTGGTTCGCTTTTGCTTGCTTTTTAATCATGTGCTGAAGTGATTTTAGCTTCATTAAAAAAGGCCAAGAGTAATAGGGATTGTTGAATTTCATCACCATTCCATGGGGCCATGGCTGTTGCATGGTTTTCCGTGGATGGCAGAGGCATCCAGCCTGACATCTGCAGCCAAAATCTCTGCCTGTCCTCGAGCTGTAGTGTCACAGGTGACTTTTAGCCCACGGAAACCCTGCAGAAAATCCTTCCCTCTTTGTGATAATGAATCCAAAGAGAGAAGAGCCTGGCCAGGTCAGAACCTGTGATTTTCACTCCTCAAATTGTTGAGTTTTTTAGTGAGAAGAAAAACATCAAAATACATTAAAGCCACCTGCCATTTCCTGCAGAAATACGGTGAAAACTTGGAAAATTCTGGAACTGTTCAGGTGGAAACCCTGCAGAAAATCCCTCCCTGTTTGTGTTAATGAATCCAAAGAGAGAAGAGCCTGGCCAGGGCAGAACATCTGATTTTCACTCCTCAAAATATTGAATTTTTACTGAGAAGAAAAACCTCAAAATACATTAAAGCCACCTGCCATTTTCTGCAGAAATACAGTGAAAACTTGGAAAATTCTGGAAACACTCAGGTGTGCTCCCCTGCTGGCTTTGTGCAGCTCTCCCGTGGGGGTGCTGAGTGCCCGGGCTGCTCCTTTGTTCCATTGTTTTCTCAAGCCAGTGAGTTTTTGGGTGTGTGGGGCACTGCAGGGACAGTGTGACAGAGCTCACCCTGCCTCCCCAGGGGGGTGGAACCTATTGAAGTGTTCAGAACAATTTGCTTTCCAGACTTCAGACACAATAATCTGAGGGGACCATGGTGGTAAATTATAGGTGATTATCAGTGGTGCAGGAATGATGATGGCACCAAAATCCTTCAAAATTGGGGAAAAAACCCCTCTCTAACACTGTCTTTTTAGTGTTTATAAGGCATTACTTCATTCTTGGCCCAGAGGTGAGTGGCTGACAAAGTTCCAGCCTCCACATCAATGCTGATACAAAACTTCTTTTATTTATGCATTTTTAGCAAAGAAATTAAGATTTGGTTCTAAGTGATATGATTGTCTTCATTAATTAATATTCTGTCCTCTCTTGGTTATTGATATTTTGCTCTTCATGCTAATTTGGTCCCTATTCTTTAGTCCTTTTTTCACCTTCTTCCGGCTTTTCAGGCCTTTATCTCCTCTGTATCTTTAGTTACTCTAACAAGAATCTGTGAAGAAACCTAACTGGTGCTGGCTAAAAGTGGGCACCGCTTGCAATTAATTAAAAGAATTAATTAAAAATTAGCTAGAGTTATATAATTTCCAACAATTCAGTGCTATGTGAGGCTGTTACATGAGAGCTGTAGTTGGCCCTAGGAAGAGAAATGCGCTGATTTTTGGTGCCTTGTCCATCTGATGATTCCAAGCTCCGGGTGCTGAAGGACTCTATGAATGAATTTTTAAAACTTACAGATAGCTGAGGAAATTCTGTGAAGATGTTGCTGGGTGAAATCTCAATGGCTGTGTTACGCCTCCTGCTGCTTTGCTTGTTTATAAATGTGAAACCTCCTGTGCTGCAAGCCCCAAAGCAAAACCCAGAACCTGATCCCTCAAAAAGTGAGTTTTAAAGGATGATGATTCTTTTCTGAGCCACTGGTGTTTTCTCCTTTCTCTCTTTCCCATCCAAACCCCTGGTGCACACTGAGGGATGTGCACAATTTGTTGTGTTAGCAGAGAAATGGAACACTTTTAGCTGAGGAAGTGCCAAAGGTCACTCGTGTTTCCTTTCAATGAGCTGGCCCTGCTGCTTTGGTTGTGTTTAATGCCACAGCACAGCTGAGTTCATCTGCTTCAATAGGAAATATCAGATGGCAGAAGTCATTAAGCTCAAATTGTCTTATTCACTGTTTTGAAGTGACCCCTCAGTAGAGGACAAATACACCCAGCTCGTTAACGTGTGCGTGCACCACTGCTCCAAAACACCACGTGCAAGCTGAGAGTGAGCTGGATTCATGTTTGGGTTGGATGTTGAATAAATGGCTTTGAAGAAACAGATTTTGTGCCTTCAGCCCTGAAGAGTAAGAGAACTGCGGAGTTTGAAAAGATTTAAAAATAGCTCTTGTTTAGAATTTGCAATAGATGAGGACTCTTAAGGTAAAAACAGTGTTTTGTTTTTTTTTTTTCTTCACCAAACCTAGATGTTATTTTTAATTCCTGATGTTAATCCTATTTAACAGGGCTATCACTGTGGCATGTTTTGCCATGAGATGCTGGCAGTCCTTTATGCTGCCCCACTTTTCCCAAAGTATTGCTGCTGACACGAATGTCTCTGCAGCTCACAGCTTAAAATTACAAGGAAAATCAGCTGGGACTTGCTGTGGGGTGGCAACCCACGCCATCCCCTGCATGGGAAAAGCTTTGTGTCTGCTCTTCTGCTCTCTCCTATCAACGTCCCCACGCTCAACAGCTGCTGCAAGGGACACCTCACCTTCTCTGTGGCTGTGAGATGTCCCTGTGGGACAGCCAGCCCTGCTCTGGAGTCACTTCCAGCCGCTGTTCTGGGTGCTGGGGCACTGCTGGAATCCTTCCCTGGAGAAACCACAGTGTGTTTTTGCAAGCCTGTGGCACCTCTTCTATCCAGTCATGTTCATTTTGGAACAGCAAACTGGGTTTTGAATGTGGGATTTGGAATTAATGCCCTGCATTTGGGACCCAGTTTGCAATCCCCTGGATTTCTCCCTACTTTGTTATCACTATTTTATCATGATTTAGAGATACTTTCCTCTTCTCTTACCTTTATTTTGAGCCAGTTGACTTGCATTGTCACTCAAAACTCCTGAATTTTGAGTGACTTCTTCAACCTTTGTTAAATCATCCTTAAAAGATTCAGTTGCAAGAGGCTGTTGTGGGATCTTTAAGACAAATTTTTGCTTTGTTTTGATTTGGGGAGTGGACAGAGGGGAATAGGCTTAAGCCTGTTTTAATTTTGAAATATTTTGCAGAAGTTCATTCTGTTGTTAAAAATCGATAGCACAACTTAGCAGCCTGGGACTGCCCAGAAAAGTTGTAGCCTTGGTGGATTGCAAGGACTGGTGGTAGCTGGCAGGGACAACAAAAACATCTTAAGATGTGTAGTGTCTAGGAGGTATTTATTTATTTATTTATTCATATTGCAAATTATCCACGTTTTCTTGTGTTATTGAAAAATTGCAGGTATTGGTGGGAGTGGTCAGCAATGACAGAAATGTTGCCCTGATAAATTTTAGTAATCCAGCTGCCCTGTTAGGAATATCTGCATTTTCCACATCTCAAATTCGGTGTAATGTTCCCTCTTGGGGACTCTTCCATATGTGAATTTATGCTTGTAGACAACCTGAAAAAACAAACGCTAAAATTCTGTTCTCTTTTGATTTCAGACCAAACCACTCTTGGTTGAGTTTTCTTTGTTTTCTTCCATTGTCCTTTGTTTACAATTTCTTTGCAGGTTATTTCCTTTATTGCTCATTTGCTTTTTGGTCTGTATTTGTTGGTGGTTTAATTTTTTTGTATTTTGCTGCTTCCTGATGGTCTTAAATATCTCTGATTTTGAAATAGTTGTGAAATCCCTGTTGTGGCTCCACTTTCTTTAACAATCCAAAATCTTTGGAGGTGACGCTGTGCTTTCAGGTATTGATCAGGTCATGCTGGGTATTTGTCCTGTTTGAACTTGTCTCTTTTGGCAGAATTCATCTCCTTTATCTGCTCTGCCAGTTTTTTTTTCCTGTTTGAACTCGGCCCTTTTGGCAGGGCTGCCTCTCCCTTATCTGCTGGGGTTGTTCTGCAGGATGGTGGGGACCTGTTAAAAATCCCTTGTACAACTGGGTGATTGTGGCCACGTTAATTCTTGGCAGCAGATTCAGTGTTGACTCTCAAAGACAAATAGTTCAGGATGGCTTTAAATAAATCTGCTGGAGATCGTAAATACAGTTGATAATTACAATGTAGGTGCATTGAATGAGGAACTTGATGGTCTTCTGTAAAAGGATGTTGTAGCAGTTTCCAGTTGAAACTATTTTAAGGCCAGCTCTGATCTTCAAACTGGGCTTGTGGCTTTAAAACAAAAAAAAAAATCCTACCCCAAACCCAAATTACAGAGTAATTTTCATACCATTTAAAATTAGATCAGATTTTATTTCTGAATCCTTGAAAAAAATTCAGGTTGCTCTTTGCTGGAAAGGCTGTCAAGAGAAGTATTTATGTAAGAAATTAATTTTGAAAACTTCTGCCTGTTTTCACTGGGTGAGATAATTGAATGTAAAAGTTACAGGCTGAAATTCAGTATTTTAAATGACAGGGAAGATTGGCTACTTGTGTTCATCTTTCCAGACATGCAAGAATTGGATTTTGTTTCATTCTGTCCCCTGGCTTAACCCGTATTCTATTCACATCAAAGAGGAAATTTCTATTTCTTCCTTAAGCAAGATAATTTAAATTTTTTACTTTTGGTCATATCACAAGAGTTTTCAATACTTTCTAGGATAGATACTATTAATTTAACATTTAGGGTTTATGGCAAAGTCTTCTAAAGTGATAAACTTTTACAATATTGTTAAAATTAATGGATTTTGGTGATTTGACTCTTTGGTCAACTGCAATAATCTCTCCAGTCTGAGAAATCAAAATGTAATTATTAAAAGAAAATTAGTTGTTAAAACACTTTCATATCATGATAATTGGTTTTGATAGGAAAAGATTGAAGGTGATAAGGTTTAATATTAGCAGATACTCTTCTGTTTAAAATATCTTTATTTAAAATCAACTCTTCCTTACTTAAGACTTCTTGAAAAGGTAATTTTGTTTTGAGGACAGGGAGGAACTCTGGAGTTTATAGAACCTCAATTAATTGTGCTGAGTTCAGTGTGCAAAGCCAAGGAAGCCTTTTCTGCTGGTGAACAGGGACATTCTCCCAGGACTTCTCTACAAGTCCAAGCTCACAGCAACGCTCCTGCTTTTCCCACATCACAAAACACTAATTGTACCTAATCCTCAAAAACAGATCAAATGAAAGGAAAAAATAGTAATTTAAAAATAGGAAAAATTGTTTTAAAATCCCACAGCCTGTAGTATCCTGGAAGTGTCACAAAGGCTGGGGAAGCAGGGAAGGAAGGGAAAGTGAGATGTGAGGATAATCCAAGGGTTCAGGCACCTTTCTGATCAGCAGGGGCTCCATGAGCGTTTGTAGCACGTGTGGGCAGGACTCAGGACTAGATAATGGTAAGTGAGAGGATCAGGACAGAGTTCCCTCACTGGAGAGCCAAGCTCTGGTTTGTTCAGTAACCCATAACTCATTAACAGGACTGGTGAGCAGCACTAATTAATGAGCAAGGCCGTGGCTCTTCAGACATTCTGCTCAGTATTGAGTCAGTGAGTGTGAGTAAGGTGAGCTGGCAGGCAAAATTAATTAATGAATTCATCCCCGTTATCAAAGGCCATGGTGTTGTTCTACAGCTCCTGCTGCACTGGGAGCTTTCAGCAGGGAATGGAATGGCAACTCGCACCAGTTTTGGTTCCTGTTTGGCTGTGGTTTGTGGGATTAAAGCAGCCCAGTTTGTGCAGAAAAATTTGCATGATAATCTCTGCTGTAGGTGGAATTCATAGAGGAAAAATTGTGGGCTTGGGTTGGTTTTGGGTTTTTTATGTTTATTTTGGTTTTTTTTTTTGTTTAACATTTAAGGCAAAATTGCATTCCCAGGTCCAGCCAGTTAAACATCCAGGTGTGCCTGTGGGTTTGGAGCCATGGCCAGTGCCAGGACAGCAAGGTCCTGAAGAGTGGGGAGACTTCAACCCAGCAATCACCACTGCTCTTAATTGGCAGCAGCATTGCCCAATTTTTATTCAAATTAACACTTTTGTACAACAGGGCTGGGCCCAAGGTGCCAGTGGCTCCCTAGGGATGAGAGTTTCCTTTTCCAGGGGGGTTAATTGTTAAATAAAAGAACCAAGGAGGCCTGGCCCTTTATGAACAACTCTGTTTATATTGCTTGAAGTTATGACAGAATTCATTCACTTGGATCTACTTTTCAGCTGGAAATCTGTTGCAATTTCCAGCTGGAGTCTACTCCTCCTTTTGGGAGGTGGGATTGGAGTTTCCCCCTAATCCTTTTGAAATATAGAAGTTCCAGTCTACAGAAATACTCAAAGATTTGACCTTCCCCTAAATCTGAAGCAGCAACTGCTAAATACCACCTTGCCATCGCCTGAAGAGCTGCTACTTTATTTCAGTTATTCTAATAAAACAATCCTAAACAACCCAGTTGCCAAAATAAAGCCCAAATGGGAGTGGTAGAGCAGCAGGCTCAAAGGGAGATTTGTAGATGTGGGTGAATTATGTCAAAAATGATGTCTGACAGGGGTAAAAAGCTCTTCCTCAGTGTCACGTTGGCTTCATTCTGCGTGTTCTAATCTCTGCAATTTAATGTGCTGCCAAACAGCCTTGAAAATTGTCTCTTGCTTCCACTCTGACTCCTGATGTCTCAAAATAGATGCGCATTTTTTTTTTCTTCAATCCAGGTGTTTATGTTTAGATGGAGGGAAAATTTAATCTTTCACTCAGAATATCTTCTGTAAACACTTATAGTGCTGTTAATGTTGTATATGTGATGTTTTTATGGTAGCTGACTCTGAAAAGGAACATTTTAAAGTGGATTTGACTGCAGTTACTCATCTTTTTCCACCCATTTTCTGGCAAAAAGCCCCCCAGAATCTGCAACAGCAATAATACTCTTGAAAAAAGGAAATTATTGAAATACTTAAGAACTTCTGGGGATCAAAATTGAAAAGAAATTTTATTAAAAGCTATATAAAAAACATTGGGTGATCAATCAATGAACCATGTTACCATTTCCAACTGACTAAAAAGCTGGAAGATATTTTTATTTTCTTTTCAAAGCTTGCAGAAGTAGGAGGAAGGCAGAACATAGGTCATAGGACACCGTGGATTCCCAAACTATTTTCTTCAATGGAAAAAAATGAACTTGAGCTCTTTAGAAGATTGTGTTAAAATGAGCCTCATTTGGGGAATACCATGTTTGAAGGAATTGCCTACAAAAATTCAGGTGTGCAGAGAGAGGCAGAGGTGGATTTCATTTTAAACCTTATCGTGTTCAGTCCTAATAATGAATTTGGTTTTGAACAGTGCAGAGATTTGTCTCTGCCAAAACAGAGGCAGCAATGTGCATTTCAAACTGGAAATATTGCCCTGATTTTATAAAGTGGCTCTTGCTCCTAATTTAAGTGCTTGTACTTCACAAGCTTGAGCTGCTCTGTGCAGCAGGGAATGTATTTCACTGTGGCTGTTGTGTTTTTCACTCTGACACACAGCAGCTCCCTTGAACGAGGCTCTGAAAGAGCTTTTCTGTCATGGAAATATTGGAGATGCTCCTGCAGTTCCAAAAAAAAAAAGTCTGAAGGGATTTAGAATAAGAGTTAGAGATTTCATAACAGACCACAAAACAAATCCTGGACCACCTGTAAACTGCAAGAGAGTTAAAGTAACATCTGGGGTTTAATATTTTTTAAATCTGCATCAACCACCAGGTGAAAACATTGATTTCCATGGTAAGGAAGAGCTCTGAATGTGGGCTGTGAATCAGATCACATCTGAGTGGCCTTTAGGCTTCTGAGCCGTGGGTTCCCACCACTGAATTTCCAAGCCCTGGCTGGTGCAGAGCATGGCAATAATTCAGAATTCTCCTGTTTTGATGAGGATCAAGCAAAGGTAGTGTGTGAATACCTGTGAGGGGGAGCTGCCCTGCAGAATAACCAAATTCTGGCTGTCTGGGACTGTTTCATTTCCATATTGACCCGTAGATGGAAGCCAGACTCATTTACAAAACTCACAGCAGCCCCCATGTGAGTGATCTGCTTTCAACTGCAGAGCCACACGGATCTTTGGAGTGATCCCAGTTCCCAAACTGATGCCTTGGAGTGGCTGCCTAGAACAGAGGTTGGACAGAGTTAGAGAGTAAAGTGGATTATTTAGTAAAGGCCTTTAACAGATGCACCTTGGGCAGTGCAGGAGCCTCACAGAGGCTACACCCAAGCTGGACAATGGGCACGAGTTTTTCAGACAGATTTAAGTTTGGTCTATTTGCACATCAGAGTTTAATTGTCCAATTACAGCTCCAGGTAATGAAGTCACATTCCCCCAGTTTTCTCCCCCCAATTCACTTTTGTTTATACTTTTTGGGGCCTGAGACTGCGATGGTGACCGTGGTTCTCAGGCCTGGAAGGATTGCTTTGTCTGACCAAACTGCGAAGAGAGCTCACTAACACTGTATGGAGTTCAGTGTTATACACTAATATAATAAAAATATAATAATATATATAAAAATATAAAAGCTAAAACTTAAGGCATCAAAACGGGTGTAAGCCCAGCTCAGGCAGCTCTGGCCTGGCTGGGGAGGAACAAGCCTGGATCAGTGTGTGGCTATTTCTGCTTGTCACAGACAGAAAAGGGACTTTCTGCCATTTAGAGATGAGATTTTCATCACATGGGATCGACAGGGATGAGGCAGTTGTGATGCTGAGGTCTGGAAAAATCCACTACAAGTCCAGGCCTTTGGGAATAGGAATTTAGAGTCACCCCAGCTGTGTAGGACTGGTCTGATGCTTTGTATCTGAAAAGACTTCAAAGGAAAAATGGTCAAATTACACATCTGCATGACCAGATGCTCTGTATGGCATCACTCTCCAAGATGTAGTCATTTTTCTTTGTGGTTTTGTAGGAAATAAGAAAAGTGCTGGAAAACTTTAAAGTTTTCCAGCTTTCATAGATGTTAATTGTTACAAGGGACAAACTCAGCAATGTGGTGATTAGGAATTACTCCCAAGAGACTTTCCTGGAAGAAGAATGTTGTATTTTGACTGTTTTGTTCAGATCATATTTGAAATGATGTTTTTCATCTGTTGTTTCAAAACTCCAGGCAGCTTTGCTTCCTTCTTTATTCCAAGTAGCTGATTAGTTGCTGGGAATTCTGAATTCTATTTTTATGAAGAGAGGTGTACCAAGTTTCACATCTTCACATTTAAATGTCCTGCTTTTCTCTCCACCAGCTGCCTCTGCTCAGCCAAAATTGCCCTTGATGTGGTGCCCTCAGCTTCTGTGAGTTGCCTTGCACAGACAAAGCCTGTGCCAAATTGTGGTTTTCCCTGTAAATGTTCTGTGAGCTGGAACCTGGGATGGTGAATTATAGATAAGAGCACCTGAGAGGGCTGAGGTGTCTGTTCCCAGAACTTTCTGATGGAAAAGTTGCCTGAAGAAAATTGTGCCTTCAATAATTTAGGAGGCTGGGTTGGGCATGAGGTGTCCTTGGCATGCAGAACATCAATATTATTGCTTGATGGCTGGGCATGTCCGGGACAATTTCCTCCTGAATCCGCCTGAGGAAGGTGCAGAACTCTCCTGGAAGCCAAAAATTGGTTTTTTTGGGAAGTCTTTTTAGAATATCCACTGATTGCAGCTTGTTACTTCTTGAAACTGGGAAGACATTGTGGGCAGTGTGCTCTGGAATCAGGGATTCCATGTGGGAACAGCAAAGCGTTTTTAGTGCCTCTCAAGGTTGTCCACAGCTGCTTTGCTTGAGCATTTTGCTGTTTTTCAGTCAGGTGATATTCCTCCATTAATATTTGATTTTGGGACATCAGCATTTGCAGTGATTTATGTGAAAAAGTTTATGTTCATGGCTCAAAGTCAGATCGTGGGTGATTTTGGAGGGAAAGTAGAAATGCCACGTTTTCCATTAAACCAAAGAAACCCATTTATCTGTTAGGAGATGAAACATAAATGTTGTTTTCTTTCACACAAACATCTCAGTTGTTCAGTAAAAAAGAGAGCAATAGGTTTACATTTACCTGCAAAATATGGAATTACTTTCAAGAAGCCCCCTTAGCAGTATTGGAAATGAGTGGGGAATAGAACCCTTGTGTATTGTTATTAACCCTTGTGTATTATTGTTATTAATTATTATTGTTAGCCATGCTATCTACAGGAAAAGTAACATTTTTTTTACATGACATTTTCATAGTTACCAACAAATTAAGGCAGGATCAGATGGCAGCTCCTGTTCTGGCACTTGATTTTGCTTTAAAGTTTTAATTCTGTACACATGCCTAAGACACAATTCTGATGAACCCTGTAATAATATTCTGCTTTTATTCTGTGATTTATTCCCCAAATCCTCATTGTTTGTAGGCAAGAGGCAAAGCAAATGTCAACAATGTGGTACAAAGGTGAATAAAGTTAAAGATTTTGTTTCAGCACTTGGATATTTATCTTCGGTAGGCTTCATAATAAAAAAGATTATTTGTTCAATTAATTTCCAAGAACAACTTACAATTATTCCAGTAATTCTTAGCTTCACACTGTGTGCAAAATTCTAGCTGAGAGCTTTTTCTGTGGAAAAACAATTGCTCTTTGTGTATTAGAATCCATGTTGCATTTGACATAACAATGTTATCTTTATTAAATTTCCTTGTTATATCTTTTGATTTATAGCCCTCCATAAATCCTCATTTTAAAGCAACCTCTGATCTGGTACTTTTAGTGCTCCCATGCTGATACTAAAATAATAGAGAATTCCAGTTGTAATCCTGAATCATGGGAACTGGAAGTTCTGAGAGATCGCTACTGAGCAGGCAACGCAGGATTTCCTGAGGGGATTCTTTTTGTGGAATTTTAATATTCTAGGACGTGGTAATTTTGATTCCTTTCAGAGTTTTTGCTGAGGTGTTAAAGGACAAACAGAGAGTGTCTGGGCCAGGCTCTGTTTGGGTCAGATCCTGCTCTTCACAGTGCAGGGTATTTGGGGCACTGTGAGGGATCTGTGTCTGATCCAGCACAAACCTGGGACTCCTTCCCAGCCTGGAAGAATCCTCAGGGAAGCTGAAATTTCTGGACATTCACCTGGGAGTGCCTTGCCCAGCCATGCTATAAATACCTGAACTAGGCCAGGGAAGGCAGCTCAGGTGTCCTGTGCTGGAGCTCTCCTGGATAAATATTGATGTGCTCCAAGGCATTTGTCAGGGGAAGGGAAGGCTCCAATGAGTGTCTGCTTGAAGGAAACAGGGAATTATTTGTTGCTGCTGAAGTCTTCATCCAAACCAGCTTTATACCGAGGCCTAAGTGTAACAGGAGAATTTATTTTGAATGTTGAATGAACAAAACAAAAGCAGGGTTCCCAAAAGGAAGCAGAAGTGGAGGTGAGCATGGAAAAGTCCTGCCCACATAGAAAACAGAAGTGGAAGAGGCTCCTGCAGGGGTTGGGCATTGCTCAAGGAGGTGTTTCCTAAAAGAGCTTTCATGGATACTCATGAGGGAAAATGTGGTAGAAGTGGGCCTCAAAGAAGAGCTGTTTGTTAAGGGCAATTAGACATTACAAAACGGTGAAGGAAATGGGTTTTTTTCCCTACAGAGTTCACAGTTACACAGGGAAAGAAGAGTTATGTCCAAGGCTGGCCACTCTTTGAAGCTGGATTCCTCCAGTGTTCACAGCATTCCAGGCATGTTCTGCAACAGCTGAAGGGTGAAGAGAAGAGAACAATTTTATTTCACTGTCTCTATACCTTTCCAACAGAGGAGGAAATTTTAGAAATTGCTTAAAGCAGAGCTGAGGTTCTTCTAAATCTACCGAGAGGCCAAGGGAGGGGGGAGAGGGGTTTGTGTTTGTCTCCTTTCATCAGCAGCAGTTCCTGTATGGTGACTCTGGTTTTTTTATTACGAAGCCTACAAAAACTTGTGTCAATACTGTGCTGAAAAGTGGGATTGAACACGTGCAAAGCTCTCCTGGACACTTCTGTGCAGGGCTCTGCTAAAAAGGATTCCTCAGCTCCTCCCTCTCCCTCCTTCCCTCTCTCTCCATTAGAATTTTTTGGGTGGGAGACCCAACCTATTCTGCAGGACTTTCCACAGAAACATCCATGCAGTTGTGGTTCAAACAGCCCAACACCACCTCTATAGTGAGTTACAAAACCAAAACACAGGCCCAGGGAGTGATAAATAAGATCTGACTCACAAAATCAAAGCTGTTGGTGCATCACTTGTCCCAGGTGCATTTTGCCTTCCCCCCCTGAAGTCCCCAAGCAGCTGCCTGGAAAAACAGCTTGAATGTCATCCTGACTCCTTACCAATTTTATTCTAACCTGGAACAAGAGGACAACAAAGGAAAAATGCGTGCCTCGGGACAAAACTTGCCTCTTGTCATGAGTTAACAGTTAACTGGTGAAAGAACATTGGAATACTTAGAAATCAGCTATATTTAGAGTTTATTCAGTGCAGTGGCAAGGTCAGTGCCTCATTCACTGGTGTGAATGCAGAATGCAGAAGGACAAGGGTTTTCCACCACAATTCACAGCTGAACACATCCAGGAGGCTCCAGAGCAGTGGTGCCAGCGAGGGGAGATTGGCCTTGGAGATGCAGCTGCTTTTTGGAACAGAAAGGAGGAGCTGTGTGCAGAAGTCAGGAGTTGTCTCCAAGGTCTCCAGGGAAACACTAGCATGGTGGTTATAACCAATCTAACTCCAGAGATCCTGCTTGAAAAAATAAAAAAAACCCCAAAACCCAACCATGAAAGCAAAAAAAAGCCAAACTCAGATAGGTGCTGCTAGGAAACAGTTTAAGGAGAATGCTTGTGCCTGGAAGTGTTGGGGCTGATCACAGGAGAGCTTTGCTCTGAGTTTCTAATTGATTTTACCTTAGAATTTGGTTCTTCCAGAGCACAAAAGACAATGTGTAAGGGGCTGATCAGAGTATCTGGCAATTGCCGAAAAACAACAATTTTGTCAGTGTGTCTGTTATGGATGGACTGGTCTGAAAAGCAGTGCAGGACATTGTGTATCCATATGGAAATTGCTCCAAAGAGTTTGGGATGTTGTCAACAACTTAACCTCAAGCCTGGTGCTTTTATTCTGCTTTTTAGAATAGCAGCTTCATCAGTTGAAGTGCAATTAAAAAATTCATGCTAGAGTGAAGTGTGGTCATTCACACTAACATTTGGATATTCTTTGGCATTTATTGCATTTGTGTGGGTGAATAATCAATGTGGAACAGAGTGCTCTGGCTCTTCACTGATTCACAATCTACTGTCAGGGAATAAAGTGCTGATTGTCTGTGCCACAGAGCAGGTATGGGCAGATTTTTTGGGATAACCTGTAGGCACGAGAGGGTTGCTGTGAGAGTGAATCCTCTAAACAGTTCCTATTTCACAGCTCCAAAGATTTGGATGGAGCTTCTACACAAGTCCTAATGATAAAAAGAAGTGATTAACTCTTTTAGCCTGTCTTTTGACACTTTCTTTCCTTAACCTTTGCATCCTGTTGTGTACTGCAACTGCTTCTTGATTCACTTGCTCCTTTGGCCATCTCAAATGAAGGCAAAGCACTTTGAAATTAATTTATCTTAATACCATTCCTTACAGTTAGGCTGCTAAAAGTGGTATAGTGAATAAAAGGATTTCTTAAATAAAATTCCATCTCTGGAACAGGTTGATGAATACAGACATAGAACTCTGAGTTAGGAACTCTTGTTGACCCCGTATTTCCTAAAATACAATGCTGCTACTAAGAATATTCTTACATATCTCAGGCATAATTTGTGCATTTGTGATAAATAACTTTCTGCTTGGTTAGATGAGAGAACTTTTAAGGTAACAAGTTAAAAAAGGAAATAACCTAGTTATTAGTTCTCATCCCAGCAGCTGCTTTAATGAAATAATGATTTTAATAGTCTTGGAGAGCTGTGCCTGGGGAATGGCACTGCTTTGTCAAAACAGAGAACCTTGAGGGGAAAAGACAGATCCATTTTCTCCAGACTGGTCTTTTAATGGAAGGAAAGAATAGGCAGCTGCTGTGGGCAGGGATGGACTGAAAATGTCTTTTTCAGGGACCCATACACAGAGATACTGCTGGGATATTGAAAAGCCTCTGATTATATAAGCATCAAGTTGAATGAGAAAGAATGTTGCATAATTTTTAACCTGCTTTGACTTCTGCTTTGGTAAAATATGCTGAAGTTCTGGCACCAGTGTCGAGGCAGGAGCCCAAGTACCTGTCTGGTACTGGAAATGTCAATATGGTCTGGTAGGTATTTGTAGTGCTGAGTTTATAAAATTGGCCTTCATCTCACAGTGTATGACAGGACCAGCTTTACACTGAAAATCTTTTCTCCTGAAATTGCATCAGTTTGATACTCTGGAGGGTACACAGTTTTTGGTGAAAATGGATTGGAAAACTCCTTTTTGAAGAGCTGACATAAATAAAACATCGTTAACGCACCAGGGTGTGCCCTGGTGAAAGGCAGGGGGACACTGAGTTTTGTCACATACTCCCACACCTCTTTGTGCTGAAGGCAGCATGGCATCAGTGGCACAGAACCCTGACAGGTTCTCAAAACCATGAGGTTGCTCTCGGGAATGTTTCCCAGACCTCTGGAACCTCTCAGACACAATCCCTCCGTCTGCAGTGCCTTGGACACCCTGGGCACGTGCTGGGTCACTTTAGACACACCTTGGGAGACCCTCAGAACAGTTTTGAGCATTTTTGCCATTTAGAGCACTTCCAGTAAATCTGAGTGTGCTCAAATAGCTCAACTGGAGTTGGATCATCCACAGGGAGTGTTCAACGAGCTGTTAAGTAAAAAGAAGGTTGTGTGTTAACTGGCTCTGTTCTGGAAAAGAATTAATTAGTGCCTGAGAATGGTTCATCTGTGGAGGTTTTGTTGGAGCCTCCTGTGCTCTGTGCTACGTGCAGGGACACAAAATCAAGTCTCTATTCATCCTCCTTTGTTCTGTGCTGACGCTGCTCAGTGCATGGGGAGTTTGGCTTTTATGCTGTGGCTCCAACAAATGAAGACTCCAAAGCCTCCCTGTCAGGTTATTGGAAGTGTGCGCACGTGTAAAGCTGGGAATGGGAGTAGTTAAGAGAAAAAAAATGTCTGCATTTATTGCCTGAGATCTGAAACAATGAAAATGAGCTGCACATTCCAATTTTTCAAAGGTGGTGGAAGGGATTCAGAGTTTGACAGGTCCCAGTAGTCTTTGGTGAGCATTCTGTTCTTAATCCACTGGGATTATTCTCCTTCCATCTTGTACAAAGATGTACACAAAATGTGATGCCCAAAAACATCATTAAGGAAATTTAAATTTGTAATCACTCAGTAAATAGTTTATTCTTTGGTGATGTGCCGTTTGTCAGAAATTTGACATTGCATTGGAAGCTCCTGATTTAATTCTGTCAGCCTGACTTGATTTTCTGTTCTATATTTGCAATTAGTGGTAAAGGTCACACCTTAGGAGATGCTCTGGATTCCTGAAATCACATTAGTGAGAGTTATTTAATCAGCAGCACTATTTAAAGGTGCTTGGAAATAACATTGTGCCACTATGGCTGTGAGAGAGTTTGTATGAGGTGTTAAAGACACGAACAATGAAATGGGGATAAAGCAAAGCTCTAAGTCTAAAACAGGCAATGGGATGTTAAAAATGTAGGGTGGTGGAAGTCAAAGAAAATCACTTTGTGGTTGCTGCCTTTTCTTGAGGCAGAAACAGAGGACATTTAGTCAGCAAAAGGAAAATTGAGTAGTTTCTTGTTGGTGGCTCAGATCTCCATCATCTTTCCCAGCATTCTGTAGCCATGAGGCAAAAGAAATATCTTCATTTTTCCCTAGCACTGCTCTGTGCCTGCAGAACAGAGGGAGATGGGAAGTTCTGATAGTGTTTCTAAAGCTGCCTGGTGGTTGTGAGGAATCCTAATGGCTTCTCTGCAAGGTCAAACAAGGAGGCAGCCTTCTCATCCACATTCCTGGAAGTGCATTTGCACCTTGCAGAAGCAATCAAAACCCCGACCCACATGCTTTAAAGAGCACTTGATAACTTATTATGTATTCAACTTCCATGTGGTGCTTCCCATATTTGTTGTTCGTCTGTCTCCTGACCTTATTTGTGGGATAAAGGTGGCAGTGAACATGGGAATTATCGTAAATACTGTGTGTGCTTGAATGGGGAGAGCAAATGAATGGCACGAGATAGCAACGTTTATTGTGTCAAGTCTTTGGGATGTCATTTGTGTGTAACTACTTCTAATTAGTGCCATTCAAACCAACTCAAACGACTCTAGAGCAGATGCCAGTTGTTGCAAGGGACGAGCCTGGGTGGTTGTCATTTTGTACAGTCAACTGGCACTTAGAGCTCTGACACATCAGAGATGGGGAAAGGTTTCAGTCCTGGTGCTCACAGCCACTTTTAATTGGGAATATTTCCCTTAATAAACTCTAATTGGGGCACTGCTGCTTCTTGGGTGAGAGCTGCCCTTCTCTTGGGCCTCAGTTACTCCTCGTGAGCAGCAGGAGCTTCCAGTTCCTCCTCTGTGCCATCCCTGGAAAATGGGCCCCATCTTCCAGTTCCTCCTCTGTGCCATCCCTGGAACATGGGCACTGTGCTTCATCCTGGTATGGAACAGCACTAGAGAACAGGATAACATCAGACACCCATCCAAGAAAGAGCAAATTCCCAAACTTGAAGCAGAGGGATCTTTCTTGGAGGAAATGTGCTGAAAAATAACCTAAATTAGTGACCACCTCAGCCTAAACTCTGGTTTAGTAATTTAAGCAGAAACATCCAGCGGTAATTTTGCTTTTGATTTGAATGCAATTTATAATCAAAGAGCAAATATAGCTTTGTGTCAATTGACATCCAAATAGCAAAGGTTTCACTTTGCAGTGATGCTCCCCCCACCCTCTAAAATTGCCTTTTATTTAATTAAGGCTCTCCAGGAGGCTGCCACTCTTCCGTGGCTGGAACAGCAGCTGTAGAGTGGTGATGAACCTCAGGAAAAGCTGAATATCTCTGGCACTGCTGCGAGTCTTGGCAGAACAATGGGAAAGATCCTCTTGGTATTGCTAAGAAAACAACCTCCTGGCTTTTATAGCAATTTTCTCAGTCATCACCATAATACTCTGCACTGGGGGTTTTGATTTTAAAACCAGTAATTTTGGATGTTTCCCTAATGTAATTTAACGTGCTCTTTTACAGAGGTGTTTAAAGCCACGCTCAGGCTGCCTTTGCCAAGATAATGGTGAGGAAGTCTAAATAAGATTGAGACTTGATGTTTGCACTGCTGTTAAGTGGGGCCAGAGGAGGTGCAGGTGCCAGGCTGTGATCCCAAGTCCAGTAGGATCAACCTCCCTTCCTGAGCTCTCTACTCTCCTGCTTGTTCCGTGGGGTGCAGGAGTGGTAATTGCTGTGTGCTCTCAGGACCTGGGTCACGATGAGTTTTGATTAATTTTTCCGTCTCACATTGAGGGAAGGACTCTTGAAAACTAGGTTGAGGTGACAGCACTAACAGCACTTGTACAGATGTCTCCAGAATGACTCCCACAAGGAGGAGAGGTGAACTATTAACACTTCAGAAAATATTCAGGGTATTTTGAGGCCTCTGCTTTGTGTCGAGGGAGTTCCCTTGGGTCTGTGGAGCTGTGCCAGTTCTCACAAATATTTCTGAATAGCTCCAGCCTGATTCAAAGCCTGCCTCACTCCACCCTCGGGCACTTCTCGAGTTTCCCTTGGCCATGCTGAAAATAGATTTCTCTTCGGGATGCTCGTGTGAACCAGAGGTTGGTGGGAAGTAGAAGAGGAGAAATGGAACAAGAATGATGTTTTACCTTTAGTATGCAGTGCTGAGTCGTATCCCTGGATTGTGGAGATGGAAATCTCCAAATAAACCATTAACTGGAAGAAAGGGTGATGCTAAGGAACACTAAGGATGGTACAGAGTCCCCCAGGATGCTGGGAATGCTATCCTGCCACACAGGATGGGATTTCTCCCCTTAGCATAGGGAAGGACTCTGGGGTCACCTCGGGTGAACATTTAGAGCTGAAGGAGTTTGGGGAGCATCTCCTGAGCTGGTGGGACTTGCACTGCTCAACCAGAGACATGATCTTCATGCCAGTTTGGGTCCTTACTATATCTGTTTCTTAATTAGTGTTAGCAATTACTTCCTTGAGTTCTGCTCCACTGCACAAAATAATTTAAATATTAATATGTGCCATTCTATAGCCCCTGCGTAGAGCACAGTCATTACAAAATTTAGGTGAATGAATACTTTTAAATAGGAAAAATTGCAGTAGATAAAAAATTTTCTGATGTGTTCATTCAAAAATATCTCGCTTAGGTTAAGTGAAGACAGCAAAGACATTTTTGTGGTAACTGAACGGACTTTGTGTTAAATTTAGGCATGAGGTGACTCCTGCTTGTACAAACACTTGGAGTGTTGTAGGAAAGCTTCACGAATAATAATTTCCATAGTTTAGCAGAACTCTTTGCATCTTCAGTGCTCAGGTCAGGGCTCACATGAAAGGGGTTCCATGTACCAGCCCAGTTCAACAGAATTCTGTGCATTTTGAAGCCAAACTCTGTGCAAGAGTTCATCGCTTATACAACTGAAGTGCAATATGATTGTCCCAAGAGGCACTAAATCCTCACACTTCAGACAATAGACCTATTTCTCCATAATGAGGAGAAATTCACTCTTGGCTTAACTCCCCTGAAGTTAATTTCTCTGACAATAAATTTGGCCTGATATGTCAATACAAACTTAACTCACTTGTGTTCATAGAGATTAACTCAACAGCATCTTATGTATGCCCAGAATAATTAGTTTACTGTCTCTTGAGGTTTATTTAATTAATTTAGAATGCTTTCCATTTAGAAGATACTTGCTGCAGAAACAGGTCTGTTGTAGATAAGAGAAACTGTAACTACTCCCTCAATCTTGTGCTTGACTTGTTGGACAGAAAGTATTTGGAGCAGGAAAATTCATTTCCTTTTGTTCAAACTGCTCTCCCTGAGCCTTTTTTGTACAATTCCAGCAACCTGGAATGGCTTTTTGCCTTAAAATAATATTCAAATACATGGGTTTTTTTTACATGTTAATAGTCCTGTGTTTCCTCTGATCAGCAAAGAACCATTGCAATACTTTTTGAAATTTGTTACAGCTTCGGAGAAGATAACTTATTTATAGGAAAGTCTTTCAGATCTGCAGTCAGACGCTGAATTTTTAAAGGCAGGGTATGTGTCAGAAGCTAAATAATTAAGATACGTGCCTTCTCAGCATTTTATTTCAAATATTAAATATTACATAAGAGATTTTTTCCCTGTGGAAATCAAGTCTTTAAAGCGCTGCAGTCTTGGCCAGAAAATCACTGTATTGTACAGTTAAATTGACACATCCTGGATCCTACAAACAGTTCTAAAAAAGTTCTTAAACTGGATCCGGCTGTCCCTGTTTAGGAATGTGATGATAAATCGTGGTTTTGACATCAGGGATCGTTTGGAAGCTCCAGGGGAATTTTTAAGCAAACTTTGGTGTTTGGAGCAACACAGGTAGAGGCCAGGCTGGGGCTTTCCAAGCTTAGCTCACATAAAACCTGGGCAAGGTTTATCCCTGCACTGCCACCATGGGAAGCGTAATTCCAGATGAAACTGCAGCCCTTCAGCTCCTTCTGTTGTAAACCACTGTCCTCCTCTGGAAGGAATTAAAACTGCACAAATTCTCCTCAAGACCTCTGCTGCAAAGTGTGAATCCTTTGCTGGGAGTGTTGCTGGTGGAGCAATCCTCTCTACCCTTACGTCTCCCATAAATTCCTCAATGTGGAATCACGTCTAAAAACCACCTGAAACTTCGAATACTCACACGTGGTTTCCTCAAATTTTGCTGGAATTTGAATGGATGCATCAAACACCTACGAAATGGTGGGCCAGGAAATTTTCTGGACCTTTTCTTCTCCAGCAAAACGTGGGCAACTCAAGGGAGCAGCACAAATTTCCAGCAGCTCAGGTTCCAGCCCTGTCTCCGTTTACCAGTAACGTTATCCGGCCCCATGAGCTCATGGATACACTGGCAGCACACACTGCTCCTATCTGCTGCCTCCCATCATCAAAACTCAGAGTTTGTTCCCTGCTTGCCACTTTCCCTGCAGGAAAACACTTGGAAATCACTGGTTTCCATGAGATAAACTTTCAGGAGGTTGGTTGTAGAGGTTGGAGTTGTGTTCTTCCCTAGCACTGACCTGCTTTAACTTCCACAGGCTGTGCTTGAACATGGGCTCCTATCTCCAGAGGGTGGAAAACCCAGGCATCAGGTTCAGCTGAGGAATTACTTTCACCCTGAGTTGTTCCTAACCCTGTGCATCCTTTCCAAAGGGATGTGGGGGTGTTTGGCTCCCAGTGGGAGGCACTTCCCTGCTTCCTCCTCCCAGCTCAAGGTGTGGTGTCAAACAGGCATGGAACTCTCAGAGTCCCCCACATTCTTCACATTTCCCATCAGCTGCACCTCTAACCTGGAGATCCAGTCTGGATTTCAGTATAAAAGCATTTTATACACACATATAAATGTGTTTTATTGTAAGTTGTGCAAACGCTGCCCTGTCATTGCTGTATGTGACGCACCCCAATGGTTTGGGGCTTTTTCCCCAACTGATATTTGTAAGAATATAAACAGATGTGTGCAGAAAGGTCATGTTTGCATCATTTGAGAACTTCTGTCTGGTTTTGGGAGGGTTTTGGCTTTGGAAGGCTGTGGGTATGTGCACATGTGCTGTGTGATTTACCTCACCTGGCAGCCCTGAGAGCAGGGAGTGCTGGTGATGAGCTGTCTCTCATTATTTGTGAATTGTTTGTCATCTCTCATTACTTGTGAGTTGTTTGGCACTAATTATAACCAGTGCAGCTGAAGTGATTGGTTGGGAGGGTACCAAGATCAATGCTGAGAGGTGACCACAGTGACCCAGAGGTGGACACACTGGTGACCTTGGCTCTGGCCATTCCTCCTGCCAGCCTTTTCAAGCCATCCATCATCCCCTTCTCTTGGGGATCAGTGTTCTGTGCAGAGGAGGTGCCTGGTGGATGAGGCAGCTCTGTAGTAGGAGGAATGTGTTTTTCACTGAGTTTTCAGCACCCTTGGGATTATGAAACATCAAAAGGAACTTGCATGAGCCAAGGCAATGTGTCAATAACAGCCTCTGCCTGCTCTGCTGGGGCTGCAGCAGCTCTGGGGAGTATTGCTGTCACTCTGGGAAGCAGGTGTAACTTACCTGCTTCTGTATTCAGGGATCATCTTCCACCCTTCCATCAGCTGCTGGGGGTTGAATGAAGGGGATAAATATACAGAAATATCCTTAATAACGATAAAAGCCTTTAAAGTGCAAGTGCTGGAGGATGTTCTGGAAATGAAGAGGGAGCGCAGGCAGCTCCAGGGATGCTGGTTCAGCCCCAGGAGATCTGCCAGGGTTCCCCTCCCCTTTTTTGGGTGCTGTGCAGGGCACCTGCCTCTGCTTCAGCACAGTCCCCTCTTCCCTGTGTGCCCTCAAAACCCTCAGGGGAATTTCTGGCTTTGCACCTACACTGGCAGCTCTTCATGTGCACTTCTTCCTCCCTCGATCAGGTGTTCATCCCTAGCTTGGAAATCAAAGTGATAAATCAGCTGCTTATAGCTTGTATTTCCAATGGAAAAGTTGAACTGAAATTGAATGATAAAACACTTTGAATAAATAACCTCTCCATGGGGACTCTAAACTCAAGCCTGTTACAGGGTATTTCTTTTCCTTTATAAATAACATGGGTTTATTCCTTCATTTGATTTCCTTTCTTTTCCCTTTCACCACACGTCTGCTCCACGAAACCCAACTGAGTCCATGCAGGAGTATTTAATTTTTGCTGTTTTGCTACATCCTGGATTTCCGGGAGATTTTGTGGCAGTGACACCTGGTGTAACATATTCTGAGCAATCTGACCCCCAGTTTCCAGACTTGTCTGACATTTATCAGTGTTCAGGCACTACAGAATTTGTCCTTCCTTGCTGCAAGGTTTGATACCCACAGTTAGTGCTGAGAAGGCAAAGAAAAGCCAATATCAGTCAAAGTTTTGACAAAAATATTTCAAATCCTTTTCATTGGCTGGAACAAAAGAGCCAAGGAGAAATATTAGGGGGCTCTCATTGTCATTTTTGATTTGTTGTGTTCTTCAGGCCCCTTGTCCATGGTTTAAGTGACAGGAGGAAGTCAGTTGTTCTGTGAACTGCAGGATTGCAGAGTTTGTGTCTTGGTTGTCCCTCTGTGCAGACTCAGAGCTACAGAAGTCAGCATCCTCCTTTTTAAGCTCTACAAGATTTTACTGTTATGTTCAACTTGTAACATCTTAGGAAATGACATTTTTTTTCCTTGGCACTACAACTTTTACAACCCCATGTGAGAGAAGTTACAACATCTTACAGAAATCTTCCCAGGCATTGGGACCAAAACTGAGTGGTAAAAAATATTAAAAGCAAACTTTACACCACAACTCCTTTAACTTTCAAGTGTTTCTCAGGGTTTTTTGTTAGAAACCATTTTTAAAATTTAATTTTTTGAGCCAATTTTTGTAAGCAGCACAATTAGACAAAGCAGATGAATAATTTACTTGTCAGTTGCAGCTTTTTGCCTTGCCCATATAAACATTTTTATACAACCCTGTAATTACCTTTACTGAAAAAGGAATGAATGGTCATTATTTAGAAATCAGCTTAGTCATGCAGGACAGTTTGGTAACTTGTAAGTGCAACTTGTGTTTTCCAAAGTGGTTTTTGTGGGGATCTGTAAGGTTATAATTGAAGTAGCACTGACAAACCCTGGCTACAGAGCAGATCATACTCGAAGCTGAATTTAAATTGATGTGCTAGAAATTGGGAATTAAAATGTCAACATTTAGTTAACAGTTAACTAAAAAGAAAAATAATTATGGAATTCCAGAATGGTTTGGGTTGGAAGGGACCTCAAAGCTCGTCCAGGGACACCTTCCACTGTCCCAGGCTGCTCCAAAACCTCATCCAGCCTGGCCTTGGGCACTGCCAGGGATCCAGGGGCAGCCACAGCTTCTCTGGGCACCCTGTGCCAGGGCCTGCCCACCCTCACAGCCAAGAATTCCTTCCCAATATCCCATCTAAAGCTACTCCCAGTTGGAATCCATTCCCCTTTGTCCTGTCCCTCCAGGATCCTGTGAAAGTCCCTCTCCACCTTTCCTGCGGGCTCCCTTCGGGCAGGACAGGGAACATCTGAGAATCCCAACAGGGTAAAAAGGAGAACAGTTGGGGAACACATCAGTGCTTTCCAATGATTGAGATCAGACTGACTTTTGCGTGTGAAAGTATGAAATCTAAATATAACCATCCCCACGGTATTTTCTGCTGGTTTTTTCTATATTGCAAACTGCCAAGAATGCTTGAGATCCGTGCATTTTGCTAGTTTGCTGATAAGGAAAGGAAATTATTATCAAGCCAGGTTATTTGTAGTTTTGTCGAGAAAACAAAAATACTTTCACTCGCTTTTGCAACATCTTGTTTCCTGCCATAAAAGTGAGCGTGAGCTGTGGGCAACCTGCAAAACATTGGAGTAATTAGAAATCTTCATTATCATTGAAATAAGATTTACAACGAGACTGAAATTAATACAAACCCCCTCCGATATTTCAAATCCTCCCCCAATTGCTTAAATCCCTGTCTGCACGTCTGCTGTTTTCTCAGCCTCAGGTCCACAAGTCAGTGGTTATTTATTTTCTGACGGTATTTAAAGATAATGCTTTTGTACTCATTCCTAGAGGTCTGATGTTTTTCCCAGATCTGGAGATTTATGGCACAAGGAGATCCAAAGTAAAGGACCTTTAATGTGATCTTTCAACTGCGTGTAATTTTAGAAGTGACTGGAAGTTAGAATGCATTTAATTTTCTGAAATCTATTCCATCTACAACAGAAATGACAAACTAGATCCAACATGCCCATGAAAACAGTGCTTTTCCTCATCCCTAATTTTGTGCTGCATGTTAGAAATGAGAGTTTTCCAAACCCCACTGCTGTGCCCTCCTCGTGCATGTCTGTTAATTCGGAATAGCCAGCTTTGGGTTTCTCTATGAGAACCCTGTGCTGACAGGGAGCCACGGGATCCCTGGGCTTGGGAAAAGCTGATTTAACCCAGTGTGAGCCACACAGGGCTGCTCCATTCTCTGGAGATGTTTTTCCACCAGTCTGGTCCTTTTTGTCAAAGAGATAATTTCTTTCTGTGCAAGTATAATTGGAAAAATTAAAAAGTTAAATGCACTTCTGTGGGTTTTACCTTCTGAGCCTGCACCAGAGCTTTGTGTTTCATGTTTCTCCTCAGTGCTCTCATTCCCAGCTTGCCCCTTCCCTTGCATCATCCCTGTGGTATTCCTGACACGGTTCCTATATTTTGTGGATATTATTTGGGGATATTCTCTCTGTCTCTGTTTACATAAAGCCACAATTATGTGACAGAGATGAGAAAGACCAAACCCTTCTGATCTATGGCGTGACATTTATTGCACAAACTATACATAATCCATGTTGGATTAGTTTCTTCTCTTTCCTCCAGGAATAAAACTTCCTGGGATTAATGCAAAGCCAAACACTGGCAATACCTGGGCACGGAAGGGTCAAGGAGGATTCTGCTGTTAATGGCTTGAGCATTATGTTATGCAAACACTGGAGCTGTAAAAGCCCAGAGTGTGTGGCTGCATTTGCTGTGAGGATAAACAATCCTTGCTACGAGGATAAACACAACCTTTTGACCATGGCTGGCTTTTGTACAGACCATTAACATGTGAACCTCTGCTTGGCACTGCAGTGCTGCACAGGAATCCTTTGGATTTTGGGAATTTTCACAGCCCTGCTCCCTCATTATCCTTTTATTTCGGGAATTTTCACAGCCCTGCTCCTTCATTAGGTGGGTGCTCGTGCATATCCATTGTTTGGGGCAGCACTGGTGGTGTTAAATGGAATTTTAGCACTTTGGATGCTGCAAGTTGGGGCTGTTGTCACCTTCTCCAGTTCCCAGTGTCAGCACAGCTGTTTGTTGGAAATACATCTGGATTCTTGCCTGGCTGGCTTGGGACTGGCCATGGGGTGTTTCACACTTGGCTTCGGTGCCACCACTGCATGGGAATTCCAGGGGAAAATTAATGAGCTCAGAGATCCATAATTAGCTGTGTACGGCATGGGAAATGCCAAGTTGAGATGTAAATGGCTTTATTTTTCCATATGTTTGTGTTTTGCTGGTCTTCAATCGGAATTCAAATCCCCACTGTGCCAGAGAGTGCAGTAATGTCTCATCACAATTTGTAAGCACTGAGTGGGCACAGGAGAGGGGGAGAACATGGGAAGCTCAGATGATATCCCACAGATCCCAGATTATTCATATTTATTGGGAAACAAGCAGCCAAATGACCACACGTGGTTTTCAGGTAAATAAATATGTTCCAGAAAGCATCCTGTGTTACCCTTCCTGGAACTGCAGCTTTTGGACAGCTTGTTCCATCTATCCAAAGGCAATTTTCAGGCAGAATTCTACTGTTAACAAAAATCCTCGTGCTCTGTTGCAGCACCAGAACACGTGGGGCTCTATTTTATGCCATTAGGAAAATTATGCCTCAAAGTTTCCAGAAATACATGTAGTGTTAAAGGAGTTTTGTTCTGAAGAGCAAATATCCAGTGATGCTGGCTTTGAAAATCAAAGCTGGCTGCAAACAGCTCCATTACCTGCCCGTTTGCCAGTTTTTATTTTCTCCCAACACTTCTATGATTCCAATCCTTCCTGCTGGGCACTTTCTCCCCCTTTGAGTGGTTGCTTGCAAGGCCAAAGCTTGGCTGCACCACTTTATTTCCTGCACCTGAATGAAACTGCAAATCCAGAGAGCGCCTTTGGAGGCAGGAAAATTGAATTGTGGATGTCTCTTTTCTTGTTTTTAAGCAGCAAGAACACTGCTCTGGGTGCTCGGTGTTCCCTCCTGCTGCCCCAGGAAGCTCCTTTTTGTCCCTCTGGCAGGGAAATGTCCCTCCTTGCTGAATTCAGTGGCGCTGGGCTGGGTTTTGTGCTGTAGCAGTGAGTCATGGCTGCAGAAAGCCTGTTCAAGGGCAAGCCAAGGGTGTTGGAGGCAGCAGCCTGACAAAGCCAGGATTCAGGACTAGTTCAGCGCTCTGCAGCCTCGAGGAACACGGCTTGAAGAGGCTGAGGCCTCAGGAGGGGAGCTACTCACTCAAAAATCAACAAAAGCCAAACCTTTAGATGCTGTTCTGTGTGGAAATGTTGTATTTAGGCTCTGTGACGTTGCAGCAGACAGGGTTACATAAAGCACAGCAGCTGCAGTCTGCATTCAGGGGCAGGGGGACAGCGTGTGGCCAGAGCACAGAGCCAGGGCACTGAGAGATGCTTTAAAGGGATATTTATAAGGAATTTCCAACGGGGGGGAAAGCTGACTTGGAGCTTAATAACTGCCTCAGCCTGGCATTGCTTCTTTTTAATGTGTAAGGGGATTTCAAACAGGATTTACCACTGGGCAGTTGCATCTGGTTGCTGTGATGTGTCAGCCCTGAGAAGAGCAGAGTGTGGCTCTTTTGGGGAGGGAAAGGGTCACCTCTGGAGCCAGAGCTGGCACTGGGCAGCATCCTCTGAACCTCCTGCTTCCCCTTCAGCAAAACTGCCCTCAGGGGCAGCATCGAGCCCTAAATTAGGTGTTGATGAAATAAATTGCTCCTGGAAGCATCTGCATCCTCACTGCAGCTGGAATCCCTGCTGGCAGCAGGTGTGCAGCTCGCTTTCCTGGATGGCTGAAGCTGGGTGCCAGCACTGGGTGTTTTCCAGCCTGTGGGGCAGGCACGGGGCCCTGTTGGGGCTTGGGGGCTGGGGCTGCACCCCGGGCTTCTGTGGCTTTGCCTTCCTTCCTCCCATGCTTGGATCCAGGAGGTTTGGTGAGCTCTGTGCATGGTGGACTCAGAGGCATCAGGTGCCCAATGCTGCAACAAAGCCCTTTCTGTGAGAGAACCAGGGAATTCATCGACTTTCCAAGCATCATTTTCAGAGGAATTTGCTCTGTGTTGGTTCTGGTGAGATGCTGACTGCATTAGTGGCTGTGTTTGGATGTAGAACATTGTTATTAATTCATTTTGTGCTCGTGAGGGAACAGTACATTAAGTGGACTGGAGTGATGATTTTGAGTCAGTTAATGAATCACCTGTTGCCTTCAACCGGTGACAAAGAATTTAATCTTTTGTAGATTTAGTGTTTTGACACAATTGAACACCAGGGAAGCTCTGTGAAACATCCCCTGTTTTTTTCAGGTCTTGTGTGCATCATCCTGACTGCATGTAAATAAATAAAAGTGTGGTGGATATTCATCTCCAGGCAAAGAACCTCCATTTTCATGGCATTAATCTACAACAGCTGAACAAACTGGGGGAATTCGAGATCATTTTCAAGATCCAGCACTTTTCATCTCAGGTCACTGTGATCAAATTCACCCTGACTCAGGATTACCTTCTCCTGGCAAATCAGTCCAGCCCAGAAGCAGGGGGAAAGGTGAGGGGATCAGACATAATTGGTCCCCTGGTTGAATGAATTGCTCAGATATCACGATCTGAATGAAATTGTAATCCCTTCTCACTTTTACCAGCCAGGTCCAACAGGTCAGAGTTTGGTAGGTCAGTGAAAAGGAGCTTGAATTACCCACCCTGGGCTGGATCAGGCAGTGAACTTCATATGCACTAAGCTTAATTGCAAATAAAGGCTGGGGCACAAACAAAGCCCAGGAAGCTGAAAGATTAATGCTGTTACAGTCTTTTCATGTTTTCTGCAAGCCTGTTTCCACAATACCAGAGATTGTTCATTTTTTCTAATGAGGGGCACAGAAATGGAAACTTATTGGCCCTTGCTATTAATAGGCTCATGCAATTACTGCTGAATTTTTCTGTTGTCTGCTGGTTTTCGTAATCATTAAACAAATAGAGGATTTTTGTTGAGATTCTCGAAGTCTTGCAATGTGGGGAATATTTTGTTTTCTTGAGAGGGCTTTTCTTCAGTGCAGAAGAAATGAGCCTGCAGAGTGTGTGGTATTCTTGGATGTCTTTGAGGACACTCCTGACAGGATATGGTGATCTCCCAAAATTTTGTTTAATTTGCGCTCCTGCTTCTTGCTGAAAAGGGGCAAACAAGCAAAAAAACCCCTCCCAAAGAGGTGTGTGAGGTTAAATCCCAGCTGTGGCCTCAGAGGACAGAGAGCAGGAGTTAAGGAGAGGGTGAGCAGGGGGAGCTCAGAGGGAAGGAGGAAGAGCTGGCTGGTATTTATCAGTTTCTTTGAAATAAAATGAAGGGGAAAATGAAGAACATGGAAAAGGAAGAGGAGCAGGAAGATCTGTTCAGGTGGTCTTTAGGAAGAGCAGTAGACACTGGAGGTGCATAGGGAGGCAGAGAAAAATAAAAATTTGCTTAACAAAAGGGATACTGGAATTGGGCAACACACAGACACACAAAGTCTGCCTTTGAGCACCCTGAGGATTTCAGCATTCAGCTCCTCTCTGCTCATCATTTACATAACCTGGAGAAAACAGATGCACGCTCAAGATGTCTGGCTGAAAGCAATGACTTCATCCTCAGCCCTGGTGGTTCAAGGTCTCTGCACTTCCTGCATTCTTCAGGATGATTTCATAACACAACAGTGGTGTCAGGGATGTTTAAACTGATCAAAGTCTCTAAACGCTGCTAAAGCATCCACTGAAATTGTGTCTGATTTCCTTGCCTCTTGTTTAGTGTTCGTGTGCTGAAGGGATGTGCTAATGAAGCTTCCCTCTCTCCTGCAATGCCAATCCTCCAGGCCCAGGCTCTTCATTAATGAATAATGATGGAACAGAGGAGGCACTTGGGTCATTTTATCCTCCAAGAGCACTGAGCAGTCCTGAAGAGAATGCTGCAATGCAGCTACAAGCAAAACTGTTCAGATGACAAAGTGCCTTTGAATCATAGGCTGTGTTTCTGGAACATTTTGGGTTTTAGGAAGATTGCCAGATTCCCAAAGCATTTTTTTCTTAGGCACAGAATATTTTTCTTTTTTTTTTTTTTCTTATTTTTTGCCATTTCTGAAAGACTTATTCCAATGCCTTCTATTCTACCAACTTGGAAACCTGAGCTTCAATAAAAATAGAAAGTGCCTGATCCTGCTGTGTTCAGCAGCCATTGAAAAGGACTTGGGGAGACTTCTGTTTCATAATATTTGTACAGCAGTTGGCTCGTAGTAATTTGCATAAGATTTTGGACTGTGGATTTGGACTGACTTCCCCCAAAACATTTTGTGAGAGGCAGGAACTACACAAGAAAAAAAAAATAACCTGACAAGTCAAGGAAGAGAGCAGAGCAAAGCCTACTCTCGTATTGAAAATTAAAATAGAATTTCCAATTAAAGTCACTAATGAGACAAGTGAACAATTCCACGTTAAGTTAGGAAAATGTTTTAAATGTTCCTTTCCTTGGGGTGAGCATAACTGGGATAACTTCATTTTTCCAGCTCTTTTGGTGTAAAGAATGTAATTAATTCCTTAAGTGGTTGTTATCTAAATCTATGCCTCAGTGTTACATGATAAAAGTTCTTAAGTGCTTAGAAATCTGCTCCCTTTTTCTATAATAAGAATGTTGGGTTTAGTTGCTTTTTTTTTTTAATTCTCTTTTTGCTTCTTGATCTTTTTGTTTCTTTTTACCTGCAGGAATTTGTTTTTAATTTAACGACGTAAATTATTGTGTTCTCTCAAGACAATAAATTATATTGTGTTAGAACATGAGTTATTGTGGCACCAGGTGTGGATCAGCTCCCAGTTTCCTTCCTGGGGGATGAGGAAGGGCCTGGCTCCAGCAGCACCTTGGACATGCTCAGGTCAAAGGGGGCTCAGCAAACTCACTCTAAAGAATTCACCTGCTCTCAGCTCTGCATTTATCCTGGAATATTCATTCCCTCATAACCACCGTGGATTCACTCTTTCTGGGCATGTTCTCACTCTGGATTCAGAGGCCTCTTCCCAGCAGGAAGCAAAGCAAGGAATGAAAGGGCTGGAATTCAATGAAATGGGTGGCACAACATAAACAGAGGGAATTGCTGTGTGAGGGAAAGGTTGCAAGCCATGAATGGATTAAATCAGTTCTCATTGGAGACCTCCTTTTCACTAAAAACCTAAACTTCACGATGTATAATGAAGGTTAATTAATTAATTAATAACTGTTGGGGTTATTTGGCAGGCATTAAGAAAATGCAATATTTGTTTATTCAGTGAAGCTGCCCAAGGATGGCTCTTAATAGGAATTTGGTGCTTCTATTACGACACAATATAATATTTAGATTTCTGCTGATGCGTCTAACACAAATTTGTAAATATCTGTAATTCCCAGATCATCATCTGCAGAATTAGATACAGACTTAGAGGAAGAAGAGAAGTGGAAGTGGCTGTAAAATCCCATCAAAGATGCCAACCTGAGCTCTGCTGCAGTGAACTGAGCACAGATGTTCACTCAGAGCTGGGAGTCACTGGGCACTGATAATCCAGCAAGGCAAACGAACTCCCTCTTGCCCCGTTTTCCAGATTAAGTGCAGAGAAGATGCAAGGAGAGCCTCAGGACTTTCATGCTTTGTGGTAATGAGTTAATTCAGTCCACAAAAGGTGTCCAGATGTCCCAGAGCAGGGGTTTCACCATGAGCAGCACTGTTTTAGCTGGGATGATGGCACCATTTGAACCAATAGAATGTTATTATTCCAAAGAGCCCTCAGCCTAATTTAAAGTTAATAAAAATACCAGGAAAAGTGAAAATGCTTTCTCGACTCCTGCTTTATTGTTGAGTGATGAGAAAAAATCAGCTGTGACCAAAGCAATCCCAAGATGTACCGTGGCATAGAGCATGGTTTTTTTCCTATCCCCCTATGCAGCACCAGGGGCACAACACCCACAGACATCTCCCAATTTAGCACAAAAAAAAAAAAAACCCAAAAGAATAGATTCTCTCTTCCATGAAGCACAAATTGTCAATCACCTTGATTAGCCCTCCACACAACTAACAGAATCTGAATGCACTCAGCACCACTCAACTTCTCCAGGTTGTTTTCCAGGGCAAATCAAAGATTAAATTAAATCATAAAGTCAAAGTCTGCAGGATGCTGTTCCTGGGCACCAGCTGGAGCAGCTGTGAGCCAGAAGCAGCCAAGGGCTCTGTGGATTTTTTTATGGCCACCAAACTGGGCCCACTCCAAGCTCTCCCAGTTCTCAGTCATGACAAAAGCAAAAGTGAGAAACATTTTTGGGATACAAACGATGGAATTCCAGCAATCCAAAAAGTCTCTGAGAATCAGTCAGCTACAATGGAATTCCATTCAAGGTGACAAAAGTGGGAAAGGGTCTCTGTTCAAATCTCTTCACCTTTTTTGGTCACAGTATCTGTGTGTCTGTGTTCTTTACTTTAAGAATGACTTTTTCTCCGTTTCAATTTTGTGTTCCGTGGTCTGAGAAGATGAAAACTTTGTGTGTGTCCTTTGGCCAGTGCACATTGAGGATTTGAGAATCTGACCAAAGCCCTGGCAGAAGTGTGCTCACATTGCAAATTTTTATGAATTTGTGTTAGACACATCAGCAGAAATCTAAATATTGTATTTTATCATAGTAAAAGCACCAAATTCCTATTAAGAGCCATCCTTGGGCAGCTTCACTGAATAAACAAATATTGCATTTTCTTAATGCCTGCCAAATAACCCCAACAGTTATTAATTAATTAATTGACCTTCATTTTACAGAAGGAAGTTTAGGTTTTTAGTGAAAAGGAGGTCTCCAATGAGAACTGATTTAATCCATTCATGGCTTGCAACCTTTCCCTCACACAGCAATTCCCTCTGTTTATGTTGTGCCACCCATTTCATTGAATTCCAGCCCTTTCATTCCTTGCTTTGCTTCCTGCTGGGAAGAGGCCTCTGAATCCAGAGTGAGAACATGCCCAGAAAGAGTTAATCCACGGTGGTTATGAGGGAATGAATATTCCAGGATAAATGCAGAGCTGAGAGCAGGTGAATTCTTTAGAGTGAGTTTGCTGCGCCCCCTTTGACCTGAGCATGTCCAAGGTGCTGCTGGAGCCAGGCCCTTCCTCATCCCCCAGGAAGGAAACTGGGAGCTGATCCATGAGAGAATGGGGTGAGTGGGAAACGAAGAGTGCAGAGCCACACAGGTGACAGTGGCAGTGCTGGGAGGGGTGCCAGAGCTCTCATCTCATCATTGTGATGCTCCTGGGCCATGGGATTTCATCCTTTGGGTGCTCCAAAAGCACCTCCCAGTCTGGGCAGGGTGGCCAGAGGGACAGCACTGTCCCTGCAGGGGTGAGAGCAGGGCTGGGCACTGCTTGCAGATGGCATCTGATCACAGCACTGAGTTTCCTTCAGCCTTCTCACTCTTTTTCAGCTTCCCTCCTCTGGGTGCACAGCAGGGAATGCTCAGCTCTGCAGAGCCCCGGCAGGGCCACTGTGTGGGTGACACAGTGACATTGCTCACAGGAGCACTGGGTGACACTGACAGAGACATTAAGAGCTGCCAAGTAGCAGCACTTGGAGGTAACACCTCAGGAAAATGCAGTTTGGTGCTATCTGGTTTATTTGTTGTTTTTTTCTATGTGAGTTAGGAAAGAATCGTGCCAAGGAAGCAGCCTGGGCAAAGTAGATTTTGACATTTCATTTTAGCTTCCTTACAGACATCACAAAGATGTGTCCCATGGAAATATAAATTTATTCTTATGTTTTGTGTTTTTATGTTAAAGATTAAAGCACCCTGTGAGGAATTAACTACTTAACCTATCCATGGCTGGCCTCATCAGAAGCCCCCTGTTTTCCACGCTGTTGTTGTCAGAGCATCTGCTGTTGTGCTGTGTCACTTTTAACCTTTCCAACAGGCTTCATCAAATAAAGATGAGCTCCAGACCCTCGGAACTGCTGATGCCACAGAAACTGTGGTGGTTGCAGTGACAAATAATAATAGGAAAGATTCTTCACGGAAGGGGAGAGATTCTTTCTCCTCCCTGAAGGAGAGACTTTCAGAATACTGCAAAAATCATGCTGGATTTCAAAGTCTGTCTGATGTTTCTTGCAGAATTCCTTCCTCACTCAGGCCGTGCTTTCCCAGGTTTATGTCCTTTATTCCTTTATTGGCTTGTTGTTTTCTCAGGCTGCCATGAGTGTCACCCTGAGCGGGCACACAAAATCATGAGGAGTCTTTAGCAATTTAGGCCACATTGCCCTGAAAGCACCTTTGGGTGTGAGAGGGCAGCTGAGGCTCTCCATGGTGATGAAGAAAAGAGGAATCAATACACCCCTCAGCTGTATTGAATTGGTCACCTGGCCACAGCTCCTGGGACATTTCAACAGCCTTTGAACACAATGTGGTACTTGCAAAACCCTGAGCAAAGTGAAGTCACTCCAAAAACTGTGACAAGACGGGAAAAACCAGAGGGGAAGGATTTTGTCACCTGTGAAGGGCTGCCACTACAGCAGCTTTGTGGTTGATAAGAGGTTATAAAGATGTGGTAATTAAGAAAGGCTTTCCACTTTGACATGATGATGTCATTCATTCCATGATTTTTCTCTTGACAAACACTTTGGATGTCCTCTGTCAAACTTCCATGGTTGTTCTTTGCCATGACCTGATTTATGTGTCAGTGCTTTCCAAGCCTGACCTACAGATCAACCACCTAAGTGTGTCTTAACTCCCTCTTAAGATGGACCTAGGGATGTTTGATTTAATTTAAATATTCAGGGCAAGAAAAAGCTTTCATTTTACCTGGAACAATCATGTTATTATAACTCAGCACTGCAACCCCACATTTTTGATACTATTTCCTTCATACTCTCAGTCAACGCCACTGAAATGGTCCCATCTCACACATCTGTGCTTCAGTAGGAAATCAGGGCTTTGTGGGTGATACAAAATGCACAGAGAGCACCTGTATGGTCCACTCTAAATCCTAATGTGACCTTCTGTGAGAGGGAAACCCTGGCTTGGTTTTAATAACCAAAAAATAAGAGATTTGAAGAAACATTCTCAAGGCTTTGACTGCCTGAGAAGTGGAATGGGGGGAAGAAAACATTGCATTTCCCCATTCTCTTACCATGAGGATTTGTGATGCTGAACAAAACTGGAGTATCCAGTGCCTGGAGTATCCCACTGGCTTGGGATTGTTTGGCTCAGCAGCCAAACTCTTCCATAGCCTTTAGTTTAACTGTCTCAGTGCTGGGTGAAGATCTCTGCTCTTACTGCTCTGGTGTTTGCATATCTAATGTAAAAAGGAATTTTTATTGGCATTTTATTACCTAGTTTGTGATGAGTAATTATTCTAGATTAATAGTATTTATTCTAGATTATTAGTATCTATTACAATAATTTCCCTGAATCTAAAGGCTTTATTGTACTTGATATTACATCATGATAGAGCAAAAGAAAAACATTTCCAGCAGCCTGGGGTAGCCAAGGTGAGATGTGTGTGGATGGTCTCATGGTTATCAAATGGGGTAAGAGCTGAAGGAATGATTTCTGGCAGGATAATTCTCTTCCCTCTCAGCAGCCACACTCCCACTGACAGGAGAACATTTGTAAAAAACAAATCCTGATTCCTCTTTCTTCATCCTGCACCTTGAGCTCTCACTGAATGCTTTATCAGCCTTTGCAGAAAGCTTCCTGCTCTCTGTTCAAGCCAGAAAATCATGAGTCATCTGCTACAGTGCGTGTCTTGCCTTTAATATTTGATGTCTCATCTGTTGCCCCAGTCCTGGCTCGTGTTGATGTGCTGCACACAAGTCCAGTCATTAGATTATTACGAAATCATGGCATGTCTTTCACATGAGTGGCTTTTTTGGGGCTGTTTTTAGCCACTATCGAGAGGCATTTCTGGTGCTGCTGTCATTACTCAGCTTATGTAAAGTGTTTGTTCCTGCTGAACGGCTCCATTTCAGGGCACTTTTAACTTGGAAAAGAAATTAGGAGATGATGGGAGAAATCAAACCCAAAAAGGCTGGATGGGGGAGGGAATTAGAGATGTCATGGAGCATTCAGTGCTCCTGGGCAGTAACGAACCCTGCCCGGTGTAAATGGAAATCAGCAATCTCAGATGATGGGAATTCACTCCCCTGAACTGCCCCCAACCTGTCTGGGGCAGGAACCTCAGCCTTTCCTTTCCTCATCAAATTGAGATAAACTTCTCTAGAGTTTCCACAGATTGAGAGCTGGGAATTCATGGCAGAAGTGCAAGTTGTTCTGTACCTGTCCCTAACCTTTGCATTTGACAGTCAGTCTATAAGAACGATTGCTAAGCTCTTAAATTCCTTGATTTTTTAAAAGGTCATGGAATTAGAGATGTATTTACATACTTTGAGTGGCTTAAGGGGCATCTTGTGTTGCACCCTGTCAGAGGGAAGGTTTCTAGCAGGGCTTTTGTAGTCAGGTTGTTGAATTTGGGATGCTGAGGAGTGGCAGAGCTCAGAGGGCAGGACGAGGTGGCTGGGCCACTTGTTGCTGTCAAATGTGAAGAGAGAGGATGATTAATGAGGAAATGGAGAGGGAGGTAATTAATTTCCTGTTTCTGTGCCCTCTTTTCTCCATGCTGGCTGTCTGGATGTGGCTGTAAAGTGTTTGACTCCAGGAGGCTCTGAGGCCTGCAAGGTTCTGCTCACAGGAATAGTCCCAGCAGCAGCAGAAATCTTACAGGACACGTGCTTAGACTTGTAATGCCAAAGGCTTTTAATTTTTGGATGTATTTCTTAACCTTTATATATAAAAAAGTATGCAAGTGGTATTAATGAAAACGGGTAATGAGATTCATTACACTTAGAGACAGCTTTGTAGTCCTGAGATTAGAAGGAAATTATTATTTGTTGAGGTTCATTCAGTGGTGAAATTCCAATTCACCTTGCTGGAATTAGAAGATGCTCTCATTAAACTCTCTCCTATTGATGGACAGCATTCTCTCAGCTGACTTTATTTTAATACAACCTGAACAGAATTTCAATGTACTGCATGGAAAATCTTGGTAAAACTGGGAGGTCACCAAGGCATCCATTCCAGGGTGAATATTTCCACTTTGTGTTTCCCATCTTTTTTTCCCATGTGTTTTACTTGGAAACAAATCCTCTTGTGGCAGTTTGATGCAACCTGTGTTTTTGTGGCATTCCAGGTGATTGTTTTCCTTAGATAAACAAAGGTCATGAAGAATTCCTGACCTGAGGGAGGCTGATGCTGGATTACATCACAGAGATGGCATCATTACACTTTAGGGGCAAAGCAGACTTTCCTCAGCATTTCATCCAGACATCACAGTGATCACAGTTTGCTGGGAGTGTCTCCTTGCCCCCCCACAATTCCTTATCTAGGGGCACTTTCCTAAGGCAGACCTCAGGAACTGAATCTCTTGGTTCCAACCTCTTCATTTGAATTGAAAATGTGACATTTCCAGCTCCTTCAGTCACTGTTACAGAGATGATGCTGCTTAGAAAGTGGAAGAAAAAAAGCTGAGCTATTTATTGCTTGTTGGAGAGGGAAAAGCAGAGAAAGGCTCTGCTTCCAAAACCAGAGTCAAATCCACTGTAAATATTGAATGGAACTTGAATTGTCCTTGTCACCCCAGCAGTTACAGGGCTGATGTTTCTAATTCATGTTCATGATGAAGGTGTGAGAGTCTGCAGGAGCTCCACGAGCCCGTGGGCCTGGGGCAGAGGATCCTGAATTGTTTTGGAGCAGCAGGAATGGCAGGGAGCTCCATGGGAAATAAATGGAATTGGTGAAACCAGGCAAAGAAAATGAAATAACTGTCCAGGTGATTGTTTGGGGTGTTATATTTTCTGATTTCTGTGATGGTGAGGGATGCTCATCATGGGAGAAGAGAGTTTGAGGCCAGGGGGATTTTGGCTCCAGAGGTAAACCCAGGTCTGGGTTCTCACAGGAAGAACTCAGGTGTCTCACGTCTAATTTTTAGTGATCACTAATCAAAATAGTTGCCTTTCCTCTCTCCCTTCATTTCCACAACATCCCTGGGAAGCCTTTCCTTTCCGTGCTGTACAAATCTCACATTGGATTTTTAAAATACATCATTTACAGGTTTTGCTGTTTGAAATTTTTGTCTCCTTTTCTGGCTGCATCAGAAAAAGCACAGAAGGAATTTCATAAGCAATGACTGCTTTATTTGCTCAATTAATGCAAATGCAAATCCCTCATTTTTCAGCTCCTAATTTGAGCCAATTTGAAACATTCTCTTCGAAGTTTTATGGTGGTTTTTTTTTTTTCATTGTCGTGTTAGTAGTGCTGTGCTTCTGCTATTTTTGCAGCATCAGAATCGTTCTGTGTTTGTCATGCTCCATTTGGTTGCAGTGGAGATGACTGTCAGAGAAATACAATTTTCCAGGCATTAATTGAAACGATGGCTTCATATTCAGTGTGCAGTAACTGGCAGATGTAGATAAGGAACAGAGAAAATTCATTAAGTGGCATTCCTCCAGTTTTGTGTTCTTTTTCTCCCTTCCAAAAAGGCAACAATGCCAGATTAAATCATAAATTATTTTAATATACTGCACGACACTGTAAAAAATGTCTTCTATGCAGTCACTTTCATTCTCCCACAAATTTTGGTGAAAAATTTTGGAAAATGAAACCTTAAGAAATCACTCAAGCCCTGGAAGCAGCAGTAAATTTTCACAGTATTTCCTGAACCTGTGTGCAGTATTTGCTCATGAATTTAACCCAAATCTGCACATCTGCTCTAAACACTCAGGTCAAGCAAAGTTGTACTGCACAGCTTTGACCTAGAAAAGCACTTAAATAAAATATTCATGCTCGTGTGGAGAAATGAACCTAAACCCAGCCAGTCTGTGACTTTTATTGTCACACACAACAGAGGACGGGAGGCTGCCGCTTGTGCTGGGAATATGGGAACCTGAAATCCTACTGAGCTCCTATTTCCATTCATGTTTTTTAGTCCCTGTTGGTTCCTCTCCATTTCCTTGGGTGTTTTATATCCCCGCACAGAAATGATGTTTTAAATTGCCTTCATTTGCTGTGCTCTTTCATTGTTGTCACAGGGCTCGAGGGAGAAATAAAACAATGATATTCAGGAAATGAATTTGGTGTGATAAAAACCCCGACATGCAGAGGGTAGCAGCAGGAAAGGCCTCTCCAGGCTCAGGTGCTGGTGGGGGCAGATGTCCCCTGGTGCCCTCGCTGTGCTCATTGCTGGCTCTGCCATCTGGGCACCACGAGCCACCTCCGGCCTGGCCAAGCCCAGCCTCGCTCAGAGCCCCCCTAGGAACAGGTGAAATAACATTTCTGAGCACAGCAGCTGACTTGGAAAAGATAAGGAGGGCCCCTCTTGTGCCTTCTTGTGCATTCTGAGAATTTGTGGGAGTTTTACAGAGCAAACCCTGCCTCAGAGGCACAGTCCCATTTCCCCACAGCTTTGTCATTTCCATGCCCTTTGTTTCCCTTTCTGACCTTATCGCCACAAAACTCTTAAAATCTGATTTCATCACATTTCTCCATTGCCTCCTTTCCTTTCTCTTCCTCTCCCTTCTTTGAAAGGTTTCATATTAAAATTCAGTGGGAGTTTAAAAAAAAGAGCCCCAAAGTTTTGCTGAACAGGATTCTGAGTGATGGCCGGGTCACAGGAGAAGGGAAACCTTTTGGTTTGAACTGAACAGTGGATGTAATTTTCCAGGATTTCTAAATGATTTACCAGGAAATAAATCTCATTATTTTGATGTATTTTGATGAATACACTGTGGTTTTTAGATGAGATTGACTGGGTGAGTAATTTCACCAAGACTGACAGAGAAGAATAAAACCATCTGCTTAATTTACCCTTGTTTGTGGTTCTTAAGGAGGAGAATATGAACAAAAATGAAAGATTCTGAACGACTGATGTCTGAATTCCAACATTAAATGGACTGTAGTCTGGAAAATAAGGATGACCATGGATGCTTTAGACAGTCTGTTCCTCAGCTTATGGTCTCTAAATGGATGAATTTTATCTTAGAGAAAAAGCAGCTCTTGAAGTTCCCATCTCTCCTTGGCATTGGAGGCTTCTCAGGTGTGTTTTACACACATCAGAAACACAGGACAGGAGCTGTCCTTCGTGTGCCCTCCTGGCAGTGAGGAACAGGGCATCAATTCAAACTCAGCAATTCAGCACGTCTCAGTAAATGTGATTGGGATTATTGAAAATCCCTGCAGCTTTTCCCTGTGCTGTCCCAGCCATCCCTGCCATGCTGGAGAGCTCCAGCCCCATGCTGAGCTGCTGGAGCTGGCCCACCACTGAGCACAAATGTTCTGGGTTGGAAAACTGGCATTGTTCAGGTGTCTCTTCCTTCCATTCTTTGAGTTTTTCCTTCCAGAGTTTTGTGTTGCTGCTTCAGATAAAAATTTCTGCCCCCAATCCCTGTCAGTGGTGCCTGTGGAATTTCCCCTTCACGTGAGAGGTTGAGTTTTGGGGGTGTAATACAAACTGTGGGTGCCTTTTGTACAAGTCTTGCGAGGAGGAGCTGGGAAAGGGGCTCAGCCTCGAGCAAAGGAGGCTCAGGGGGGACCTTGTGGCTCTGCACAACTCCCTGACAGGAGGGGACAACAAAGTGGGGGTCAGGATCTGCTCCAAGGGAAAAAGGGACACAAGAGGAAATGGCCTTGGGTGTTCCAGGGGAGGTTTGGATTGAATATTAGGCAAATCTTTTCTGTGGAAGGGTTGTCAAGCATTGGAAGAGGCTCCCCAGGGGAGTGGTGGAGTCACCACCCCTGGAGCACTCAGAGCCATGCAGCTGTGGTGCCTGGGGACGTGCTGGACTTGGCAGTGTTGGGTCAACAGTTGGATTCAATGATCCTAGAGGTCTTCTCCAGCCTTACTGATCCTGTGCTCCTCAGATTTTTAGTGAAAATCCTTCCTTTTGACAGCCCTGTGGTGCTGCTCAGAGTGCCCTGGTTTGGTCTGTGCTGAGGTTGCTCCCTGTGAGTGGCTGATCCCTCACCTGTGCTGCCCAAACCTCTGTGACCTCTGTGGGGTCACAAAAACGCAGGTCCCCCATGGCTGCAATTCCTGTGGCACAGGGGGAAAGGTTTTCCCTGCCCTGGGAGCTCTCAGAGGAGTCTGAGTGCTGGGGAATCATGCAGACCCTTCCTGCTGGCTGGAACCTCTCTGTCCCGGTGTCACCGAGCACGAGGCTCTGCAAATTAAACGAGGTGAGGTAATAACAACTGCAGCGGGTCTCATCTGCGGGAGGGGCTCGTGTTTCTCAGCAGCTGAGGGGGACATGAAACTTTGATGAGTTAACCAAGAGGCAGAAGGCACCCAGCAGCTGTAAGGAGACACCTGAAGGGAAAGGTGAGTCAGGATCTGCCCGCAGTGGGGCAGGACTGATACAGGCATCGCTTTTGTCCCGAGGAGCCGCCCAGGAGGGACTGAGGGCCCACGGGGCTGCTGGGGCACCCTGGCACAGAGTGGGACTTCAGGAGCCTGCCTGCCCTTCCCTGACTGACTGAAGGGGGTTTTTGCAGGGCTTCCCATTCCTGAGGTATCCCTAAAGCTTTGGGGTTCAGGGATTTGCCCTGAGCTGCCCAAGCCCAGGAATCCTCATGGTGTGGGGTTGGTGGTTTCCTCCTTGCAGGCACCTTGCTGTTCCTCTAAGGTCAGCTCCAGTGTTTTTCTGGTGTCATGTAAGGATGGATAGCCAAAAATAACCATAAATAACCATAAATGACTTTGTGTTGCTGATCACATTAAAAAAAAGTTTTGTAAATGTTCCAGCTCGGTTGGTCTCTTCTCCAAATAAGACAAGAGGAAAGAGCCTCCAGTTGCACCAAGGGAGGTTTAAATTGGATATTAGGGAACATTTCTCCTTGGGAAGGGTTGTCCAACATTGGAACAGTCTGTGCAGGGAAGTGGTGGAGTCACCACCTCCTGGAGGGATTTAAAGGGATTTAAAAGATGTGTGGATGTGGCACGTGGGGACAGGGGTTGGTGGTGGCCTTGGCTCTGCTGTGGGAACAGTTGGACTTGATGATCCTGAAGGTCTTTTCCAATCTAAGCAGTTCTGTGGTATCAGGTATTGTTTGGCAGAAATGTGGAATGCTTACTGCAGGTCTTTGTGCTGCTCAGGGGGATATTTGGGCTCAGTTATTTTGACTTCCTTCCTTCCTTCCTTCCTTCCTTCCTTCCTTCCTTCCTTCGGAGGGGGAAAAGCACCCAAATGGGTTGCTCAGCACAACAACCCATTGTGATTCAGTGTTCTTAAATTAAAATGTTCTTAAATTCAAGCATCATGTAAAATACACATTGTTTCCTTTTCCTTTTTTTGTGCATATTTAACTTCTCACTTTGCCTTTTCCCATGACAAATATATGATGCAGCTCATTCCAGGGACATGCTGAAGTCCATTTGCAGCCAGAGGTTGCTTTGAAGTAGCACAAGAGAGGCTTTATTGATTCATCCTTTGTATTCACAACAAAGATTTGTGTGATCTGCTACAGGTATTACCAAAAGCTTCCGTCAGCTGTTCCAGCTTCATCCCAAAAATCATTTATTTGTGCATTAGGATCCATTTTCAGAAGTCATTGCTTGTATATCTCTACATACATAGTTCTTGTTAATATGAACCTCTGAATTCAAAGACTTTTTAATGTTTAAACCTGGCAGGAATGAGTCCTAAATGGAGCTCGAGAGAATTCTGTTCAGAATATCAGGACAAATCCTCTTGCAGAAGCACAAGTGTAATATGTATTATTTTTAATATGCCATAGGTGCTACAGCTTGGAATTTTTCTTGGAGAAGTAATTTGTAGGAATGCATTTTCTGTTTTGCTGCAATTTGACCTGATTTTTTTCTCTTTTCTTTTCTTTACAGGATTAGCTGGCACTGCTGCAGACCTAGAAAAAAGAAAGCTTATTTTTGGAAAAAATTTTATACCTCCAAAGAAGCCAAAAACATTCATACAGCTAGTTTGGGAAGCGTTGCAGGACGTGACTCTTATAATCTTGGAAATTGCAGCCATCATATCTTTGGGGCTTTCGTTTTATCAGCCGCCTGGAGAAGGGAATGAAGGTAAAAAACTTTTCCCAGGAGTTATCTCAGTTTAAGCAAAGCATGTCCCATATCTCAAATCAATTCCATCACCACCCTCCAGAAGGTCACGAACAGGAAATTTCCACATGGTTCGTTCCTGATCCCATTACATCTGGTCCTGACATATTTTTCTTTTCATCTTGACATTTCTTTATGCAAATCCCCAACCTCATGACGTGAGTTAAAGGAAAATCGTAGCATTCTTGTAAAACTGGAGTGGTTTTGATACAGTTTTCACCTTTGAGCCTGCGCTTGGTGCGCGTTTCGTTCGTCTTTTGTTGGTTGTTTATCATGTATTATAGATGAGAAATATGTAATTGCTTATGTAACTGCTGGATCCCGTCACAGGAACACGGACAAGTCTCCACTTTGCACCAGATGAAGGCTTGAACTCAGAGAAGTTCACACTTTTTGGTATTTTTAGTGGTGCAGATCCAAAGGCAGTATTGGAGCAAAGTCCTGTTCCTGATAAATATTCTCCATTTTCTGCAGAGCTTTTCTGGCTGCAGGAAGTTTTTCCCCCCTCCTTTTCCCCCTTTTCTCCCCTTCTCTTTGGAAAGCACTCTTGAATCCACATGCTTAAAATATTTGTTCCTCTCCATAAATGCAAGATTTCCATTTCTGGCAGCTGATCCAGATTTTTCCTGCCCCCCTCTCCTGCTCTCTCCTAGACTTCTAAAGCTGGATCAAACATGCTGTGTGAAATGACGTGAGCAGCTTGGCAAATGTAGGAAGAATGTCTTCCTCTAAATATAGCCCTGAAATGCTTTTTACATTTGCTGCAGTTTCCTTTGGCTGCTTTCCTTGCAGCCCCTTCCTCCTTCCCTTCCCATTCAGCAGCACAACCAGCACGTAGCTCTCGGGGCATGGTTGGGATTCTTTAATTCCTTTATAAATAATTGGGAATTTTTCGTTGCTTTCTCCCTGAGTTTTGAATACGTGGCTGTTGATTCAGCAGGTGCTCGATTCAGGCGTGAAAAATAAAGGAGTGATTTCTTTTTTTCTAACTGAAGAAAATGTTATTTATTGGAATTACCTCATACAACTGGTGGGATACCTTGGGGACATTATAAACCATGAGAGAGTCTCTGCAAAATTGGGATTTAGCTTAGACTAAATGTGCAGAGTGCCTTGTTTTATTTTATTTTATTTTATTTTATTTTATTTTATTTTATTTTATTTTATTTTATTTTATTTTATTTTATTTTATTTTGAAGGAAAGGGATTTTGTAAGTGTGATTTCTCCAGGTTTTAGGAAGAGGGGAGATGTGACATCAGGCAGTGGTGGTTTGTTTCTGTCTTTTTCAAATTGCTATTATTATTTTGATCCTGCATTTTAAACGTTTCTTTTCCCATGGGAAGATAAGACCCAGCTGAGATTCTGAGGGAGTCTGGAAAGCTCAGCAGCCCAGCCTGGGAAAATGTGTTTGTGTTTTCTCACAGCAGAGCATTTTATTCAATAGGCGCTGTTTTCCCTGCTTTAAGAATTGTTTTCCTGAAAGGTTTTGCCCTGGTTTACACAAGAAGAAAAATCAAATTAGTGAATATCTTGTAATCCAATTTTGGGAACACATTGTAAAGACCTTCCACATTTTTTTGGAAGTCTTCCTTTGAGCAGTTGTATAAATAATTCCCCTTAATTTTAAAATTAGTATATCATAAATTGCTGCCGAGGATACCTTTAATTTATTGGTAGATGACCTTTTCAAAGAGTCCCAAACATTGGAAAATGGACATATTGAGCTTGATTTTGTCTGGGTAAAGTGGGGAGTAATCCCACTTGAAATTTATTTTAATGGGTTTGCCTTCAGTATTTTCCTTTTCTGACTCCCCCAGAATGAAAATTTCATTGAAATGTGCACTTATTTGAAAGTTTTATGTTGTTTTTTTCCCTTGAAAATAAGATATTTACTTCTGAAAGTACAGCCAGGTGTTAGAAAGAAGAGCTGGCACATCTTGTTCTCTAGTCTTGATCTTGCCTCCTCTTTTAAATTCTAATTTTTGCTTTTGTTTTTCCAAATGAAACGCATTTTCATTTTGAAGATGAGTTAACAGGACTGTTCTTTCAACATTGATTTGTTCAACCACCACTGCCAATATTCTGAACTCCTCAACTTCTTGCTTGGAGCAACTTGAAAAGTTGTCACCACGAGAAGTGACAGCCTTGCTTTGGAGGACTAAAGGATAATAACATGGAAATGAGACTTTAGGACACAATGTCAGGGAAACACCACCTTGTGTATCTAATTGAGCATTTATCTGCCTTTATTTAATATATTTATATCTGCCTCTCACACATCCTAAACTTTTATCTACCAGTGGCATTACTGGTTAATAGAATAAATCGAACTCATCTTTAATTTTTAAAATTAGTGGAACTCTGCTATTTTTTGACTCTTGAAACCCACTTGTGACTTCTGATGCTGCAACAGAATTAGCATTTAACTGCTTTCTGCAGTTGAAGAGCAAAATACGTTTCTCCTGAGGCTTTTGGAGGAGAAATGCAGGATAAAATCCACACCTCCAAAAACTATTAGAGTGCATTAAATGCTTCAGGAACGTTGTGTAAGGGTGGGGCCTCATGGATGTGAGCGTTCAATTCTTCATTTCAGATCTGTGTGAAGTCTTGGGGAGCATTATTTCATTTTCCGGTGCAATCAGGGAATTTGATCCAGAGGAATCCATGGATCAAAGTGCAGTTTTATTGCTTCTCCAGAAGCCACCCCAGTTCTTTTCTTTCCATATTCCTTAGCAGGAGTGGAGGTTTGGAGAACGTTGTCCTCAGGAGCTGTGCTGGGGTTGTTTTGATGCTCTGCATTCCCTTTCACCATCTGACAGGCCATTAGGAGCAATTGAGAACTCCTGCATAAATTATTGCCAGCCCCGTGGCAATTCCTTCTCTCATTACCGAGCCACACGGAATCAGTTTCCCACCCTTTCAAAAAAAGTGTAAAACTGCTGCTGGATTTTAGCAAATGCTTCTTGAGAGAAAATTCCCAGTGCGGGTGTGGCCTCTGCTACAGTGGGGATCACACAGGGCTGTGGTGGGGCAAGGTAAAACTACTTTGTTCCTAAAAAAAAAACCTTCTGTGGCCTGGGTTTATGGATTATAGAGCGTTCCCTGGTCATGCAAAGTAGGGGATCTACAATATCTCAGACAACTTAATAAACATGTGAGATTTTTACTTTTTTGTAATGTAGGTTAGAGATAGTCCAGGACTGAATTTGAAATGTTTGTCTTTGTATATCACTATATGGTGAAATGATTTTTATGTGCTGTTTATAAAGAAATGCCCTGTCCTGTTTTTAAAGCGTGTGAGTAGAAAGAGCTCCTTCGTGAGAGCAAGGAATGGACTCAAACCATGACATTGCTTGGGGAAACAGGACATGCTTTAGGGAAGAGTAACTGGACTCAGAAATCCAGCATGGGAAATGGCAAGGCTTCTCTTGGCCATTCCCAAATATCTGTCTTATTGTGGCTGTAGAATGCAAGAATCTCCTCCTCTACCTGGTTGTTCGTTACTTTTGATGGGTTTTTCCTGCTTTATTTTGTTGTTGTTTGTTTGTGGGTTTTTTAGGTTTGTTTGTTTGTTTGGCTGGTTTGGCTTGGTTTTTGCCTCCCTCTTTTCCCTCAGACCTCTGCTGGAGCAGCCACTTCTTGCAGAAGTGCCCTCATGGCACTTTCAGCTCTGTCCCTTTCTGGGGCTGTTTTCCCCCACCCCCCCCAGCAGGATTCTGCTGCTTTGGTGCCTCCCCCATCTACATCCACGTGAACTGGTCAAAAAATCCCCAGAGCCTTCTGCAAACACCTCCAGCAGCAATTTCTGAGCCCTTTTGAGTCCCTCCTCCTTGTTTCTGTCTTCAGCCCCTGCATCACATGTGGATCTTATTATCCCCTTGCAAAAACTGCTGATGTCAAGCCCTGACAATCATCTGCTGTTTACAGGGCTGTAACAAACCTTTTAACTGTTCTTCCCTGAATTCTCTTTCCTTCTGTGGGTTGTAAAGGGGGGAGAAGGCAGCCTGAGGTAAGATGTTTTAACATCCCAGTGTTTACCAGGGAGCCCCAGGCACGATGTCTATTTTCCAGCGTGCAGCTTGAACGTGGAATAAAAAGGAAAAGTCTTTTAGGTTCAGGCAGCTTCTGTTAAAATTCCCAAGGCAAAAGTCTGGATGGAAAACAAAGTTAAATGATCAGTTGCATTGCTCAGCAGGGCTTTGGCTGGGTTAACTTCCCCTTACTTGTGCAACAAGTTGAAAAAATACAGGAACAGGACATGCTCCCTTGAAATTTGGGTCTCTCAAGACACTTGCATTGAGCTGTTGGTGGTTTTATGCTGCTGCTGCTGCCCAGGGTGGGGGCTGGGGTTTCTCTCATGACCTAAAAGAGACTTTGCTCCATGGGATTCACCACTCAGGTGTTTTCTTATCACTCGTATAAAATGCCACGTTGCTCAGTGGGGACTCAAGCTGGAGATTTCCACCAGAAAGGACATCCAGAAACTGGAGAGAAGGTGCAGCTGCTCCACAGCTCCTGTGAGGATGCTGGCCTCATCCTGTCCCTGTGCTGAGCCTCCCCGTGGAGGCAACGCTCGTGGCACAACTGTTGTGGGAATGGCAAATCCCTGCACGGATGGGATGGACAGCAGGACCCAAACAGCCAGGGAAAGGCCAGAGCCAAGCTGTCAGCGGTGCTGGAGTCACCAGCCAGCAGGAAAGGTCCTCCCTGCACAATCCAAGGTGGTCAAGGGGTGTTTGGATAAAAAAACTCTGTAAAAATCAGGTTGATGGGGGTGAAAAAACCCAAAGCCTAACAGATATCCCCATCTCCTTAGCCAGATCTCTCACATGGGGTTGGAAGTGCTGTGCTGTTCCCACCTTCTCCCAGGTTCCTGCCTGTGGAGTACAGCTCAAAATGTGCCTTTTGGCATTTCATCTCATTGAGCAAGTCTGGAAATAAGTCACAGTAGGGAAGCTTTGACCAGCTGTTAGTTTGGATATCTCTGAAAGTGAAAAAAGTAAAAATTTTATTGATATTACAATGAATACATCTAAAAAGAATATCTGGATATGAAAAAATACAGAGCAATTGGCAACAAACTACTTTTTCTTAGTTAGGACTGAAAATGCTGAATGTAACACCAGCTGGCTTGAATTTCTGTGCACTTTGTACTGATGTACATCAAAAAATATTATTCTCACCAATTTGCGCAGTCTAATCCTCCTCCATGAAAATTCCCTGCCCTGGAGTTGTGCTGGAGCAGAACAGCTGCAATAGGGTGTGTGCAAGGCTCAGATGCAATGTCCTGGTCTAAAGATGTCTCTGTCCCAATCCCAGCACTCAGTGTGGGTATTCCTAAAAAAAAAATTAAAACCCATTGGAATAACATGAAATTGAGCCACTGCTCACTCAAAACATTTTGAAATGTTATTGTGGTGGCAGTGTTGTTTTGTGGTTCAACTTTCCTTGGGTCAGTTTGTGTTTTTCCTGCTTTTCCTGTGGTGTGTAGGCTGCTAAAGGGAATTTTACCCTGCTAACATAGAGCAGACATTAAAGCTGCTTCCAGGGGAAAATAAGAATTTCCCCCTTTCTAATAGAGCTCTAATTGTAAACAATTCTGTTAATTCTTCCTTGTTTATGTGTGTAAACAACTGAATCTCTCATCCAGTTTTAACCTTTATGATAATCTGGTTTTTCTTTATTTGTCTTTTTATTTTTTACCCTTTTTAAAAAAATCTTTTCCTCCCCTCCACTGCCTATATTTTCAAATCACCCATACAAACAGCAGATTGTTATCTCCAGCCTGTTTCTCCTGTCCTTGTCCACATTTCTCTGAATTTAGAGACATTTTCCCTCCATTGTGGGGGATGATGAACCCTCAGCTTGCCCTCCTGGATCAGCAGGTCCCAGTTAGGTTAAAAAGGACGATGGAGAGGGGGGGATAAATGCCAACCCCATCTTGGCACCCTCCCAAGAAACACTGGCTCACAGCTGTAGTGCCCTGAGGACAGCTCTGAGGTTGATTTATTGGTGTGCAAGAGATTTGTGTGTCCGCTCTGTTTGTGAGGAAAGCAAAGCGTTGCTTTCCAACCTCCCCATGAGGATGAATTCTGAGCCTTGCAGGGAGAGCTGGGCACTCTCAGGGTTTTAGGGAAGGTGGAACAAGCAGGATAAGCCCCTTCCTGTGTTGCCATACGTGTCAGGACATCTTGGTCATAGATTGCATAAATTCTTTTTTTCCCCCCAGTTTTTAAACTGGGTTTTTCTTCCCTTCACTTTCTTTGCCAATAATTGTGGCAGAACTGCACTCATTCCAGTAATTTCAGGTAGGTGATATTTGGAATTTCTCACTCATTCCATGTCCAGTTCTCAACAATTTTCTTCCCACTCTCCCAGCAACATTTTTCTTTCTCACACTTTATTGCCCGGATTAAAATCTTCTCCTATTCCCTTTCCAAGAAACGTAGCGTCTCAAGAAACGGCTCTGGTGGATATGTATTTTTTTTTCTCCTGGGTGTTCTAGAAACCTTCCATCTCTGTGATGAAATCATCTTGTTCTTAGGTTTGTGTAAGCACAGCAGGTGCTTGGTGGGGAAGCCTGGCAATAGAAACCCGCGCGCGCAATCGCGGCTTGGCTCAGGCGCGGCGCGCAGGTGTCACCAGGGCAGGAGGCGACCCTCGCGTCCACCAGGCATGGCAGGAGTGGCTCTGCAGGAGCTCTGCCACCTCATCTGCTCTGGGAAATGGCCCTGGGAGCTGTGAAATCCTCTGGGGAGAGCGTGCAGCTCGTGCCAAGCTTTGGACACTTCGGGGTTGTTGGGTTTGGATTTCTCGCTGTTGAGCGTTTGTGTTGTTTTAGCACCAGCGAAGCCACGCGCAGCTCAAGTGTTCATGGAAACAAGGAATTCTCCTGTGCCCCCTTGGTTAAACAACCCAGGGGAATAAATGGTTCAAAACAGGGAAAGCACTGATTGCTGAGGAACTTGAACCAAATTGAATTAAACTGAATTAAAAGTAACCTGAGATAAAGAACCTCATGAAGGTCTGGTGCCATCCTCTGAGGAATTCGGTTCATTTGCTTCCTAGTGAGGCACAATTGAATAGAAAATGTTTTATTGCAGCATTTATCAATTTTTTACCTTTACTTCACCCTTTCAGCCCAGCCTACGTTTCCCTTAGCATTTTAATTCAGGAGGGCTACTGAATGCATAATGAAGCACATTCATTTTCTAAATCCTCTGCCAGACTTTTCTATCCTGAGGGTCTCACAGGGCCCATTCAAGATCCCAGGATATTTTCCACACGAATATGTTGCATGCATCTCCTTGCCTCTAAAAATCTGTCACTCCGAGTTTCATTAATATGCGCTTAATCAATTTGATTAATGAGTGAAAAACTCAGAAATGTCAGAAATGAGTCAGCTGAACAAAGTTAATTCTCTAGTCTTTTGTGGCAGCTCTACATCTTGATCTTTTTTTTTAGACCATTTTACACGTGATAACGTCGATTGCATTAAAAATGCACAAATGTAGGCAGCACAAAAATCTAGTTTGTAAGGCCGATGTTAGTGTTATTTTCCAACCCTCCTGAAATCCTAGCAGCACACAGAAATCAACAACTGTAACTCTTTTGCCAGCCCTCCCAGTTATGAAGCCAAGATCAAGATGAAAAACTGACTCCACAATTTGTGTGTGTGCACTTTAATCAATGTCTCCCAGCAAAATTTTTGGGACACTGAAGATCTCTTTAAGTCCTCTCCATTATACAAAACATTATTGGTGAAAATATGAAGCCTTTTCAAAAGAAAGTGAGCCAAGATTCCTTCGTTTTAATACTTTGCAGTGATTTCAAGCCTAAATTTCACCCCATTTCATGGCTGTGTCAGCACGAAGCAAACCATCCCCAACAATAACTGAAAATATTTGCAGAACTTTGCTGCAGGTGCTGAAAACAGCAAGTGGTGAACATCTTCCAGCTTCTGGTGTGTTTGTCTCATTCTGTAAGTCTGCCCAGAGAGTGTTCCATAATGTTCTCCAGGCACTGGGCAATAAGAAATCAATGGATATCAGGAGGTAAAAGGGCCACAGACACTTAAAAGTTGCTATGTTCTAGTAAGAATCCTTTATCATCTTTGCTGCTAAACAAATCACACTGATCCAGCTGTCACTGCACCAGAGGGTTTTGTTGTGCTGCCCAGGGAGGAGTACTCTCAAGAGAAGCTGAGCTTTTAGAAAATAGCATTTTTTAATATAAAATAGATTAATCTCAAAAGCATTGATTGTTGTCAGAGTTAGCAAAACACAACTTTTAAGGAGTGGCGTTGCACACACTCAAATTCTTTTCTTGTTCATCATAAATATGAAACCGTGAGATTCCCCAAGGATTTTTAAACCCAGTCTAAACAGTCTGTCAGCACAAGGGGATGGAGCAGTTGGCAGCCTGGAAAAGAGGAGAAACGGAAGGATTTGCCCTGTTGAAAACAGCTTGTTCTGCCAGAACCCCGCCATTTAACCTCCTTCCTCCCAAAGCGTGGATGAGGTGAAGCAGCATATGGCTGCCAGAGACATCACCCCAATCTATTTGGCTAAAGAAATTCAGTGCCTGTCAGAGTTTGCTTTTTAATTCCTGCTCTAAATCCTGCTTCAATGCAAGGTGTGAATATCCAGGAGCAGAGAGCAGGGCAGGTTGGGGGGTGTGTGCTGTGCGTCCCAACTCTCATTGTCACCAATATTTGTACAAGGTTGAACTCATGGGAAGATGATTTTGCCCCTTTGGGTCATCATTCCCTGGAGAGACCAATGAATTTCTGAAAAGCTTTTGCTTTTGTGTTATCTCCAAAAAAAGGGACAAATTTAGGTCGGGGTCTCTGTCATGGGTGGGTGAGTCCTGTGTGATGTGGGGTCATGGGGAGCATCCTGTGGGGCTGGGCTGGGGAATGGAGCCGGGCAGGGCTCAGACTGAGCCTGCAGAGCCTTTCCTGGGGCTTTGCACCCCCTGGGTTTGGGATGATGCTCCTGGAGAGAGCTCGGAGCTCAGACAGTGCCACAGCAGCTGCTCCTGGTGCCTCTCAGCTGGGCAGTGCTGGGAGAGGGAAAAACGGGGCATTGTGGCTGGATCTGTGGATTTGGGGAAGTCCCAGTGTTGCCTTTTTGCCAGCCTGGAAATGAAACTCGAGATAATTTCAGTAAGGAGGTGATATAAAAGGAGATCTTTATTTGAAGACCTTCAGCAGCAGTCATGGGAAGATGTGCACAAGAGCCCACCCCCTTCAGGAATGAGTACATCTTTAGAGGTTTTAGGAAATTAGCATAATTGATAAAGAGCACCCTTAGGAGGACAAGTGGTGATGCAATTCCATCCCAGGTCCAGCCCCTTCTCTGGAGTCCCCCCTCAGCACTGGCTGTGCTTTGTCCATGAAAAGTGTTTCAATGAGCTGTTCCCTGCCTTGATTCCCAGGAAGAACCAAGACAGGACAGGGGCTTTGTACTCCCCAGGGCTTGGAGCTCTGGAATTTGTTTTGTCTTTCTGCCCAGGCATAGGCCATGGAAAAGTACTGGGAAAACGAGTTGTTAATTCAATAGGCTACAGAACTACAAATACAGGTGCAAAGAATACAGGGAACATATAAAAAGAAAAAAGGCAAAACCCAAGCAGCATCACCAGGCCCCGTGGGGTTGTTCAGGGGTGCTGACAGCCAGGGATCACAGGGAAGGAGGTGCAGGGCTCACCTGGGCATGGTCCTGACCCCAGGGCTGCTCAGGAAGGCAGGACAATCCTGCAGGGAAGCCAGGCTGGGTGTGCCCACAGCTCCCCAGCATTCCCTAAATCAGGAACAATGGCAGAAGGAATGCTGGGTGGATAAATCAGAGAGCACTCCAGCCTAGCCTGGCTAATCCCAGCCTGGCCTGGCTAATCCCAGCCTGGCAACACCAGCCCAAGGCGAACGAGGCAGGAGATGATGAGCAAACCCACCTGAGGGGATGCTGGAGGGAGTTTAGTCCATCCCACACTCAAAAACACCATCAATATTCCAGTCCTCCCTGACAGACATTCATCAGGCTTATCTTTGAAAGGTTCCAGTGCTGGAAATTCTCTGTATTCCCTGGGTAATCTGAGCATCCCTGCACCGAGACTTTAATTCCTGGTGTGTGACCAGGGTGTCTCTTGTAAGAATTTAAACACATCTAAATTGTGTTTTACAAGAATGTAAAGACCAATTTTTGGTGTTTGATTTCCAGCCTTATTTTGTGTACTTGAAGACAGCCCAATTAAAAATACCAAGGAAAAGCTGTTTGTGGAGACTGCCCCACAAATGGGAATTCCTTTCAATGGGAATTTGAAATTTGAGCAGCATGGCAGTAGCACAGAAAATGCAAATACTGCACTGAAGCTGACAAATTGAGCCAAAATATTATCTTAAAAAATATTTACCTGGTTTTTGAAAAGAAAGAAATCAAATTCCCCTCAGATCAATGAGAACCCAAAAGCTCTGAAAACATTTTTATGGTCAAAAGTTAATAGCTTATGAATTAGAAGAATATAAAATACGGGAATATTGAATGTTATCTCATCATGATTTAAAAATAATTTTTAACTTGGCAGCTTTAAGATACCAATTATTTTTCCAATTCGCAGAATTTTTATGATGTGACTTTTTAAATACGAAGCATTTCTGGATCAGGTTCTAGGATTATTTTACACTTGGAGTTGAGACAAATTGTTCTATATCCCAAAGTCTGCCTGTGCTTAGAGTTTCTCTCTGTTGGTGGGCTTGAATTAGAATGGAAAATTATTACCTGGGAAAAAAGATTGTTTAAGCAGAGAAGCAAATCAGAAATACCTTTTTGAACAGGCAGGCACTTTGTATAAATGCATCTTTTCATGCATATCTATAAACACGCACATATATCTGTCCTATTAGAAAATTAACATTTAAACAAATAATTTATTTCTGTTTTGCACAGGTTCTGCCTTTTCTCTCCAGGAGATGCTGTTCCTCTTGTTTCAGTTCAGTGTGGATAATTAATATGCAGAAAATAGAGAATGTGCATTCTAAATGGAGATTATCCCAATTTCCTGCAGCTTTGGGTGGATCCTCATGGACATTTCAGTTTAGAATTTGCCTCAGAAACCCCTGCTCCTGTCTGTCCCCAGTGGGGTTTACACTGAAGGTGGTTTTGGGTGTGCATTCAGGGGGGATTTCTTCCCAGAATCATTTTCATCCCATTTTGGGGTGAAAATAAACTGAAGGACACAGTCCAGGACACGTTTCCTCAGCACAGAGATCTGCACTCTAAAACTGCTTTTATAGGGCCACGCTCATGTTGGGAGAACTTCCTGATGCCTTCAGCTGCAGCACATTATGGCAGAATTTTAATCTTTCACTGAGCTGATTTCTCACCCCTTAGAGCTTTCCAGACAAAGGAATGAAGATGAGAAATGGAATGAAAGCCACAAACACTGCACTTTATGAGGGGTTTCTGTGGCTGAGCTCTACAAATCTTCCAAATCTCCTTTTCTCCTTCTCCTGAGTGAGGCAGGAGCAGCATCAGGAGAGGTTCAGGGCCTCCAGGACTGGCTCCAAGGGCACTGGGTGGATTTTCTGGGATTGCAGTTTAGTTTTGGGTTTTTTTGTTTTGTTTTGTTTCTTTGTTTTGTTTCTTTGTTTTGATTTTTTGTTTTATTTTTGGAGTTTTTTTGTGTGTGTTTTGTTTTGTTTTGGGGTTTTTTTTGTGTGTGTGTTTGGTTTTTTTTGTTTGGTTTCTTTTTTTTTGTTTAAGCTTCTCAGTTGAAAATTTTCTTTATCAACACCTTTCCAGCTCTGACCCTCTGAAAACTCTGAATTGCTGGTAAATCACTCACCTTTTCTCAGTAACCTCTCCCTGCAGGTTGGAAAACGTTGACAATTTCTCTCTAAATGGTCTGGGTGTGTGAAATGTGTCAGGAACCACCTCTCCATCCCCTGCTCCACTTGGGGGTTTAGAAGCTCCAGTGAAACATCTGTCAAGATTTCCAGGCCAAGTCAACTTTATTCAATTTTTTTATTTTTGGTAGTATTTGTGTTAAATACTCTCTGCCAGAACATCTCATTTTAAAGCACCAAAAAAACAAACCAAAAAAAGGTAATATTTTTGGAAGCAGGCAGATTTCATTTCTGTTAAAACACACTCCAAGAGGGGTGGGACAGCACGAGCATCCCTGACTCAGGCAGATGCCACCCCAAACCTTTCCTCAGTGATTTGCTCTTTTCATCCCCGTGCTCCAGACAGAGAGGAAGAGGCTCAGTGGATGAGCACAGGACAGACAACTCTCATCTCATTCTGTATTTATGAGCCATTTGTTGTTCCCTGTCCATGTGAAACGATCTGCAGGGCTCTATTCAAAGCCGAGTGCCCCGATGAGAGCTGCTTGGGTGGGAATAATTCCTTTATTTGCCCGGGTTCCTGTGTTTTCCTGGGAGCTGAGGAAGTGCTCAGAGCCTCCTCTCCTTCCAGCTGCAATTTGGAAGGGCTGGAAGTCGTCAGGGACTGCTCCATGAGGAATAGGAGCTTTCTTCCTGGTTTTATCTATTTATCTTCCTGTATTTATCTATTTATCTTCCTGTTTTTATCTTTTTCTCTTCCTTTTAAAATCTTTTTATCTTCCTGGTTTAGCTTTAGCTCTCTGACACGGCTGCTTAGCTGCATCTTCAAAATAAAATTTCCCAATATTCTATATATTTTAATATTTTTTTCCTTCATCCATCCATGTTAAATAAGACAACTTTATCCCAGGAACTTCACTGTTCCCTCTGCCATTTCTTTTTCTAATAACAAGGTTAGAATTCGAAATCAAACGTAATTAAACTTTTCCAAGTGGGTAAATGTCAACATATGGGCAGCCACTTCCCTGCTAATATCAAGCTAACAGAAATTCTAATTTCTAATTGGTTTTATTCCTAATGATTTGTTTGCTTTGGCACAATAGCCTATTCCAAATGTGGTCTTGCAACATGTGATCATGAAAGAAAAAAAGGCATTTATTCCCCTCCTTCTTTTACTCTGAATTTAACAATGACATTTATTAGGGCTCCATCCAGAGCTCTGGGATCATAATTCCCTATGTTGCTAATCCAATTTAGTCCTTGCATCTTCCAAACTGAGTTTGTGTTTTACACTGATTTTTTTTTTTTTTTGTATTTATGATATTTAAATGAAATAATCTGAACGGGATCCCTTATTTGTGCTGTGTTTCCTTCATTGCTGTAAATTGATTTTTTTATGAAGTCTGAACTTAAACCACTTTTCTGGTAGAGTCAAAACAACTGAGTTACTCCCAGGTAGAGTTTCTGGGGGTATCAAGGCTGATTTCTCAATGTATTTTTATTCTGCATTGGAGCTGAGCTGAGGTTTTCCAGCTTTTTTTTCCATGAAAAACCCTGAGAAAAAGAGCCTAAACTGAGCAAAAGTATTTAAGGTTCAGACCATGTGCACCTGTTCTGCATTCTTGGAACAGTCACTTCAATTTGGAGAATTTTGTAGCTCTATTTTTATATATCCTGCACGAATACAAAGAAACCTTCAGCTTTCACCAGAATTTTCCTTGTGGACTTTGATATTTGTACTGAAATGAAAAACAATGTTCGGAATCAATTGTTACTGGCAAATAGAGTTTTTATATTTTATTTAACTTTCTTCACTATTTCTATAGAGAGAGTTAAATAACATCAAGTCTATTTCTTTATGGAATAGTTGTAGGTCATACCCAGAGCTGTTGGTAGCTCTTTCTTTTTTAGGGAAGGTCACTGTTACAATTATTCCTTGAACTATGGAATATTCTGTCCTGTAATTTTGGCTCACAGCCTCTCAATTAATCCCTCACAGAATTATTGCTTACAGAATTTTAAAGAGGAATGATTATTTGATTTAATTATTTCATCCTTTTTTTTTCTTTTGATTCAGTAATGCCAATGAAGCTGTTTATGTTTGTTTATCACAATGGGGGTAAACATTCTCGTGGAAAAACACTTGTTCTGCACATTCCTACTGGGCTGCAGAAATTTGAGTGAATGAAATTGCTCTTTTCTAAGTGTTTTGATATAGATAAATTGCATTGGTCATTTTAGAATACGCCCATCTTGGTTTTTACCATATTCTAAAATGCCTACAAAGCCCTGCTTCAGAACTGAGATTGCATGAAAATTTATTGGTAGAAATTGTGTTTTCTGAAGGCTCTTTATTATAAACTTGTTGATTCTTAATTTCCTTCTTTCCTGGCTGGATATCCACTCAGTCTGTCTTTATGGCTTTCTCTTTCCCCTATTTTCAACCCACCACCTTTGCAATGAGAGAACAAAGGAGCTCCTGCTCCTCCAGCTCTGCTTGGGGGCTTTTTGCATCAATTGATCTTTTTATTGCAGTGCAGAGTTTTAAAATTTTTATTTATTTTAAATTGCTCCAGTGTTGCTCCAGTGCATCAAACTGTCCATTCTGTGGTGTTCCCCACACAAGGTGAGCTTTGGGAGCCAATTCCTGACTGGATGACAGAAGTTTAAGACTCAAGTTTAAGACTCGAGTTTAAGGCTGGCATCAGTAACAACACATTAAGAACTTGTAAAGGGCAAAACGTGCACATTGTGTCAGGTGGGACCTGCAGATTAAAGAATTATTTCCTAATTCAAAGTGACCTTCATCTGCTTTCCACAAATCTGGGCTGGGCTGCAAAAGCTGGAGTCCCTCAGATGTCTTCCCTTCATCAGAGATGTGCAGATCCCTGACAAAACTGCTGGATATTGCTCTTTCCAAACATTGCCAGGGTGCCAGGCACGACTCAGCTCAGCTGGGGACAGCAGGGAATGAGATTTAGAACTTTGTGATGGCATAGAAAATCTTCTCACATATTTCCCAGGAAGAGATCCTCCAGAAATATTAATTCTGTAAGTAGGACTGGGCTAGGATGTGACCTTGCAAGTCAAGTGGTTGAATAACTGCACTTGAATCCTCTTTAATAAACACAGAACAACTTTTCAAGGTCTGGTTCCTGTGTTTGGAGCCCGTGTTTTACCTCTGGAATATGAGGTTATATTTACCAGACATCTCTAGCTTGGAGCAACACAAGGGAAGCTACAACAACCCAATGTCAAGGCTTTCTCTTGCAATCCCCAAGAATGGGATCCGTGATGAAAATTCCCATTTTGCTGCCTTTCTCTGTTTTTTTTCTGTGGAAACAAAATTGAATACAAACATTGTAGAAGTAGTTGTTTGGCCCTTGGGTGGAATGAGGACCCGTCCCTTTGCCTGATCTTCCCAAAATTCATTTCCTTGGAGGTGCCAGGCAGAAGAGCCTTGCCCGACACATCCCATCCACTGAAGTGGAGGGAGTATTTCCATCAACATTCCTGTGCTCATCAATGTTTGTGAGCAGGCTGAGGAATGTGGGAATATTTTTATATCTGCTTGCAGGGCCCCCAGATTTGTTTCCTTGCATATGGATGCCAAAAATGTGTAAATATTTAATAGCAAGCTCTGGAGTCGGCAGTTACATAACGAACCCACAGGGACAGCAGCTCTTTGCTTCCCCCTCCCCGCCCCCCTGGAGCCCTTACATAACAAACTGATGGATCACAGAGCAAAAAATTCTGATCTTGGGTTCAAATCCGTGCCCAAAAGTCACTTTTGGTCAATGTACAAACCCCCTGAACCTCGATGTTTGTAGTTTGATTTTGTCATGCTCATAAATCCCTTCTGTGGGGCAGGAAGAATTGTGGGCTTGGAGAACACTGATTACTGCAGGTAAATGTTTGCCAGGGCTGCCTAAACCCTTGGAGAGACTGGGAAAAAGGCAGAAAGCGTTGAAATTCCAGTAATTTCTGCACTTTTGCCTGAGCTGTGGCTCTGAGGTGACGCTGAGCCAGCTCTGTGCCTCCTGCTCTGCCCTCGTGGGAAGTGATTCAACATCTGCTGATGCCTCATCACACAGAGCAGCATTTGGGGCAGGGGTGGTGGTGGCAGTCACTCCTGGGACTGATTGTGGAGCAAAAGGCACCACACAACGAGGGCTCTGCAGAAACAAACGCTGCAGTTTCTGCTACAGCATTTAAAGCCTGCTTAAGGAGGGGAATTTATGGTTTTTATCACGCACTTTTTTGCTTATTGTTCCTTTTCTTGAACATTTGTAAAGTAAGGGCCATCAGTGGTGATGTTGGGAAGCAGAGCCCTGCTCTGCTGATGAAAAAGCTCTGACTTGGAGCTGCTCAATTTGCTTTAATACCATCAGTGCTGGAGCTGCAGCGAGGGAAAAAAGGTCTTTAGAGAAAGCGATTCAATAAAAAGTTTTTATCAGGGGAACTGTTGTCTTTCCAATGACAAAACCAGCTTGAGTGACTCAAAAAAATTACCTCTGGGGGTGTGGGGAGATTTTCCTGGGGAATTTAAATGCCACAAGGTATTCTCAGCTTAAAAATAGCAGCGTGTAGGTTGAAATGAGTAGCTGAGAGGTTTGTGCTGTAGGCTGGGATTTAGGAATACAGATGTTCCCAGATTTTTAAAAATGTACTTTTTCCTGATTTAAAAATTACTGTGCTGCAGCTCAGGATGGTATAGTTTGTAATTATAATCATTATGTGATTCAAAGCAGCTTTAAGAACCTCCTGATAACTGTTGGAAATTTTAAGCAGATATTCTTTTTAGCTGCTCCGAGCCCGTGTGCTTCCTCCTGTATCTGCCCAGATTTGGTTGATATGATGAAAAATATACATTGAAATGGTGTAAAAGATTCCAAATCCAACAGGATATGAGCCTGGCAAGCTATCAGGTGATTCTCTCTGGCTTTTTGTGGCTTTTTCCCATTATTTCCCTTTGTTGCTTTCTGGCTTTCACTAAGTTGAAATGATTAATAGCAGTCACCGGGTTATCACCTCGTGATGCTCCTTGCTCACTGTTCCTCAAGTGCTTTCACCTCCTCTTGTGTCTCCCGCTCTCCTTTTTCACCTTCCCCTTTCACCACGAGCACATCCAAATTTTTTCTAACTTCCCCTTTAATAACCTATGCATTTCTTCCTTTTTTTCCCCCCTTCTAAACCCTTCTGTATAATTAAACTGTGCTCATGCAGAGTGGGTTTCTCAGGCCAGTTTTGAATTTGCTGGCAGTGTGGTGCAGCCCAGGTGGGCGCCTGGGTGTTTGCTCAGCCCTCCAGGCTCCTGGGCAGGTTTGGAGCCCTCCAGTCCCTGCTGAGATGGAAATTCAGCCGCTGCCACTACAGCTGGGCTCACTCCCCGTGAGGGGTGGCAGAACTTTCCTATTCTTTTCTTCCTGAATCCTCCTTACCTTTGGATTTTTCCTTCCTTTCATGTCCCCTCCATAGAAAACTTTTCCAACAGCCTTTGCTGATCTATTTCTGGTCCAGTTTTGAGCTTTTCAAGTTCTGTTCTGCTCCCACAAGGTTCTGGTAACATCCTTTCAGATATTTTCTGGGCACAAAAGTCACCTTTGTGTTCCTGAGTGTCCTTTGAGGCTGTGCTGCCAGGTTCTCCCTCTCCTGGGGAGTTCCAGCTCACCTGGGTGTTCCTTTTGGGGTAAGTTAATCCATTTTATGGCTCCATCTGCTTTTTCTGTGCTAAAGGAGTCCCAGCCCTTTACATCCTGGCCTTGGAGATCTTCAGCATCTCATTTCCAAACCCTGAGTGCATTTTGTGTCCTGTGAGGGTGAGACTTTGGCCATGAGAGTTCAGAGCTGTGGTAGAAAAGAGCTCCATACTCTCAATTTATTTACCTCTCTGGGATTGGATTTTCTGACAGATAGGGCCTGTGTTAAATGCAATTTAAGATGAGAACATCCCAATTCGCTGTCTCGGAATGAAACCCTGCCACAAATCACGTATTAACAATTCTTTTGTGGTGCTTTTCACTCTGTGCATTTCAATAAAAGCTCAGGCATATTTTTGGGTAGCGCTGAGAGCCACGTGCTCTCTGTGAGAGCAGAACAGCAATCTTATATATACATATACATATACATATACATATACATATACATATACATATACATATACATATACATATATATACATATACAATCTTATACATTAACTTTTTCAAGCTTATATGAACATTTTTCACAAATATTAAATGCTTTAAGCTCAGTTTGGCTACTTAGGTGTATTAATATGGTGCATTTTATGTACTTTATTAATATTTCTTATTTTCTCCTTATCTGTGAGGTCACTCTGCACTGCAGTAAGGGCAGATTATATAAATATAGGGTTAAGTAGTTTGTGTCTTTTCTCCCTATAAATATATAAAGTTTCTTCCTGTAAATCCAGAGAAGTCTTTCTGTAATTTCAATGGCAGAAAAAAAATGAAAACCCCAATTGTTTTTCCTTAAATATGTAAGAAAATACTAGACAGACTCACAGCAATGGAGATGCAGTTTCCTTAATTTTTTTTTCCTATTAAAAAGAAACACCTCTGAAATAGTCTGGAAGCAAGAACAACCACATAATTCAAGAAAATGTTTCCTGACAGATGGGTCATCCTATAAAGGGCAGGTTGCTTTTCAAAACTCTGCTTTTAATATTTTAAAAAACCTGCTCTGAAATCTTACTGTTGTCAGAAGCAGATAGTTTTTTGCCAGAGTTTATTCCTATAAAGAGAAAATTTTGCGTTAATTTTGCATTATTTTATATGGTGCTTTTACCCCATCTCTCTTCTGTGGAGTGTAGAAAGCAAAGGGAAAATTTTGGGAAGTTCTGGTGGTCTGATTGACTTCTCAGTGTGTCCCAAAACCTGGACCAGGCATCACCTGGGCTTTTAGAGAGGCCACATTGAATCCCAACCATTAAAGACTCAACAATCCAAAATTCAACTCTGAATTTCTTCCATGCCTCCAAAAGACTTCAGGTTTTGATTAGCAATTAATTCCTCTACCCCTGGATTTCCTTCCTCCCTTCAAACACCTCTGCTCCACCTGAATTTATCCTTGTCACATAAAATGAACAGAAAGAACAATGAAATGCATTTAAAATTTTGTTGTTTTCATTGGGCTGTGGAGATTTTTCTCAGGATTTTAAGTCATAAACATGATTTTTTTATTCAGAGTGGAAGCTTGACAGATTTAGGGACAGTTTCCAAGAGCTTGATCTAAGTTCAATCTGTTTCCTTCAGATTTTTTTTCATTCTTGCATACAATTTTTTCAGCTGGAATAAAACATATTTTTCAGCTGAAAAGTGAATTCTTTTATTTGATTGTGCTTAATCTACCAGGTATCTACAGGTAATTCCTTTTATCTTAATTTTAATATCTTGTATTATTTGTATGCTCCGTGGTATCTTTTATGTGAACATGGAGATCTGACAAAACAAACACAAAATTGACTTCACTGCTCAGGTCAAGGAATACTTTAATTTTTTTTACTTCATTTTGCTTAACTGAGATGTATTTTTTTTACTGAAATCTTGAAAATATTACTCTGCAGCAGCTCTTTAATTTTATCCAGGCTGAACTTGATTTCCACCATTGAAAAGGAAATAAAATAAGTCTTTGACTGTGGTTAGACCAGGCCATGTTTCTTTTGTGAGGAATGGAAGAGAAGGTTTGCTCTTAAAAAAACAGAATATTCATCATACTTAAGTCTAAGTCACACCTAATGAAAAAGGGAGAGTGAAACAGGAAACTTGCACTAGGAAATAATTTAATACAAGCAGGACAAAAGTGAATCTGCCGATTTGGAAAAGGGATCTCAAATCTAACACAGCCCAGTTGAGATCATTGAGGTCAAACAGAGTAGAATTCATTGGTCCTTCCCAAAATCCCCGTTCTGCTGCAGGAGGAGGTTGCAGGGTTGGTTTCTGAGTTGCATTTGTGGCTGGTGAGGAGCACTTGAAGGTACTGAACTTCTTAAAGTTTCTTAATTTCTTCCTTGAGTGCTGTAAAAGTGGTTTTAGTGAGGTTTTTGTGCTGAAGGTTCAGGAGGGGCAGCAGTGGAAAGACATCCCTGCCAGGGCAACCTTTACCTTGCCCTTAGAAATCTCAGTGCAAACTACAGAGAACTTGGCTAAAAACTCTGTTTATTTTAATTTTCTTCCCCTCTTGGTGGTTCAGGCTCATCTTTCTCCCTTTGACTTCTGGTGGTTTTGTTATTGTTCGCATGCAAGAGTAATTACTCAGCTGGTTAATGAATTATGATGCTCCTGTTTGTGGTTTAAAAATAGAGATCACATTGGCTGTCAATTCCCTCTGGTGAGAGGTGACGAATAAACCCAAATTAAACTTCAGTTTAATTCAGTCAGAGGTGGAAGTGAAGCTGCTGAACCCCCTGGTACCTGGGGAAAGTGGAAATGTGATGGCAAATTCCTGCCTGGTTCCATTCTTTGTGGAAAATGGAAAAAATTCTTCCCAGGTCCCTCAGGAAAGGAGGCTCTGCTGGTCAGGCTGAGTTCTCCTCTCTCCCATCCTTGGGATTTCTCTGGATTGTGACTCTGGAATTTACCATTGGCTGTCCAGTATTTCTCCCAGGTGCTGTTTCTTCAAGAAGAACTCTGGCAGTTCTATTTGGTGAATGCTGTCTAGGAAATCTATTTAAATTTTAATTGCATCCAAATTCAAAGTAAATAATTAGCAGATGTATATAAAATAATTCAGAATTAACTGTTCAGAATAGAGTGATTTTCTTAATACTCTTTTACTTGTGTCAAGAGTAATGTACTTATAGATCTAGAAGCATCCCACTGTATTTCTCTGTGGGGAGGATTTGTGAATTTATATCAGGGAATTGTTTTTACTCAGTATTCCTTAACACATTCATTGTCAAAGTGAAATACTCAGTTGACCCCAGTATTGTTTTAACAAGGATTCCCCATAAGTGTGTTTAGTTGAGAATATAGAAATTGTGCTGAAAAATGTTAAAAAAGAAGTTGTTAAAATGGTTTAATCAGGGTGTGTATGTGAGTTCATGGTTATTTAATGCCATTGCTTTACACTGATTATTGAAATGCTGATAAACTCAGTTCACCCCACTATTGTTTTAAGAAGCATTCCCCATAAGTGTGTTTAGTTGAGAACATTTTGTATTGAAAATTGTTTTAAAAAATGGAGTTACAAATGGTTTAATTGGGGTGTATATGTGAGCTAATGTTCATTTAATGCCTTTTTTTTACACTGATTATTGAAATGCTGATAAACTCATTTTATCCCAATATTAACAAGTGTTCACCATAAGTGTGCTTAGTTGAGAGCATTTAGAAATTGTGTTGAAATTTTTTTTTTAAAAATTGTGTTAAAATTTGTTTTATTGAATCTGGTGAGGTGTTAATGTAAATTTAATGCCATTGCTTTGCATTGATTAATGTTGTTTATTGTTTTAGTCATTCCTGCCACTTTCAGTAAATTCTGCAGGTTCTTGGTGGCTCAGGTGAAGCTCTGAGCCCTCTATCAGACACCAGAATTGCTGCTTTCTCTTTCCATTTGTTCAGTTTGGGTTCACCAAGGACGGGTTGCACAGCAGAAAAATTGAAAGAACTAAAATTTCTGTGGATTTATTTCCTTTCACTTTTCCACACACCTCTTGATTTTCCCTTTTCCTGCGCTCTGCCACGTTTCCTTAGCAGGCAGTGCTTGGCAGAGCAGCCCCATTCCCTCCCCTAGCCGTGTCCCAGCAGTTTTTATCCCCTGTGACACACAACCCTGGATGTCTCTGCAGGGTGTGGGACTGCAACAGGAGGAGCTGAGGATGAGGGCGAGGCCGAAGCCGGCTGGATCGAAGGTGCTGCCATCCTGCTGTCTGTCATCTGTGTTGTCCTGGTCACTGCCTTCAACGACTGGAGCAAGGAGAAGCAGTTCCGGGGGCTGCAGAGCCGCATCGAGCAGGAGCAGAAGTTCACCGTGGTCAGGGGGGGACAGGTCATCCAGATCCCCGTGGCTGAGATCGTGGTGGGGGACATTGCACAGGTGAAATACGGTGAGTGCACCGCCTTTGGAGGCTTTGCTTGCTCTCCTGGCCCTTCCCAGGACGGACTCTCCACTGGCAGGGCTGGGATGTCAGTGTTGGCCATGGTGAGGTGACACCTGGGCTGGGAGAACCTAAAAACCTGCTGGAAAACTGCACTGGGAAATCAATTTTATTGGTGTAGACTTCTTTCACTGAGCAGGACAAGGACTCTTCATACAAAGGTAATTTTCCCTCATGGAGGGTTACATTATTCAGGTTTATTTATTTCTGTCCAGTTAGGGTTAAGAGGAAGAATTTTTAAATGCTCTGTAAAAGGGAATTGGGCCTTTGTTCCTCCCAGTTAGGAAGCTGCTCTAGATCCAGATGGATCCTGTAAGTCCCCCCAGATCAGGTGCCTGGTAATCCCATGCCATGGGGAAAGCCCCATGCTCCAGTGGAATGGAAGACTCCTCCAGGAACCCTGTTTTGGGAATTCCAGCAATATCCCTGTTCCATCAGCCACCAGTTTCTCCTGGAATTACCTCAGGCCTTTGGAAGGGGAAAGGGTGGCCCAGCATTTAATTAGTTGCTGTTAATTCCTGTGAAGTCTGATGGAGAAGCCTTCAGGTGATGTGAGGGGCACCTGCCTGCCAAACCCCCATGATGGGGATGTCCATTGTGGGTTAAATGTGATACATTTTGGATTCTGGGATAGAATTAAACAGAAAATACTTGCAATAAAAGGCCTTTCCTTGCAGGATTGCAATCATGTGGCCCATGTGGACAGAATCAGGAGTAATTCCTTCACTTCTGCTTTCATTTCACCTTCTAATGCAATTCATTCTGATTTTATAACAAAACTCATCGTGTAATTACAAAAACAATCTCATGGTGGTTTTCCTTCGCTGTGTTCTGCCCACAGGTGACCTCCTACCTGCTGATGGGATATTTATCCAAGGAAATGATCTCAAAATCGATGAGAGCTCCTTGACTGGAGAGTCCGACCAGGTCCGCAAATCCGTGGACAAAGACCCGATGCTGCTGTCAGGTAAAATCTGCCCCATCCCCTCTGAGTTCCTGCTCATTTTGTTGGGTTTTCCTTTTCCACAGGGTTTTGGTCACCCAGGTACAGCTGAGATTTTGATCACATTCACCACCCTTGTGGCTTTGTAATTCAAAATTCACATTTTTGGGGTTTTGGTGGTGTGCAGTTATTTCTGATCATGACACTTATTTCATAAAGTTACAAAGAAATGAAACATTTTCAGAGGAAAAGGAAATTCTCACTTCAGGAAATAATTGTTTCAGTTCTTTGCATGTTCATTTTAATTTACCTTTGTATTTCAAAGACTTTCAAAGTCTCTTTAAACCCTTTGTGTGTATGAAAGGTAAAACAAAAAAGAGAAACAATGTGTTTAAAAGCAACTGGATTACAAAATATTTCCACTCGACCTCTGTGGTAAATTCAAATTATTTTTAGTGTTTGTCATTTTTTATATGATTCTTAGTTAGATAGAATGTGATTTTTAAGTTCTAATAAAGGTGGGACATTTGTCCAAGGATTCCAGCTGGGATGTGATCACAAATAACAGAGATGCTGATATATGACAATCATCAGTGTGTTATAAACTGAAAGTCCTTTTCAAATACTCGAGTTTCTTTGCTATGGGGAGAGAAATTTGTTTTTATATTTCTAATGCAGAGTTAATGTTTATACTCTTTGTTTCTCTCACTGGATAATCTTTATGTGATTGCAAAGATGGTGAGGAATTAATGGGATGTTTAATAAGCACTACACACACTTTTGTTCTATACTTACACTGATAAATGTGGACTCATGCTGTGTTAGAAAATCCTGGAATTCTCTTTGCTCAGGAGCAGAATTGGTATTTTGAGATTCTATCATGCAAAAAAACTTCCTTCTTCCCTAAATACAGTGCAGGGTTTAATCTCAATGCAGAATCTGATGCACTGCCCATTGTGACTTGTCCAAAAATTTAGAAACCACCACATTTTTCAGGGTAGGTTTGAACAGGTTTAAAAAGTTCCTGTAGGATTTTAACCTAGACCTGTATTTTTATAAAACTTGTTTAAAAAGAAAAAACCCAACAACCCAACCCCCTGCAAAAGCATCAACAGGCCTTAAATTTTCCTCTTCTCTTTGTGCTTGAGGACATCAGTAAAGTCTCTTTTGGGATTTAGATAAACATTGCCAGGATGCTGCTTTGCCACTGTTCTCCCTTAATCATCTGCTGGAAGTGGAACCAGCTCAGGTTGGACAGAGGAATCCCTGAAAACGCTGGAGTGGCAGCCACAGTTTGTTTGGGGACTCCAAATCTAGTGCAAGCAAAACACCCTGGACTGGGGAGTTTTATTTTCACACTGACACCTGAAAGAACGTTTTTAATATTCAATCAGGTTCAATGCCGTGATTAAACGAGTTAAAATTAAATTAAAGTGGAAGGTTCTGTGCTTTATGTCCCCTTTAATCATCCAGGCAGTTTTTGCTGCACTTGAGGAGCAATTCTGAGAGTCCAAACTGAATCCAGCAGATATTTCCATGTGTTCCCAGCATGTGGGAACCACCCAGGGGGGCAGGAATGGGAATCCAGACCCTGCAACCCAAAGAAGCAGATTCTCTTCCACAGTTACTACAACATTTTCCTTCTTTTTACCCCCAGTTATTTAGATTAATTTGATGAAGGTCTCAAAGAGGTAGAGGAGCTCACCTGGTGTGGCTGTCCCTGAACTGAGCTTGGCAGGAATTTGTTTTATCCTTTCCAAACTTTTACCAACGTGTGGTTCTGTCAGTTCAAAATGGGAATTTGGAACAAAGGGAACAGAACTTAGGCAAGAACAAATAAACCAAGGAAATCTCGTGGTCGTGGTGCTTTGTTATGTTTTGGAAACAAAAGAAAATCTGGATTAAGGAATTGGGTCAGTTATTGCCTGGAGCAAAATGGTTCTGATTTGGTCTTAATTCACTACCAGAAAATCCAGAAAATATTCCAAGCTGGGCTTCTGGCACAGCAGAAACTTTCAGAACCAAGCAGCTGCCTTCAAAAGTTCTGAGTGATTTGGATATGTTGAAATTGGTTGTAAAGGAAGATTTTTTTTTTCAGTGGAAACTCTTTTTTTAAAATAGAAGATATTCTCACTGTTGGTTCACTTTATTAACAACTTTGGTTTCCTCTTAATAATTGCTGTCACTAAAACCATATTTAGAGAATATAGAAAATTGTTGTTCCCCACAAGTTTGCTGGAAGTAAAAAACCAGCATCAAACCCCCAAACTGGCATGGTTTGCTTTGCTTTTCTTGGTTTTTCAGCCCTATTTTCAATGTATTTCAGCAATACTCTTATTAGATATATGAATTTCTGAGTCTCACGTTTAGCTGGATTTTTGTCTGAAAAATACCTTTATCCAACTGATGTTTCCCTCTTCCCATACTAAATTGGTTTTCCTTTTCTACATTGGAATATTCACCATTTATCCACCTTAAATTAAATAATTAGCATGTGAAAAAATGTATTTTGCTGACATCAAGCCTTGAGAGAGAAGGAACTCAGTAGAATTGTTGAACATGAAGATGAAATCCATGTTTAGAGACAGGTGAAAAATCTGCAGACAGAATTCCAGAATTTCATTTCTGTAACAACTGGTTGAAATCATTGAGCCTGGTTCTGTATCCAAGCTAATTTAATCATAGTTCTGCTTAAATGGTGAAATCACCAGAATTAGGTGCAAGGAGGTTTTGGGATTGTCTTTTACGGGCCTAAAATTAAGGAAAGGTTCAGAAAAGCACCTCAAATTCAGAGATTTTCCCTCTGCAGGTGTGCAGAGCTGGGTTTGAGCCCTGATGGGTTCCTGTTCTCCTGGGGAAGCAGCTCTGGGAGCGTAGGAGCGAGTGCCACTTTTTGGAGGATATTTTTACCCACCTTTGTCATCCCATTCAGGAGAAGATTCCCTCAGAACAAAACACAGGGATGCAAATAGCAAGTTCTTAATTAAAACGCATTTGGAAATAGTGACACATCTTAAAGGAGGCTCTGATAAATTTCTGAAGAAGGTTTCAGAGCTTTTCTGACTGAACCAGCCACGTCTGTGCTGGTTTTAAAAATCTTTTCTGGTCTTTAGGTTTGAATGGAATTTAATTTGAGGTTTTTTTGGAGTGGCAGAATTAATTTGTGTATTTGTGATGTTTCGCTGAAACAAAAATGTATTTTCTTGCAAAAGATAAACTTGGTTAGTGACAATATTTCTTTGGAAAAGGGAATCTGATGTGTTGGTGATGGATGTGCAGCCCAAGGTTTGTGCTAAATCTTTAATTCCTGGTTGAGACTAGTGCACAACAGGGTTTATTTTGGTTATATGCTAATATACCTCTCAATGCAGGATTTTAAAGTGTAACAAACCTCTCTCAGTGCTGTCATAAAAGCCTTGCAAAATTTTTAATATTTATTTTAGCTCTCTGTGGCCTTTCTTGCCTCCTTTCAGGTACCCACGTCATGGAAGGCTCCGGGCGGATGCTGGTGACTGCTGTGGGGGTGAATTCTCAGACTGGCATCATCTTCACTCTTCTGGGAGCTGGGGGAGAAGAGGAGGAGAAAAAAGACAAGAAAGGTAAATCTCCCAACCCCAGGATGCTCCAAAGAAATCTCTTGGGCTTTGTGCAGCCCTTGACAAATAAACGCGATTTTCCAAACTGCCTTTATTATTATTATTATTATTATTATTATTATTATTATTATTATTACTACTACTACTACTATACATTTTTATCATCACACGTCACACAGAAAAACAGCAGAAGCTGTTAGCCAATAAATCCATTGGGTAACAAGATGTTTTTCCAGTGTGAAGTTGCAGGCTCCCAGTACATGCTGAAATGCAAGGGAATACCTGGGCATGCTGCAGTTGCTGTGGCTTCTCTCCATGAATCCATGCTCACCTACAGTTTGCTGAGATTTTGTGCTTTTCTATCAACTTAATTTTTTCTTCCAGGAGAAAAACCCCTTGGCCACGGAAATAGCGCCTGTCTTAGATTTTGTGCTTTTCTAGGGATATATTTTTTTTCCAGGACTAAAATACAGATAAACTGTGGCTCTTTGCTAGCCCAATTGTTTAATGTCAAGTGTCTGACTTGAGAGGCATTTTAATTTCTTCAGGTGTAAAGGTCGAGCTAAGAATAGCAAAAGCCAAGAATGTAGCAGTAAATGTTAGCAGACAGTTTTGCTTTCATGTCCTGTATCAGTTAATGAAATCAAGAAGCCTCTTCAGACTTTTCACCTTATTACAGTGTGATGTCATAAGCATTTGCTAATTGATGGGCTGCACACTAAGCAGAAACATGATTTAATGTCTGTCCTTCCCAGTTTTCCTTCACACAGTCTTGTAAATTGTTCTGCTTCCACAATTCCATTCCAAGTCTGTCCTAAGAATATTTGTCTTTCAGACATAATGAAGGGCCAGTTAATACAGGTTTTTTAGGCATTTCTGATCTTTCTGGTGGTTTTCACTATTAATAAAAAAAAACCAGTTAAAGCTTAACTGAACATTTTATTTTCTATCTATCAGGCCACATGATTCCACTTTTTTTTTTTTTTTTTTTTTTTTTTTTTGTTTTTTTTGTTTTTTTTGTTTCCATGCTTTTATTTGAAGCTGCACATAGGAAAGCCAAATTCCAATGGTTTTCAGGATCTACAATTCCCATTTCTGAGTTTGTTCACCAAGTGGCTGCCTTGGACTCTCTGCAGCTTTGAGGAGCCCCCTTTTTATTGAATGAAATGTCTATAATTTCATTTCTGCACAGAAATACCTGCCAGGCACAGGGTGTTCCAGGAGAATTGAGAGGAGAAAGACTGAAACTTTACAAAATAAAACTCTTTTATGCCAGACTAGTTTTGAGCAGCACTTTGGAGTTTGCTCTTGCTGTGGTTCAGAGCCTTTGTGAGATCTGGAGGAGAGGAGGAGCAGCTCCATCCTTATGTGATGTTCCAGCTCCCTGGGCTGGGTTTAACTAGGCTGGCCTCTCTAGGCTGGGCTCAGGACACTGGTGGTCTCTCAGGTTTTACCAGGAAGAGCCTGGAAAGGCAGGAACAGGGAAATCAGGAAATTTGCACCACACTGTAGCTGTAACTTACCCAGAGATCCTTACAGAGGTGTGTTAGGATTTGGATGCAGACACTGAATTTAACTGCATATAGAAGTAGCTCTAATATAAAAAACCCATAATATAGAGCATTAGTTCACATTTTCTGATGCTGCTGGCAGCTTTGTGCTAGTGCAGAGAAGTTCCTGGGCAGAGCTGGTGGCACCAGCTCAAATAAAAACCTCTGGTACATAAAGCTGCAGTTCCCATAAATCCTGCCTCTTTCAGTCCGTGTGGGTGTGTGCTTTTATTGCTCATTAACACTCTAAAAATTATCACGCAGGTGTGAAACAGGAGGAGGAACAGCAGCTTCCAGGTAGAGTAAGAATTGTGCAACATCCAATGGTGCAAATCAGGGGGCAACTGCTGATTAAAATAATTACCTTTGAATCAGCCAAGCTGAAATTAAAGAATGATTTCAAATCAACAGGATTGCTGGTGCCAAATCTTTCGGTGTGCAGGCATTGTTGGTGTTGCAAACCTTCACGTTGAGCTGGAATAATCAGCTGCTCTCCAGAAGGAAATTGCAAAGTATTGAATGTGGAATTCTTGATTTGCAGCTCATGCTGGGCTGGTTGGGGTGGGGATCCAAAGGAAATAAAGAACAAGCACGAGTCACCAAAACAGTTTAAGTCATTGCCACCACAGTAATCAAATTTGCAATTGAAATTCTCCTGAATGCACTTGCACAGGGTGTGTTTTTATATCCTTTGAGATGTTTATTTCCTACTCCCAATTTGGCATTTGTAAATAAAATCAGCCCATTCTTCTGCAGTCCCAAGCCAGTACAGCACAAAACAATCCCTGTGGGGCAAGGACTGGAGCAGTTTGGGAGTCTCAGTCAGGATTCATGGGAGGATTTGATTCTATTGTGAGCAATTCACCACCAGAAACAAAACAAAATTAATTTTATCCATTATTTGCAGAGCCTAACTTTGTTGAACCCTACTATAAAATCATAGTAAAACGATAAAACCTTCTTCAAGTTTTTCACCTTCCTGTTAGGAAAGATTTCTTGGCCAATTTTCTCTAATATGTGGATAATTGCTGAAAAGAAGAAGAGGGTTTTCTTTTCTGGTTCTTCCTTCATGTCCCCACAAACCAGGAAATGTGTAATGTCCATTACATGGATTTAAAATAACCAATTATTCTCCTCTAAAAGACCATATGTGCCTTTTCCACCTAAAATGTAGGAAAATTTCATGTTTCTACTCAGATCAATGTGCTTTTTAGCTGGGTGATGGCAGGACATGGATTGAGCCCTGTTAGACTGGGATGCATCAGTGATGATAAATCATAATGTGCAAAATTATATTTTAAAAAAATGCACCCTTGTAGGATGTAGAAATATGTAGAGATACAGATATAATACACTTTTAAATGCATAATTTAAAACTACCCATGCACTGTGTAAATTGACTCCAAGGGAAATATTTCAACCATTTTAAAACTGCATAAATTACATTAAAGTACAAAGAATAACAGATGAAAGGACTAAAGCAATGTGCACAGGACTGTGTGCACTCAGCTCTCACCAACTCCTTTAACTTCGCTAAACGTTTTTCATATTTATTTATCTTTTAATATTATTATTGTTGTTATTATTCTTGTTATTATTATTTGAGTTTTCGGCTCGCTTTGTGACACTTTCCCAATGCCACGTTGCTTTGGAAATTTGTGTTAATTCATTTGAAACTCTTTGATTTTGGGAGCAAACAAAGCCACGAATGCTTTTTGACTCTGTCACGTGCATTCGTTCGCGTTGTTGTTATTATTATTTATTCATTATTTGTCGTTTTGTTTTTGTGTTTTTTTGTTTGTTTTGTTTTTTTTTATCCATTATTGCTCAGTAGATTCTTCCCATCCCTCCTCCCACCCTCCTCCAGCCACAGATGGTGCAGCAGGTGCAAATGCCACTGATAATGCAAATGCCAGCTTAGTCAATGGTACGTCACAACCCCCGGCTTGTCTGATTTGATGGATTTCTCTCCTGACTGTGTCAAATTCCCTCTCCCCTGGCTGACCTGCACAGATGTTGTGTGTGTGTGTGTGTGACTGCACTCTGAGAGATCCTGCTCCACACGCTCTGCAGGAGCTTGGGAGGGAGGCCACGGGGATGCTGCAGCTCCATTCCCACAGAATTCCGCCTGGCAGAGGCAGAATTTGGAATCGTGACCTATTTGCCATTAAACTGCAGTTAAGTCAGGCCAGTTTCAAAGCTTTTGGGTAGATTCACATGAAGTTTTATTATAAATTTTCATTATTCAGCCTAGATCTGGAGAGGGGCACTATGAGAAAGGGATTCTCTCTGCTTCTCCTCTTTTTCAGTCTCGTGATTCCTCATACAGTTCTGAGAGAGGGCTGGGATGAGGATCTGGCTCCACGCCAACCAACTGGGTTAGAACAACTTCTGCTGCTTCCAGCATCTGTTTCAGGGGTGACTGAGAATTTTTGTGGATATTTGTGTGAGCTCTCAGTGATCTTCTCCTGAGCCTGCCTGTGTTAACTAAACCCAAACTAAACCATTCTCTCAGCCAGGTTTGAATTTGTCCCAGTGCAGATCCCTGACCCTGCTTGTTAGCACGCAGATATTCCAGTCTCTCTCCTACCAGTCAAATTCCAGAGTTCAATTGGATTGAATGGGTCAATATTAGTGTAGGCATCAGCTGTATTTTGCTGCTAATCGGATACATGAGTCTTTATTTGCCAAGGAACCTTTCCCTCTTGTGCAGAGCCAAAAATACTGAGGGAAGTCATTCTACTTTTCATCATGTTGGGGATAGAAGTTTTTTTTCCATGCAGGTCAGCAGCTGCTGCATTTCACATGTGAAATGAGAGTTTCTGACAGCAACACCAAGTGCTAAACAAGGACCAGGATTTACTGCTCTTGTATCTCATTTAAAGCAGTGACACAGGAAAACTTTGAACCTATTTTCAAATAATTGAAAAGAAACGTGACCAGATTTAAAACCCATTCTGGAAAATTGGGATTTACAATCCCTACATCTCCTTGAATAGAGGAACCTCCATCATTTTGGTTCCAGATTCCTTAGAGATCAAGAACCAGGGAATGAATTTGTTTTATTCTCAATTACTGTGAGGGTGCTGAGGTGCTGGCCCAGAGAAGCTGTGGTTGCCCCATCCCTGGGAGTGTCAAAAGCCAGGCTGGACAGGGCTTGGAGCAATTTGGGATAGTGGAAGGTGTCAGCACTGGATGGGCTTTAAGATTTGCTCCAACCCAAACCATTCTGTGATGATTCTGTGATAATTCCACTTTGCTGAGGGTAGAACAAACAAACTCCCCTCCAGTCCCTCTGGATCCTCAGCATTCCTGCCCATCCCTGGATGGCAGCAGAGTTCAGCCCCTCCTTGCTGCTGCTCAGCAGGGGCAGAATGAGCCCTGTGCTGCTCCAGCCTGGGCTCTGCTCAAAGCTGGTGAATCCCTGCTGTGTTTGGGCTTAATGCTGAGCTTAATGAGGAAATTGAGTTCCCGGGGATATTAGATCAGTGTCGGAATTAGGGATGTGATTTTCCATCATCCTCTCTCCAGTCAGGAACAGCAGTCACTGTCCATGTTTATCCTGGAGCTGGGAGATACAAACTCAGGGCTTTGCAGCGTGGAGTGAAATTTTTTTGTGCAGTTGAGGATGTTTTGGATTTTAGCTCCTGTGAGACGAGGCAGTTCAATAATTCTGCTGTTCTTTGATCAACAGGGGCAGGAGAGGCTTTCCACAATTCAGCTGCTCTGATGTTGTGCTCAGAGGAGAACCCAAACAGGCAGACTTAGATTTGAGTGCTTTGGAATTATCTGGGAAATGGCCAATGCTGCATTTCTGGTTATTTCTCCTCACTGCTGATGAGTTAGAAAATACTCAAGATGTAGATATGGTTTGGAGGGGAGAAAGGAAGGAGAGGCTGAGTTACAAAGCAAGGAGCCCAAATTCATCTACAAATTCCTTTGGTCTGGATGAAATGAATAGTTTTGAAAAGTCTGAGAATTCTTCCTGAGGTGTGACTGGAAACAAGCATTTTTCCTAAAGTCTAACACCTTTGTGTAGAAAATATCTTAACATAAGAAAAAATAATTATATACTTGAATAAGTAGCAAGCTCAGGAAATGTTGTTGCATAAAAATCAACCAATTAATATTTCAGATAAAGTATTTTTATTCTTAATTTTCAATACACATTTGACACAAAATAAAGAGGTTTTTTTTCAGCCAGTGGGCCTGTAGTTATAAGATCATTTAAGGAAATCTTAAAAATTCTGTTGAGTTTCAGGAGTTGAGATCAAAATACAGAATTGGTGCTGGTCTCATTGCCAGAACTATGGGCAATAAGTTCAGTTTTTGAAAGGTTGGAAGTTAAGTTCATAAAAAGAGCAGAAAATTTTGCAGAGAGAAAGTAATTCAGGAAAATTCATCTAATTCCAAAGTATTATATTTAGTAAAAGTAATTTTAAAAAATGAGAATCAGGGAAGCAGCAATCACTGTTTACAGCTTGTTTACCCCAAATTTGATTTCCTTCTAGTAGAGCAAATGACCCCAAATTTGATTTCCTTCCAGTAGAACACTGCCACCTCCCTAAATCAGGATTTTCAGGGTGGGTTGTTGGGGTTTTTTTGGCATTTGTAACCCGGAGAATTTGCTACTTAAATGTGTGTTCAGAAAATATAGAAAAGGTCTTACCAGACTGAGAGAAATGTCTCTGCTGAAATATTTTACATCTACAGCTAATCTCAGTGTAGGTGCTGAGACACTTCAGTTCCTGCAAAGCAATTTGCAGTTTAGATGTATTTTTTAATGTTATTTTCATATTTTAAAAACATTTTTATTTATATTTTAGTATATTTCTGAATTTTAAGTGAAGTTATTTATTGAATGCATAGAAGAATTATCTAAAACTTCCTGTTTAGTCCAGTGGCTCCCTCTCAGCACTTGGAACACAATTCCCTTGTTTTCTTTGGTTGATTTCAAGCAGTTCTTCCAATTTAGAAATAATTTTCAAATGAGGGAAATAATTTCCAAAATAGTCAAAGGACTTTGTTTTTCTGTGTCATTGGTTCATCCTCAAGGGCTGGGGCAGGTAAAAGAGAGGCTTTTCTTGGGAATTTTATTTGGTGGAATCCATGACTTTCAGAGTAAGAATTTAGTGAGTGAAGGTGCCACGAGTCCCTTCCAAAATACAGGAACTGTAGTGAGGCAAAGGCAGGTACAAAATATTTTATATTGAAATTCAAAACTTTCAAACCAGCTGTGGAACACAGCTGTTGTTAGAAATGCTGCTCTAAACCTTCTGATTTTTCATCCTTGCTTAGAAAAGTCATTAAAAACTCAGACGGATTTTCCAGACCAAAACAACATTCATTTTATTTATTATTCTGAACAGAAAAGAAGAAAATATTTTCAGAATTATGTAAAAAAATTTACATACTTGAAGATTTATTTCACATTGTGCCATCAAAATATTAATAAATCCTGATTCTTTTGATGATTCTGAGGACAGGAGGATGGGGAATGTTTGTACCTGGAAGGAGGAAGGATCTCTCAGCAGTGGTGATTCTATCACCTCTCTTTCTCTCTCAATTTCCTTGTGCATATTTCATAGCAAAGCTCAGCCTTAAAATTATTTGGCACAGGGGGATATAAATAGTTTAGAGCTTCCTTTTCTTTATCTTAATTACCCAAATTACCTTTTCTTTGTTATTCTCTCTAAATAGCTGTACTGTAACTGCCTGTGATGACTTCCCCCTCCTTAATAACCTGAATGAAGTAGATTAAGAATATTAAGAATGTATTTTTTTAATACCTTAAATTGTTATTAATGATTGTTTGCATTGTGTACTGGTATTTTTACGCAGCCAGTCAATTGTGAGTGTAATTTATTATGATAATTATGCTATTAAATAGCAAATATATGTCCTGAAAGTACATATTTTGATTTACAAAAAAAAAAATAATCCCTGTGATGTGTTTGCCAGTTGTGACAGTCGTGTTTGGGTTTTTTTTTGGTGAATTTTATCTTTTTTAAATTTGAGGATTCTTCAATTTTTACTGCTCCAAGGTTTGGAATTGCTGCAGAAGGATCTCTAGAGCAGGAAATGGAGCAGACTGCCTGCTCCAAATTAATGCCTTCCAGTTCTTAGGGAAAGCTTTGTGCTCCAGCCAGAAATCCCAATCTCCAGAGATATTTTATGTCTTCCAGTAACTTTATTAAAAGCCCTTCTAAGAAAAAACAGCCACCAGGCAGGTACTGAGTCCAACTGTGCCCTGCAGGCAAAGGTTTTATGGGGAATTTCACCCTGAAAATGAGCTTGGCTTTGCTCAGGCTCGTGGATTCATCTCTCGTGCAAAGTGTAAAGCTCTGGAAGGTGGATTCTGAATTTTTAAGAAGTCCTTTTATTGCCAGGGTGGGAATGGAATTAGAAATACAGACGAGCAGTGATGCTCAGTGGTTTATTGCAGTAATTCACCTGAGCTCTGAGGTGATTTTAGGTCACCACATGTCCTTTCCCTGGCTCTGCTTCTGGGCTTTGGGGTTCCCCAGTGGGAAATATTTCCCACTGGGGCCTATTTTTGACAAATATGAGACTGATTTGGTCACTTTTGCTCTTCATTGAGGGAGGCTTTTAGTGCTCCCCCACTTAGTGCAAATGCCAACATGTAAGAGATGCATCTTAGCTTTTCCATTTTGTTATTGCTTATTCACAGCAGAGTGAAAAATTAATCCATAAAGCAGCCAGAAGAAGATGCACCTGCTGGCCCTTTTTTTAATAAATTCTGGTGATACATTTCTTATTAGAATGTGTCAATAGTCCTGTAATGGTGTTTTAACTTGGTTTTCCTTAGTATGATTTTTTTATTGTGCATTTTCCATAACAACCAAAAGACACTGTCATCCATTCTGAAATAATATTTGTTGTATCTTTTCCATAAATTTACATATTAATATGAAAATTTCATAAGGGATCCCACCAAGAAATTTTGAATACATTTGAAAACATTTAATTGTTATTCTGAACACCAAAGTTTTGTGTGTGATTTGTACATTTTGCCATTTTTATCTCATACACGCTTTCAAATGACATTTCCAGTTAAAAAAAGGCACAAAGGAATAGGGACTTCGGTGTGGTAAAACTGTTTGGAGATAAAATGTCAAGCTGGAAATTAAAGAGGCACTTGGTAAATCTATGTTTAGGCTAAATCTGAATTTAGGACACCTGGCACTTGTATTTCCAAAAGAAATTTGCTAATTAATACAACTAAGTGAGGAAGATGCAATTTAAAAATCCCATCTGATTTACATTTTCATTTATTTATTTCAATTTATTAACACAATTTTTTCTATTTTTTTCTCCATTTAGTAACATGATTAATTTAATTTTGGAATACATTAAGGAAGTTTTACTCTATGCTGGTGTGTGCCAGAGTTTTTAAGTCTGAAACACCAGCTCAGGAATATTATTCCAGTTCAGCTTGGATCCACTTTTTTTGTTTCACCCTCTGGATTGATGCAGATTCCTCAAAAATTTATGGTCATATTTAGCATTGAACGTGTCCCAGCCCTGCCCTTGGCTGGAATCCCCTGGCTGTGCCCGGAGAGTGCAGGTGTGAGGACAGGGGTGGTGCCCAGGTGCCCCTGGTGTGCTCGTGGCTTTCGTGTCCCGTTGATTTGAATCCCCATTTTCGTGCTCTGTCTCGGCTGAAGGTTGTTCACTGTCTGTTGTCTGTTGGAATTTTTCATCATTTAGGCAAGATGCAGGATGGGAATATGGAGAACAGCCAGAACAAAGGTAATCTTCTTTGCTCTTCAGGAGGTTGTGGATTGTTTTGTTAGCATGTAGTTCAATCCTGTCCCCAAGTTCAGTGAGAACCTGTGATCTGTGCCTGTGTGTGAAAATGGCCCTTATTGTCCAAAAAAACCCCAAACAACCACCCCCAACCAAAAACCTGCCAAAGAGATTGTAACTTCCACAAGTCTCAGAGATTTATGAGAGGATTATTTCAAACAAACCATTTATAGATGTTGCTTCCATCTCACTAAACTCATTTGAATCAATTTTTCCCGTGCAAGTTGTGTATCCTACGTATTGTTAGTGATTTTCCAGCCCAGTTTTTTATGTCTCATCATCTCTGGTGTCTGATGGCATTGTCTGGACATACTCTCATTTGCAGGGAGAAGGTAAAGCAATAAAAAAAGGAAACTTTACAGCCAAGGTGTTACCTAGCGGTGTAAAAGGATAAACAACAGGAAGATTAAGAGTCTTAGGAGTTTCTTATTTAATATCCAATGTCAGGAAGAAATTGGAATCAATATTTTGCTTTCTGTGAAGCAAACTCATGGTTCCCTGTTTATTATAAGACACAGAGTTCTTTGGGTTATACCAAATTAAACAATAATTTTCTCTTCTCAGATAATATTAAACATTGCAAAGGTGATGGCTCAGAAACTGGATAGAGAAACTCAGAGGTACAAAAGTACCAAATAAAATGCTATTAAATAATAAACATTCAGGTTAGGTGGTTACATGAGATTTCCAAGTCAAACAAGCACAGCCTTGTACGATCTTTTCGCAAAAGCAAAGCTGTTTCATCTCATCCTATTTTATTTATCGTGCTCAGCACAAGCCAGACACGTGCGCATACATCCACTGCAATGTCATTGCCTCTCAGAAACACGTAAAAATAAAGTTTCCTTCTGCTGGCATTCTGTCAGCAAAGGAGGGCTCAGCCCTGGAACTGTGTGTGGTTTTTGTGGGTGATGCCACCACCATCAGACCCGATGGTTGAGTCACTTGATCACTGGATGCTGAGGAAACTTTATAACTCAGGGATTTTCTGGAGTGGTGGATGGCAGAGCGTGGTCCCCTGGTCTCTGAGGTGTCCCTGCTGTCTGTGCAGCCACATTGCCTTCAAAATGCTTGCATTGGAAATATGATCATAAGAGACATCGTAAGAGACATCCCAAATTTCAGAGCAATATGGATCTGTCAAAGCAGCCGAGCTCTGCCATTCCAGGGAATCCTGCAGTGCTGATGCTGTCACCTGCCAAGTCACATGCAAGGCATTCAGTGACATGTATGTGTCCAGCCCAGAGCGTCATGGGAGGGGGCAGAAATCAGAGATAAACCCAATCCATGGTTTTCCAGCCTACATCCCACATGTCCTGAGGGATGTGCTGGCATCCTCTGTCCTGCAGAGCCCCGCTGGCTCTCGGGGGCCTGGAACGGGAGCCAAGGGTGTCCCCGTGACTGTCCCAGCCATGCTGGCTGGATTCAGTGAGGATGAGCACCAGGAGAAAAGGAAAGGATAAAGCTCTGGAGTAACAGTTTTGTTCTGCATTATCAGCCAAGCAGCAGGACGGGGCTGCTGCCATGGAGATGCAGCCGCTGAAGAGCGCGGAAGGGGGAGAGGGAGACGACAAGGACAAGAAGAAATCCAACATGCACAAGAAAGAAAAATCCGTCCTTCAGGGAAAGCTGACCAAGCTGGCAGTGCAGATTGGCAAAGCAGGTATGGCTGGGTGGCACCAAACCCCTCTGGGTCACAGCAGGCAAAGAGCTGCAAGGAAAACGGTTCTGAAAAGGGACAGACCCTTTTTTACAGTGAGATTTGGAAATCACAAACCTGTTCTAAGGAGAATGTGTGGCACTGAAGATGTTTTATTCTCCTAAAAATCAGCTTTGACTGTCAAAAAGCTTTGGGCAACTTGGGTTGCAATGAATATTTAAATCAAAATGAAATGCAGCTTTTCTCGCAGTTAATATGCCCAAGTGCAGTAATTACGTATTTAATTTCCTCTCCCCTCAGAACTTGGGAATACACAGTTCCAGAATCTCTAACACCATCTCAAAATATCACTCACACAGTATTTCCCTCTCATGGATTCCAAAATCACTCTGTTCCCCCCAAATATCCACGTTCCTGCCTTCTCCCCAAGCACGACACATCTTCTGACTCCTGTATCCCTGCTGTTGGGAGCTGCACCTCTCCAGCGTGTTGGTAGAGAGTGGAAATCTTCCATAAGGGCCTAAAGTTCCTTAGCTTTGTTTTTCTCCTGGTATTAAAGAGATTTTGATCTCAGCTCTTTGACTGAGGCCCTACAAGGTCCCTTTACCTCTGTTCTGTCTCCCACTCTGGTTTTTCCCCTTCCCATCCCTTTCTAAGGAATTGATGAAATAACCCAATAATGCCAATTCCCTTTGCCTGAACAGAGTGTGACCAAATTCAGGGTTATCATCCCTGATATGCAATTTAATGCCTTACCCCAATGCATATTCCTTCAGCTTCTCTCCTTTCTTTCCCCTGATCACTAATTCCTTGGATTAAATACCTTTCTGCACTGCCTTGACTTCTACTCTCCTTGGTGTTTTGGCAGGCACGTGAACATCACTCTTAAAGTAATGGTGTAGGGATTTCTGACCAGAATGTGGCAAGGAACAGGAATTAAATTAATTAATCATTGCCTCATTTGGTTTTTCTTTGTCGTTGAGCAATCTTGTGCTGTCAGGAGTATTTGCCTGTACAATATTTTAATGGATTTTCCTTCATCCTCTGGCTCAGAGTGATCTCCCTGACTCATCTGTTTCCTGTCAACCTTAGCATCCTTCAGCTTTACCAATTTTTTTTTGAAACTGCAGTCAAGACATGAGATTCACAGCATTCTCCTTCTACTCTGTGATCTCATTTGGGAGAAATTAATTTATTCCAAAATGTAGGCTTAACTGTTTCTCACAAATCAGCTAAACAGGGCTGGTCAGAGCAAGGCAAAGTTGAAGCTATAATGGAAATTTTATTTGTATAAATAAACCCAACTGAAACCCAGGGATGAAACTGTGAAGCAGGAGTGTAATCCCAGCAGTCTGTGCCATTGGGAGAGGGATTGGAATGGCTGGGATATTTTGTGAATTCTGTGAAATATTTTTTGGTGTCTCTGTCTCTTTTGAATCTCTGCTCATTAAAATACACACTCTGCAGATGTTCCCATGAAAAGGGACACCTTGGAGACACAAATATTTGTCACATTTTAAAGAAACCCGGTGAAAAACTGGCCTGTGAATAATTCTGCATTATTGCCTCTTTATTTTCACCCAGACACATCTGTAGGGCTTTTCTACTGTATTTTATACAGCACCATAAACTATGGGAGACTCCTCAAGCTTCTAAAGACACACTTATTTAAAAGAAAGGTGTTTAGATATGGATAGACAAGTAATTTGTAAAAGGTGGGGGTAAAAAGGACAAGTAAGTGTTGTACCAGGCAAAGTAATGTGCTAAATTGAATAAACCCAGCTTAAGTGACAGCAGAACTCTTGCACTGCCTGGGAAGTTTTAAAGGCAGCAGCAAGACAGTGCTTAAAAATTAATTCCTTAGAATTCAGTGCTTTCTGTGCACTGCAATGTACACAAATATATTATACCAATGTTTTTTCTTCATTGTACAGTTTATCATTGTAATTGGTACTGGTGAAAAATGAAGAAAGAAATAATTTCCTATCAAATCCCAATTTCTAATTGCTCATGTTCTCAGTGGTGTTTCTAACTGGTGGTTTCTCCTCCCAGGTCTGGTGATGTCTGCCATCACTGTCATCATCCTGGTACTGTATTTTGCCATTGACACCTTTGTGGTCAACAAGAAGCAGTGGTTGCCCGAGTGCACTCCTGTCTACGTTCAGTATTTTGTTAAATTCTTCATTATTGGTGTCACTGTGCTCGTGGTTGCTGTTCCTGAGGGACTCCCACTTGCTGTCACTATTTCTCTGGCTTATTCTGTAAAGGTAAGAGGCATTCAAAATGATCCAGGGAGAAAAATGCTGTTTGCTTGAGTTCACTGCTGAGCTGGTCCTGAGGTTTTATCAGAGCTGGTGAAAAATGGTCTGAAAATGATGTGCTCAAAATGTTCATGAAATTGCTTTAAATTAAACTTACATTGAAAGTATTTCTAATAAAAATGCAAATACATCTTCCAATACATCTCCTTAAAGCTGCACAGGACAGGAATATCAACCCGTAAGAAATACCTTCTTAATTTGCAAGGAACCAGGAGTTTATTGAGCAGAATTTATTGAGCAGAATGTACTCTGAAAATTGTTCAGTCTTTTGATAGAGAATCATTTTGTACTCAAATTTTCTTGTGCAATAGAGCAAAGTTTTGACAAGGATTTGAAATCTTCAGGAGCGCTGAGAAATCTGGAGTTTCTCAAGGAAATTCAGGGTTTCACTGAAGCTTTTGTGTACTTTCCTTAAATGCAGTTGCAGTTCTTTGAAGTCAATGCAAATGGTTCTATTAGGAAATTAAAGAGGATTAACATCCTGGACCTGGGGGTTACTTGAGCAATTTAATCAGATGATTTAAACATTCTGGGAATCTTAGATGAAGATGGTGTGAAGTTTCTTTCCATTTTGCACATAAACAAATTAACTTAGGAAGTTCAGGAAGGAATCTCTTGGCTTCTGTGTAGCCAAATATCACAATTATTAGGGAAAAGGAGCTCTTCTCAAGGATGGGGTTTTGCTAATAAAGGTTGTATCTACTTTTAAAATGTTTTCTCTTTTTCCTGATGCCCTTCCTCTGACACCCTTTTTCCTTTCCCTTTCTCTTTCCCATTTGCTTTTCCCCCAAAATGTGCGGTCCAAAAGAATGTCCTGGCTTTCCAAGTAGTTTTAAGAAAAAACCCCAAATGTTTGCTATAATAGTAATGTTTAAAAAATTGTTATCTCTGATTTCTTTAGCTCATCTTTGCTGTTCCAGCTATCCCTTAAAATGCAAACCTACTGCAGAAAAATGATGCAACTCTATTTTTTGGCAGGCATGTGAACATTACTCTTAAATTAATTGTGTAAGGATTCGATAAACTTTGATAAACTCTTAGTTTATCAAAGGCAAAATTACCTCAGGAACAGTCCCAGCTTGGTTGTCTGTGCCTGGGATTTGGGGTTATATTATCCTCTGGTTTAGTGAACTTTGTGTTCTCACCAGCAAGACTAACCACGAGCTGCTTTGCTTTTTGCAATTAGAAACTTGTCAAAGGCCATCTCGAAAGGTTTCTCATTTGGGTTTTGGTGGGTTTTCCCCTCAGAAAATGATGAGGGACAACAACCTGGTGCGGCACCTGGACGCGTGCGAGACCATGGGCAACGCCACGGCCATCTGCTCGGACAAGACGGGCACGCTGACCACCAACCGCATGACCGTGGTCCAGGCCTACGTGGGCGACGTCCACTACAAGGAGATCCCCGACCCCGACTCCATCCCTGCCAAAACCATGGAGCTGCTGGTCAACGCCATCGCTATCAACAGTGCTTACACTACCAAAATTCTGGTGAGTTGCTGCTGGTTTTTTTGGTCAGTTAAGTGAGGCCTAGCGGAAGGAGGTGTAATTTATTTTTGAGCAGTGTTAATTCCTTAATGTCTTGTTGGTGATTATGAAGCATTAAATGCTGTTGAGGTCCTCTAAAAACTGCATATTTTATTGGTTTGTTTTTTTTTTTTTTTTCAAGGACAGGGATTTATTTGTAAGTTCAAGATCATTTAAAAAAACTCCTGCTGTTGTTTGATTGGGGCGGCCCAGTTTCGGTGCAGATAAATTTGAGATCACAAGCGTGTGGTGACATCACTGGTTTTCATAGGTTCAAAATGATTTTTGCACATCTAAGAAATTTCAATTAATGCTCGAAGAGCACAAATTGGATTGGTTAAATCAGTGAGGTTAATGACCTTTATTCATTCTGGTTTCAACTGAGTTACATCCAGAAGTATTTTATATTCACTCTGTACAGGAGGCCAGAATGGAAATGTCCTGTTTGCTTGTGGCATTGGATTCTTCTGTCCAGAGCTAATTAAGAGACTGAAAATTTTTGCAATTCCAATAGATTTGTTCTTTGAAAGGTCAAGCTGAATGTTAATGCTGCTGAACGAATAGAATTTTTTTCTTTTTTAGTTTATGAATATACATATTGTCCTTTTTATAGGTCTGTGCTGAGCTGCAGAATCAAGTCAGGCATGTGCTTCATGTTTGGTTTAAAAGTGGTCTTTTAAAATACAATCGGAGAAAACAAACACTGTATGATAACTCAGAGTGGATATTTTATGGCAGCAGCTCCTTGAATTTCATTTGTGCTCTTCTAAATCATCAAGAGCAGTTTGCTGTTGCTGGGTGATTCCTGCTCTCACAAATCAATGTAACATTTGATTGCTGGGGAGAGGAAAATGCACCTTGGTTATTTAAATGTTGTTACAGCCTAAAGCAGCTTAGGTGCTTCCTTCTGGAGAAAGAGAATAAAACTCATCCTGAACACACAGGATTGAGACAAGGCACGGAGTTTGACTTTGGGAGGGCTTTGGGAGAACATTCCCAGTGTCAGCAGAATTTTCCTCATTCCCAGGGAACAGCAGGACAGGCAGGGGGTTGGTTTTTCAGTCAGGTGTGTCTGGCAGAGTTTTATACAGAGTTTTTTGTATTTTTAAATATTTTTTATATTTTGCTATTCCTTTTGAGGTCAAACCCAGTTACCAGAGTGTTTCTGCTCAGCTTCCACACCAGTTCACCTCCTCTGAATCCCAGAGTAAATTTAGGTTTCTGAATGGGAAATCATCAGATTTTCCATATCAGCAGTATTAAGTTTAATAATCTGTCTTTTTCTTGTGGTTTATGGAAACATTTCTGGTCAATATTAGTTCTAAAATGGTCTCAATATAATTTTGACTATTCTTTTTTTTTTTACTCTGATTTGGCTTCACTGCTCCTTGCTGGAATTAGTTCGGAGTGCCTATTAAAAAGGGTCAATATTTTACCATTTCAGTGCTTTTTAAGCTTTACACAGAGACTGATTCTAAACTGATAAATGGATGAAATCCTTTAGATGCAGATCAGTGGCTGCTTGATCTTATCTGTTTAAAATTAATGGTGATCTTTTAGATCTTATGAGGTAAAGCTTTTTATGGACTCCACAAGAATTGCAGCCCCAGTCTCAGGGGATTTCATTTTCTTCACAGTTTATAACAAGCTGAAGCTGAACTTTAAGACACAAGATATTGTTCCATAGCCCGTTTTGCATCCCAGATAAATACAGCAAGAAATACCTGAGGGAGCTGTTTCCAGGATGAAATACAGAGAATTCTTTCCCTTCCTGCTAATCCTGAACGCACACTCGTTCTTAAAGCATGCTTAATCAAATTGTGAATATCAGCTGAAACCCAAAGGGCATTGTAAGGGCTCCGTTGCCAAGACTGAGTTTTGCATATTCTATTTTTAGCTCTCCAGTTACGTGTGTGCTGTAAATTGCTCTTTGTGTGAACTTCTGTTCACAGGGATCACATATGGGACCGTAAAATTAGTCAAGATGCTCTGCTGAATGAGAAATATTCCCTCTTGCATTGTCTTTTGATTATGGGGCAATTGAACCATTGATAAAAAATATAAAAAGGGAATAATATCAGTGCTGGGGATGAAAGATTTGAATTTCCCTGAGAAATTAAACACAAATTATTCCAGCTGAACAACAGCAGCATTAAATATAGCTCTTTTTACTGCTTTTCAAGATTAAGTTGCTGGGTGAGCTGATTTTGCATCTCATCAGCTTCTCAGCAACTTTTCTGCTGTTTGTGTGAAGCTGCTCTCCAGCAAACAGAGATTCCTGTTTCAGATGGTTTTCCCACGTGGAAATAAAATCAGGCTTCTTACATTTTTTACCCTGAGCTGTGATGGGGACTGCAAAGACTCCGAGAGCAAAATTTGTATTTTGGGAATACTTTGATTGCACTTGGAGCAGGAGCACATTGATCTTGGATATCAGGGAGCAGTGCTGAAATACCAAAACCAAAACCACTGATTTGAACTTTTCTGTGCAGCTCTCGCTTTCATAATTTCAGTTTTAATTAGACATTTCTTCTTTTAATTTCCTGGCTGGGTGTGATTCCTGCTGGCAGGGTGTGATGTGCCTGATTAAGAAGACACCACAATTAGGGTTTAGCCAAGGGATTTTCAGCACCAGTGGAACAGTCCCAGCTGGAGCTGTTACTGGGAGGATCTAACACCCAATTTTCATTTGCTGCTTGATGGGTGCTGAGGGATAAAAGGCTTTTTTTTGCCTGTGCTGGGTGAATATCTGGGCCTCAGGAGGAGTTTTCAGTGCTGTTCTGGAGTTGATTTTGGTGATTTGGTGTGGCAGGATGTGGTGGGAAACCTTGAACCAAAGGAAAAGATGTCACAAGAAACCACAAAACATCCACTCCCTCCCACATCCACTGCCTTTTCCTGCAGGAAATAAAGTGAAAATATGTTGGTCTATATGTTAGTAAATATTCATCAAGGTATGAATGTGACCTGGGAAAAATCTTGGGGTAAAAAAGCCGGTTTTGGATAAAACCTAAAGGAGTAAAGGAAATAAAACCCAAAGAGCAAAGACAATTTTATTGGCAAAGCAGGTAGATAATTGATATATTAGAGACCCTTAATATATGCATACCATAAGAAGGGATGAAATTTTACAAAAGTGAAATGGTGAAAGGACAGAAAATAAGATTTTAGCCCAGCAGCTGCTTTGAAAGGATTGATGCAAATCTGCTGCTGGTATTGGGAACATGAATGGGGTATCCAGATGAAAGTTCTTTTTCTTTGGGAGAATTTATTTGCATCCCAAGCTAGAATAGCTCTCTGATGGTTGGGAGACACAATGTTCCTGCCAGGAACAGCCTCTGAGAAGGTGTGCAAAGTGCAAAATACGCTTCTTTCTTAGAGATTTGTTTACTTTGTATTCAAAGACTGGATTTTATTCATCAAATACTTGAATTAATCTTGACTTTTAAAAAAATTTGTTTAATCAGATGAAAAAAAATTGTCTCAATAATTATATATATATTTTATTTAACCAACAGAAAATTACTGCCACTTCCTTTTACCGTTCAGAATTCCAACAATTTCAATTATAGTAAGGCCTTTTTGAAAACAACTTTAAATTTTTTTTGGAGAATGTGGATATTTGGAAGTTTCCTGCCAAATAATTTTGAAAATTGAGAGGTAGTAGGTATGTTTCTGGACTTTTCCATACATTTTCCCACATTAGTATGTAAAGTTATTAGTTATTACCCCATTATTTAGATGGGAATGAGGATTGAAATGTCACTTTTTTAACAGTAGTTGCTTGTGGCTCCCTCATTCTCATCTGACAGAGAACAGACCTTTCCTTTATCTCTCTACCTTTATTTTTATAAATATATATATATATATTTATTTAAGTGTGTCTGTATTTATTTGAAGTCTTGTTTTGCAAATGAAAAGGAAGAAGGAGACCCTGACTTTTTAGGAAGGATTTTTTAAATTTCATTTTTACAAAAGCTCAAGCCCCAGTAGATCAGATTAAGCCATGCCTATAAACAGAAAATCAGGGAATTTCTGTGGCCTGAGGCTCCAGGAGCAGAGCTCTCTGCCAAGGGCTCTCTGCTAAATAAAACTGCTGTTATATGGCACTAGAATTCCCTTTTTTATTCCAAGGAGAGCCATAAGAAAACAGCTTTTGACCTCCAAACTGCCTTTTGGAGTTATTTTGGCATATGGAATGGCAAAGATATTTTTACTCTCAGGTATGGTTTGCTTTAAACCTGTTCTTGAGCCCTTTGTTTCTTGTGTTAAAATAAAGATGATTTTCTCATTTATTTTTGCTGCTTGTGGAGGTTCAAATCATCTCTTATTTCATCCAGATTAATTCCCCCATTGCTACTAAAAATGAGTGGAAATAAAAACTTTAAAAAAAACCCCAGACACAAAATATGAGCAGAGAAATGGGCACAGAAGTGGTGAAAAAATCAGTGAGTATAGATTAAGGAAAGCTTTTATTTATGATAATTTAGATGACAGCAGAGTAACTGGCATGGCCTAAATGCTGTTCTTTCCTTCTGCCACTGACATCAAGGCACGAGTGGCAGCTCCAGCTGTTGATTTGAAGTATTTGGAAAGATAAAATCTGTCATTTATCAGGTGGAGTGGCCAGTCCAGGCTGAGCTGCCTGTGACAGAGCTGAGGGAGCAAAGAGATGCTGGGAAAAGGAGTGGGAACCCCAAAACTAGAGCTGCAGGGAGGGAAAATTGAGGGGAAAAAGGGAAAACTGGTAAGGGAAGGAAAAAGGAAGGGAAGGAAAAAAGAAAAGGGAAGGAAAAAGGGAAGAGAAAGGGGAAGGGAAGGGAAAGAGGAAGGAAAGGAAAGGAAAGGAAAGGAAAGGAAAGGAAAGGAAAGGAAAGGAAAGGAAAGGAAAGGAAAGGAAAGGAAAGGAAAGGAAAGGAAAGAAGGAAAGGAAAGGAAAGGAAAGGAAAGGAAAGGAAAGGAAAGGAAAGGAAAGGAAAGGAAAGGAAAGGAAAGGAAAGGAAAGAAGGAAAGGGGCTCATTCTAAATTGGCAGCAGCAGAGTTTGCATGAGTTCTCCACATTGTGTTCCTGTATTTACAGTGTGGTTTTCCCTGTTTTTCTGCACCATGTGTGCTCCTCACAAATCCCAGCTCTGTCCTCAGGGAGTTTTGCAGTGCTGGTGTTGGTATAGAAGGGCTTGAGGGAATTTTGGTGACAATTCAGCAGTGCCCATCCTTCATAATGTTTGTTTATCTCTGCTTTCTTTCCTCAGGCAGTGCTCAAAAGTAAATTCTCCCTTCAGACACTGTGTCAAGATTTCATAATTTGTGTTTTAATGCTGGTGAGGAGGAGAAGTGCTACTTGACAGGTATTTTATGGAAGGATAGGTCTGTGGAAGGTTTATCCTCACATAATAATGCAGGAAATCAGTAAACAGTAAGAAATATTAGTTTTTTCATCTTAGCCCATGTGATGGCACTGGACCAGTTCATGGTTGGTGTCACTGGTTTTGGATGAGGGAGGAGCAACAGGCTGGAATCACCTTCCTGCACAGCCCCTGGGGAATACATTTGGAGTCCTAAAATCCTCTCCTTCTTGTGTAATTAAAGCCACCCAGAAAATAGCTCAGAAAAATTGACTGGGAGGAACTGGAAGAAATTCCAGCATCCTCATTTTGTTCCCTGTCTGAAAAAGAGCAAGGGAATTTGGAGGAAATCATGAAACTGGTCCAGGTTTTACAGTTTGGATTCTGCAGCCTTAGGGGTACAGTCAGTTATTAAATATGGGATACCTAGAGAAGCACAGAGGAAAATGTGCTTAGCAGGAAATCAGTGTGTGATTTTCAGGGTGGCACCAGGAGGGTGGATTTAGATCAGGAAGGGCATCCCAGGAATCAAACAACTTCTGGATAGTGCTGCAAGTCTTTTATTGGTTTCTTTCAGCACGTTCATTTGGTACTGGAAATTTGTGAAAATTGCATGTGCTCTTGTTTTATAAGGGCTCAGGTGATAGGATTAAAATATTGTTTGTATCTCCAGATAAATGGTGCATTCGAGCCTTTTAAAATGAAAAACTTGGCTGATTTCATTGAAAATTGATTGAGCTGATTACTAAAACTCTGTGTACTTTGTAAGAGGTTTTATTTCCTAGGCAAAAGAATTCCTATTTTAGGTAAATTTATATCTCAATCTGATATTTTTTTTTGTATTTTGTTCCCAGTGTTACACAAGTGTATAAGCAGCTATAAATTATGGATGGGAACAGACAATGCAGGCCAGAGAGTCTTTCTATATATAAACAAGACAATCATCACCCAAAAAATCCCCCCCAACATATTTAAAACTTTTTATAAATGCTAAGCATTTTCTCAGGATAAATTAGGCAGGGAAAAAACCCCAACCTATAGTGCCCATCTTATTTACTGTGTAAATAATAATTATTAGGGATAATAGATGATGGAGTTAATTGTCTGTGCTTCTAGGAGTGGTAATTAGCAGAAAGTAATGATCTTCACACATCACTTGCCACTGGAGTGGTGCAGAATGAGAGGTACAAAACCAGCTTTTCTCCCCGAATTAGCAGCTGACTTAATAATTGAAATAACTGTTTTTAGGGAGGGCTGGGGTGTGTAGAGCCTGGGACTCGCCCTTATCCCGTCCTGCTCTTCCTGCCGTGGGCACCGGGGCTTTGTCTTGCCAAAAAAAGCTGGGTTTGTATGAAATCTCTTTTTTTTACCAGTTGTGAGGGGTGGAATGGAGTCAGCTGCCAGGGAAGAGGGGGATATGGGAGCAGGAGAAGGAGATTTGAGAACAGAAGAGGGAGATTTGGGAACAGGGATGGGAGATTTGGGAGCAGGAGAGGGAGATTTGAGAGCAGAAGAGGGAGATTTGGGAGCAGGAGAGGGGGATTTGGGAGCAGGAGAGGGAGATTTGGGAGAAGGGATGGGAGATTTGGGAGCAGAAGAGGGAGATTTGGGAGCAGGAGAGGGAGATTTGGGAGCAGGAGAGGGGGATTTGGGAGCAGGAGAGGGAGATTTGGGAGCAGGGATGGGAGCAGGGCCATCCTGTCCCTCTGCCTGTGACCCCAAGGCTGTGGGATTTGGTGCCAGAGGAAAGGGGGGTTCCCTGCAGAGGGACACAGAGGTTGGAAGGGGAGAATGTGGGGTCAATGTGCTGGGACAGAGCTCATCCTCTCCCCAGTAACAGGGGATGAGCTGGGCACCAGCAGCTCCCTGCCTCATTCCTTATTTTCTGCCAAGGAAAAGGGTGTCTGTGCTGTCCCAGCAACAAATGGCCAGAGGAAAAGGAGATGGATAAATAAATAAATAATGCTGCTTGACAAGTTATTCCCATACTCGCTAAAAGTTTAAATTCTTCATTTTCATCCCATTTTGTCACCTTTGTTTTGTCACCTTTCCTCTTGTGACAGAATCCATGGTAATAAACCCCTCCTTCATCCTGGCCTTCTTTGCCTTCAGGGTTTGATAATTGCAGATTCCAATAATTCCTGTTGGAATCAATAATCACTGTTTTAATCAGTCTAAAATCACTTGGAAGCTTTTTGTTAATATAATATCATTTTGTTATTATAATATCATTTCATACATTAGATTTTTTTTTCCTTCTCGCTGGTATGAAAATGTGTAAATTTGATTTTGAACTTGCTATGGTGCAACAGATGTTTTTCCTTTTGCCTTGAAAGGGATTTTCTTTTATGTTATTTATGTTATGTTCATGTTCTTATTCTGTACTCATCTTGTCCTGGCATGAGAAGATTCACTTGTGAAGCTTTTCCCAAAAGTGCTTTAAAAAGGTTTTAAAAATCACTCTTTCCTGCAAGGTGCTCCACGGTGTTTTCATCTAGATTTAGAAATATTGCTTCTTGTTATCTGAGCATTTTAGGACTTTTTTTTTTCTTTTTTAAACAAAACATGTTGGCACAATGAATGATTTGAATGTGTTGGGCTGTTTTTCCTGCCTCTGACACCCTGCTGAGGTGAAGCCATCACACCTTGGAGCTGATTGATGTGCTCTGGGGATTTGGTGGTAACATTTTCAGGGAATATTCTCAGGGGACTTTTGTTTTCCTGATGGCAGCTTTTGTTTTTACACGGGTTGGTGTAAACCAATTACTTCAGGCACATTTTGTTTTAATGTGGGTTTTCTTTGTGCTCTCAGTCATAGGAACAGGAAGATAATACCTTCCAAAGTGATGATTTCATACCAATTTCACAGAAAATGGTGGTGGTTTTATAATCAAAGGTACACAAACAGGCTGATTAGAAATCAATGTGGTGAGTGAATCACCTCATAATGAAATATCAAATTAATTTCCTCTCAGATTTGTGTTGTGTAAATATATATTTTATATACAATGTAGTTTCAGTAGGTTTTCTTTTTTATCTCTAAGCTCCAGTGTGGTTTACTCCTCTGGGGGAAAAAAACCCAGTCAACAATCATCAAAAAACTGCAAAATGTACGAGATCTGAAGTACAGTGGATCAGGAATACAGTCTATGACAGAAAACGTGATGATTTCAGAGCAATAAATGGCAGGAGTTATTTGCAGACTTGAACAAGACTTTAAATTGATTTTCATTGCTATTCTTTGTGACTGACCTTGCACTTCACAAGATCTGTTCATTTGCTGTTAATGTAAGCAAAATATTATATTTTTTTTGAGTCACAGATAACTTAGAAAGTTGGTATTAAATATTTGATAAGTAACATCTGTGCTTTGCTTGCCCACTCCTGCTTTCTCCTGCAGGTAGAGCCCATTTTTCTGTCAAGCTTCCTGTTTTCCCTTCTTGTGTGTGAAGTTTTTGGCTTTCCTGGGATACAATCAACTGTATTTGTGGGTTATTTGTGAGTGTGGAAAGGTGTCCAAAAATCCTGGACCTTGCTGCTTCTAGGGATGGTTCTGAGACAGCAGAACCTCTAGGATGGGTGGGATCCTGGAGAATTTTTGCCAAGGGTTCTTCAAGAGCTCTGGCTTTCCAAAGGCACGTGACTGATGGATTCAGGTTCTCAGGGCTGTGGGACTGACAGGGAGGAGGCAGAAGCTGTGTCCCACAAAATCCTTATCCCAGCTGGAGCCTTGCAGAGGAAACAGGAATTTTCTAAAGGAAAGCCTGCTGGATTATTTTAGCTTGGTCAAAGCCATCCAGTCCTTTAACATCACTGAAAAAAAATAAAAATGGCAGAGCTGCTGTGCAGACACCTTGCAGGGAAAAAAATGAAGCTTCTAGAAGTTATAAAAATGTAGGATAAATGGAATAAACACTGCGAGCCTGCCTTGATAAATGGAATGGCATAAATGGAATAAAGCTATGAGCCTGCCTTGATAAACGGAATGGGATAAATGGAATAAATCTGTGAGCCTGCCTTACGTGTGAGGGTGCAAGCGCACAGAGCAGTAGAGAGTGGCTGGCTCCTTGTGGGTCCTTGTGGGGACACTGGGACATCTTATCCATGGGAAATTCTGGATGAGAGTTGGGCAGAAGATGTGGCTCATTGGCCATAGCACTAAAGGAGACTCTTGAGCAGATTAAGCAGCTCCACTGCAGATTTTTTATACCATTTTTAATTTTCTGTCATTTCCACTTATCCCATCCCCTTCCATTTCCCCTCTCTCCAAAGGCTGGCAGAGCTCAGTGCTGCTGTGATAGGGGCTGTGCATTTGGAAGAGGTGAGAAAGAAGATTTTCTGGGAGAATTTTTCTCCAAAGAAGGACAGGATGTTCCAGCTCTCCATCACTGCTGTCCCGTTTCCTCCTCAATGAATAATCAGACACAACTTGGCTGCAGCCTCCGTCTGCTGCTCTGCCCAGCCAAGGCATCATTCCTGGTGTCCTGACAAGGAGAGGGCCTGGCCAGAGGACTGAATTTAGAATGCATCCCAAACATTAGCCCACCAATCATGCAAAAAAATAAAATCCCTCTGAGGAAATATTAGCTGAGCATCTCTCCGACAGATTATATCCACTTGAGCTCATCCATTTGCCTCCCAAACCCCAAATGGAACAAACCCAAACCAATTTAAAAATAGTCCCAGCTGATACGTGCTGGTGAAGAGGAGCACATTCTGTATCAGCAGTGAAATATCTGCTCTTGGTGTTTTTAGCCCCCTTTGGAGATGGGTGCTTGAAGAACCCTTCTCCTTACTCTGTGAATAAATGAGAGTACTATTAACAGAGGAGATCTATAATTATGATGGGCTATAATCAGGAGCTCCAATCAAGTGAAAAAACTTCCTTTTTCATGTGGCTACATTTGCTTTGCACTCACTAAATTTAGCTCCTTCCACTGTACAAATTGTTTGTAGCTGTGGTGACACCAGAAAAGCAGTGAATATGAAGATTGATCTTTGCTTTGGTTTGGTCTTTCTAGAAATTCAGTTTTCCCTTCTGGTTATATTTAATGGGAAAATAGACAATCCAGAGTATTGATAAGTTTTCTGCATGTGAAAACTGGATGGGCAGGTCAGCCACCTGTAAATACTCTTTCTTTTGTGGAAATTCAGGTTTTGGATGTGCATATGTAAAGGTCATTAATTTTCTATATTTAAATATAATGATTTCATTCCTGTATAGTATTATTATTATTATTATTATTATTATTATTATTTTTATTATTATTACTATTATTATTATCACAGTTCTCATTTTTCAGTTGGTGGGAGTGGGTTTTGGTGGTTTTTTTTTTTTGTGCAAGGGGATTTTGGTTGATTGTTTTTTCCACTTCTAATTAGCTAAAAAGCATAGAGAAGGCCATGCAAATAGAAATGAAAGTGGTTATGCGTAGATGCCATGGAATAGAGGATGTGTTTCACATTTTGTGGTTGAAATTTGTGCACAATGGCCAGACCAAAACAAGCAGGGGATGCACTTCAGGCTACCAGTGGAGGTGTTTTTAAAAAATCTGATTAATTTTGATTAAGAGAGTTAAGTAGTTAATAAAAGGTGAGGAGTTTTGATGATCACATGGTCAGAATCACTGAATGTTGCTGTTGGCTTGGTGGGAGAAAGGCTTGAGATATGAGGGAAAAATCTGTTGATAAATGACTGAAGTGTGTAGTAGAGTGGCTCCAAGGACATTTTCCAGATGTACAGATGCTGCTTAGACTGAAGAAAATCTGTCTCTGTTTCCTTAAATCTAAAAGGGGAGGTTTAGCCCTAAAGGAGATGTTTTAAGGCTTTTAACATTGACCAACCCCATGTAAGTCCCAGTGTTGGGTCTGATTTGGAACTACACTTTTTGAGCTTTTTAAACTGTTATTTTCCTACCTGAGGAACTCCACACCAATGCAGGTTCTATCCTGGATCCAGTCTAGGACCAGCAGGCAGAAAAACCTGAGTTTAACAGATCTAACCCAAGGTAGCCCCTGTTGGCTGCCATGAAGGAGGCCCCAGTTTCAGCCCCACCATTAAGTGAAATTTCTCATTTGCACTTCATTAAAAACGCTCAGCTCGGTTGTTGCTCATGGCAATTTGCCAAATATATGGAATAAATCATTAGAAATTTATAAAATCTCTTAATCTTCTCTTAATTTTAACCAGCTTGGTTTAGAAATTGTCCCTTTGTCACCCTGGTCTGGGTTCTGCTGATATTGATAATGGGGGAGAAATGCTGAGGCTTTCTTTATAGCAAAATCAAACTGAAACCTTGTACTTGGACTGTATTTAAAGTAAATTAGTTATTTAAATTAGTTATTTAAAGTTGAATTAAAGTAATTTAATAACAATTGCTGTGTCTAATTGCTTTGATTGTGTAGGTTACTTGTCAACAGTTCTTGTTGCCCTTAAAGCTGAGATGGCAGCAGATGAAATCCAACAATTTCCAATTCCCTGGGGCTGCACAGAAGGACAAGAGTGCAGGGTTTTAGTGGCCATATTTGGAAAGGGACTAGGGAATTTTCCAAATTTAGAGCTAAATTGTCACGAAATGTCACGTTTTAAAGGAGTGTAGGAATGGGTTTGATCAATGACAACCGGAAAGTCCCTAAATTAAAATGAATTATATCTTAGAGTGCAATAAATATGCCAAGAGTCCTCTGGGGGAAATGTGGAGAAAAATCTGTGCCTGTAAAATTCAGTTTAATCTCATCTGGAAACACCAAGGCTGGAAGATCCTCATCTTAACTAAGAATTAATCAGTGGTATCATGGCAAGGCAGAGTCCATTCTTTGCACTGTGGTGTGGTGCATTAATGTACCCCTGGTTAAATCCAGCCAGGAATTACTGTCATTTGGAATGGAGAGATTTTTCAAAATAATTTTTATTTTTTAAATGAAAAGGCTTCTGGCCTTCTATTTTAATTATTTTGATCTTGAAATTTAGATTATTTATTACAAAAGGAAAAAGTTCTAATTAGAGAACCAAAATGGACGAGGAGATGGAGAGGAATAATTCGTGTCTTTAGGTTTTGGGGTTTCTGTTGAATTGTGATGTATAAATGTAACACCTCTGTCAGTGTTTGGTTCCTTAGAATAATTATTGTTAAATTACATGTGCAGGAGCTTATGAATAGATATTCTTAATTTTTAAAAGTTACCAGTTGCTTTTTTATAGTTTGAAATCAGAAAACCTTGCTCTGGTCCAAATTAAATTAATTACATAGCTAAATGTGGTTAAATTTATCTTTGATAACTAATTCTGCTAGAGCTATCCCTCTTTTTACCTGATTGTGAAGCTGAAAGAAATAGTAATTTTAGTTTAAATTAGTGGTGAGGGCAGTCAAACTTTGGCACAGGTTGCCTATAGAAGTTGTGGAATCTCCCTCTCTGCAGATATTAAAATCCCACTGGACACAGCCCTGAGCAACTCTCTACTTTTTCAAAATTTGTGTACAAACTTGACATATCCATATTAAACCAGTGAGAAGAATCAACAATTTTCATATTTATGGCAGGATTTTTTGCCTTTTTAAAAAAATGAATCAAAGTCAAATTCATACTTCAAATTAAAAGGACAAATTATTTGCTTCTAAAATTAAGGGTTTTTTATTTTAAAAACTCTGAGTGTAAAAATAGGTGAGATTGAAAGAGAGGGGGAGTGGGGACTGTCACACCAGCCTCTCAGTCTGTTCTTCACGCCTGATTTCTCCTTCTTTTGGGATCACTCATGGGGGAATTCATGGGCTGGATCCCTTTTTTCCCCTGTCCCTGTTCCGTGATCTGAAAGGAGCACGAGTCCAAATCCACTGAGCCACATCAGAGCTGCTCCCTGAGCTTTGCTGCTGGGAAATGTCACCCTGATCCATTGCATAATTGCAGCTGGCTCCCTTTCAGGGCATGATTGCCTGCCTGGAGTTGCAGGCAAGATGCTGAAATGCACCATTTTGATATCAATTTATAGCTGACCAAACTTGTCCCCACCTCAAGCACCAGCAGGAGAATGATGTGGTGCCACAGCAGTGCCTGGGTTTGTGGCATCATTTTCAGGTAATAGGGAAAAACATTAAATAATTATCCCCCCAAAAATGAAATCATTACCCTGCATCCCAGCTCATCTGAGGCAGGAAGCCTTTGAATATCCTCCAAATGATTGTGCCAGTGGTACTTGGATAATTCCATCCTTCTGGCTGCTGCACACGTGAATTAGTTCTTAAACTGATACAGTAATGAGACAAAAATTCCTGGTACCCTTTTCCCAGGGAGTTTGGGCAGACCTGATATTAAATGGGTTTAATAACCATGAGGGGTATTCAGCTTGGGGTAATTCAGGAGCCTCACCAGCCACTGGAGCAACAGCTCAATGTATGACTTTGTTGTTATGAAATAATCTTCTTGTTTACATTTGTGATTCTTCAGATTTTACACCCCTTGGGAGTGCTTCATTGTGCTTTCATTTTAACATTGTCTAGATGTGAAATGAGCTGGCAATTCCTTGCCTGTCAGCTTTGGAATCAATTTCAGATTTGGAATAAATTGCCTTGGTTTTGAGAGGCTTTTAGTGGCTGCTGCTGATTAGAGCAAACAGTGAGAACTTGAGGTGATTTTTTTGGTGCCATTTTCCCAAGAGATGGAGCTGCTGTGGATATTGGGGTTTTGTGAGTGATGGGAAGCAGAAGGAATTAGCTTCGAGATCCCATTTTCCTGTGTTTTCAGACTACAAATACAGGGGACACATCGATGCAGGGCAGCCCTGGTGAAATTTTAACTATTTATTTATTTATGTGATTATTTATTATTTACCTTTCTGCATTCTCCTCTGCTCCAGTCCTGTTTGATGCCAGGGAATGTTGCTGTTGTGCTGGATTACTGATACACATCTGTGCAAACCCATTTTTTTTCTCTTGATTCTGTTCCTCCCTCCAATTTCAAATTCAAGCTTTGTGATATTACAACAGCTCTGTGTCCTCCTGTCTACCAGAGATGTTTAAGTGCCTAAATCATGTGGGAAATATATAAAGAAAAAAGGGAGAGAACTGGCAATACAGGGGGAATTAGCAAAAACCACATTTCCTTCTCCCATCACCTCCTGTTTGATTCTTTCTCTCTGAAAACACGTGGCACTGTTAGAGATGAATGTTTTTTTTTTTCCTCTTCTCTGTCCAAAGCTCTCCATGATCAAAGTTCTTGTTTAAGCTTATAATTATTTTATTTTAGATGAGCTGTATTAAACTTCTAAAAGCATTTAATAGTTTTTCTGGCTTCTGTGCAGTGCTGTTTAACACCGTTACTTACCACATGTAACAAATCCAATAATATTTGGAAAATACATCCAATCTCAGGTACCAGGGCATGTACAGCATTTGCTAAAGGGTTTCCAATCATTTTTTAGTTGTCTGTTTTAGAGCTAATTTCCAAATGTATGAGCCATAAGGCTTTAAAATTATGGATGTGCAATCATTGGACCCCAAAAATGGTGCAAACTGAGCAAAGTCGGGGATTCAGAAGCTCGCTGTCCTTAAGGGTTGTGGACCTCTGATTCTTGGGAATTGAAATGAAGTGAAGGGAGAGATTTTTATCAGCTCAGTGTATAAATATTTTTAATCTTTTGAAGGTAAAAAGGAGCTAAATTTACTCTGTAATGAACAGGTAAATATATGCGGGTGGGAATAATCTGCACTGTGCAAAAGAGTAGGAAAAACCATCGAGGCTTTAAAGTTGGAAATGTTGGGCTTGAAATGCAGTGAGGGAGCTCAGGACAGTGTGGGAGTCCTGCAGCTGGGTCTCCTGGTGGCAGAGAGGTTACACAACCAGCCCCGAGTTCACAACTGCTCTTCTCCAATCCCTTCTGCTGACCCCAATTCAAGCTGACTGTGGCCTTTATTTCAGCTGAATCTCAGCAGCCCTGCAGCTTGCAGTGCTGGGTCTGAGCTGGGGAGCAGCTCTGTGGTACCTCAGAGCATCCTGCTGTGTGTGAAACACAGGCAACTTATTCACCATCAGCATGGAAACACCACTGAGAATTCCAAACTGTGCCAGGACAAATTGTGAGCAGTAATTTTATTCCAGGTCTGTCCTCGAGGTTGCAAAGATCAGAGACCACACAGGTAGAAAAGCTGGTGTTTATTCCTATGTGGAGACCTTGTGGAAATAAATTCACAGCATTTTAAGGACGCACAGCTGCTGCCAGGTGATTTTAGGGAATCTTTCATCTCAGTCCAGGGGGTTGATATATTTCTGATTTTCCTCCCCATCCCATCTCAGGGCAAAGGGGGAGTGAGCAAGAGGCTCCATTTCTGGCTGCCAGCTGGGGTTAAACCATTGCTCTGGCACCAGAATCCCAGAGGAATTCTAAATACAAACTAAACCAGCTGAGGGCTGGTATTTGACTGCCTTCTTAGTGCCAACAGAGCTTCTGGAAACGTTTCCCGTTTTGTAATGGGAAACTTTATTTAGTTAAATAAAGTTTTGGATTCTTAATCTTTGGCTAAAAAGAACTCAACCCATTTCATATTGCAGCTTTTCCCTAAGATAAACAGGCCTTCCTAAATCTCTGCTGTTCTAGTTTGAAATCAGTTGAAGAAACTTGTATCTGCAAAAAATTGAAATATTTGTTTCTAAATTAGTATGTTTTAATGTTGCTTTAGATGTCTTACATGAAAATATTGATTCAATTTATCTAACAAGGGAATATCTCTGATAGGACCACAGTTCTTTAGTAGTTCTTTTTAAAATATTAGGAATTAGAAAATAAAAATATCGTGGTTTGAACAGCATTCATCCTTCTTGGTTTTTTTAAATTTTCCATATATAATGTTTAATTATACAGAGAAAATTCCTGCACGTCCTGGTCCACTTTGTCTTTTGTTTGAGTATAAAGTGGAAATCTTTTGCAATTTAATTGTAAAAATTTTGTTTTCCTCTGTTTTCCTGTTGTGATGCTGGGTTGAAATAGAACACTCAATACTGACATAGTATTCTAGCAAAGCTCGTTTTTTGCATTAATAAATTGGAATATTTACATCATCATTATTCTAAAGGAGCATTTCAATCTGTAGAACACAGCAGAGTTACATACAGCAAATTAAGACTTCAGACAATACGGGAAATCCTGACATTGTAATTTAGAAAAACTACTTGGATCTTCTTGGAGAGACCCCTCTTCTCACATCAGAAGGAGCAGTGAGAAAAGGGGGGATTTAGTAAAGAGTTATGGTAAAAATAGGAATTATTTCCTAATCTAATTTTAGAAGTTGGAGCACGTCTTTAAGTTATGCCCAGAGTTTTATCTTTCTTCTTAAAACCTCTTATTAGTCAATTATTTCCCAGTGAAACAATTCTGAAAAATTCCCTTTGTAATCCGAATTCAGTATTGGGTCAATGCTGGCTTTGGATTGGTATTTTTAAGCCTTGGAAATGCAGCTGTACTTTGACCTAGAAACCTATTTCTATCTGCTGGGTGTAACCACGACTTTTTAAACATCTGTCTGGGGGTTCTTTTATGTGTGAGTAGTCACTTGCAATTGAAATGTTGTTGGTAAATAATCCAAAAGCTCGGGAGAAATGTTTGAAAAAAGAGTTTCAAGGGTCACAACTGGGGGGAGATCCTGGCTCAGTCCCTTCCAAGCAGGTGATGGAACAGATTGTGGGTGCCTTGTGGGGAGCAGAAGGTCCTTGCTGGAGCTCCCTGTGGTGAATCTCAGCTCAAAGCCTTTCCCTCTTCCCTCTTCCTAGGGTTCTGATGCTCTTTTGGGCTTCCTAAAAACTGAAGCTCTTTTGGGCTTCCTAAAAACTGAAGCCGGACAAAATTAAGGGGATAAAAGCAGTTGTTTTTTTGAAGGGCCTTCAGGTACATTTTGGGCAGACAAAGCCCACCCCCCCCCCCCCTCCCCCCTCAGGGACTACACCCAAAAAATGGATGATGGCTCACAATTTTTCACACTTTTATAAGTTTGGTCCATTTGCATATTTGGGGTTCATCTTCCAATTACAGCTTCACCTAATGAAGTCATTTACCCCAACTTTGCTCCCCCCCAACTCACTTTTGTTTCCATCTCTCAGGGCCTGGGACACTCAGGTGTCCTTGATTGCCAGGCCTGGAGAGGAATTGTTGTGTCTGCCCCAAATGGGAGAGCAGCAGCTGCCACTGGAGATGGAGTTCAGAGTTCTGCACTAAAGAACTGCAGGGTTACAAATACATGGAAAATACAAAAGCTTCAATCCTAAGGCATCAACTCAATCCTCCAAGGAGCCCCTGAAGCTGTTCCCAGAGTAACCCCACCGGGCTGTCCTTGTTTTCCAGGTGCCACGAACCTCAGAACTCAGTGAGAAATAAATTTAGCTGCAGCCCAGCGGGGAGTTTCAGAGGCAGCAGCTTCTGCAAAGGGATTGTCAAGAACAATCTGCAAGGAGGCTGCTCCTGGCATATAGATTTGGAGCTGGAACAGTACAGGGAAGGAAGTGCTCCGTGCCAGCTCTCAGCACCATATGCTTGCCCCTAATGTAATGCACAGAGAATATGGAGGCAGCAGCTGCTCTGCAGGGAGGTGGCCACTTGTTAGATTTTGAAACCTTTCCGAAGTGTCTGTTCCTTTTCTTTCCACGGGTATTCTTTTTTTCTCCCCCTTGCTTACGTATTTGCATTCAAAAGATGTTCCCTGAAAGAAATCTATTTTTGGCTGCAGTAAGAACAGGGGAGTGTGGTCTTCTTTTTGTTGAAATAAAGGTAATTTCAGAAGGACTCTGATATTTAGTTTTTTTGTACTGAGAAATGTGGGCAGGTTTTTATTTTTCTGATATCCATTGGCATCAGGGCAGGATGAAATCATATCTATAAATTATTTATTGTCTAGGGTTGCCTGATTTTGATGGAAAACTTTGTCTTTCTTTGGGTTCAGGAGTGTTCCGGTGACCTGACCACATTCACATTTAATTCAATGTCAATTTTCACTGTGTTCAGTGGCAAAGAGAAACATAAACGAGGATATAGATCTAAAATGGGATTTAATATGCCCAGAGGGATTTAATATCCCTGGCACCCATCACTACAACAGAGTTGATTCCTCTGTTGCTTTGAGAAACCTGAAGTTCCTGGCACATTTCAGGAGCTCTACCTGCAATGGCAGGAAAAACAAACCTTATTTATGTAAACAAAACTAGATTTTAAAAGGATTTTTTTCACTCCAGAGATTTTCACATGCACTGAATTCCAGATATACCTCACTACAAGCACTTGCATTTTGAATTAGAGATTCTTAAGTGAATTTGAGAATCCAGAGGGAAGTTGCATCACAGTATAATGAGGTTATAGCAGGACAAGTTGTTAGAGCAGGTAATAAAATTAATGTATCACAGTGGCATTTTTGCTGAATGTCAGTGTTTTACAGTGACCCTGGAGTGATGTTAAAATGTCATGGCAACGCCAGAGTGACCCATATTAGTCAGGAAAAATGATGGTTCACATAAAAGAAAGATGTTACAATCCTTCTTGGGAGGATAAATCTCTTGGAGACAGAGATTTTTGGGTTATTCTGTGTTGTTCATCGAGCTGCTTCTCTCTGAAAAAGAAATGACATTAATCTACCTTTCACCAGGTATAAATCTTCCTGCTGGTAGGGAGATGATTCTTATGGAAAAATTCGTATTTATTTACTTCAGTTCTCAACCAGCTTATTATTATCTGTCTGACCTTCATTTTTCAGACCAGCTGCAATAAGTGGTTTTCTGGGATAATTAATTACTAATGATTATTTAAAAGGTCCCCCTTTTCCCTTTTTGTGGCAATACTTGTTGTAAGAGTTCAAATCCAGTAGGATGATTGATTTACAGCTTTAATCATTCCCTATGTGAGTCCTCATCCCAGAGAGGGATCCCAATGCGGGGAATTCCATCCATTAGGAATTCCATTTCTGAAGTCAACTGGATTTTAAAATCTACAGTGAAATTAAACACAGATTCTGAATGCAGTCCTGCAGTCCTAATTCTGGAAAATGTGATGTTAATATTTAACTCACATTGAAAATGAAGACTTAGAATCTTGTCTTGAGCCAAATCAAAATCTGGTTTCAGTGCAAATGAAAGCTGTGAGATGATTTGTTGTTTTTATTGCCATAAGGGGAGTTTAGCCCTGGCTTAAGGAACACTTTCCTAATTTGACTGAGCATAAGAAAACGTAATTTATCAACAGTTTATAGTTCACACTTCAGCCACTTGAAGTCTGGGGTTTTGGCACAGGAATATTTTGTTTTCTACTTTGAAAGGGAATTTAAAGTCATCCTTGTCCTTCCTTCTCTCCTTCAGAAAGACAGAGAATGGGTAGAAGTTGCACAGTGTTCAGCCTGCTCCATTTCCTCTAACATACATAGAATTTATTTGTCTGAAGCAGCAGACTAAAGTAATTCTAGAAATGGGTACACTTAGATACAGAACTATTATTTTATAGATTTTTTTTTTTCACTGAGATTTGTTGTTGTGGTTGGATGGAGATTTATTTTGCATAAAAGATGCCTGGAATGAAAAAAACGAGGACAGAGCTTTCTTTAACTCACTTTTAAAATCAGCAAACCAATGGAATTCTCAGCAAAAGAGAGAAAAGGAAACCCTCTGTTTGTGACAAGTGAGAATTGCTTGGGTTTGAGCCTAAGGAAAGCTACTTCCTTTTTAATGGATTGCCCAACCATCACAAGCTGCCAATGGCTAATTAAGGAAAAAAATGCAGAAGACCAAATGTGGCCAATATTGTCTGGAGAAATGTTTCTGGAAGTGAGGAGATGCTTCAGGTCAGACCTGAATGTGGAAATCTTGGAACTCCATGGAATTTTTACCTTGCTTTTTAAAACTGGAAGATTTGTGGCTGCACATCTTAGATCTTAATCTGTACCCTGTAACTTCACAAATTATCTAATTGCTTGTTATCAGAGAAATTCATCTCCAGTTTTTTTTTCCTCTCTCCAGCCACCAGAAAAAGAGGGCGGGCTGCCTCGCCAGGTGGGCAACAAGACAGAGTGTGGCCTCTTGGGGTTTGTCCTAGACCTGAAGCAGGATTACGAGCCCGTGAGGAGCCTCATCCCCGAGGAGAAGCTCTACAAAGTTTACACCTTCAACTCCGTGAGGAAGTCCATGAGCACGGTCATTAAAATGCCAGACGGGAGCTTCCGCATGTACAGCAAAGGAGCTTCTGAGATTGTCCTCAAGAAGTGAGTGCAGTGCATCCATGGCCTCGTTCTTCCAAAATGCAAAGCATTCTGACACTAATACATGGAATTTTGGTGTTTGGAATGTTCTGCTACACCAGAAATACGACATGCTTTAGCAGCATAAGCTGCTATTATATATATATATTTTTTTTTTGTTAAATCTTTTTAAGTGCTTCTGGGAAATTGGTTTATTTTTCTTACCAAAGAATTGGGTCTGCTTTTGGTAATTTACAAATGGATTCTTTACCTTCAACCCATTTGGAAAATAAGCACTTTTCAATTTCACTGTAAGCTGTCAGCTCATTGATTATTGAGAAAATAACACACGGTGTCTGTAATAAGTTACAAATTCTCTCTGATATTTTGGTAGTGAATCTTGTAGAAATTTACAGCAGGGACTTAAAACCTGCCATCAGAAAAGGGAAGCATTGGCTGAAATGAGCTCGTAAAGGAAATACTTTGGCAGCCATGCAGATGCACACTTGATGCCCTTTTGGAACTACCTAAAAACAGAAGCCAGACAAAATTCAGGGAATAAAAAGTAGTTAATGTTATTGAAGAGCCTTCAGGTACATTTAGGCCAGACAAAGACACCCTAGGGCTACACCCAAAAAATGGATGATGGGTCACGAATTTTCACACTTTAATAAGTTTGGTCCATTTGCATATTGGGGGTTCATCTTCCAATTACAGCTTCAGCTAATGAAATAATTTTACCCCAAATTTGCTCCCCCCCAACTCACTTTTGTTTCCATTTCTCAGGCTCTGATTGCCAGGCCTGGAGAGGAATTGTTGTGTCTGCCCCAAATGGGAGAGCAGCAGCTGCCACTGGAGATGGAGTTTAGAGTTCTACACTAAAGAACTGCAGGGTTACAAATACATGGAGAATATCAAAGCTTCAATCCTAAGGCATCACACTCAGTTTTTATTCTCTTTTCCTTACCCAAACCAGGTGCTCCAGGATCCTCAACGCGGCTGGGGAACCGCGGATCTTCAGGCCCCGCGACAGGGACGAGATGGTGAAGAAGGTGATTGAGCCCATGGCCTGTGACGGGCTGAGAACCATCTGTGTGGCTTTCAGAGACTTCCCCAGCAGCCCCGAGCCCGACTGGGACAACGAGAACGACATCTTATCTGACCTGACCTGCATCTGTGTCGTTGGCATTGAAGACCCAGTAAGGCCAGAGGTACGTCCAATTTTTATTTTATGGAGAACTGAACATGAGTGACAGGTTCCTTACAGGTTTTATCTCTTTTTTAATTAGCTCTGTCAAAGAAGCTGAAAGTCAGCTGTAGAAATGGGGTTTTACTTGGTAAAAAGCCAAATAATTAAGGTGATAAAATTCAACTATCAGGCAGCTGATATTTAAATAAAGGAAGATGGGGCTTTTTGGACTGAGAGGTTTTGTAATGTTCCCACACGTTAAAGAATTTTCCTTTAAGCAGTGCAGTGATGTGCAACTCTGAAAGTGGGGAAGACAAGTGCAGTGATTAAAATTGCCATGATTATGATGGCAGTTTGCACAGAAACTGGAATTTTGCCATTTATTTTAACAGTTGTCACTTTACTTAAGATTGTACCTGGTGACAACTTGGAAAAACTTGTTTTTCACATTGTATTTGGACAAGGAAAGGCTGTAAATCACATTTACATGGCTTGTACAAATATATATAAAATTTCAGGTCAGCTCAGCTGAGTAAATCAGTAGTAGATGTGCACATCCCTGCTACTACACCTCTAAATTATTCCCACAGAAATACAAAGGGTAGAATTAGATAATTCTGGTCTCTATTTGATGCCTGCTAATTAATGAAGAGTTAATTCCATGTTAGGGCTTGGAAACAGTGACAATAATTTTGGAACTAACATGACACAAGCCCAGGTACCAACTGTGCCTTGCCTCAGAATGGATTTTAGTGATTTTTTTTCCCTCAATATGAAGGTTAAAATATAAAGTAAATCTTGCTTAGGTGACAACTGGATGATAAACTCCTTATCTCCACAAAGAGCAGATAAACAGCATCCACTTTATCTGCCATCAGATGGTCTCTTGCTGCTAATCCATCTGTCCCCACGCCTGACATTGCAAGGCTTTCAAAATGCTGGAAAATGTCCTTTAGAAGTTCTGTCTGCAGTGTTCCTTTAATGCTCCAGCTCACATATACAGATATTTTGTAAAATATCTTCAGAAATATATTATCAGTGGCCACTGGAACTGTGAATCAATCCTCTCCCCCCTCCCAAAATTAATTCATGATCCAAGTTAAAAAACAGCTTTAAGTCAGGTTCCGTGTGGTGTGACAGACTGAGGGATTGGGGAGCACTGGGATTTGCAGTTATTATGGAAAACAGCTGCAAACTCTCTTTTCATGTGATTTTTAGGAGGGTATTTTTTAAAAGAACTGCTCTTATCTTGCAGGGAATAATTTTATCGGAGCTTGAGGTAAAAGTGAATAATTCTGCTAAAAATAGAGGGCAAATCTGACTTCCATGTAAAGCATCAAAGAGATGAAGGCAGAAAAGCATCTTATTTCTAAATAAACATTTGAATATTGCATTGAATTGCTTGTAGTTTAACACTAGAACATGCAGGAACATTTCTACTTCAGTGCAAGAAACATGATAAAGTATTTGTAATATCAGAATTTTAGCAAATGTATGGGATTTGGGAGTTTGTTTTTTGGTTTTTTCTAAATTGTCCTTTTTCACTGTTTCAAAGTGGCAATAACATATAATAATATAAATATAAATGACCAATATTTAAATTATTACTACTCTGCACATTATAAAAAGGAGTAGCGGTACCTTAGGGGAAAGAAATGAACCAATGAACCCCGAGCCAGGAGACAAACATAAAGTTCAGAAAAGTCTCTAGATTTGGAATATCTGTCTTGGAATATCATAATATGAACATGTGAAATCTCCATTGTTGATGCAAATATTAAGAAGCTGAGCAATTATAAGGAATATTTTGCCCAAAATTAAATCCACTTATTAAATTGTCTCCCCACTGAAGTTCATGAATTTTCAAAGTGCTTTCTGTAGGGGAAAAAAGAGCCCAAAAATCAGAATTATGACTTAAAGTGCTGCTTTATGAATATTCTCAGTATTCATGGATGCCAGGATTTATTCTGATGGAGGTGATAGATCAGGTAGTTCCAATAAAACAATGTCCTCATCCTGGCAGCCTTCAGCTTCCCTTCAGTGACATTCCTGTGTTTCCTGGGGAAGGTTCAGGATTCTCCTTGTCCCTGAGATGTTGTTGAAGCTGTCCAGTAGATGCTGGGCAGGGAGCTCCTGTGGGACATGAAGTGATTCCACATGGGAATACCTGAGGTGTTGGAGGAGTCCTGCCTCTCTCTTTCCTCCAGGGATATTCTTGCGATACTCAAGGATCTTTCTGGCACTCACGTCTCCCCCCATACACTTACAAAACCAGTTTGAATGAGTTATTTAACACCAATGTGCAACAACTGTCCAGTTTTCTCTGGAATGCCCACCATGGCTGTTCCATATTCCCAGGTTAATCCAGATACCAACTGATTCATCAGCAGCTGCTGGATTTTGCAAGCACTGAACTACTTGCTTGATATTTATATTTTGTGGGCGTGTTTTTTTATTTTTCTTTGATAAAGACACAGGAAGAGAACAAACAGAGTGATGCCCTTCTCCTGCAGAGATTCTCTGTTGATCCTGACACTCTTTCTGGCTGGATTTTAATGAGCCTGAACTGGCTCACGCTGATTTGCCAAAAAACGCCTCCAGTCTGTTATTCCTGGGAGATGAACGTAAATCCCTTCCAAATATCTCCTATTTATTTGTCACCTGATGGGGAAAGATATTCCTGCATTGGATGCTTCGTGCGTGCGTGCTTGCGTTGGAAGTTTTGCTTTGCAGAGGGAAAATAAACCCAAAAAATTGTGCAATGTGTCCTTCAGCTCTGCAAAGCTGATGGAAAATATCTGCTTCCTCTGCCCACTCAGTCTGCCAACACTCTTTCTCCCTTACAGCAATAAAAAAATATGAACAATATTTTAACTGTAATTACTGTACACACTATTAAATCAGATACCACCCACCAGCTGTCCAGAAAATGACAGGAGAGGAAAACAGAATGATTTCCCCAGTTAGATGTGAGTTTGAGATTTGTTTGCAACTGGGGCTGTCCTCCCCTGACCTTGTTTAGCAGGACTGGCATTTCATGGGAATGACCCTTTTTTGCTGCTTGCACTGTAATTTATTTTTCTCCTTCATGGTCCATCCACTGGGCTGCTTTTCCAGATTTCCATCTAAATCTGTCCTGTCCTGCTCATGGGGGTCACCACAGCTCCAGTGAGTACCAAAGGCATTTCAAATTGACAAATGGGATGCAGGCAGGATTATTAATGTGGAAAATGGGGAGATTGGGGTCATTCACTTAAGGAACAGATTTAACCTGGTCGTACATTCACCCATTTCTATCACTAAAAGGCTTCAGGTCTAAAGAATTTTTCCAGAGTGTATAATTTGTAGGGAAAACATTCCCAGTTAGAGGTGAGGAAATGGGAAATAAAGCTCTGTCCCTGAATTCAGCCCTTGATGTTGTGATCTGTGTTGTTGTCCTGCAAACAGCAACGTCCTGAGGACACACTCTGAGGGTGGAAGGATTTGCCTGGGAATCCAGGGAAAAGTGCTGCTCTGGTCCTCACTGAGGTGCTGGTTTAGGGAGGCATTTTGGAAAACAGGAGCTCCCCAAACTGCCTTTAATAAATATGAACAAACATGGTGTGAAATTATTCCCAGACTAGGGGACTCATTACCTGAGGTGTGGTGTAGGGGTTTAGGGTTTTCAGCACTGACCCAGAGCCTTCCTGGCCCCAGGAAATCCCTCAAAGCCCAGGATTTTCCACACTGACTCAGAGCAAGGGTTGTCACATAATTGCCCTCTGCAGTGTCCCCTACTTGTGGCTACAGAGGAAATGAAAATATCTAGGAAAGCTTAAAATTAGCAGTGTAATCTTGGAGTTGGTGACACCTTTTCTTAACACTTTCTGCACTAATGGATAAGATGAATCCACTCAAATTGGTTTTGAGCTCCACAACATCTTTATATCTGTGCTGGAGGTTGTGATCAGCAAGGTGCACTGAATAGAGACACTAATATCCATTTTGATACCTTTTCCTAAATAGTTGTGGGTTTTAAAAATATATTTTAATAATTATGCATTGCCATCTTCTGAGTAGGGCAGTTCACTTCCCTGTAGCTCTGTAAAAGGCTTCTGTCTTCATGGTGAATCCTGGGCTGCTCTAGACTCTTGTAGGTAAAAATGAAATTAAGGAAACTATTGCTGTGCTGAAGAACGACATCCAGGCTGTTCTGGGCATGTTAAAAACACTCCTTATCCTTCCACTTTAAATAATATTGCTATTTTTCTCTTGAAGAAATAATGCTTTCATAACAATAATGCAAAATAATGCAAAAACGCGATGAGGCTGAATTAATTGGTCAGTGATATTTACTTAGAAATTATCATTAATTGAGATGTAGTTTAAGGGAACAGAATTTTTTTCTCCATCTGAAACTGAACTATAGGCATGGAACCTTTCTGTAGGTTTCATGCACTCAAGTAGATGTTTTAAAAGAGCTTTATTTGACTATTAGGAACCTTAGGAATCAATCTTTTCTTTTAATTCCAAAAACCTCGGTTGCTGTTTTTTTTGTTCTTGTGTGTGTGTTGTTCGGTTTGGTTTTTTTGGGGGGGAGTGAGTTTTTGTGTTTTGTTTTGGGGGTTTTGTTTGTTTGTTTGTTTTGGGGGTTTTGGAGGATTTTTTGTTTTGTTTTGGGTTTTTTGCCTTTTTTAATGTTTTCTTTTTAAATAAACTGTGTATGACGCCAAGTCAGAATAGATCCCCTACATTAATCTCACACCCCTGTGACACCCTGGATTCTCTCTCCCTGATACATTTCCTGTGCAGCAGAAGTTCATCTCATGCAGAAAAAGGCATTAGCAAAGTCAGGCTTCATTTTTATGCTTCTAAAATATGTAAAATACCCATTTTAAACTCCTGTATTTGGGAATTCCACCTGTTGATGAGCATGAATTAAGTAGTGCTACATCACAATAACTTTTAAAATTATCTTGTTGAAAGGGAGGTTTGGATTAAAAGTAATTTTCTGTACAAAATGCCTGCATTCTCCATTCCTATTTACATGTGTTGAGTAGTCATATTTGGTTTGCTAAAGGTCAGAAAAGCTGCAGAGCACTCATTTTTATTCAAGCCAGGAGAAAATTTAGGGAGATGTTCTAAAAGATGCTTTTTGTGCTTGATACAAGACTCGCCTTGCCTGTGGCGTAACCCCAACTCCGCAACAGTCAAATGACAATAAAGCACATTTGATTCCTCTTTAGGCTTCAGGAATTTCTCAGTCTGGGTGGGAACACCTGCGCTGTGTTTCACCCCTGACCCAAGAGTTCTCTTTGCTCCTGCAGGTGCCAGAAGCCATCCGGAAGTGCCAGCGGGCTGGGATCACCGTGCGCATGGTCACCGGGGACAACATCAACACCGCGCGTGCCATCGCCATCAAGTGTGGCATCATCCACCCCGGGGAGGACTTCCTGTGCCTTGAGGGCAAGGAGTTCAACAGGAGGATCCGAAACGAGAAGGGAGAGGTAAATAAAACCTAGTGAAAACAACAAAATGTTCTCCTGCGCTGGTGCATGCCTTGTATCCGTAAAGACTACTTGGAAAGATTCCTGCTTTTTTCTCCCACTCAATTTTTGCAGTTCAAAACATCAGTGAAATTCCAGTCTTTGCTCTTCCAGGATCAGTTTAGTGCTAGCCTTATTCTGCAGTTTTTAGAACCACTGCACTGTTCCACAAGAAATCAAAACTAAGCCTATTAGAGCAGGTTTATGGCAAGGGGGAGAAGGAACTCAACAGCAATTGTGCTCCTAAAAATACAATCTGTACTGAGAACCAGATTTTCTCATTTCCTTAATTTATTCCACTTTCTCTAATGTACTTCCATCAATAATTTGCATGAAATAATCTATCCTTTGGAAAATTTTCAACTCCTCATCAAGGATGAAGCTCACACACAGCTTTAAAAAATAAAATCTGTGCTGGCTCTTTGAGTCCATCATACATGAGTGGACACAGTGGTTTGCTCCTGGCATTGATGGATGGAATCCTGGGAAAATTAATAAATGCAACAAGTTTGGCTTTGTTCCTGTTGCTACACAAGAAAATCTTGCCATTATTGGTGCTAAATGAAGGCTTTGAGTTCTCATGTGGAGTAGAACAACAAACTTATAAACATCAAAGTGTGATCCGCTTTGAGAAACTCCCCTATCCTTTATCTGGAGTGATGATTCTGGGTGGGATTATCCATAAAGTTGATAAGAAAGGCTGGTTAGGTACTGTGCAAGAATTTACCCGTGTTAGCCAGCAGTTGAGCCCTGCTGGTAATGGCCTTGTCTTCACTTGCAGCACCAATGGCTGCTGGAATTTCCCTGTGCTTTTGGACAAAATCTGCATGTTTGGGTAATGAGGGGAATTGTCTGATACAATAACATAAACTTTGCTCATCACAGGCTGGTGATTTTCCTCTTTGAGTTCTATTTTTGTGTTCCCCCCCCTGCAGATCGAGCAGGAGCGGATTGACAAAATCTGGCCAAAGCTCCGGGTGCTCGCTCGCTCTTCCCCCACGGACAAACACACTCTGGTGAAAGGTGGGTGCAAACTGCCTTTGTGGAGGTGGAAATCAATGCCTGAGGTCTTGAAGCACAGCATCTGCCTTGATTTCACTGTTTCAAATCCACCTGAGTTGTCTTTAGCTGCACATCCCTACACCACGCTAGGAAGTTTTCTTGCTCTCTTGTGTTTGTGTTCTACCTCAGCCTTGAGATGGAAAATAATAGGAAACTCCTTGGCAGGAATAAGAGAAATGCCAATAAGGTGCCTGACAAGTGAATTTAGGCAATCTCATATTTGCCTTGTGACTTTTAATTGCAGTGAGGCTCGAGCTGGGAAGGGAAAATGTGCATTTCCTGGGCAGAAAGGAAATATTGTAGAGAAACATAAAATATAAACAAGGGAGGTCACAGATTTTTTTGTCTTTGCCTTATATCCCTTTATGATTAAAACAAAAGCAATCTCATTTAGAGTGGATGAAGTCACATCTCTTCTCCCACAATTATTTTGAAGAGTATTTCAAGAGAAAAAAACCTTTCCTGTCACAGGAGCAGTTATTGGGGTGGTGCAACTGGGAGCTGCCCAGTGGAGATGGAGGTTTTCAGCCAGTTTTAATCTTTTTGTAGGCTCATGTAATTGTGTGATTTGCATTGGCTTCCTTTAGATTCCTGTATTTTTAGAGTCTGTCCAATAGGAACTGCACCCTACAAACTCCATTCTCCCAACTCACTGTCTGCAGATGGAATTCTCCCATAAAAATGGGATTTGTTTGCAGTTTTCTTTTTCTTTGGATGACTTGACATCTTATTCAATTGGCTTTGAGGCTCATACTTAAAGGCTGATGAAGTAAGGCAGTTTCTGAGCAGGAATCAGCTCATTTTTGGCCGTGCTCAGGTGGATGCCCCATCAGCAGATTGCTGTTTCCTGGCTTCCTGATGAAGAAAGAGCTGGAATATTCTGCTAAGGCCTTGGAAAGTCTGGAGAGTCCCTTTTAGCAATTGGAGCAGCTACAGTTCAGGCTGAGATCCAGCTGATCAGTTACATGTTTTCAGCTGATTGACTACTCCAATAATAATCCAAATTTAGGTAGAAAGTCCTTTAGGTTTCATTGCTATGATTCCATACGTGGCTGATTCCAAAATTGAGCATCACACAATTTTGAAAAATGCCTGAATGACTTGAGAGCAGAAGTTCCATTGAGAATTCAATGACTGGATCACTTGGATCCTTTCAGCTTGAGATCAGGTTAAAACATGGATCATACCAGGGAATTCTGGCATGGTGCTGGATGGGGCAGCTGGAGACAAAATACATCATCTCCACCCCACCCTTCTATATGTATATCTTACAATGTACACAATTTATTAGTGTGGTAGTACCTTTGTGTAATTTATAAATAAAATACATATCTGGGTGAGGTGAACTCCAAAACAGTTTTCCAGCAAGGGTTTGTTCAGGATTGGAAAGGTTTGGAGGGCATTTTTATCTCCTTGGGTCGGTGTTAGAGCTGCACAAGGTCAGCTGAAGTCTCACCAGTGAATCTCCAATCCTGTGCTCCAGCTCTGAGGGAACAGCCCTTGCTCAGCCCCACAGCTGATTTGTTTCAGAAACACAACAATTTGTGTTTCATTAAGTGGATTAACCAAGCCCTTGGGAGTGCTCGTCTGAATCATTCAGGATTTTCCCTCAAGAGGAGAAGTAAACCTTTGCCAGGGAAATTGAAATCAATAGAGAGCTGGAGGAAAAAAGGAACAACAAATTGTTGATGGTTTGTAGCACACGCACTTTGACAGCCCAAAAGATATTTACTCCTGCTGAGTGCCACATGCAAGAACCCCAATTAATGTTTTAAAGATGTGGCAAGGTCGAGAGAGCAATTAAGTATCTTTACAAAGTTCAAGAACGAGTCTGTGGAAATCATGATGGAATTTTTTGGCTGGTAATACTCTAAGGGCCATTAAAAGTTACAAGAAACTATTTAAATGTTCACTAGTTTTGGGCCTCTTGTTAAAATGTTATGTTTTTCTCAGACACTTGAGGGATCGAGGGGATTTTCTCCCCTTTGATGTATTCAATCTGCTCTAGGCTAAAAACACACATCAGAAAATAAACTTCTTTTTTTTAAATTTAATTTTTAATGACATACAGCTGCTGGAGGGAATATTTTTTTCTCCTTAACATAGCACAATCCCACCCAGCAAAAGGATCATTTTTATTTTTCACTTTTGTTTTTACTACTGCTCAGGGACCAGAGAAAGGCATGGTTCAGCATTTCAGCCTGGGCAGACACTTGCATTCAAATATTTATGACTTTGAAGTAGAGGTAGATTGGAACAACACCCATCAGAGTGGATTATCATTACAAACTGCTTCAGTCAAACCAAAATCTCACTCCCACTGAAATATAATTTGGGATTGATTTTAAGACACCTGTTGGTATTATTTAATATATTTTACTCTATTTCAATGTATGAAAAGTAAAATCACGTATCATTTATACTGATGTGAGGTTACAGTGCTATTGCTGAAACAATTCAAAATTGTCAGTTTATCTTTTAAAAAAACTGTGGGAAAAAACTGATGGGAAATATCATCACAAGGTGTAGAAAAGATTAAAGAAATACTCAATTTACCAATTAAAGGAGCCATGCCTTCCAATATATTTAAATTAGACTGGAATTAATTTTTTTTTTTGTGATATTAAAAACAACTATTTTCATGTAGGGCTGATTTGTTATCAAGTAGAAAGGGAACTTTAAAGAAGAAAAGATTTTTAATAATTGCCCTTAATTACTAAAATATTTCAGCTCTTATTGCATGGCATGATAGTATGTCCATAGCCTCATTAATGTGGGAAGCCACAAGACTGGGTAGAATAATAAAAATATAGAAAATTGTGTTAATTGACATCCTGAACTCTGGAGAGGAGTTTTCACTTAATTCCCAATGCTGCCTGTAATGTCATATAGAACTTTTTAAAATTAACCTTTCAATCTCTATCCAAGCATGTAACTCAAACAAATTCGAGCTTTCTCCTTCAGACAGACTTTGCAAATTCTCGTTAAATTAAGAGGGAGCTTCCAGAAGTTTGGAAGTATTAAAAACTCACCTGAAGAGGACGTGTTTATGGAAACATATGGTTGTACCTACGTTCAGCTTGTCAAAAAACAACAAATCTGTGTGAGCACAAGATGGGTAAAATAATAAAAATACAGAAAATTGTATTAATTGATATCCTGAACTTTGGGGAGGAGTTTTCACTTAATTCCCAATGCTGTCTGTAATGTCATATTGAACATTTTTATATTCTTTATAACCTTTAAATCTCTATCCAGGCACATACCCAAGCATGTAACTCAAATGAATTTGAGATTTCTCCTTCAGACAGACTTTGCAAATTCTAATTAAGTTAAGGGAGCTTCCAGAAGTTTGGAAGTATTAAAAGCTAACCTGAAGAGGACGTGTTGATGAAAACACATGGCTGTATCCATATTTAACTTGTCAAAGAACCTCAAATCTGTGTGAGCCTGTGGGAGGATCGGCATTCCGGCCTCGAACACCTGAACTGGGCTCCAGTTCTGAAATGCTCAGCTGGAGCTGAGTTTTTCCTGCCTGTTTTAAGCAGTTGAGACAGAAGGAAATCTCTAAACCTGGATTATTTTTTCTCCCAAAAGTTTCTTGCTGATGCAACTCTAAGGGTGACAATGGCAGCGAGGATGGTTTAAATAGAGCAGCATTTGTGAAAAAGGGAGAACCTGGCGCTGGCTCTGATGGGCTTGAGCAGAAGAGGCACTGCTAGTTCATATTCCCTAAGTTATTATCCAGAGTGGATTTGATTTAATGCTCGCTTAGTGTTAGATGGGAGGAAGGTGGGAGATGTAGGATATATTTCAGTTTTGTATCTTGTACTTTTTATAGCAAGCTTATGCATTTAGAGCCCTTCTTGACAGCTCTGCGTGGTTGTTTTAAATCTGATCTTTGCCCTCATCTGACACAAGTTGCTTGCTCTGAGGAACTTGTGTCTTATGCAAGCTGCAGGACAAATTCCTGCCCAAATTTCCTGCCCAAATTCCTGCCACATCAGTGGGATCCCTGTGTGGAGCACACTGGCATGTTCTGCTCTAGGTGTGCTCCTGGGGCTGTGGAATGAAATCATTTCTGACAGAAGAAAGTCATGGCCAAACAGCTCCAGATGAGAGAAGAGGCCAATGAAAGAGCAAAGGCTGTTTTGGCAGGAAGCTTTGTTGAGAGTTGAAGAATTCCCCGTGCAAACCTGATTTTATTAAAATTCTGTATGTAAGCACTGAACTGGAGTAAAGCTGTATAGATTGAAGAAATTTTTTGATTGTTAGACGTGGCTAATTAATACTGAATCTTCTTTTCAGCCACTTAGGCTGAGTGCAAACATCAGGGAATGTTCTCTGTCCATCAGCCTGTCAGCTCATGCCCTCAGTCAGATTTTTCCCTGATCACACCAGAGGCTGATCCCCATAGCTCAGGGCTGCAGACAGCAATCCCTTCCTGGGCATCCCTCTTTTCTTTGGTCTCCTCACACTGTGAATTTTATCTGGGCACATTTCTCAATACTGAAGAAAATTCTTGAGGTTAAACCACAACCACAAACAGAATGTTAAAAACAAACCCTAAATGTGTTTGAAAGGAGGCACGTGCTGGAAAGAGGGCAAACATTGAGCAATGTGAGGAAGCAGGGAGGAGGAACAGATTAAAGAGCAGGCAGAAGCCAGGGAGTGTCAGCAGAGCTGTGACAAATCCTCTGAATCCCAAATAATCGCTGCTGCTCCATTTCAGAAATTTGTTTGGCGCACAGACAGGAGTTTTGCAAAGTCCTTCCTTCCCATGGGTAGCAGTGAAATCCATCCCCAAAGATCCATGTTTTTCCAATGGCACTCCCAGTGGGCTCTGCAGGAGAGGTCTGAGGCTCAGATGCTGATGATACCTGAGACATTTTTCTGCCTGGTGTTCCATGGCTTCATTCAGGTCTGTGCTCTGGGCTGTGTTGGGCTCATCCTGGCTGCATAGTTTGGGGTTTTTTTTGGGATAAAAGTGTCCTAAACCTTGTGAATGACTGCTAAACCTTGTGAATGACTGCTAAACCTTGTGAATGACCTGGCAGCACACAGGAATTGGCTAATGGAGGGCAGTTGGTGGTACAGTCATCAACACAGTCAGTATTTATATCCATTTATCTCTATTAGGAGATCATTTGTTCAAGCCTCTTCAACTTGATTTGGGTTGTGTTCCCACCTGGAACCCAGTTGTGAGCAGATACTATCGACCCCTTTGGAGCAGTTAATACCTTAATGAGCCAGAGATTTTAATGACTTTTTTTCAGAAGCTTAAACTATTAATTGAACATCAAAAGATGTGTTAATAACAAGACAGGAAGACCAAGAGAACGCTTTTAGCGGTAGTGACAGATGATGCTCCTGTTTGTTTAGAAATACCAAAGGCAAATCACCCCAAGAAACTGAAAGCTCTAATTGTAAGATCTTATCAGAGTAATGTGCCATTTTTCTGAGATCATACTGCCAATGGAGAGTGAATAGGGCTTTTTTCTCATTTTCATAAGTCTGAAATATACAGGGCACTAACTGCTTGCACAGGGCACTGCAATCGCCTTGTGCCTGATAAGGCTGAACCTTGCCAAGAGGTAGCTATTGCTCTGTAATCTGCAATTTCCTATTTCTGCTTGGTTATCTGATAGGGGAGGGATTTTTTTTTTCAGAGCAGAGTGAAAGCTTTTCACACTGGGTGGGTTTGGATAATTGTTTTTGGAGGTTATGACTTTGTGCAAAATGTGTTAGCAAAAGAAATTCTGTCATTTTCCTTCCCTGAGTTATCAATATGGGAAGGTGTTCTTGTATCCTACACAGCAATTCTGTGTTCTGGACTTGTACTCAAATGGACCCTGACATGGAAATAGAAACAGGACTGGTGAATGATCTACATCCTATTGAAACCTGGGCTGCTTCTGTAGCCTCAGAAAAATTCTTCATTCTTGTCCTGACTTTCCCTATCTGCATAAGTGGAAAATAATTCCCTGCAGCCTTGTGTTAAAAACTTGATTCACTGAGTGAGAAGTGCTTTTTCTCCCCTCTCAAATGACCTCAAAATGAAAGTAGAAATTATTTTTTCATATCTATTTCTTAAAATCTTTGGTTCCAGAATTAAAAGAATTAGTTTATATCTCTTTAAACGTTGTTTGGCAGAATTGAACATGGCTGTTAAAAAGCTCTTGTTAAATAAAATTCATCAATGACTTTTGTTATCTTTAGGTTAAGGCGGCCTCTTAGTAAAGCTGATATTAGACCTGGGTTCCAGTTTAAGAGAGTCCTAAGCATGAACTCAAGTTTTTGGCAAGTCCTTTCCATGGACGTTTGATCAGTGCTGGGCTGTGACACATAACTTTAAATAGCAGGAATCTGCCAAAAGGACATAATGAGCTGGTCTCATTCCCTTTGAAGCCTGTGCAGGTTTTGTTGATGTGCTGATGATGCAGGATCAGAACTTTCTGTGTAAATTCTAATGGTGATGTTCAGTAGTGGATGGTGGTGATGCCACAGCTTTCATCATTATTTTCCTTAGATATCTGCCTTTTTAATCTCTGTAAAACTGTGTGGTGTTATCCAATCTGTATTACACACACCCTGCTTTTTTCCAGGGACATTTTATCTTGCTAATTATTGCCCATAAATGTCTGTAATCACACCCATCTGTGCATTTTTTGCAGGTATTATTGACAGCACACAGGTGGAACAGAGGCAGGTGGTAGCTGTGACTGGGGATGGAACCAACGATGGACCAGCACTTAAAAAAGCTGATGTTGGCTTTGCAATGGTATAATCTTGATGTTTGTGCCATTTTGAATTTGCTGTAAGGGGTTTTCCATTCATTACATGTGAAGTTGCTCAGTTACTACTTGTCAGTGAAGGAATATATTGGTGGGAGCGAGTTATGTTGCATCAGAACCCTTTAATTCACTTGGATTCACTGGCATTGCTTGTTTTGATACTTCTTCAGGATTTTGCATATTTAGTTATTGGCTTTATGCAGAATCCTGGGCCTGAAAAGAAAGGAAATGAAAAAGGAAAGGAACTTTTGCTTCACAACACTGGAGTTCTTTTTGCTGTGGTAAAATCCACAACTCATTGCAAAAGTGTCTTCCATGTGTACTCTGACTATATATAAAGACATATAATTCTCAGTTTTGTTACCAATTCCATTCATGGATATTAATAAAGCATCATCAATGACAAAAATAACTCAGATGATCAGCAGTCTTTAAGCTGATAAAACACTCAGAGCCATCACCACACGAATTCCTCTGCTCTCTGTCAATTCCCTTTTCTGCGGCATAATTCACTTCAAAACCAGGCCGAATTCGCGAAATTCCAGAAACATAAAAAGCAGAATATGAAGATTTGTGCTGTCCAGGAGGGAATCTCACTCCCAACTCCTTTCCCCAGGGCATTGCTGGCACGGACGTGGCCAAGGAGGCCTCGGACATCATCCTGACGGACGACAACTTCAGCAGCATCGTCAAGGCCGTCATGTGGGGCCGCAACGTCTACGACAGCATCTCCAAGTTCCTGCAGTTCCAGCTCACCGTCAACATCGTGGCCGTCATCGTGGCCTTCACCGGTGCCTGCATCACCCAGGTGAGCAATTCCTGCCAGGATCCTGCCCAAATCCTGCCAGGATCCTGCTGGGATATGGTCGCTCCCAGTGGATGGGGCCTAACATCCCATTACTGCTTGGCACGCAGCAAGCAGACTTTTGGAGATTCTCCTGAGCATTCCAAGGATCAGGCTGCTGAGGGTTAAAGAGCTGCTGGCATCAGGTTGGATTATCCATCTTTTTTTCCCCAAAGGAACTCGCTTTTAGGAGCTGCTCATTTTTGCCTCCCTCAGTGTTCACAGAATCACAGAATCATGAGGTCATTCTCTTGGAAGAGACCTTCAGGACCATTGAGTCCAACCCATGCCCTGACACCTCCACTAAACCATGGCACTGAGTGCCACATCCATTCTTTTTTAAACACATCCAGGAATGGTGACTCCACCACCTCCCCAAGCAGACAATTCCAGTATTTTGCCACTCTTTCTGTAAAAAACTTTTCCCTAACATCCAGCCTAAATTTCTCCTGGCACAGCTTAAGGCTGTGTCCTCTCATTCTGTCATTTGCTGTCTGGACAAAGAGACCAATCCCACCTGAGCACAGCCACCCTTCAGGGAGGTGTAGAGAGTGACAAGGTCACCTCTGAGTCCGCTTTTCTCCAGGCTGAACATCCCCAGCTCCCTCAGCTGTTCCTCACAGGGTTTGTGCTCCAAGCCCCCCACCAGCCCTGTTCCCTTCCTTTGGAGGTCAAACAGAAAACATGGACTCAGAAGAAGTTTCAGCGAATTTGCCTTTTCCTTCAGAATATTTCACTAATATATACGTATTTTTTATGCACTATGGAACAAGGTTATTGTCAAGACAGCAGTGCTGATATGTAGAAGTAATCCCAATCTTTTTGCCTGATAAAATCATTTTGCTGCTTTCAGGCAGTTCTTTTTAATCCCAGATGCAGATGACAAACCAATTAAATGACACATAGAGTTAGACTTAGACCTCTCTTTTTTCAACTCCATTAATCCCTCATTGCAATCCTGGTGCACATGCAACATGTCCAGGTCATTTACATAAAGCATACCTCAAAGCAAACATTTTTTTTCTCAAATTATAATTTTTTGATTATTTTTCCCCTAGAGAGTAAACAGGATATATGTAGTACAGTGTAAGGTTTTTGTTTTAATGAGAAAATAACAAGATGTGGTTTTTAGTGCTGTCACTCTCTAAAATAATGTATATTTCAGACACTGCAGACAGGTGTTGTCACAAAATGCCTCCCTGGACGGGGATGTGCTGTGGGAAAGCTGATGCTCCCCTCATGGTGCATCACCCAGATGCCCATACCCGTTTCAGCAGGTACATTTCAGCCCAGGCACACCTGAGCAAAGCAATGAATAAGTCATCAGCTCTGCTCCAGGCTAAACTTACATTGGAATCATGGAATTGATCCTTGCAACCAGAAACCCAGGTCCCTTAACAGACCCACGAGGTCAAACTTCTCCTACGCCCTGAGTGACATTCAGGGGCCTTGGAGGTCCCTTGCTGTCACCACTGAGCCCATGCTGAGGGACAAAATTTGCAGCAAAGTTGGATGAATTTCCCTCTGAAGATATTTTCCAGCATGTTGAGAAAATGTCCAGCTGTGAAGTGATTGTTGCTGGTAGCACAAGGATGAGGACTAAAACTCTGGGAGGTTTTTCCAAGTGGTACAAAACCAGCCAGAACCAAGTGCTGACAGCAGGGTGGTGACAGCACCGTCACTGGAACTGAGGCCAGTGCTTCCTTTAAGACCCTCTTTTATTGACAATCAATCTCTGACTATGAACATTTGTTTCAGGTGAAACTTCTTGGTTAATGCCCAGAATTTCTTCAGTTGTTTTGTGAAAGCATGAAGGGAAACTCATTCTACTTGTTAACCAAAGAAGTTTTGATTCCTGAAGAGGTTAGACATTGCTGGATCAGTGCCAGACTACTTTAAATCGAGCCAAAGTGCATGTGAAGTGCATTATCAGCACAAACATATTCCCCTTTTTAATTCTGGAGCTTTTTTTCATTCTTTGAATCATTTGAATCAGGCCCAGTGCATTTCCCTTTCCCTGGAGGTCTGTGGCACCATCCCTGGGCCTGTTGTCCCTGCTCACAGGTCTTAGTGGGCACCTCCTGGAACTCCCGGGTTGCTTTGCAATCCCTTAATTTGGCAGTAAAGATGCAAACCCAGAGGAAAGGTGTGGAAGAAGCTGAAGTGGAAATGGAAGCAGAAAGGCAGCAGTTCTGTCCTTTGCCACTGTTTACACTCAGCCTGGCTGTGCCTGATCTCGAGCTGCTCCCGGTTCTGTCTCATTCAAGAAGGATTTTGCCTCCCAAATGCACATTATTGTGTTAGGCTTTGACTCCAGCCAGCCAAAGGACATTCTGTTTGGCTCGAGAGCTTTGCTAAAAATTGCACTTGAGAACATGCTGTACCCTCTGGTTGCTATGAAAATAGCTCCAGCACAAAGTGCAGGACTCTACCAAAAAAAAAAATCTTGCCTGCAACAGTCTGGGTGCATACATGTACATCCACATCTGCAGAGCTGTGCACAGCTCTGACTGAAAGATTTTGACTGAAATGTTTTAGTCCTTAACAAACAAACAGAGCTAAAACCTATGGCTTCCAAGAGGCAGCACGGCTTCCTGTGACCTTCAAAATGAACATGAAGAAAGTCCACACTGGGCTGAATTTTCCTGTGATTTAGGTGGTCAGTTTGGCATTCTCTGGCACACATAATTGCAGTCCTTCATTAATATTCAGGTTAATGGACGTTACACAGGCTGTCCTTTTGGTGACATTTCATATCTAGAATGAGAAGAATTCTCTGTAGTTAGTAATATTTTTTTCTGTTCTTTCCCATGCCACCTCTCAAACAATCTGTTCTGCACTTTGGAACCAGCACTCTGGGATGCTTCAAGATGAAGCTGCCTTTGCACTCACCTCCTCTTTTTGGTTTGTGCTTAAATGGAGAACAAAGATAATAAAATCCTTGCTTGGACTAATCTTTTTTTAACACTTGGCTTGTGCTTTGCAACTTAATGGGCTTCATTTTATTCAGTCTTGATCCTGCAATTGCTGTGGTGTACATAGAAATATGAGGATGTGGTCATCTCCCTGCAGGACTCCGAGTGAAACCACAGCAATTCTGTATTAATGAATTAATTAATGACTCTGTGAGTGTGGTGGGAGTGAAGCCAGCCCTCCAAGGGGCACCCAGAGAGTGCTTTGCCCACGCAGGAGATGATTTGTTTGGTCCAGAGCACCTTAGGGGGCCCACGGAGAGGCTTAAGAAAAACATTAGGCAGAACCTGGGGCCATTAGTGGCCATTTTAATAATCTGCTGCTTTTGTCCTCAAGTAGATTAATAAAGTGAGGGTCCTTGCCAATTCCACTTCAGGGAACTGCTGTTTAGTTTAATTCTGTTAATTTTAAGCAAATTTTATTTTTCATCTACCCAGTGCCTGCTTCAAGGAGAGGCTGCTGTTAGAGAATATCTGCAATATCTACTATTTCTGTTTGTCCTGGTTTTATGCATACAAAGTGTCTGTGACCCTCTGCACTGCTCCAGTGTCAGATAAAGCTTATAAAGGACAAACAGGGGGCTGTCAAAGAAGTTCTGATGCACAGGAGCACTGCAAATGGTTGTTTGTCTTGTCTCCCCTGGCTCCCAGCATGAAGTCGTGTTAAGGTGACAGCAATCATATTCTAAGCAGCACAAGAATTCCAGATCCAGTGTCACCTGCTGACAGGCTCAGCACAGCTGCTGCCACAGCCACCCCTCCAAGGGATCTCACTTACACGGGGCCCTGTTTCAGTTTACAGCAGCTCAATCGATGAGCCACAAGATCTGAATTTTCAGCTAATAATGATTTTCTGTGTTGTGAGACTGTAATTACGTAAGGTGCTCTGGGATCTGGGTCATCCAGGAGAGCAGAGAAGGAGAAGTCCCTGGTGAGGAGCTGACTCAGGAGCCCTGAGCCTGGGGTGCAGGGGTGGTTTAACTCCATGACCCCTGAGGAGTTCACACCTCTGGTACTCCCAGAGAGGTTTGTGTGGCTCAGTGCAGCTGAGCTGGGCTCATTCACCTTATTTTTAATTAATCCAATTCAGTTTCCTCTTGCTGCCTTCCCTGTGGTGCCCAGGGCACACTTTCAGTGTGATCAGGCTTGACCAGTTTGTGTAGAATTGTCCTTTCTCTTCCGCAGCCACTGCCTCAGCTCAAACCCATCGCTTGTTTTTCCAGTGGGTTTATGAGTTACAAACTTTTATATTCTGACTTCATTCTCTGAATAACAGTTCTGCAGAGCCCCTGATTGATGCAGTGAGGGTGGTTCTTTGGAGCTCTGCCTACGATTCTTGTGAGTTCTGTGCCTGCAGTGAGTCACTGCTCCACATCTCTGCGTGTCCTACAGAGACTCATCCCTCTTCCTGTCCCCAGCAAACCCACAGCACTCAGAGGATATCAGCTCATTGTGTTCAAACTGATCTGGGTATGGACAAAATCAAGATTTTAAAACGCAGCTCAGTCAAATGGAAAGAGTTTTTTACTGGAGCCATAAAGCAAGAGGGTTTCTCTCCGTGCCAGACTTGGTCTGTGGCTCCAAATGTTGAGGTAATTGGAACTCTTCAAAAGGGTTGCACTGAAGAAAGGGAAGACAAAGGCTGTGTTTTAACATTTTACATTCAAATTATTATTCTTGCACTTTGAGAGAGACTTAATGTTTTAGCAGCCATTAGGAGCTGAAAACAGTGACTCCGTAGGACATTATGTTTGGAAAATTAAATGTTAATTAAAAGGCACTGTAGCAATGAACTGCTGCATGAATCACTGATTGTTTTTACAGATCTTGTTCAAAAAAATGAGGATGATCTATACTTACACGTATAAGGCAGTAATTTATGTGGTTATAATGTTTTACTGCAGAACTGTACTTGGCAAATTCTAAAATAATAGCACTGGCAAACTTGAAAAAGCTGTAATAGAAAATCAAAGTCTGAACTGTTTAGCTTTGTTTTGGCAAGGCTTAGAGGCATGGGAATGGAATTGAGGATGCCACTTCCATACAATTAGCAGGCAGTGTGATCTAGCAGCACAGTGACATTTTTTTGCAATAATGTATAGAAAGGTAACCTCCTAGAAATGCTCATTTTTCTGAATCCCTGCATGTGTTTCGTGACAAACGGGAGTAAAGAGGTGAGGGCGAAAATACCTTTTTGTTCCCTTGCAGCTTGTCATCTAAATCAAAAGTAACAAGCTCTAAAATTTGTGAGGCTCTGCGTGTCACAAAAGATTTGTAGTTTATTTCCAGCCTTTGGCGATTTGTACTTTTAAGTGTTTCCAAGATGAAGTGTAACATCACTTGATTTAAGGGACATTTTCCTTTTACCTCTAGGCCAAGGCTAACCTATTCCAAGGTCAAATGAAAGGAATTTGATGAATAAGTGGTGATTTTGGGTGGTTCACATCCCCAAACTTTTCAGAGGGGGAACGAAGAATTATTGGCTGGTCAGTTAGTGGCTGAAACACAGAGAAAAGAAGGTTGATTTGCATCCCACTTGCATGAGTGACTCAAATCTGCAGTGGAAGCCTAAGCTCCTTAGCTGATATGTATTTTCCTCAGTTTCCACCAACTAATCAGAAATCAGATAGAGCTGCAGTGGAAATTTCATTCCACTGCCTGCCCAGACTAATGTGTATTTAATGTTTTGGCTTCAGCCTGGAATGAGCTCTCACACTCCACTGAGCAGTGCAGCACTGCCAATAATAGATAATTATTAGGGGCACCACAACCACCCAAGGTGATTGGCAGTGTGAAATGGTGAGAACGTGTTGTTGCCAAAACTGATGACTGCCAATTACAGTTGTGTGATTTAGAGGCTGAAACAATCTTCCTCCCCGTTCTGCTGGGAGTATGGCAGGCTCTGATAGACACCTGAATCTCTGACTCTATCTATTAAATGTAACAGGGAAATTCAGTTTTATTGACAGAGAATTCGGTGCGTGAAGTGGAAATTGAGTTATTGTAACAGATCAAAGCAGAGAATGTTACTCAGGCTCATTCATGAGACAGGCAAAAACACGACAAGGGAAATTCTTCCACAGAAAAGATGTTTTCCTTTTTCCCTGTGTCCCATCAAGAGTCTGTGAGCCCTAGCCACAAGCTACTTTTCCTGCAAGTGCTCTCTTTGATGGAGCCATTAGAATAAACAAAAATGAATGAGGTCTCGATTTGGGATGAAGTTTGTCCTGAGCCCTTTGAGGTTTTTTAGCCACCTCTAAGGACAAAGACATTTCCTGTTTCTGCAGCTGCATTTCAGATGAGTGAGTTGAGCTCTCCAGATAAGCCCAGTTAATGCAACCCGTAACCAAGAGGTCAAGAATCTATTAATGCTATTTGTCCTCCTTGCCATGATGAACCCAACCTGGAAGCCTTAGAAAAAGGAGGTTGCTTTTCTCCATCCCTTTGAATGAGCCAAAAGTTGGGGGTTTTTTTTCAAATAAATTAAATGCATTAAAATCTGTGTAAATGTGTTAAAAATGTATTTTAAGGGGAAAGAATATTTTATCTCATGGGAGAGTTGGAATCTAAACCAGATGCTCAGGAGACCAAAGCACTTACCCTTGTTCTGTATAAGTCATTGGGATACTGAATGCGTGTTGGCCCTTGTTCTTTTATGGTGTTTCATTAAAAATGAGCGTTTAACCCTTTGAAGAAAAGGGCAGAGTTTTCAGGGAGTTTTGTTGGCTTTGCTTTGGTTTTAATCCTGCCCTCTATATTTTTTTTTTTGCTTCGCTGCTGCAGCACCATGGTAATGAAATACATAAAAATAGTGCTCCCTCTTCCAGCTCTCACACTGCAGAGTAACTCAATTTCATGATGAGATTTGTCATGTTGATGCCTCATTACTTTGGTGATTCTTTTTTCCCCTCATAAAAATGGTCTGTTTGGAGCAGGAAACAGACCTTGCTAATGCTGCCTGTTTTATACAGAGTCTGAAGGAGGTAGTCACAAAAAAGAATCCTGTTTGTTTTTCTTCCCCTGGCTCCTTGAAGCATCTCTCTCCCCTCACAGCTGCCCCAGTGAGTTACACATCAAACCTTCATAAGAGTTGTCCAGCATTCTCCGGAGATCTGTGTTACTTTGCTTTATTTACTTAATTTTGGGGTTTTTAAACATGACCTAAAGTCCTCTGTATTGTGACCACAGGCTTTACGGGATTGTGTGAGGAAAGAGCTCCTTCTAGTGACTGGAGAGCTACCAGAAATCACAGCCTGCGTCAAATACCAATATTTGGGGTTTTTCGTTCCATTTCCATAGTTCCAAACATGCTTTCCTTTTACTAGTAAAATAATAGATTGTCTTGCTTTTGCACATTTGATATCGTTTAATAAGTTTCAGAGAATGTTTTTATCAAAATATCAGGCTTTTTTTATTATGTCACTACTGTTAAGGGTCTTATTTAAGTGTAACATATCAAGATGTAGCCGTAATTGTTCCATAAATTTTTAACAATTTCAAGCTGTCTCTGAAAAAAAAAAAAAATAGGTAGATTTTATTAAAAAGGAAATGTTACTTTTTAATCTGTTTCAACCTAATTTTTTGTCAAGGAGAGAAACTTGGATGATCTAGTTCTATCTAAATTCATGCTGAAAATTCAAGCACAACTCATGAAGCAATAGAGAGCGTTGCAATAGGTGTTATAAAGAGTTGCTGTCATGCTTTGTACGAGTTTTATGGTTGCAAATGGTGCTGATTTAAATGACTGCAAGGAGATCATTTCTCTTGGCCCATTCTGCAGAAGGAATGGAAGAAGGATCCCAGTAGCTCAGCGTGGGGATTTCTGTGTCCCACAGGAGAAACGAAACCCCATTGATGATTTTCCTGATAAATACAAAACTTCCCAATTTTCCCCCACAGGACTCTCCTCTGAAAGCTGTCCAGATGCTGTGGGTGAACCTGATCATGGACACATTTGCTTCACTGGCTCTGGCCACGGAGCCGCCCACCGAGGCGCTGCTGCTGCGCAAGCCCTACGGCCGCAACAAACCGCTCATCTCCCGCACCATGATGAAGAACATCCTGGGCCACGCCGTCTACCAGCTCACCCTCATCTTCACCCTGCTCTTTGTCGGTGAGGAGCTCAGCCAAACTCAGTGCTCAGCTCTCAAACAGCTGGGTTGTGCAGCTAGAATATCAAAATGCTTTAAATGTAACAAATTAATGTGCGTTTATTGTCCGCCATCGTTATCCAGCTGGTTGATGGGGTGGGAAACACAGCAGATGTTGTGTTTTAGTCACCTTCTATATCTTGTTACCTTGGGAATGGTCCCATTGAGCTTCTTTCCCCTCACAAAATACAGGTTTGGTCACAGTTTCTATTGAAACACAGCAGAGAAGGTTATGTTGTAATTTGAGTGGGTCACATCCCCGAAGTTTTCAGAGAGTCAATTAACAACTATGGGCTGGTCAGTTAGTGGCTAAAACACAGAGAAAAGAAGGTTGAGGTTCCTCACTGCTGAAATGAAGACAGAAAAGAGAATTGCAGCAGTTTTTTGCTAATTGGGTTTAATAGTTGGCTTTGTAGGAGACTTACTTCAAGCATTCAGTGTGTTCCAGGTAATGCCTTGTTTAATAATAGGAGTACCCACCCTGCTGCTTCTGCACTGAAATTTATTGTGAGATTTGTCATGGTGAGGAGGGACCTAAAAACAAATTTTTAAAAACCCACAAAACAAGCCACAATAAAAATCCAGATCCATTTTACCCAGAGAAAAGTGTTGTCCGCAGTCCAGAAATAATGTTGATCTTAAGTGGTATGGAAAGCAAGTAATCAGTATTAAGTGATACAAATAACACTCTGCTTTGACATTTAATTTCTGGAATGGATATTAAAAGGGGGGAAAAAGTCTAATTTATAGGATTACTGGATTCTTCTTCAGGCCTTGCTGGCAACGGATGCTTTTTATTTTGGAGAGGGGAAATGTTTCTTGCTGCAGGGAATAGTAGGAGCTAATAATAGATTCTGTCGTTCCACAATAATAACGGAACCCTCTCAAAGGACTGATGATTTTTTCAATTGGGTATTGTCTTCTTGTCACTTTGTAGCCACTGTTAAATCACATGAGTTTTCTTCCAGTTTTTTTTTTCCTTATATACAGACTTCCAGATAATCTGTAAATGCAAATTTATGATTTTTAGGAGGTTTTTGAGCTCTGAAAGCCTTGTCCACTTTATGGCCATCTGGCAGCTTATTTGGGATGCTCAGAGGAGGTGATGGTCTGTCCACAGTGGAATTAAAACAAAAGAATTGCAAGGTTTCTGAAGAGAGATGGTCTCCAACATTGTTGGATTTACAGGGAATTTTGAAAATGTCTACATTAGGAAAACGGAATTTCAGAGTCTCTAAAATAGGTGAAGAAAGTCTTGGTAATTCACGCAATATGAATCTTGGAACAAGAACTTCTGTGAACTTTATGGGGAGTTATAATGGCTTTTAGATGAGTTTTATGTTTTAAAATACTTTCTACTGAGCCAGATGAAAAGCAAACCAGGCTTTTCCCCCCCAGTTCTAATTGCTCCTGTGTGTCTTTGGAAAACTCCTGCATACTTTGAAGGACACAGCCCAGACAATTTCCTGATAAGCCTTGGAAACAGTCTTTTCCTTTCTGAACTCCACGAGCTTGGCTTTGCAGTCACATGATGTCCTAAACTCAGTGCTTCCATAATTAAAATTTCAAATTAATGGGAATTGTTTCTATTTTGGTCAAATAATACTTCCTTTCTTTTGCAGGAGGTTTCTGCAGAGACCATCAAGTTTTTATCTTCTTTGTTTTAATTTTTTTAATTTCTTTTTTTTTAGAAATACATTGTTTTTGAACATACAGTAGATGTCTTTCAGACATCAGAAATCCAGGACTGTCTGGTCCTGTCAGGCTGTGGTATAAAAAAAAGTCTTAACTTCATATTTTCAAAACTTGCCACATTTTTAATTACTCATCATGGGTTGTATCTGACTTTTTTTATTGGTCAGATCTATGAGTGAAAGCCAAATTATCAAAATAAACAGCAGTGCCTGCTGCTGATCAACCCCAAATCTATTTAAAACCATGAATATCTGTGTTTTTTATCACTGATATCCTTCAGTGCTTGACAGAAGTTACTGGGTAATAAATGGGTGAAACCTGCTGAGAGGGGTGGCTTCTAATCTGTAGAAAATTGCAAACACACTGGCAATAACCTTAAGGGTTTGTTAAATCTGAAAGAACTGAGTGCCTAGAATAATTCCTACTTGGGTAGGTAAAACTGATAATCTTGTGTAGGTACAGAGTTGTTAGATAGGAGTCATCATTTGAAAAGCTTCTTGCTCAGTTGAGATGTGTTTTGCTACTGGTGCAAGCAAGTTTTTACCAAGAAAGGTGGTAAAGCAGAGCAGAGAAGGCAATAGGATAAAGAGAACAAGGGGAATATAAATTGGTTTGATTCATTCTAGAGGAAACCTTTATTTTTGTTTTACACCCAGGTGAGAAGATGTTTAAGATTGACAGTGGGAGGAATGCCCCGCTCCACTCCCCTCCCTCCGAGCACTACACCATCATCTTCAACACCTTTGTCATGATGCAGCTCTTCAACGAGATCAACGCCCGCAAGATCCACGGCGAGAGGAACGTCTTCGATGGCATCTTCAGAAACCCCATTTTTTGCACTATTGTCCTGGGCACATTCGCTATTCAGGTAATTCTCTAGGCAAGAATCAGTCACTGTTCACCATAAATCCAGCCTAAGTTGTTTGGGGCTTTTCTTCTGTGTGTTTTCTTTTTTTTTTTTTTTAATTTAAATATTTTTAATCTTTTTAAATTTTAAATGCAGGAGGCCCATTTAATAGTAAACCACCTGGTTTCGTGTATTTTCTCAATCAACACAAGTATTAATAATGGAAAATGTTATGCAGCCATACTAATAAAACATAAATTTTGATCCTTATGACTGGGTTAATTCTTAAATTAATCTTAGCATGTACAATAATAACAGCCATTGTTGATATTGTAGCTGGTTTTTAAAGAATTTTTTGATAGCATACCAGCAAAACATTTTACAGTTATTTATTACTCCATGAAAAGACAAATTTCCCTTCAAATAGCTGATGTTGACCTGTTCTGTTCAATGCCACTGCCCAATGCTGCTCAGTATTCCCAGCAATAATGCTGTGATTCCTCCTGTTCCTCTCCTGAGTTTGCTGTCCCAGCCACAGGTGAACACAATCACATTAATACACATTTTTCCCAATTTTTTCTTCTGTAAAAATCCCTCCTGCTGCTCCTGCCTCCATCTTCTTGCTGGCATCCATCCTGTACTTGATACTATTTGATAATATAATTTAGAAATCTCTTTTTATCTTGTCATTATTGCTCAACGCTGCCGTGGCAGCTCAGTCTTGGCACCTTTCTCCAGGAAGGAGGAAGGAGGAGGAAAGAGCAGTTTGAACCTGGGCTACAGGTTTGAAAAAGGAAAAACTCCTCAATAAACTGAGTATTGGAGAAAGGCAGCAGTGATGGGAGCAGAACTACATAGGATGGTCTTTAGCAGCTAATTCAAATCATAGGTTTAAAACTCGGACAATTTAAATCCCCAGATGTGATTTCAGCTCCCTGATTTTGCAGCAGCAATATTAACAAGAAATATCAGTAATATCTGATTTTCAGTTAGTAAAACCTTCTCAGCCTAATGACCTACTCAGACTCTGTGTGTTGTTACCCTGCTGAAGTTTTGGGGCTCTCCCACCTCTTCCTCCAACAGATTTAGATTTTTCTGTACCATCTATCTCTCCATGATGCACTTCTGCAAATACACAATAAAATGTTACTTACAGGGAAAAGCCTCTCTTGCAATGGACTTTACAAAATAAACTGGATCAGGGTCAATAAATCCCCAGCAGGGAATACTCAGACATGGGGACTGTCCTGTTCTTTTTCTTCCTGACCATTCATATCTGACCATTGTTAAATATGAGGATGAGGAAGTCTGGTGTGGCTTTTTCTCAATTTTAATTGGGGGTGCAGGAGTTTGTGGGGTTTGATGGGGTTCTTTTGGGAACCAAAGCTTTGCAGCTTTTTTTTTGTTTGTTTGTGTTTGTTTTTGTTTTGTTGCCTTCTCCCCCTGAAACATTGACCCCTTTTCCTCCGTGCTTCTCTTTGTAGATAGTAATTGTCCAGTTTGGAGGAAAGCCCTTCAGCTGTTCCCCCCTGCAGCTGGACCAGTGGATGTGGTGTGTATTTATTGGATTAGGAGAACTGGTGTGGGGTCAGGTAAGCATTCAGAAAGCTGCACATTCAAAGGTGTGACATTGCTGATATTCCTGTTATTTCCTTGCTCGCTCTCAGTGCCCAGTTTAGCCCTCACTGATACCCAAGATGCTCTCTGAGAGCTTCAAGGAGATATTTATTAATAAGGATAATTTATCCCTCTGTTCCTTTGGGGTTTTTTGTTAATTTTCACATCTTTCCTTTCAAGCAGGGTGTGCTATCACCAGGGCCATCTTCACTTAGGCTTTTTTGTGAGAGATGTTTGAGTCACAACTTAAATCTTTTAGTCAGAAATAAACACAGCGAAGTGAAACGCACTGTGACCTTCCCTGGAATAGAATTCTTCTTGTAGGATGTGGCAAAGTTTTGGAGCTGGAATGAAGTTCCAGTTCTAGGTCAACCAATTCATTCTCTTGCCGAAATTGCCATAGGAAAAATTCCAGTGCCTTTAAAATATTCCCACAGTTGATTCTCCATCCACCTAATTCTGTGTGAGAACGATGGAAAAGGGAATGCAAAAAGAATTTATTTTTTCCTTTACTAGTTGTAGGAAAGTGCAGTTAAATTAATGTGTCCTTTTAAATTTAAATCCTCTGTCATTATTTGCTAATACATAATTGTATATTGATGAAGAAATAGATGTCAATGAGATGATATTAAATAAATTGAGATTAACTCTCTGGAAGTAATATCCAGACACAATCAGTATTGTTAACATTCTCCTTTATTCTTTTATGTGCAAACACAGATTGCAAAGTTAATAATAATATTTTTTCACCTCTGAAAGCACTAATGGGGTATTTAAGTTGTTGCCACCTGGTGCATAAAGTAAAATGTGAAGTTATTTTTTTTTCTCTCAGATGTAAAGAGATTTGTAGATCCACAGTTTGCCTCTGTGAAGAGTCAAGAAATTGCTAACAGCAATTGAATTCTGCTGGAATTTCAGTCCATAAATGCTTGCTTTCAAATCTGATTATTTGGTCTCTTCTGGGAAAAAAATGAACTTCTTTGGACAGTTTGGCCTCATTTTTCATTAGAAATAAGCTCAGAATCAGAACAGCTCTTAGTGCAAAACCACCACTGTTAGAGGGTTCTGCTGTAATTATTACCTGAGGTTGGGATTTGACTTAAGGCCTTGCAGGAAGAAGACCTTAAATCAGTTTGATAATCTCAGAAAAGAAGGATTTTAATTTTTTTTTCCAACCGTTGGGAAAATACCAATTTTGGGGAAGGGGGAAGTAAAACAGGGAGAGAGAGAAGAATCCAAATTGCTTCTTTCAGATGTGAAAATTTCCCGCAGCCTTTGATCAATTTTTTTGGCTTCTAAATTTTGTTATCTGTGGCTATTAGATAACCATCAAGGACTAATACTAATATCAGCATTATTTTGTTCAATGAAGTTGCCCCAGGTATATTGTGAGACATTAGACATTAAATTAAAACTGGTATTGGAAACCTCCACAATTTTATCACTGAAAAGAAAGCAAATACAGAGGGGGGGAAAAAAATCTTTGTCTTGGTGTCAGAATTTAGTGACCAGAAAAGAAAAAGAGAAGCTATAACAAATTAATTATGTCCATATTTATATGATTTGTAGTCTGTGGCAAGGCCTTACTTCATGGAGCTCTTCAGTGAGAGAGAATTCTTTTCCTTTAGAAGAGATGTTTCTCTCCTTCTCAACCTTTTCTCTGCTGCTGTGACTCATTCTAATTCAGCACAAAACAAATTTAATATTCTTATTTTTTATCCACCTCCTGAACCCGCTGTTCTTGTGAGCCACTAAAAGCAGTCAAGATTTCCAAATGTCAGTGTCAAAGCAGGCACTTCTGAAAGGAATTTAAGGAGTAATTTCTAGGAAGTCAATTTGAGATGCTTTGAGGGGACAGTTTTCTACCAGCTCCCATTGCTTCTGAAAACCAAGGCTTCCTGAAGTATTTCATGTCCAATTCGCAGAATTACTGATCACTTTTTAAAGCTGTGATCATTTTTCTGAGAATACTATTTAATTCTTTAATTTGCATCCAGTCCATTGAATCTGTGCCCTGACCTGGGTGGGTGTTGGCAGATACAGAAAACGAATGAATAATAAAAAAACCCATGGAAACCCCTGAAGAAAAGAATTAGAGCAGATTCTCATCAGCTTGGCTGAAGTGGTCCAGGGGAGGAACACCCAATACAGTTATTTTTATGAATATTGGCTTAAAAATCCTTTTTCACCATCACTTTGATCACATCCCAGAGTCTCCAGTAGTTTCTCTGTGTAGTTTTGAAAGCTGGGAGGCTGAAGGACTTTCAGTAAGTATTTAATTGATGAGCATTTACCCTTTCTTTTTCTCTTCTGTTCTGTCTTTGCTTGTGTCACACCAATAATTTTCCAGCTTTGCATCTTGTTTTTCAACCCCCTCTTAAAAAGGTTTTATATTAGTGTAGAAACAGGGTTTGTTTTGGTTACTTTTTTTAATCTGTCTTAAAAAACATTATAATAAAACTGGCCTGGTGGAGCTCAAGGAGACCCTCAGCAAACTTAAAGGTTTGCTTTCACCCTGAAAATATTTGGAAGCTTTCCACATGTCTTCACTGCATCCATTCCAGTTTTCCAAAGCTCTCCTCACCAATTTTCCTGCAGCTGGCTTGGTTCTCTCTTCATTTTTCATAATTTGGGCTTCACAGTTGTGGTTGCTCACTGCTGAAACGAAGACAAAAAAGAAAATTGCGGCAGTTTTTTGCTAAGTGGCTCTAATGGTTGGCTTTGTGGGAGATTTACTTTAAGCATTCAGTGTGTTCCAGGTAATGCCTTGTTTAAATTGCCATGATTTGCTCCTGGTTTTATTCAAGGAATCAGAACAAAGAGAAAATGACTGCCCAAGAGGGTAACGCTGAAATGGATTTAAAATAATTGTCCAGCCCCAGTATCTGCAATTTTTAAAGATTATTCTCCTGTATTGGTTACTTCCAAGGGCCACTTGGGTGGGCAAACAGAGTAAGAAGAGGGGTTAAGTTAATCAGAATTTATTGACAGTAAGGACACAGAGTGAGAGAGAGCCCTATGAGAAATCCAACAGCCAGATCCACACCTTTCAGAGAACTCAATTTTGATAAATGCCAGGAAAGAATTCCAGCTGCTGGAACAAAGGGAAGCTGAATCCATGAACCAAGGGAGTGTGAGAAGATTTGTCAGCATGAGATGCAACAAATTTTCTGCTCCCATTATCATTATTCATTACAAATGCCAGACTCTAATTGCAGAGCTATCAGTCTCGTTAAATTTTCTTTACATAATTACATTAAAATATCTCCATCTTGTTTTAGCTTCTATTTGTTTTATTGGTAAGAATTTTCCCAGTCTTGAACTTGCTCCACACTGTGGTTTAGTGGTGCAAGTCATGCTACTTGTTTACACAGTAAATTAAATATTTTTGGGACTAAAATGGAGTTGTCCAAGTGCAAAATACTGTTAGGAACAGGCTTAGTTCAGCTTTTATCGATTTTATAAAAATATTGTTGCTCTTTTGTAATCAGCAGATTGTTGTACTGTTGCTCTTGAATGAGGCTCATGTTTTCAGTACTTTTTTATAATTTTAGGTCATTGCAACCATCCCAACAAGTAGGCTAAAGTTTTTAAAGGAGGCAGGGAGGCTCACTGAGAAGGAGGAGGTCCCTGAGGAAGAGCTCAATGAAGATGTTGAAGAAATAGATCATGCAGAGAGAGAACTCCGACGTGGACAAATCCTCTGGTTCCGAGGGCTCAACAGAATCCAAACCCAGGTATGCCAAAAATGAATGCCCACATTGGTCTAAAAACACCCAAAGAAATGTTTAATGTGAGTTCAAGGCAAGGCAATGTTAACAGGAAAGCCACGGAGTGTTTGTGGTGTGGAGGATGGCCCTGGTTAATTGTTCTCCAAGGAAAAACATGAAAAACAAAATAGGGGAGCTGAGCAAAGGGAGGGTGTGCAGCAGAAGGGATAAACTGGTAAAAAATACTGAAAATATATAAAATGATGAAATGCAAAACCAGGAATCTGTGATTTGAGAATACCATGACTGGATGTTCTTTTTCTCCTTGAGTGATGACAGCTCATAAAATTGTGCTGCTTGGCCAACGTCAGCCTGCAGAATGTTATGAAAGCTTTTAAAACATATTGTTTGATTTGCTCAAAAAAGAAAAATACATTGTTGTTGCCATTGCTGCACTAACAGAATAATTGAAATTGTTGAGTCTGAAATATGACGTACAATTTGATTAAAAAAATAAATCTGTTCAGTTCTGGCACTGCCACGCATCGATCACGATTAAAAGGGATTGATTCTCTTTCCTATTAGGAAATGAAAAATGTGGTTCTGGATTTTAGTGGGAATTAAGCAGCCATTAAATATTGAGGTGTAAGAGTTGGCTACTGGCAACGATTCCTGAGAAATATCTCTCCCCAACTTGTGCCAAACACAAAAATCCACGGCATTTTTTAATACACCAGACCTTTGCACTGAACCACGGCGCTAAATATAGTGCAGGTGAAGGAGCTGTAAAATTTGTCCTGGAGTGCTGAAGAAAATCATGTGAAGTATTTTGCCTTTTCCATCGCAGTGAAGTGTTTCATTGCACTCAGGTGTGCTCTGCTTGATCTTTCTAAGATCAAGAGTTTCTGCCAGCTTGCAGCAGAGAACAGATACCACCACATCAGATGTGCATGTTTTACATGAGCCTGACAAGAAAAAGAGGTGAATCATTAAGAAAAAGATCTTTTTTTCTTGAAAGAATCTTCTAAAGAACATTTTTGTCTCAGAAGATTTGGGGTTTTTGTCTTCATCCAAGATAACAGCACATTCTGCTTTTTCACATCTACAAATTGATTCTTTTTTTAGGTTGGGGGAAAGATGCAGCCATGAATTTAGAAAAAAAATAATGGAAAGAAGTCAAATTTGGGCAGTGAGGTCTCTTGGCTGCATCTGCAGAGCATAAAATAAAGAGGGTGGAAACCACTGGTAGAGAAATTAAGAGCTGAGGAATCCCCAGGGTTCTGTGGGAAGAGATTAAATACGGATCTTCAGCTCTGAGCTTGTGTGTCTTGGCTCCATTGAGTCAGGAGCACTCATCACTAGAGAAAATTCAAATTTCAGTTGTGACAAGCAGGTGCCCAGGTAATGGTGATCTCCAGGCAAAGGTGACCTCTAAATGTACATTCTTTTCTCCCTGGTGGCTGTAGGAGGAGTGGTGCCTGTTGGCATTTCTGTCAGGATGTCTTTCTGGTTGGGGTGAGTGCAAACAGCTTCAAGCAAAACAAAGCAAATTACATCCTTTCAGTTCTCTGTCTAGCCTGAGAGGTAGCTTTTAGTTCTGCATCTCTTTGTCCACTTAATCCACAGAGAAATGATTCTTTTACACTCCTTAAACCCAAATGAACATTAATTACAACTCTCTGCTAACATCCATCTTGGTTTCCTTTCTGCTCTTAGTTGTAGAAGCACCTCTGGTAGGATGTCTCCCTCCTCTCTGCCAAGAGACCTCTGTGATTTTTCTTCTCATGTTGTTTACTCAGTGACCTTGATTTTTTTTTGCATCCATTTCACATCTGTGGAAAAAAAAAAAAAAAAGAAAATGGGCCAACAGGCTGAAAAGCAGTGCCCAGGTGTGCAGTGGAGAGTGATGGACTCAGGTCAACTTTGTTCCCTGCTGGAGAGTCCCTGAGCCCTCTCTGCCGGGAGACCTCTGTGATTTTTCTTCTCATTTTATTTACTCAGTGACTTTGACTTTTTTTTTGCATCCATTTCACATGTGTGGAGTGATAATTTAAAAAAAAGAAAATGGGCCAACAGATTGAAAAGCAGTGCCCAGGTGTGCAGTAGAGAGTGATGGACTCAGGTCAGATTTGATCCCTGAGCTGTGTGGGGCCCATCCAGGTGGATTCATTCCCTTGTAACGCATTTCTCATGAGACCCGCAAAAGAAGAGCTGCTGGAAGGAGGTTGGGATGTCTGTAGCATCCCTGGGAGGGTTTGCTGGAATCCTCTGCTGTCTAAAGCACTCCTGGAGAGGCAGAAGAAGAACACAGAGCATCCCCTCATTTTATATCTCTCTGAGGATGGCAGACTAGGAACAAACTCTGGGCTCAGGACCAGATTGGTCATTCAATCCTAACACCACCAGTTTCCACACTTGTGCTGTAAATTGGATTATTGTCCCTCATTTTCTCTTCAGTCACTGTTGGACAGATGGCCCCAGCTCCCCCCAGACACCTTCACTGCTGAAACAAAGAACCTGCAATGGGCTGGGTGTTGTTTTCAGATAACCAACACATCTCCCTTGCAGTTCTTCCCTTTAAACCCATCCAAACTGACAAAAATTTCCAGTGCTAAAGAGATCTTTAGAGATCTAAAGAGATTTTTCTTCCACAACCCCTCCCAAACAGAGGCTTCAACCCAAGACACCAGAGGAGGGATTTCCAGTGGGATTTTTCTGTTTCTGAAAGACATGCATAAATTCACTTGAAAGAAAAGTGTATGAAAAATGCACATAACTGAGCCAGAGATTGACTATTGACTTCTGATTTTTTGTTTTGCCTCCTTTGAGATATTTTGTTGTCTGATAAACATGCAGTAGGGAATCTGCATGGATGTGTGCTCTTCTCTGAGTGGAAGGGTTCCCTTCCTGGGAAGTTCTCTCAGATGACCACTGAGATGTGAGGCTTCACAAATGGCTCATTTTAGTTGTGCAAGTCTGAGGAGGATCTAAAAGGGGTCTGAAATTGCATAAAGACAGGACTTTGTCACAGTTTTCTGCAGTTTTTTTAAGTCTTTGTTGCTGTTCTCACAAATTCTCCATTCTGAAGGAAGGCAAGACTGATCACACCCTCTTGGCAGGTCTTTGGGAAGTTCACTGAGTTCACCTTCAGGCCAAACTGCAAAATCTGATTACAAATCAGAAAAAAAAAATTGCATCTCACCTCTTTTAATTGTATATTGAAAGTTTCTCCAATTCTGTCACATTTGAGAATGGAAACGTTCTGAAGTGTGGAGATTCAACAACGTTTCAAGTTTGTCAGAATTTTACAACCCCAGCCTGATTCTCTTCTTTTTTGCTTCATTCATCCCCGAAATTCAATTTGCTTTCCCTGCCTCGAGTGGGAAACAACTGCCTGGAATGTTCTGAGAATAAAAGGAAAAGCTGAAAAAAGTACAGGTGACAGGGTAACTGCTGCTTAAAGACTGTTCCTCTTCAGATGCTAAAAACCACACAGAGGTGCTGGACTGCATTTTTCACGCTTCATTTTTCATGTAGAAAACGTGAAAACTTTTCTCTTCAACCAATTCAAACCTTCCAGCAGTGAAAGTCACTCCTGGCAAGAGGTTCTGAAGTTGGATAAAAAGCCAGCTCCTCATTTTATGGTTTCCATGTAGTTTTTAATATAGAAAACATTGTGGCAGCCCTGTGTAAGAGGAATGGAAACCGTTTTATTTCATGTAGAAAAGGGGATTTCCTTATTTTGTTTTTTAAAATTTTCAGTTTATATCCTGCCTGGAGATTAGGGAAATGAGACCTGAGTCCTACTCACATTAATGACAACAGAAAAGCTTCTGAAAATCTGTTCTGTGTTAAAAATCAGGAAAAAAAATCTCTGTTCTGCCAGGACTATTCTGCTACTATCCGATTTTTAGTATTTTTTTAATTGCTAATCACAGATATCTTTATTAGCTGTGCACACTTTAAAAAGTGGATTTTATAGAGTATAGAACATAGAGAAAAATGAGACATGTGTGAAAAAATTTGACCTTATGGATAAGCTTCAAATGTAGGACAGAATTTTTTCTCTACCTATAATCAAAACACAACTACATCCTATATTGTGTTGGAAATATCTTAAACTTCTGAATTTTTGTTTCCTTTCTCCTCTTTAGCAGCTTCAATTGTTTTAAAAAACGCAATCCTTTGTCATTAAAAGGTTCCATCTTAATTCAAAACACAATATTTATTTCCACGAATTCTTTTCTTCTTCGTTATTTTCTGCTTGGAGAAGACAAACTTTTGGGCCAAGTTCTTCTCTTCTTTCTTGGCTCCAGGCAGAGCACAGCCCTGTGTGTTCAGCTTTTAGGGTTCTGGGGAGGTTGTCATCCTCCCACCATGAATTCTGTCCATGAAGAGCTGCAGTTCCTTTCTTCAGGAGAAAAGCAAATTATGTGGCTGTAATTCTTGTTCTCTGAAGAAACCATTAAATACAGATCTTCCCTCATCTTTCCACTCTTGAACCAAAGGCTTTCAGCTTGTCAGGAAGGCATTTACACATCCAGAAATGCCCTTTGGCTCAGGGTTTAGCACAGAAATACGCTTTTCATGCCCTCAGTGAGAGCTTTTTAAGTCTTTTTTTGAATGGTCTCTTTTGAAGAGTGCTCTGTCACCTGGGTCAGACCCTGAGAACCCAAGATCTGTATTTAATTCTACTTTTGCAGAGTGTTTCAGGTGAGTATTTGATGTGCCCAATGGTTTGAGCCGTGTGGTTTTTCCATGAACCTCGGCTGACGATCCCCATGTGCAAACTCACCTCACACTGACCTCTGATTTTCTGTGAGGTTTGCACTGGACATGGAATTCTGCTGCCAAAAAACACCTCTCCAACCTTTTGGGGACTGCTGCAAGCTGTCCAGCCCTGGGTGTGCACAGTGAAATGGTACCAGGGCTCAGACAGAACAAAACTTGGGCTTTGTGGAGGAAAATTCACAGCAGTAACTTGGGATCCCTTTTCCAGCTGGCTGTGGTTGGTTATTCCCATAAAAACACACAGGGAAAGAAAAAATGATGGCCAAAGACAAGATTAAGGGAGGGGAAACATCCATATTGTTAAAGACACAGCCCTAAATTGGTTTATTCCTAAGGCTGACCACAGCAGAAAATCATAAATTCATTCTTGTGCTTCCCACTAGGAAAATTTAGGAGGGTTTGCCCCAAGATTTGTGCGGTTTAAATTGATAAAAATACCACCAATTTACCTCTTTCTTGGCTGGGTATCTCCAGAAATGTGGGTTGCATGACCTGGTAACAGTGGAGTTGCTTGAATTCCTCCCGTGGAAATTCCTGCTGCTTTGTCAGCTGTGGTTGCACTGATCCGACAGAGAGAACATTTTGGGGTGTAGGGATTTGTGGGATTTACTCCTTCCCTCTGTACCCAGAGCCTGCTTTTTATGGGTTTGTACTGGTGCCAAAGGATGCCTTGAAATACTCAGCTGTGTTTTTAACTCATCCTTTCTGATGGGGAATAAAAAGAAGGTGCTCAGGGTGGATCTGTCAGGCAGGGAACGCAGCAGGCATATGAAAATAAGTAGAAAATTGTCATGTTATTTGTTGCAAATAGTCAATCCAGTTCCACGTCATTTTCTGGGTGATTTTAAGTGTATAAAGATAAAATATTAATATTTTAAAAGCTCCAGTTAGAAACTCCCAATATTCTTTATCACTATGCTAAATTTAATCAAGCTTTCATTACAGAAAAAAATCAGATAAAATATTTGAACACTTATTTTATCAAACTAGTGTACTGACAGCCCTGGGTTTGTAAACAAAATTGAGTCATATATTGAATTTTAAAGTCTTTCTGTTTTGGTTGAGTGTCATCCCCATCCCCTTCCACCAAACTCCAACTGAGTGACTGAATTTTCCTCCCCCTGGAGAGAAAAAACATCATAATTTTAATCTCAGTAAGAAAAAAAAAAGAGTGGAGATTAATTAAACCAAGCATTCCAGTTGATTTTATTTACCTCTAAATAAAATGGTTTAAACTTTAAAAAACCTGTTATTTCAAATCTTCTACTTGTTTAAAGTGATGCAGCTCTGCCGCCTCCTACAGAGCCGCCTCATTTTATACAGACAGAAAATTTGAATAATTCCTAAAAAACACTGCAAAGGAACACTGGATTCCAAGTGAAGTAGAAAGCGTGTGCACGGTTGATTTGTTGTTTTTCATGATTATTCCTGTCAGTGATGCAACTGTATCCACACTTTAAGCAACTTGTCTCGTTCTTTCCTCCGTTACAGATCGAAGTAGTCAATACTTTCAAGAGTGGCACTTCCTTTCAGGGGGCTCTCAGGAGACAGTCCTCCGTCACAAGCCAGACCCAGGATGTAACCAATATTTCTAGCCCTAGTCACGTATCGTTATCCAATGCTCTTTCCTCTCCTACCAGCACCTCTGCTGCTGCGGCTGGGCGTGAGTGTGAATTCTTACTGCACCCGACCCTCAGAGATGCCAACTTAGCCAGAGTCGCTCCCGACTCAGCTCCTCTGCCCCTCCCCAGCCTCTGCTCCCACCTCAATTAGCCCCAAACCCCTCGATGTGATTACTTTGTGTACAGTGGATGCTCCCCAGGAGTTGCTCTCTCGTTGTCTCTTTGCTGACTCGCAGTGAGGACAGGAATTTGTGGTCATTTTTTTCACTCATTGTGAGGAGGTTTTAATTTGATTTGAGAGAGAAAACCTGCTCTCTGTCAGGTTTTCCTCAATCTCATCGAGTATATTTTCTACTGGTTATAAAATACAGACTTTAAATGATTCTAGAGCTTTTCAGATGTCAGATCATTCCACCAGGTAGACTCTCTGTAACTTGTCCAGGAAAGACATGGAAAGGAAGGAACAAGGGACAGGGAATCTAGCTGATGATGCCAAGCTAAGGGATTAAACTGTACAGGAAAGGTGAAAGACTTATTTAGATTTATTCTGTTTTATTTAGATTTATATTTATTCTCTCTATCCTATTTAGATTTAGATTTAGATTTGGATTTAGATTTAAATTTAGATTTAGATTTAGATTTAGATTTAGATTTCGATTTATTCTCTCCATCCAAATTAAATTTAGATTTAGATTTAGATTTAGATTTAGATTTAGATTTAGATTTAGATTTAGATTTAGATTTATCCTCTCTATCTTATTTAGATTTATTTTCTCTGTCTCATTTAGATGTAGATTTATTATCTTCAAATTCACTGGCAGGTAAGCGTCGAAGCAGGAGGGACCCAGACAAGTCAAGGAACAATGTTGAAACAAAAAAATTGATGTGGTAGCAAATTTCTTAGAAGAAACAGATTTCTGAATCCTAAAATCCTGACACAGCTTGGTTTTAGATGTAAAATATCCAGTGAAGAGGTACTGAAGGGAATGAAAAATCTTTGAGGCAGCTGATAAGGAAGGGCTGCTTCAGTAACAGAAAAATTCCAGTTGCTCAGGAAGACTTTGGCTCCAGATTTTTATTTATTCAAGACTGTGAGCAGCTATTTTTTACTTACAACATTAAAAGAATATTTAAATGTGTGGAATAAATTCCAGAACTTCTGCAGGAGAAAGGAATTTTGACCTTTCCATTCTATCTGAGTGCAAACCCCCTCAGTATTTGCACACCAAGCATTCAGACAGGAATTTTATAGCAGCAATTAAAATCTTATCAAGCAATCACAAAATAGTCTCTGAAGTATTTGTCCTTCAGACAGATCTCTGAAGAGTTTTTTACTTTTTTCATGTCTGGTTGATTGGTTGGTTGGTTGGTTTTTAAAAGGTGCTTTCATACAGAAGCAGAGCACAGCACCAGAAGTCCTGTTGGATTTAAAGGAGAAACCTCATTTTTGCTAAAGCTCTTTAGATTCCAGCTTTGGCATCTGCTTCTTGGAGATTTTTCTGTATTTTCCTATTTTTTTCTTGGAAAGTTTGGTGGGACAACTTTCACCCCAACAGCCCCAGCTATTCCAGGGCAGCAGCAGGATCAGGAGAAACAAAGCCACAGAGTTGTGCCAGGTTCCTGAGCCTGGGTTCTCTCATTTCCACACCGAGCAGGGCACAAACCCCCAAACTCCCCAAAAGTCCAAAGCAGCCTCTCATCCAGAGAATGATTCCCTGGGGTAGAATTTCTCCATTTGAGCAGGAACCTGGGAGCAGCTCGTGCTATGGGAAATGTTTCCCTGACACCCTGCAGCCCAGCACTCTGGGAGGAAAGATATAATAAAATTTAAATAAATTTATCTTCCCTCTCTCCTCTTCACAAAGCAACAAGAATTGGATGTTCTTGTGTCTTGACAAGAGCTTCACTTGTTTAAGTTGAGTGAAGTTAATTAATAGGAGAATGCAGAATCTGCTCCAGCCTTTGTCACCTTTCATTTGGAGAAATAAAACAGATGGCCAGAGCTCCTCGTGGTTATAGCCATGTTCATTCAGTAAAATAAAAGCCAGATGATTGATTTGTTAAACTTCCCAGAGATAGAGATCTCCATGGCAGAGGGCAATTAGAGAACGGGATTTTAAAGTGGTTATTCTGGACTGTTAGTGTTTTATTACCACAGAAGAAAGTCTGTTGGTATTAAATCAGAAATTATAACACTTAGGGAAAGTTTTAATTTATTCATACAAAGGCACAAACTTATGAATGGCAGTGAAAAAACCCTATCAAGTAAAATCCCATTTTTCAATTTTTAAATGGGGTATTTGCAGTGGGTTGTTCATCTTCCAGAATCTGGAAAACCTTTCCTAATCCAAATTTTGTAGAAATGGGGGATGTTTTTATGCACTGACATTTTTTTTGAGGAATTCCCAGTTGCAAAATGCTCACCTAGATCAGATTTTCTGCTCTGTGCTGGACAGACAGGACTGGCTTCGTTCCTCCGAGCTGCTCAGAACAGATCAAACCCCAAATCATTCCCCTCTTCCCATGGGGCGGAAGGGAATAATGGGATAATTGTACTTCTGATTTTGAAGCCCTTCCCATGCCTCAGGATGGTTAAAAATATATGTAAATATGTATTTTGGCAGTATCAAGGGAAAACCTTGAGAGTATAGAAAGAAAAACAGGGTCCAGTTCTTAGAATGTGCTCAGAATGTTGGGGTATTTCAGGTGCCATTTTGGGTGCCCAAAATAAAGAGGGTCTGATACCAATAAATAATTAAAAAAATAGGAATCACATGATGCTCTATTGATATGTCAGTCTAATTTAACAGAGCATTTATGAAGTTCTTTACTAATTGTGTTGCTTTTTTAATATAAAGTTCATTGTGATGCCTCGTCAATGTGTGAGAAGTCTTCTGCAGGTTTATAATAATATTTTGCCTTTTTTTTAAATGGATTTTTCCTCTAGTATTTTTGGGCAAATTAATGTTTGATTCAAAGCCTAGTGCCTGCTTAGAAACAAATCTGCCTGTGAAATGCATCCACTCCTACAGTGGTTAGCAAGTTATTACCTGTAATTAGCAGCTATTCACAAATATGACCCATTCAAAGTCTTGGAATCCCTTAATTAAAAGCAATTTATAAAGTGAATATTTAATACAATATTGAAGTTTCCCTAGTGAGCCATCAGGGTGTTTTTGCCAATAACAAATAACAAATTTCTGGATGACACCACTGACTGATAACAGTGAGGTCCATGGGTCTCTTGTCTCTTTTGAAAGACTTCGCAGCTTCAAATAAACAGAGCTAAACTTTCTGCAAATTAAAACCTGACAGTTGTTATGTTCTGATAAAACCAGAGAATTCATTTAAATGCCCACTAAAAATGAAAATATGGGGAAGTTAAGGCTCTCTATGGAATGTAGTTTAGATTTTGTTGTTTGTATGAACATTCAGACAGATTTACACACAAAACTTGTAGCATTTGAAAGAGTTAAGGGTGGGTCCAGGTACAACCTTTGGTGGATTTCTGTTTTATATGCTTTTCTTTCTGTATTTTATTTCAGGGGAAAAAAAACCAGAACCTTGGGAAAGTGAAGCATCTTTTCTTCTTTTCAAAGCTCAGAATTAGTAACATCAAAAATTATCTTGTGTTTAAAGTTGAGTGTGTGATTAAAGCTTTTACCACGAGTTTTTTTAGTCAGGTAGAGGGTGAGAATATCCAACTGTACACAAAGTAAACAAGTCTTTATCCTACTCTGTGTATTCCTGGTTCTCAGATGTTTGTGTTAGCTGTAGGTGACCCCTGCAAAACAGCACAGTTTTGGATTTTCCAGGAAAGACACACATTTAATATTCCTTTGTACTTGCTCTTCCTCTCATTCTCATATGGAGCTCATGCTCTTCCCAGGTGGAAGCAGTCAGGGACTGCAGGTCCCTTAAAAAAACCCCCAATTTTTTTCAGAAAATGTTCTAATTTTTAAGTTTAGGGAGCACTGGGGAAACAACAAACAAACCAAACTAAACCCCACCAAAAGGAGACCTCCCAGAGTTCCTTTCTCTTGGTTCTGATGAGAACTGTCAGTTTTGTCAGAGGTTTTTAGAAGTGAATTTTTTACTTTTTACTTCATTAACCCCAGCAACAATGGCCTCAAACGAGCCACTTGTATGGTGAGACAGGAGGAAATTCAGAGTCACAACTCCAAATTTATATTTATATAAATACCTATATATTTATAGCAGCAGTTAAAACCTCACCAATCAGTCACAAAACAATCTCAGAGGTATTTGCAAATCTCTGAAGGTTTTTTTTGGCTTGTTTTTCTGTCTGCCTGATTGGTTGGTTGGTTTTTCAGAAGTGTCCCCATGCAAGAGCAGAGCACAGCTCCCTCAGGGCTGGGTTTGTGCTCTGCCTCTCTTGTTGGAGGGGCCACAGCCTTCAGAACTGGGGCTTCATTTGCATGGCAAGACAAATTTAATTTGCTTTTAATTGAAGAATAATTGCAATTTCTGAGATGTGTCATGTGCAGGGAGCAGTGTTGAACTCTCAGCATTTGCTGGGGGTGGCACAAGGACAGGAATTGTCATTTATTTACACCTTGAGGTGTCACCCAAGGGTTTGCTTGGACTGGCACAAGGCCACGAGCATCTCAAATTGTGTCACACCAACGAGAGGCACTCAGCAAGCTCAGTTCCAGTGCCTCTCACAGCCCATTTCCCAAGAGATCATCTCAAAGGTTCCACTTAACTGTTTGCAATGAGGAGCTTTTATATTTCTTATATATTTAATTTTCTCTAAATGAAAGCATTCAGATTTCAGAGCTAAAACTTGAGGTAAAGTCTTGCTTGGATGGAATTGTTCAATGAAGAAAAATGGGAACAAATTTCTTACAAAGAAATTTTCATAAAATTTCATTTTTTATTTTCATAAATGCTGAGGCAAAGATTGCTGCCCAGTATTGATCTACATTCAGGTCACAGACCAAGCCCAGTGGGCATTTCACAGGAAGGTGAAACCATCACAGGAGGAAATGGAACAAGCAGAACTTGAATCAAATCTGCACCTAAAGTTACGTTTATAAAAGTTCCACCATTGAACCAGAGACTGGGGTTCCACACTAAAGCCCAGGATGTCCCACTGGCCATAACCAAGGTTTGACAAAAAATCAAAATCAACTCCTGGACCTCCTTCCTGAAGGATAATTAAGCAGATTTAAAGCCTAAATATAAACCCAAGCCCTCAATTGGGGATGTGCCATGGCAAGAAGGGTTAGATCCTAAAGCATAAACAGGTTCTTTTAAAGGCTTGTGTGATTTATTTAAATCTGATACAAAAATGACAAAATCCATAATTTTGCAGTGATCCTGCTGTGGAAAGTGGAAACCCTGCACATGGCTCTGCTCTTAAAATGAAAAATACAGAGGAATTCAGCTCTGTGAACCTTTTGTGGAACGAGAATCAGGCCTGTGTGGGGGCACTGCTTTTCTTGCTGCCTGTGGTTTGACTTTGGAGCAGCACTTGCAGGATTTGCTGCATCTTTATGTGGAAAGAAAGCAGCACAGATAATGTTATGCATCTGTTTCACTCGTTAAAGCAGAAAACCAGAAATTCTAATTTTTATACTTTTTTGCTTTTTACTTTATATTTGAATTTGCTCACCTTCTGCATCCTACTCCTCAGAACATAAGAGGCACAACATTTACAGGTGACTCCAATTCACGTAGCATCTCCTGTGGAGATTTAATCTGATTTTACTCACCTAAAACTGGGAGGCTTCAAAACTGAACACCAATATACTGAAGATGCTTTCTATTTCAAAGCTTTCCATATGAAGTAGTACTTGACCAAACTCCTTTTCCTTTGTGCAGCTTTAGTCTTGACCTAGAATAGTTTCAGTTCCACCTAAGAGTTGGCATCTCTTTGCAAAATTGACCTCTTGTTTACAATTTTATACTAATCACCTTACTGACCTTTCAGTATTGAATTTATTTGCTGTTGCAGTGCCCTACTCTCTACTGTCTGAATATTAAATGTGTTTGTTTTCCCAGAGGGCTAGAGAACATTGGACAAAAGGGTTCAGCAGGAGAGAGTGAAATAAAAAGAGGTTGTGAGTCTTTAACCTTGAGCCTGAAATGAATGTGAACCAAACTCCAGATACTTGGCTTAGATGAAGCCAGGTAAACATTCGAGTATAAGCCCACACACCACCAACCAGAACACAGCTCTTGCTGCTTACCAGGCTTGGGAGATTTTGCCTAGATGCTTGTACTTAGGGCTGACATTCTGAATATCACCTTTTTCTTCTGATGGGAAAAAAAAAAATTGTAGTATCTAAAATTCTATTTCTTTTTTGTTGTTGTTTTTGGGTTTTGTTTTTTTTTTTTTTTTCTTGCCTGATGCAGTATAATAAATCTGACTTTCAAGGTGGGATGAAGCTGAAGAGTTTTTTTCTGTTACAGCTCCAGAGAAGAAAGAAGTGGAAACTTAATAGCAATGTCAAAAATGTCCTGAAGTGTTGTCCCCGCAGTCTTTTGTTAAAAGCAGTTCATTTTTTTCTGTTGTCTCCATTACTGTGAGAAAAGGGAGCTGTATCTCACTGTTTGTCTTCCCTTGGCACTGTCAGTCTCATAAAGAAACACCATGACATGAACTCTACATAGTTCATCCTAAACCAACACTTCCCAGGTTCTATCCATCACGGATGTCCCTGCTTTTCCATGCTTTTACAGCCATGACAACATCCCAAATTCATCTGCTTTATTTTATCCTCCAAAAAAACCTGCCTGGGCTTTGTTTCAGCAGAGCCCCGAAACATTTTGACAGCAGATATTACCTCCAATCTTGAATTTAAGCATGTATTAAAAGACTTCGGTGCTGTTGGGCCACGTAACTCTGGGTAAATAATATTTTTAAATCTGGGAGTTGGATCAGATATAATAGGTAGATTACATATTGCAGTATTATGGTGGAGAAATTAAAATGCCACCTTTATATGCAACAAACCCTCTGCCTTTGTTCCCACTAAGTTTTGTCCCTGCAAGCAATAATTTGATCCATTGGGGGACAGACTTTGAAGGAGATTTTGAATTTTATTGTAATGCAGAAATTCTGTCACTGAATGAGGTGTGCCACTACAAAAAATTAAATTATTTCTTCTGGATGCCAGGCTAAGGATGCAAAATTTTAAATTGAGGAAGGAATTTCCTTTAAAGTGAAAAATTAATGGAAAACAAATATACACTTCTGTAGTGAAATTTTAAGTAAAGAAGGTGGGTTTCTACCCCTCCCTTGTGAAGAAAACTCTTTAGAAATCTGATTTGATTTATGGTCAGCTTTAGGGACTTGCCCAGTTTGGCCCTTCCATTCCCTTTGCTTTCAGAAGATGAACTACCTTAGGTATCAGCAGAGCTGCAGCAGTTCTAGGCCAATATTTTCAGCACAAACCAATGTGAACAAGTAGAAGCCATTCTGGAAACATCTCAATGTTCCTGCAAGACCCAAACAGTCCAGGCCAAAAATTTTGCCACACCCAAAGTGAGAGACTGCTGTTCTATCTTCAGATCTTGAAGCTAAAAGTCATTATTGCAGAGTTTCCCTGCAATGGCTCATTATTAATTAATTAATCCAAGAGCCACTGCAGAGCCCCAAATCCAGGTCATGGCAGGCACGTTTGCAGAGCTGCCTGTCAAACACAGCTGGGATCTGTAGTTTTCCTTGGCTTGACCAGAGGCTTGGAATTAAACCCAAACGAGGTTCCAAATGTTGGTATAAAAACAATAGAGATGCTTTCCTTACTGTGGGATGTGGAGCTCACAAATTGAGATCAGCTCCTTCCTTGCTAAACTACAGAGACTTAAAATACAGTCTGTGTGATGAAGAAAAGCTTTCCTTTCACTGGATTCTCCTGGATCTGTTCAGGATAATATCAAACCCTTTTATTTAAGTAAAAATCCACCTTCACTATAAAGAATCCAGCTGGCAAATAGAACCCAAGTCTATGCCATAAGTGGCTGTTTCCAAGATCATGGAATTACCTTGTTAATTGGTAAGCTCTAGCTTTCAGCTGCAGCTGAAGAGGTGGCTGGTATTTGTGTTTAGAAAGCAGAAATTATGGGGAGATTTGCAGAAACAATGGGGAGATTGCAGAAATGTCACCTCCTTAGCCCACACTATAAAGTACCCACGGTACAAAAAGATTCCTGATTTAAAATAAAGCAATATGAGAATATTTTTTAAGGCTACCTCAACAGTCATACAATTTTTTTCATCATTTAGACTAATTACTCTGCACTTGAAAAGACAAGCTAGAAGGGCACAGATAGCAAAGCAGTTAATTTGTCACCTTTTCTGTCTTAAGTAGTGCAGATGAATCTCTTACCCCACTGTGTTGACTCTACAGAGCCCTCACAACTCAGAGATTCCTTTCCCCTAAACCCCTCATTTTTAACTCCAGGAGCTCTCTTGGGTACACTGTGTGATTGTAGAGGGTAAAACTGACTCAAAATTTATTTGTTGATTTTATTGTGCAAGACAAGCTTCCCTCTTGCACCTCTGCCAGCCTGAAATGTTCTGGCACTCCAAGGTCTGGCTAAGCCATTCTGTACTCCTCCAATCCTCTTACCTGGGGCACAAGCAGTCACATGAATTCATTTTTGTACTGTGCCCTGCTGTTACCAAACATATGTGTGGAGGGAAGGGAGAGCATTTGGGCTGACCCAAGATCTGGAGATGGCAGGGCTTCAGCTGTTAAGATTTTTAAAAGATGATGAATATCCAAATTTAGAGAGCATAAACAAGGACTGAGTTCAAAGAAAAAAAAAAAAAAGCCAAGGCAGCCTCTTCCTGAAATGTGCTGAAATTCTGTGTGACTTGGCCAGCTCCAAGCATGGGATCAGCTGGAGCCCACAGCTGGAACCCTGTGCCCCTGTGCCATTACTAAAGTGCAGTTTGCCAAGGAAAAGAGGAATGAAAGCTTTCCAAAGCAGTGGTGTATCAGGCCAACCAACAACGTGCAGCGTATTTACATGTAAAAAGATCCACATGCCAACCACCAAACCATTTCAAATGTGTGTGGAGAAGCTGTCACAGCACCTGCTTGCACCTTTTCTGCCTCTGCCTGTGTTTTAGTCTCCCCCCTGAAAAGTGCTCAAGGTTCACTCATGGACTACATGGAAGTAGAGGGGTAGAACTCATACTTAGTCATGAAACATTTGCCAACAGATCACGTTTTGCCATTCTGTTTTTTCCTCTCTGCCCCTCCACCCCCATCCAAAAAGCTCTGTTTTTTTCAGCAGTAACCCAGCACAACCATTCCCTTTTTTGAGAGCTGGTAGGTCCCTGGGACACAGAGAGCATCCCTCCCTTTGCCCACCCGCGGAGGACGTAGCGTCCCCACTCCTCTCTCTGCTGCTCCCATTTCCTACTGGGAAAGCCATGGGCACCATCCCTGAGAATCGCTGGGCTGAATCTTGAGTTGATTTTCACCTCTGTTCTTACTGCCAGGTGGTTGCTGGCGTTAGATGGCTCCTGGCACAGGTCCCTGACCTGCTTTAAAGACTGCATATATGGCACAAACCGTGTGGCTTTCAGCATTTAACCGCACGACCGCGACACCAAACAGCTCGCTGCTAACAATGGGACTCAATTCAACCCAACAACCAATCCATTATTTTATTACACGTTTCTTCTATTTATTACCAAGCTGAATGGCTAGAACAGTGGGTCTATACTCGAGTGTTTACCTCACATCTGCATGAAGGACAAATAAAAGTTGGTTCAACGATACTATGTTCACATTATCCAGGCTTCCAAGTGTAGTTGTTGTGTGCAACTTATCTCTGTTCATGTGGTAACTGTGATTTTTTTTTTCCCCCTGTGGTAGCATGATTACGCTTAGTAATTTGTCTGCTTGGCTTTTTTGTGCTCTTGGCTGCATCCATTTAGATTTTGCTTTAAAACATTGATATTCTAGTTTTTTTACACTTGGCTCCTGTGTGTGTCTCATACGTACCCATCCAACCGTGTCCGTGTTCCGTGCTTTTCTGTTTGTGAAGTGTGATATGTTATGTGTAATGGTTTTTTTTTTAACAACAATGCAAAAGAGACTTTTTTAATCAAAAAAAAAGCCTTTCTACTTACTCACTGCAAAAAAAAAAACCAAAAAACAAAAAACTATCAACATGCATGGTTTGACATTTGCATTCCAATTAACATGGCTTGTCTTTTACTAGGGATGTACCACACGAGTGGACCTTGGCTTTCTTTAACCACTCCTCCCCATCAGTTCTTTGATGGCTTTAAACCTTGATTTATTTTAATATTGCAGTTGATACAGACATTCAAAATGCACATAACTGAGCCACTCGTTTATGCATATAACATCCAGAGACTTTGGACTCCAGCTGCCTGCACTGCCCTAACCATGTGCTACATTTTTCACCAAGTGTTTCTCTGCCGCGGTGCTGCCCTGGGGAGGTGCCCTCTGACAGCCCTTTCCTTTTCTCCCCCCAGATCCGCGTCGTGAAGGCATTCCGTAGCTCTCTCTATGAAGGTTTAGAAAAACCAGAATCTAGAACCTCTATTCACAACTTTATGACTCATCCTGAATTTAGGATAGAAGATTCCCAGCCCCACATCCCGCTCATTGATGACACAGACCTAGAAGAAGACCCTGCTCTCAAGAAAAACTCAAGTCCACCGTCCTCGCTGAACAAGAACAACAGTGCTATCGACAGTGGAATCAATCTTACAACTGACACAAGTAAATCAGCTACCTCTTCTAGTCCAGGAAGCCCAATACATAGCCTGGAGACATCACTTTAGCTGAAAAGGTCACTGCAAAAAAAAAAAGAAAAAGAAAGAAAAAAGAAATATAACAAGTTAAAGTAAAAAATAAAATAAGAAACCCCACAGCAACCGAGATATATAAATATATATATTAAAGAAACATTGCTGGCTGAAAAGCTGTTTGAACTCTTATTCACTCTGAGACAAGTGAATGAATCATTGATCACAATGGTTTTGGGGAAAGAATGAATGGCTGATTTACATACCCTCCTCCCGTTCCCTTTCAGAAAAACAAAAACACAAAAAAAATCCTCCTGCATGAATGTACTGTACACTGCTGGCCCTTCTTTCTCTCTTTTTGTTTGTTTTTATTTCCTTTTTGGTTTTTGGTTGGTTTTTTTTTTTTTTGTTTTTGTTTTCCTCCTTAAGCAGGAACTGCAGAGGACTTCTTTCTGAGGCTATTTATCCAATTCACTGGTCTGTGAGTTTTTTGAAATGCTTGTGTGGCATGGACTCAATTGTATAGATTAATTTAAATAACTTTTTTGAAGTTGCAAAGCTTAACTTGCACAGTAGATTTGCACCAGTTGGACAGAGGAACTTAAACATTTATGAGACTATATATAGAGATATATACATATAAGTATATAGATAATTAATTATATATATGTATATATCTATCTATATATATATAGTTATATATATATAAAGTTTCTTTGTTGGCATGTTGCCTTGTTTCTGCTCAAATTGCTCTGACTATTTTAACTTATTTATGTCCTAAAAAAGAATGTAATTTGTTTACAAACCTGTAGATAATATCCTTAACTATTTGTAGGGTTAAGAAAGCACTTCCTGCCGAAGTAGTATAAAAATGGCTCAGCTCAGCTCATTGAAAATGTCTGTACTCTCGCACCCTGGATATTTTATTACAACTGTGCTCTGATTTCTGCCTGATTTCTCTCTCTTTTTTTTTTTTTTTGTTTGTTTTGGGGTTTTTTTTGTTAATAATGTAGATACTGCTAGTTAATAACAAAAGAAGCCAAAATATAACACATTGGATGTAGCATTGTGATCCTATATACAGGGAGGTAAACCAGGCTTCCTTTGTTTCAAATAAAAATCAAAATGATCAGGTTCTCTCCTTTTTTTTTAATTTTCCTTCCTTCCCCCCTGATAATCTGCTTGAACTCATTTTGGTGCAACATACAATAATGGAGGCTATTTCATTCTTTAGACATACAGCAATGGCTTCGAAAACTATTTTTAGAGAGACATTAAATGAGTTTATAATTTAAAATAAGTTATATTTGATTTGTCTATATGGAGATAAAACAAATGTTAAAATCTTGTGATATATTGTGTTAATCCTTTTCAATTAGTACTTTAGGCATTTATTTCCTTATTCTTTGCAAAGTATGGGCTGTTGGCATTTTGGATGAAAAATCACTGTAGGTCATTGCTTTGTTTTTTGGGGTTTTTTTTAAGAAAAACTATAATTTCTGCACTATTAGGACTGAACAAATCTTTATTAATTGTGTATTGAGATGTGCTTTGTGTGATTTTTTTTTTAACCAAGCTTATGTTCCTGTAGTAACACAGTAATACATTATTTGACCTTGAGCTTTTTCCCAAGAAAGCTGCTTTGAAAACCTGCAGTACGGAAGGTGAAAAAAAACATTTTTCAAGATGGTAACAGCCCTAAAAACGTAAAAAATTATGAGCTTATACAATTGCTATGTCAACCACTTGAACGCTAAGCACTTTGTGGATCACAGATTTTTCATAAATAATTTTTGTATTTAATATAAAGTTTGCTTGGAGACTTTTCAGCATATGATTTTTTTCCATAACTGTACAGTGCAAAAGACATTTGGAATTCCACAACCAATTATGCCAGGCGTTGTTGGGACAAAAACACCCTCCAACCATCTCGCTCGGTTGAGTTGTTAAGGTGTTTTTTTTTCTGGTTGTCTTAAAGTTGGCTCCATAAAAGTGGTGCATCTCTGCAGTCACAGCAGCTAAACCAAGCCAGAACTCTCCAAACCAAGCTTAGACTCAAGGCCAAACTGCAGACTGAACCCAGATGTTTTCAGGGTGCATCAGGACTCTCAGCCAGGTAAAGCTCTCAGCAGCTTCCCTTGCCAGCTGCCGGACTCTGGGGTGGGAGCTCCCGTGGCTTTGGCTCGTGCCGAGCTCTGTGGTCCAGGCTGAGCCAGGAGGGTGCCCAGGTGGGCAGAGTGGCCTGGCAGGAGCTGTGTTAGCTGGCTCCCAGCAGCCCAGGGATGGGCACCCGGCCAGGATCGTGCTCTGTAAATCGGTGGTTGCCCCTTTCCACACCACGGATGGGCTCTCTGGGGCCTGCTCGGGATCTCTGTCCAGAAGACAAAAGTGGTATCAATTTACAGGGAAGCCTCTAGCTTTGGACTCGAACATCTACAGAAGCTATTAATACTGGAAGAGTTTCTTTTCAGCATCTTAACACACTGACTGTTTGCCTTTTTTTGTTTGTTTGTTTTCAAACACTCTTCATATTTTTTTCTTGGTTTCATTTTTCTTTTTTTTTTTCTTTTTTTTTTTTCTTTTTTTTTCTTTTTTTTCCTGTAGGAAAAATTTACCCCTCCCTAAGGTACCATTCGCAGACTTGAAAACTGTTAAGAAAACGAACACTGCATTCTGTGTATATATAGTAAAACATATATAAACTGAGATGCATAGAAAACTTGGGCTTTTGTGAGCAGAGACTGTGCTTTATGTATATGATAAATGATAGACTTTTTTTTTTTTTTTTTTTTTAAAGCAGAATAGCTATGACCTTTCAACTACAAGTCGTGCATCACAATTCTTTTCTTTTATTGCTTGACCTCTCTGTGATGGGAACAATGGATCAAAAAACCAAAATGATCAGTTTGTTCAAATTCCCTGCAATATATAAATGCTCGCTCTCTACGTACTGTACTTAGCAGCATGAGATTTGTGGACAACAATACAGTGGTACATTGGCAATCCATCCCACTAGGGGTTATTAATATATGTTCATTCATCTGTTTTTATGAATTTTTTTATCTAGACAATAATTGTAAATAAAGAACTTACTCTGTCTGTTCATTTAATACTATGCAAAAGGTTATGCTTTCTATTGTTATTCTTATTCCTACAGTGTGATGCTGGAATGTTTGTGGTTTCAAAAAAAAAACAAACAAAAAAGACAAAAGTAAGTAAAATATGTGATGTAAATTATTTTATAGTTTGAAACAAAATGATAAAGTTTTACTCTTGCTGCTTTCTGTCTAATAGATCTCTCTTGGCAGGAGCACAAGTGGAAAATTTAAAGAAATAAATTCACAAAGCAGCATGAACAATAATGGTCTGAATGTAACAGCTTTCTTTATTCTCACCTGAAGTCATAGATGCAGCTCTGGATTCCCACTGGGATATTTTGATGTGCAGGTGGATGTAAATCTTCTGGACTGGCAGTGAGGACCCTGCTCCCCAGGCAGAGTTTGCTTTCCTTCCCCTGGGGGCTGAGCAGCCCCCAGGACTTCAATTCCTGCCTGGCTGGGCCAGGAAAGGCAGAGGTGGGATCAGCTCCTGGGAAATCTGCAGGGAAATCTCTGGAATGAGTGTGCAAAGAGTCAAATGATGAAATGAATTTGCTTAGGAAACAAAGAGTTTAACCTTGGCCCTAAGACCAACAGCTCTCTGAGGCTTTTCCTGCCACTGATGGCAGCTCGGCACTTACATGGATTTTTTCAGCTCTTTCTCCCTCTGTCATGATCTTTGAATCTTCCTCAAATTGGGGAGTTCAGTCCAGGGCTCATCCTGCCACTTCAGACCTAAGGAAAAAGGGGGGAATTCTCATTCCAGTGCTCTAAGCCTGAGCCCAGAAATTCCTTCTCTTTTTCCTTCAGCGCAGATTGATGCAGTTGTTCATGAGCTGCAGTGCAGCTGTTCACACAATATTGGTGCTTTAGGAGTCAGCCAGGCAGGCCAGGTATGAGGTGAGTGGCTGTCAAATCGTCTCATTTGTAAAGCTAAAATGCTTCAAATTACAGATTTTCCTGTCTTCTCACCCAGATTTCAAACTTTTCTTCACCAACTCTCTATCAGAAGTAATGCTTGATAAAGGCCAATATGAAACAGTGTTACACTGTGAGGAAAATTACTAACAAATAAAAATGTACTCAACACAGTGAATTCAACAAAACCCCCACAAAAAACAATTATTTAGGCAGCAGATTTCTAGGACTAAAGGAGTTTTACAGCTACTTTGGAATAAAACTGGTTTTTGCTTTGATTTTGGGAGCTCAGTAGGTAATAATCAGAAAATATTTTTACTTTAATTCTCTGTCATTCATTTATCTCCTCCTTACACACATAAATTTATTTGCAGTCTTAGTCCAAGTGCTTTTGGCAGGACTCCTCATTTCTGCAATGAAGTGTCTGTGAGGAGGTGTTGGTAAGAAAAAGGTCTGGCATTTTTCAGGGTGTTTTAAGCGCTCTGGGAATGCTGGAGCCTCAGAGATGTATTTTAGGAGAGTTTGTGAAGTACTTTTGAGCAAGGGATGGATGTGAGTTGTAGGTGCAAATTGGGAAGGATAGCAGGAATGGAATTCCCCACAACACAAATCCCTGTCCTGTGCATGAAACTGAGGCTTCAGAAAGGCACATATTTGGGGTTATTAATCCATGAGGGAGAGCCAGGGCTGATCCCCTGATCCAAAATAGGAATGCTGGACATTTTTAGCTGTTTTATGCTAAGACCATGAGGGTAAACATTGTGATCTCTGTAGGAAAACTGGGTGCTGAGCTGCTGCACTGATACAGAAGGGGAAAATAGTGGATGAAGGAGAGGCAAAAAGGGGAAATTAGGGAGAAAGAGGAAGAAAATACAGATGCATCTATAATTTGCTATGTACTGAAATGAAATGGAGTCATAATTGCTGCTACTGGCTTGATCTGGCACTGAGCTCCAATCCAATGGTACTCAAAGAGTATTCCCTGCCTGAAAGGAATTTTCCAATGTAGTCCATGAAAAGGCTGAGATTCCCAAAGCAGCTGGGAGCAGATGACCTCCAGCATCCCTGTGCCCCTGAATTTCTGCTGCTGTTCCATGCCAGGAGGAGGAGTGGCACCATTTGTGGAAGTGAGGGTGTGCTCAGGTGAGGCACCAGGGCTCCGCTCTTCCCATTTCCTCTTGGTGTTTCAGATTTTTAGAGTTGCTTTTGAGGAACCACACAAGGTAAGCACTGGATATTTGCCATTTGTGTTTGTATTCATGCAACAGGGTGAGGCTTTGGCAGAATGGAACATAATAATTAATAGTAATAAATAATAAAAAGTACATAATAAAATGTATTCCTGGCTCAGATCCAGACAAGGATCCATGTGTGCATCATCCTGGGCTATGAACTAAAATCCATATTTCTCATTTTATGAAGTCCATGTAGGGAATGCTCAGGTTTGATCAGCAGCATGATGCTGTAGGAGGTACTGGGAAAAACAGGGAAGTGTCTGATTTATGTTTTTCTTTCCACAAGAAGGTTTTAACAGGCACATTATGATCTAATCTGATGGGAAATGAAGAGAAGTATGATTAAACAGCTCATTTATGAAACCAGGGCAGGCTGTTGGAAAACACAAACCCAAGGAAATACTGACAACAACATTTTCTCCCATATGTTTAAACAAACTGATTTTCTGTGTATTTGGGAGCCCGTGTTTGCCTGGTAAGAAGGGAGGTGTTAAATTCTTCACTTCTCTCTCTGGTGGATTTGGTTGATTTTCCAGCAAATTTTAAAGCACCTCCCTCTACCCTTTGTGTGTGGGCATTTAGGAATCTCTGGGAGTTGAGCTGGTATAAAATCAGCATTGTTGGTGCCCAGCAAACAGCTTTTGAAGGATTATGAAAATTAGAAAAACGAGTTATGGAGCTTTCTTGGAAAGTTTCACAGAGCATTTATGGCACCTGCTAAAGAAGGTCCTTGATCCCAGAACCCCAGAGCAGCCAGGGTTGGAAGATCACCCTGGAGATCACCCAGCCCAAGCCCCAGCAAGGCAGGGTCACCTGGAGCAGCTGACACAGGACCACGTCCAGGTGGGTCTGGAATGTCTCCAGAGAGGGTGACACATGGATTTATAAAACCTCCTAATGCTCTCATCAGTTGGTTATTTAAAATTATTCCAGCTATGAGTTTCAAAAGTGGTATTTAAAATAATTACCTAAAATTATTAAGGCAATTTTAATGAGCATTATGGGATGATAAGTCACAGGAATGAGTAACTAATATTTCCTCACCATAGCACATCCACTGGGAAAGCTCTCTCATGCTTCTTTGCAGATGGGTAGTTAATGACAATTTTCAATTTGATACATGTTTGGAATGATTTTCTAGAAGAAAAAGATTCCAGGAGTTCTAGGAGATGTCACTGTGCATGTAAATAGTGCTTTGAGGGAAGGAAGGGAATCAAATGGAAACCTTCCTGTCCCAAATGAAGCTGCTAAATGCCCAGCACTGCTGCATGGCCCTGTGGCAACCTTGCTGCTCCACCAGAAAGCATCGCGCCTGGGAGAAGCACTGGAGCTCCTGGGCTGGGACAGGCTGGTTTTCCATTTATTCGTGTGTTTGGGATGTTGCTGGGGGATTTCAGTCACTTTCTCTCCAGTTCCAGACCTGGTCTCACCATATGGTTTGGTGGGGAGCGCTGCCTGATCAGGGAATGAAGCCAGAATTAATCCAGTGTAAAATGACTGTTCTACCAAGCCTACAACAACAAAAAGGGGATTGAACAGATGCCTCCAGAACTCCCCAATGGAGCCTTCTGTGCTCTTGACTGTCTTTGTGTCCTGCCACCTATCAGAGAGAATTCTAGCTTCAGAGGCTGCAGAGCCACAAACATCTGCTGGGTGGCTGCTGCAGAGCAGGAGGATTTTGCTCTGTTCTGAAATGAAAGTACAGAATGCCAGGCAGGTGCCCACATGTGACAAATCCCATCACATTTCCCAGGGAGGGATGTCAGAATGAGCTGGCAGAATGAGCAAGGCTGGTCAGACCAAGCTCTGTTCCTTGGGAAGCTGGTTCTGGTGCCATAGGGATCTTTTTTGGGGGGGTTTTAATCTTCCATCAGGAGCTAAAGTCCCTTCTAGCTGGTTTTATTATCTTGTTGTCTGTGCTTGGGAGGGATTTGGATGGTTTCAGTATTTCTCTGTTACATTTTCTGTGCTGTTTTCTGTAAGCCTGAGGTGATAAAAGTGGCCGTAGTGAAATATTCCTCCTGACTCCTTTCCTTGTATTAAACTCCAAAGCCTCCTGTGCCCCACGACTCCTGGGTATAAATTGTATTTTCACTGGATGAGAAAACACAGAGAAAACCCACTTTGGCTGAGCACGCTGCAGGGATGATTCAGTTGCTTTTCATTTTCATGGATCAGGACAGAAGCACTCCCCAACAATGCCAGAGCATTTTGTCTCCTCGGTGTTCCTGCCAGGACATTTTGTTCCTGAAAATTTGGAGGCCGATCTATGATCTGCCACTGGCAGAGCATCCTCGTGCTGATGGGGAGCCCAGTGGAAATTTGCCACCCCTCCAAACACCATGGAAATAATGGCTGGTACAGCCCTGAATCCCCTCACATCACAGGAATTCTTTGCTACCCTTAATCAATAATTAATTTAATTTCTTTATCAATGCAGAGCCTCTGCAGTCTCACCACACTGAAGTGTTTCGTTGTATCATTGAATCCTGAGATGGGACAAAGCTGTGGCCACAATTTGAGTTTCCTTTCTTCAGCACTTCATGCACACACTACATTTTACAAATCATGCATTTATTAAAAAAACCCCCAAAAATATTCGTTGTGTTCCCCAGCAATCTGAGATTTACTGGGGAAAACAATCAGGTACTGAAACATCCTGAATGATCTCTCCTTGTAAATTAGTTCTACAGAACATCATTGCAAAAATGCTGTCAAAGAAGAAAAAAAAATCTGGCTGACTTTAGAAAATAACTACTGGTCATTGAATAATCCTGGGCTCAGAAAACACCTGATGTTGAGACTTTACAGGCAATATTGGAAAGGAAAAGAGAAGAAATCCTGCCTTCCTCTATGGTAGCAGCTTTTAAAAATTCTGTGTTTGCTCCTGAGGCTGCAACTTAATGGTGGCAGAATGGCAGAAAAATCCAAATACTGAGACACTGACCAAGGTAATTTCAACACAGGAAAAATGACCATTTTAAAAAGAAAACTGTAGGTGACACCATTTAAAAATCTTTTCAAGACTTGTGTAGCTGAAGCTCAATTCCAGGCTAAGCCAAAAAGCTCAACAAATGTTTGAAATCATGTGATGAGGGCACTGCTGGCAAACAAAGGGAACAGCAGGTGTGGAAAGGAAGTATTTAAATGCACCCAGAAACCATAATGCATCTAAGGAATTATTAAAGTCCAGCCTTGGAGCTACATTATTTCTGTTATTAATATGACAGATTTATCTAATTTGCATCTCTAATGAGCATCAGACCCAGGGAAATTAAAGGTCAGGCTGAGAGGCTGCAGCAGGTGAGAGCTGTGAGCTCCTGGAGCTGCAGGGGAGGGAAGGGAATATTTGATTTCCTGGGGAGCTCAGGGCAGTGATTCCCTTCTGTTCCCTGTGTCCTGCAGGGTGTTGCCAATGGAGTTTGGGGGGGAACAATGAGGGTTTTCTGCTGCATCCCCACCCACCCTGCTGGGATTTATAACCTGGCACCTCCTTGCTCTTATTTTTTTTAATTTTTTTTTTTTTTTTTTTTTTTTTTTTTTTTTTTTTTTTTTTTGCCTTTATTCTGCTGTTTGCCATTAGAGACTTTGAGAAACATCCTGGTAAAGTTTTGGCTTTTATGGGGCAGAATAGTGCAGCAAAGCCCCACTGAGGAAATGCTGCTTTTCTTCTCTCATCCCAAAATTGTGATTACCTTTGATAGGCATGAGAGGTGTTTGCAGCCCGGTAGTCTGGATCCTCAAACAGTATTTCAGATCTTTGGAATATTATTCCAGTTATTTATGTTGCTTTTTGCTTCTAATCTGCTGGCTTGAAATTGCACCAGGGACCTGTAATTGAAATAATTTCCACAAACCATGAAAAATTCCAGAGTTCCAAAGTTAATGCAGTGTTCTGTAGCTTTTGATATCTCAGTTACTCTCAGTATTTGCTCCACATTTCAACTGAGAGAGGACAGATATTTTTGATTTTGATTACCTTTTCCCTGCTGTGAGTTCACCCAAGCTTTCCTGTTTATCATCCTTAATTTCCCATCAGTGTCCATGGGTGTTGTGGAATAGAAAACAAGGCCAGGACAGGGTGCACATGAATTATGGACTTGCACTTTAATTTTGTAGTTGTTTGTTGTTTTAGGATACCTCCATTAATGGGAAGCCACGGTCAGTGGTTAAAAACAATCCTGGAGTATAAACAAGGCATAAATTAACATTAATGATTTATTGCAGTCTAAACAGGGAGGCAGAATTCAGGTAGGAATTACCTACAGTGGAAATCAATATCAAAATTCAAAGATTCTTCTGATACATCTCAAAATTCACTGAAAAACTGATCTCATCAGATTCTTGTGGATCATTCTTGTGCTTAATTTGCCACTGACAATGCAAGCAGTAGTTTCTTTAAGAATTGATATTAAATATTTACAAATCTGTTCACACAGAGAAGGAACAATAATGTATTGGTTTAGCTTTAAGGGACTTTTGGGGGTTTGATGTTTTTTTAGAGCCTCCTCATAGCAGATTTCTCATTGCAGTGATAATTTTTAATTACAATCTGTTGTCTTATTAGATCTTGGAATAATTTATGTGTCAGGTTTTTCAATGTGTTCCTCAGATGATAATACTGAAAGAAAGAAAGCATACAACTCATTTTTATGCGCTTCTTGTGGCATTAAAGACTGAGATGATGCCATAGAAATGCAACAAATTGTTGCCACAAGGTTTCTATGTTTTGGATTCAGACATGGGGAAATGCCAGGACCAGGTTTCTGAGTGAAAAAGAGCTGATTTCCAGCCAGAGCACACAGATGTGCTGTTTGATATGGAAAGCTGAACAGAAAATAAATATCAGTGTCACATTTCAGAAACGATGGTGATCTGCTCTTGTCCTGACAATCTCTGACAAACCCTCAGAGGCTCTGGATTGCCAAAGCTGATCTTGTACACGAGCAGAGTGACAGAGAGGCTTGTAAAGCTGTCAGCTCTGTGGCATGGCCATTAACCTTCGTGGCACATCCTTGCAGAGGAACATTTGCTGCAGAGGGATGACAGGAGGGGCACGGGGTGGAATTTGAATCAGAGCAGCATCCTCCAGACACAAGATTTGGATTGCTCCAGTTTCTGACATCACAGAGAGGCTCAGTTTGGATCTGAGAGCCACAGGAGGGGAATGTTCTGCTGCAGTGCCAGAGCAGTGCCAGAGTGAGGGAATTTTAACCAGTTTTGCTGCATTTTTTGACCATGCTTTTGTTTGAATCCTGCCCAGTCCAGCACAGGCTGATGCTGCAGGGTCTGTGTGTGATGAGCACTGTGGGGATTCCCCAGATTTGGTCCATGCTGATGCCACTCCTGATGGTGGCATCAGAGAGGGGACAGAGCATTTGTCACCACAGGGCCCTGATGGTGGCACCAAAGAGGGGACAGAGCATTTGTCACCATGCCCAGGCTCCCGGCTGGGAGAAATTCTCCTTCAGATGGAGCTGAGACACCTCAGGTTGGAAGGACGTGTTATGAATTAACAAGAGAAGGCAAAAGTGTGAAATCAGTGGAGGTTCCTGATGCCTTTTTGTGACTACCTCAAAACAGAGGCCAGACTCAATTCAGGAAATAAAAAGCAGGTATATTTATTGAAGGGCCTTCAGGTACATTTAGGCCAGACAAAGCCCCCCAGGGACTACACCCAAAAATGGACAATGGGTCACGAATTTTCACACTTTTATAAGTTTGGTCCATTTGCATATTGTGGGTTCATCTTCCAATTACAGCTTCAGCTAATGAAGTCATTTTACCCCATATTTGCTCCCCCCAACTCACTTTTGTTTCCATCTCTCAGGGCCTGGGACACTCAGGTGTCCTGGATTGCCAGGCCTGGAGAGGAATTGTTGTGTCTGCCCCAAATGGGAGAGCAGCAGCTGCCACTGGAGATGGAGTTTAGAGTTCTCCACTAAAGAACTGCAGGGTTACAGATACATGGAAAATATCAAAGCTCAAATCCTAAGGCATCATTCAATTCCCCAACCCCCAGCCCACACTGCACAGTGTCACCCAAGTGCCACCACTGTGTGTCCCACTGAGGGGTTAATGAACACTCTGACATCCCATTCCTGCTCCTTCCCCCATATCAGCACTCCTGTCTGGAGGAAAAATGCAGAAATTATCCCAAGCTCAGCTTCAAACTGAATTTTTATTTCTCTAGAATAGAAATGCTGCTCATTCACCCATCCTGGGTGCCCTCAGCAGAGATTCAAATGCAGCTATGAAAGGCCTGTGACATTAGAACTGAACCTCATTAGGGCCATTTTGTGCAGTCCACACCACGAAAAGAGCAGATTATCACTTGAAACACTCTCTCTTCAGGCTCCAACAATTCCCAGAAAACTGCTGAGCTTTGAAGCAGTCTCTTCTATGTGCAGTTATTCTGATCAAAAGAAAAAACTGTTTCTAAGTCTTGCTTTTGCTTTCTGATCAGTTTTTCTTCTTTTCTTTTCCTTTTACCTATTTTTTACTGGGGTGGTTTTTGTTTAAATTTTTTTTTAACTGCTGTGGGTGGAATTTTGGTTTTGGTTTATCAAAGTAGGACAACTAAAAATAATATCAGTAGATTATGCTCCTTTTCAGGAGGTTTTTAAAAGAAACCCCAACCATGCTCAATAGCAATGCAGATGGGGATCCCAATTTCATTGATTTTATTTCTTTTTTGGAGTTCTTCTTTTCCACTTGGCTTCAGTGTGGCTGCAGAAAAGGTTGGTGACAGTCTAAAGACTGAGTAATATAATTTTAAATCTTTAAGAAATAATGCTTAAAACTTTTCCTCACAACGATTAACTAATTAATTAAATCATTCAGGTTAAGGGTAGGAAAGACAAAAAAAGTTCCTCCAATCATTTTGCTTTTTCCACTGAGCTGAAAGGAGAGGCTTTTCCAGATCCAGCAGTTTCTGTATGGAATTCCCAGCGTTGTGCAGGAGCACCAGATCTGCTGGAAGCACAGAGGAACATCCCACACATCACAAACCCCACTCCAGAGGGGGAATTCTGTCACCCTCCTGCTGAATACACAGGGTAAAGGACACCAGAACACTCAGAGGCTCAACAAGGAGGGTGGACTGAGGAGTTTGGGGAGCTGCAGGTGGAGAATTCTTTATGGCCTTCCAGAGTGTGCAGGAATTCAAATTATAAATTGGGTTTTATAACCAGAGCTCTGTGCCCCAGGTACAAGAACTCAATTCTTCACATAGTTCATAAATGCAGGGCTAAACTCAGACTGGGAGCTCTTCTGATCCCTTTTCAAACAGGGAAACAGCACCTTCCAGCAGGTCTGAATTAATTTCTAATCATTTAAACTGATTAAATATCCTCTGATCTTTTAATTGTATTTTCTTATCGTGGTTTTAAATGCAGACTTTCAAATCTACCCACAATTTATGCAGATCACAGCTCTGTTTAACACCACACTTCTGATTTCACACCTTTAAAGAGGCAATCAGGCTGCTTTGTTTGCTGGAACAACTGTGACAAGGAAACAGAGGGACACTGCAGCATCCTTCCAGTGGAAAACCCACTGGGACATTTCTTTGTCTCAATAGTGATACAGATCATGAAGGAATTCAGGAAAATTAACTGGGTGTTAGTGTTGAAACTCAAGTGGGAATTACAGAAAATCAAAATGGTCAGGTTGGTTTTTTACTGTGTAATAAATGCAAGGAAAAGTGTCTGGCAAAGTAACTGCAGAAATTCCCTTTGAACAAAGAAATTGCTTAGAAAAGGATGGTTCTGCTGTAAAAGTGGTCCCTTGGGATCGAAATTCCAAGAGCAGCAGTGATAGCTCAGGAAGGGGCTGAAATCTGGTGCAAGCACTGGTGTCTCAGGTGGTTCTTAACCAGCAAAACTTCCAGGGCTCTGCAGGAGGGATGGATGGGCTGAGGAAATGAGACAGGGAATTGTGACCCCAAACTGACCAGGGAATGTGGCAAAGGCCGGAATACAAAACAGCTCTGAAGGGACACCAAATGAGGAGCTTTTCCAGAAGCACAGTTAGATTTGGTCCTGCTGTGGGTTTCAGTGTGGCATGAGCAGGGGAGAAAATTGGCTTTAGGACAGCCTTTAAATTCAGCCAGACTCAATTGAGTTCTGAGGGAAACTCTGCTGCAAACTGGGAACAGGGCAGGGCAGACCTTTGGAGAAATTTCAGTGTAAACACTGCTGAAGTGGCTTTGCTCATAGTTGAAATCTAGAGAAGAACAGGATCTAATTATTTAGAGATTATACAAAAATGCTTGAACTAATTAAGAAAGCCCCTGCTCATTGCTGCAATAGATGAGGCCTGAACACTTTGCTCACTTTGTAACAGCCTCAAATTCTGTCCTGCCCTAAATCTTACAAGTGTGTACCTGAAAATGGACCTGCAGGAGAGGGACAACAAGAGTTGCTCCAAAGAATGATGAAAGAACTCAGAGTGGTGGTTTCTGTCAGGCTGAGCCCCTCACCTGGAGTGAGGGTGTCACACTGGGACTGTTTTTCCCAGCTGGGTGTACACTGGAAAATTTAAACAGGACTGGTGCATTTGCAGTATTAAAAATCATGGCTGCATCCACCACTGACTCCTGCAAAGGGATTTTTCCTTGGCTAAGTTCACAAGTTGATGACTTTGGATTGTTAAGAGGCAGAACTGGTGAAGTTGTGTTGAAATCTATGGAATTCTGAGCTGCATTTCCTTCAAGATGGATGAGCTGAAATAAACTCTCACCCAAACACGTGTGGGGCCAGCCATGAACTGTAGGGATAAAAGGGATACCCATGGAAATAGGGAGGTCTGGAGTTATTTGCACAATAAATTGAGTGTGCACAGCCACGTGAGGGGGTGAGACAGCAGCAGTGATGGGGCAAGAAGAGCTCTGTGTGTGTGTGTGAGGGGTGGGCAGCAACAAGGAAACCAAAATGAACTCCAAACCAACAGCAGAAAGGTCAAGGTGATGGGCTGAGAGCATTGCCTGCTGTTTGTTCCCTACCACCCTCAGGAAAACACAGCTGGTGTCAGATAAAGAGGAGAGGGACAAAGAAATTCCATAATTCAAATAAATTCCATAAATTTTTCCCTTTCTAGCCCACAGCCAAACTCCTCTGTCCTTTTTAAGGCAGAGTAAAGACCCTTCCAAGTGTGATCATTCCCTTGTTGCAGGTCAACAATTTATGCCAAGTTATTCTTTGAGCAGGTTTTTGTTGAGAATAAAAAGTTCAGACATGCTCACCACTCCATAGGACACACTCCAAAAAGCTTAAAAGCTCCAAACTTGCCTGCTCAGGATTGCAATTAGGAGCTGAGATAATTTTCTTCCCAAATGATTCCAAGAGCTGACTCTCAATTGATACTTCAGTGCTCAGATTAGCCACCAAGTGTCACCCTAGACCATCACAAAGTCTAATGAGAGGCACTCCTGAATCCCCAGCTTTGCAAAGTTGTGCTGGGAATAGGCTGCAAAGAGGTTTCTGCTTCTAAATAAATTTAAAAGCTTTCCAGGTGAATCTATTTCATCCTGGATAACAGATCTGATGCCAGTTTTGCTGCCCAGGTGTTGCTGAATTTTTGGACAGCAGCCACCTCAATGCTTTGTGCCAATTGTCATCAGCAAGGGGCTCTGTGCAAGTTCCTTTCTGCCTCTCTCTGCACTCTCCAAATTTCAAAAGAACATTCTAACTCTGCTGTTTATCATTCCTGGGGATTTCCTGTCAAAAGCAGAGTTTTCCGAACTTTTAAAATATAATCTAGGTTCTGAAGGCATTAATGTGGTTCAGAAAAAGCACAACCCTTCAGGTTTATTCTGCTAAATTACTCCAGTAATTAACTGAGAGTAATTTACTTTCTTCAAAAGACATCCCAAAGCAAAACTTCCTGTTTGGCTTCCTTCTCCTTGGTTTCTGAAATTATTTGGAATACAAACTGATTTATATATTCCTGGGCTTTCCCTAAAGAGCTTTCATTTAAAATGAAGTTGGTCATGTCCAGATTTAGATCCAGATAATACAGAAAATTTTGGAAGAGTGATCAATTTTTCAGTATTTTGCAGCTGAATTGGATTTCAGAGAGTCTTTACTGCTAAAGCTCTTTTTTGAGGCTCACTTCCAACTTCCAGTAAAACCAGTAAATTGATGCTGGAGTAATATTTTTGTCAGGAAAACTCCATAGAGATATTTTCCAAGAAGAATATAAGGGATATTCATTCGTTTTGAGGAACATGTGAATATTTCTGTGCTGTTGACCAGAATGAAATAAAGAAAGATTTTTTTTTTTTGGGAAAGGTTTTATAACTCATTACAAAGGCTGTAAAATGGGCAATGGCCTTGTTGAGGGATTCTGTTCTCAGGATAGAAGGATTTAAGTGAAATCCTTAAAAAAGCATCTAAGTAAATAATTTTAAAAATGCCTACTTGAATGCTAATTCTCTTTACTCAGCATGACAAATTAAGTGTGTTTAGATTAAATTACCTGCTTATGGCCCTTTTTTTGCAAAGGTTGCTTTTTTGAGGCTCACTTCCAGCCTCCAGTAAAACCAGATGATTGATGCTGGAGCCGTATTTTTGTCTGGAAACCTCCACAGAGGTATTTTCCTTGTATGAATATTTCTGTTCATTTGAACAGAACAAAATAAAGAAAGAGGATTTTGTGGGCAAGATTTTGTAACTCATCACAGAGGCTGTAAAAGGGGCAATGGCCTTGTTAAGGGATTCTTTTCTCAGGATATAAAGATTTAAATAAATTTCCTACTTGAACACTGATTCTCTTTACTCAGCACGACAAATTGAGTGTGTTTAGGTTAAATTATCTGTCACTTTAATGTCCCTTCCTAAAGCACAAGCCCAAATCTCTTTCTCCCTGCCTGTTAATAGGGCCCAGTTAATATTGGCCACGTTTTCAGCTTTGCCACTGGAGATAAGTCAGGAAGCACTTGCAGCCAAATGTGATATCCAAGAACCTGAAAATTCACTCAGAGGCCTAAAAACTGAGCAGTGTCTTGCCTGATTTTTAATATTGCAGAGAAAATGATGTTCTTTTCATCAAGTGTCCAAACAGAACAATTCAGCCTCTTAAAATCCCTGGAGTTTCTGCCTGCCTTGGCATGGAAAAATTCCTGGCTGATCAGCTCGTTTCTGTCTTGGTGCTTTGGTGAATCTCCTGAATATTTGTTTTTATTAAAAAGAATTAATGCCTGCACACCCCAGAGCCCTCTTACAAATGCTCCTAATAATAGACATTAGAAATTACCTAGATTTGTATCATTTCAGATTTATAGATTTAATAAGGGTTATTTGCACTTCCTATTTTTGTTTCAGAGGATTTCTTCACCTTAATTAGAATTTAATTTGATACTCTGTGGGGGATTTAATAACGTCATTTGTTGTACTGGTGTTGTTTACACAAAGAAATGAAAACCTGCAGCCCATAGCTCAGAATGTGGATTTGAGTTGGAAACCAAATTACTGCAGCTCTGTAGCCATATTTAACAAGCTTTGGTGCCATAAAAACTATTCTGGGTGTAAAAGTCCAGGTCTGTAGCAAGAGGGGAAAGAGCATCCTTCAGGAATCCCTCCTCATTGTACTCAAGGTTTTCTGCAGCTCCTGTAAATCCATTTTTCTTTATTTTAGCAATCCACAGATAGGCAGAAGCTCCATTTCCCTCAGATGTGCCACACTTTTGGGTTTATTCCCATTTCCCCCCCATTTCCTCCTTGCTTTCCCCAGTGTTTTCCAGGTGCTGCAGACACCATCACTGGAAGCAGCTGCTCTGTCGCTCTCGGATTTTTTTTTAAACAACAAATGAGCCATAATGCAAATTATGCCTTCAAAGAATCAAAGTCAAAGCACCATCTAGGGACCACAATTGTGTAACATCTTCATTCCCTTGCAAACTGCAGCAATCCCATCCCAAATAGAATTAAATTAATTTACCCATGCCACGAATTTCCTGCAGCTCATTTCACCGTAGATTTAGACAATCTCCTCCACTCATGGGAAGAATTACATATTTGTACATAGAAATCAATGCCAATCAAGTGCAGCAAATTATTTTGGATTGATGTCTTCAAAAAATTCTCAGAGTAGGGGAAAAAGCAATCCAAAACCCCTCCTGCAGTCGGTGATGGGAGAGGCTGTGCTCAGCATCAGAGTTGTTTCCTTGGAAACAAGGAGCCCCATGATGCCCAGTGCCAGAGGAGCATGCTCAGTGCAGAAATAAATCAGGGTAATTTTGCTGCTTTTGTTCTGGAGCCCACCCCGGGTTTGCTGCTGGGAAAATGCCTCAGTTTGCCTTGTCCAGGTGATTGGCAGAGTGGGGGACCACTGGTGCTGAAGTCTTGATTAATGTGGGGTGAAATAACTGACACTCTGTCCTGAGGGAAAACTCAGCCTCCCTGCACGCAGAGATTCAAAGGAAATCTCAGCAACATGAATTTCAGTTCCCATTTAGAAGGGGAAAATTACCCAAATGACAGATCACAGCAGCAAGCTCTTATCTGCCAAAACAGATAAACTCCAGTTTTTCTCCCCCATTTCAGTTCTGCTCGTGAACTGCTGCTTTTCCTGGTTTACAGCCTCCTTACTCAGACAGTATTTGAGCTGAAATCAGAAAAAACACCGACATTAGATGAGGAAAAATCCCCAAAACAAAGCACTCTGCCCTCAGAGGATTTTTGAGTGTGTTCTCAGAAAGGAAGTGGTTGCTTTAAGATGGAGAAAGAGCCTGATCTCTGTAGTGCAGCTCTGGTGGTTGGCATTTGTAGCTCTCAGTGTGTCTGGAATACGAGATGAGCCATTCACAGACACCCACGGGCTGCTGGAGCTGCAACCTGAATTTATTCAAGTCCACACTCAATCTGAGTTCCCTAAAGAATAAGACCTCTGTTGGAGCTCTCTTGAATCACACTTGTTTTTCATTGCTGAGCAGAGGTAGATGGGCTTTTAAAAATAGCCCAAATGGGGACTATAAATAAAAATACAAATAATATAAATATAAATAATATAAATATAAATAATATAAACATGAATAATATAAACATAAATAATAGAAATATAAATAATACAAACATAAATATATGCTTTTATGTAAACACATAGGTAAAAAGATACATTAAAAAATTAAAACCAACATCAGATTGAGGTCAGAGTTTCTTTGCCCCTGGTTCATGGTGGTGCTGCTGTCGTTGTCACTCTTTCCTAACTCTTAAAATTGCCATTTCATGTGCTTGGAGCATAATGAAGAAATTAAGAAGGAACTCCTGAAAAAAGCTTTGTTTTACTTGAAAAATAATGATCCTTTTTCTTGATTTTTTTTTTCCCTTGGTTAGCTCTTACTTGGACCTTAAAATATGTGCCAAGGGCAGAGTTTTATAGATAGAATAGACACCAGAATTAAAGTAATTGAGGAAAAATGAGTGTTTTTCTCCCTGTCCCCAGATACCAATAGAGGCAATGGGAATATTTGTAAGATAATAAGACTTATTCTAATACTCTTTCCAGACTACATTTCCTAATAAATTTCAGCTAAAACAGCAGGCTGTAGAAATCCACCTCGAAATGAAATCCTAGAATTCCTGATTAGGAGAGGAGTAAGGCTAATAATCACAAATGTGAGTGCTGGAATTCCACCACCACAGGCTCCTCTTGCAGGTGCTGGAATTCCCACTTTTTCTGCTGATGGAGAAGGCTCTAAACTCTCACATTTTATAAACATTTATCAGTGTCCTGGACACAGCAAATGCAGAAAGTCCTCGCAGCCTTTCTGGCTGGGCTTTGTCCTGGGACGTGAAATTTGTCTGATTTCTGGTCCTAAATGCAGCATCTGTCCATTTGTACAAAGTGCAGTTCTGTAAATTGATGATTTCTTGGATGGTTTTATCTCCCAAGGTAGGGGGGTTTGCAACTTTCCTTATCAAATTCTGTCAGCACTGTGAAGAGATCCCATAATTGCTTTAATGTTCTCCTTTCTCATCCCTCAAAAGCATTTCATTGACATGAACTATTGATGTTCAAACCCAATATTTTTAATTTTTGCTTTTTCCAGAGAGGAGCCAAATGGTTTTGTTTTGTTTATTTTCAGTCTGTTCATTTCCACGAGTTTAAAAAAAAAAAAAAATTGCTGCTCTAGCAGTACAAACCCATAACTGTAGAAGCAATTACAGATTCTGGTTGAAAAATTTCTGCCTGTGATGGCCGCAAACACTTCCCTACCTTATTTATGGATTTGCTCCATGCAGTTTGTGGTGGCCTTTTGTGGATTTCTGCAGTGATCCTCCAAAACTGATGGTCTGAAGGGCACAGCTGCTGTGTTCAAATAGAAAACCTGATCCAAATAACCCTGTTTCAATTAAGCAAAAAGAAAAGGTGCATTCTGAGTGTTTTTCTCCGAGTTTCTCCAACCCCCAAAGCTCCATTTCTAAACTTAAGGGTCACCCAACATTTCAGAGGGCTGATAACAACAATGCTGATAATGAATTAGCAATTTGTGATGCCAAAAGTTCAGAGTCTGCTTTTGAAGCTGATTTGCAGTTTCATTTCTTCTCTCTCTTTAATGATTTCTCTGCAGTTAATTACATTGTTCTCTCCTGTCTGCACCGACACTCGTAATTTTACAAAACTACTTGCAATTTAAGCTTGTCATCAGCAATGAAAACTTCAATTGGAGGGCTGTGATCTCCACTCCATCAAACAGAAAGAAAAGGAAAATGAAATGGATTGTTGAGAATAAGGAGCACAACAATTTGGTTGATGGAATGGTCACAACCTTCCCTCAGTGAGTTTCAGCAATATCTGCAGTTAATTCCAGTCTTGTCTCAGTCTAAGATCATTTATCCAGTTGAATAATCAAATGTTTTCAGTTCTCAAATAACAGTTTGGTCTTTTGGGCTTTTTAAATTGAATGTTCAAGAAGAATATTCAGCAACTGGAGCTAAGTGGCCCTTTTTTTAAGCCTAGTCTTACCCAAAGTACCTGGTTTTGCACTAAACAACAGCGGAATTAGTACTTGCATTTATAAAGGCACTTTAATATGTTTGAAAGTAAATTATGCTTTCTGCAAATCGGTTTTGCAATATATTTTTTTCTTTAAATTATTCCAACCTCCTGATGCTATGAGCAAAACCTTTCTTAATTTCTGATGGGGTTTTACACCTGAGCACAATGAATATCTAAACAAGCTTTATTACCTTTTCAAAATGAAGGAGAGAGGTGCTTTTTCTTGTAAATCATCTTGGAACAGAGTCAGAAAAAATAAGAAAAAGCCTAATTATTCTGTGATCTTGTGAAAAAAACAGACACAAGAAACAGAATCAGTGTTGCTGTGACAAAAATTCAATTTGTGGCTGTAATAGAGGAATGGAGCTCCCAAATATTTGTATTATTCAGCTGAAAGCCTCATGTGCACGATGAGACAACACAGATTTCTTTAAGGATGAAATTGTGTTTTCTGGAATATTATCCCAACCAAACAACACAGGTCCTTATGTGGCACAGGAACTCTCAGGCCTCTCTCTAACACCTCTGTGTGTCCACTTCAGAAAAAAGGATTCTTTTACCATAATTTACAATCATTTTTCATTTATTGTGCTACTCAGACACTGCAGAATCCTGCAGAGCGCCACTCAGGGAAAAGCAGGGTCCACACTTCAGACCTTCTCTGGAAATGGTACAAATATTTGTGAATATCTTTGCTCCACAAAACTTTCCTTTTGCTCATCATAAACCTTCCAAAAATAAGGGGAAAACATTTCTCTGTTTTACTCAATGATTATTTTACTGTGACTGAAGTTAAGAATCTGGACCAACAAAAAATAACCTTGACAGGTGAGGTCTTCAAATACTGTAAAAAAATCTCCAAGCCAAAACATTTGTGTATATACTTGAAAAAAAATATTAACCCTCCCCCAAAATATGTTTTTTTAAAATATTTTTTAAATTATTTCCTATCTACTTCACATAGATGTTTAATCTTTCCCCTTGGTTTTTTGGGATGGTCAGGTTTTCTCTGTGTTCAGAAGTATTTTACTGGCATTTACTGGGGAAGAAATGTATGAACTTCTTAATGAAAATCTAAATTTGGGGCTGCAAAACCCCACAGTCAAATAAAAGCACAACTTTTCAGTGCCATATTACCCCACCTGTGATAAATTCCTGAAATTCTACCTCTTTTTCACCTCCAGGTCTCAACTAGAACAGGATTTTTTTCTGAGAGCTGGTCTAGAACTCAAATAATTACCAGGAAAAAAATATATATAGCTCTGCTACCCACTTAGGTTGTCAAAAGAGATGATCACAGTCTGGCCAAAAAAATTTAATTATTTTAACACTTCCCAGTATAAATAGAGCATTCAAATACCAAACTTGAGGGAGGAATGTTTGTACTGTTGGAAAACTTCCAGGAATATTCTCGGGAGGAATTGTAATTTTGTCTCGGTGGATTCCTGGGTTTGCTCCTGACGTGATTGACTGAGGTGGTGTGCAGATGGTGGAGGCCACAGAGAATTTCCTTGCCATGGCCTTATTGTGCCTCAAATTAATGTGCAGTTACATTTTTAAAGTAAAAGAAAAGAATTTGTAAATCTAAGTTCTCGCCAGCGCCCTACAAATCGCTACAATTGCATTTTTTGTGGTGTTCTCATCGCTGGTTACTGCTCTCAATCCAACACAAATTGAAATAATGAAGATTCAGGCCCGTGCCATGAATTGTCCCTGGCTCTTGGCAGCTTTTGCTGCTGAGCAGGTGCTGCTGCACAGTCCCAGCTCAGAAATGCCAGGCTCTGCTTGCCTGGTTTCACAGCACACCAGGGTGAGCTGCATCCCCTATCCCTGCAAACTAATCAATGGTTTTCCATGGAATGCTCATTGGGAATGAGCTCACGAGCGTGGAATGCTCATTTATAAACGTTACAGGGTTTTAAATCTGATTATCACATCTTAGAGTGCAAGTGTGTCCCATGCTCTTGGTGCCTTAGGATTTGAGCTTTGATATTCTCCATGTATTTGTAACCCTGCAGTTCTTTAGTGCAGAACTCTAAACTCCATCTCCAGTGGCAGCTGCTGCTCTCCCATTTGGGGCAGACACAACAATTCCTCTCCAGGCCTGGCACTCAAGGACACCTGAGTGTCCCAGGCCCTGAGAGATGGAAACAAAAGTGAGTTGGGGGAGTAAACTTGGGGTAAATGACTTCATTAGGTGAAGCTGTAATTGGAAGATGAACCCACAATATACAAATGAACCAAACTTATCAAAGTGTGAAAATTCGTGACCCATTGTCCATTTTTGAGTGTAGCCCTGGGGGGCTTTGTCTGGCCTAAATGTACCCGAAGGCCCTTCAATAAATATATCTGCTTTTTATTCCCTGAATTGTGTCTGGCCTCTGTTTTTAGGTAGCCCTGACAAGATATCACTCTAATATTCCTCAATTTAATACTGATTTTACTGGAATGAGAACTCTGAAGACATTCCCAGAACAACCCCAGCCCCGTCTCTTTACCCTGCAATGTTCCTGACTGTGCTGCTCCCCCATTTATTGACATGGGCAACTGATTTCAGAACAAATGTCTCTAAAGCCTGACAAATACTCATTCTTTGCTTTGCTTTATTTGAGTTTAAGGGAATTAGAGATGGATTAATAGGGATGGCAGGTGCAAAACCCCAAGCAGAAATCTCAGATCTGGGTGATTACATGTGTGAACTCCCAAAATTCACTGAGTGGCATCAGTGATGCCCTTGATTGGTACAAACTTTTCTTTCTGTTCTTCTTGTGGCCTCTTCTTCCACTTGCTGCAGCTTCCCCTGGGTGCTGTGTAGGGTAAAGACACTCTAGAGCAGGAAAACTCAGCCTTCCTGGCATTCCCAATCCCATTCAACTGCAAAACTGATTTTCCCAGTGATCACCTCATCTCTGCATCTGTTCTTACCATTTTTTTTTATACAGGCAGGACTAATTAATGATAAAATACAGAGTTTCAGCAAATTCATCCTTTGCTTTCCTTTATTTGGGTTTAAGGGAATTAGAGACAGAATAATGGCATAGCTGAAAATTTAGGGATGACAAGTGCAAAACCCCAAAGAGAAATCCCAGCTCCGGGTGACTTCATGTGGCACCAGTGATGCCCTCGTTTAGTACAAAAGTTTCTGTTCTTGTGGCCTCTTCTTCCACTTGCTGCAGCTTCCGCTGGGTGCTGTGCAGGGCAGGGACATCCTGGAGCAGGAAAACTCAGCCTTCCTGCCATTCCCAATCCCATTCAACTGCAAAATTGATTTTCCCAGTGATCACCTCATCTCTGCATCTGTTCTTACCCTTTTTTTTTATACAGGTCGGACTTATTAATGATAAAATACCAAGTTTCAACTGCAAGATCTCCATTATGGCTCTGAACACTGAGGTATAAAAAGTGAAATCCCAATAGCCCTGCAAGCCAAGTGCAGCCCTTTCTGCATGATGTCCTTGGGGTTTTGATTTGGCAGGGTCGCTGCCTTCTGGGTGGGCTGAAGATCTCCAAGTCCTCTGGCAACTGAATGGCCTTTTTTTTCCAAAGCAACTGGCCATGTCCTCTTTTTTTAGGGGAAAAAAAAAAAGTTATTCAGCCACTTAGTCCTTTCAGTTTCACTCAGGAACTCCATTCTAGAGAGACTTTTGGTGGTTCTTAATTCAGCTAGACAGAAAGTTTCTAGTGACACTGCATTATGCAAAATCCCCAACAAACACAGAGGGGAGGAACAAGTTAAAGATGTTGTTAGAGGAAGAAGGATGTATTTAAAAGTCTCTGGAAGGAGCTCAACGGAAGTTTCATGTCTTACACACTCTGCCTCTTAACTGCCCCTCTGAAATATTTATTTTATATTTTGCTTGCATAGCTCTATCTCCTTTATAAATGGAGAGATGTTGAGGTATTAATGCATTTTTTTCTGGCCCTGTTGTGTGGTTATAATGAGAGAAGAAACATCCCAAGGAGGAATTTAACAACTTGTCCTGTGATGAACCTTCCTGGGGGAATTCAGGAGAGGGACTGGGAGCAGGGGGAACCAAACCTTGGCAGTGCTGGGGGTCACAACCCAAGGGAAGGGTTGAACAGAGTCCTCAGTGTGCAGATTTCAGCCCTGCTGCAAGGGGACAGGATGTGCAAACCACATGGAGCAGGGATGAGGTGACAGCTCAGTGGCATTTTGCAACCCTCCTGTTTGGGGGAGAAAGTAAAAAAAAACTCCTGTTTGACCATAGAATGAGAAAAGAAACTTTCCATCCTTTGAGAAGAAACCTCAGTGTTACAGGTCTTGTTCAGAGCTTTGCAAAGTTCTTATAATGAGAATGAAAATGGAACTAATTCCTGCTGGAAACATGAATTACTGAGGCCAGATTAATGTTAATATTTCCCCCGTTTCTACAGAATTTATAGAGATTTGAATTTTGCAGCCCTTCTGTTTAGGGAGACAAAAGTACAGAAAACTGTTTGGCCATAGAAGGAGAAAAGAAACTGTCCATCCCTTGAGAAGAAAGCCCTGAAAACTCTTCAGTGTTACAGGTCTTGTTCAGAGCTTTGCAAAGTTCTTACAAAGAGAATGAAAAAGGAACTAATTCCTGCTGGAAATGTGAATCACTGAGACCTAGTTAGTGTTAATATTTTCCCCGTTTCTACAGATGTTATAGAAATAGATTTATTTATATATTTAAGCTATATTTAATAATTTAGCTGTGTTCTGGGGAAAGGGAAGGTACCAGCTCAGTAGGGATACCAGAGTTGTCTCTTTCAGAGAATTCCTATATTTTTAAAAATTATGCCATGAACTCTAAAATCCCAGCAGCATTCCCCATTCCCCCTGTCACTCAAGACTGGGAGTAGCAAAAAAGTTTTATTAGCATGTCTTGAAAAATTTCTGCCAATAAAACCAGAATTTCAGCCACTGAAACCTTTAAAAATATCACCAAGGAGCTGTTCGCATCCCGTTCTGATTACAGCAGAAAAGCTCTTTATAGTGCACAGCTATGGGGTCACTGCCCCGTATTTTGAAGTGGTTTAATGTATCATTTCTGCACAGGTTGTACAAAATATCAACTCAGAGAAACCCAAGTTTTACTTTGTTGAACTGAAGTGTGAACCACCCTGAAAATGCCTTTCCTGTGGCAAGAAATTCACATTATTCACCTGTCAAAGCTTTCTTATGAAGGTGTTTACTACTTTTAGGTTGTGCTTTGCAAGTGAAGTGAGCCCTTACTACCTGTGCTGCACATTTTTTGGGAATAAAAAGCAATTCTAAAAACCTATTTGGGTGCAAATGAGTTGAATTTGTCATTTTCTATTAAACCTAAATGCAGATTAAAACAATGGTGCAGCATGGAAATCAAGGATACAGAAAATAATCAATGGGAATGATTATCTCTCTGGATATCTGTGATTGCAGCCACCTCCCTGAGGGTTCAGTGCTCTGTCTAATTACCCTGCTTGAAGAAGATTTAGAGTAGAATTAAAAAACTGGAGGAATTTCAACAGGAGAAAAAAGAACCATAAAAAAGAGGTTCTTGAGTTATGCTTCCTATTAAGTTTCTAATTTTCTCATTAACACTGAAATCCAAAGTGCTGGGTCCTCCCAGACTTTATTTCACTCTTTTACACAGAACAACACACTCTTGCATTTCACTGTAATCATCATAAAGCTGTAATGTCAGGAGCTCAGTTCTGGAGAAGAAATTCACACCAAAAATTCTTTATTTTTTTACCCCAATACATGTCTGAGTCTGAATTTTTTTCTACCAAGCACAAATTCTTACTAAAAGTTTATCTATGGCCATGCCCACTATATCTTCAAGTTTTCTCTTTTCCCCAGAAGGGACCAATATATTTGATTAAAAACAAATTAATTCAAGTTCATCTTTCAATCTTTTGGAGTGAACAAGGAGACACCAGTCATTTGGATCTTAAGATTCTTAAACAGAAATAGATATTCTGAAGGAGTGCTCCATCTACCTAACAAATAATTTGAAATTCTTAGAGGCTTAATCAAGTGCTATGATGACTTGAATTATTAATATTAACTCCCCCCCCCCCCTCCCAAAAAAAATAATCTGGCTTATTAAAAGTCAACTTATCCTGTAAAGAATATATATTTTATTTAATGTCCTCTCAAGATCATGGTCAATAAAATGAGGATCACAACAGAAAAGATATTAAACAAAGTATTCCAGGAACCAGCATCTTGCACCATCTTTAAAATTTTTAAAATGGCATTTTATGGATTTTAGAATAGAAAACTTAAGAAAGGGGATGCCCAGGGAGGTTTGGAGGTGTCCAAGGAGTTCCTGGAGGTGGCACTCAGAGCTCTGGGCTGGGGTCAAGGTGGGTATTGGGCACAGCTGGGACTTCATGGGCTGGGAGCTCTTCCCGCCTCAGTGATTTGGGATCCTTTGAGTCTAGAATTCCATGGCTTCTTCTGGGATCATCTGAGTCTAGAATTCCATGGCTTATTCTGGGATCCTTTGAATCTAGAATTCCATGGCTGGTCTGAAGCCCTGGGCTTGTGACTGAGCCTGGGACCATCTCTGGGGCTGTTCTTGCCTTCAGCTCTGGGCAGGGCTCTGGCTGCTGATGCTCTTTCCATGGGGATTTTGCTTCCCATTCCTTAAGGAGCAGTGAACCCATGGAATGTCCTGGCTGTGCTTTGCTGGAGTTCTGTTAAAATGACCTGTTAGACCTCAGAAATTCTTAATTCCTACGACTCACGTTCCTTTGTAAATCTCGAGCTTTATTCTATTTCAGCCCCTGCATTTTTAATTCAGTAGGCACTGCAGAAACACAACAGTATTACTTTTTTTGTTGTTTTTTTTTTTAAAGGAGATTTACATTTCCTGATTTGGCAAGTTTGTAATTATCCAAATGTGTTTCCATTCCAATTTGCTGTTTTCTCTCTTTATGCAGCTGCATTCGGATTCTTCCCAATTTGCCATCTCAGATTGTCAATACTCCAATTTCATTTATGCAGGCAAAGATCATATATTTCTTTTGTTTTAATTTTAAAAAAACAAACCTACAAGCTCATTCTTGTGACTCCTATCAGGGTAAGAGGAAGAAGAGGAAGAAAAATCTGTGGTTACAGAGGGTCAAAGAGATAAATGAGAAAATACATCAAGGGAAGGCTCCTGGTATATATTTTTCTTGTTTGAAATGTTATGCATTGCCTCAGCTGGAGAAAGGAAATAGTCAAACCAGAGCAATGTAATGATCATCAACTCCTTCTGGAAGTAAGGAATCCCTCATCTTTCATCTGTGACTTGTGTGGCATCAGGAGGGTGCAGAACAAATCCTTACTGGCATCAGACAGCAGAGTGGCAGGGCTGTGGGAATTGATTATGAAACCAAAGTGTTCTTCCTCCCTGGAAGTTTTTAAAGTTCTCACTGGCTGTCCAGGGAAAGGGAATTCTGACAACTTCTGACAATGTGAAGAGGCAGAGGTGCCTTTTATTGCTGAGCATCTGCAGAGCAGACAGCTGGCAGGATTGCCCTCCCTCAATCCTGCACCGAGGCCAGTGACTTCTCCCATCTGGGACTGAGCAAGGAGCAATTCCCGCTCCCTTTTCCTGAAGAATATTGGTTTGTTAAAGCCTAACGCTCCTCTGCCCTGTGTTTCCTCTTAATATCTTGGGATAAATGTCGTATAGAATCTCTCTGGAATTAAACACAAAAAATTCCCAGGCTGTGTTGTGTTGTGTTCCTGAAGATCTCCCATGGACACAGGGGTTGTGCTTCAGGAATTATTCAGGCAAAAAGGGAAGAAGAAAGAGCCATCAATGCAGATCTGCCTGCTGGCCTACAAATCACAACTGCATCCAAAGTCTGGAGGGGCCAGAGCAATGATGGCTCCATCCTTTACTTGGATCTGATCAAAACCTGCTCAACCCAGTGGAGCAGGGAGCCCTGAAAATGATGGGCCTTGATAAGCCCAGCAGCTTTCCATGAGTGCTGGCTCTGCCTCGGTTGATGCAGGGAGTGGCAATTGGAGCTCTCTGCTGCAGTGGGTTTGAATATGCAAAAGGAGATTTCCCTGAAATAAGCAGAATTTTTGCTGCACTAAAGATGAAGCGAAATATGCAAGGGTTGGTTTCTTGTCAGTGTTTCAATCAATGGTGCATATTTTAGTCAAGGGAAAGAATCTCCAGCTTCAGCTTTACTTTTCTTGTGGATTTTTTGCTGCCAAAGCTGTAAATGGAGAAAAGTTGAGTAGAACTAAAGTGATATTAAAATGAGAATTCCGCAGCTCTGTCCAAAAGTAAGACTTCAAGTCAAGCCTTAGTTTCTACCTGGTTTTAGGGACTCAGTTTTGCTCAGTTGAGCTCAGTGCATTAGGGAGTATCTAAAACTCCAAAGTTCCACTTCCAAACATGGATAGAAAGAGGAATATATCAATTTCTAAATAATTATCATTTTTTCTACAAACAGCAGGAGAAACTTACCATAGAGTTTGTCATATCTTCAACTTACTGCAGTGAGGCAATGCTTTAAAATCCCATATGCCTGTGAAATTGGGGCTCTGTGACATTCTGCATTCCTTTGTCTCGGAAAGCAGCACCATGAAATTTTGGCAGTTGCTGGAACTGGATGTTTAACTCAAAAAGGTTAGAGATTTTGAATCCTTTTGTTTTATTTCTAGTGCAGCTAATTTGCCTTTTTGCAAGTATCCTAGCAACCTTATTTTTTCCCCTCCCCTTTCTCCAGCACCGTAAAGGTTAGGTGAGGATTCTGGAGAGATTGGCCTAAAATATAAAACAAACTGACAGAAGAGCATTTCTTAAAGGCACCATTTTCTTCAGTACCATTCTGACAACTCTGACACGTTTTAAGGGAAAGAGGACAAGGAGCACAGAAAGAATCCTGGAGTAATTTTCAACAGTTTGTAACTCTATGAAATATAAAACTGAATAAAGGTTTATGCTTCACAAAGGGTTACCTCAGAGCTAGGGATCATTCCCTGTGGAGACTGAGATAAATATTAGAATAATATTTGGTGAGGTGAAAACTTGAAGCAGCAAAAAATTGTCGAAGCCTGCTCAAACCCAGAGTTTGTTCTGCTGCAGCAAAATATCTGCAGCCAGAAATGGGAACTATCAAAGTTCTCCTGGATTTTGCAGAAGCTCTGATGAGATTTATATCAATAACAGAGCATTGAGATGGTGTGAACAGAAACCATTTTCTCATCATTGTGGGTGCAGCCCCAGGAGCTCTCGGACATCACCAGAGTTAACTCCAGCCTGGTGTAAAATGTTCTGGGTGTGCTTGGGCTACCTATTCCAACCTGCTGGAAGGTTCCATCCGTGCAGCAGTTCCTGACTGCCAGGCTATATTTAGCCACATATGAAATTTTAACTACTTCAGTCAAAATCTGGTAGCTCTTGGGTAGGACCACATGGGATCAAGGCTGAATAGCAGAGTGCAAGTGCTGGAAGCTGTGCAGTGATGTTGGTTATACAATCACAGGGCCTTTGATTTTTTACTTTTAAGGTGGATGTGGTTTTTTTATAATTTTGACATCTTGTTGAGCTACAAAACACGTGCATGTCCAGTATCAGCTTTTCCAGGTATTTACACTTTTGGTTTGTTGTTTTAAAAGTCCTTCAGTCTTCTATTCTAAGCCTCATTTTACTCCCATACTTCCAAAGTGTAGCAAATCTCGACTTTGAAGTAATCACAAGGATAGTAATTTTTCAAATAAGGCAGGGGTGGAATTAATAGTCAGTGATTTTAAGCGTTATTAAATAAAATTACACTGTTTCACAGTTAATATGCTTGTTTTTAAAGGCTTTCTTTTTTTGAAAAATGAAGGTTTCTCTGTGCTTTCACAGCCTTCATAGCAACAACAAAGCGCCTCTACAACCCCTGAGTGTTTAGCCAAAATAAAAGAATTTATTGTTCACTGCTTTACAAAGAAATTTAGAGCTTCCTGAACCTACGTGCTCCCAAACAGGTTCCACCTCATCCATCCAACTCCAATCGGTTGGACTGCACAGAATGGTTTTTTGGGGAAAAACTGACATTTATGGAAATGAGCCACCAGAGGGAGCCTGTACCTGTGCTGGTACAGATGGGATCCTCTAGGAACTAAAAACCCAAACAAAAAAAAACCCCAAACCAAACAAAAAAAAACCCCAAAAAAACAAACAAACAAACAAACAAACAACAAAAAAAAAACCCAAAACAAAACAAAACAAAACAAAAAACCAAAAACAAACCAAACAAAATAAAAAAAAAACCCCCAAAAAACCAAACCAGGCTGGCTCTGAGCTCGATGGATTTGTGTTAAATATACTTCTCGTGCTGACTGCACACCCATGCTACAAACTGACAACTTCAGCAGCAGCCAATTTTAGTTTTTGGTGGTAAAAAGTTGGATAATTCTCCCTTTTCTCTTCCCAGTTTAAACTCCTGTGTTTGTCAGCTGGAGTGCCACCCTCAGGAGTGAGCCCCACTCCCCTGTTCCTCCCCAGATCCCTATCCTGTGTTTCCTGGATGCTCTGGACTTTCTGTTTTCCTGGATCAGGGCTGTTCATGGTCTGTTCCTTAACCAACAGCTTGGAAGTGGTGTGGAAAACCAGCTGGGGACAGCAGCCAGAAAGGATTTGGGAAACCTCCCCTCCACATGTTTTTCAAGGTGTCTTTTGGATAAAAGGAGAAATGGAATGCCTTGACACAGCCAGAGCATGGGTTACATTTATGTATTTAATGCACAGGTTGTATTTAATAAAGATTACAGCAAAAAAAGTTTGCACTGAGAAGCCTTTTTAAAAGGGTTCTTCCAGCCGTGATCCATCATTTGTCCTACAGCTCAAAACTCCTTTGCTGCAAAGCTGGTAAATTCCAAGAACATAGAGGGAAACATCAACTATTAAAGGCTACCAGGGTTTGTACAGAAAAAATAACCCCCAGCCCCTCCCAGCCTTCATCTTTTCCTGTGGTTAATTGGTGTAATTGCAATCAGACACCTGAAAATGGAGCACCAGAGGGGACGGTGGAATGGGAGCACAGGGACAGCTCCTTGTTATCCTTAATCCACAACGTTTGTGCTTAAAAAAACAGTATAAGAAGGAGATAAAAGCTGAGGTTGGGGATTTTTTTTTAATCTCTCTTTTCTCAGGCTCACACAGCCTGAGGAGCAGCTCCCGCCCAGCTGTGCCCAGGGAAGTGCTGCCAAGACCACTCTGAAGGAGCCAACAGAAAACTGTACCACAAATCGATACCTGTACCTGCACAGGGAAAACTTTTGCTTTCCAAGGCTACTCCCAGGAAATGGAGCAGGGATTTGGGACTGGGGAAGCATTACTGCCTCAGTAGGAGGAATCTCCTCTCATTCCCAGAGGCTCGAGGTGAGGATTTTCCTGGCACACTCTCAGCATAATCCAACTTTCACCTTCTGTTATTTACACCAAATACCTGAACAATGTTTTCCAAAACCCCCTGTCAGTTCACATCGGTCCAACAGCTCCCAGGCACCTTTATCTTCACCAGCAAACTTCTAAGGGTTGTGCAAGGAAACTCCTTCCTAATCCAGCCACAAAAAGATAAATGTGAACTCCTGGCATGAGTTTGGATTTGATACATGTCCCTGTGTGAGCAGATATCCTGCCCCAGTTGCTGGATGGATTTGGTTGCACTGTGGGGATTAAAGTAAAACTGAGATGAGTCAAATTAGGTCACCTTGGTTGAAGAGGAACAACTGAATTCCATGGTGGTTACTGTGGGGTTTTTAATTGATATTCTGTGTGTAGCTTCATCAAATAAAGGGAAGAGTGGTTGATGGTTAATTACCAGCACTTACTGCTGCACAAAAGCTTTTGCCTGTGTTTTCTTATCTATGAACCGTCCCCAAATTCTGATTACAGTCATTATGTAATTCATCCAAACCAAACAGGGATCCTGGTCTGACTGGATAAACAATGAGCCTCCACTCTCGAGCCCCAAAATTGAAAATGCTGAATCTCCTAGGCTGGTATCCCATGGCAAATACCACAGGAAGGAAGGAGGTTATTCTGGCTGTTTTATGTTTCTAAAGTTCAGGCAAAATCAGCCTTTTCCAGAAAGACCCACTGAGGTTTCACTGCATGTACAAATGATGCTGATGAACCCTCCCATTTTCATAGTAGTTTTAAATAATGCTGGAACTCCTCACTAAATTCAGCACGTGGTTTTTAAAGTGTGGTTGTTGGGATTCTGTTGCTGCCATAAATGATGGTGAGCACTGCCAAGGGCTGCCTGTCTTTCTGGCAATGAGAGAGGTCCTTTGTTCTCCATTACATTTTTAGAATTCGACAGACTCTGATCATTCAATTATGTACAGGACCTCTGACAAGTGGTTTGGCCTTTGTTTCTCAGTTATGAGCTGGGAGATAACCCCGTCCAGCAAGGCTGCATAATCAATAGGTCATTAATTGAGATTTAAATATCAGAGCCACTTAACAAGGACCACAGGGGTTTGGAAATGCAGCGGTGTGATTGCTCATTTGAAGTTTGGTTTCTTTTTAGCACTCTGGCCACTGTGCTGGGTGAGCAAGTGACCTGGAGCCAGAGGTGAGCAGAGGAAGCATTTCTGTGGCACACAGAGTAGACCACCCTGATTTGGAGAGCAGTCAGAAAAGGAATTTTTGTTGAACATCTTGCCTGTTCCTCTTTGGTAACTGCCTGGATGGGATAGCACTGCTCTTTTCTGTAGCTTGGCTTCTTAAATGGGTCTGCAATTTACCTTTCTTCTTTTACTACCTCGTTAACACCTCATTAGTTACTCTGCTTTGCAAATATTTCATCTGTTTCAAGGGGGTTGCAATGCTAAAATCGGGGAAACAGCAGAAAACCCTTCGGTCTGATAATCCTCACAATCTCAGCTCGTGCCCTCTGCAGACTTGCTCCTCTCTCATCCTGCCCGTGCTCGTGTGATTGACAGGAGTCAATCAGTGCCCCAGCAGCTTTAAACCAATTTACTGCACCCAAACAAACTCTGAGGTAGAAAAGCTAAAATAGGATGTTTTTATAAATTCCTTGACAACGAATGGAAGAGCAAATGCTTGAATGTAATAGAGCCTTTTTGAGTCTGGAAACCTCTGTTGTGCAGTTCATTCATAGGAAATGCCCTTTTTAGTAGTGGTTGACTGAAGGATTTAACATATATTATCCACACTGAAATTCACTATATTAACTAAACTTGTATTCTTATTAATTGTGAGTATATGGCCAAAAATATTAGTGTGGGTTTATGGAGTGGAAGATACAGAGGTAACCTGGAATCTTGTGCTTCATTCAATATTTGTACTGAAGATACTTGAATTTCAAGGCTTGAAAACAAGAATGGTTGGCTGTGATCTGGAGTGGTGCTGGGCCTCTACTCCTGTACTAATCCTTTTTATGTGATTATAGCAGTTAATGTAATGTTTGGTCTGAATAATTTCTCCACAAATTCACACCGTCAGTTATATCGGGATCATTTCCATAAAGAGTCTAAGACTCATCTAAGACTACCAGTATTGTGGATAAAACAGAGAGCCAAACAATTTATCTTCACATTCATTAGAGTTGAGATTAACTATTGTCAAAGACCAACATTTTATACTAAGTTAGGCTTTCTTTCATTTTGCCACAAATGATAGGACTTTGACACGCTTCCAGTCTGCCTTTCAAAGAGAGTGGCACTGGATGGATGCTCATGGGGTGTTCCACCCTTTGGGACAGGCTGAGCTGGTGCTGGGAGAGAGAAGATTCCTCCCCAAAGCCCACAGTGTGTCTGGAGCAAAGCCTCCATCCCAGAAACTTCTGATGGAAAGGAAGGGCTTTGCTCATAACAGGACTGAGATCTGAACCAAAAATCCCGAGGGTGAGGGAGAAACGCAACTTCCCAAAGGTCCCAGGGGAGGATTATGAGTGCAAGTCAGTGCTTGGATGGGGTCTGAGGTGTAAATGTTTCTTGTGAGGCTGTAGCAGTGTGTGCTGGCAGCCAGGGGGACATCGGTGACCTGAGGGCACCAGGCCCAGCATGGCCCGGCCAGGCCAGGCCAGGGACGGGATTGTCCTGCTCTGCTCTGGGTTGGGGCGGCCTCACCTTGAGTACTGTGTGACGTTTTGAGTGCCAAAATATAAAAAGAATATCGAACTTTTAGAGAGTGTCCAAAGGAGGGACACAAAGATGGCAAAGGGCTGTGAGGGGAAGCCGTGTGGGGAGCGGCCGAGGGCGCTCGGGCAGCTCAGCTGGAGGAGACTGAGGGGAGGCCTCAGGGATCTGCAGATTCCTCATGAGGGGAACAAGAGGGACAGGCACTGATCACTGTGTGGGATCAGGGATTTGGAATGACCTGAAATCGTGTCAAGGTTGGGTCAGGGTGGGTATCAGGGAAGGGCTCTACCCCAGAGGGTGGTGGGGTACCGAAGAGGCTCCCCAGGGAATGGGCACAGCTCCAAGGCTGCCGGAGCTCCAGGAGTGTTTGGGCAATGCTTGGCTGGGATTGTTGGAGTGTCTGTGCAGGGCCAGGGTTGGACTGGGTGATCTTTGTGGATCCCTCCCAACTCAGGACACTCTGTGGCACGGTTGGTGGCAGCACTCAGAGGTGTTTCTGTTGTACCTGATGTTGTTCTCTCCTCTGTAATCAACACTTGCTCTCTGGGCACTATGGTGAATGCCTGGCCTGTAGCATGAGTACAAGGTCTCACAAGTTAATTTTTTTTAAATTTTAATGCCTTTCAGTGCTGCTGGCTGCCCTCTGGATGAGCACTGCTCTTCCTGCTCGGAGAACAAAGCGTGTGTGAGTTTCTGTTCCTTTAATAAACCCTCTAATTAAGTTTCTCTGCATTTATCCCAGAGATTAAACCCCTAGTAGCGCATTCCCGTTCTTCCTTCCTTGATAAGAAGTCCAGGGATGAGCACACAGGAAGCCATTCCAACATTTCCCTGTCTCCAGCCTGTTTTCTGGCTGCCTGGAGCGATTTCTCAGCGTGCCCTGCAGCCCTCCTGCTCCGTGTCAGGCTGATCTGCACCGTCACCGCTGGATCCCTGCCCACAGGCTTCAGGAACGCATCCAGCCTCCCTGTGACACCTGAGCCTGGCTCTGGGAATGCACTACAGGCTCTAGGGATGGATTCAGCTTCCAAAAATAACCCCATCAGGTAGCCAACAGCCCTTTTCCAAGACCTAACTCAAGAACACGACAGCAGGAATTCACCAGATCACTGTAAAGCTACTCCATTTCTCCTCTTAAGAAAGGAGAATGATGTTGGAAAGAAAAAAATATTTTCTTGACTAAGAATAATTTTTCTAACTCAAGAACAAAGCAGCAGGATGCACTAGATCACTGTAAAGTGATTCCATTTATCCTTTTAAGAAAGGGGAATGATATGGGAAAGAAAAAAATATTTTCTTGAAAAAGAATAATTTTTAACTCAAGAACACAGCAGCAGGAATTCACCAGATCACTGTAATGCTATTCCATTTCTCCTCTTCTGAAAGGGGAATGATATGGGAAAGAAAAAAAATATTTTCTTGACAAAGAATAATTTTTTTAACTCACTTTAAGATCACTTCCTTCAAGGTACTTCTGTTCATAACAGGTATTTTTAAACTCTATGACACAATGAATTTTTAATTGAGTGCATGTAATATAGATTACTTCATGCGTCTCTGCTCTGTAAAACAAATTGTTGACCAGACCAGGAACAAAAAATTCTGGAAGTTAGGAATCATACTAATATTTTAAATTTTTTTTCTTGATCATTGAATTGTGTCTGTATTGTATCTATTAATTTAATTTGTGTTTTTCAGACACTGTCTTTGGATACACTGTGGAAATACAAGTTTCCACACACATTTTTTTTTTTTTTAAATATAGAGAAGTAACAAAGCTTAATTGATTCACTGGGATTTAATGTTTCTACAGCCTGGTCATGTGTCCCAAGACCAAGACATAATTCACTTCTCACAGTGAATGTATCCTCTCACAAACTTTTCTGTTTCCCTGATGATTCCTAATTTTTAAATTTTTTTTGAAGGCTGTGACTCTTGATTTCCATTTTTCCACATTCAAACATAAGATTATTCCACAAGAAATATTGCAAGATATTTCTTTTGTGCACCTTTCCCATAAGGAAATCTAAGATAAGACATCTTTCCTATAAGGCTGCCAGGTGTGGGTTTTTCCATAATGTGGGTAACTTGAGTGGTGAATTTTCTCCTGTCCATAGGTACACTTTAAATAAATAATTTTTCAAATTATTTCATATTGCTTTGCTCTTCTAGAGAAGACTCATGTAAAATGTAATGTTTCTTTTCACAGTCTATATTTAAAGAGGGTTGATTTCTCTGATTTCCATGATGATCTTTACCCTTTATTTTTACTTTTGGAGAATCCCTGTGGTTTGGGGTGCCGGTGCACAAAGACACACCTGAGTCACATGAAAAATATGAATATATCTGTACAGTGGCATGACTAATTTCCAAATTAGAGAAAAATGGAGAAGAAATGTTAGATAAATTCTGGGAATCTTGGTGTGCACACTGATTATTACCACAGAGTAATTCCCACAAGCCAACCCTGCTCTTCCCTGAGCACAAGGAGAACTGTCCAAGAAAACAACTACAGACTTACAAAATAATTAAACAAAATTCTTACATCCAGACTAAAATCCTGTTAATGAAATCTGAAAAACGTTTTATGTTGTTATTGTAACTGTGGACTCCTAAAGGAGCAGCAGCAGCTTCAGGGGAAAAAACACACAGAGTAGTCAGGAAAGGTTAAAAATGTTTTAATTTTTTTAGAGGTAATTAAAATACAGAACATGAAAGCTGCTCACTCAAGGCCAGATTGAGGTCAGGATTATTTGAAATTCACAGCAGAAGCTGCAGGTGAAATCAGAATGTGCTGAATATTTTAGAGCAACATATAGATGCTGCAAAGAGGTGAAATGAGGCTCCCTCCTTGTGCAAACATTTGGCTTTGGTTTGTAAAATCCTGTGATTTTTTTGGTGGCTATTCTTTCCCATCACAGTTGATATTGCACCTCCACCCACAGATTTTCTGCTGTTACTGCAGTGGGATCTGATGGATTTCCAAAGCAATCAATCGTGGAATGTTTTAACTCCTTAAAGCTCAGCAGTGCCACCACATCCAGAGGGTGCTATTTTTTAAATTGTCCATCCTTTCCCACATCCTTTCTCCCCAAAATATTTATCTGTCATAGCATGCTGCCTTACCAGGTTATCCTTTCTTAACTTGCTCTAATCACTGTCTAAATAATGCTACAAATAAATGCAAATAAATCTCTCTCTGCCTTCCCATCACCCGCTGCTTATTACAGCCATTATTTATTGGCTGCAAGGAAAATTATAACCTGCAAAGAACATTATCAGGGTGGTAATAACATTTTTCTTTGTGGACAGCAACAGCATTTAGAAATATTTCTTCTGTGATGTGAAATTACAGATGAATTATTAAAAATCTCTCCTGCAGTTTATGTGCAGATCTAGACTGAGATCTGTTACAGAAGGCCAAGGGTCTTTATTTTTCATGAGATATTCATCAGCCAAAACAGAAAATTTAACTGGTTTTAATGTCCCTCAGTGAAGCTTTTCTAAGCAGTTTATTTTGCAGTAATTTCTTCACCAAGTGTGTGGAAAATCAGTGTCCTGGAAGCCACAATATCCAGTGAATCTTCACGGAACAATTTTTGCATTCAATCATATTTAGAAAAAAAAAACAAAAAAAAAAGCAAATTTCATTTCTTCTTCAAGCTATTTTATCAATATATTGCTATTTTATCAATATATTAAAATATTATAATAATATCAATAATATTAGTATGTTTTATAAATATATTAGTATATAACTATATAGTCCATATTAGTATATTATATCTATTAGTATATTCGTATATATTAGTATATTAGTATGATATATAAATATATTAAACAAATATTTAAAAATATTATACTAATATTATATATATTAATTTTTTAATATTACATATTTTTAAATCTGCACATATTCTTAGATTCCAGTGCATTTCAAATGATTGTGCTGCATAAAAATAAGTTTAGATAACTCAGAGGACTATCACCAAAATAAGTAAACAAATTCCCACAGCCACAAATCATCTCGACTGTGATGTAAGCTGATAAATGGAGCCATGCAATGAAATTATAAACAGATCAAATTGTTTTTATTGACCAAAAATAGTCCCTTATTGTCCTAAGGAGAATTGAGCTTGACAGAGTTTGGGCCAGGGAATAATTACTTGTAAACCCCATCAAATACTCAAATATACAATAAATAGGCTGAGAGTACAACAGCAAATGTGTGGATTTAGAAAGAAAATATCCCCCAAGTCGTGCTCAGCATTAGCAGGATTAGCACTGAACATGTTCCAGCAGATTACAGGAGACAAAATTCTTTTTTTCTTCTTATTTTGGCAGGGAGAAGCTGCCATTTCCTGAAGGATCAAGCTACGTGATTCTTTCATATTACAATTTTCAGCATTTTTAAATTTTAATTGAGAGTTACTGCTGGTTTTGCCCCTTTAGTGGGCAAACCCCCTATGACAGAGCAGGAATGTCCCTTTTCAAACTGCAAAAAGTTCTCCAAAACACTGAATCCTCAGCCTGGCATGTGGAGCAATGAAAGCACTTGCTCTGGCTGGTGTTATAATAATTAACTTATTTTTTGTATAACAACTTCAAGTTTATTTTTGTTTGCCAGAGCAAATAAAAATAAGATTCTTTTACTGGAAGATAAATAGACAAAACTAATAGAGGATATGACTCCCTACCCTCCCATCAGGTGATATTTCTGAACAATTCTTGATATATATATCATATTTGGAGTGTTGGCTTTGCTTGGCATTTTTGATCCAGCAATTTTCTGCTTGAGGAGTAACTTTGTTCTGCCGATTTCCTCTTCTGATAGAAAGAATATATCTCAGCCTGCTACAGGTAGAAGAGCTGTATTTTATTTTTTTATCCATAAACCAGAATATCATGAAGTCAGTTTAGATGTGTTCATAAAAATATATTTTCCAAGAGTAGAGGAAATATTTGAGAAGAAACTCATGAATTCTTCGGCTTGCAAATGGAGTTTCTCAAGGTAAAACAGGCCACCACACCTGATTGAAATCACTGAATTAATGATTTAAATCACTGAATTAATCCAGGGGGATTGATTTGGTCACCTGCTCTGACCCCTCCCTTTGCAATGAAACCTAGGGATGCCACCAATTCCTGTCTATTCTTCCTTTCAGTTTAGTTTAAAGTTGGTTTGGGAATTTTTATCTGCACAGTCCAGGGGTAGAGTTAGGATCTCTCTGATTATTTTTAAGCACAGGATTTTGTTTTCTGATATTGCATTGACATTTTATTGTATTGGTGTTGCACCACCCCACAGTCGGTGTTTTGTGCCGCAGAACTCTTGCATTGGAGATGAAAGTGTTTTAGGAGACCCCCAACTTTACTCAGATGGCTTCTTTTCAAATTCATTTTACAAGGTAAAGTCCAGACCCCAATTCCTAACTCCTCTCTGTATAATTGCATTTGAAATCAGTAGCATTGTGGGTTTTTAAAGAAGTGCTTCCTTTTGTTCTCAGTGCACAACACAAATTTGCCATGGGTGGATCAATGACTTTGGCCTGCAGGAGTCTGGGAAGTCAGTGTGTATTAAAACTCTGATATTTGGATCCAAATTTTTATCTAATTTTAACTCCAGGTTCCTTTCAATTGTCATTTTAAACTCCAGGATATTTTCAATTGTCATGTGAACTGACACTCATCCAACACCTTAATTTCTTTTGGTTGTGCTGAAGGAAGTTATTCTGGAGTCTTTCTGGAGCTGTGCAAATGTTTAATCATCCAGACTTGGTAGAGGATGAAAATAATCTCTCCCTCAACTTGAAATGAGATCAAAATGCCACAGATTTGCCACCAGTGTAAGCTCATTTTCTGTTTGTTTTAGCAGAGTGGTTCCAGAGGCTCAAGGAGGATCAGTTGTCTGTGTGTGGTCAGAACTGCTCATGTCTGTGCGTAATCATTGTGTAAAAAGAGAATTTTGGATTTTAGTTGTCAAGAGATGTTGTTATTTGGAATTCCTAAATGCTTGAAGCTAAGCATGGGTCGGGCCTTGGAGGCCTGAGGCTGCAGTTGCTGATAATTTGGGGAATATTGATAATGAACAGGCAAAGGAAAATGGGATTTACACAGAACAAGGCCATGCAGTCATTTGGTTCCTCAAGTTGCTGACAAATTCATGATGGTCTTCATGAAAAACCCTTGGAAAACAACTCAAGGAAGCAGTCAGGGTGAAAATAATTTTTTATACTTTTTTGTTCATGTATTAGTGGTGTGAAAATGCTCTGAATGATGTTGTTATGAGCACAAAGCTCTGGAGAATCCGATTTTATTGCGCTGCAGCTCATGGAATCCTCAGATTCGCAGCTGCTCAGTTTCCCCTGCTACCAAGATTAACAAAATGTGCCCTATTGCAGCACGAGCAGAATTCTTGCTGTTTTTACAGTCATTTTGTCCACTTGTACAAATGATAAACACAGAGGCAGCCTGGCAGCTCGGGAATGCAGCAGGAGGGGGGGATGTTTGGGCGCAGGGACTGTCTGTGCCCTGCATTTCCGTGGCACTGAAGCTCCCAGTGAAGGGTTGGAGAATGTTAATGACTTTTAGCTGGTTTCACCGGAGCTCTCTGGGCAGCCCAGGCTCTGATTCACCCACGTCCCTGCTCACAAACTCCTGTCACAGCATCCTAGGTGGTCCAGGGCTGTGTTTGGGCTTTGCATTGATACTTTTATCTTCCTAGGAAGTAGAAAAGGTCAAACAGTTAATGAACTTATTTTAAGGAATATCAAGCCCTGTTCCAGGCAGATATTCAGCTCTGACAACATCGGGTGGCTGAGCCAAGGGCTCGTTTTGTTGTCAAGTAGCTCCTGCTGAGAAACCCATTTTGTGGATAATAGAGAGCCCACTGGAGGGTGGGAGGGGGTGCAGGAAAGTTGCTCCTTGGAAAGGCTTCTCCTTCAGTAGCTGCATGTTCAGGGAACTCGTGCATCTCCAGAAGTCTGGGATACCTGTCAGAGTCACAGCAAGCAGCTTTCAGGGAGGCAGGAGCAGGTTTCAGAGCTGAGAACTCGAAGTCACTGCTGCAGACCACACACTTAAAAAAACCCCGTACCTTCCTGTTCTGCCAGCACAGGGCAAGGGAAAAACAGGAGGCTTTCCTTTTAAAAATAAGTTAAGCCATGAAGATTTACCTATAAATCATAGCTCTCAACCCTTTGGGGGAGTAGTCATGCAAAAAATTTTCTAAGCTGTTTCTAGAGTCAGTGGGAGATTGAGCCAGGCTTAATAAAAAAGGAATTGGGGCACTCAGGGTTCACCTGGATAAAAAATTCCTGTGGGATTTCTCTCCTCCTTGGTGTAACATTGGGGCATTCATGGTTCACCCAGATAAAAATTTCATGTGGGATTTCTCTCCTCCTCGATATAACATTGGGCATTCGTGGTTCATCCAGGTAAAAAATTCCTGTAGTGTTTCTCTTTCCTTGCTGCTGCCTCTTTCCCCAATCTACTGTTGCACCCTGATGAATTAAACATTCTGTACCATTTATTTCCATCTAGGTGAGGTTTTTAAATCAGTTTATCTGCCAGCATCCAAACAGTGATGTGAAAACAGCTTCAGCCACTGAGGTGAGCCTGTGGAATATTCTGTTTGCAGTGATTCCCTTATTGGATCCCAGCACATCCGGGCAGAGTTCAGAGCTGCTCAGGAAAACAGGCGAGCCTGGCTTGGTTTCTTCTTGAAGTGCCAAGGTTTTGTTCAGCTCCGTGAGTCCCTCCTTGCAGAAATTAGGCACAGTGATCCAAGTTAATGACAGAAATAAATGGAGGAAATCCATTCCTCAGCAAGGAATTTTTGCTGTTTGTGGTATTTTTGCAGTCTCTAGAAAGCACCTGTAGAAACAGGATGGGACAACATAGGAAAATAGAAATACTCCATATAAAAAGTTACCTGTTACACCCAGGAATGGAGCAAACACAGCCTGATTAGGAGCAAGATTTAGTAAATCAGTCAATAGTAATAAAAAGGACAGTGGAAATGGGAGGCCCATTTTTACAAAACCCCAGAATGGTTTGGGTTGGAAAGGACCTAAAAAATTACTTTGTTCCCACCCCCTCCCATGGAGAACTTTAAGCCATGAGCTACAGAATTAATTAATTAATACAGAGATTTTGATTTTTTTTAATTTGTGAATATATTTTAAGGTAATCTCAAGTGAAGGAACTAAATGCAAGGTGGAACTTGAACAATTAATTTCAACATTCTAATGCTAGAGCTAAAATGGCCTAGAAAATACTCATGGATTATATTTATAAGCAAAGTTATTTTCATGTTAATTGATACATAAAATAACGATTAATACATTCCAATATTAAATAAAGTATTAAATAATACATTAACATTACATTAAATAACATTAAATGTGTTAAATTATAAATTAAAATAATGTTGTAAAACCACAGAGAGCTCTTTATGGCCCAGAGACATATTTCAATTAATGGGAAAGCTTTATCTGATTACATTCAGGTAATTATGCCTTGCAAACCAATAATAAAAAATTGTTTAAGAGAAGCATTAAGAGAAATAAAGATAAAATGCTAACAGGGCAACCCAGGTGGACTATTCCATTCAAACCATTTTGTTCAGAACAGTGAGCTGAAAAAACCTTGGAAGTTACCACTTTGAGAAAAACCAAAGCGTTGTGAAAAATTAATTCAAAGCGGAAAAAAAATGAGCCTTAATTTGTCAGGAGAGTTTTAGGTGTGCAAGGGTTTTGATGTCTTGCTGTAGGAAATCCCAGGAAAATGTGGCTTGACTTTTATAATCAGGACTGAAGCACTCTACAAAGTTTTAGGAATATTTCAAAATGTTATTTTGCTGTTTCGTTTTCTGTGTCATGTTCAGGACTGGGCTGGAGTTTGCAGGGACTCATTTTTTCCGTCCTTTAGGGATGCATCAATGAGAAAGGAAATCCTATTATTGTTATTGAAAAGGAATTTTACCATGAGCTGCTTTTTAAATGCTCCACCCCCCAAATCCTTAAATTAAAAAATGAGCATTAATTTGCTTTAATCAGTCCTTTCCATTTGAGTAAGGCCCTGCTGAAAGGGTTTGCAGGGGTGGGATCACAGGGTCAGGAGCAATTGATGAGGAATCATTTGGGAAAATGCATTTTAAGATCATCTTAAGGACTGCAAACGTAAGAGGAAGACAAGAAAAAACCAACTTCAAGCAAAATACACAAAAATGTAACCCTTTTTAAAAAACCATAGGTGAAAGATGAATTTACTTCTAAAAGATCCAAATTAGGACTTGGAACATGAAAAGTTTAAATACTATTTTTTTTTCCAAATTTGAGAATGGATGTTTAGCACTATGAATTATTTTAAAGACTTCTTAGTTGCAGATGCAGAGTGGGAATTAATTTTCAGCCAGGGATTGGAATAGGATGATGTTTGTAGAGTGGGAATTGTAGATTTGGGCAGATTTTCCGATATTTTAGCTCACCTGACAAAGGGTAATAACAACATCTATGTTAGAATAATACCTTGTAAAACAACAATCTTTTGTTGTTTTACAACAATCTTAAAGATTTCTTTTAAATCTGTAAGATTAAACTACTTACGGAAAAATAAGATTAACTACAGAACTCAAGTGTGTCTTAAATGTGTATTCCAGTTCCCTCAAAGATATTTTCTTGACTATCTCATTTATTTGAATAGGAAATTGTAATTTACATCTGCTCCAGCTAAGAATGGAGTGGTAAACATTGAAGGTGGTAAAAAGAGTTGCTGAAAGCTGTTCCACAGATGAGGTGCCATTCTCTCTGCTGTTTTGACCTTTAACATCAGGTTTTGAATGCAGCTCAGGAACTCGCTTTGGCCTCTTCATTTTAATGCAGCCCAAACGCTTCCTGAGCGAGCCATTAGGCAGCAGCCAAATTTTGTTTTAATCAAATGGACTCATAGCTGGGTTGTTTTCTGTGTCTGGCCAGGATTCTGATTTGCAAATATAAAAGGGGACTCAGCACTTCAGCATGCTGAAAGCAAAGGGGCATTGAAACAATTCGAGAAATCACGTAGGGCCCCTGTGCTTAAAAAATCCAGTGTGCACGAGAGTTTAAAGAGTGAACAGAGAGTTGTAGGGTTTGGGCAGGTTTAGGGTGGAGATCAGGGAAAGGTTCTTCCCCCAGAGGGTGCTGGGCACTGCCCAGGCTCCCCAGGGAATGGTGACATTCCCAAGGCTGTCAGAGCTCCAGGAGGGTTTGGACTCCCAGAGGTGCACAGGGTGGGATTTTGGTGTGCCTGTGCAGGAGCTGGACCAAATGATCCTTGTGGGTCCCTTCCCACTCAGGATATTCCATGATTCCCTCTCATGAATCAACACAAAATTCAATCTGTGTCCAGCTGAGGGTTGGCACTGCCTTACGTGACACAACCACAACCCTGCAAGAAGGTCAGTGCACAAACCCCAGCGTGCACTTTAGGGTGCAGAAAGATTTCAGTGTAGAATAACATTTGGTAGATAATGATTTGTGATACAGTTCACAACATCCACGTTTAATAAGTGTGGTTTGTTTCAGATTTATTGGCCGTGCAGCAAAAAAATGAACATAAATTGTTATTTCTTTGTGTGCAACAGCACAGGAGAAAGTTTCCAAAGCTGCTGCTATCTCTGTATAAAACCAGGAATTTCACCTGCAATTTCTGTCTTTATTGGGAGCAGCTGAACCATCCCTCTGTGTCCAAGGGCTGGAGGAGAAGGACGCTTTGCTGCTCCTTGTTCAAGGTTCTTGTAAAACCCAGGGCTAATGGGAAACTCTTAATAAGCTGGAAGAGACTTAAAGTAGAAATCAAGTTGGAATCAAAAATCCATGTAACACAGGCAGCTGCAATGTAATGCTTTCTTATCATCTGGAATTTAATTCTTTCTTATCATTACTAATGAGGAGGTGCAATTAATTGCACCAAGAGCTGCCTGCTCCAAACCCTCCCTACTTGGTGTAAAAACAAACCTCAGAAGAAAATCTTGCCTGATTGAAAATCTTTATTTCTATTACTATGTGGCTAACAGCTTCCTATTCCATGTATAAAGTTAGCAAAGAACTGAGGAAACACATTTTCTGGAAAGATAAAAGCACTTACAGATATGAAGCCATATCTCCTTGGTCTCAGCTACTTTAATCATCAAAATAATCAATGTTTAAGGTGAACACTCCCCTCTCGAGCTGCAAACAATTAATCAGGTGCCACATTCTGCCCCTGTTCAGCAGAAAAAGCCACCTCAGTAATTTAACTCCTGAAAAGTTGATCTTTAGGTCCCAAATCTGCGAAGAATCTTAAGAAATGAATTTCAGGCTGAATATGCTGAAAGTTTTGTAAATGATGCCCTGGTGGGAAATCGCATTATGTTTGTTTGCAGCATATTCTGTAGCCTGGACGGAGTTAAAAGGTTGTGATTGTGGAGACCTCTGCAGAGGATATTTTCCTTTTCTGAGTATAATTTTTCTACTCTTAAGTGACACTTAATCTCTGTGGCAGGCATAGAAGCTGACTGCAAAACACAAAATGATACTCCCAAAAATGGTATGCTTGTGATAGCAGGGCTGACGAAGGTCACATTTGTGGATGTGTCACTGTCACTCGTGCTCTGACATTTTAGGGGAGCCTTATTTGCCTTGAATTTTAGGACATCCAGCTTTATTTGCCTTGACTCCATCAGCAAAGTCTTCTTTCCCAATGGGACAGGTTAAAGTGACATCAAATAAGAAGATTTTTATGTGTTCTTCCTGTTTTAGTTAACTACACACTTTAAGCATGAGGACACGATGACTGGAACAATATTCAGAGAAAGTTAAACTTCTAAAAAATTGGGGTATTTTAAAATTGATGCCTAGCATTCCTCAGCATAGAAATTTTTCCTACTAAAAAAAATTACAAGTAAATTTTAGAGAAAGGGTTTAAGAAATAGGTGCTGCTTTGAGGATTCCATTCACCAGATATTGTGCTTAAATTAAAATGTGGTTGGAGCAGAGAATCCCAACTGATTATTTCTACTACTGCCTTCTCTATTACAGACTGCAAAAAGAAACAAGCCCAACTTCTTTTTCCTCCTGCTGTGAATCCAGACCTCCCTGTCTCAGGTAATATGGGATCCCTGACTGCTAAATTCCTATTACTCACCCTACAAGCACCAGCGTGTTGAGGGAATAAAAAATGAGCCTTTGGCAGAAGCCATGCATGAAATGACCTCCAGCAAAGTTCCTTCTCCTCTCCTGCATTCAGTTTTCTGTGGATCAGGCTCAGTGTTTCTGGTAGTTTGATGATTCTCCTCAGTGCCAGACACTTGGTGAAGAATTTGGGACAAGTGAATTTTAAGCTTCTCTTTGCAACATGGTCAAACCCGGTAGGATCAGTTTCAGCTTTCCTGTGGATAGGAAAGGAGCTGAGATGAGAAGGAGTAGGAACGGTCAGAAATATCCTGAAACGTAAAAATAATCACAGAATATCCCAACTTGGAAGGCACCCACAGGGATCATCCAGTCCAACCCCTGGCCCTGCCCAGACACCCCAACAATCCCACCCTGTGCATCCTTGGGAGTGGTGTCCAAACTCTCCTGGAGCTCTGACAGCCTTGGGAATGTCACCATTCCCTGGGGAGTCTGGGCAGTGCCCAGTACCCTCTGGGGAAAGAAGAACCTAAAATCAACTCAGGGCTTTCTGAAGATTTTCAGGAAAACTTTTCCCACTTGTAGGAATCTGCCTGTTTTGTCCTCTGTGCCTGAATCATAACTCCCAAATCCATTCATCCATTTGCAAAGGAGCACAGCAGCAATTCCCACATCTCCTCCTGCCCTCACACCACACCCTCTGTCGGGATCCTGGAATTTGCGCCAGCAAAGTGGCGATCTCCCTGCTGGTCTTTGTTCCTCCAGGTCCAGCTTTGTGCATCTAAATGTGATGTTTGCCTTGTTGCTATAGGGCTCTTCTCTCCTGGAGTTTATCTGCTCAGCTTTAACGAGTCATTGGGAAAAATAATTATCCAGCAGAGATGAAATTCTGAATAATCTGGTGCCTTTGTCTTCTCCATTTGCCTTCCCAGTGGATTAGAGTCTAAAATAAAATACTTCCTCTTTTAGCTGGGAAAGACAAACAGGTCCATGCATTTTTAGTAATTGATGTAATAAAATTTGAGAATATTTTCTCTTTTGGCTCTTGAAACAGAGACATTGCTTTTGCTGGGCGTAATAGGGTGGGATTTCACAATAATTTATTTTTCTGGTCTGCCAAGTCTATTTTGACCCAATTTTCAGGTTATAAACCTACAGGTGACATCCAACAACTGATGATTCACAACTCTAAAGAAAATATTTTAGTAAGGAGTTTCAATATTAAAGTACTCCAACATATTTTTAAAAATAAACAAAATAATTATATTTCTGATTAAAAATACCATTACAAAAAGCAAAACAGCAAAAGAAATCTTTGGGCCCTTTGCAACACTGCACAGAAATGTGAGTTGGCTGAAACATCTGCAGTATCACATCATCTGCTCTGCAGGAATCTTGTTGAAGGCAATTAATTGTTAATTAGCAGTGTGCCAGCAGACAGCTCAGGAAAGGACTGTTTGCTGAGTTAGTCTGAGCTGTGATATGTAATTTATGTGGCAGAGCAGTTGCAGAAGCTCAGAGTTTGTGTTAGAGAACTTAACACACACCCCTTAAACTCCTGTGCCAGGGCTTGAATGCTGACAAAGCTAAAATGGAAACACTGAGCAGCAAAGGGGGTGCTTGACAAGAGCTAATCAATATTTTCCAGGCAATTACTTTGCTTTACTGATTTGCAGCTTCAGCCAAAAAGACTTCAATGAAGGAAATGTTCTGAAAATATGACACCTCTTTTGAAATTTTGAAGTAATATATTGCTGTTGTGCTCTAGTTCAAAAATAAAACGTGATTGAGTTGAAATTTTAGGGGGTAATATATATTTCTTCTTATTTTACATTGGGGAGAAAGATAAATTATCTTCAATATGGATTGACCTGTCTTTTGGAGTGTATTCATGTTTCAGATCTGACACAGAACCTAACCACTCCCTCATCCCCACCCATGATTGTGTTTCTAATGGTAACTTGCTTTTGATTTTATTTTAAAGCAACACTTGGCAGAGTGTGCAGTGTTGCTGCCACCCCTCACTGAACCTGAATAGTGCACAGGTTCCCATTTTGGGAGAGTAGAGAATCAGAGGGGGAAAAGTGGGAAAACTCCTGGGGTGAGAAAGCTCAGGGGCTGAGTTGGAGACAGTTTAATACATAAAACAAAGCTGCATTTGCAAGCAAAGCCAAACAAAGGATGAATTCCCGATTTTCCACCTGCAGGGAGATGTTCTGCCATTTCCAGGAAGGCAGGACTTCATCCCATGGGATATTTGGGAAGACAAATGCCATCACTCACAGCATCTCCTCCCTCCCTCCCTCTTGGCCCCATTTTTTGCTGCTGAGCACGACACCTCACAGCATGGAATGATCAGCTTCATCTCCAAGCTGGAATTTTACTTTTTTAATTTCTGTGCTATAGACTCAACCAAAAGCCAGCTTGATGTTGTGAAATTCCAGGATTAACACAAAGCCTGGCTCAGTGGGCTGCTTGTAGAAATGAAGGGCACTGCACTGCTGCTTAAAGGTTGGGGGAGATCTTTCTTCCTGTTAGGCTCTCTTTGCTATCAGAGGTGTGGGAGTTACTCGGTTCCTTGAACTTTGTAAATCCTGACAATCTTCCCGTATTGACCTGTGCACAAAGCAACCCCTAAACCAACTTTGCAACAGGGGAGAAAAAGTGTCTGGGATAAGATAAAGGATTTTGGGTGCCTGCAGAGAGCATCTGTAGTCTGAATTAAACTCTTTCATTATTCAAGCACAAACTGATCTGAGCACAAACTCTCCTCAAGGTTCAGTCCTTTTCCAGGCTGGAGCAACTCCCAGTAACTGTGAGTTATAACATCTGCAGGAAGACTGCAAATTCAGCTTCTGATGTTGAAGAATGATTGACTATAGTTGTTAGGGGAAGGCAGTTGTGCTGTTATGTATCTGCTTCTTCTGAGGTCTTTTTGGAATTTTTTATTTGGTCTCACTTGTAAGTTCCATTAAAACACCCCAAAGGTGTGCTCTCATTTAGTGCTGTCATTTATTTGCTATTTTCTAGGTTTCAGTTCAGTCAGGTGGGTGATTGCTAACTCTTGGAAATTGTGTATAAACTCAGGACTGAAGGTTCTCTCCAAGTGGTGTCTGTATATAAAATTCACATTTAGGAAGCTCAGGGTAGCATTGCCCATTAGCAGAGGCGTGTGTCCCTAAAGCACAGTGGGAACGGATTAATTAACTCAAGGAAACCCCAATTTGTGCCACCTTTCCCCGGAGATCAGCACAAATCTGCAGCAGAAACCCCATTTTATGGAATATCATCGTCCACTAGAAGAGGGTGTGGGAGATAAAACGCAGGTAACAAAATACAGATCTCAGACTGACAGCAGGGGACAAGGGAAGGGCAACATCAATAGATGGAAAAGTGATTTTTGCAGCTCTCCTCAACCCAAAACTCAGCATCTCACCCATTGTGAGGCAATAAATTGGGTGGAGAGATATCTACAATGATAGAGGCTAAGCCTTTCTAAATCCAAGCCAAACATTCAGGTGTTGCTTTACTTAAAATTATCTGCAACAAATAAATCTCTTTTTTCCCATTGCAGAAAACTGATCAGGCACAAATCAGCCTAATTTTGATTGAAGCCAGCCTCTAATAGAACAGCTAAAGGTGTTGGTCTTGTTCACAAATCGCTTTGTGATTGTAGGCTTTTGATCCAAAATATTGCCAGATTGTTATCACTGCTGAAATTCTGATTGTATTTCTTTGCTTTCTTGTATTTCTTGTGCAGCTATTCACCCAAGACAAGTCTATGAAATGTTTATAGAAGGCTTGTGCAGATTTTGCTTATAGCAAATCTAAACTGAAGTTTTTAAATCCAAAGAGGATAGTTGTTCCCTCCCCCACTCCTCAATTATATTGTCACAGGGTTCTGTATTGCAGAAACAACACAGAAATTCAGAGTTACAACAAGGAGAAGAAATGAGTCAAGGCCCAGTTTTTAATTTCCAAATCTGTATCACATGATTGTAGCTGACATTAATTTTGGCAGCCTGGCAGAATCCTGTGGACGTGTGGATTTTTCTTGGAGGTTTTTTCCCAAGTTACTCTAGGTATGAATGACTTCCCTTGATTAATTTTAGTTTATAAATCTAAATAGATGTAGCCTTGGAACATTTGGTACTTCACAGCCCCATTCTCTGGTGAGCAGAAACATCTGATTTCCACCCCCACCCCTGTACTTTCTGCTCAGAGTTGTAAAGGATTCCTAGGGAATGTGGAGATAAACTTGAATAAAGCAGAACTTGGGTTGATTTTTAGGGCACATCATTTTAATTGGGGGGCTGAAAGGAAACTTGTGCAGGGTGTCCCAACAGGCTGAGAGGAGCAGGCAGGAACTCCTGGTGAGGAGCACCAGAGACACAGTGAGAGCATGAACTGAGACCCAGCTGCAATCCAGGGAATTTCTCTCATTGCAACAGCAAAGGCTCCATCAGAATTTTAAAAAAGGATTCTCAACCTGCTCTGAAATTTGTCATTTTATGTTGCAGACAGTGTGAAGTGTTCACAAGGATGAGCAGTCAGCAATTCCATAAACACTTCCATTGGTAGAAGACTGAAAGGGAATTGGTGCAGGAATACAGCAGTGGATGAAACACATAAAACACTTGACACCAGGAATTAATAATTTCAAATACTGAACAAATCAGCAAATAAACACCTTCAGCATCTGCCTGCAGACTGTCCCTTGCAGCCCTTCAGTCTGGGATCATCAATCTGTTTGATGGAGGTTGGTCCCTCCTCTATTGAATCATCAAATGTTTGCTGTCCCTCAGCTTCCCTCCATTTTTAGAGTTATTCTCAGGAATATAGTGAGAATTCTCTGGCAGCTTTGATGTTGAAGTGTATCCTGTTGAGCCTGCTAGGCCTGGCTGGGATACAGAAAAGCAGTGTTTGTTTTGATCGCTGCTGAAAACAAGAGGAAGGAGGGGGTAAAAATAAAACAACAAAAAAGCCCTCCCGGTTGAGTTTGGTTTGTGCAAAGTCAGCTTGGGAAAAATGGATCTATTCCATCCTCAATAAATGAATACCAGCTGCATTAAAAACAAAGACAAGCCACAAAAACACCACCCCAAACCAAACCTCTGGTAATATCTGTGGGGAGGATATTTTTTTAAAAATTTAAAAAAAAATAAGAATTCTGCATTTTTTTTCAGTTTTCCCACTAGAAGTTTTTCCTTTCCCAAGATAGGTTTGACTAGAAATAGATATATATTATACATATTTTTTTTCTTTCATCAAGAAGAAAAGAGAGAGGCTCATCCTGCACCTGTTTGGTGCAAGGGTTGATGTGACAGAGAGCTGACAGGGTGAGGCCCCAGCACCCACTCTTGTGACAGGCATCACTGAAATGCAAAATTCTGCAAACTTTAACCACAGCAAAAGCTCCAACGTCTAATGTGCAAGCAGGGTGCAAAGCTCAAGTTAATCTAAAATCTATCCACGGGCATCTTTCCACTGTGTTCCATGAGCTCTGCTAGCAGGTGGCCAGACAGTGGGAAAAGCCCATGGAGCTGGAGGGCAGCAGGGAGAAGATTCACATGAAGGAAGATCTGGCTGTCTCTGGGACAATTCCAGCAGAGAATCCTGGATTTAAGAACCTGTGTGTTTCAAAGTGCATCCCCTGGAGCTGCAGAGCAAAGCCTTGCTGGTCGTAACTCCAACAGTGTGCAGCTGAGGGAAGATTTGGAGCAAGAACCTGGCCTGGGTGTTGCCATTTGCCAAGGAGAAGCTGCAGAGATGAAGAATAGAAGAGGTATTTAATTTAGGTTCCGAAACTTAGGGTGAAAATGACTGACCTACAAAAAAATTTAAAAGGAGAGGGTTGAATGGGAAAAAAAATGTCTCCATTCGAAATATTTGATTCAACCTGAAACAAAACCATTTGTAATAATTTTTTCCCTATTCTCGCTTTTTTTCCAGCTTGCATTTCAAGCCCAGCCCCAGTCAGCAATGCCCACATGGGCTGCTTCTTCATTTCCCTGGTGTAACTCGAAAGCGCCCACATTGTTTCCACACTTCCCAAATGTTCCCCCTCCGTTTATTTTTTCAGCCCGTCTGTCCCCCGGCTCCCCCCGCCGCCCTTTTCCAGCTGAAGTTTTCTGTCATCTGTTCCCGGCGGGTTCCTTTTTTTAACTCGCGGGCCTGCGCCATCCCCCGAGCGCGGCCGGGCAGGTGCGGGGCTGTGTCCGCGCCCCGCCTGCCGCATGCGGGGCCTCATCCCCGCTCCAGGGGGTGCGGAGCGGGGCCGGGATCCGCAGGGGATGCGGAACACGGCTGAGAACCTGCGGAACACGGCTGAGAACCTGCCGGGCTCGGCCCTGCCCGCGGGGCGGGGGAGCGCAGGCTGGGGATGCTCGGCTGGTGATGCTCGGTGGTGATGCTGGGTGGAGGAGAAGGAGGAGGAGGAAGAGGAGGAGGGGGGAGCTGGCGGGACAGCCTGAGGTGGGCGGAGGGGGGAGGCGGGTGTTAAACCATCGCTCCGGGGAGGGCTGAGCATTTGCAAATTCCGGCTCCAGAGCGCGGGGAGCATCCTACAAACCCACGCCGGGCCGCCAGCAGCGGCAGGGCAGGACGAGGCTTCCCGGCTCCCGGGGATCCCGAGCGCCTTCCCCCCGGCTCAGGGGGATCCCCCGAACGCCTCCTCCCCGGCTCCCGGGGATCCCGAGCGCCTCCTCCCCGCCGGCCGTGCCCTGCCCGCTCTCCCGGAGCCGCACCATCCGCCCGCAGGCAGCGCTGAGCACAGCCCGGCCCCTGTCCCCGGCGCGCAGGCACGGGCAGAGCCCTGGGTGAGTAATCCGGGAGCTCCCCCGCTCCTCCAGGCAGGCCACGACCATTCCAGCCCTTCTGCACATCCCCGAGCGCTGCCGGGCTCAGGTGAGCGCCTGGAAGGTGCAGCAGATCCCTGTGCTCTGGTGGGTCACTCAGGCTGGGATCCCTCCTGGGGAGGGGTTTTGGAAAGGCTTCACTCTCTGCTGGGAAGTTACCTGTCTCCACCTGGAATAAATCCTTCCCTTGCATAGAACTCTCTCTCTTCCCCCCAGCCCTTTTCTTTTCCTTTTCCCCTGCTTTACAACTTTCCCAGCCGGGTGGAGTTGCCTCCCTCACTTGCCCCCGCAGATTTCCGTAGGTAACAAGAAGCCAATGTCCCGCTGGGACATCTCAGGTATTGAGGATCAGCACCAGCAAGTGCCTTAACACACCTGCGTGTTCTTCTTTTGTTCTCCACTAGGCTGAAAAGTCATGACAGCTGAAAAGACCATTCCTATAATTAACGGCAAGCCAGAAGACGCTTTGGACCCAGAAGCCTCAAGCACCAACCTCGTCCACAGCAATGATAAGAAAGTTCATGAAAGAGGTCACTGGAACAACAAGGTTGAATTTGTGCTTTCCGTGGCAGGGGAGATTATTGGGCTGGGAAACGTCTGGAGGTTCCCATATCTTTGCTACAAGAATGGAGGAGGTAAGATGGCATCACGTGTGGATTTACTCGGGAATTAAACATGGGAATTAAACAGTTAAGAGCTGTTTTTTTGCAGTGATTTATTGCGCTATAAGAGATTCGTGTTTAGGGTTTCAGTGCATGTGCAGACGGGGAAGCATTAAACATCTGACAGCTAAGAAAAATCGTTGTGTTCCTCTTCCCTTCTCTCCAAACGCTGCGTGGTTTATTTTTACAAGTTTCTTTGGCGTTAGTAAATTGACATATTTTTTTTTCAGTAGCATTTTCCATGCAGGAGAAGGCAGTGTTCTGCTGTAGTAGTACACGCTGTCTTCTGCATGTGAATACACACCCAGGCATCCTTCACTAAGTTTGTCTGACACAGAAAAGAAGGCAGCACTTTATCTGTCTCAGCTTTGGAGAGGATTTTTTTTTTTTTCTAATAACGCTACAAAGACTAATTTTTTTTCTTTGTCACATGAAATTTTTATACCTCAATGTCCTTTTTTTTCCTCAGTAATTCCCCAATTCCTACAGCAAAGTAGAGGAAGACGTAAAACTGCACGAAACTCAAAGCAAGCCCTAATAAATGTAAAATAAGAATCTTATTTGAGAGAGAAAAGAGCAGACTTAACTTCTGCAAGAGTACAACATGTGGCATGTATTGGTTATAGCCAACTATAAACTGTGTAAGATATATGACAGCTGAGAATAAGCACTTCAGCTGGGACTTGGGCAGCAACAGAGAAAGAAAAGTAAATTACAAACTCAGTTTAGAATTCTGTGGACTGGGCTCAACATTCTCCCCTCTTAAGGCCTGAGTCAGTGGCAGTGTAAACACAGAGGCTGGGAGAAAAATAGGATGTTCAGGGCTGATAAGCATTGATCTGCTCTTTGATGGGTTGGTTTGCTGTGCCAAATTTCTATTCCATGTCCCTCCTTATCTGAGCTTTTAGCCCATTTTTTTCTGCTGTTTCTACAAGACAAATCCTGCTGTGGAAGTTGTGTTTATCATTGGAAGTTCCTTTCTTTATGCCTCTGTATTTTGGCCAAATTTGGGTAACAAGAGTTCAGCTCCTTAGAGCACTCTGCTACCAAATCCTGAATATTAACATGCTGCAAATCATATACACAGCACTTCTTGTTGATGGTCAAAGTGTTCCCAGAGAACTTTTGGCAGAGGAAATGACAGGAATATATTTTTGGAGTTTAGCTTTTTGGTTCATATGCCTACCTTTAGGTGCCCATTTGTGTAGGTGTGTGCCAGCTGGTCAAAAGGTAATGCTGTCATTTTTAAGGCTGTAACACGAAGTAGAAAGAATTGCAGTCATTGTTTTGGATGATTTGATGAAAAATTAATCACTTAACTATCATATTTAATCACCACTGTATTCTCCAATAGAATGAGGGGTGTGATTTAATTGGTCATGTCCTGGCACCATGGGACATTTGCCATTGACCAGTTTTAGTCAATGAAGGCTCAGTCTGTGACCAGTGGCTTCGTAACCCCCTGCTGGAATTAGACCAGAGTTTGTTTTTAGTGCTGAAATCTGAATCATCAAACCCCTTGGTGTGTGCTGGAGGAAGACGATGGTAAATATCTGAGCTGGTTGTGAATAAGTTGCTGCTCACAGAACAAATCTGGAAGCTGTAGTGTGGAACTCGTGAGGTGGGACCTCTCTGGGATTTACTCCAAGTCCTAGCAGGGAGTGCAGGAATAATCTTCTGTAATTTCAGGTTGTTCCTGTGGATGTTCAGGTCTTAAGGAAAATTAATTTCTTTGCTTGTTTAGAATTAGGTATTTCTTGGAATGTGATCTTTTTGTGAGCTGGGAAACCTGATGTTTTCTAATTTTCCTGACTTGTGCCTGTTAGAACAGAGTTGGAAAAATAATCCAAATTGATACTTTGAATTTCCACAAGCTGCCACATCAAACTCGCTAGGATTGTGTGCACGAGAGGGCCAAGCTGGATTTGATAGTGGGCAGCAAATTATCCAGAGAAGCCATGCAAATATTCCATTCTTGATGGAATCGCCATGGATTGCTGAGAGGCACCTGGGATTGAACTCTAGGGAAATTTCCTGGCTGAGGGAAGAGGCTCCAGGTGATGAGATGAAGGAAACAGCCAGTCAGAGCAGGTGGATTGAGCTGTCTCAACTTTCTAATCACAACAGCAGGGTATAGGCATGCTGTGTTTGGGTTTTGCTGTGGTTCTCTACCTGTGCTAGAGTTTACTGTCAGCATCCAGCAAAAATGTTGATGCTTTGGTTTTTGCCTAGAATTTTACATTCATATTTGTGGCTGATAAGGCCAGGCCCTGCTTCCCTGTCCCTGTAAGTAGTTCTGAAGTTTGTTTCATCATTCCCTTTTCACAATGTTTATAAATGACATGAAAAGGATTTCTGAGATTTAATACCTGTAACACAATTTGTAAAATTGTAAAACAATTTGTTTTAATATCACCCCCCAAGAGTGGAAGGTAGTGCAGACTGATGTGGTGCTGAGCAGAGCAGAACTTTGTAGCTGAGCACAGCTGTGATCTTTCCTGTGTTTGAGAGACTCCAGAGCTGACTTTTTGCGGAGGGACTTTGCTCTGCTCTGTTTCAGCCCGTGGCCCTGGCTTACAAGTTAACTTTGGATATTTGGGGCAGGAGTAAACCCTTCCTGCACTGCCAGGGTGATGCCTGAGGGATGGCTCACAGCTTTACTGGGAAAACCCTCACGTGTTCATTCTAACAACCACCCCTCAATATTCCCTTGCAGGTGCTTTCCTCATCCCCTACGTGGTCTTTTTTATTTGCTGTGGAATTCCAGTGTTTTTCTTGGAGACTGCCTTGGGACAGTTTACAAGTGAAGGAGGCATCACGTGCTGGAGGAAAGTTTGCCCTCTATTTGAAGGTAACAGTTCTGTGTTCTGCTGCAAAAGAAAGCATTCCATTGAAGTAAAATGAAATTAATTGTATCGAAATTCAAGTTAGATACGTTTAAGAGCAAGCATTTGTTTTTAAATGAAATATAACCTGAAAAGCAACAGTTTCATTTTGTATCTCACTTTTTATTTTGTTTCTGCAGGCATTGGCTATGCCACCCAAGTTATAGAGGCACACCTAAATGTATATTACATCATCATTTTAGCATGGGCTATCTTCTACTTGTTCAACTGCTTTACTACAGAGCTGCCCTGGGCTTCCTGTGGCCATGAATGGAATACAGGTATGGCCTCAGCAGAGATTTACACTGTAAAAATCCTTCCAAATAACTGATTAATGTATTGAAATGTCCTGGACAGAGCTGTGGGTGTAACAAAGTCTGTGAAAATGGGCCAAGCTCATCCCACTCCAGCAAGAGAAAGGAAACCTGGAGTAAAACTGCCTTGGACTTTTTTGGGTCAGGTCATTGTAGAAGCATTTATTCCTGTAGAATATAACATCAGCAGAAAAAGACTCTGGATTTTGTTAATTCTGGAAGATGTTCTGGCTCAATCCCAAGGCTCTCATTTGCAATCACATCTATTCTCCCTGAACACAGAGTGAATTCTGCTGCACAGAATGACCTGATGACAGGTTGCAATCTTGCTCTTTCACTCTAATGAAATCAGGGAGAGTTTGAATGAAGAGGGGAAAAATATAAAATGTGGATCTTTGGATTTGCTCTTTTAAATGCCAGATGTTGAGGGATAATGTTCATCAAGCTACTTCTGGAAATTTAGTCTCATAAATAATCCTTCCTGCATGTAAAGTAGCCTCCTGCATGAAGCATGAGGTGTGTATTCATGAGGGTTTGCAGGGTAGGGCTCAGCATCTGTCCTCTCACTGATGTTTATATCTGTAATTCTCTGCTTGTTGAGTGTGTGGATCCCAAACCTCCACAAGGAGGATCTCGCCCCACTGCCCTTGTTCCCATAGTCCCAAAGGTTTTGTATTTATCCCTTATTTACAGTCTGATTTCAAATCAAGTACTCATCGTTTTGTCTTTGATGGTTTTCACTAATTGGCCATTTATTGTGTTCTTTGAGCACACCTAAAGCTGCCTGAACTCTGAGTTTCTGTCAAGGAATTCATTTTGGGCCCAGGGGATGTGGAAGGCTTTGGTAGCAATTTTGGCAGCTCTGCACAGGAGCGTGGCCAGTGTTATCACAGCTCAAATGCTCCACAATGCTGAGCTGCTTTGGCTTTTTTCTGTGTTAGAGATAATAAAAATAACGATAAGAAAGGGGAAATATCCACTCGCATTACCAGGAAAAAGTTGAATTTTGTGGCTGGCCATGTTCCATAAACCATTTGTAGCCATAAACCACTGAACCAGCAGCTGGAGTAGGAGCATCTTGTAATTCCCAGTTCAGTTTCTCAACATTTTTTTCTTCTGCCTGAGATGATTTTTTGGCCCTGTTCCTTTGGGAAATGTTGTAGGAGAGTCCTCATGGATTTTTTCCTGAGTTATCATAACCTGGTGTTGCAGCAGCTGTGGCATTTAGTGCCCACAGAAACCCTTTACCCCCACAGAAAACGTGGTGTAGAATTGGGACTTTCCAAGGTGCACAAACTGGGACATGAACAAGAGCTGCACTTCCAAGCCAACACAGCAAACTCTTCTTTTTTTTCTGTTCTTGTCTAGAAAACTGCGTGGAATTTCAAAAGTTGAACATGAGCAACTGCAGTCAAGTCTCTTTACAGAATGCCACTTCTCCAGTGATGGAATTCTGGGAGTAAGTGCACAAAAACTTTATATTTGCTCAGATTATTGGTTACCTTGCAGTGATTTGATCATTTACACCTCATAACCCTACAGCGCTGAGGGGTGTGAATTCAACTGGAAATTTTCTTGCACAGCCACAGTCACAATGAGAGTTTTTAACTCTTTTTTTAGGGGATGCAAGGAAAGGAATTCCATATCCTGAAAGGACACAGAACAAAGTGTGCCACTTGCTCGGGAGCTTGGCTCCTGCTGCTGGAGGAAAGAGCCTCCAACCCATACTAATGAGGAGGCAAAGGTGAAAGAAAGAGGATGATTTACAATATTCCTTTTTTTTTTTCCCTTTTTTTTTTCCGTCAAATGTTTCTTCACTCAGGAGTTTGAGAGCTACATCCTCATCCTTGTTTCAGCTAACTAACACTCTGCCTTCTGGATCTCATTATTTTTTAAAGCACTGTGTAAGTGTTAGTTATTCAGCCAGAATAACAGCAGAGTTTAACTCTCTCCTGCCTTCTTGACTCTGATTTCTAGCCAGACTAAGGGAAGAAAATCAGATGCTTGCACAAGATGATCTGTTTTTGTGGTGGCACATTTTTCCTGACTATAAATATTTAATCAGAGCCTCCCATTTGTTCCTTGCAGGGCGTAGTGAGTGTGAAGCCAATCAGAGAAATGCAATGGTACTTTGAATTCTAAGGGATTTCACAATTCAGAGCCTGTTACACAATTCTGGCTTACTACAATTTCTTGAGGAGCCATGAATTTTACTTTTAAGGCAGAGCCTTTTTCTGAGACTGTTTTGTGTTAAGGACAGCAACAGCTACACTTTGAAAGAACCAGGAATTAAAACTCCTTGAAAGGGAGAACCCTGCATGGACATAATTTTATTGCCTACCTGAACCTCTTTTTCTTGCTACATTGGTAAACTTCAACTTCATGGATTCTTTCAGCAAATAATTAGTTTTATTTAAAAATAAAATACCCCCCACCCAAACTAAATTAATCCTGAACAATATGAGAGACATATGCACTGTCTGGGTGAAACTGAAATTTTATTTTCTGTTAAAACTTTCAATAATTTGAACATCCAACAACTTAAATCAAAATGTATCTACTCCAATATTTCGGAATAAACCAGAGTTTCTCAGGTGGCATCACTTAGTGCCACAACTTCATTTTATTTTAGCAAAAATCTCTCCTGGTTCTTTGGGATAACGAGAATTAAGACTTAGTAGAATAAATGAACAATATATTTTCTCAAGTATTAGCCAATTTACCCCCTGCATTTATATGATTTTTCACCAATATTCCCAACTAAACCACTGATGGTAACTCCAGTTATCCAGAGAAGTAGGAAACGTTTAGTTAATTCGATGGAGGGCACAGAAGAAGTTTTATATTCTCATGTTTCTATGGTTTTGTGGCTTTAGTGTCAGTGCTCATCTCTGGATTGCCTGAATTCCTGGGGCAGTTATTTTGAAGCATGTACAAATCCATTTTAAGCACGTCCCTTCTCAGAGATCCCTGAAAATGAAGCTAAACAAGGTTCTGTAACTCAACTTGCAATTAAGTTTGAAACCCTTCAATTTTGGGGAATATTTCCCTACTTGATTTTGGCTACATCAGGAATGAATTATGAAATTAGAAGGGATAATCAGATTTAGCCTTTTCTTTTCTGGTTTTACGCTCTTGTGTATGAAAAAGTTGAAAATACACATTGCAAACCTTTTAAAATCACAAACGCCTAAAGGAAAGGTAAATGAACTAATCTGTTATTTATTTGAAACTCCTTTCTTTACTGTGTCACCAACAAACTTTTCGGAACACCAACAGTTTGCTGGCCAAATAACTTCAGATATTTAACTTATCTGCTTTCTCTGTCCAAGCAAAACTGGAGTTGCATAGTTTTGCACACAGAAAATAAATGTACTCTCTTCCTGCTAAGGAAGGTGTTTAAAGTTTAAGTAGTTATGACATTGCATGGCTTGAAAATTTAAAAAAAAAAAAAAGACATAAAAACCTCATTTCAAAGTGGAAGAATGAACTTTATTAAAAATCAGGGCTGATTTTGCATTGAAACAACTCATTGGAATTAAGATTATAATTAAATTATCTGTCTTAAATATCAGGCATAAATACACAGCAGGGTCTTTCTGTATAAAGAGCAGATTGCAGAGCAGTTAATACAAATTAATATTACTGGAGCAGTTCTTTTTCTGTAGATAAGAATTACCAGCAATGTTATATCCCTCAGCCGGAGGTGAATTTCTCCTGATGCTGCTTTACTTCATAAATTCTGGTGCCAGGAGCTGTAAATTTGTTGTAAACTTGTTGAAATAAATAGAAAGAGGTGAATTGCTGGAGTAGGGAAGGGGGAGGCTCCAGGTTGCTTCTGAACAACCATTCAGAATCTTCACACTTTGCTCCCTGCAATGCCAACTGAAATTCCTCTGAGTCGTGGCCACACAAAGCAAATTTATTGTGCGAAGGGTTGGCTGTGCAGAAGAAAACTTGGTGTTTTGTGGGTTTTTAACCATTCAGAACCTTCACACTTTGCTACCTGCAATGCCAATTGAAATTCCTCTGAGTTGTGGCAATGTGAAGCCAATTTATTGTGTGAAGGGTTGGCTGTGGAGAAAAAAAATTGATGTTTAGTGAGGATTTTTTGGTGGTGGTTTTTTTTGTCTGTTTTTTTGTCTGTTGAGATAATCTGTGGATTAGGGTGGTAATTATTGTGCCCAGTGGCCCTGTTTGCTTTTTGTCAGTGAGCTTGTTTACATGTGAAACTCAGCCCTGCATTTGTAAAGTGTCAGGCTGATGCTGCAGCTTTCCTTTCAGAGCCATATTCCACTGCCACAGCCTTTTGGAGTAATCACAGCATCTTTAGATGGTTTTAATCAAACCCAGCCTAACAAGAGGAGTGCTTGGGCAGGGCTCAGGAATTCCCCAGTGTTTTTGTGTCGCTCTCAAGCCCAGTGCTCCCAGTCTGAGTTCCTTGTGCTGGGGAGGTTCAGGTTGCTGTGTTTCACACAGGATTTACATTCTCTAAGTGCCAGCAGAGTTTGGGAGCAGGGGTACAAGGTGGATTTAGGTTTAAGTGTGTAAATAAATACACCAGGCCCAAAAATATCTTTATTTCTGGCTTTGCAAAGGAATCTTTTCTTTTTCACCTGGTGCTGCTAAGACATTTCCTACCAGCCAGGCTGTAAGGCTCAACCCTTATTTACTCATGACTGGAAATACATCCAAATCCTCAGCTGAGTTGAGGGTTGCAAACAAACTCCAGCCTTTCTGCTGAAATATTTGTAGCTTCTGCTGCTCCTGCAGCCTTGGCTGCTCCTAAAGCCGTGCCTCAAGTCAGGCAGGGACTCAGAGGTGCCAAGAGGGTGCCTGGCAGTGCCACGAGGTTTTTCCAGCTCCCCTTCCTCAGGTGTGCCCAGAGGATGCTGTTCCCTGGCTCCCTTGGCAGGAGTAGTCTCATTTCCTCTGATAATTGATCATTTTCTCCCTGCTCTCATGCCTGCATCACACAGAGCGTGAGGGTTCAGTTTTTGTCTTGCATTGATGATCTGTTTGTTAAAACAAACAAAAAAAGCATTCAGAGAGAAGTCCTGCAGCAGGTTCTAGATGATGGTTTCCTCCTGGTACACACCAAAGAACCTCAAAAACTTCAAAACTTTGAATATTTCAAAATTGTCAGTGTTTTTTTGAGCCTGTAATTGATGACCACTTCCCTGTAGCTACACAGTGAAAATGGGCTGATCCTGCTGGAGGAGCAGCAGCCAAAGTCTGGCAGTTTGGACACTTTTTTCTTCTTCTCCTGGTTAGAAATATCTATCCCTGTTAGGGTTTTGAGTGAGCTGACTTTGATCACTGACAACTGATCAAAATTAGGGGATTAAAGGGTTTCTCACCTTACTCAAAAAGGCCTTGCAAGCCACAACCTTGTGAAGTTCCCCCATTCTGTGTGAACAGTTTCTAAGTTAAGCATCTAAACTGATAAAAATTCACTATTCATCCTCCAAACTCTCTGCTGCTGTGCTTCAAAGGACAGACAAGAGTCTGAACCTCTACTTTCCCCTTCGTACTGGTGCCAGTATGATGTTGCATGGCTTCAAAATTTTAGAAAAGACATGATAAATTAGTTTCAAAGTGGAAGAATAAGCTTTATTTAAAATCAGGACTGATTTTTACATTGAGACAACTCATTGGAATTCAGATTATAATTAAATTATAATTACTGAGACTGACCTGTTTTCTCCCCTTTACGGCATTTCACTCACGCCAATTTTTTAGTTTATTTATGGATTTTCTAAGAAAAAGTAATAATCATTATTTCAAGGTGTGGCACATGGAATTTTTAGCATCCAAACTTTAAATATTAATAGTGATAGCTGCTAATTACTGATAAATTAAAGCAAGATATGAAAGAGAGCTGTGGCTGTAGGTGAGGGTGCATTTGCAGCCTGGGAAGCAGAGGGGAGATGCTCTGCTCCATCATTTTTGTGCTTTCCCAGGAGAAGAAATAGTCTGGCAGGTGTGGGGGCTGCAGCCATGCCCCGAGTGCTCTTTTGGCTGCTGCTCCAGTCTGTCACCACGGGCAGGAATTTGAATTTTCCAGTGCCTGGGAAGGGAGCTGGGCAGAAAGAGGAGCCGCAGTTTTGTAGCTGGTTCCATCTCAATTGGTTTTTTTTTTATTGGCTGTGTGGCAACAGCTCAGTGCTGTGTTAAAGGAGGTCTGGTTGTTGGCTGTCACTCTCTGGAGGGGGTGACACATCCTCGGCCTTTCCAAGTGAAGCTCAGTGAGAAAAAACACTGGTTTTGTCTGGGCAAAAAGAAAAGGGGCTGTTCTCAGCAGAAAGGAAAAGGCACAAACCCTTTCCTTGCAAAGTCAAAAAGGAGGTTTTTTTCCTGTTTTAATCAGGCTGCAGATGAGTTCAGGAGTCACATTGTGGTTAATCCCCAGCACAGGGAAAAGTCAGGGGTGAGCTGAGCCTGGTCTTGCAGTGCCCAGGGGATCCAGCACCACCCCAAACCAGCCCTTTGTGTGGGTCTTGTAGGACCCTTCTTTTTCTGCCCAGCTCATGGGGGGCTGTGTGAAAATTGCTTTTTGGTTGGAGCCACTTGAGCTCCCCATCTGGGTTTGCCTCAGGATTGCTGGCTTTGTCTGATTTCAGCTGGAAAAAGCAGATGGGATGGGTGTCAAAATGTTGCCAGTTTTTCTGTATTGAGGGCTGGTGGATGAACATCCATGGGTTTTGATTTTTTATATTTCCTGTCAAAATGCTGCCAGTTTTTCCATATTGAGGGCTGAACCCTAAGCCAGGTGAATGAACCTCCATGGGTTTTGATTTTTGCATTTCCTATCAAAATTCTGCCAATTTCTCCTGTATTGAGGGCTGAACCCTAAGCCAGGTGAACGAACCTCCATGGTTTATGATTTTTACATTTCCTGTCAAAATGTTGCCAATTTTTCCATTATTGAAGGCTGAACCCTAAGCCAGGTGGATGAGCTTCCGTGAGTTTTGATTTTTACATTTCCTATTGTACATAACGCTTCTGCTATGGATGATAAAAAAGATGACCTTCAAGTTTGCAAATTCTCCTGACTTTCTACTGCTTTGGGAATTTGTAGCATTTGGTTGGTTCTTGTGTTAAAATATGGCCAAGTTTGGGCTTGAAATTAAATTTTTGTATCAAAGGTCATCCGTGAGCTACTTAAAATATCCCCTAATTGCACAATTTCCAAAGCTCTAAAAATGTTATTATTACTACTAATAGTAGGTAAACAGGGACAGAAACTGAGTGAGGTGCTTAAACTGTGATCTTTAGAAGCTGCTGGCTCAGATATCCAATTTTGTTGAAAAATGGTAAATCTTTTTTATTTGTGACAGTGAAGGCATTTCCATTACTGAGGTTAATACAGGAATGTGTGTTTACAGATTTGTACATCTGTATATGAACTTCTTGCTGTTGTAGGCAAAGAATTATAGGGGAAAAATCCATTTTGCTTGAAGGGTAAAGTTAAATTAAATAGAAATATATATGGAATATAAATTATAAATAATATTAAATGTACTATTAATCAATAATATGAAGTGAAAGTTCTGAAACAGCAAAACCTCAGTTGTGCCATGATGGGCTTGGCCAAATCAGCCAGGGGCAGCATGAGCCAAAATAACCAGGAGTGTTTCTTCTGCTTTGCCAGGGGTTTCATTGGTTTCTCATAACTTGGTTTGCTGCATTTGTTGTTTTATTTTAAAAATAAAATAATTTTTAAAAAATCTATGTACAAAACCCCTCTACTGAAAGGCCTCGCTTCAGTTATATCTGGTTTTATGAATTACAAAACCAGCTCATCCCCTTTTACCTGAGTTATTATCTACACAGGCTTTTAAGTCTGGGAAACTGAAAGTACAAAGTAGCTACACAAGATTTTGAATCTAGAAAAATGAACATAGGAAGTATCTACACAAACTTTTAAATTTGGAAAACTGAAAGCAGGAAGTGTCTACACAAACTTTTAAATTTGGAAAACGGAAAGTAGGAAGTATCTACGCAAACTTTTAAATCTAGAAAACTGTAAGTAGGATAATTCTGGTGCTATTTGCTGCCTGAAACCAATTAGTGCCCTCCAGTAGCTCCCCTGTATGAGAGGTCTTCCCCAGGACAAGCTGAAAAGTCCCATCCATGTGGGACAAAATTGCCCACTCCAGGAATTATTTGCTTCACTGGTTGGCCACAGGAAGGGGATGTGCAAGGCTGGATGTGCAAACAAATCACATGGAGCTCTCCAAAGACATATTTTTCAGTACCTCTGGAAACCCTTAAACATCCAGGTAAATAAGAGACTTTTATTTCCAACTGTCCAGGAAAGTTTCCATTACATTTATTCCCTGCCTTGGAATTGGGAATGTGAAGGGCTTTGGTGAGAGGGATTTTAGACGTGCACAAGTAACTGAAAAAATTGTTAAATATTCCTCTCTTTTTTGGCTGTCTCAGCATGGATATTGTGTAAAGGACATATTTCCATGCAATTTATCAAGTCCCTGTCTATTTCTGGCTCTTGAAAAACTATAATCATAAGAAAAATCAAATGTTTAGATGCTTTTTAAGAGTATTTCCCAAGTATAACTTTGTAGATTCAGGGCTTTAACAAAAAGGGTGGCTGAGCATTTTAAATTGAATTAAATGCTCAAGGGAGAGGTGTTTTTACTGTGCAAAAATTACAGAGAACACAGGCTGGAAAAACAAAACAATCATGCTTTTTTAAAATTTTTTTTTCACAGTTTTCTCTTATATTCTTATATGGCAGCAAAATTGCTTTGCTGTGTCAGGAGGAGGAGGAAACTCATTAAATATTTCACTGGAATTCCTGGAAAGGCTGCAGAACATCAATCAGTGCAGGCCTTAAACAGCAGCATGGGCATAGCTGTCCTCTGGGCGCAAAGGGAATGACTGAGCTCCTCCCCAAGTCCCTTCAACAGCTTTTCTTTAATTATTTCATATCTGATATCCCTAGGTTTTAGTCCATAAATTTAAAAAATTGATCCAGTAGAATTAATCTGGATTTAATTAATAACACTGTAATTTCCAAGTGCTACATTAGAGTGAGATTTTATGAAGACCCAGGAGCTGTAAAGGTGGACAAAGGATGGAGACCTCCCAAAACAGCTCGCATGCATTTGCAGCTTTCTTTTTTCCCTTTTGGGGTGGAAGTTGTTCTTTACTCCTTGAGACCCGGCTCCTTTGCATGTCTTAGGGGTTTTTTTGTGACACAAGTTTAGAACAGAGTCAGTGAGTATAAGAAATACACTGACAGAGGAATTTTTTCAATTTTTAAAATTTTTTTGAAGGTCAGGTAATGATTTTCTTTTGGCCTGTTCTGTGAGGAAGAGATAAGGGCTTATCACTACTCATTTTTTACATGAATGTGTAGCCAAAAACACCCTGTGAAAGTCTGTTTTACAAGAACTTGCAATAGATCTCAATATTTTGTGCTCTGTGGTTCTCATTTGATGAACATTTAATTAATAGTGAAAAGCTGAGTACAACTGTACATGCTGTCTGAAAAGCTCCACACAAATTCTGAGAGGCATCAGCTTGACTTGATTTCTTCTGGGTGCTTTCAGCCCACAGCTGGTGCTGCGTGCTCAGCTAATTTATACCACTCAAGGTGAATAAAAAGGGAGATTTTTGTCACTGGATGTCTTCTTCAGAGAGGAGAAGAGGGAAAATGACAAAAAAAAGCCTGAAGGAGTAATTTGATATATTGAGAAAAGAGGCTGTAGAGCAGAGGTGAGTGGAACAGCACAAAAAGTGATTTAACAGGATTAAACCCTTGGGTTTGGGAAAGGAGAAGTTGCCATGACTTCAGTGAGAGAAGGGGAAGGAAAATAGGTCAGGAATGGTTGTAGGAATGGGATGTTCTGTGTTCATCCCTCAGTGTCTCAGTGTGAGAGACACAGATACATGTGAAAATGAAAAAAAAATACATATACACTTACACTCAAATAACCTGTACTGCCCATAAGGAGACAGGGTTTGACACAAGAAAAATGTGTCAGTGTTTTCATTTTTTGCAAGCTGTACTAGAAATTTTAGAGAAGAATCTTCAGAGAAAAGCCCAATCTCACTTTTTAATTGGATGTGTGTAGAAATGGGTAAGGAATGGAACAACATTCAAACCTAGCAGGAATTTAAGGAGAAGCAAATGTGGTTCAGCCAGGAATAATTAATTCTGTTATGTGTAGGTCAAGCTGGATCTGCTGGAAGAGGTAACTATTTCAGAAAAATGCTGTAGCTGAGGGATTCTTGATAATGTGACCACTGGGAATTGTCTGTCTGCTGCTTGGAGAAGTAAGACAATTATGGAATTAAGTGGATTTCCAGAAATGAAGTCTTACACCTTAAAGAATTTCCTATGAATTTGTCTCACTCCGTAACCTTTGGATTATCTTCTAAAAGCCAAGCTACATCTTTCTAATCCTTGAGCACTGGTGGTTGGAGGGCACACGTGGGTATCCAGCAAAATCTGTCAAGGATCATTTGTAGCACTTTTAGAAACCTGTGGGTTTATTTCCTATTTTAGAGTTCTCATGAAACTTGAAAGAGAGGTTTGGACACTACACAGAGCCTGCAACTCTTGTTCTGGATATTCCAGGAAAGCCAAAATGTTGGCTCATGCTGACTTGCAGGGACAGTTTGGCATCCAGCCCTTCTCTCTTGATTTTAAACACTTTTACTGACAAAATCTGCAACAAACCCACTGGGATTTGTTTAACTTTGCACTGGTGGCCGTGCTTGTTCTGGAGGTGTTTCAGTGATTACCACACCACTGCACTGGGAAAGCACCTGGCACAAGCAGCCTGTGTTGAGTTTCCCAAGTATCCAACTCCAGAGGTGGGAAGAGAAAATCTGAAAGGAATAATTCCTTTTTAAGGCATTCTCTGTCACGTATTTGCCCTCTCTGTGGTGTTAATGCTTCCACTGTGTCTGTGCCATCATCCCATCCCTGAGCTCCTCAGGGCAACAAGACAGAGCAGGGTCAGGCAGTGCCCAGTGTGTCTGTGCTTCTGTCCTCCTCTCCTGCTAATTCCAGAGTGTGGAATTTGGATGGAAGCAAGGTCAGAACCAATTTAATGCAGCCTGGGTCGTGTCCTGCTGGATTCTGACATTGATTCCATGGCCCTGGGCCAGCACAGGGCGGACCTGGAGCTGCTGGAGAGAGCCCAGAGGAGGCTCCAGGATGAGCAGAGGGATGGAGCAGCTCTGCTGGGAGGAAAGGCTGGCACAGCTGGGGTTGTTCAGCCTGGAGAGGAGAAGCTCTGGGGTGACCTCATTGTGACCTTGCAGGGCCTGAAGGAGCTGCAGGAAAGATGGAGAGAGAGGATTTACAAGGTCCTGGAGTAACAGGGCAAAAGAGAATGGCTTCCCACTGCCAGAGGGCAGAGATGGATGGGATATTGGGCAGGAATTGTTCCCTGTGAGGGTGGCAGCCTGGCACAGGGTGCCCAGAGAAGCTGTGGCTGCCCCTGGATCCCTGGCAGTGCCCAAGGCCAGGCTGGATGGAGCTTGGAGCAACCTGGGACAGTGGAAGGTGTCCCTGCCCATGGCAGGGGGTGGAATGAGATGATTTTAAAGCTCCCTTCCAGCCCAAACCATTCCATGATTCTGTGACACTCTGGGGCTAAAACTCAAAGAGGTTATCACTGCTCAAATATGGGCTCTCTTCCTGGAAAAGGGAGAGGTCTCCCACACATTTTTGTTCAAGTCCCTCATCAGAGGTACGTGATCTTCTAACTATTCATTTTTGTTTATGCAATGAAGCTCAAAAAGTCTCTGATTTGACAGTTATCCTTGACAGCCCTGTAATTTATAGAAGAGGATTTTAAAATGTTAAAACTGAAAAATATTTCCCAGCTTTGGTATTTCCAGGACACAGAATGCTCCATACCTGTTCTCTAAGACAATATTGCACTTAATTAATTGCATTCTTTACATTTTCTGTGTCAAAAGATAATGACCACACCAGAAAAGAGAAATCTCACAAACCAATACAAGAAATGCAGTCATGAATTGACTGAAGAATTAACAACACATTTATTAAGTTCATTTTATTGGAGGATAATTTTTCTTTTTACCTTGATCTATATAAAATATGTCTATCTTCAGTAAAAAAATCCAAGAATTTCACAAAGTAAGCGGCCAGCCTTTTGGTTTCACAGTTTTTTATTTAGCATTCAGCATAGATTTTTAAAGTTTATCAGTACAATTTTCAAAAGTTTTCATGTAAGTAGATAAGGCAGTGGAGAATATCTCAAATCTTTAATATCTTGTGTACTCTGGTTCTTTCAGAACAACTTGTTCCGTCTCAGCTGTTTCTTTTCCACCTTGGAATTATGCATGGATCTGTCTCTCAATAATTAGCCAGCAATTAGCTCAGATTAGACAGCCACAGGGAAAAGTTTCACCTTCCTGACGGGTATTTTGGCATGGGAAAGCTCCTGGCACTTCAGGCATAGACAGAAGATTCTGGTGCATGGAATTGGAATCCTACAATTTTCAGAATTCAGCAATATCTGCTCGAGTTTCTGAGTCAGAAACTGGACATTTACACAGGACACTTGAATGCATTTGGGTAGGAAATACTCAAGAAATTTTCACAGTAATTAAAGAATATTAATTGCATAAAGTGCAAGGAGAGAAAGATTTTTAGTCTAGAAAACACCTCTTTAGATAGAAACTTAAATTCACTTTCACTAGAATTCACTGCTGCCACTTCATTTGAAGGAATGAAAAATATCAACAAGAAATAGAGGATGTCTAAAAGATCTCAGTCCTTTCCTCCTAAACTGCTGGAGAATCTGTGCAGTACTGGCCCTCAGGTCTGTTTTGCTTTTTAACCATGAGCTCAGTGAAGAGGTTCGTGAGGTAAAAATGGACTAGGTTTGAAAACTGAAAGAATAAAAGCCTACCAAAATATAAAAACATCAAAGGCTCTGTAGAGCTGCTCAGCAGTATCATTTTGTTGTCTTTTCATCCCCCAGAACGCTCTGAGGGCAGGGTCTGGCCCAGGGTAAACGGGAATTTTGCCCCCTGAATTCCTGTCTGGACACATCCCCATGGACAGGGGAGCTCAAGAGACTCCTTTGTTTGGGTGCTGTTTGTTGTTGGGTCTTTTAAAGCAAAGTGTCTTGGAAACTGCTCCAAATCAAAGTGGGAACATGCAGGGACCTTCCTCAAATAGATTGGAGATGTCCTTCAGCTCCCCAAATCATGAAATAATGCAAGAAGTACCCCAGGACACTCCTTTCAACAACGTGTTGGCAGCTGTTAATCCTCCTATTCAAGAGCCTACTCCAGCTCCTCACACTTTACTAAAGGTGCTTTTTCCCAGGAAAATCCAGTGTTCCCATAGCCAGTAAACAGTGTGTAAGTTTTCAGAATGTTTGTTTCCAAATTTGGGTGAAAAGATTGCTTTTCAGTGATAATATTCCCATCCCCAGCAATTCCAACAAGAGAGGGGTGATTCTTCCTTTTAGAGGCACCAAATTGAAAGGTATTTTAGTACTTTCTCAAATAAATGAACCCCATTTTCAGTATCTCATACTTGTTGAAATCATCTCCCAGTGGGATTTTTTTCTGTGTAAACTTTGCATGTGCAGGGATGTGAATTGAGAGAACAGAGGAAATTCACAACAACAGGGGAGCACAAGGTCCTCGTATGAGGTTTAATTTCTTCCGGTGTTTATTATTTTATGTGTAATGAAAATATGCTGAAATTTTTCATTATATCTTCCTGACTTTCCATTTTTTAATTTATTTGTATTTAGATTCAAGTGAGACTTAAGCCAGGCTTACAATATTTGTTACTCTAAGCAGAATAAATCGGCACTGTAGGAATTTGGTCATGATTTTGTTCAGCCCAACTGCACAGACCCTTGTGAGCAAAGCTCAGCACTTCTGACAGCCACCCTTTGGAGATGTGCCCTGTTATTCCACCCAAATTTATCTTTTATTCATGAGATTCCTGGAACTTCCAGCACTTTTATTCCGTGTTATTTACAGGAAGACAAGCAAGAATCTTCACTAACATTTGGCCAATTTAAACGTGCGTGAGCAGAGGCAGGGAAACCTCCAAGCACAGTGTGAGACACCACAAATCCACTCTGCTTGGGGGTTTCATATTCTACTTATAAGCAAAATACGCTGTGTCATTAATATTCTGCTACTACTGAATGGAAACATTGCCCTGGTTTGAATTAATGCTTCATTCAAAACTCCCTCCCATGGCAGTGGAGTTTGTTCCCCTCAATATTCTGCTCCAGGAGCTCAAATGCCACCAATCCCTTGGCTTCCCTCCCAGCTCTGGGTGGGTTCAAGGGGCTGAAGTGCTGAGTATTTTTATACAACAAAACAACACCCCCCTCAAACAACTGCAACAGCAAAACAAGCTACAATAAATACCTTCAAACTCTCATCACTTTCTGCTTTCAGTGAGATCCAACAGTAATTAATGATTTGTGTCTTCGGTGCTGGAAAAAAATCTTTCTCACAGCGAAGTTTCACTCAGTTCTGAGTTGTTGCCAGCAAATTCAGCTAAAACTGGCCTGTAGCAAACAGGGATTTTGTGTTCTGGATTAATTCAAATGGTTACCTGCAGTGGTTTTCCAGGTTCTCAGGCTCTTATCTGTCAAGGAATGTTGTTGATATTTTTCATTTCTTCAAATTAAGAAGTGGCAGCAGTGAATTCTAGTGAGGAAGATTCAAAGTATTTCAATTAAATGTCTGTTAAGATATTTCTTGTTTAATTTAAGGGGGTTTTAAAGATGCTCAGCTTTAATAAATCTTGATATCAAGAAGGATAAAGTTATTTATTTCTTTTCGCTTTTCCCTATTTATTACTTTTCTCCCAAGTGTGATGCAAAGCAGCTGAGCTGTAGATTCACAATAGAACTTTTCTTCAAATGTTTGCTCCTTCAAGGCAGAGAGGAGCACATTCAGGGCTGATTTTACTACTTGTTTCTTTATTCTGAGCATGAAGAGTTGAGGAGAACAGGTAAGAGAACAGGAGGAAGGTCTAGAGGAAGTTACACAAATTTTTTGTTATTTTCAGTGATTTATGCGAGGTCATGGCTACTTTTAGGTAGAAGTTGCACTGCTGAGGAGCAGAGGTGTGATCTGACCCCTGAATACATCAACCTCACTTCTCATCTGCTGGGGACCTCCATATATTTTTAAAATGCTCCCCATTTCTGTTTTATTTTAGTCGAATAATAAAAGAATAGGGGTAGAAATAACTGAACTGAGGCTTTGTGAGAAGAATTTCTTATTCTGATTGCTCCCTCCTATTAAAACTTCATCCAGTGCTGCTTTTTCAGATGGATCCAGCAGCAGAATTTAGGTCTGGCTTAGGGAGAGCTGTGTTGTCCCTGCTGAGGAAATCCCTGCTGGCCTCTGAGCAGGACTTTGCCCTCCTTGGATCCATCCTTTGCACCCACTTTATTTTATAATTTAATTATCAGTTCTGGACTTGTTGCTGCTCCCTTTCTGAGGGAAACACCAACCCTTTGTTCTGCGGGAACAAAGGAAATACAAACCAATTGACAGCACTTCGGGCTAATTAAATCCTCATTATGGTGCTGACAGCTCGCATTGGTTGGCACCACGTGTCTGTTTTAAACGGGACCCGCAAGGATAATTAATTGTGGCCAGCCCATTAATTTGCCATTTGCTTTCTAGAGTACTTTAGAAAAATATCAGGCCAGGAGTTGTGGGTGGGTAAAGGAGGTGTCTCTGCTCTTTGGGGCTTCCCAGAGCATCCAGAAAACTCTGAGCTCTGACTTTCTGCTCCCAGCAATTGGTTGCTTTTAAAAATCTTCATCTCAAGCCTTCACTGAAAATTGTGTTCTCAAGGCAAAGGCATCGTTTGCTTTGTGAATATTTCAGTTATGAGGGAGAAATAACATTTATTTATGAAGTTGTTTTTCAGTTAGGGAAGAACAAGGCAATAATTGGCTGGCACACTCATTTTGGAAAAGAAACCTGACTTGTGTTTAGGTTCATACGTACACAAGTAAATCCAAATAGCCATAAAAAAACCGTTTTCATTAAAACATAAGGAATTTTTTTCATCATTATTTTACAGTAGAAACAAAGCTAAATGGAAGAGGTTTCCATTTCACAATTACTGTAGTCCAAGCACAAATATTTTGTCTCAGTTTTCATCTTCAAAATGTCCTATTTTAAAAGGCCTGTTATTATTTATTGCCCTATATTATTTATTCCTGTTTTTATAATATTATGCCAATTTTTCTGGCCCAAACACCAATATTTTGTCTCAGTTTTCATCTTAAAAATATCCTATTCTAAAAGACCTGTTATAATTTGTTGCCCTATATTATTTACTCCCTTTTTATCATATTATGCCAATTTTTGTTCTGGTTCTCTTGCAATAAATTCCTATTCTGGGTGATCTCAGAATTCAAGGATTTCATTTGGGTTTTGAATGAGAATTTGTAAAGAGAGTGAACTTTATCCAAGTAAAACTCCACATTCATCTCTCAAACAGCTTAGAAGAAGTTGAATTTTAACGATGCATTCCATCACCTCTGTGTAATTATGGCTCAGTGATGTTGTTTGCAGGTATCAATTACAGCCTTCCTCTCCTTGATTAAAATAATCCCTCATTAGAAGCCACCTCTCTTCATTTGGATGCATTTTGATGACAGAACTTCAGGCTCTTTGCAGGCCTCGGCTCTCTGAGGGTGTTCCATGCTGGATTGCTGCTCTCCCAAATTATCTGTGGCAGATTTGAAGAATAAACCTCTGAAGAATAAACATTTGAGGAATAAAGATTTGGAAAACAAAATAAATTCCTAGATGAGGAGGAAACGTGGATGAGGTGGCAGCAATTTTACGTTTAAGCAGATAATACTCAAAAAGCTTGTGTTGACTCCCTGCCCTTTCTTTTTTTGACTGGAAAGATCTATCTTTATTAATTGGAAAATATGGATGTAAATTTTGGGGTTTAGGGTTTAATTGTGATTTTTCGTTTACCTTATTAACTCTTAATTAAGCAGATAATACTCAAAAAGTTTGTGTTGATTCCCTGGCCCCTTTTCTTTTGAATGGGAAGATCTGTCTATATTAGTAGGAAAATAAGAAATACATTGCGGAGTTTGGGGGTTTAATTGAGATTTTTCTTTACCTTATTAATTCTGTCCTTTCCCAGCTGAAGAGGGAACTTTTAACACACATTTTTTGAGTGGCTGCATCTGTCAGGAGCAGCAGCTGCAGCTCTGCAGGTGTGAAACTTTCCCAGGTGCTGCAGCATCTGTGCAGGCACCTGGAAAACCTGAGAAAAATTCAACCTTTCCATTTTCCCTCTGTGGCTCCAGCTGTTGGCATCTCCAGGTGAGGATGAAGGGAAATTCCTTCCCTTCATCCTCACCTGCTGTGGGTGACAGCAGAGCCAGAGCAGATTCCTCCCCACCTTTGATTCCATTAAAATATTTATAATTTCATTTAAATATTTATATTTTCATATAAATATTCTATTTTCATATAAATATTCTATATCATGTAGCTATTCTATTTTATTGCCTACAATTACAGGATCAGATGTTATATCCCTGAATTTATTGCCCCAGACAATGACTGAACCAAATGCAAAAGGAAGAATTATTTTATATATTTAATTGTAGTCTGCATGTTTTAAATTTAATACTCAACCTTCGTACTAAATTGTAATTAAATTATCTATAAACCGATGTACACATTAATTATATATATATAATTATATGTAATAATAAATATATAAATTATATATATAAATTATATATAAAATATTGTTTTCAACTATATAATACTGCTTCAAAATGTTGAGGTTTTGAAAAGAAATATTTTAATGTTATAGTTCCAATTACAAAAGGAAATTCATGAAAATGAAGGTGAATGGGTTAAAAGAAAAGTTAGGATTTTTTTTCAGAAAAAGCAATAAAACTGGAAAAAACCCATTTATTGAGGAAATGTTTTATTTTAGGCTCATATATGTTGGTAACTAATTCAAACAATTTTTTTTCTTTGATTTTAAAGAAAAGCTGTAAATTAAAATTTTGTCGCTGACCTGAAAAAGTGAAACATTTGTTCATTTGTAACCAGATACAAAATTCTGGGAATATTCTGGTTTTTCCTTGTGTTTTCCTTTCTACCTTAGCACAGGGCATTTTCAGTGAGTAATGAGGAGTCCTTGAATCAAATTAATTTGATTTTATCCCAGTTTTTCATATGTAATACTGTTTTTCTTCAATATTATTATTTTTTGTAATTAATTCAGTTTTATCCCTGCTTTTCATAAGTAATTCTGGTTTTCTTCAATATTATCATCCTTTTTTTAATTAATTCAGTTTTATCCCAGTAGTTCACATGCAATACTGTTTTTTTTTCAATATTACAACTTTTTTAAAATCAATTTAGTTTTATCCCAGTGTTTCATAAATAATGCTGTTTTTCTTCAATATCATCACCTTTCTAAAAATAATTTGGTTTTATCCCAGTGTTTTAGAGGGAAGAGCAGTTTTTTTTCAGTACTATCATCCTATTTTGTACTTAATTCAATTTTATCCCAGTTTTTCATATGTAATGCTGTTTTATTCCAAAATCATCACTTTTTTAATAATTAATTCAATTTTATCCCAGTTTTTCACATGCAATGCTGTTTTTCCTCAATATTATCATCTTTTTAAAATAAATTCAGTTTTATCTCAATATTTCACATCCAGTGCTGTTTTAGCTCAATATTCTAATTTTTTTTGTAATTACTTCAGTTTTATCCCAGTTTTTCATAAGTAATGCTGTTTTTCTTCAATATACTTTTTGTAATTCATTCAGTTTGAGCCCAATTTTCCTATCTAATACTGATTTTATCAATTTTTTCATCTTTTTTTTTTTTGTAATCAATTTGGTTTTATCCCAGTGTTTTAGAGGGCAGTGCTGTTATAGCTCAATATTATAATATTTTTTTGCAAATCAGTTTTATCCCAGTTTTTCATATGTAATGCTGTTTTTCTTTAATATCATCACCTTTTTTGGAATTAATTTAATTTTATCCCCATATTTCATATGCAATGCTGGTTTTCTTGAATTTTATAATTTTTTTTGTAGTTAATTTAATTTTATCCCAGTTTTTCATATGTAATGCTGTTTTTCTTCAGTATCATCCCCTTTTTTGTAACTAATTTAATTTCATCCCAGTTTTTCATAAGCAATGCTGGCTTTCTTCACTATTATAATTTGTTGGTAATTAATTCAGTTTTATCCCTGTTTTTCATACATAATTTTATTTTTCTTCAATATTATCACCTTCTTTTCCTAATTAATTCAGTTTTATCTCAGTCTTTTCACACGTAAAGATGCTTTTCTCCAATATTATAATTTTTTTGTACTTAATTCAGTTTTCACCCCAATATTTCACACATAGTGCCATTTTACCTCAGCATTTTAACTTTTTCCCCTCTCTTTTTCTCCCTGCCAGACGAAGGGTGTTGGCAATTTCGGATGGGATCGAGCACATCGGGAACCTTCGCTGGGAGCTCGCCTTGTGCCTCCTGGCAGCCTGGACCATCTGCTACTTCTGCATCTGGAAAGGCACCAAATCCACTGGAAAGGTGAGCCTGCAATTCTCTGTTGGCATTAATATTTATTTCCATCACCACAGGAGAATTTCATCCTCCATTAGGAGCTACGTTGGGGGTGGATAAATAGTAAAATTAATTGGAATTAAGAGTTGTTTGCGGTTTTTTGTTCCTCTTGTTTTCATTATTTCCTTTTTCCTTATTCTGTTAGGTGAGGTTGGGTGGTTTTGGGGGTTTTTTGTTAATTTAGCAATGAGCATTGCTGGCCAGTCCTTGAACTCTGAAACTGTGTTGACTTCTCTGCAAAAATTGTGCAGTATTTGGATTTTGGCCCTGTTGAAACTCTCGGTCCCACAAAAGAGTCACTGAGAGTTTTGATGCACATGGAAAGAGAATATAAAAATACAGATGGAACATCATCAACACAAATAATGAAAGCACTCAGAGAGGTACCAAGATGGGCATATTATGGGAAAAATTAAAAATATTTAGAAATATTTAGCACTTTTTGAGTGAATGCCCTCAATCCTGGGAGCAGGGAGAGGCTGCCCCTGGAGTGGTATCAGCCACAGCTCTGAGGAGAATCTATGAATAATCAACTACAAAGAGAGAGGGAAAGAGCCACAGATCTGGAGGGAGGATCTAAAAAAAGCACTGGTTTCTCACGTTGGAGCTAAAGGAAACCAGGAAAAAAATTGGTGGATTGAAACATTTCATTTTCAATTCTCTTACATAGTTTGGGTTGTGGTTGGGGTGTTTTTTTGTTTGTTTCTGTTGTAGTAGTTTCTGTTTATAAATGAAATATTTGAAATGAAATGTTTTTTCAAAATTTAGAAAATGTCAGAACATCAACTGCACACATCTTTCATTCTATCAGCATTCTGGCTGTCCCTAATTGCTGGTTCTGGGTGTGTTTGCCAACTGTGCCAGTGGATCTGGTGCTGCATTTCCCATTCAAGGATTTCCACACAGAGATCCCTGCAGCCCTACTTTTATCAGGGAAAATGCTGAGAAATACGGGATGGGGATGAGAATGAAGAGTTTAGAGGAGGGAGAGGAGGGGAAAAATCCTAAAGAGAGGAATATGGAGAAGCAAAAGTGATCTAAGGGAGCGACATGAGAAACTTCCCCACATTTTTGACGTGTGCGCTTTGGGGAGGTGCACGAGCATTTTGGGTTTGTCTGAGGGGCTGCAGCTGGCAGGGAAGAAACAAAACTGAGCAAAACTGATTTTTTTTTCTCCATCAGAAGGAATGTCTCAGGATGGAAATCCATCCTAGCATGGTTTAATCTGCCCCAGGGGTGCAGGGAAAAGCTCTGAGGCTGCACGTGAGCACGCGCACGCGAGGCAGGGCCAAACACACCACAAAAAGAGCAGTGGGAGCAATCCTGGGCTCAGAAGGGGCTGCAATGATTTTGGAAAGAATTTATTTCACATTTCTGCAGTTTACATCCAGGATTTTATTGTTCTTCTATTGTTCTTCCATTCTTTGAGTTTATAGCATTTCCCCAGGCACTGATCTTGTGCTTTGAAAGCAGATAACCTGTCTGACCTTTATTTTTTCATCTTTTTCTGATAGCTGAGCTAAGCCCTCAGCTTTATGCAGGTGGAATAAATTGATTTTATTTCACTGTGATTTTGATAACCACCTCTCTGATGAGGTCAGCCTGAGAAAGAACAACCTGTCTCGGCCATGTGAAATGGGATAATAAACTTTTCAACAAGCAGAAATAACTTCTAGTCTTGCAACAGAAGTGCAAGGAAAAGGGAATTAACACCCAATATTCAGCTTTATAGGTCTCCAAACATTTAGATCAGGGTTCTGTAAGAGGGGGATTGATGATGTACTTGCACCACTTAATTCAGTTTGCCATAATCAGCAATTCTGCTTCCAGAATCCTGAGGAATTCCTGGTAAATTCCCACTTTTCTCAGGAGAGCCCGTGGTACCCATGAAATTGCCTTTCCGGAGGGTTCATGGCTCTCAGTAAGGATCTGTCCAGCCAATATGGATAATTCCTTTTTCCAGCTCTCTTTCTTTGCTGCAGGATTTTTCCCAGGGCATAAATTTACTGTTTATTAAGTTAATAATTCCAATATTCTTCCACTTGCCACTTCTCCAGCCTAATCTCTGGAAATCTGGGCTGTGTCACTGCTTTCCCTGAGCAGAAATCTTCCCAGCTTAAAATCAAAGGCAGCACTCAGGTGTTGAGGATGCTACAAAGGGATTAAATGTTCTGAAATATTAATGGTGCAGCAGATTCTGGGCTGAAATTTCCATTTCTGACATAATGCCATTTCTAAAATTCATATTTAAGCTCATCCATAAGCCTTCCTACTAAACTGAATTTATTATATGCTCATTTCCAGGAAACATTTAAAATTGACTTTTGGGGGTTTTATTATAATAATAATGTAACAGCCTGGTCAATTGATTATATATTTTAATTGGATTGAATTATTTCAATGAAAAACCACATTTATTCAAGGCAAAAAACTTCTTAGAGTTTTATTACCTTTGGAACTTTTTCAAAGGGAGGTTTCTGTGGGACAGAACAGTGGAGAGAAAGAGGACAGGGGAAACAGAGGTGAGATGGAGAAGATGAGGCTTCCTCTCCACACACTTGTGCTTTGTGAAATATTCACGAGGTTGGTTTACCCTCTTCCTCTTTTTAAACTCTGCATTCTAATGCATGGTGAAAAAGGAATCCAAGCCTTAAAAGCTGTTATAAAATCACCCCATCATTCTCCAACCAGCACTACCACAGGGCATGAATATTTAATATTTCAGGATATTAAATATATTAAGACTAACATAAAGTTTAACTCCAGAGGAAGTGCTTGTTACACTGGTAACAGGGTGTTCCAAACTTTTCCATTACTGTTCTTGAAATTCATCACTCTCTCACAAAGCATTTCCATTTTCCATCCCAACAGATGTGAAATAGCAGAAGGAATCCAGGTGATTCTGGCAGCTTTTAGGTGAAATAGATTTGTGCTTATTCAGAGGTTCTTGTCCTTAATTATTCAAGCTTTTCTTGCCCTGAATTATCCCATCTCAATTCTGAAGGATTTGTGTGCCAGCTCTCACTTTTTAAATGTTGCATGTGGGATCTTTCAATGAGGAACTTAAAATCAGAAGGAGAAAAAAGTGACAATGCAATGTTTCCATAATTTGATGTGGATTTTGTGACCTGCTTGATAATATCTGATCTCCATCTCATGGAGAAGAGTTTTCTGTAGCTGAGATCAAATGCTTCCAAAGATGAGGTAAGAACTGTCTAGAAGACTGAAGAAAGTTAACTTTTATAACATTTAAATTATCATTCCAGTCTCTGATTTTCAGTATCTGATTTTTTCCAAAATACTTTTGATTGCTGGTTCTGACTGGTTAATTCTGAATTTTTCTATAATGTACATACAGCTGCTGAGTCTTCCTAATTGTTTGATCTTCCTAATTGTTTGATCTTCCTATTTCATTAATGAAATCTTCAGGTAGAAGGAAACTTGTTCATTTATGGATCTTGATTATCCATTTATTCATTTAACTAAATGTCCTTGTGCTTTAAACTTTGAGAGAGGAACACTGGTAATTGCCAATGTATTTTTCCTGAATTACATGCTGAAGGCAGTAACCCTAATATTCTCCTTTTTATTTTATATTTCCATGAAAGTTTTTGCAATCAGATCATTCCACTGAGCTCAGAGTTGTGTCTCACTTGCAGCAACTTCTGCCCAATTCCTTTTGAAGGGAGGAGCCTGCTGGACTCAAAGTTATACAAAAGCATTTTAAGTCTTCTTTCCTGCTCTTTTTGCATTTTTGGGTGCATTAACACATCCCTGTGTTGTGCTGGTATTAGTTTGAAATCCTGGAAGAGACTTGAATTTATAAAATTGTACAGGTTGAATTTATAAAATTCAGAACTGAACTTGGAACTTGTCTTGGTGTTTTGCTGCACCTTAAAAGCCTCCAAGGACAGAGATTTCTCATGTCTTGGGGCAACCTCTTTCAGTGTTTAATTTTTCTCATTATATGAGTAATTAATCAATTATTTCCTACACGTTGGTTCATTCCAATATTTAATTTTGTCAATGAATTATTTCACATTTTTGACCTTGTTATATTTCTGTTATCCAGCCCAGAACAAAGCCCATTTTTTATATCATCTGTGTCACTACAGAGCATGGGTTTGAGTGTCTCCAATTATTGATGCACACAAACTGATTTGAAAAGGCTTCTGTATTAATAATCTAAATGAATAGAATCAAATAGTAATCCAGCTTTCCTGCCTGTACACCTTGAGTGGGAATGAGCACTGATCAGTATTGATGTGCTACAGAATTTTGTGCTGTAGATGAGGAAAAGATGAATCAAAAGTATTAAAAAACCCCCAGAATCTTGCTATAATTTTCAATTTATTGCTATTAGCATATTTCACCCCACCCACAGCACATTAATTAAACTGTAGATGAGGTTTTTTCATGTTGTGGCTCAACACCAAACCAGCCTTTCCTGATGTGAAATGTTAAAAGAACATTGTTGTTCCTCCAGGATTTTATTGAGTGTTAGAATATCACACTGATTGGATGAACACTGAGACAATTCTCACATATTTTGGGTCTTTTTGAACGGGTTCTTGTTAACATCATGAAAATATTCTTTTGCTAGAGCTAAACTCAAACTGTTCTTGCATAGTGATTTTTACTTCTCCACTAGTTACTGGTTAATAAGTGATGAGAAATCCTTCTCATTGTGCAGAACCAGCTGCAAGAGAGAAAAACCTCACAGGAATCCATTCTCCAGCATTTTCTGGAGCTAATCTACATCCCACAATCACTGAACATTATTCTGTCTGATTCTGACTTCTGAATATTTTGATCTTTTCCTTCTCTTTGTGCTGAGTCCCCTGAAGTTTCACTTCATGCTGATGTTAGAAGGTGTTGACTTTAAGCTGCCTCTCCACTTGATATAAAAAACAAAATAAATCTGCTTGGTTTTTCAGGTCATAATCAGCTTTCTAAATGTCTTGCACACTGTCTCATCAAGCTTTTGATATTCCTATGGCTCTGTCTGTCACTTTTTACCCCTTTTCACTTTGCAGACGCTCAGAGAGCTCTGCTGGGAGGTTTTGCTGTGCTACAGGAGAAAAAGCTCTGATGTAGCTCCTCTCTCCACAGAAACATGAGCTAAGATGCTTGATTAAATAATCAAAAAAACAACAGATTCATGATTGCACAGGATCTCGTTTGGGATTTTTCACCTGATTTATCACTGGATATCCTCTGCATCCCTAAAAAGGGCACTGTTTTGCTTGCAGCTCATCATTTTGAACCCCTAGCAATGACCTGGCAAGATTTCTTGGCAGTGTAGTTGTTGAATATAAACATAAAGGATGAGGGGCTCTGATATTTTCCTTGCTACCTTCATTATTCATTTTAGTGTTTCACTTTTCACCATGACCCCACTGGAAAAGCTAGAAACACCAGAGCAAAGCAGAGAACTTTTTTCTCTCAAAGGAGCAGCTCTGCTGCTGTAGCTGCCACAAGAAGCAGGGGTTTGGGTAGAATATATGCAAATGAGAGCATCATTTCTTGTTTTACTCTTTTATTATTGATGTCTCTTCTTTTTCCTGTGATTGTGCCTATTGCCTCAACCCATAATGTTCCCTAAAAGTTACATTTAGGAAAATTATTTAGATTTCATTCAGACCCCCAGATTTTTCCTGGTCTGAGTGTTTAATTTAACCTTGACACACAAAACTTAGACCAGAGTCCTGTAAAGGCTGCTGAGTGCATTTAAAGCTGTGATCAATCCAAGGGTTTTAAGATGAACTTTATGAGGGGTTTAAGATGAACTTCATGAGGGAGCTGGGGATGTTCATCCTGGAGAAAAGGAGGCTCAGGGGGGCCTTATTGCTCTCTGAAATGATCTGACAGGAGGGTGCAGCCAGGCAGGGTCGGGCTCTGTTCCAAGGGACAGGACAAGAAATGGCCTCAAGTTGCAGCAGGTTTAGCTTGGATATTAGGAAAAATTTCTTCCCTGGAAATGTGGACAGGCATAGGAAGAGGCTCCCAGGGCAGTGGTCCAATCACCATCCCTGGAAGTGTTCAAAAGACACGGAGATGTGGCACCTGGGGACAGTGGTGGCTTTGGCAGTGCTGGGTTAAGGGTTGGTCTTTTCCAAACTTAATTATTCCGTGATTCTCTAAAATTAATTAATTGTCTTCTGAAATGCTGCATTTGTTCCTCACTCATTAATTAGTGCCACCGATCGCTTTGATTTGCTGAGGTGGAGGCAGTGAAGGGCCAGTGAAGTGCCAGGAAGTTTTTGGAAGTTTAAGTTAATTATATCTACCAAAAAACCAGAGATGAAAAAGAACAGGTACAGCCTACTTGCTGGGACATCTTGACATAAAATCCTCTTAACAATAACAAAAAAATGTCTTGATAAGGAGTTTTGACATTATTGTTAATCTGTGAATGTGATGGGCAGGAAAAAGTCACTGAAAACTGGACCATCTAAAATAAATTAATGAGATGGCCAATGAAATGCACTAGAATATACCTAATTTAACCCCATGTTTTAACTACAGGCTAGAGAGCCCTGTTTTTTTTTCACTTTATGATGCTTTTGAGGACCACTTGTCCCAGGCTGCAGTTCTGAATAATTCAATATAAAACAGACAGACACCTGAGCTGCTGGGAATTCATTCCAACGAATTAAGCTCTACTCTCAGCACTGCCGAAATAAATAAATAAATCAAGGCTTCAACTGTAGTTAACTTTTGGTTAGAATTTATTTTTGATTTTGCTGTTGAGGAAAATGCCCAGAATTTTTGAGAACAGTTTAAAATGCAAAAATTGGAGCTCCCAGACCCTCTCACTACTGAACTCCAAATATTTCCCCCCCCTCTTAGCTCTGCTCCTGCCTCCACCTGCATTTCCAGGGATGGTTCATGGATATTTCACTGTACACCCCCAGAAATCTTCATTCTCCAGACATAATAAATTATTTTTGCACCCACACACACAGTTCCAGCTCATATTTCTTTACATTTTGTGAATGATTTATGTCATTCTCAGAACTTCGAAGGTTTCCTCCTTTCTTTCCAAGGATTTTTTTGTCCTGCTTCTGAGATGAATTTTAGTGTTCTTGGTTCGAATCTGGCTTTAGTGGCTTTGAAATAATGTCCCACACTATGGACAGGCCTGAGCAGGGCTTGAATTTCTGACTGTGGGTAATTTTGTGTTAGTTTAGGGCAACCCTGAACTGTGCTTATATTTCTGACTGTGGGTGACTTTGTGTTAATTGAGGGCCTCAATTTGTGTTAATTGTGCGTTAAAATTGTGTTAATTTTACACCTCTCTCACAGCAGCTCCTCCCTTGAGGCCCAGAGGCCTCTCTTGAGGCCTTGTGATTTCCAGTTGTGCAAAAATCGCCGGCAAACGGAGCTAAAATAAGGAAAATAAGAGAATATATCGATCTGCTGAAAAATACAAGCAGAAAGTGTCAAGTTTATATTTCTTTACATTTTATGAATGATTTATGTCATTCTCAGAACTTTGAAGGTTTCCTCCTTTCCTTCCAAGGTTTTTTTTGTCCTGGTTCTGAGATGAATTTTAGTGCTCTTGGTTTGAATCTGGCTTTAGTGGCTTTGAAATAATCCACCCCACTGTGGGCAGGCCTGAGCACTGCTTGTATTTCTGACTGTGGGTGATTTTGTGTTACCTGAGGGCCTCAATTTGTGTGAATTTTGCGTTAAAATTGTGTTACTTTTGTGTGAAAATGGTGTTAATTTTGTGTTAATTTTACACCTCTCTCACAGCAGCTCCTCCCTTGAGGCCCAGAGGCCTCTCTTGAGGCCTTGTGATTTCCAGTTGTGCAAAAATCACTGGCAAATGGAGCTAAAATAAGGAAAATAAGAGAATATATCAATCTGCTGAAAAATACAAGCAGAAAGTGTCAAGATTAACACATAAGAGAAGCAGGAAAATTTTTGGGATTAGGTTTCATTCCTTTTCCTTGAGGAGCAAGACATTGCAAGGTCTCCAGTGTGCTTGAAGACCCCAAATTCAGAGCTGGGCTTTTCATACCTTTTTCCCATCATTTTCCCTCCCCTCAGGAGTTAAGCCTGGCTTGCCAGCAGTTAAAACTCAGTCACTGGTCCCAAAGAAAATTTATTTCTCAATAGCAAGCCATCTAAAGGCCTTAATGGATTCAATGAGGCAGAAAGAAGGAGCAAAAGGACAGAAACAAAAAAAATAAGAGAAAGATGTGTGGAAGGAAAAAAAAAAAAAAGAAAAAAAAGAACCAGGGCCCATTGTAGGAGCCCAGGAAAAGGAACTGGGCAGCAACGATTGTATCTCCTGAAGTGTCTTTTGTTTTAGGCTGAAGTAACAGCAAAGAATGGCCCTTCATGGCCAGGCTTTAACAGTGGCCAAGGCTGATCTCTGTATTCAAAGGGGGAAAGTAGAACATTCATGAGATGCATGCAGAGTTCCTGCTCTCCGCCTCCTCTCTGGGAGGTTTCTAAACTAATTTTTTTTTTCCACTCTCCTGTGCTCTGAGCGTTTAAGGACACCTCGGGTTTGTTTAAAAAAAAAATAGATTTTTTTGGGCTTCTCGGTGGTTTTCCTGACCTTCTGTTTGACAGCTGGGGGAAGTGTCAAATAGGAAATTTCAAATAGGAAATTTCAATCAAAATTGTGTCTTTGTGATTTCAGTCCTTCCCTTAGGGGGGAAATCCACTTTTCTAGGAATATTTAGAGTGGATCTAAGCCCTGATCGACAGCTGAAGAGAGTAAAAAGTGTTTCAGTGCACTGAAAGACAGTTCAGGGCACATGCAGGTGTGGTTTTGGGCAGAGAAACTACCTGGTCTGTCAACTTAAATTATGAAAAAGCAGAAGGGAAAGGGAGGAGCAGAGGGTGGAAGGTGAGCTTTGATATTTGCTGTGGCAATGCAAGGAAGATTGCTGCAAAATTAAAGGGAAAGCCCAAAGGCACAGATTAACAGAGCAGTCTCTGTAGGGAAAATGCCCTGACTGGGCTAAAGGTAACAAATAAAGGTTATTTTTGCCATTGAGGTTACCAGGAACTTTTAGCCCATTATCAAAAATACAACAAAGAGACTTTAGAAATGTGATGGTTCCAGTCATTTATTCCCATGTGATCTCTTCATGGTTCATTTCTCCTCTCACAGAACCTGAGCAGTTCTCTTCCCCCTCTCCCTGTAATCAGTGAACGCTGCCCTGCAGCACAGCATCCAACAGCAGCCAAAATAGAAATCTTCCTGTTTATTGTCATTGTTGATGCACGTGGCAGGGCTAAAATATTATTCCTTCAGGTGCAGGGCACTGCTGCTGCCTGGGATTTAGAACTGAGGGGTTTCCAAAGCTGCGTTTCCCAAAACTGGGTGGTTGCCATGTCCTGGTCTCTCTATGTGTGCACAGAAATTGCAGTGAATATTGCTTTTCTTGATTCTTGCTTTGTATGTTTGGAATATTATTCACACATTTTCTTCTGCAAGTACACACAGGGCACTTCCTTGGTCCCTCAATTTGGATACACAAACATTTACAGCTCTGGCTTTCCTAATGCTGCTCCAATTTCCTATTTTTTCCCATGAAGAAGAATAGCTCCAATCTCCTATTCTCACACAGGTAGTTTGCCCTCAGCTCCTCCTAATCTATCCAGCTTCAAGACTGGCTCATCAATTGCAATTTTAGGTATCCATTGCCAAGGTTATATTAAATCAAATTCCTGCCAGTGGGAAGGCACTCTGCTTTCTGCAGCCCAGATTTTGGCTTTAGCTACGATGTGAAGATGTCTTTGTAGTACAAGTTTTGTTTACAAGGCTGTTCTTGTGAGATTTACAAACTCGAATTCTGTGTCCCACCCCAGTGTCAGCTCCCGTGGCTCAGATCCAAACTCACTCCCGAGAAAGGCAAAGCTCAATGAAATAAATTGCCACACGAGCAACAAAGGCAGCTTCAGGCAGCTGCTGGTGCAGGGCTGGTAACTAAAACACATCCCCAGGAGCGAGTTGGCTGCTGTGCACCTGCTATTCACTCCTGCTGCTGAAAAAAAACAACTTGTGTGCTTCAAAAAAGAAAGGAGGAAACTCAAAACATCCTGTGTGAGCTTGATTGTGCCATGGAAAGCAGACACTTAGACAATTAGGTAGAAAGTGTAAAACTCTGCTCTTAATTAACTGTAATAAAAAATTCTGTGTTTTTTCCTGTGGATATAAAATATATTTGGGAGAATTACGGTGGTTGAGGTCGGTGAGGATTTTTGTGGTTTGGTTTGTGTGTCCCTTGTTCCTGGAGTGCCTTGCTGAGGTTGGAATCTCAGCGTGCCAAGAGTGGGATGAGCACAATGAGAGGTCTCTGCTCCCCAGGGACTAGACCCTTTACATCCCCAGAGCAGCCACTCAGGGATCTCTGCTGAGCTGAGGAGATGAAGGGAGAGCTGAGACATCAAAGCATTTCCCTGAGAGAGGAAAATAAATCTGTGGCAGTCACAGACTCCTCTTCCAGCCTCGGGTTTTTATCGTGTGATTCCTCTCATTTTTTTCTATGCACCTTTTCTTTTCACGCTGAAATCTGCTCAAACCCACACATGAATTGCAGCAGTGTCAGATTGGTGTCCTACAAGTCAGCCTGGGGTGATTTAGCAGCTGCATTTAGAGGGAGAGCCACGGAGCAATAAACCCTCAGTCAAGGTGTGATAACTGCATTAGGAGGGGTGGAGCAGCCACAGGGAAGGGAAATGTGGAGAATTAGGGTTGGGATGATAAGGATGTTTGTTAGTTTGGGTGGTGAGGCTGTTTATTATACTTTTGTTATTATATTTAATGCACAAGTACTATTGTAAATGCTTCATGGTGAATCCATCTCTCAGCTGTCACCATGGTGATAAGAGCTGCTGTCCCTCAGTGGCTGGGCTGGCATCCTGAGGGCACACAAATACCTTTTTCCATAAAAATGTGAGCTCTTTATTCTCCTACAAAAGTCCTGGACTTCCCAATAGAATCACTGAGTGGTTTTGGTTGGAATGGACAAGATGGAATCAGGGAATATCCTGAGTTAGGAGAGACCCACCAGGATCATCCAGTCCAGCTCCTGGCCGTGCACAGACACCTCAAAATCCCACCCTGTGCATCCCTGGAAGTGGTGTCCAAACACTCCTGGAGCTCTGGCAGCCTTGGGAATGGGAATGTCACCATTCCCTGTTCAGTGCCCAGCACCCTCTGGGGGAAGAACCTTTCCCTAATCTGCACCCTAAACCTGCCCAGGCCCAGCTCCAGCCCTTCCCTGAGTGCTGTCCCTGTCACAGGGAGCAGAGGTTGGAGCTGCCTCTCCTGCAGCCCCTGGTGAGCTCTGACCCATTTCCTTCAGTTTCATGATCACAAAAATCATCAAGAGAAAGAAGAGTTGTGGCTGTGCTATTGGAAATCTTTGCCCATCAGTTTACAAATCTTTTTCCTCCCCAGAATTTACTGCTTAAGATTAAATAATGCTGTGGTGCCCAGAAAACTGCAGAAGTGGCTGCTAAGTTTAGAGATGGCCACTGGCAAACCTGCTGGAGTGCTTGAAGGATTGACAGGATAATTTTCAAAGAAAGTCTCACATACAGCTTGTTTAGGTGCAAAATTCTAGGGGAAATCCTTATTCCCATTGTGCTAATCTATTATATTTTTAATATTTTCAGTTATTTAAATATTATGCATTTTTTTTGGTTATTTCTCAAATGCTGGCTACAGGTCCTAATTTTCTCCTTCCCTCCTGGCCAGTCAAGGCCTGCAAGGTGACAGCAAAGTTTGGTTGATATACTGATCTTTTCTAACTGGCACCTTCTACCTTTTGAGGCCACCTGAAGGAGGAGTTCTGGCTGGATCCAGATACAGAATTATTATTATTATTATTATTATTATTATTATTATTATTATTATATAATCCTTTTGCTCATAGCATCATTTCCACTTCCCAGATTTCATCCAGCAGTTTTTTTTTTACCTCAGTGCTGATCTTCATTTGGGAGTGTGTTTTTGTTTTGTTGTTTTTGTTTGTTTGATTTTCCTCACTTTTTTAAACACAATTGAGGAAAATCAAGCAGAACTAGAAGGAATCTAAACTGGAGATGATAAGGAATGTTCTGGTAAATCCTCATTTTACTGGAAAATGTTGATTCAGTGAAATTAATCATTAATTCCATGAGGACACCACTCCTCCAGGAAACCCAGCTCCATGCTCTCCAGGAAGAGTCAAAAGGCAAACAAACCCTGGATCAGGAGAATGAGTTGGCCAAAACTTTTGAGTTTATTCCAATGTGCATTTAAGATCTTACAGATTTTGGAGTGACAGGAAAAATCACCTCCTGCCCTGTTCTGACCTTGGCATCTCTATCTGCTTTAAGGTTAAACATTTTTAGGATATATCAGGACTTAAGGAGTGAGAATTGGAAGGTTCATCTAGAATAACTAAAAATTCCAATTTATCCAGTGCCTTATTTCTGCCTGTGTAAAATCAGTTACACAACTGGCAATTCAGGTGCCACTGTGGGATAATTCTGAATTATTTTCACAGGAATGAGGTTGTAGTGAGGAATAGTCATCCCAAATTAAACATTTTTTAAAGCAAAATGCAAACTTCTAGGTGTATATGTAAATAATATCATTTTCTGGTTTATTGTGTATGAAATCAAACTAGATGGTATTGAGAGGTCTGAAAATCCTGGAAACTTCTGGCAAGGAACAGCTTTGTTTTATAAAAGCTTGAACATTTTAAGGACCTTTACAAAATGGAAAAAAAATCCCCAGCAACCCTCAGTTGATTAATTAGTCCTAATTTATATTTAAAATTCTTCCTGATTGATTTTTAAAGTTGACTTTTACTTGATTAAACAGCAGTCTTTAATTCTGAGATATTTGTGGCTCTGCAGATTCCCTCCTTGATGGGAGCTCTGCATAAACACTTGGCTTGCAGTGATGAGCTCAGCCAAGGTGTTGAAATTTGCTTCCTCCCCATCAGTCTTCCTCTCCCTGCCCACAACCAGAGGGCAGCTCTTCCTCTTTGTACACTTAGATTTTGAACAAAAAAGTCACATTCCAGTTATGGGATGGCGTTATTTCACTCGTTTATCACCACCAGTTATGGTAGAGATAAAATAATAAAATAATAAACTTCAACCAAGAGTCTTTTCTGGGTAAAAACCCCACCAACCCCAAACCATCCACTGCTTTTACAGAAAAAAGCCTCCAACAAACACATCCCAGGTGCCAGGGACAATAACACCATGATTTTAGCATTGGAAATCTGCTTTTGTATTACTCTGGCAGGGCTGTGTCTGTTGCCAAATTGTGGTGCTCATCTTGCTGAAGGTTTTCTGCAACTCTCTGTGTTTGAGATTTCCACCACAGACCTTCCCCACAACCAAAGGGCAGCTCTTCCTCTTTGTGCACCTGAGTGTTAAACAAAAAAATCACATTCTAGTTATAGGATGGTGTTATTTCACTGGTTTATCACAGCACTTATGATGGAGATAAAATAAACTTCAACCAATCATCTTTTCTGGGTAAAACCCCCCCAACCCCAAACCATCCACTGCTTTTAAAGACAAAACCTCCAACAAACACATCCCAGGTACCAGGGACAATAACACCATGATTTTAGCATTGGAAATCTGCTTTTGTATTACACTGGCAGAGCTGTGTCTGTTGCCAAATTTTGCTAAAGCTTTTCTGCATTTGAGAATTTCCACCACAGACCTTCCCCTGCCTCCCAGAGTTATTTTGGGCACGCAGTGTTTACAACTGTTGGAATTTTTGCATGAGCAGTGTGGTCACAGCACATTACCAACGTGAGGAACACGCTTTCTAACAAATGGAGAGCTCATTCTGGGGCGTGTTGGTGTTGAGGGTTGTCAAAAAACTTCTTTCAGCTTCACTCTTTTCATCAACAGAATTCCTCCAAGAGCAGTTGGTGAGTGGAGGATTAATGTTGAGCATGGAAAATATAATTTCAGAGGTTGAGGAAGCACTGGGAGGAGGCACTGAGCTCCTGGGTTGTATTTGCTGTAGATATTGATAGATGAAGTAGATAAATGTTTTTCTTTTTGGTGTTTAAAGACACCAAGAATGTAATAACATGAATGAAATATTTCCAACAGTCTCTCAGTTTTTAGTTCAGGTTGATCCTTGTTTAGTGTGGATTCATTTGTGAACTTTTAAAAACACTTCAGAGCAGTCACCAAAAACTGCACTGATTTGTACAATGTGTAAATTTTACTCGAATTTCACCTAAATTTTTACATGAATTTGATACTCTGAACTTGACCAAAGCCTATTCAGGCTGGAATGAATCCTTGAAAGAAAAGGAACTGGGACTTCAAATAATTTTTTCAGGATCCAACCCATTATTATGATCACTCCCCCTTTTTTAGAAGCTGTTGGCACATTATTTGTCACTGATTAGGTCATTATTAAGCAGTTCGTGTATCAAGAATTAATCTGGTTATCTGCATTTGCCATGATTTATTTATTTATTATTAATAATTTATTATTAATAAATTTATTTGCCACTATTATTTATTTATTTTAATTTAATTTATTACAGTGTTTAAATGCAGGTGCTCCCATAAATTATTGCAATAATGGGATGAAATTCACTGTCTTTACATTCCATATGGGCACTTTTGTGTGTTCTGGTCTCCATGACTGGGATTTTTGGATATGTCTGCACATCCTGTTCTTGGTACAAATGAATATTTTGGGGCAGGATCTGCTAATTAGAGAATTTTTACTCAAATACAAGGAAATCCATCTTTACATTTGCTCTACACTGATTTTTTTTTTTATTATTATATAGGAGGTCTGTAGACCTCATCAAAAGAACCACCAAGCCTGAAGAGCAATTTCAGCAGGAACAAGACAAATCTTGATTTTAATGCTCCTGGGCAATCTGGAAACAAAGCCAGCAGCTGGAATGAGCTGGGAAATAACAGATATTTAGAAAACTTGCTGCTGCTTAAGGAATATTTATGGGGAGAAGCAGCTCATCGTGGAAGTGAATTGTTCACTCGATTCAGCTGGGAAAATGAGCTGCTGCTGTGCTTGGATATTGTCTGCCCTCGGTGCTTTCTCATTGTTTTCCAATTTTAGCTGCATTCCTGGGTTTCTAATAGAGCAATTTTGACTCAGCTTTCCACCACATCTTCCCTTTCTTTTGGAATTTTTGGCTGCAGGCAGGCAGTTTTTTGAACACAGAATATCTGAAATGGAATTTGGGAAGTGGTGAAAATTATATAAAGTCAGACCCAATGTAAAGAATAATTCTTGCTGTAAAAAAATATGAAAAATAATTTTTTCACTCATTTTTAACATGTTAAGGCTTCTAAGTAATGACTTTGTCTTGTTAAAGCTTTTTTCATTCAAGAGAGATCTCCCTTCCACCCATTCAGTAAAAAGAATGCCAAACCAAAATTAAACAGAATGTTTGAGTTTCTTTTTTTTTTTTAATTGACTCAATGAATTTTGGAGTGAAGGTTTCATTTCATTGGGAAGGAAACTGTTCCAGCATGGCTCAGACTTTCATTTGTTTATTTATTTATTTATTGACTTTACCACCATGTGGAAAAAACCTGGGACTTGCCCAGCTCTGCCAGGGAGGGATTTTTCCATGTCCCAGGCAATGACCTCAGTGTGATGTGGTGCTGGAAGTGTTTTTTTCCCCTTTTTGCAGTTATTATTTCATGTGGAATCTTTTCCTTCCTGTGATCGCTCAGGTTCTTGCATCCCTTCCCCAAGTATCCTCTCCTGGCCTCTCTTTTCTGGCTCATCTCACTGAGTTTTTATTCCCAATGCATTTTTCCTCTTTGATATTTGTTTCTCGGTCCTCAAATCTCATTAAATTTTCTCAGCTGTTGGGTTTTGAATTTATTCCTGCTCGGAGTGAGGCTGTCTGCACTCAGTGGTGATTTAAAAGGAATTCTGCAGTTTATGGGCAATCTGGCTCAGGATGGTTTGCTGGAATTATTCCGTTTATCTGTGGATAAACAAAGCTGACAAACAGAAGGTGATGCTGAATAAATCCATAAAACACACAGAGAAAATTGAAATATCAACCATCTTGCTGATTCTCACCCCCTCCCCTCATCCCAATTACACAAATCCCCTTACCTGGTGTTCTGTTGGGTTTTTGCTTCCATTTCTTTCTCTGAATATGCAATTTTAGCTTTAAAATGTAGGTGGACCTCGAATGTTTTCTCCCCGTTTGTCCTGCTTTTAGAAACCTTGTGAATCAGCTGTCATTCCTTTATTATACCATTTTTCTTGTAAATCCAATTAATGTGGAAAATCTCTTTTCACTTGTCACTTGTAGCTCTGTAGATGATGGTGCAGAGTCAGATGAGCAAAAGCCTTTTTTCCAAACAATGCTGCATGGAATATTCACACAGTACCATGGCAGCTGAAAGAGAAAATCTTTTTTAGTGTTTATCACCTGCTGGCACCATCTAGGAAATCAGAATTTGTGAAATTTGCAAATATTAGTGAGGCCAAGTCTGGTTTGACTGTGGCTTGTGGGACAATTTAAAAAATGTTGATGGAAATCTTGCCCAAATTAGTGGTTCTCAGGTGTGTCTATACAGACCCCAGAGCTGCCAGGTGGGGGCACAATAATTCTATTCCTATATTTGTGCCAATATATTGTCCTGGATGAAAATTACTCTTCTCTCTCTCACATCACTCGGTGAAATTTTGGTTCCTGAGCAGTTTCTCCACACAGGAGTTTAGAGCAGCATGGGCATAGCTGGGGGTTTCACTCTGGCTCTCCATGGCTTCAAATAAATGAATGAATAAATAAAGTTAAATGACACCAGGCTGAAAACACTCTGTGAAAATAAGGGCATTTTCCATAAACACTTTATAAGTGAGTTCTGGCAAATCTCTGGCCATTCCTGGACTGATATTCCTCGTGTTTACAGCCTAATGGAGCAATAGAGGATTTTAGGGGACAGGGATTAGCAAACCAGCAATTTCCTGAAGCATCCAGAGAAATTTTATGCCATTTATAAAACACAGTTGGTTCGTTATAGTGCAAATGAGCTTGAACATTGCAGGGGAGAATTCCATCACCTTCCTGGCCTCAAAGTCATATTTTGTTCAGAAATTCCGGTTGGAAGAGCCAAGCAAAGGAGGAAAGTTCTCTGCTTTGTGCTGCTGTGAGTGAGGAGTGTGTGAAGCTCAGGCTGGTGTGTCCTGTAGGAGCTTTGGCCAGAGAAATCTGGTTTGGGATTTGAGATTTCCATGGGTTTGGGGCTCAGTTCAGTGCATGGAAATCTTCCTCCTAATTCTCATCAGGGTTATCCTGAATTTCTTATCCTCACAAGCCAGATCCCCCTCAACCTGCAGCATGATCTGCTTGGAGTGTTCAGAAAAACACCTTTTCATTTAGGACACAAAGCTCAACAATCCCGGGGAACAAACAACACAGGCACATTTGTGCTGGTCAGATATTTATGTATGAAAAGATGAAACTGAAATCTAGCTCAGTTCTCAAAATCTTTATGGTGCCTCACTCATTAAATCATTTCATAGGTACCTCAATATCCAAATATTAACCTTGAGTGACATCTAAGCCCCTTTAAGAGTTTGGTATTTAAATTTCCAATACTTGGTACTCAACTTATTTCCTATTTTTGATACTTAAAGCAGTCAATAAAATATCCATTCTCAGGATTTTTGGTTCCAATTTACTTTCAGTTAAGCACCCAAGTATGGTTCAGAGTTTTTGGGTGCATTTCCACCTATTTTTATGTCTCAATATCATTGTAAATTTTTTCTTTCAACTGCATTGTAAGGGGAGAACTTGGTGCAAAAACTTGCCTGCCAGAAATTTTTATTTTGTTTCCAACTGCTTAAACATTGGCATGGCTCTGACAAGGGTTTAAAAAAAGCATTTTGAGCATTGGGATGCAAATTAACACGCCAAGCAATTAAAGTCAATTAAAACAGGATGCGGTGTAATTAGAAACAGTTGTGCTCACATTGATATTCAGAGAGGTTCGATGTGTTGGAAGAAAAGAAAACAATTCAGGAAACTTTTAATGCCAGACAGATGTGATGATGATGCTAATAACGGCACTGATTCCTCAATTCCCCATCCTGCCTCACCTCGGGAGCTCTTGGGAAGAGAGGGAAAATGGGAATTAATGTCTCTCTGCCATCACAGTGCACTCACCTGTTGAAGTAAAGGAGAAGCTGGAGTTTTTCAGCCCCAGGAGTTGTGTGAGCTCTAACACCCATCAGTTATCAGCAGTGGGCTCAGGAAGAGGTGATCTTTCAATCTTTCCCACTCCTGCTTTCTTGGAGTCCCTTTCCTTGTGGTTCTGGAGTTCTGCACTGGTATTTATGGCCAGAAACACTGAGCCAGTGGTGCTCTATTTATATCCCCTTTCTGCATGGCAAGCAGAGAGCAGGGAGAGTCTCTAAAGCTGGGGCAGAGCTGCCCTGGCGGCCAAAAGATTTGTTAGAAGTTGGGGTTGCAGCCCTTTGGTGCTGTGGGATCACACAGATCCCTCTCTTGGCTATGAAGAGATCTTGAGATGAATGGTTTTGGTTCTTCCTTGATGGAGCTGAGAAAGGAAACCCTCCCAACACAACGTGGGCAGGAATCTGCCTCTGCCAGATGGCAGTGTTTGCTCAGGTAGGAGGTTCCAGGCAGTGTGAGATGTGCAGGAAACAGGGGATGGGATGCACAGCACTGCAGAGAAGGATGGAAATGCAAGGAAATATTGCAAATATTCAGGTGAAAGGCCTCCAGTGTCATCAAATGGATGAGTCTGCTGACTACCCTCTATTAAATGCAACTATTGATTTAAAACAGGTAGAAAAAAATAGCTGGCAAAAAACTAAATAAATGAAAGCCATTAGCTGGCTACTCCATCCTTTCCACCTAATTTAAAGCTCAGAGCAGGGCCGCATCCATCCCATGTGTTTATTTTTATGTTCTCATTAACTGCTGATCCTTTTTTATTTGAAACCTAAATGCGGAGAGACAAGGTCTGTTTGAACTCAGCCAGTCTTGGCAGTTTGAGCTCCCACTAATAGTCAATAAATGGGATAAAACTTCCCATTTTGCATTGTATTGAGCTAGGAAATCATCAATCCAGGCTTTTGGGACCTGTAAGAATAGAATGGTGCTCTCCATTTCCTGGGAAATTCAAGTTCCTCCATTTTTGAGTGTACCGGATTAGGCACACAAGATCATTTAATGTTTGGGGTTAGACACTGTCTGAAAATCCAGTTTCAGTTCATTAATTACAAAAACATATCTGAGGATCTTTTCACAGGTCTATTATTTGAAGTATCCCTCTCATTTGCATAGGAGGCAGATATTGGACTCCTGAGTTTAAAATGCATCTTTTTTGAAGTTGCATTTTTCACCAAATGATTTTTCCCATTCTTGCAGTTTAAGTAATGTTGAATAGTGCAAGGGAGATGTAAAAGTAACACCTCACATTAGAATGGTTAAACCTCCTCTGCACAGGTGGAAATGGCCTCAGGGAATTATAGAGAGTTAAGCTTCAGGTAGTTGTCACATAAAGAAAATATTTATACTGCCATGGAATTTATAATTTAATCCTTCTCTGAATAGCCCTGTGCTGCTCTCAGGTTTGGGATTGTAAAACAGCACCAATTCTGCTCCAATTTTCCTTTGGAAAATGTGAATTCTTGAAGGTTTCCTGTTGCTCCTCATGCAGAGAACAAACTGATTTCTGAAAAAAGAAGAGCGTGGCCATGTTTGTGAAAACAGAAATTGCTGGGGTTCAGCACCTCAGAGCCTGAAGGTTCTGCGTACGATAAGGGCTCTCTATCAAATCCCAAGGAGATATGGATAGAATTTAACCTCAGGATTTGACAAAATGCTTATTCCTAAAACAGACAAGCAGAAAGAACAATCTGAAGAGAAATCAATTTAGTAATTATGGAGTGACTGAGAATCCATTGCTTATATTGTTATAATATACATCATTAATTACTTGTTATCACGAGTACGTATGTCTGGAAATAATTAATCTACAGAGAACTTCCCAAAGTGCTGACCTCTCCCCAAAAACCTAAAGAGTTTAGAAGGGAATATGGTTGGAAGACAAAAATCACCTGTACAAAGGCATGCAAAGCACTTTTCCTCCTGTGAAAATGAGATGGTTTTGCTGCAGCTGGAAGAAAATCCTTTTTTAATCTTTATTTCTGCCCACAGGTTGTGTATGTGACAGCCACCTTCCCCTACATCATGCTGATGATCCTCCTGATTCGGGGTGTGACGTTACCTGGAGCTTCCGAGGGCATCAAATTCTACCTTTACCCCGACATCTCCCGGCTCTCTGACCCACAGGTAGGACCATGGCCATGGCTTTATTTGCCTTTCTGGCTGGGAAAAACTGCAGGAGTTTCTTGGTTTGGAAGTCTGAATCCAGGTGACTGCTGGGGAGTTGTTCTTGGAGTTTTGGAATTAGGGCTGTAAATCCATCCTGTGTGTTGGAAAACATTATTTTAATTATAAAGTAGTTTGGTTGATTAATGGGGATTTTCAGAACCAGGAGCAGTTGGTTCTTTGGCCACTGAGGGACAAGAGCGTTGCCACCAGTTCCATGAGAACAAATTTAACTGGGATTTAATAATTTTTTGGTCCTTCGATTGTTCCACATCTAAATCTCAGGCAGAATTAACAGAGAAATTATCCATTCAGATGATTGCTGGTTTTATAGCAGAACATGCAACCGAGGAGGAATGACGTGCTCATACGAGGAACTCCGCCTGTTTTGATGTTTCCAGAGTAGATGGAAATAATGGATTAAGTTGGGTTTTTTTCCAGTGACAAATGAGTACATTAAATCAGTTATTGTACATGATTTGTGTGATATTGAAAGGGGGAAATGACAGTTCTCTATAGAACCTGACAGGCTGCAGACAGCATTTTACTGATCTGCTTTGGCACAGTAAAAGACATTACACAGTGTTTGTCCTAAGGCTATTGCATTATTAAATGGATCCTGAGAAGGAGGCAGAAAGGAATTCGGGAATATTTGTCAAAGTGAATTTTTTTAATCTGCTTACTGAAGATGTGTCAGCATAATTTTTTTTAAATCTCTGCTTACTTTAAACATGTATTTTGTTGCAAAAGACAATAGAAAAGCTCCTTCAGGTAATACCCTGGAGGCATCTGAAATATCTGTAATATTTGCTTTAAACAAGTAATATTTCTACAGGGGAAAAAAAAAACCAGAAAGAGAAAGATTTATTTAAAAGATTGAAACATTTAGATGACAATTTGATCATGTTGAGCCTTTTGGATTTGATAATGTTTGTGTTGTGTGTCAGTGTGGATGGGAAGTGAAAGGACTGTGGAAGTGGTGCCAGTGTGGCTGTGGAATTCCAGTTGCACCTTGCTCAGAGGTGGCCTCAGGTCACCTGAGAAATTGGCTCTGGAACAGAGGGAAAACCAGGATTCTTTGGCACACTCCCAGATATTTGTTTGCACCTTCCAACAGGCTCAGCCTGCAGCAAATCCAGCAATCCAGTCTGGTTCCAGCTGAGCTCCAGTGCCCAAACTCCTTTTAGCCAGGACAAGGAGCTGTCTGTGGTGTGTTTATCTGAGCACAGCAGTGGCACTGGTTTGTTCTGCCCAGTTTGAACTGGTGTTTGACCTGGTGTTTGACCTGGTGTTTGAACTGGTGTTTCACCCCAGGTGTGGGGCTGGCAGCTGCAGGTGCCCCCTGCCCTCCCCAGCAGTGCCCTGATGCCAAACCCTGGGCCTTGCTCCTCTCTGTGGGGTCATGGAATGCTTCGGGTTGGGAGGGATCTGACAAATCATCCAGTGCCACCCCTGCCATGGCAGGGACACCTTCCACTGTCCCAGGCTGCTCCAAGCCCCAGTGTCCAACCTGGCCTTGGGCACTGCCAGGGATCCAGGGGCAGCCACAGCTTCTCTGGGCACCCTGTGCCAGGGCCTCCCCACCCTCACAGCCAGGAATTTTTCCCAATATCCCATCTAAAACTACTCCCTGTCAGTTTGAAGCCATTCCCCCTTTTCCTGTCACTCCATCCCTTGTAAAAAGTTTATTTTCATCTTTTCCGTAGCCCCTTCGGGCACTGGAGAGCCGCAATTTGGACACTCCAAAGCTTTTCCTCTCCATGCCGAGCAACCCCAATCCTCTCACCCTTTTCTCATAGGAAAAATGAACTCCTGCTATGAACAGGGGTCAGTCCTGCTGCTCAAGAGCTGCTCCCTTCCCTTGCCCAGTGCATTTCTAGAGACTCTTAACAGGATTTTGCCCTGCCTGTGGATTTTCCACGTGCCACCAACACCCTTGCTTGTGTTTGTCATTGAGGGAGGGCACGCTGGTTTAAAGGACATTATTGCCAGCCTAAGGGATATTATTGCCAGCTCCAAGCAGGGTTTATATGCCTATTTACTATCCTGGTGCCACTTGTAAGGAAATCTGTGGTTGCCATGACAATTTGCAAAGCCCAGGGCGTTGGTGGGAGCAGCCTGGGAAGCACAAAGCACTGGAGACACGTGGGGTGTGTCTGATTGTCCCACACATGTGGGGCTGGAATTCCTTTTGGGAATTATTTAAGGAGCCAATTCCTCCTCAGATACAGGGAGACTTTCACTGACAGGTTGTTATTCTCCAGTTGTGTTTTAAACGCTTTTTAGTAGAAAGAAGCTGAAGTAAGATGTGCCACAGCAGAGGTGGTGAACAGCAACACAGGTAATTGAAGTGGAGTAGCCATTGGTTTTAGAGAATTGTTTTTGTGTTGAAAAAAATGTCCTTCCACCAAAACTGAAGTATTTTGTTGGGAATAATTAACTCAATACTTGAAGAAAGCTTTCAGAGTAATGAATGCAATGTCTAGTCACTTTTCAAGAAACAGAGGAAGTTTAGCTCTTCAGACTTAAAACTAGAATTTGGCACAACTGGTTTTATTTTAAAAATAGTCTTTGGTCCAGCTTTAGTGCAACTTTTAATACTGATAAGATGGATATATAGACATTCTCCACTTCATGGAAATGTAGAATTTAATGTTCAAACCCACAAATATTAGGATAACACCCCCCACTCTGTAAGCCTCTTGTCAATTAGTTCTAGAACTTTTTGCCAAGGAGCAAAACTGAAACTACCTGGAGATTTGTGCTTCCAGTTTCCATGCTTACTCATTTCTCTGGATTTACTCCCCAATGCCAAAGCATCAATCATGTGTACCAGCAGAATTTGTTTCCTCTTCAGTTGCAGGCCTGTTTCAATAATATTTCAGGGAGAGTGCTGGGTCTGTATTAGGAGAGAGGTATTTGAACCCCACTATGTTTACTGTGGACTAAACAAATCAAGTTTCTCTTCAAGGCTCACTTCAGTTCGAAGTTCTCGACCCTTTTATCTTTGTGCAATTTGCATTCCATGGTGGGTTAGAGCTTTGTGAGCAGCTATTCATCTCTGCAGCTCCCCTCAGCTCCCAAGGGCCGTGTTCTCCATTTCATTTTTATATTCTACCTCTCCAGCAGACACAATCCTCTCGCTCTGAAAATGCCACCTTTTGTCCTGAGCATGTGTAGAGCTCATTCCAATCCCTTTTTGTTGCAGCAGTGGAAGCTGGAACAGTCAGGAGCTGTATTTAAGCCTCAGAAGTGTTTTTCCCTTCATCAACAAAAAAGGTCTCAATAATCTTCATGCTCAAATTGGTATGAAATCTATCCCTGTGCTCTAATCTGGGAGATACAGGTGCTGTTTACAGCTTAAAGAAGGGATCTTTGCTGAGTTATAACTCCCACAAAAGCAGTGCTTCAGCGAGTTAATGGGATTGTTATGGGGTTTGTGTGCAAGCCTGACTCAGAGGATGGTTCTGCTTGTCCCTCGGAGGATTTAAGGCACTCAAAATGTGATTGTGCTCGTGTGTAGTGCTCGCTGAGCCTTTCTGGGGAAAACATTTGGTTCTTTGTAAGAAGATTTTGCAAACATTGGTGCCTGGAAGAAGTTTAGGGAGTGGCAGATGTAGCAGTTTGATGGGTCAGGAGGTAACAATATGGACAATGATATGGAAAACCACATCACTTTAACCCCTGATGTAACAGCAAGTTGATAAAATGGGGAGGAAAATAAGAATAAAGCTTTCTTGTTTATTGTGTGTTTGTAAGCTAAAAACTGGCCACGTTTCTGGGTTTTTTAATTATAAAAATATGAATTGTTTTAATGAACATATTCACGAGAGCATCTATCAGCACAGTCAGAATTGCACAGCTGCTGCTTCCCAAAATCTTGGAGAAATTTCCACTTCTCTGTGGAAAGAATACAGGTTGTACCCCATCTCTGATAAACTCTCATGTGCTTGCTGAGCATGAGGATGATGCCAAATTAATCAGGTACAGGAAAATCAGAGCCATCACAGGTAAATTGATTTTAGATTTCTCGACTCTTATTTGCAGTGGGAAAACGTTAACATGGCAAGAAGATTTCTGATGGCAGAAACATTTCTGCAACTCTTTGGTAGCTCAGCCATGAGAATTCACTTTTAGGCAGCAGGGATGTGCAGGTGACAACTGGGAAATGGTTCCAGGAGGACTTTTCCCATAAATTTCCTTGGCACTGAGATTTGGCTGACTGGCTTGAAGCCCACTGGATCTTCCTTCTTGAAAATGAGTACCAAAGCATGAGTGCACAGCAGTGAGCATCAGCCTATCCTGAAAAGCCACTTATTCTGGATAGATTTTATACTGCAAAGATCCCTCTCTTCCTTACATTGCTCTCTGGATCAAAAAAAGCTTTTTCCTGTGTGGCATTTAAGCTGTTTTCATGTGTGGTTGTAAAGAAAAAGAGCATTTTGGTACATCTCTTTTAGAGAAAACACTTTCTTCTTTTTCTGGTAGAAAATCACTCTAAAATAAATGCACATAATTTTTTTCCCCTGAAAATTGTAATTTTTCATTACATTTCCTTAATTTTTGTATTAGCACAAGTTTATTGTGGTGGTTTTTACTTTCTTAACATGATCTTACTCTATTTCAGCATATACATAAAAATACACTTCTAAAAAGATGCTGGTCACCAAAACTGTGACCAATTCCTTTCCAATTAATCCAATAACAATATATATATGTGTGAGAGAAATTTGGGAATACTGGATCAATCTGGAGGTGATATTTCCTTAAATCCTGCTCTAAAAATCCAGACTGCAAAAGCATTTGAGGATTTCTCTTCCCTTAACTTTTTATTTCCAACGTTTAGAGAGGCTGAGTTGCTTTAGGAAGGAGAAATATTGCAGATTGATTCAGTTTTAGGCTTTGCAGCCTTGGAATCCACAATCCTATCGCCACCTCGAGGCCACTGAAGTGTTTTTCCAAGGCAGAGGAAAATCCTCTTTTCTGCCTCTCAGAGTGGAGCAAACTGCTGCATTCAAACATAAATGTTAGGGCTCTGTTTTCTTTCTATGAAAAAGGTTGTAAAAGAAATTGGGATTTCATTTTGGGTGCTTTCATGCTCAGAAAATCCAGGTTGCTGAGCAGTGGATTTTAGACTTGTCCTGCATCTCAGCCTGCTGATCCTTGGTGTTTTCAGGTGTTGGCAATGAAATGATCTCTGATTGCTGGGGGATTTTTGGATGCTTTTATTTTTTTGAAACGTGACAGGTTAGATCTTAGAGATCTTTTCCAACCTGAATGATTCCATGATTCCCTAAGTGAGAAACTTGCAGTGCAATGAGAAACTGCTCCATAGGATATGTTCAATACTGGATGGTGAGATTTTAAGGATAATACTTGGAAAAATATTTCAGAGAAGGTCAAACATCCTGAATCTTACCAGAATTTTAGTACCAATAAATCAGTAAACCCTTCAGTGTTTTACTGCATTTTTTTACTTTTATAAGAGTTCAGGGAGTCATTAAAAAAAAAAAGCTGGAAAAAAATAATAGCAATGAGAGAAGGAAGATGTCCAACTCCTATCACACTTGTGCAGTTCTGCTAGTGACTATGGAATTTACTCTTCTTTTTCTTTCTACTTTCTTCCCATTCTCTGGACCATTTCCCTCATCAGGTATTCACTGTCTGAACCAGGCATGAGTTGCAGCAAATTAAAACAAGAGTGAAAGTCAGGAATCCAGACAAAGGCTGGAAGGATGAAAATCCTCAGCCGAATTTATTATCTGTATAACTACAACTCCCTCTTTACATGGGCCTTTGAACATGCAGAAATCTAAACTTTGAACTGTTCTCTCAGTGAAAGGAAAAGTTCCTGCTGCTTGAGGTGAGGCTCTTGTGCTGCTGTTCGGTAGAAATCCCCTACCGAAATTTAAACTTAAAATTTTCAAATTTAAACCATGAAAATAATTCTTCTCCGAGTCTGCTGTTTGCACCACGATTACAAATTACTGAGGTTTGAAACTGTAAGGAATTAAATTTAAGGATACAGCTCAGTGTGATGCTCAGAGATATTTTTCCTACAATGCAGTTTACAACCTCCCCAGTGAGGAATTATTTAAATTAATATGTCCTGCAGATTCTGCATTACAGATTGTTTATGTGGCTTTTAAGAGAAAAGAGGCAAAAAAATCCCAAATGCGGTGAAAGGTGTTCAACAAGGTCAAAAATCATTCCTGGGAAGGATTTCCCATTTTCACTGAAGGGCAAACCTGGAAGCACATTTGATTTTCACTTCTCCAAGGCAGCTGCATCCCATTCTCTGGCAGGAATCTGGTTGGGAACACACATTCCAAAAGGACGGGATGGAGACATCCAGGGGCTTCTCTTGCAAAAAAAAAAAAAAAAAACCAAACAAAAAAAAACTCTGGGGCTCTGGGGTGTCTGGAGCAGCTCAGTATTTGCTCACCACATCAATTTTTATATTGTGCAACTGTTTTGGGAATGTTTGAGTGGAAAATTTTGTGTACATTTAAGTGGGAAAGTTTTATGTGCATTTAAGTGGAAAAGTGTTGGGTAGATTTCAGTATTCTGTGGGAAAGGTTCAATCTGAATTCCCTGCACAGATTTTTGGGCTGTGTCAGTGCACATAACTCACCTTTCCATGGCTCACCAGACAACTCTGGTTTATTCTGCAGCATAATGTTGTGACTGTTAATTTTATATATCAGATGTGCTTTCTGAAGTCCAGTTATGGCTCTGGGGTTTTATTTCAAGCCCTGAACAAATAATTTGCCTCCTTCTCCCCATGGTTTCTCCCTGTGTTTCTTGCTCTTGCTACACAAGCTGAGCAGGCAGCAGCAGATTTTGGCAGAGAGAAGAGACTTGTTGGAAGAATGGGCTCATTTTGGAATTTCTCTGGGATTTCTGGGTCACCCCAGCTGTCCCTGCTACCCCTCAGCAACCTTGGCAGTGGAGAGGCATCATCTGAGTTGCAGAGAGGCTTTAATTGCACTTTAATATCAGATTTTATGGCTCGTGCAGTTGCCACTGGAGGGAGACAGGATCCACACATTAACTGGGAGCATGGGCATGACAGGCAGAGATTTCCCACTGTTTTCATGGTGGAAACAGAAAAGAAATACAACATAAACTTAAAGAGCTTTTTTTTTTTGCCTAAATCGGAACATTTAAAGGATTACAAATAATATCAATGACTTCACCCCCTCAGCTGCTTTAGCAGTCCAGTCTCCTAGCAGAGAAAAGCTGTTGTTAAAAATACACATTTCAGCTGAAATTCAGAATTGGTCATATAAAATGCTAAGTGACAGATGGATATTAATAAGGAAATAATAATAAGGGAGCTTGCACACAATGCGGGGAGTCAATAAGTGAAGTCAATAAATATTCCATGCTCTTTTTGTGATGCAAGTGGGTTTATGTTGCCACATAAGTAGAGGCACTGGAACATATGGGGTTATTTTAAGAATTGCTAGTAGGATTCTTCTTAATCTCATTATTCCAGAGGAATGAGAGAAAAAAGAAAAAGATGAGATTACTGCACGTGTGGAATGATGTGCTGCTTGCAGAAAATCTGGAATTTGCTCTTTAAAAAGTTGGGTGCTCCTAAAGATTATTCTGTCAAAAAAATTGCTTTCTAATCCCCCTGACATTTCTGAGATTCTTTTTATTTCTAGAACTGGAATAACAGTTGAATTCTCAAAATAACCCAACAAAAAGAAGGCTGGGCAAACATCTGGAGAAAAGTAGAGTGTGCACCCCATAAATCTGCCCTGGAGAGGTGCCAGGGTTGGTGTGAGGCTGGAAAGGAGCTTCCCTAAGGATTTACTCCATGATTTTGGTATCCACTAACATTTATATGACATTTCTGATTATATATGGGATTTACTGGATTGCTGCCTCTTCCTTCCTCATGGGTAAAGGAACTCCATGTGTTGGTGTGGGGTTGGCTTAGGCTGTTGAAATATTAGTTGGATTATTGTCCCACAATTTTAGTTTTTTACCTATCATTACCAGGCTCTGGGGTTGGTGTGAAGCTGGAAAGGAGCTTCCCTAAGGATTTCCTCCATGATTTTAGTGTCCACTAACATTTGTATGAGATTTCTGATTATATATGGGATTTACTGGATTGCTGCCTCTTCCTTCCTTACGGATAAAGGAGCTCCATGTGTTGGTGTGGGGTTGGCTTAGGCTGTTGAATTATTTGTTGGATTATTGTCCCAGTTTTAATTCTTTACCTACCATTGCACAGTTATTTCTCCCTTCTGCTTGATAAAACACACACTCACATATTCACACTGATTTTGTATCACCAAAGCTGCCCATGAGTAAAAATGACAGGATGGGAAATAAACAGGTTTTCTGAATTTCACATTTGGCTGTGGTGCATTATGTGACTGTTCATATTCTTTCCTCTTAAAGGAGTCTTTAAAGAGATGAATTTTCAGGTGTTAACATTAAATCCCAGAAAACTTTGTAATACAGGAATTCCTACAAAGATCGTGAGTATTTTAAGGAAAATCTTCCTTAGCTGTGTGCACACTCTGTTTCCACATGCAAATGGATTTTCCCATATGGATTTTTACAGGCAGCTGCTTTCAAATCTGAGGCTCAGTAAACTGAGATTTTTCCTAGAATTTTCCCCAGAATTCTGGCTGCAGGAACAGCTTTTGATGCCACTGGGGAACGGAGGCAATAAAATGGGTTTTGTCCCACCAGGGCCAATACAGCACTGCTGCTGCAATTTGTGTTTGTAAATAAGGAAAAGGGAAGAAAATGTTTGGGTGTCACACCCAGAGAGGGAAGGAAAATGAGTTCCAAACCTGGCAGGAAATCAGCAGATGTTGGTGCAGTTTGGGGTGAGGATTCACTGATATCTCATTTGTTTGTGGTCAATTCCAGAGAACACTTGAATCAAAAAGTGCAGCTGAACCCCTAAAAAATGGGAGACGGGATCTGGTTCTTGGTGACTCTACACTCAGGTTCTGTTTGCACACTGATATTTTAGCAGAACAAATAGAAAACATTTCACACAGGTCATAGCTTTTAAAAGTATTTTTATTTTAAACACTTGAATTCTTTATTTTTATTTATTATTACATTTTGAAACAAGATCTTGTTTAGGAATTAAAAATCAAATGCTTCCTTTAAAAAATGGAGAAGCAGCATTTGGTTTCTCGAAATAACCGTCTAGTTTTTGGCCAAATGCTTTCATGTTTCACGCAAATTTGTGAATAATATTAAATTGAAGCTTCATTCTTCAGCAAAATGAAACATTTGACCAATGTCAGTACTTCCAGTAGCCCCAAATGTCAAGAAGCAAGGTCCTGAATATGTTTCCTAAATTGCATTTTTTTATACTAGCACTTTTTTTTTGTCTTTATCTCAGCTTTGTTTTACATTTCTGCCAGCTCTGTGGAATAAATGCAAGGTTTTCCCGTGCCCAGCTCTCTTGAAAAAGGCCCAGGCTCACAGCAGAATTCCAGTGAATGTTGAGTGGCTTGTTTACTAAAATTCACCAGTTGGGTACACAGCTCCTGCCACTCCAAAAACAACTCGGGAGTCTAAAATGCTCTAAATCCCTCTGTGCAAAACAATAAAACAACGTGGCCACTCTGGGGGATGCTCACAAAGAGCTCCTGATGCTTTCCCAGCCTGGGGGGGCTCAGGGAATTTTTTTTATCCAGCCTTGAAGGTGAGCAGAACAGAGGTGGGAAATGAAAAACCCAGAGGGGGGGAAGCAGCCCTCAATGGGTTCTGTTTTATGAAGGCAGAAAATGTGGCAGAGGATGAGGGATTGCAAATTCAAACGATCTGTTAGGCAATTTGATCTTCACAACAAAGTAGGTGAGGTGGTTCAGAATCATCAAATTGAACATTCTTCCAGTGTGGGGAGGGAAATGTGGCTTGGCACTGTGGTTTGGTTCCTATAAACCATCACTCCTAGAAATTCCTCTTTGCCTGTGGAGCACTTGGAATGCCCAAGAGCCAGAGCAGAGACACCTCAGCTTGAGTGAATCAGGCAGCAATTAAATAACACAGGGCTTAATTCACTTTCTTGTGCATTTTGACACTGAGCAGACAATGATTTTGTACAGGTATAGCACTGGTAAATGTATTTTTGTATTTTTGTAACTCCACTTACCTTCAGATTTTAAAGCTGTTTGGTTTTTAAGCAGTTTAGGTGGGGTTTGTGTTGTGTTTTGGGTTTTTTGGTTGGTTTGTTTGTTTGTTCTTGTTGTTTGTGGGTTTTTTGTTTGGTTGGTTTTGGTTTTGTTGTTTTTGGTTTTGTTTTCTGTGGGATTTTTGGGGGTTATTTTTTGGGGTTGGTTGTTTTTATTTTTTCTGTTCTGGTTTAAGTTTTTACTGCAGTTCCATGGTCATAGACACGGAAGTAAAAGTAAGAGGTGAGTGCAGATTTCCAAAATACAGAGTTGAAGAAGGCAAGACAAAGTGAGCTGGCAGCAAGTGAGAAAGGGAAAGGAATAAAGCAAACCATGGTCCCTTCTTGTCTTTTTCCATCCTGTGTAGGGAGAGCTGTAGGTTGGAGGGGTCAGACAGAAGCCAAAGGTCCTTCACATGGAGGGGGAACGTGCAGGGAGTGATTCTGAGGGATAAACACAACACCAAGGAGGTTTTTGGGTTGGAACCACCCCTAAATCAACTCTCTGAACACTTCAGATAAGCCTTTAAAATAAACCCAGGGCATCAGCAGTGCTTTGTTTGTTTTCCTAATTAACTTCTCCCAGATAAATCTGTCACAGGGAAGAGAACACAAGCTTGTGCCTGAAGGTCTAAACCAAATTTGCTTTATTGCTTTGTCTTTCTCCATCCCTCCTGTTATTTATTTATAAAAATCATCTGGGGAGCTCATTCTGATTTTTCTGTCTGGTGCTGCCAGTAGCTCCTTACCCAGGAATGTGAGATTCCCTAATTGTCAGGGGGACTCTCAGTGCCAGAACAACCACAAATCCCAAATGCCCCTTTAAAAAAAAATTAATTCTTAAAATCATAGACTGATCGGACAAATTGTTGCTCTGAGCTCGCTGGAGTGATCTCACAGATTCTTGGCACAAAATCCTGGATGGGTGCCAAGCTCTTGGTTTGGTTCCAAGCAAATTCCAGCCACCATTCAGCAGCAATTAACTCTGAGGCAGAGGCAGCTAGGCCACCCGAGTTATCATTTCTGCTGGGGTGTCCTGGCAGCCACAGAGCTGTGGCTGTGCTTATTCAGTCACAAAATCCCTGTTTCCCCTTAGGTACCACCCCAAATTCCTTCCTGGGGGTTGTGGTCCCATACCCTCCATAGCTGGGCTTGTGGGGTTCCCACCAAAACAGCTGGGAGATGCATTTAAAGCTAATTTAGTTATTTTAAAATTCTGAATAATGCCAAAATTAATGACTGCTGCTTGCTCAGTACGTTCACTGGTGGAATTTGAGGATGAGGCTACAGAAAAAGAAACAGAGTTTGTGTTTGTGTTTATGGAGTCTTTGAGGCTGCAGTAAATAAATTTATAAGGTTTTGTGACCTACATTTCCGAGGGGGTCACTGCAACGAATTCTGGAGCAATTCCCTGCTTGTGCTGCCACAGAATCGATCTCTGAGGGTTTGGTGGTGAGGTGGCCTTGCTGGATTCCTACTTTTGCTCCCTGGAATTGCTCTGTCTGAGGGAGATGAGTGCTAAAGTGATGAGAAATTAAATATTATGAGCTCATTTGGGTTTGCTGTGCTCAGAGGGGACACATCCATCCAGTCCTCAGTGGTGACTGCAGACATTTATTGGTTTTTCATCTCTGGCTGCTCCTCAGGTTGTCCTTGACCTGTTGTGACCCCCAGGCAGGGCGTGTGGCAGGGGTGGGGAAGGTGCTGGGATTCTCAGGCTTCCTGTAGGGACAACGGGAAGAGAAAGCCACTTTTGGGGAGCATTGCCATGGCATTGTGCTCCAGCCATTTGAATTGTGGTGCATTTTAACCACCTAGATGAAAATTGGGACTTGTTGCTGTAATCTTTCCCCAAAAATCTGGTTTTGGCAACAATAAAAAAATGACAGTGGGCAACCTCTGCACTGGCTGAACATGTTTTTGTTATGTATTTATAGCTGAATAAGTGTCCCTTGTAGTTAAAGTGAAAACATGGTTTTGTTTCTGTGTCTTGAGAGTAATTTGAATCCCTTCCATTCTGTTAAATCATATTAAACAGAAAATTACGGTTCTCAAATGAAAAAGGTTGTTTTAATAAAGTGGTTAATGCTTTAGGTTAACTTCATGGATTTTCAAAGTTTTCAGGGCCAATTTTTGCTGAGTTAGGATGGGATTATCCACATCTGTAGCTTTGAGGAAGGCTGAGTGACTGAAATGGGATGAAATTAGAATAAAATTAAATCCTTCCTTGTCTGTCCTTTAGGATTGTTGACCCATATTGTCACCACCAATACCTGAAGGAATGCATTGCTACAGATTTCATTTCTCTGTTTCGAGGTTACTTTAGAAAAGATAATTAACTTTTAATTGTGTCTGTAGTATTTATTCTGCCTAAGCACTCAGTTTTTATTATGCTAGTGAAGGGCAATATTCAGCCTGTTCTGTGGGCAGCATGAAATCAATGCTGCCTCCAATTAAGGATTTCTTTGTGTGACACAATGGTGGGGCAGAAGTTGTCACTTGGCCTTTTTAATGAGTTTATTAAACACTGCGTTTAGCTGAGGGATTTTCTAGAGACATTTCTGTTAAATTAAAAACATTTTCCCTTTTTTTCCTTTTGGCCTTTAGGCAATAAATTGGGTTTTTTAAATAAATCCAGTATAATTGAATTACTTAGTGGATAATAACTGGAAGCTGGACCACGCTTTTGGTGGTTTTGTAGAAAATTGAGTATTTGGAGTGGCTGGTCAGAGATTTGTATTTATTTGTGATGCTCATTAAATAGTGTAGGGCACCATGCACCCAACAGTCACCAGTGGGTTTTTTTTCATGAAAAGGCAAAAAAAATCCCAAAAAGAAAAATAGCTTTTACCCACTTTCAAACCTGGAAATGGAGCAGAGCCCTCCTGGTTCCACAGCCAAGGCACCATTCCCTGTTTGGGTGGCGCTCAGCCAGGAACTCAGGAGGTCCTCCTGGAACCCTGCCCTGGCTCTGGCAAAAGCCTATAAAAATGGAGATGTAGTGGGTTCAGAAAAATACAAAAGAATGTGCTTTTTCACACAATGAATGACTAAATAGTGGAACTCGCTGCTGGAGGATGTGGGAGGCTGAAAGTATCAATTAATTCAATTAATTACGGATGGGCCAATTGCAATTAAACACAAGAGTCCAAATTTAACTTGGGGTTCTGGCTGGTTCCGGTCCAGCTTTCACTGGGGGGCTCCCTGTGCTGGGGTGTCCACCCTGCAGGGGCAGTCTCTGTGTCCCCGCTGTAAAATAAAGTGCAAAATAAAGTGTAAAATAAAGTGTAAAATAAGGTGAAGCAAATGGCAGCAGGTCAGAAAATTCCTGTTTGAATAGAACCCCCCAAAGCAGGTTCAACCAGAACAACCCCAGGATCACTTAGGTTGGAAAAGACCTTTAAAATCATGGAGTCCAACCACAAATCCAGCACTTCAAACCCCACCAAAGTCCGTGTCCAGTCAGGTTCTGAGCTCTCCGAGGATGAGGACTCCACAATTTCTCTGTGGACAACCTGGTCCATGGTTTGACCACTCTCTCCATAAGTTTTTCTTAAATTCGAATGGAATTTGCTGTGTTTCAGTTTGTGCCTCTTGTCCTTCTATCAGCACCTCTGAGAAGGCCCTGATGTCCTTTACTCCCTCCCACCAGGTATTTATTTATACACAGAAACAAAAAGTTGAGCTCAGCAGGGATGCTGTGTGGTTACAGTGTTGGAGAACCAGGCAGCTTGATACAGGTTGCTAAAATAGAATACAAGAAAAGGAGAATTAGGGGAACTAAAACTTTTTCTAGGTAAGAAAGTGGTATATAAAAAAAGCCAGGAAGGATTAGGAAAGCTAGGGAATTTGGGGCTCTCTTAAACACTCCATGTTAAATTCTCATTATGAACTTGGGGATTTTTTGAGTGTTGTGGTTGTTAGACTTTTGCTGGCCACTCCCACAGTCCCCCTCTTCAACAGGAGGTGAGAATGAGATGAAAAAGCTCATGGGTTGAGATACAGACAGGAAGACCACGTACCAACTACCAGGCTAAACAAGAAAAATTTATTTAGTTTATTGCACAAGAATCCTGAGTCTCCTCTCCTCTAACCTGAGCAGTCCCAGATCTCTCAACCTCCTCTCATGTTTTTCAAGATGTAAAACTCCCTCAGTCTTATCTGTACCCTTCACTGGGCTCCAGTTTCTCATCAGCTGGGATCCCAGCACTCTGTTAGGCAGAGGAAAAGGATCACCCACCTCCCTGAGGGTGCTGGTAACTCTTCCTCATCCCCTTCCTCATCCTCAACCCAGGATGCTGCTGGTCTTTGCTGCAGGGCACACTCTTGGCTCATGGACAGCTTGTCCCCTGGGGCCTTCCAGGAGGTTGTTCCCTAGAGATTTTTCCAGCAGTGACTTTCTTAAACCACAATTGCTAAAGTTTCTAAAGAGCTTTTACTGACAGATTTTTCCGAAGTGTTTTCGGATATAAAACCAGGCTTCCTTCACCTTCAACCACGTGGTTGCTGACCAGTTAAAAAAAACCCCTTAGGAACAATAATCTCTCCTTGGGGGGAGTTGATCTGTTTTGTTTGCAGTTTCTAAGCTTTACCAGCAGCTTCTGTCCTGTTTCCAATTCCAAGTATAGAAGGCACAGAAGGCACAGGCTGTGGAGAGAGAGCGAGATGAAGTCCGCACTGGTAGTGCTACAGAAGCTCCATTGCTTTCCTAATTTTCGGAATGCAGCTGCCAGTGGCACCATTCCAGCAGCTGGGCCAGGCTCCAGCGTGGAGGTGCCCACCCAGGGCACTGTGCCAGGGTGGCTGAGAAGGGAAAATCTGTTCTTGTCCTCCAGACAGGGCCACGCTGCTGCTGCCGACTCCAGCTCCGTTTGCCTTGGGGCTTGGATTGCTTTTGGCAGCGGCTGGATTTGGGAGCTGTGTCTGGGGCTGCTCCTCTGCTCTCCATGGAGGCAGGAGACAGAGATTTCCTCACCATCACCTGCTGCCTGCAGCAGACACTGAGATTTCCTTCCCATCACCTGTTGGCTGCAGGAGACACTGAGATTTCTTTCCCATTGTCACCGACACCGTGGGAAAAACAAAAACATTCCAACAACATTTTTAATGTCAGAGAACCAAGGCATTACTTTATTTTCTGGCCAGGATGTTGTTCTGGCCAGGAGGTACCACAGAAATCATCTCATCCACACATAGCCCGGGCGTGCAGAGAGAATCATTCCATGATACATGACATTTACTAGATTTTTCAGATCTTTTACACAGTTAAAACTCATAGAAATGAATTGGGTCAGTGTTCATTGGTCTGGAGTTGAGCAACCCCCAGTATTCAGTTTCCCACTGGATCCAAATCTCCTTGCCTCTGATGTAAATTAGGTCTTCATTCTTACTCCTCTCCTTCCAGCCCAGGGGTCTCCAGCTGGCCAGGGGTGCTGTTTGGAGTTGATGCTCTGTTCATGACTGTTGATAGCTGTTATCTCTTGTGTATCTTCTGTGCTGCTCCCGTTCTGTTGGGATGTTCAGTTCATCAGACCTCAACTAGAGGAACAATGCCTTGGAAAGAAACTTCAGTTCCCTTCCTTTAGGGCAAAGGCAAACAAAACCCTCAACTGAAAATTTTTAAACTGATTTGTTGTCCAACACCATCACCTGCTGCCTGCAGACTGTGCCAACACAGGCGTGTGAGCAGAAACTGAAGGCTGGGAAAAGATAACTCAGCATCAAGGACATCTTCCCCAACCGGGAGGAAGGGAGGGACCTGATCTGACCTGATCTGATCTGAGCAAGTGGGAATTGAAAGGAATGAGGGGCTTGTCTTTCCAAACAAATTGTGGAGCTGCTCGTAGATAAAACCAGCACTGAGAGATGAAAGAAACAACGGGAAGGATTCCACTGATTGATGAATGCAATGAGGGAGATTTGTCTTTACAAACTGTGGGGCTGCTGATAAATAAAATTGGATACTGAGAGATGAAAAGAACAGTGGGAAGAACCATAAATTCCATAAGGAATTCCACCAAGTGACACAAGGAAAGGACAAAGGAGGGGATCATACATTAGAAGGGGTCTGTATTAGGTGATTTGGGGAGTCTGTACCTCTCAAATACCTCAGCCAATGGGGAAAGAGAGAGGGAAATGCAGGCAGGAAATTGGGATAAAAGGGAGGCTGAGTCCTCTAAAAACTTGACTGACCCCATGGGAAATGCCCCATGGCCTCTCCCTTTATTTGAATGAAGTTCCAGGACTCCTCTGTCTCCTTTCTGGACATAAACCTCTGCTGTTTGTGCATTAATTTTCCTGACAAAATGAAGTGTTTAGTGCACCCCAAACAGCCCTTAACGCTGGAGCTGCTGCTGTAGAAAATGTGAGAAGAAACAAACAAGAACAAAAATGTGTAACAGTGAAGGGCACATTTTAGGAGGGCTGTTTGCACTGGGGATGGATTACCAGTGCCTGTCACATCCTCATCCAGGGGATAACATGGAGCTAGGGCTCACTGCAGGATGAAACCCGGGGAAAAATTATTGGTATGCAAAACCAACTGGATTATTGGTATGCAAAACCAAACCACTCTGAGATATCCCTTGACAAAACTCTCCAGTTCTTTTTATCAGGAGTTAATGAGGTGTTTGTTGCATACCCAGAGTCACAATGAACACCTCGGGTGCCCTAAGATCATGCAGGGACCTTAGCAGGGAATTTCTCTGTATTTGTGGCACTTTATCCAAGGGAATAAACTCTGTATAAATTTATTTTTTCATGTTTTCTCCAACTGGCCTCACACCCCACTGCCACCTTCAGGGTTCCTTTGGCACTCAGGGCATTGTTTTGTCCTCCAAGGGATTTCTGAGGGGAACAAAGCTCTGATGAACACAGTTAAGTTTTAGTGAGACAAACTTTGATTTACTGCTTAGAAAATTTCAATATATTCCTGCAGGCTGCTTTTTATTTAGATTATTATTTATAGCACACATTTGATTATTCCAACCCAGCTCAGTTTCGAGGTCTTTATAATATAAGGAATGAGTATTTTATTTTTAATTTTTACTCTGCCCATTGTGTCCTCAAGTCCATAATATGCCAAATGCTACGTTAGAGTAGTAGAATATATATATATATATATATATATATAAACTCTCTACATATTTAATTTAGCTTAAGAAATATTTCTTCATAAATACCAGAAACTGATAAAGTAGTCTTTTAGTTGCATTTCTTGTTCTCATAAATGCCAGCTCTGCAAAATCTAGCAAGGTAAAATCCAGGCTTCTGGAAATTGATGGAATTTTGTTTTAAATTTTGTGCCCTAACATTGCAGATGCTTCACCTCTTTGAAATGCAATTTTTTTAAGCATTCTGTAGTGAGGCAGCCGATTCTTTCTCTTCTGAGTGTCCTTTTTTCTCTTTTCTGAAATTTAGAGTGCTAAATGTAAGTTTACCTGAAAAACAGAAATTTGCACACTGTGAATTCAACATTAAAAATATCTGAGGTGAAATATGGAGCTTGAGTAGAACCTTCAGGGCTTAAAGCTCTCTGGGATCTTCAGGGCTCACTGAAATCACTTGGGATTCCTGGAAAAACCCCAATGGAGTGATTTTCACTCCCCATATAAGAAACAGAGAAAAAAGGCTCTTCTGAAGGAAGAAAAACCAATGTTTTGGGGAAAACCCAGTGTTTTTGGTGTGTGACCTTTGGTGGTGCAAAGGGTTTGTTCTACAGGCAGGAGTTTTGTATTCCCAACATAAACTGAACCCACCCTGGAAGGACCTTTTGGTATCAGATATTTATACAAGGTTTTCAATAAAAGAAAGAATTTAAGATCAAATTATCCTCATGCCTCTATAACTGTATTTTCTTATGTTTTGAGCTGCTATTTTTAGATCCTTTGTCAGAAGTGCAGTTTATAGATAAGTATTCTTAAAGTGGCTTAAAAGAATCCTTGGGAATTAGTATTTTAAAGAAGTTAGATTAAATAACATTTCACCTGATATTTTATAACCCAAGTAGAGCTTCCTCTTCATTTCTGAATGAAATCTTTGAATAATGATCAGAACCAGAACATTTCCCCTTTGCAAATAATTCAGGTATCAGGGCTGAACGTTGTGTTTGGCATCTCCAGTGCTCCTCAGGCTGAAGGAGACACCAAAGAGAATAACAGGAGTTAATAAAAAAGCTTTTTATTGTCACTGGGATATTAAAATTGAGCAGATCTGTAATAAAAATCAGATGTCTTGATCAACGTGGTGAGAGGAGATGGAACCCCACCACCTTTGCTGAATCTCCTGTGTGCCCTGAAAACCTAAAAACTCACCCCAGAGCCCTGCATTCTGGCAAATGTAACTCAAATAGAACATTCTGAAGAAAAAACACCTTTAAACAAGCTTGGTTTGGATTCAGAGCAGTGCAGAAATGAATCAGGGTCACCTCTCCCCTCAATGCCTCGGTGGAATTGAGTGTAAATATTATGAAATATTTATTTATATTTGAAACTCACCCCTGTGAGTGTGTTCTGGGGGATGTGGGAGCTGCCAAATCTCTCATCCTGAGAGAACTTGGTGGTGGTGTTTCAGTAAAGTGGAACTCTAATCAACGCCCTCGTTTGAAAAATTAGTTGACTGCACTTCCTGCATTTATTTTTTAAAAATTGAGCATCTTTATTTATCATTTATAGGAAATGACATTAACAGGCTGCCTAAAAGACCTGGTAAATCCTGGTGCCTCTGGGAAACTGCAAATATATGAAATATACATAGAAATATATGAAATACGAAGAGAGAAAGAAAGGCAGTGCTTATTATTTGTGCCTTTTCAATATAATGCACAGAATGAAAAAAAATATTTTATTGCCAAATACCTGAAACCTGATAAAGGGAAAAGGTAGGAGAAGGCAGAACTTTTGATGCTCTCCAGCAGTCAGTGATTTTATCTTTCCAGAGGGTGGGATGATTTTGCATACCCAAGAACATCCCAGAGGAACAATGCAGAACATCCTCCTGCCCTCAACTTTGGCACTCAAGAGAAATGAGTCAGTGAAGAAAAATGTGCTGCTCCCAAGAGATATTGGGATTTATTGATACTTTGGCTGTTATCAATACCTTTTAAAAGCAGATATTGGATTAAATGTCATCACCTTTCTAAAAATGCTTCCAGCTTGCCAGATTCCCAAATTTAAGCTATACTGAAAAAAATGTTCATTTCCTATCACTCAGACACGAAAGATCTGTTCCAGGCACCCTTTTTTCCCCTCAAAGTCATAAGGATCATAAGGATATAAATGATTTTTTATGAATAATATCTGTGGGATATTCTGTGTACCTTGCACTGCCAGGTATCTCCTTCCACATGCTCCAGAAGGAAATTCATGGAAAGCTGATGCATATTTCAAGGGATTTGAATCCTGCCCTCAGAAAATGCTGACAGGGAAGTGAATCCAAAGCCTCTGGATTTCCCTGTCTCCTGTTGTGCCAGGCTGGGTGAGGTAACTTTGAGGATGAAAACTGATAATGCAAAAATCAAAGTGAATCACAGGCTCAGGGGAGTGAAACTGGGAATCAAAGACATTTTTAGACCTCTCAGAACCCTGCTCTGGGTTTGGTTGCTGCCTTCCCACAGTCACTCATCCCTGCTCTCTGCAGGGAGCATTCCAGCCTCAGTTTTCTCTGCAGTGGAGAGGGATTTTTTTGTATAAAATTTATTTCTTTCTTTAATCCATGCACAATCACAGAGTGGTTTGGGTTGGAAGGGATCCTATAGATCCTCCAGGGACACCTTCCACCATCCCAGGTTGCTCCAAAACCTCATCCAACCTGGCCTTGGACACTTCCAGGGATCCAAGGGTAGTCACAGCTTCTCTGGGCACCCTGTGCCAGGATTTGATGCCCCCTTCTCTCTGTGAACTCACCCGTGATTTACTCAGGGAAATACAACTGCACCTTGTGGAATCACACCAAGGCAACCAAAACACCCCAAAATTTTGGATTAAAAGAGTGCAGGAATATCTCACTCATGAAAAGCAGTGAGAGGGAGGAAAATAATTCCTCTTTTAGGTCCTTGAAGCTTTGCTCCACCACTTGATTTTCCACCTTGGGTGCTGCCACAAGAACATGAAACTGGTGTGGCTCAGGGCTAGAGGAAGGTGCTGCCCCATTTTAACCGGGTGGTAACCAAGATACCCCTAAATTTTGGATTAAACAGTGCAGGAATATTTCACTCATGAGAAACAGTGAGAGGGAGGAAAATAATTCCTCTTTTAGGCCATTGAAGGACCCTCAGGATTGCTTTGCTCCACCACCTGACTTTCCACCTTGGGACCATGGAGCTGGTGTGGCTCCAGTCTGGGGGAAGATGCTGCCCCATTTTAACTGGGTGGTTCTTGGCTGCCACCAACCCCTGGGGAAATCAGCATTTCAATAGGTGTAAAGTGATCCCAGCTATAGTGCTGGGCTCCAAAGGCAGCGATGAATAAACAAAACTGCGAGTATTTAGGTCCTTCTTCTCCCCCAGTTTCCATTCTCCCTGTGAATATCCCGCATTCAGCCCTCTGGAAGTGACATTAGCAGAAGGTAGGAGGGAGACTGCCTAGCAACCCACAGAAATCCCAAAGAGAGGTGGAAAGGAAGTGATTTTCATGTAATTATTCACCCCTACAAAAGCTGTTGTCAGGTAGACACTGGAAACATCGCTGTTTTATTCTTCCCCTAACCTACTTTGGATCTTTTGAGAATCACTGCCATTAAAGAGAGGGAAAAAGAGCTTAATTCAGCCATTTTCTGCCTGGCCGTTTAAGTGCTGTTTTCCTGCTCTAATGAAGGCTGTGCTTTCAGGAGCTGCGTTGTTTAAAAAGCCCTGGGTAGTAAACTTGAGGCACAAAATCACTCCTGCATCCAAAACTCCTCATTTTTGTCGCTGCCTCCCCCACAATGCACAGCTCATATTTTGTTTGGGTTTAGTTCCCCATTTAATGGCGTTTCCCACTGAGCTGGGAGAGATAAATTTATTTATTTTTTTTTTCCAAGAAGGCATCTGGGGACAGGGGGCAGGGGCTAAAGAGCTCATTTATTTTGGGCAACGCGGTTGGTGCCAGCCTTGGATCCAGTGGGGCTTTTTCCTTTATTTTCTTCAGCTTTGCCCTCAGCCACAACTCCTTGGAGCTGAGGCTGCTTGGAGATAACTGAGGTTTATTTTTGTGTTATTTTTGCCATCTGGAGGAGCCTGGAGGAGCTGAGCTTCACTTGGCCAACATCACAGCAAACACTTTTACATCAGTGACTGGCAGTTGCCACTCGGAGCAGCCCCGAGGCATCTCTTCAGTGCAGAGTCTGATTTATATCCTTATTTTTCTACATTCACACTCTCAGCAGAGGATCAATAAATGCAGGGAGGATAACAGGCATTGAAAGCTTACTTTTAAAGGGCAATATTCACTGGAAAATGAATAGATCAGAAGAAAGTTGTATCAGAGATTGTGTTTGTTGAGGCAGCGACATCCAGAGTCCTTTGTTGTGAAGAACATCCTAAAAATTCTCAGATCTTTAACATGTGCCTGTAGCTAAAGTAATATTCTGCTTTAAAAATGTATATAACAGTCTGTTTTACTCACTAGGTGTTCCAAGATTCTAGTTCCAAGTGGAAAATTATATTTTCAAACTCAGCAAAAAGGTTTTCCTTGAGACCCCAGGGATTACTTGGTTTAATTTTGTGAAATAGCTCTTGTTTTTGGTCTGATTTCTAAACACAAAGTGTCTTTTAAATTAACTCTGTCGAGAAAATTTATAAGGTTTTTTTTTAGAAAAAACTAAACATATTACCAAGACTATTTTATAGTCAAATTTTCATATTTGACTGTTTTATAGTCAAATAAATTCTCACATTTGACTACTTTCTAGTCAAATATGAAAAACTATACAGGTACAATAACTGTGTTGACAATGTGGGGAAATGAAGATAATAAAGTTTATTCTTCCCTGTTTGATTTTGCCTGCAGGATTGCTAGGAATGAGATGTAATCAGTGCAGTGCTAGGCAGGGAACAGCAGGATGCTTCCAAGGAATGGAATTACTCCCTTTGAACGTCTGCAGCCTCCGAGTGTTTGGGTTGTTGTGCAAATAGAACAGAACCCTGACCCCTGAGTTCTGTATTTTGGCAGCTGCACAGCCCAGACGTTCAGCTGATTTCTGTGCTCGCTGCTATTCAAGAAAAAATTGCACTTGATTGCAGGAGAGTGATTTGAGAGTAAATGCAAACTGGTTCATTTCATTTTCCCTGCCTTTGCACAGCGGTTTGGGTTGATGGCAGTGAATTGTTTTGCACTTTGGGCAGAATCTGAAGGTGCTGGGCAGAAGCGGTGCCTCAGCCACTTCTCCATCCATTTCACAAATCATTCTGCACTGAAAACACCCCAATTCCATCTCTGCCTGCCTTTGTGGGGGGTTTCACATGAATATAGAACATTTTTCAGCTTAGGGAACATGGGAAATGTCAAAAGAAGCAGCCAGGTGTGGATCTGTTGCCTCCTCCCAGTGTGTGCAGCCCATTTCTCATCCCCTGCTCCCTCCTGCTGCCACACCAGGCCCAACAGAGGAGGCTGGGATGTGTTTGGATATTCTTCAGAATGAGAAAGCAAGAAAAAGAATCACTTTATTGGGATAAGATCAGAGGTAAAACACTCAGCCCTCCACTACTGCTTATTTTAGCGTTATTCCTGGAAATACATTTATATAGATACATAAAGATGGGGCTTGTAGCAGAGGAGTGTAATAAATGCAATTTAGAGAATGATTCTTGCCACTGCACATTACAGCAGAATAATTCTCAGTTCCCTGGTGTCACCAAAAGTTCATCTTGGGGATAAAATTGTTCTTTATTAGAGAGACCTGGGATCTAAAGCTGGGAAAAGGAGTGTTGTAAATCGAAAATAGTAATTTAGTGTGTGGGGAATTTCAGCAAGGTCAGAACATTCTGGAGGGATCTGTTTCTCCATGTGGGAGAAGCCTGAATTTTTGTGAGGGTTCACAGCACATCAGCTCATGTTTCCTATGGGGTGAAAACAGAAATTCCCCCTGGATTTCAATCCCAGCTCCTCCCAGTCAGGTGTTCCAGCTGGGCACTGAAAGCAGCCAGAATCACCCACTGATAAAAAAGAACTTCCCAGCATATTGGAGATGAAAGCTCAGGGTGAAATTGGGACTTTGGCTCCTTCCCAAACCTATTAGAAATTACTTTTTTTTTTAATCCCATGTTTTGGGGCTTTTTAGCATTTATTTTGGACTTTCCTATAGTTTATGTCAGAAATGATCTGAGCTGTTGCTGCAGTGCTTGAACCACTCCCACCCCATTCCAGAGGAGAGGAGGGAAGCCTTGGTTAGGTCCTCTTGGAACTCTTTGATTCTCCAAAAGCCTCTATTAGTGCTCGTAATTAAACCTGTTGCTAATTGCCCCATGTCTGATGGGGTCACTCCTTAAGTGCAGCTGCTACCTCAAGGTCAAGATGTCACATTTTGATGGTTTCTTACAGTCCTGTCACACCTAAACCTAACAAATCTGGCAACAGGTTTTTTTATTCAGGTATTTGTGATTAAAATTCTTCAACTATTCCATGCCCTAACCTTGAAATTTCATTTATTATCTCCTGACAGCCATGGCTTTATTTTTAAAATCCTCATTTGAAACCGAAGGCAAGCTGCTTTTTAAAATACAAACACTGCTGAGATTCATCAAAAAGCAATGAATAATTTAAATGAAAAGAAAACCTGGAGTGATTGCTCGTTCTCTGATAACAAAATGGGAAATAAATGACTGTCAGCATTTGGAACATCACATTTTAAAGAGGAAGAATAGGATTTAACTTGTCTGTGAGCTCTCCCATATTCGCAGGCAGTGCTTCATGATGGGATTGTCATGAACCAGACTGGAATTAAGGATGCTTTGAGCTTTGGTGTTCAACCTCACTGTTAAGAATGAGGAGAAAAAAAAAAAAAGTGGGTATTTCTGGTGCAGATTCCAGCCAGTGCTTGGGCTTCAATGGGACATTAACCCTTTTGATTCTGACAGGGGTACTCAAGGAAGCAAACAGAGCTGTAGGAAAGGCCAGGGCCAGACAGAAAAACAATATATTAATTTTATTTACTGGGAGAATCCTCCTGGTGCTCCATTGCTGATCCTGTTTACATGGAGACACTTGGATGTGCCAGCTCCTCCAGCTCAGCCTTTACATGGGAACCCCAAATTGTCACCTGAGCAGTGTCACAGTGAGCTGGGGCCACTGGGAAACCTGGAGGGACCTGCACATGAAGGAAATAATAATAATAATAATAATAATAATAATAATAATAATAATAATAATAATAATAATAATAATAATAAATAAATAATAATCATACATACATACATACATACATACCACAATTGCTATTGCTACTACTGAAATAGACAAATGTAAAACATCCATTTATGACAAAAGGTTTCCAGCACTGAAAATTGTTCCAGAGATGAATGGAGTTACAAGTGTGAAAAGACTGGAAGTTTGAATCCAGGTCTCAGCACCTTCCTTGGGGTTTTTCTTGCTGACTTTCAGATGCAAGATTATTTTAAAATTATTTTCTTCTCAGTGCTGGCTGTTTGGATGATGATGATGATGATCAGTGAACCCAATATCTTCTAGAGCTCTTTCTGTACCCCTGTGACCCCCCATTACTACCAGTATTTCATGCAGGGGTTGTAAGATTTAGCTTGGAATATTTGTAAATCCTTGGGGGTTTTGTGCAAAAGGCATTGAGGAGACAGAAGTTCCTTTCAATAATGGAACTTTTTTTGAAGATCCTTTGATACTGCAAAGCATGGTTTAATTCTTCCTATTTTATAAGTCAATTGAAATGGAATTTAGAATGCTGCCAAAAGAGAAGGGGGGATGTGTGTGCTGCTTCAAAGCTGCACGTCATCCCCTGGGCTGCAAAATGAACCTTCTCAGGTGGCAACAGAATATATTTTCTTCTTTAAAAAAAAACCCTTACCTATTTCTTAGGAGGGTCAGACTGCAAATAGCCACCTGATTTTCCCATGGAACAATTTGACACCTTTTGAGTTATTCAACTGTTTGTCACGGAAGAAGTGCCAGATAAAGTCAGAGTGTCCTGGGAGGTGCATTCACAGAAAGATTTCATAACAGCTGCACTGGAGCTTGTACAAAGTATATCCAGAGAGCACAGAAAGCAAAGGGAAGGTACAAAGTTAGAGATACCCCTGGAATTTGAGATATTCCCTCAGGTGAACACCATTGTTTTTCTTCCACAACATCAACACATCACAGGTTTTCCCCAGGGTCTCTGCTTTGTTCAGGCACTGAGCTCATCTCAGGACAGTTATGCAATATTTTGGTTTATCCCTCTCACTCTTTGCTTGGCCCTCTAAATTCACTGCACGGGGCTTGATCATCACAAAAATAATGGCTCAGCCTTGCAAAGGAACTAATTTCTGCTCTGGTCACGTGCTTCAGACACCTCAGTTATTTTATTTTCAGTGCATGGCATGACCCCATCTTACTGACAGAAAGATTTATATTGAGACTAAAATGAGGGGCTGTCACTCTTTTAGGGATTTTCAATTTGAAGTTGGTTTGTTGAACTGTGGGTTTTTTTCAGCTGTTAAAAGGTCACTTTAATTCACTTTATCTGCACCAGTGAGTGCTCAGTAACTCTGTCCTTTGCTTTGGACACCCATTAGGGGACAGCCAAGCTAAGGAACGTGTGAGAAAAGGTTGCTAGAAGTGATTTATGGCCACAACATCCTACAGAAACTTTATGGCAGCGACATGAAAAGGACCCAATTCTCCAGAGCAGGGTTGTGTTGTCTGCACTACAGCACAACCCCCTTCTTTCTTCCTTATCCTGCTTTCACTGCATGAGCAACAAAGGAGGCAGGGGATCCTCCAGACAGCAGCATCCTGTGTTTGTTCAGCTCAATTCATCTCCCTGGGCACAGAAAACACCCATGGAAATGAAGATTGTGCCCTAGACCTGCCATGAGAAGGCCAAATTAAGGTTACCCACACAGACTTAAAATGGGGATGCTGCAAGATTTGAGAGCTGGGTTTTGCAAAGCAACATTTCCCATTTTTAGTAGAAAATGCTCCTGTTTATTGTTTTGTAAGGTTCTGTCCTTTGAAACGGCGATTTTTCAAATACTAGTGTCAGTTATCAAAGTTTTTGTGCTTTAATTTTAATCTTGTTTAGGCATGGAAACTTTTTATATGAGATGAAAAAAGCTAACAAAGTCTTAGCCCCATCCCTTAAAGTAGGAGCTGTTAGAAACTGTAAAACAGTTCCAATCCCAAACTTGTGAGTGATAATTGAATTAATTATCAATGACCAAAGGGTTTTCAAGGTCCAAAGGTCCACAAAACCATGATGGGGAAAGGGAACTGGTTTAAGAGAAAGGGAAACTTCTGGTTTAAGGCAGACTTAGAACTCTCAGAAATAACCCATGATGGTTTTGTGGCCGTGAGCTGGGTGGGTGGCACCCGGGTGGCACCTGGATTTGGGATTGGTGTGTGCAAGAGCCCCTCTGTGCCCATTACAGCTTGGAATTAGAGCAGCTTCCCCTTTGTGGATGATCAGACTGGGGTGACATAGACTGATAAACAATTTGTATCTCACCAAATTCTCCAGCCCTGACCTGAGCGCTGCAGTCTGAGGCTAAATGTCAAATGGTCCCTGTTGGGGCAAGGAGATGGAGACTGATCTGAAATGTCACCTGCATGCCCCTAAAGTGTTGGCATGACTGGCAAAAATCCACCAGGGTTAGTCCAGGTCTCGTGTTTTTTCAGCCACAGAAAATCCACCTGTGGGTCTTAAATTGATTTCCCACGTTGCTGATCACTTTTTGCCATTTTAGAAGCCTGAACAAGCTGAATGTCACTGGTCCCCTGAGCACCCAACCCCAAAGAAGCTATGCTGATTGTATTATTCCGTTCAGCAAATCAAATGGCTTCTCCGTTCCTATTTAAACATCAGCCCTAAGTTCTGAGGGAATTTCTAGGTGGATGTCAGAGACTGCAACAAAAAAACTCTTCAATCTGATTCCAGTTTGACAGAATATGTGAAGGTTTCCTTGCAGAACATGTTTTTCATAGAGAGTTTGCCACTTTTGAGGCTAAATCACTGTGGGATGTCACAGTCTTAGTTTCCTTTGAAGGAAATAGCATCACTGGTGGCCAGAGTTTGATCTCCTTTTCTGTCTGGGCTCACAGGAGCTCCAGAGGGATTTGCTCTCTGCTCCTCTGCTCTGGAGCACCTCCCTCCAGCACAGCTCTCCTTTGCCCCCACTTCCAGCAGGATGGGCATTCCAGGGATGATCAGAGCCATGGGAGCTGTGCCAGTGGGAAGGGCTGCTGCTCCTCCGAGTGCTCTGCCCTGCCCTGCAGCTGGGGAAGGACAGGAAGGTGTCAGGAAAATTAATGCACAAACACCAGAGGTTTATGTCCAGAAAGGAGACAGAGGAGTCCTGGAACTTTATTTGAATAAAGGGAGAGGCCATGGGGCATTTCCCATGGGGTCTCTCAGATTTTTTGGAGGACTCAGCCTCCCTTTTATCCCAATTTCCTGCCTGCATTTCCCTCTCTCTTTCCCCACTGGCTGAGGTATTTGAGAGGTACAGACTCCCCAAATCACCTAATACAGACCTCTTCTAATGTATGATCCCCCCCTTTGTCCTTTCCTTGTGTCACTTGGTGGAATTCCTTATGGAATTTATGGTTCTTCCCACTGTTCCTTTCATCTCTCAGTATCCAGTTTTATTTATCAGCAGCCCCACAGTTTGTAAAGACAAATCTCCTTCATTGTGTTCATCAATCAGTGGAATCCTTCCCGTTGTTTCTTTCATCTCTCAGTGCTGGTTTTATCTACGAGCAGCCCCACAATTTGTTTGGAAAGACAAGCCCCTCATTCCTTTCGAAGGGAAGGATCCAAGTGCTGTTCCAGTTTCCCACCTTCTGTCTGGGTCCCAGCAGATGGAACATTTCCAGCTGCCCCACGCTCCTCGCAGCTTTTTGGGAGCTTCCATTCTTGTTACAGAGCCTGTCTGTCAAAAGCCTCTCTGTGTGCAGCTTTTCCTCAGCCCCGGTGCAGCTCTGGGGTGTAACCAGCTGTGTCTTATTCGGGGCGACAGCAACGAAACCCTGCAAGCCACGGATGCAAATCAAATGTGATCTTAATGTTATTTCTGAACAGGAACACTCAACAGCTCCAGAGAGCGAGGTCCCACTGATCACACGTAAAACAAACACACCCCTTTGTGTGTTTAGGAGGATTTGATTAGTCCTGAAATCATTCCCTGTGTTCCCTCTTCCAACCTGAGCAGGGAATGGCTGCACAGCCACTGCCTCTGCTTAGCACTCAGGGTTTGGTGCTTTGGTTGCTCTGCTTTAACGAAGAGCATACAGAGATATTTACCCCAGGATTTTACTGGATTGGAAACAATAATGCAGCTGTGTGGGTTTGGGCTCTCCACATCACTCTTCATGTTAAAACCAGGACTCCAAGAGATACCTTCAGCTCCAGTGGGAACACACCCACACTGGTCAAGTGAAAGAAATTGCTTTCTTGCAGTACTTTTAAAGTGAAATGAACCTGCTCATTAATGTTCTGAGATTGCTGTGAGAAGAATCTCACTGTGAAAACTCATGCTTCCTTTTTTCTCTGATTTAAAATTGTTTGCATCACTTGAGGATATAAATGTTCCCACAATATTACAAAGCTACTGACTCGTTAAACTCTACAGAACTTTTATTTGTTGATTGTACAGTGACCAGAACCACAACTTTGTCCTTGTTGGAATCATCAAATATTGCCAAAAACATCCTTTCCCTGAATAAGTTATCCCTCATTTCCCCAGTTTAATTTATGTGCTATCTAGGAATGGCACATTTTGTCTTTAGGCATTTGTCTTTAGACATTTATTTACACTAAATTTTTAATTTTGAATAAATAACTGTCCATTTATCTCACTCCAGAAGTGAGATAAATGCAGGTGATTCTATTTAGCCTACAATTACTAGCACCATATAAACACCATTAAAGAATTTAATGGGTGAGGTTTTTCTCCATGAATTCTGTCTCACTTTCTACTTTAGGCTGAGCCTGTAAAGACCAGCTGAGCTACTCCTTGTTTACACTCTGGGGATGGGAAGGGGAATTTCCCTCTCAGCACAATTTTTTTTTTAAGGTTGTGATTTGTAAAAGCTCTGCCAGACTCTCTGAACCTGCAGAGCTGCCCGTGCAGATTTGCAGCTGATATTTTGCAGGATTTTGATTTGATATTTTGATTTCTCCTGCCTGTTTTTGAAGCTGTCCCTGTTTCTGTCCCCAGGTGTGGGTGGATGCTGGCACACAGATCTTCTTCTCCTACGCCATCTGCTTGGGGTGCCTGACAGCCCTGGGGAGTTACAACAACTACAACAACAACTGCTACAGGTAAATAACGCCCTCCACGCTGAGCCGCTGCTCCTGGGGGAAATTTGGGAGTGTCCACACACCTGGAATCACTTCCCTTGCCCTTTTTCCATGGATAACCAGAAGCACATGCACATGGTTTTGTTGCACAGAGATCTGCAATTTTTCTTGGAACTGCTCCAGAGGAAATCTGCTCCAAAATTTGGTGTTTTCATCCCTTTTGGTCAAATCTGACCTGTGCACACAGGGATACAAATTTCACGTCAAAATACAGAATTTCAGACAGGTATAATTGCACTTGAGTAGGTTATTTAAGCTGCTTTTTAAAAAAAAACTGCCAAAAAATTGTCATTAAAAATCACCTCAGTTTGGGCTATGCCCTGACTGCCACTTTTCCCCATTTTCTGGGATAACCAGAAGCACATGCACATGTTTTTGTGGGACAGAGATCTCTGATGTTTCTTGGAACTGCTCCAGAGGAAATCTGCCCCAGAATTTGGTATTTTCATCCCTTTTGGTCAAATCTGACCTGTGCACACAGGGATACAAATTTCATGTAAAAACTCAGAATTTCAGGCAGGTATAATTGCATGTGTGTACATTATTTCAGCTGCTTTTTGAAAACTACTACCAAAAAATTGTCATTAAAAATCACCTTGTTCCCACTGTGGAGCTGGAGATGAAGGAGTGATTTCACCCTTTTAAGTCCTGAAGATTTGTCCTTTGTCAGGTTTCTGGTCTAGGAGGAGAAGAGGAATGGGAATTAGTGTTGAGGGAATGCATAAAGGTGAGGAAGGGATTGGAGGGAGCCAAGGAAGGCAGGAGGAATTTTCAGGAGTGTCCTGCCTGTCAGGCAGGGAGAGGAGAAGTGATGCACACCTTGAATTATTCAGGTGATTGGCCGGAGTTTAATTTGGAAGAACGTGAAGTTTTCATAAAAATTTGAAGTTTTCCTCTCACTTGCAATCAGTCTGGGCTTTAGTCAAGCTCTGGTGTCCTCCTGCCAAGGGTGCACATGAAAATTTCATGTTGTCCTTCCAATGGTTCCTGTGCGTTTGTGGTTTAAAGCTCATTGGTTTCACAATCAATGGATCCAGATCTCCTTCCAGTTTTCCTTCTTATAACAGAGAAAAAAGGCTGGACTGCAGGTTACTTCTCCCCTTTATCCCTGGTTATTATCCCATTTGGATGCCTAAAAAAGTGTCCAAAGTACCCAAATGGGATAAAAACCAGGAGTGGAGGGCTTGGTAATATTCCTGCAAAGTCAAAGGAAGGGAAATCGGAGGTTTTATATTTTTATGAGGGTCCCCAGAGAAGCTGTGTTCAGCCTGACTCCCTCCCTGGGGATGAAATGATGCAGCTGGGGTGGTGATATACAAAAAGAACAGGAACCTCACTGGCTGGAGGGGATGAAAATCCCCTTTTTCCCATTTTCTTGGAGAAATGTGCACTTATCCTGCAGATAATTTGTACCACGGTGCTGTGGTTTGCCAGAATTCCCTGAGTGGAGATCCCTGGGACGCTCTTGTTCCATGGGATTGTCCAGCTCTGCCCCTGCTTCAGGAGAGAGCAGCAGACCCTGCCAGGGGCTCCAGCCTTTATCTCCCACTCAGGAACCAGGGGCTCTCAAATATCCTGAGCCACAGCATTCTTCATAAAGAAAATCTTGTTCAGCCTGCATTTGAAGCAGGGAATTATCTAAAGCAAATCTTATCTGAAGAAAGCAGCCTGTGCCTAGTGGAGGCATCATCTGACTGCATCCCCCCAAAGCAGGATCTCTCTTTTCCCTCCCCAAGGATTATAAAATTCATCTTTCTGACCTCTCTTATCGACAGGGTTTCATCACATTTGGTTTTAATTTCTCAGTGTTGAACTCACTGGTTCCTGAGGTGAGAGAGGTGGGGTGAGAGTCCCTCCAGAGCTCTTTGAGCTGAGATGCACTGAGAAGGTCAGGAAGGGGATGGTTTTTCATTGTTTTCTTTCTCTGCAAAGCACAAACGTCTCTGTGCTCCTCACTCCTTTATTTTGGGGGACTATTTTGCTTTAAAACATCCAAGTGTAGAACTGGCCTGGCTGGGCAGAACTACAGGGAGAATTTCATATGAAAAGCAAATAAATAAAGGCTAGAATTGTATTTTCGTATGAAAAGCAAATAAATAAAGGCTAGAATTGTATTTTCATGTGAAAAGCAAATAAAGAAAGGTTAGAACTGTATTTTCAGCAAGTATTTCACTGCAAATGAACAGTGTTAGAGAGTCCAAGCATGAAAGAAATGTGAACATCACTGCATTGTCCATGTTTGAGTCTTCATTACCAATGGGAATATTCACTTTTTTTTTTCCATTTCTGGGCATAATTTAGCAATTTGTAGGCATTGTGCCACAGAGATTATTTTTACTCTGAAATGGTTGTGAAAATGTAAAACCTTGCCAAAATAATAGTTAAAATGAAGTGTAGCTGAGGTGATGAGAGGGAGCCAAAGCCTCCCATGGGCCAGAGGCTGAGCTGATCCCTGGCTCTGCAGCTCAGGAATGTCAGGCTGCTCCCTGCCAGGGGAATGTGAGTGCCTGGTGCTCAGGTCAGTCCCAGGGGTGTTAAATAAATTTGGGACAGAGGTGGGAGACACTGCAGGGCTCATCAGTGAAGGAAGGAGATGCTGGAACTGCTCACCTCACTTTCAGCTCCAAAAACTGATGGAGTCATGGGGTAAAAACACTAAATGAGACAAACAGCAGAACAGAGATCAGCAGAGGAGTTTTGAGGGAATGAATGCCAGGGCTTCAAAGTAGGAATGGTCTCTGATTCTCAAGACCAAATCTGTGACAAAGATGTGATCCTTTAGTGAATTATTGAATCTGTGGATTCAGAACCTGCTGGATTTTACAGGATCCTTTCTTCTCGTGAAAACTTGCACAAAAATTTGCTTCAGAGCCACAGTGGGATTAATCCAAAAACTGATGGAATCATGGGATAAAAACACTAAATGAGACAAACAGCAAAACACAGAGATTAGCAGAGAAGTTTTGAGGGAATAAAGGGCTTTAAAGTAGGAATTGTCTCTGATTCTCAGCACCAAATCTGTGACCAAATGTGATCTTTAGTGAATTATTGAATCTGGGATTCAGAACCTGCTGGATCTTTCTTCTTATTGATAATTTGCACAAAACTTTCCTTCGGAGCTGCAGTGTGATGGGGATAAAGCAGATTAAGGGATGGATTTGAGACAGCTCCAGGCTTGCCTCGTGTTTCAGTGGGTTAGAACCCTAATTTGCCTCAGACATCTGGGTTGGATTATCACTTTCTCAAGCACACAGCTGTCTCTCGTGGCAAACAGTCCCAAAGGAGTGGCTGTCAGGATAAACCATTGCTGCCTCCTCATCTGTCACGCCTGGAGAGCTGTCAGAGCAGCAGGAACAGCAATATTCCCTGGGCTCTGGGGAAAATCACACCTTTCTGCAAGAGGATCTTCCCCTTCTTTAAAGTGATTTGCTCTAGTGACGTTTCCAAAGAAATCCTTCTTCACCTTGGCCTTGTCCTTGTCGTGCTTTGAAGTGTGGGATCTGTTTGTCTGAGAGATTCCTGTCCCTGCACTGCCTTTGCCTCTTGTCAGACACTTTTTTAGGCATCCAAATGCTTCCTAGATGATGTACAGTGCTTTTCATCCCCACAGCCTCTTAAACATGTCTAGAAACCAAACTGGGGCTGTATTTTGCATGGATATATTTTGCCAGTATTCTGTAAGTGGGATAAAAGGAGCAAAGATCTGGCCACAGAATTTTTTTTCCCCCCCAGCAAACAAATGATACCATTTTTACAGAGTTAATAAAGAAATTTATACCCTCTGGGATATATTAGTAAAATTATTATGGAGAAATTGTTCTTAACAGTTATTACATGTTTTACACAGTTTTCATGGTTTTTAAAGATTTTACCAGAAAACAGCAAGTGACTTGCAACAGGTTTGCAATTCCAGCAGTTAAAACACAAACAAGGATATTTTTATGGTGGTGTCCTCCTGCCCGTGCTAATTCCTGGTTGCTAAATCCTGAATAATTTGAGTTGGGACCTTGCTGTTCATGAACAACTTGCTTTGCATTCCTGCAGCCCAGGGTTCTGTCAGTCCTCTGGCTCAGCGGATGAAAGAAAGCCCAGCTCTGGAGATCAACTGCAGTGTTTTTTATTTATATTTTCAGAGACTGCATCATGCTCTGCTGCTTGAACAGTGGCACAAGCTTTGTTGCTGGTTTTGCTATCTTTTCAGTTCTTGGATTTATGGCTTATGAGCAAGGCGTGCCCATTGCAGAAGTTGCAGAATCAGGTGAGTTCCAAAAGCAGATTTCTGAGTTAAAAAATGCCCAGGGGTTGTGGTCAGAGCTCTTGGTCTGTGGGTGAGGTGACTCTGTGGAATAACTGCTGCAGGAAGTGTTCTTCACTATTGTTATGGCCATTTTTGGGTGTGAAAAATATGAATGTTGCTGTCCACAGAACTAAATTCATAAATTCAAGGAGCCCCTGCTACACAAATTTACTCCAGCTGAGCATCCAGGGTGTTGTTTAGCAGAGATAAACTCAGTTGGGAGTGTTAATCCTCATCTGCATTCCACCTTCTTTCTGAAACTGAAATCCACAGATATTTGTTCCTTCTGGAAAAAAAAAAAAAATTAAAAAGGTTATTAAAGAAAAAAAGCTGCAGCTGTTAAACTGAGAAACCAAAAGGGCACACAGGCCCAGACTGATGAAAAATTAACCATCTGTAAGCACCTTAAAAAAACAACCAAAAAACAATGTAATGCTGAAATATTGAAAAGGAGAAATGACTCTCACAGAGTTAATCCCAGGAAAACTGCAAAACAAGCAGAGTTTCACTGATGCTCCCATAGAAAATATTTCTCTTTCTCCTAAAGCCCTCAATACAACTGGCTTAGACTTAATAACAGGAGTTTGTAAATGCAGCTTTAAATGAAGGAGCAGCAGCGTGTGACAGGTCTGCACTGAAGTTACTGCAGCAGGAGCACAGAGTTCTCCTTTATTGCCTGGGAGAGGGCCTTTGTGCCCCTGCTTTGAAAGCTGGCTGGCCTCATAAAAAGCAGGAAAATGATAAATAAAACCAGAAGAACATGAGCAAGGTGAGAAGGAATCTTAGCAGATCTGAGAAGTTATCGGTGCTCTTACAAAAATGACCTATTTTGAATATTTCTCTAAATATATAGTTAATTCATTGGTATCACACAGCAGCAGCAGCACCCAAAACCACAGAGCACAATGAGAACTAAAGTTTGTCTTGCACCAGGTTAGAAAAAAAATAAAGATTGCAGGATATGTGCCTGAGTTATATAAGGCAATCACAGGAGCACACGCTATGATTTATTCAGGGATGTTTGTAGCTCATCCACACAAAAAAAGGGGAACATAAAGCATTGAGATGTCTGAAGAGAACTTGAGCATCCTTTGGCTAGGATCAGGTGGGGCTGTGCCAAGCAAAGCTCCATTCCTGATAAGCCTCATGGCAAATTTTTTAGATTATGAGAGATTTTGAGTTTGTCAAGGTGTTCAGTCATGGGTTTAGTTCCTCCTACCTGCCATGAAAGAGGAATTGGGTTGGGGTGGGCTGACCCTCACCAGCACCTGAGCATCCACACTGCTGTTCATCCACTCAGCTGCCACAGTGGGATGAGGAAAAGTGAGAAAATGGCTTTGATGAGTGATGCTGAGTGAGCCCTGCTCAGACAGAGCCACAATTTAGGTGTCAGCAAAGTCCTCCCACAGCTCAGGCTGCTCTGGAGGAGCTGAACTCCATCCCAAACTCCCTCTCAAATATAAACTTTTCATTTCTTTATTCCTTTCCAGGACCAGGGCTTGCATTCATTGCTTACCCTAAAGCTGTCACCATGATGCCTCTGTCTCCTCTGTGGGCAGCTCTGTTCTTCATGATGCTCATCTTCCTGGGGCTGGACAGTCAGGTAGGAAACAAACCCCATTTCAGTGCTTTTCACCTCCCCAGCACAAGGAAATCACAACCTGATCAAAGACTGAACCCTAACTTAATTCTTTGCTATTTTAAATCTTAATTGTGATGCTGGATATTCCTTCATGATTCACTGCAAAGGCTGCTTCAGCCTAACTCCAGCTTTCATTATTAACATGGAAATCAGCCTGAACTTCAGCAGGGCTGATTAAAATTCACACTTCAGTAAAACACCAGCCCATTTTTAAAGCACTCTGAAGTGACTTTTGAAGCTGAATATCAGATAGTGATAATGTCATTTTCTATGGTGTGTTTTTACTGCAAGATACCACAGCAAGAAATGTGTGGTCACGTCCTGCAGCAAAGGGGCAGCACAGAAGTCGCTGACCTTGTGTGACTGTAAAAATTGCAAAAGCTGCTTGAAGGAAAATGTGAAGTGGCTGGGATTTTTAGCATGCAGCTCAGCCCCTGCCATGGCTGGTTCACAAAGTTTATCATCCTAAAGCTCAGCAGTGCTTGTTCTGCATGACATTTCCAATCATTAAACTTAATGTTTTAATAACTGCTCTTTTTAATGATCTAACAGGTTCTTAAAAGCCTTTTTTTTTTTTTTAAGTGAGCAATTTCTGGATTCTGCTTTTGACAGTTCCAATGCCTATTTTTGGGGCATTCATTTTGGGGCCTATTTTAGAAACCTTGTCCAGAGCCCTGAGTCAGAAGCTCAGCCCTGCTTTTTGTTAATGTTTAAAGACACTGAACATGTTCCTGCCCTCCTTTGTTAGAAGTACCTGGCTTGGGCACTCAACAGCTCTGGGGAACTTCTGGTAAATGGGGAGAAATTCCCAAAACCCTGCTGCTCCTTTAGCAGGTTGGCAAAAGTGCTTGGAGTGCCACGATCCCATGAACGGTTTGAAAATTATTGAAATCGAGCTATATTTGAAATATTTAATTTTCATTTAATCCACCTGCCACAGGACAAATGCACTCTGGGATAATATTAATGAATCCAGCTGTTTGCATTTGGTAGAAATCCATAACTTTGGACTTTTTAATTCTAAAATGCTCCTCTCAGTCTGAGCTTTGCTTATGGAGCATCCCCACCCTGTGTGATGAAAACACAGGAGGATATTTGAAGTGTTTGGTGGCAGATCCCAGTCCCAGCAGCAGAGGGGACAGATTTCACTGGTGTCTGCTGTCGTTTGTTGCAGTTTGTGTGTGTGGAGAGCATCGTGACAGCCGTGGTGGACATGTACCCCAAGGTGTTCCGCAGGGGCTACAGGAGGGAGCTGCTCATCCTCGGCCTCTCCATCGTGTCCTACTTCCTTGGCCTCATCATGTTAACTGAGGTAAGAGGAAAAAATTGGGTTTGTGTTCCTAATCACACGATTAAAGCATGAGAATCTTTGCCACAGACAGATCTCCCTGTCAGGAATGTGACAACGAAACACTTGAGAGATTTTCTCAGCTCCTGTCTTTGTAATGTCTGAAATGGAAAAAGTGTCCTTGTTTTATCAGCTGAGCTCAGGAAATGTTTTAATCAAAAATACACAGCACAGCCAAGGAAATCCCATCCTCTTTGCACCAGCCAGTCACACACATTGATTGTGGTTTGTGCTTGCTTACCCTGGGCAGGAGCAACCTGTCCAGGATGGAAAGAACAAAAACAGAAGATGAGGTAAAGTGAAAAGAGAAAATTAAACCATCTTTGGTTTCCAGACCACCAGGCCACGTCAATGAGTGCAGCCAATCTCTGAGCAGGAATTTTTTTTCCCCAAACAAAGCAGGGTGTTTGCTTTGGGATGTTCTAACCCCAAAATTCCCAGGGTTTCCGTCCATCCCATGAACACTGGGATGAGCTCAGGGGGTCAGAGCTGATAACACCAAGGTTGAGGGTTCCATCCCTGGGTGGGCTCCATGATCCTTGTGGGTCCCTTCCAGCTTGGAATAATCTGCAACTTTTAACATTAATATTTTAGTTGTACCAACCAAGTCTCCATCTCTAATAAGAGATATGGAGTTCTGTGTGCAATAATGCATTGAACCAAAATTTTATGTACCTATATCCTTTAAATTTACCTGGAATCATTCTGACCCTCAGTGAAATAAATCATCTTTGCTATGAAAAATGGGAGATTTTGGAATAACCCCTCCACAGTGCACATGCTGAGCAGAGCACTGAGAGATATTAAAATATACAGGCCAAAAGAAATATAAACATGAAGAGTGAAGGGGATGAAAATTCTCCAAACTGCAGGAATATCCTTACAGGAGTTTCGTTGTCCTTACCTTGTACTGTGTAGTTTGTTGATTTCTAAATTTGCATTTTGCTCAGGTATTGCAATTTGCATATTGCTCACCATGATGACCTTGCAGTAGAAATTTAGTTTTCTTCATGTTTTTAGGGTTCCCTTCCATTTGCAGAAAATTGAGATGTAATGGATCACATTGCTCCCCAAAAAAACACTGCATTCCAACTGAGGAGCTCATCTCGAGCCCCTCTTTCCTTCCTTAGAATTCCTTTCCATTGGATTCCTCCTCACTATTTCAATATTAAAAGCAGCTGTGATAAATGATTAATTAGCTCACATAAAAAGGAATGTAACATTATCCACATAATTTCAATTATTTTAACCATAATGTTATTGATTGGATGATTCTTATTTCTTTTTCTTTGTGACAAACAAGAAAGACTTTTTTTTTTTTTAGTCCTGTGGCTTTAAAGGCTGTGAGCTACACTCACACTTTTTAGGTCACTTTATTAATTTTATAATCCCTACAACCAACAGAAAGGGATTCTGGTTTTAACAGATTTTACCTGATTTTACCTTCTTTCCCCATATTTTAACTAATTATTTTACATATGAATAGCACAGACACAAAACCAGGAGCACCTGGGAATATCTACAGTTTGATGTGATAATAAATGGAGAGAAAAGCAGGGAGGTGAGAGAGCATTTTTCAAAAAATATCAAATTTCCTTCACTACAGATTTACCACCCTAAAGCAAATTCAGAGTAAAAAAAAAACCCAAAAATCAATATTCTTTGTTCAAGAAAGAACCAACTTGAGCAGGAATCTTGCCAGGGAGCCAACAGCTTGGCTGTGTAATTAAAACAGATTTGCTATGAAATATTCCTGCTGGTGCCAACCCAGTATTTTTTTTTCCCTTTCCTATTTTCTCCCCCAGGGTGGGATGTATGTTTTTCAGCTCTTTGACTCCTATGCTGCCAGTGGGATGTGCCTGCTCTTTGTTGCCATATTTGAGTGTGTCTGCATAGGCTGGGTGTACGGTGAGTGATAAAAACTCCTCTATTTTTCTCATCAAAGTTTTCTATTTGCATAAAAGCAAAGTGAGAACCTTGTTCCCTTATGGAATGGGGCACTTCACATTCCCATGCCTCCCAAAAAAAGTCAGGAATGCCTTTTTCTCTACAAAAATTGCACACTCTGGATGAATAATTTCACTTTGTAAAACAATACAGAACTGCTGATCACATGTGCCCAACTTGGGCTCACACATGAGCTCATAGCATCTAAACATATATTTATATATAAATTATATACTCTTTAAATAGAGTTGTTTATAACCTGATTCTACAAGAAAGAGAATAAGTGAACTAAGCACAATATATTAGGTTTACAGCAGAATATATTAGGTTTATAACATGCTTTGAAGGAAGGGGAAACTCCAGGTGTGGAGGGAAATGGAGAGCAGGACTAAATGAAATGTTAATATTTTCGTGACAGCTTGTGCCACACTATTGAAATCTCCCCCTCTGATAAGAGATAGGATGATCTGTATTAAATAAATGCAGCTGAACAGAAGTTTTATAGCTCCAGAAGTTTTCTAGCAGCAGGAATTTTATATCTATTTTATATGAGCACGGGGCAGATGGCAGGGAGGAGTTTTCCAGGGAAAGAGGAGCAGCTTCAGCCTTCCCAGCTCTGTCTGTGCTTTTCTCTTACTGCTTTAAATCCTGACCTGGACAACCCATTCCATGTGCACTCTACATCTGCTTTTCCTTTGTTTTTTGGGCAGGCAGCAATCGCTTTTATGAGAACATTGAAGACATGATTGGGTACAAACCTGTGTCGTTGATTAAATGGTGCTGGATGGTCCTAACTCCAGGTATTTGTGCAGTAAGTACAGAACGTCCAAATCACTTGGTTTAGATATAAAGAGGGGTTTCTGTACGTGGTTTTTAATAATCTTGCTGCTAATAGTTGAGAAAAATACCACTGATTTGTAGCACGTGTTTCAAATTAAAAACACTCTGTAGGATCTATAAAAATTGATAAATGTTCTGTGAAAAATCTCAGTATGTACTATCATAGGAAAAAAAATAATGTCAGAGCCCTAAATGAACATTTGCCAGAACAAGAGAGATGTTTTTCCCTGTAGTTGGTACATCTTGTGTGCCATCACAGCTCAAGCTCCTCCAGACATGTGCTCGGTCTTTTGCTGCTTTCTCCTCCTTTCTCCTCTTTCTTTCTCAAAGGAGACAGAGAAAAGGACATTTTTACCTTTAAAAGTAGCAGGAGAGGCCAAAAGCCCATCCCACAGGCATGAAGGAGGGGAAGGAAGCTGTGGAGATCTCAGTATCACAAGGACAAAATTCCAAAAGCAGCACCATCTGATTGCCCTTAAAACTGAGGATTTTACCCCTTGCAGCTGTTTAATACTCAAATGATGGCAACTGCAAACCACAGGAGCTGGGGCACCTGGAGATCCAGGTTCCCATTTGCAAACTTAGGAAAATTTCTGACTCATTTGCACCAAATTTGAAATGACCTCTGTAGAATTTGCTCTTGTACACTCATTTCATCACTTTGGAGAGAATTACACAGTCGCTTTTCTGTATTTCATAAAATGAAATGGTCCAAGCTGCTCCATTAGAAATTTAGACAGATTTTTTTAGGGGCTTTTGGCAGGATGCAAGTGCTGGCCTGCAAAACTGCGGATACACACAGTGGATTAAGGCAGCTTCAAAAATTCTGGCTTTCCTTTATCACCATGACAGGCTGGACAGAGCTCAGTTTGTGTCATTTAATCACAGCTGGCTCAGTGTAGCAAAACTTAATCTTTCCTGCCCAGGTGCTGTTTGCCATCAAAGTGCAGGGTTTCTTGTCATCAAGAGGTAAATAGGATTAAACTTGAAAGGTTGTTCCTTTCTGCAGGAGCCTCTGAGATGTGTTATTTAAGCTGTACAGAAAAGAGGATGGTGCTGGTGGGTTTTTTTCTCTGAGTGAAGATTCCCTCTCCTCAGGGAGCCTGGCCTGGCCTAAACACTCATCTAAATCCTTGTTACACAGGCAGGGTTTGCCCAAACACCTCTAATAATCCCTCTGCTTGTTTCAGAAATGCCTCTAATGATAGCTCTGCTTGTTTCAGGGAATCTTCATCTTTTTCCTGGTGAAGTACAAGCCCCTGAAATACAACAACGTGTACATCTACCCTGACTGGGGTTATGGCATCGGGTGGATGATGGCCCTCTCCTCCATGGTCTGCATCCCTCTGTGGATCTGCATCAAGCTCTGGAAGACAGAAGGCACTTTCATGGAGGTGAGAGAGAGGTTTGGAGATCAATGATGCTGGAAAAACATCTGGGAATGGGGTGGGAGTCCTCACCTGCACCTTTTAATCACAACAGCAGTGCCACATCCCTGTTCCCTGGGTTAGGGCTCTCAGTCGCTGCTGGAAAGAGAATTCTGAACTTTCTCTGGTTTATTCTGAACTGGTGTTGAGTTTTTGCCTCCAGTGATTTAAACCTGTGCTAACTAACCAAAATTATTGATTTAAGGTATTCTGTCCCACCTCAATTTGTCACTCAAAATGTCAGTAACATCACCCAAATCCCTCCAGGTTTGTACCAGCCATTCCCTCAGGTCAGCTGCCTCTTTCCGTGGTTTTGGTTGGTCCTAACAGGGTTTTCTCCAGGACCTGGGTTGCCCACATTCCTGTTTTCTGTACAGTTTTCCTAATTTCAGTTCTCTAAATAAGAAACTGAGGCAAATAAAGAGATTCAGTGGAGTTTTCTGATATTTGGTGTCAGGTTAGCTCAGGTCTAGGCTGAGGTTGGTATCAAATTTAAGCTTGGGAAGGTGGCTTGCTTCTGTGGGAGCTCCAAAGAAAGGCAGTGAGGGAGGCAGTAAGGGAAGAAACAAAAATACAAATCTTATTCAGCCATGTGCAATTCCAACATTGCAGAAAAGCCTCGTCGTGTCCATATTGCAAAGACTCCACTCAGCTCATTAAAAATAGCCTGAAGACTGCCTAGGAAACCTTTACTGGGTATATAAACCAAAAGTGAATCTTCCATGACTTGTCTCAGAGAGTCAAAAAAGGAAGTCTGCACAAAAACATTAAATATTTCCTTAAAGCATCAGCCCCACCTGTCCCTGCAGGTGAGCAGGCTTTGCTGGAGCTGCAGCACTGCAGGCAGCTCGTTACCCTTTCCCTGCAAGGATGACAAGAGGATTGTTTTAATCACAGCTGGGAGCTTCTTGGGGAGCCAAGGTCCTGCTGTGAGCAGCAACCTTGCTGTGGATGTCATTGCTAGAAAAGAGAAGTATATTTTTCTTTATCAAAGCCCAACACACCTTGTCTCTGCTGTCTCTGGTTTATTTGCTTTCTCCATTGATGATAAAATGAGAAACAAAATGTCCCTGTAGAACAGGCACAGCACTGAGTGTCTTCATGAAAGAGGGATGATTAAATCAGCACAAAAATTCACTTTGGTTTTAGCTTTGCCTTTGGTCTGGTGGGGTTTCTCCAAAATTATCCTGCAGGTCTGAGGGATGTGCCCACAACAGGGAAATAAATGAGAAGCAGAGATGCAGGAGAAAAGCCTTTTTATAACTGATCTGTTAATGAGAGGTGTGTCTGTGACCAGGAAAAATGTAATGATTTCCAATTTCTCCAATTTTCTAGAAATTCAGGAAGTTGATCACACCTAGCTCAGACCTGAAAATGAGGGGGAAGCTTGGAGGAGGAGCCTACATTGCAGCAATAAATGACTGCGACGCCAAACTGAAAGGAGATGGCACCATTTCCACCATCACAGAAAAGGAGACACATTTCTGAAAGAACTTTCTTTTTGGTTTTTTTTTTTTTGGTTGTTTTTTTTTTTTTTTTGTATAAAGAAATAAATAAATTCACTTAATTATAGAGGCTGGCTTGTTTTGCACAGAATTTTATTAACCAGTTAATTTTAAAGTGAAAATTGTATACCTGTTTAAAAAAAAAGTGATTTTTTAAAATTACTCTATCCGTAATGATTGTGTAAAAGAAAGAGAAATAGTATTATATGGTCTGTTAGTGATGACTTCTTGTAATATGGTGATTCCAGTCAATGTTTTTATTTTCTAGACTTTAGAGGGACCTGTATAATGTGCTGTAAAACTTTTCTACTTTGGTTTGTGGCAGGTGTAACGTTGTCTAGACCTTCTAACCTGTAAGCATTTCAGCCCATTTCAGCTGTCCATGTGTGTATATAAAGGGGACCAGCCTGTCCTGTGGTTTTGCTCGGGATGAAATCTCCTTTTCAGGGCGAGTTTGGTGACGCCGACGGCGCCTCAGCTGCTCCCTCAGCTCCTCCTTCCCTCCACCCTCCTCTGGCTTCGACAGGGCTGGAAATGTGGAATGGGCCCATCCCGAGCCACTGTTTGGATAGAGACTGGTTCTGAAGGGCTCTGAATTTTGCTGCTGTAAGTTCCTGGTCTCTGGCAGGATGTGCTCCTCAGGAGACCTCCCAAACTTTTCCATTTTCCTCCGTGGGCAGCTGATCCTGAATTTTGGCTGACACTTCCCACCCCCTGGAGCGATCTGTGTTTGTTTGTGCTCCTCCATCAAGGTTATTTCATAGAGCTGGAGATGTTCTGAGGGGAAAAGAGCAGGTTTAGGGCTCTGTGTCTGTACAACTGATTCCCCTCCAAAGGAATCCAGGATCCTATAGTGCCAATGTGTAGCACCACACAGCTCCTCTGTGGCACAGGGTGCGATTTTGGGGTGTCCTGTGCAGGGTCAGGAGTTGGACTGGATGATCCTTCCAACTCAGGGTGCTCTGATTCCTCTTCAAGGTCCTTTTCAGGTCCCCTCAGATCAGGCTCTCATTCCTCTGCCCTGGATGGGATTGAGGGTTGCATGAAGTCAGAGCAGGAATTTCTTGAGCAGAAGGTTGGGGTAATGTTCTTTATCTGTGCAGGAGTCCCAGGAGGTCATTTCTGTGTGCTGCAGGGGCGTTGTGACCCCTCAGTGTCACAAGGTGCCGGGTTTGTCACCTCAGGCCTTGGTCTGGAGTGACTCCCTGGGTTTAAAGCTGATTTTGTACGTGGATCCAGCTGCTGGATGGTTGTTCCAGAGGTGTGCAGGTAGCCCAATGTCAAAACCCCTAAACTGTTTTAGGATGTGCTTTTTATACTCGATAATATTCCAAACACTATTATTTGTTCTGGACAATTTTTTCTTGGCCTGTTTTTGTTATTTGATGGCTGTGTGAGAAACCGGTGGAGGAACTGCATCCTGCACTACTCAGGACTTGGGGGGAGAGACAAGAGACAGCCCAGAAGAAATGTGATAGAAGCTGCTGCCTTCTCTGCAACTCCAACCCACCAGAGCTCAGACACAGCACCTGGAGTTGTTAGGAACAGAAGTGGCTCCTGGTCTTCTCCCGAGGAAATATTTCCCTAGAAATCACTAAATATATCTTAATATTGGCTAGAACTGTACCTGCAAGTCAGCACTTCTCTGAGCTCTTGCTGTTACTCGTTAAAAAAAAAAGCTTTTTCATGGAACTGCTTTGTCTCAAGTCACTTCATTAAATTTAGTAGAGCTGTTTGATTTTTATCTTCTTTGTAGAGGTTTATTTTGTGTGTGGCAAGGTGGAAGCCTAACAGAGGACTTCAAATCCTGTGAGTCCACTGTGAGGCACTTCGGACAGGACATTTGTAAGGAATCTGGATTCAGGAAGGCACAGAACCATCATTTTGTGCCTGCTGGCCTCCCTCAGAGGGAGCCAAAACTCAGTCCTGTGGGAAAATGGTACTGGGAGAGAAATGCTCCTAGAATTGAAATCAGAGATTGAGTTATGTACAGGGCAGAAACTGAAATGACACTGACACTCCAAAATCTAGGAATTCACATTTTTGAAAGTCCCAAGTCACCAAAAACCTGTGGCCCAGTGTCCTTTCTTGGGCTTTCTCTCCACCCACTCAGGCTGCAGAACCAAGGCCCTAAAGCCACACGTGGGCCTTGGGGTGGGTTTTGTTCCCTCCCAGGGAGAATGTGCAGATATTTTCTGATCAGTGAAGGGAGATGCACCTTTAGGTCGTGCTTGACCTTGATTTCAGGACTCCTGAGAACCTTTATGTTGTGCTTGACCTTGATTTTACGACTCCTAAGGACCTTCAGGTTGTGTTGGCCTTGATTTCAGAATTCCTAAGAACCTTTAGGTTGTGCTTGGCCTTGATCTCAGTGCCATTCCCCCAGCAATCAGGATCCTGAGGAAGTCCCAAGAGGTGCAGCCCCTACTCCTGGGGCCATGCACAAGCACAAAGTGACCCCACGCAGGCCAGGGCAGCCCTTGGTGATGCCTTGGTGCTTTTGGCACCCGAGGTGGGACAGAAAAGTGATGCCTGAGAGTGGCTACCTAGAACAGAGGTTAGACAAAGTTAAGAGAATAAAAGCAGGTATTTATTAAAGGTCTTCAACAGATTGAAGTCAAGAGCTTCTGAGGGGCTACACCCAAGGTGGACAATGGGCAGCAGTTTTTCACACAATTATAAGTTTGGTCCATTTACGTATCAGGGGTTAATCCTCCAATTACAGCTTCAGGTAATGAATTAATTTACCCCCAACTCATTTTTGTTTATACTTTTCATGCCTGAGGCTGTGGCGTGTCCCTGAATTTCAGGCCTAGAGAGGAATTGTTGTCTGACCAAAATGTGAAGCCAGTGAACTACACTTCATATGGAATTTAAAGCTGTGTATTAATGCAGTGCAGGAATTGAAAAATAGAAAATCTAAAATCCTAAGGCATCATTGGGATCGGGATAAACACTGCTGTAGGAGGAAAACTTGTGCCCTGTGGCTTTTCCGAGTCCTCTGGAGCGCTGTCCTCGTCCCAGCCTCTCCAGGAAGGCTGTGCTGTGTCTGGAAGCTGCTTCCTCGTGCTGCTACAAACATTTCACCTTCTTCATGCAGGGCTTGGTGTGGTCTGAAGCATCCCTGGTGTTACTGATGTGCTGTGCTCTGTGTGCTCCTGACTTGTTTAACACTTTACTGATTTTAAAAAACATTTTTATTTTTGCTTTTTGCGGGGAGGGAAGCGGGAAGGTAAATTCCTAATTGTGTTCAGTTTGGGGTTTTTTTGAAATTATATGAGGGGGAAATGTAAAAAAAACCCAGATCTATGGTGATTTTTTTTATGCAGTAGGAATGAACTGCCCTTTTCTGAAATATCTGCAGAATTATTACAAATAATACAATAAAAGTGAACAACCACTAAGGTTAATGTAACATTTTGCACAAAGAAAGATTCTGTTTGGTTTTGGAGGGGCACAAGATTTCATCTACTTACTTTGTTCTCAAAAATTAAAGGAAATGGGCAAACCCCATTCTGTGTATTTTAGTTTCTATTGCTATACTTTATATGACACTCCCCTCATGAATTAAATAATCCCAACTACCCTGGTAAGGCAAAAAATGTCCCTTGATTTGAAGTGAGAAAGAAGAGGAGGTTTTGCAACTTGTTTGAGGTTATGCAGCAAACCTGTGGCTGAGAGAAACTGAAGTTCCCTGGGGTCACAACTCCATCATATGGATTATTATTATCCCTAATCTATATAAATTAGGGAATATATATATAAATATAAATATAAAAATATAAAATATAAATATATAAATATATAAATATAAAAATATAAAAATATAAATATATAATATATATAAATAAATACATAAATACATAAATATAAATATATACAAATAAAACATAAGAATATAAATAAATATGAACACAAACATAAACATAAATGAAGTGCAGACCAGCCACCACTTTCTTCCAGCTGCCCCTTCCCTCACCCTCATGGCTGGTTTTGCTGGGTCCCTTTTGTGTCAGGGTCATGGAGGGAACTTCAGGAACTTCTGGGGATGGAAACTCTGCCCAACCCAAGCTCCCAGTGCCTCCAGCTCCCTGCCCAGATGGATGCTGGTGCCACAGGGAGGGGATTGCATCTTCCAGCTGCTGGACTGAAATAATCCCTGAGCCACAGCCTCACTCCCAGCAAGTGTCTGTCCCCTTGATGATCATTTGTGCTCTGATTTTATGCTTTTATTCTCATCTGGGTGCCTGGAGAGTTCAGCTCTGGGGCCTCCAGCGTAAGAAGGATGTGGAGTTGTTGGAACAAGTCCAAAGGAGGCCACAAAAGTCAGGAAAGGGCTGGAGCCAGGCTGGGAGAGCTGGGGGTGTTCACATGGAGAAAGCTCCAGGAGAGCTCAGAGCTCCTAAAGGGGCTCCAGGAGACCTGGAGAGGGACTGGGGACAAGGCATGGAGGGACAGGACCCAGGGAATGGCTTCAGACTGCCAGAGGGCAGAGATGGATGGGATTTCGGGCAGGAATTGTTCCCTGTGAGGGTGGGCACAGGGTGCCCAGAGAAGCTGTGGCTGTTTCTGGATCACTGGCAGTGCCCAAGGCCAGGCTGGACAGGGCTTGGAGCAGCCTGGGAGAGTGGAAGGTGTCCCTGCCCATGACAGGGGTGGAACTGGGTGATCTTTAAGGCCCCTTCCAACCCAGTTTCTTCTATGATCCTTTCTTATGTCTCTGGCCCATATACAGGGAGAAATTCTTGCTTTAATACATGACACACTCATGAAAAAATCTGCTCTTGCACCCTGAGGCACCCTCTTATACAGCAGCCTGCAACAGAGGAAATGAAATTCTTTTCTTAAAGGCTCTTTCTCATCTTGACTATCCCAGCCTGGCTCTTAAAAGGTGAACGTGCTACGGATTTTGAAAAAGCCTTTGCTCTGCTCTCTGACTGTGCCTCTCCTGGGTGTTCTGTGCTGCTTTACTCTGTGTTAGAAGCCACAGCCAGGCCCCTGTTTCTCCTGAGATGTTGCTGTCAGCTCATGGAGAGGCTCCTTCCACACTGTGATGAGCTCCATGGCTTTTAAAATTAGGGAGTGCTTGTGTCATTCCAATTCAACAAGACGAGAAGCCTAAGGGTAATGAAGAATTCCTTGCTAGCAATGATTAATGACAAAATATTGGAGTGTGCTGGTTAATCCAGCCCCTCAATTCCACTCTGGAAGAGGCAGAGCAGCTTTTCATCAATACTGTTGTAAAACATCCTCTGAGGAGCGCTGAGAGCCCGGGCTGCCAACATCCCCTTCCTTCTCCTGCTCCTCACGGATGAATCACCCCTTTCCTCTCCCCGAAGGGCTGCAAACTGTCTGCAGCCAGGCCTGCCTGCTCAAAAGAGCAAAGAGCAGCATTCAGGCAGACACCTCCAGGGCCAGGGCTAAGTTTGGCAGCAGCAGTGACGTGGGACTTGGCCATGCTCTGCTCAGCTCTGGTGTCACAGCCCTGGCACCCACACGCACGGGTGATGACTTTAGTTTTAGCTTTTCTATTTTCCTGATCAGCACTGCTTTAGTGTGTAACTCTAAAACTCCACAGCCTGTTCTGCTGTTTTATTCAGACAAAACAGTTCCTCTCCAGGCCTGGGTTTCGAGGACACTTTGTTTGTCCAAAGCCCCAAAAATGTAAACAACCGTGGGCAGCAGTGAGAGAAGGGGGACAAGCTGGTGATGGGACTCCACTACCCAAAGCTGTAACTGGACAATCGGTTCCTGATATGCAGGTGGACCAAGCTTGTATCTGTCGACAAAACACACGCTAGGGTCCATTTTTGGCTGTAGTCTCTGCAAGACTCTTGCATTGCCCGAAGTGTACCTTGTAAAGGCTTTTTTAATAAATACTTCCTTTATTCTTTGAACTCTGTCCAGCTTCTGTTCCAGGTCAGCCTTCTCAAGGCATCACAGGGAGGGCAGGGATGGAGCCCAACAGAGCAGGGGACAGGGCACAGCCAAGCCATGGCCCCCGGTGCCTTCACCAGCGCTCAGAGTGAAGGGAATGAGAGAGATTTGTCTTTACAAACAAACTGTGGGGCTGCTGGTAAATAAAGCCAGATACTGAGAGATGAAAGAAACAACGGGAAGAATTCCACTGCTTGATGAATGCAATGAGAGGGATCTGGATCTCTCTTTACAAACTGTGGGTAAAGCTGGATACTGAGAGATGAAAGAAGCAGTGGGAGGAACCATCAATTCCATAGGAAAAGTAAAAGGGGGGATACATTAGAAAGAGGTCTGTATTAGGTGTTTTGGGAAGTCTGTACCTTTCAAGTCCCTCAGCCAATGTGGAAAGAGAGAGGAAAATTGGGATAAAAAAGAGGTTGCGTCCCCTAAAAATTGGAGAGACCCCATGGGAAATGTGCCATAACCTCTCTCTTTATTTGAATAAAGTTACAGGACTCCTCGGTCTCCTTTTTGGTGTTTGTGGATGAATTTTCCAGACAAGAACAAGCTTTCTGTGGGTTATTCCCTCGTGACAGGAGGGTCCGGGCTGTGTTTGTGCTCACAGCCCTCTGTGGAGAAGCAGGAGCTGAGCTGTGCCTGTCTGGAGACACCCAGAGCTCCTCCCAGCCTGTCCCCAAATCACCTTTGAAGAACAAATGTATAAACTCCAACAGAAAACCAGCCAGGAATTGTTTTGGGCTTTATCAGCTTGCTTGGTTTTGGTTATTTTTCCCCCAGTGAATCAGCTTTTTTGTCTGGGTTGAAATGCAGGCAAAAATCACAACCAAAGAACTCAGGACCAGCTCAGAAAAGAGAAATAAGAGCAGAATAGGCCACTAAGATAAAACAGGAACAACCTCTGTGTGCTGTTTGCAGGGATGAAAGCATGACGTGGTGCAAGTGACATTAAATCAACTTTCAATTTTTCCTGCTTATTTTTAGATATTATTTCCACCAAACCAGCTCAGCTTGTGCCTAGAAGTCTCTGCTTCTTTGCCAAGCTCTTTCTTGAGACTTCACAGGAAACTTTTTTGGGTTCTTAGGGCACAGATTCCTTCTCTGCCACCTCCTGTAGGTGCCACTTTTGTCCTCCTCCACATCTGAGCGTCCTCTTCAACATCTTCAGCTGCCAGTGCAGCTTCTGCTCCTGGAGCAAAGGGGAAAGAGGTGGTGTTGGAGGCTATCAGCTAATTGGATTAATTAGAATAATTTGGCAGCACATGGTGACCATGACTGAGGAAGAAGAATGAAGTAATAGGGAAAGAAGTTGGGTTTTTGGGAAGAAGCTGGAATGAGATACTGGGGGAGAGTTGTGGTCTCTCCTTCCCTTGAGCACCCAGCAAGGAGGAGTGGCAGCTTTATTTCTCAGCTGGTTTTCTGGCATTGTTACTTCTGGAATCTGTGGTTTGTGGGTTTTCTCTGAGGCCTTTGTGTGATCTAAAGTGGCAAAGTTTTTGCAGGTTTTGGGCTCACACAATGTGCAGGTTGTTCCTCAATTATTCCCCCCCTTTGCCCAGCTCAGCCTCCTCAATCCCCTGTTTTATCCACCCCACCCCTGCAGCTTCAATTGTAAGCCTGCTCTGTTTATTACAGTGCTGTTGCTGATTAAAAATCCTAATTATTTGTCCGATTCAAGTAGAGTGGTTTAAAATTTCTGGAATTAAAGGATTTTTTTTCAGATATTCACAAAGCCACGTGTGTTTTTGTTGGGAATGTAACACATTGGCTGGACTAAGCCCATTGTGCATTGCTGGCCTGTTACATGTCCTTTGAGTTGGTTTAGCAAGATAAAATAAGTTTTTATCTATTTAGTTGAAGGAGTTTAATTTACCTGTATTTTTTTGGAGCTTGGGAGTTCTATATGAAATTACCCAATCTGTGGGAAGCTGAGTGGTGAGCTCTGTTTTGAGAAGGAATCTCCAAGCAGGATGGAGCAAAGAAGCAGCACTGAGGGCAGCAAACTTGGTTCTGCTCCTCTGGGGTTGTTACTAAATAAATGTGGATATTTCATGGACTGACAGAACTGTCTGAGGAGCCCTCAAACTCAGGGAACTCTTCATGCTGGAATTCTGCTTCCTGCAGCAGCCACCACTCTGCACTTACATGCAATTATCCGAGACACATCATTTCTTCTTATCAAAGATAAGATGAGTGAAATCTGACTTCAAAATCAGATTTTCTGCGGCTGAAACTCCCATTTCAGAGGAGAAATTGGAGGAAGGATCTTGCGCTGTATTCCCTGTGCAGTGCAGGGAGGCAGCAGCTCCCTGGCGAAGGTTTCTGTGCTCTGTGGGAGGGTTGAGGTGCAGGGTGAGCTCAGCCCCAGGCTGCAGGTGCTGAAGAATGAACCATTGGACAGGATTTCCGTGGTGCTGTGGGGACACCTTTTGGTTGGAAGCAGAACCTGGCTTTGCATCCAAACCCCACCTCACACCCAGTTCTACCCTCAGTTTTCCCACATGGACTTGCCCTGCCCCGTTCCAGGTGATAAAATTTACAAACCCCTTTTGCAGCTGCATTTTTTTTTGGATGCAATTCTGAGTTCCTTATTCTTCCAGAACTTTGGTTTCCGTATCATTAGGTGGCAGCAGATGCCAACACAAAATCTGTTTGTCCCCAGAGCTGGAAGAGGGTCAAGAGAAGTTTCCTTGGATCTGAACCACGATGCAAAGAATGCAGTCAGTCTTTACAAGAAAATATTTCATGATAGCTTTTTGAAATACCCGTAAATCTTCATGCTGAAGCTGCCCTGAGTTGCCACTGAGACTGGTACAGATATTTAAATAACGGGGAATAGTGTGTGGTGTGAGGGAAAACGATGACAAAACATCCTGTGGGAAAGGCCCTCCCATAAATTTCATGTCAGGGTTTCTTGCTCAGCTCTGGTTCCATGAACCAGGAAAGACAAATTCAAATTTGACTTTTTTTTTTTTGCTCCTCACTTTACTCTTGCTCTGTCTGAGCCCTGCCCAATAATTCTGAAGAACATCTCAGAACATCCAGTCTGCACTAAAATGTCCCCAATTATCAGCCCATCCTCGGCCCTGCTCCTTTGAATATCTGGGAATCAGAGCATTGACAGCTGAAACAAACCTCCTATTTAATTAGAAGCAGGTGTAATTAACACCTACAGATAATTTTGTCTTGAGATGAGGAGGTGTAGGTGAAAAGCAGCAGACAAAGGAAAATGGGAACAAAGTTCAATTTGTATTTCATTGCGTGTGTGCTGGCATTTTAAGCAAAGCCTTCCCTCTGGCTGTGTACTCTTTGTGACCAGAGCTGAAAAGCAGCTGGGAGAGAGGAAAAACCACCTGAGCTGGGCCAGGACATGAATAAAAGGAGGGAAGGGAGGAATAATTCCCACCGAGGCTTCAGCTGAGAGGCCAGAACGGTTACTGGGAGGCTCCTCAGGAGCGGTCCCAGCCCTCCGGCGGCTCCATCGCGCCCGCCGGGCCCGCGGCGCTGCCTCAGCATCCCGAGCCCGCCCGAGCTCGGCCCCGGCCCCGGCCCCGGCCCACAGCGGGGCCGCCGCTGCTCCGGAGCTGCTCCCGCAGCGCCCGCCTTTGTCCGCCAGGAAAAGGGATCCGCGCAAATCGGGCAGGTGCCGCCCTGCTCCCTTTGGCTGCCGAGCCTGCGCCCCAAGTTGCTTTCTGATTTCTTAGCTCATTTCTCCCTGGTTTCTGATTAACACGAGCGAGACAATAGCATCGCACAATCCAGTTTGGCAAGTGAGGCTTGTGAACCTGGGAGTGCTTCCACTAAATTAAAAATCCTCTCCCCCTGTGCAATGCCAGTAGCTCCTTGCCTTCCGTGTGCTCTGTGCAGCCACGGAGAAGAGCAGAGAGGGAAGGGGCCGGGCCCAGGGCTGTGGCCCGGGGCTGTGCCTTGCGCAGTGGCTCCTTTGCCGGCCCAGGCAGCCTGAGCTGCTCCCGCTGCCGCTGCCAAGGCCCGGCCCTGCCTGGGGCTCAGCTTAGAGCTGCTGGCACCTCCAGGGACTCCTTCCTGCCCTGGCTGCCCCGCTAGGGGCTCCTTCCATCCCCGTGTGGGGCCACTGCAGGCACGGGGTCCCTCTGGCCCTGCTCCCGAGGGGAAGGCAGAGATGAGGGAGAGCCTTGGAGGGCACCAATCACCCAGGTGCACTCACTGCCACTGTGGCCTTCCAGCTGTAGCCCAGGGGAAGCTGTTTCTGTCTTGCATCACAAAATTGGCAGGTTTTTTTGCAAAGACAGCCCTTTACAAAGGACTTGTTGCATGCATTTACATCCATGGGGCTGCTTTCAAAGACAGACAAAAAACCCACGAGCAAACAGCAAACCAACCAAACAACATATAAAAAAAAAGTACTGTATTTTTAGCTTTTGCTTTTAGTATTTTCCAAGCTGGCCCCCTTTTTCACTGCAGGGTTTTCCTTTGGACAGAAAAACACCCTTACCAGATGATGTCCCTTAACAAGGAGCACAGAACTTACACACAGTGGATTTATTAAAGCTAAACATGCAGGGTCCCATTATCACAATTATTGTGTATTTTCTGTTTATTTTTATGCCACTTTGTTTTCAGAAGGGTGAGAACTGTATTTCAGATCCCCTGGCTAGTTTGATGCCCTAGCCACTTACTATCTGTCCTTTCTTATTATCTGTCTTTTCTGTAGTTCCTCTGCCCATTTGTTGCTCTTGGATCACTGCCTCCTTCACTTGATTTTTATGTTTTTTCTGGATTTGTGGGGTTTTTTGTGTAGGTTTTGCTTTACTCTTGGTTGTTGTTTTGTTTGCCTGTTTTGTTGAGTTGCAGTGTGGGTTTTGTTGTTTGAGGGGGGGTTTTCATTTAACAGTAGGAATCAGCTTGTGATTCTTTTTGTAAATGTTTTAAAGCATGGGCATTGTACATAAAGGTTGTTTTTGTTTTTAAAGTCACCTCAGACACAGGCCTGCGAGCCCCTGTGATTGGAAGCAATGAGTGCTCTCACACAGCCAATTGGAATAGGAAACTTGTAGTTCCTATCTCCATTACACAGAACAAAATGTGAAGTGGTTGGAATGGTACAAATTCTAGCCTTTATTTTGCCTTATTTTGCTGTGATGCCATCAGATTGTGTGAGATTCATCAAGGAACTTGGTTCTGCCAGGATGGGTGTGCAAGGATGATCCCTTAGCTCAGGTGTGGACCTGGTGTTTGCCAGGCCAGACACAACTGTCATCCACAGCCAGCCTCTGTCTGCAAAGAGAACAGGGAGCACCAGCTCTGAGGAGCTCAGGGGTTACTGAACAAACAGAACAATTGCTAATTTCTATCCGTTACTTGTCAGGAGTATTTGCTACTGATAGATTTGATATTGCTCAAAAAAAGAACCCTGGCAGCTCGCCTCAGCTATGAAGGGAAGAGACTCTTTTGAACAGGTTCCAGCTCAGCTCCTTGCTTGAATTAAAAGCAGAGCAAAACTCTTCTGTTGATCCCATCAAACCCACCTACATTTGACAACAGTCTGTGAAAGACATAAGAGTGTAAAAATTATTTTACAGTACTTACATTTTTCTGATTGAGTCATGGCATACCCATTCCTGGAGGAAGACCCTGTGTAGCAGCCATTTTTACTAAGTACCTGGGAAAGGAGTAAATAGAGTTTAAAAATCGTGAATGAATTTCATAAAACAATGGAGTAAAAATATAATATATATGATATATAGTAATATAAATAGTAATTTAAAATTCTCAAAGCCCTTTGATAATGGAGCCCTGCACCCCAGTCATGTGCAGTGCAGCCTCAGCTGCCCTGTGTAGGGGGGACAAGGGCTGCCAGGGGGCAGGGCTGGGATGAGCCTTCACCCAAAACTGCCTCCAAGCCTCACTGGCAATCACTCCACACACACAGAGCAAAGTCTCCAAGCCAAACCTGCATCAGGTTGGATTTGTTTTAACAGTGACTTGTGGCAAATTTGCTCCTCCTGTAACGTAACTGCTACCATGAAACTTTACACGAGCTACTAAATAACCCCTGTCCCGTCCTGAGCTGCATTGCCCAACTCCTGGAGTGACCTTGCTTTGCCTCTGCCCGCTGCTCCTGGGGCTGCTCTTGGCCAGGCAGCCTCAGTGGGAGCCAGCAGCGGCTGCAGCCCCAGCGGGCTGCCCAGGACAAGGCCCAGCCATTAAGAGGCCCATTCAAGCACTGGGCAGCAGCAGAAGCCTCAGCAGAGTTATCTGGGCAACCACTGTCTCTCCACAACTCCACAGCAGCCTCACTGGGAATGTTTCCTGACTATGAGCAGACTTTAAAGGAGCTGGAGGGTGAAGATCAACAACAACTTACTCGGTCTTGGTCCTGATGCACCGGATAATAAAATAGCACAGGACAACGGTGATTGGCACACCAAACAGTGTTGCTACTGTACCGATCATGCAGGCCCAGCGCACGTCCTTGGGGCAGAAATTTCTTCCTTTGTTTGATGTATCCTGGGCATCTGACTTGCCGAGCAGTTCTGTGGGATCAGTGGGGAGCGTGAGCCCGTGCTGTGCTGCACTGCTGAGCTGGCAGCACGGTGCCTACGGCCAGGACGTTGTCTGTTGCCCCAGAGCTGGGGCCTGCAGGCACCTTGCCGCCCCTCGGCACAGGCCGTGCCCCCCAACAAAGGCCAGAAGGCCGGCAGGAGAGCCCAGGGCCAGCGCAGCTGCTTGGCCAGTGGCTCCTTCGAGGGACAGGGGCCAAAGCCAGCCCTGGGCAGCACCTGCCACCCGCGACCCTCCCTGCCCCGCCACAGCTGCCCCAGCCCGAGGGGACAGAGCCGGGCCCTGTCAGGACACACTGCAGCAATTACCTCCTGTGCCACTGCCTGGCATTGCCGTCCCTCCTTCGGCAGAGGCTGCCACAGAGTCATTGCTTTCTCTGGATTGTACGACCTTCCACACAGGCTTTTGGTTCATCACTTGAGAAAGGAAAAGAGACAGCTGGATCAGATGGAAATGTTCTCCATCAGGGAGCTGGCATCTTCAGAAGAAAGTACTGGTCAAATACATGGATAATCACGAGGAAATCAGATGAGATCTGGGGCTGTAAAGGGCCCTCCCTTCTGCAAACAGCTGCCTCTCCTGATGTGCTGGGAGAAGGGGAAATTGCAGAGCCTCTCAGGGTGTGCCTGGCCCGTGGTGCAGTTTGGGCGCCCTGGCAGCTGATGCCAAATGCCTTCCTGCAGAGGCTGGGGAGAAGCTGCAGCCAGGCCAGGCTGGCAAACAGCCCTGCAGGGCGTGGAAGCAGCAGCGGGGCAGCCAGGCTGCCATGGATCCCTTCCTGCAGTGCCGGGCACGGCGTGCCCAGATGTGCAGCAAAAGCCCCCGGCTGCTGAGTGCCAGGAGAAGGCTCAGGGACATGGACCCACCTTGGCCTCTCTCCAGGTCAATCAGCATCTGATGCATGTGTTTGGATGCCTTTGGGGACTTAATGTTTCCTTTAGGTTTGTTCCTCTGTCTAGGAGGACCTTAAGAGAAAGTGTTTCCATTTCAGACAAATGGATCCCACAGAACCAGAGCTCAGCCTGTGGGGTCAGCAGGGACACACGACTCACCCCTGTGATGGGAGCCTGGCTTGGGTGGAGCAACCAGGAAAGGAGCTGGAAAAGTCTTTCCTTCGGACACACCTGTAACTCAACAGCCAGAGAAGCTTCTGTCACCTGGTTCCTGCCAGGTTATCAATGATTAGTCTTTTAGAAACGTTTACAACATACCTGCAGGAGGCTCCAGGGGCTGACAATCTTCATGAAGCCAAGGTGCTGAAAAAGCCTTCCCAGCACCCAAACCTAGAAGGGAGCACAGACCAGAACCATTCCATGCCGTGCTGGGATCCCCTTGTGCCTTGGGGACCTGGGCACTGCAAGGGGCTCGGCTAAGGCCGTGGGAGCCAGATGTCAGTGGACATGGCCAAAGGTGCAGAGGGGCCTGGGCAGCTCTGGGCTGGCTCCTGGTCACTCTGCACCCTCTTTGCATTCCCTGGGCAACATCCCTGGAGGGGTGGCTTGAGCAGCCCAGGACCCCTGGGGGCTCTGTCCCTCCCACCGAGGAAACCCTCCCTAAAGCCCTGGGGGAAACTGCAGCAGGCAGTGCCACAACCATCCCTCTCTCCCTCCTTCCCCTTGGACAGCTCCCCCAGCCCAAGGGGACACAGTCAGGCCCTGTCAGGACACACTGGAGCCCAGCTCTCCCCCTCTGCCCTTTCCCCACCATGGGCACCCCCTGCAGCCAATCCCAGGCTTGGGGACATGTCTCCCACACAGGGACCCAGCAGGACTGCTCAGCACCCGAGTGCCCTGAGCCTGCTCGGGATAATTCCTGTGTGCTGTGCCGGCCTTGTCCGGGCTGTGCCCGCACTGCCCCGCAGCAGAGATGGCAGCTGAAGCCTCAGCAGGGCTCAGGCCCAGAGGCACAGCAATTACGTCCTGCCACTGTGCCTGGCATCGCCTCCCTTCCTGCAGCAGAGGCTGCCAATGGGCCATTGCTTTCTCCAGGAAGTTGTGCCTTCAGCACAGCCTCTTCATCCACCTCTGGAGGAAGGAAGAGGGACAGCTGGATCAGATGGGGTTGTTCCCCAGCGGGAAGGCAGCAGCTTGAGGAGGCAGTACTTGTCAAAAACATGGATAAGGTTCAGGAAGTCATCCAAGCTTTGGAGCTGGGCCAGGACCCACTCTCATCCAAACAGCGCCTACACCTGATCTACTCCAACAGCAGGAAATTGCAGAGGATCTCAGGGTGTGCGTGGCTCGTGGTGCAGTTTGGGCTGCAGATGTGCAGCGAAAGCCCCCGGCTGCTGAGTGCCAGGAGAAGGCTCAGGGACATGGACCCACTCCGCTGTCTCTCCAGATCACTTAGCATCTGGTCCATGTGTTTGGCGGCCTCCAAGGACTTACTGTCTCCTGTGGATTTGTTCCTCCATCTAGGAGGGCTTTACAAGGAAGTACTTGCATTTTCTCAGGAATGGATCCCATGGAACCAGAGCTCAGCCTGTGAGGTCAGCAGGGACACACGACTCACCTGTGAGATCGGAGCCTGGCTTGGGTGGAGCAACGAGCAAAGGCACTGGAAAAGTCTTTCCTTCGGACACACCTGTAACTCAACAGCCAGAGAAGCTTCTGTCACCTGGTTCCTGCCAGGTTATCAATGATTAGTCTTTTAGAAACGTTTACAACGTACCTGCAGGAGGCTCCAGGGGCTGAAAATCTTCATGAAGCCAAGGTGCTGGAAAAGCCTTCCCAGCACCCACACCTAGAATGGAGCACAGACCAGAACCATTCCATGCTGTGCTGGGATCCCCTTGTGCCTTGGGGACCTGGGCACTGCAAGGGGCTTGGCTAAGGCCGCGGGAGCCAGATGTCAGTGGACATGGCCAAAGGTGCAGAGGGGCCTGGGCAGCTCTGGGCTGGCTCCTGGTCACTCTGCACCCTCTTTGCATTCCCTGGGCAACATCCCTGGAGGGGCAGCAGAGCAATCCATGGGCCCCTGGGGGCTCTGTCCCTCCCACCGAGGAAACCCTCCCTAAAGTCCTGGGAAAACCATCCCCAATGCTTCCCGGGGAGAAGGGAGCTCTGTCCCGGGAAAGGGGAGCCAGGCCTGGGCTCACCTGCTCCCCTTGCTCCCAGCGGAGCAGCCTGGGCAGCCCTGGCAGGCAGGGCCACGGCCAGGAGGAGCAGGAGGAAGAGGCACAGAGCAAGGGCCATGGTGCCTTGCCCTGAGCCACTCGTGCAGCTCTTGCTGCCACCACTGTCCTGACACTGCTGCAACAGTTGTGGTCAAGGAGGGACTGGTCACTCGTGCTGCTGTGCAACCATGAGGCTCTGGCAGCTCTGTGACCTCAGAGCTCTGCTGTGACCTCAAGGCCAGGGCAGGATTGTGTAGGAATGGATCTCCAGAGCTGCGCTCCCAGTGGAGACTATGTCCTGTCAGGCAGCTCCATCCAATCTATTTTTTTCACAAGAACTGATTTATAGGAGATTGGATAAGTGAGACCTTTCATGGTTCTACCTGCAATAGCAATGTCAAGTCCCAAATTCAACTCAAATTCAAGTGGCTGATTCCCAGTATTGCAGGCAGCACCAGCCCTGCCACACCAACACCAAGTGTGTGCTGTGCTCTGTGCTGGCCTTTGGGCCAGATTTAAAAAGTGAAGGCCTTGATGCTATCATTTATAAAAATAATGCAATGCAGGCCATCAGGGTAAGCTGCATGCTTTAGAGGAGCCCCAAACGCACTGCACATCTTATGGGAATCTCCAGCCACCCTAAAATCCCCCTGTGTGCCTCACAAGAGATCCCCGAGCCCTGCTCAACTTCCAGGGCTCCCTCGGCCCTTGCACACTTTCGGAGCTACCCCAAATTCCCTGTACAACTTACAGGTGTCCCCAGCCCCCTGCCCAGCACAGAGGTGACCCAAACCCCCTGCACACCTTTAGGGGGACCCAAACTCAAGGAGCAGCAACAGGGCTGGGCCATATTCCCTGTGTATGTTCACCGTGTGTCCCTGGGTGAACACGAGGCCTGGAGGGCAAATCCCCACTTTGCTTGTAAGGGATCCCAGGGTGCCACAGGCAAAGGCTCTGTTAGGCTCTGAGCTCATCTCTCATGCCATGAAAGGCCTCTCATGGTGCACAGTCCAGTCCCATCCCATTTTTTTCAAGCCACTTACTGCTGGCTTTCCTCTTTTCCTGGCCATGCCACTGGAGGAGGTGCAGGCGCAGCTGATGGCAGTGAAGGAAATGTGCCCTCAGTCCAGGGACGCTCAGCATGGGCTCCCCCGGCCCCTGGGGCCCCGCCGCTGGGCACAGCAGCCCCTCCCTGCCTGCCTCCTGCCTGCCCACACCGTGGGCATCCACGGCTGCTGCCGGACATGGAGCTCAGCCAGGGCTGCTGCCGTGTGGCCTTTGCTGGGGGTGCCACCCGGACACTGGTGTAACAACTGCATTTCTTTATTGGAACATAAAACACGGGCCAAGCCCTGCCCTGGCGGACACCTTTAGAACTCGCCGGGCTGCAGGACCAGGGGGCTCAGGGGATGAGGCTCTCGTTTAGGTTGTACGCGTGTTGGAATGGCAGCAGGGAGGCAGTGGTACGGCAGCAGGACACACGGGGGCAGACGTGAAGAGGTGGGGTAAGGGGTCACATTCGTGCTGCCTGAGGAGTTTGGCTGCTCTTCTGATGGTGCACAGGAGCACCTGTGGAGAGAGGAGTGGCTGAGGCCCCCAGCTGCACCTGGCACACAGGGACCCTCCTGCACAGCAGGCCCTGACCTGGCAAGGCTCCCCAGCATGGCTGGAGCTGCTGGCACAGCCTGGCCCAGCTGCACAGCTGCCCCTCAAGGCCCCAGCCAGCAGGGCATGGCTCTGGGCAGGCTCCCTGGCCAGGAGCGGCCCCAGAGCGCGTCTGCCTTTCAAGGGCAATCTCATCCCTGCTCTTTCTCCTCCCCATCTTGCTTTGCCTCTGCCCACTGCTCCTGGGGCTGCTCTTGGCCAGGCAGCCTCAGTGGGAGCCAGCACCGGCTGCAGCCCCAGCGGGCTGCCCAGGACAAGGCCCAGCCATTAAGAGGCCCATTCAAGCACTGGGCAGCAGCAGAAGCCTCAGCAGAGTTACCTGGACAACCAGTGACTCCCTACAACACCACAGCAGCCTCCCTGGGAATGTTTCCTGTCTAGCAACAGCCATCAAATGAAGCTGTTTGAGGGAAAGATGAATAAAACACTCACCATTTTCTCTTCCAGCAGTACCAGATTCCGGCATAGCACATTATCAGGAAAAGTGCCACACCAGCCACAATGCCCATTAACTTGATCAAACAACGTGGTCCCCAGCAGAAAGCTCCTCTCATGCCTCTCCACATGTTGTCAGCACGTGTTGTGGTCTCGGGAGCAATCTGTGGCATTGCAGCTGGGGGATCAGTGGGGAGCGTGAGCCCGTGCTGTGCTGCACTGCTGAGCTGGCAGCACGGTGCCTACGGCCAGGACGTTCTCTGTTGCCCCAGAGCTGGGGCCTGCAGGCACCTTGCCGCCCCTCGGCACAGAAGTGCTCAGTACCCAAGTCCCCTGAGCCTGCTTGGGGTAATTAATCTCTGCTGTGCCCTTGCGTGGAGCATTCAGCAAAGGAACAGGCAAGGTCCTTTGTGTAGGCACACCTGTAACTCAACAGCCAGAGAAGCTTCTGTCATCTCTGCAGGTCTGCATGGGCAGCACGGAGCCGCAGGAGCGGTGAGGGGATCCTGCAGGGCGAGGGCACACACGTGCAAGGCTCAGGCCGGGCACCTGCAGCCATGCCCCCCTGGCCCAGCTTTGGGCTCTGAGCTGGCAGCTCTCTCACCCAGGGGGAAAGGCCTTCACCTACCCTCACCCTCATCCTCAACCCCATCATCATCATCATCATCATCTTCTGGAGGCTCAATAATGGCTATGGGTTCGGAATCCAGATCATCTTCATCCTTAGGTTTATCTGCAAAAGAAGGCCAGCCAGAAGAGCTCCCGTGGCACTGCTGAAGATTCTCCTTCAGGCCGCAGTGGCAGTGAGTGCACCTGGGTGATTGGTGCCCTCCAAGGCTCTCCCTCATCTCTGCCTTCCCCTCGGGAGCAGGGCCAGAGGGACCCCGTGCCTGCAGTGGCCCCACACGGGGATGGAAGGAGCCCCTCGCGGGGCAGCCAGGGCAGGAAGGAGTCCCTGGAGGTGCCAGCAGCTCTAAGCTGAGCCCCAGGCAGGGCCGGGCCTTGGCAGCGGCAGCGGGAGCAGCTCAGGCTGCCTGGGCCGGCAAAGGAGCCACTGCGCAAGGCACAGCCCCGGGCCACAGCCCTGGGCCCGGCCCCTTCCCTCTCTGCTCTTCTCCGTGGCTGCACAGAGCACACGGAAGGCAAGGAGCAACTGGCATTGCACAGGGGGAGAGGATTTTTAATTTAGTGGAAGCACTCCCAGGTTCACAAGCCTCACTTGCCAAACTGGATTGTGCGATGCTATTGTCTCGCTCGTGTTAATCAGAAACCAGGGAGAAATGAGCTAAGAAATCAGAAAGCAACTTGGGGCGCAGGCTCGGCAGCCAAAGGGAGCAGGGCGGCACCTGCCCGATTTGCGCGGATCCCTTTTCCTGGCGGACAAAGGCGGGCGCTGCGGGAGCAGCTCCGGAGCAGCGGCGGCCCCGCTGTGGGCCGGGGCCGGGGCCGAGCTCGGGCGGGCTCGGGATGCTGGGGCAGCGCCGCGGGCCCGGCGGGCGCGATGGAGCCGCCGGAGGGCTGGGACCGCTCATGAGGAGCCTCCCAGTAACCGTTCTGGCCTCTCAGCTGAAGCCTCGGTGGGAATTATTCCTCCCTTCCCTCCTTTTATTCATGTCCTGGCCCAGCTCAGGTGGTTTTTCCTCTCTCCCAGCTGCTTTTCAGCTCTGGTCACAAAGAGTACACAGCCAGAGGGAAGGCTTTGCTTAAAATGCCAGCACACACGCAATGAAATACAAATTGAACTTTGTTCCCATTTTCCTTTGTCTGCTGCTTTTCACCTACACCTCCTCATCTCAAGACAAAATTATCTGCAGGTGTTAATTACACCTGCTTCTAATTAAATAGGAGGTTTGTTTCAGCTGTCAATGCTCTGATTCCCAGATATTCAAAGGAGCAGGGCCGAGGATGGGCTGATAACTGGGGACATTTTAGTGCAGACTGGATGTTCTGAGATGTTCTTCAGAATTATTGGGCAGGGCTCAGACAGAGCAAGAGTAAAGTGAGGAGCAAAAAAAAAAAAGTCAAATTTGAATTTGTCTTTCCTGGTTCATGGAACCAGAGCTAAGCAAGAAACCCTGACATGAAATTTATGGGAGGGCCTTTCCCACAGGATGTTTTGTCATCGTTTTCCCTCACACCACACACTATTCCCCGTTATTTAAATATCTGTACCAGTCTCAGTGGCAACTCAGGGCAGCTTCAGCATGAAGATTTACGGGTATTTCAAAAAGCTATCATGAAATATTTTCTTGTAAAGACTGACTGCATTCTTTGCATTGTGGTTCAGATCCAAGGAAACTTCTCTTGACCCTCTTCCAGCTCTGGGGACAAACAGATTTTGTGTTGGCATCTGCTGCCACCTAATGATACGGAAACCAAAGTTCTGGAAGAATAAGGAACTCAGAATTGCATCCAAAAAAAAATGCAGCTGCAAAAGGGGTTTGTAAATTTTATCACCTGGAACGGGGCAGGGCAAGTCCATGTGGGAAAACTGAGGGTAGAACTGGGTGTGAGGTGGGGTTTGGATGCAAAGCCAGGTTCTGCTTCCAACCAAAAGGTGTCCCCACAGCACCACGGAAATCCTGTCCAATGGTTCATTCTTCAGCACCTGCAGCCTGGGGCTGAGCTCACCGTGCACCTCAACCCTCCCACAGAGCACAGAAACCTTCGCCAGGGAGCTGCTGCCTCCCTGCACTGCACAGGGAATACAGCGCAAGATCCTTCCTCCAATTTCTCCTCTGAAATGGGAGTTTCAGCCGCAGAAAATCTGATTTTGAAGTCAGATTTCACTCATCTTATCTTTGATAAGAAGAAATGATGTGTCTCGGATAATTGCATGTAAGTGCAGAGTGGTGGCTGCTGCAGGAAGCAGAATTCCAGCATGAAGAGTTCCCTGAGTTTGAGGGCTCCTCAGACAGTTCTGTCAGTCCATGAAATATCCACATTTATTTAGTAACAACCCCAGAGGAGCAGAACCAAGTTTGCTGCCCTCAGTGCTGCTTCTTTGCTCCATCCTGCTTGGAGATTCCTTCTCAAAACAGAGCTCACCACTCAGCTTCCCACAGATTGGGTAATTTCATATAGAACTCCCAAGCTCCAAAAAAATACAGGTAAATTAAACTCCTTCAACTAAATAGATAAAAACTTATTTTATCTTGCTAAACCAACTCAAAGGACATGTAACAGGCCAGCAATGCACAATGGGCTTAGTCCAGCCAATGTGTTACATTCCCAACAAAAACACACGTGGCTTTGTGAATATCTGAAAAAAAATCCTTTAATTCCAGAAATTTTAAACCACTCTACTTGAATCGGACAAATAATTAGGATTTTTAATCAGCAACAGCACTGTAATAAACAGAGCAGGCTTACAATTGAAGCTGCAGGGGTGGGGTGGATAAAACAGGGGATTGAGGAGGCTGAGCTGGGCAAAGGGGGGGAATAATTGAGGAACAACCTGCACATTGTGTGAGCCCAAAACCTGCAAAAACTTTGCCACTTTAGATCACACAAAGGCCTCAGAGAAAACCCACAAACCACAGATTCCAGAAGTAACAATGCCAGAAAACCAGCTGAGAAATAAAGCTGCCACTCCTCCTTGCTGGGTGCTCAAGGGAAGGAGAGACCACAACTCTCCCCCAGTATCTCATTCCAGCTTCTTCCCAAAAACCCAACTTCTTTCCCTATTACTTCATTCTTCTTCCTCAGTCATGGTCACCATGTGCTGCCAAATTATTCTAATTAATCCAATTAGCTGATAGCCTCCAACACCACCTCTTTCCCCTTTGCTCCAGGAGCAGAAGCTGCACTGGCAGCTGAAGATGTTGAAGAGGACGCTCAGATGTGGAGGAGGACAAAAGTGGCACCTACAGGAGGTGGCAGAGAAGGAATCTGTGCCCTAAGAACCCAAAAAAGTTTCCTGTGAAGTCTCAAGAAAGAGCTTGGCAAAGAAGCAGAGACTTCTAGGCACAAGCTGAGCTGGTTTGGTGGAAATAATATCTAAAAATAAGCAGGAAAAATTGAAAGTTGATTTAATGTCACTTGCACCACGTCATGCTTTCATCCCTGCAAACAGCACACAGAGGTTGTTCCTGTTTTATCTTAGTGGCCTATTCTGCTCTTATTTCTCTTTTCTGAGCTGGTCCTGAGTTCTTTGGTTGTGATTTTTGCCTGCATTTCAACCCAGACAAAAAAGCTGATTCACTGGGGGAAAAATAACCAAAACCAAGCAAGCTGATAAAGCCCAAAACAATTCCTGGCTGGTTTTCTGTTGGAGTTTATACATTTGTTCTTCAAAGGTGATTTGGGGACAGGCTGGGAGGAGCTCTGGGTGTCTCCAGACAGGCACAGCTCAGCTCCTGCTTCTCCACAGAGGGCTGTGAGCACAAACACAGCCCGGACCCTCCTGTCACGAGGGAATAACCCACAGAAAGCTTGTTCTTGTCTGGAAAATTCATCCACAAACACCAAAAAGGAGACCGAGGAGTCCTGTAACTTTATTCAAATAAAGAGAGAGGTTATGGCACATTTCCCATGGGGTCTCTCCAATTTTTAGGGGACGCAACCTCTTTTTTATCCCAATTTTCCTCTCTCTTTCCACATTGGCTGAGGGACTTGAAAGGTACAGACTTCCCAAAACACCTAATACAGACCTCTTTCTAATGTATCCCCCCTTTTACTTTTCCTATGGAATTGATGGTTCCTCCCACTGCTTCTTTCATCTCTCAGTATCCAGCTTTACCCACAGTTTGTAAAGAGAGATCCAGATCCCTCTCATTGCATTCATCAAGCAGTGGAATTCTTCCCGTTGTTTCTTTCATCTCTCAGTATCTGGCTTTATTTACCAGCAGCCCCACAGTTTGTTTGTAAAGACAAATCTCTCTCATTCCCTTCACTCTGAGCGCTGGTGAAGGCACCGGGGGCCATGGCTTGGCTGTGCCCTGTCCCCTGCTCTGTTGGGCTCCATCCCTGCCCTCCCTGTGATGCCTTGAGAAGGCTGACCTGGAACAGAAGCTGGACAGAGTTCAAAGAATAAAGGAAGTATTTATTAAAAAAGCCTTTACAAGGTACACTTCGGGCAATGCAAGAGTCTTGCAGAGACTACAGCCAAAAATGGACCCTAGCGTGTGTTTTTTCGACAGATACAAGCTTGGTCCACCTGCATATCAGGAACCGATTGTCCAGTTACAGCTTTGGGTAGTGGAGTCCCATCACCAGCTTGTCTCCCTTCTTCTCTCACTGCTGCCCACGGTTGTTTACATTTTTGGGGCTTTGGACAAACAAAGTGTCCTCGAAACCCAGGCCTGGAGAGGAACTGTTTTGTCTGAATAAAACAGCAGAAGAGGCTGTGGAGTTTTAGAGTTACACACTAAAGCAGTGCTGATCAGGAAAATAGAAAAGCTAAAACTAAAGTCATCACCCGTGCGTGTGGGTGCCAGGGCTGTGACACCAGAGCTGAGCAGAGCACGGCCAAGTCCCACGTCACTGCTGCTGCCAAACTTAGCCCTGGCCCTGGAGGTGTCTGCCTGAATGCTGCTCTTTGCTCTTTTGAGCAGGCAGGCCTGGCTGCAGACAGTTTGCAGCCCTTCGGGGAGAGGAAAGGGGTGATTCATCCGTGAGGAGCAGGAGAAGGAAGGGGATGTTGGCAGCCCGGGCTCTCAGCGCTCCTCAGAGGATGTTTTACAACAGTATTGATGAAAAGCTGCTCTGCCTCTTCCAGAGTGGAATTGAGGGGCTGGATTAACCAGCACACTCCAATATTTTGTCATTAATCATTGCTAGCAAGGAATTCTTCATTACCCTTAGGCTTCTCGTCTTGTTGAATTGGAATGACACAAGCACTCCCTAATTTTAAAAGCCATGGAGCTCATCACAGTGTGGAAGGAGCCTCTCCATGAGCTGACAGCAACATCTCAGGAGAAACAGGGGCCTGGCTGTGGCTTCTAACACAGAGTAAAGCAGCACAGAACACCCAGGAGAGGCACAGTCAGAGAGCAGAGCAAAGGCTTTTTCAAAATCCGTAGCACGTTCACCTTTTAAGAGCCAGGCTGGGATAGTCAAGATGAGAAAGAGCCTTTAAGAAAAGAATTTCATTTCCTCTGTTGCAGGCTGCTGTATAAGAGGGTGCCTCAGGGTGCAAGAGCAGAATTTTTCATGAGTGTGTCATGTATTAAAGCAAGAATTTCTCCCTGTATATGGGCCAGAGACATAAGAAAGGATCATAGAAAAAACTGGGTTGGAAGGGGCCTTAAAGATCACCCAGTTCCACCCCTGTCATGGGCAGGGACACCTTCCACTCTCCCAGGCTGCTCCAAGCCCTGTCCAGCCTGGCCTTGGGCACTGCCAGGGATCCAGAAACAGCCACAGCTTCTCTGGGCACCCTGTGCCCACCCTCACAGGGAACAATTCCTGCCCGAAATCCCATCCAACCCTGCCCTCTGGCAGTCTGAAGCCATTCCCTGGGTCCTGTCCCTCCATGCCTTGTCCCCAGTCCCTCTCCAGGTCTCCTGGAGCCCCTTTAGGAGCTCTGAGCTCTCCTGGAGCTTTCTCCATGTGAACACCCCCAGCTCTCCCAGCCTGGCTCCAGCCCTTTCCTGACTTTTGTGGCCTCCTTTGGACTTGTTCCAACAACTCCACATCCTTCTTACGCTGGAGGCCCCAGAGCTGAACTCTCCAGGCACCCAGATGAGAATAAAAGCATAAAATCAGAGCACAAATGATCATCAAGGGGACAGACACTTGCTGGGAGTGAGGCTGTGGCTCAGGGATTATTTCAGTCCAGCAGCTGGAAGATGCAATCCCCTCCCTGTGGCACCAGCATCCATCTGGGCAGGGAGCTGGAGGCACTGGGAGCTTGGGTTGGGCAGAGTTTCCATCCCCAGAAGTTCCTGAAGTTCCCTCCATGACCCTGACACAAAAGGGACCCAGCAAAACCAGCCATGAGGGTGAGGGAAGGGGCAGCTGGAAGAAAGTGGTGGCTGGTCTGCACTTCATTTATGTTTATGTTTGTGTTCATATTTATTTATATTCTTATGTTTTATTTGTATATATTTATATTTATGTATTTATGTATTTATTTATATATTTATATATTTATATTTTTATATTTTTATATTTTTATATTTTTATATTTTTATATATATATATATCCCTAATTTATATAGATTAGGGATAATAATAATCCATATGATGGAGTTGTGACCCCAGGGAACTTCAGTTTCTCTCAGCCACAGGTTTGCTGCATAACCTCAAACAAGTTGCAAAACCTCCTCTTCTTTCTCACTTCAAATCAAGGGACATTTTTTGCCTTACCAGGGTAGTTGGGATTATTTAATTCATGAGGGGAGTGTCATATAAAGTATAGCAATAGAAACTAAAATACACAGAATGGGGTTTGCCCATTTCCTTTAATTTTTGAGAACAAAGTAAGTAGATGAAATCTTGTGCCCCTCCAAAACCAAACAGAATCTTTCTTTGTGCAAAATGTTACATTAACCTTAGTGGTTGTTCATTTTTATTGTATTATTTGTAATAATTCTGCAGATATTTCAGAAAAGGGCAGTTCATTCCTACTGCATAAAAAAAATCACCATAGATCTGGGTTTTTTTTACATTTCCCCCTCATATAATTTCAAAAAAACCCCAAACTGAACACAATTAGGAATTTACCTTCCCGCTTCCCTCCTCGCAAAAAGAAAAAATAAAAATGTTTTTTAAAATCAGTAAAGTGTTAAACAAGTCAGGAGCACACAGAGCACAGCACATCAGTAACACCGGGGATGCTTCAGACCACACCAAGCCCTGCATGAAGAAGGTGAAATGTTTGTAGCAGCACGAGGAAGCAGCTTCCAGACACAGCACAGCCTTCCTGGAGAGGCTGGGACGAGGACAGCGCTCCAGAGGACTCGGAAAAGCCACAGGGCACAAGTTTTCCTCCTACAGCAGTGTTTATCCCGATCCCAATGATGCCTTAGGATTTTAGATTTTCTATTTTTCAATTCCTGCACTGCATTAATACACAGCTTTAAATTCCATATGAAGTGTAGTTCACTGTCTTCACATTTTGGTCAGACAACAATTCCTCTCTAGGCCTGAAATTCAAGGACACGCCACAGCCTCAGGCATGAAAAGTATAAACAAAAATGAGTTGGGGGTAAATTAATTCATTACCTGAAGCTGTAATTGGAGGATTAACCCCTGATACGTAAATGGACCAAACTTATAATTGTGTGAAAAACTGCTGCCCATTGTCCACCTTGGGTGTAGCCCCTCAGAAGCTCTTGACTTCAATCTGTTGAAGACCTTTAATAAATACCTGCTTTTATTCTCTTAACTTTGTCTAACCTCTGTTCTAGGTAGCCACTCTCAGGCATCACTTTTCAGTCCCACCTCGGGTGCCAAAAACACCAAGGCATCACCAAGGGCTGCCCTGGCCTGTGTGGGGTCACTTTGTGCTTGTGCATGGCCCCAGGAGTAGGGGCTGCACCTCTTGGGACTTCCTCAGGATCCTGATTGCTGGGGGAATGGCACTGAGATCAAGGCCAAGCACAACCTAAAGGTTCTCAGGAATTCTGAAATCAAGGCCAACACAACCTAAAGGTCCTTAGGAGTCGTAAAATCAAGGTCAAGCACAACATAAAGGTTCTCAGGAGTCCTGAAATCAAGGTCAAGCATGACCTAAAGGTGCATCTCCCTTCACTGATCAGAAAACATCTTCACATTCTCCCTGGGAGGGAACAAAACCCACCCCAAGGCCCACGTGTGGCTTCGGGGCCTTGGTTCTGCAGCCAGAGTGGGTGGAGAGAAAGCCAAAGAAAGGTTTTGTTGTTTGAGGGGGGTTTTTCATTTAACAGTAGGAATCAGCTTGTGATTCTTTTTGTAAATGTTTTAAAGCATGGGCATTGTACATAAAGGTTGTTTTTGTTTTTAAAGTCACCTCAGACACAGGCCTGCGAGCCCCTGTGATTGGAAGCAATGAGTGCTCTCACACAGCAAATTGGAATAGGAAACTTGTAGTTCCTATCTCCATTACACACAGCAAAATGTGAAGTGGTTGGAATGGTACAAATTCTAGCCTTTATTTTGCCTTATTTTGCTGTGATGCCATCAGATTGTGTGAGATTCATCAAGGAACTTGGTTCTGCCAGGATGGGTGTGCAAGGATGATCCCTTAGCTCAGGTGTGGACCTGGTGTTTTCCAGGCCAGACACAACTGTCATCCACAGCCAGCCTCTGTCTGCAAAGAGAACAGGGAGCACCAGCTCTGAGGAGCTCAGGGGTTACTGAACAAACAGAACAATTGCTAATTTCTATCCGTTACTTGTCAGGAGTATTTGCTGCTGATAGATTTGATATTGCTCAAAAAAAGAACCCTGGCAGCTCGCCTCAGCTATGAAGGGAAGAGACTCTTTTGAACAGGTTCCAGCTCAGCTCCTTGCTTGAATTAAAAGCAGAGCAAAACTCTTCTGTTGATCCCATCAAACCCACCTACATTTGACAACAGTCTGTGAAAGACATAAGAGTGTAAAAATTATTTTACAGTACTTACATTTTTCTGATTGAGTCATGGCATACCCATTCCTGGAGGAAGACCCTGTGTAGCAGCCATTTTTACTAAGTACCTGGGAAAGGAGTAAATAGAGTTTAAAAATCGTGAATGAATTTCATAAACAAAACAATGGAGTAAAAATATAACATATATAATATATAGTAATATAAATAGTAATTTAAAATTCTCAAAGCCCTTTGATAATGGAGCCCTGCACCCCAGTCATGTGCAGTGCAGCCTCAGCTGCCCTGTGTGGGGGGGACAAGGGCTGCCAGGGGGCAGGGCTGGGATGAGCCTTCACCCAAAACTGCCTCCAAGCCTCACTGGCAATCACTCCACACACACAGAGCAAAGTCTCCGAGCCAAACCTGCATCAGGTTGGATTTGTTGTAACAGTGACTTGTGGCAAATTTGCTCCTCCTGTAACGTAACTGCTACCATGAAACTTTACACGAGCTACTAAATAATCCCTGTCCCATCCTGAGCTGCATTGCCCAACTGCTGGAGTGACCTTGCTTTGCCTCTGCCGCTGCTCCTGGGGCTGCTCTTGGCCAGGCAGCCTCAGTGGGAGCCAGCACCAGCTGCAGCCCCAGCGGGCTGCCCAGGACAAGGCCCAGCCATTAAGAGGCCAATTCAAGCACTGGGCAGCAGCAGAAGCCTCAGCAGAGTTATCTGGGCAACCAGTGACTCCCTACAACTCCACAGCAGCCTCACTGGGAATGTTTCCTGACTGTGAGCACCCGTTCAAGAAGCTGGGGGTGGAGATCAACAATGACTTACTTTTTCTCGTTCTTCCAGCACCGGTGTCCGATGTAGCACAGGACCATGAAATGTGGCACAGTGACCAGTGTCAGTACTAGGGCCAAAATGCAGGCCCAGCGCACATCCTGGGGGCAGAGAACGCTTCTGGATGTATCCTGGGCATCTGACTTGCCGAGCAGTTCTGTGGGATCAGTGGGGAGCGTGAGCCCGTGCTGTGCTGCACTGCTGAGCTGGCAGCACGGTGCCTACGGCCAGGACGTTCTCTGTTGCCCCAGAGCTGGGGCCTGCAGGCCCCTTGCCGCCCCTCGGCACAGGCTGTGCCCCCCAACAAAGGCCAGAAGGCCGGCAGGAGAGCCCGGCGCCAGCGCAGCTGCTTGGCCAGTGGCTCCTTCGAGGGACAGGGGCCAAAGCCAGCCCTGGGCAGCACCTGCCACCCGCGACCCTCCCTGCCCCGCCACAGCTGCCCCAGCCCGAGGGGACAGAGCCGGGCCCTGTCAGGACACACTGCAGCAATTACCTCCTGTGCCACTGCCTGGCATTGCCGTCCCTCCTTTGGCAGAGGCTGCCACAGAGTCATTGCTTTCTCTGGATTGTACGACCTTCCACACAGGCTTTTGGTTCATCACTTGAGAAAGGAAAAGAGACAGCTGGATCAGATGGAACTGTTCTCCATCGGGGAGCTGGCATCTTCAGAAGAAAGTACTGGTCAAATACATGGATAGTCACGAGGAAATCAGATGAGATCTGGGGCTGTAAAGCGCCCTCCCTTCTGCAAACAGCTGCCTCTCCTGATGTGCTGGGAGAAGGGGAAATTGCAGAGCATCTCAGGGTGCGCCTGGCCCGTGGTGCAGTTTGGGCACCCTGGCAGCTGATGCCAAATGCCTTCCTGCAGAGGCTGGGGAGAAGCTGCAGCCGGGCCAGGCTGGGAAACAGCCCTGCAGGGCGTGAAACAGCAGCGGGGCAGCCAGGCTGCCATGGATCCCTTCCCGCTGTGCCGGGCACGGCGTGTCCAGATGTGCAGCAAAAGCCCCCGGCTGCTGAGTGCCAGGAGAAGGCTCAGGGACATGGACCCACCTCTGCCTCTCTCCAGGTCAATCAGCATCTGATGCATGTGTTTGGATGCCTTTGGGGACTTAATGTTTCCTTTAGGTTTGTTCCTCTGTCTAGAAGGACCTTAAGAGAAAGTGTTTCCATTTCAGACAAATGGATCCCACAGAACCAGAGCTCAGCCTGTGGGGTCAGCAGGGACACACGACTCACCCCTGTGATGGGAGCCAGGCTTGGGTGGAGCAACCAGGAAAGGCGCTGGAAAAATCCTTCCTTCAGACACACCTGTAACTCAACAGCCAGAGAAGCTTCTGTCACCTGGTTCCTGCCAGGTTATCAATGATTAGTCTTTTAGAAACGTTTACAACATATCTGCAGGAGGCTCCAAGGGCTGAAAATCTTCATGAAGCCAAGGTGCTGGAAAAGCCTTCCCAGCACCCACACCTAGAATGGAGCACAGACCAGAACCATTCCATGCTGTGCTGGGATCCCCTTGTGCCTTGGGGACCTGGGCACTGCAAGGGGCTCGGCTAAGGCCGTGGGAGCCAGATGTCAGTGGACATGGCCAAAGGTGCAGAGGGGCCTGGGCGGCTCTGGGCTGGCTCCTGGTCACTCTGCACCCACTTTGCATTCCCTGGGCAACATCCCTGGAGGGGTGGCTTGAGCAGCCCAGGACCCCTGGGGGCTCTGTCCCTCCCACCAAGGAAACCCTCCCTAAAGCCCTGGGAAAAACTGCAGCAGGCAGTGCCACAACCATCCCTCTCTCCCTCCTTCCCCTTGGACAGCTCCCCCAGGCCAAGGGGACACAGTCAGGCCCTGTCAGGACACACTGGAGCCCAGCTCTCCCCCTCTGCCCTTTCCCCACCATGGGCACCCCCTGCAGCCGCTCCCAGGCTTGGGGGCCGTGTCTCCCACGCAGGGACCCCAGCAGGACTGCTCAGCACGCGAGTGCCCTGAGCCTGCTCGGGATAATTCCTGTGTGCTGTGCCGGGCTTGTCCGGGCTGTGCCCGCACTGCCCAGCAGCAGAGATGGCAGCTGAAGCCTCAGCAGGGCTCAGGCCCAGAGGCACAGCAATTACGTCCTGCCACTGTGCCTGGCATCGCCTCCCTTCCTGCAGCAGAGGCTGCCAATGGGCCATTGCTTTCTCCAGGAAGTTGTGCCTTCAGCACAGCCTCTTCATCCACCTCTGGAGGAAGGAAGAGGGACAGCTGGATCAGATGGGGTTGTTCCCCAGCGGGAAGGCAGCAGCTTGAGGAGGCAGTACTTGTCAAAAACATGGATAAGGTTCAGGAAGTCATCCAAGCTTTGGAGCTGGGCCAGGGCCTGCCCTCATCCAAACAGCGCCTACACCTGATCTACTCCAACAGCAGGAAATTGCAGAGGATCTCAGGATGTGCGCGGCTTATGGTGCAGTTTGGCGCCCTGGCAGCTGATGCCAAATGCCTTCCTGCAGAGGCTGGGGAGAAGCTGCAGCCAGGCCAGGCTGGCAAACAGCCCTGCAGGGCATGAAAGCAGCAGTGGGGTAGCCAGGCTGCCATGGATCCCTTCCTGCAGTGCCGGGCACGGCGTGTCCAGATGTGCAGCAAAAGCCCCGGGCTGCTGAGTGCCAGGAGAAGGCTCAGGGACATGGACCCACCTCGGCCTCTCTCCAGATCTATCAGCCTCTGATGCATGTGTTTGGATGCCTTTGGGGACTTAATGTTTCCTTTAGGTTTGTTCCTCTGTCTAGGAGGACCTTAAGAGAAAGTGTTTCCATTTCAGACAAATGGATCCCACAGAACCAGAGCTCAGCCTGTGGGGTCAGCAGGGACACACGACTCACCCCTGCGATGGGAGCCTGGCTTGGGTGGAGCAACCAGGAAAGGAGCTGGAAAAGTCTTTCCTTCGGACACACCTGTAACTCAACAGCCAGAGAAGCTTCTGTCACCTGGTTCCTGCCAGGTTATCAATGATTAGTCTTTTAGAAACGTTTACAACATACCTGCAGGAGGCTCCAGGGGCTGACAATCTTCATGAAGCCAAGGTGCTGAAAAAGCCTTCCCAGCACCCAAACCTAGAAGGGAGCACAGACCAGAACCATTCCATGCCGTGCTGGGATCCCCTTGTGCCTTGGGGACCTGGGCACTGCAAGGGGCTCGGCTAAGGCCGTGGGAGCCAGATGTCAGTGGACATGGCCAAAGGTGCAGAGGGGCCTGGGCAGCTCTGGGCTGGCTCCTGGTCACTCTGCACCCTCTTTGCATTCCCTGGGCAACATCCCTGGAGGGGCAGCTGGAGCAATCCATGGGCCCCTGGGGGCTCTGTCCCTCCCACCGAGGAAACCCTCCCTCCAGCCCTGGGAAAACCATCCCCAATGCTTCCCGGGGAGAAGGGAGCTCTGTCCCGGGAAAGGGGAGCCAGGCCTGGGCTCACCTGCTCCCCTTGCTCCCAGCGGAGCAGCCTGGGCAGCCCTGGCAGGCAGGGCCACTGCCAGGAGGAGCAGGAGGAAGAGGCGCAGAGCAAGGGCCATGGTGCCTTGCCCTGAGCCACTCGTGCAGCTCTTGCTGCCACCACTGTCCTGACACCGCTGTCCCAAGGTCAGCACCACTGCTGCCGCCGCCACTGCTGCTGCTGCAACAGTTGTGGTCAAGGAGCGACTGGTCACTCGTGCTGCTGTGCAACCATGGGGCTCTGGCAGCTCTGTAACCTCAGAGCCCTGCTGTGACCTCAGCCTACTGTGACCTCAGAGCTCTGCTGTGACCTCAGAGCCCTGCTGTGAGCTCAAGGCTGCGGCAGGATTGTGTGGGAATGGATCTCCAGAGCTGCGCTCCCAGTGGAGACTATGTCCTGTCAGGCAGCTCCATCCAATCTATTTTTTTCACAAGAACTGATTTATAGGAGATTGGATAAGTGAGACCTTTCATGGTTCTACCTGCAATAGCAATGTCAAGTCCCAAATTTAACTCAAATTCAAGTGGCTGATTCCCAGTATTGCAGGCAGCACCAGCCCTGCCACACCAACACCAAGTGTGTGCTGTGCTCTGTGCTGGCCTTTGGGCCAGATTTAAAAAGTGAAGGCCTTGATGCTATCATTTATAAAAATAATGCAATGCAGGCCATCAGGGTAAGCTGCATGCTTTAGAGGAGACCCAAACGCACTGCACATCTTATGGGAATCTCCAGCCACCCTAAAATCCCCCTGTGTGCCTCACAAGAGATCCCCGAGCCCTGCTCAACTTCCAGGGCTCCCTCGGCCCTTGCACACTTTCGGAGCTACCCCAAATTCCCTGTACAACTTACAGGTGTCCCCAGCCCCCTGCCCAGCACAGAGGTGACCCAAACCCCCTGCACACCTTTAGGGGGACCCAAACTCAAGGAGCAGCAACAGGGCTGGGCCATATTCCCTGTGTATGTTCACCGTGTGTCCCTGGGTGAACACATGAGGCCTGGAGGGCAAATCCCCACTTTGCTTGTAAGGGATCCCAGGGTGCCACAGGCACAGGCTCTGTTGGGCTCTGAGCTCATCTCTCATGCCATGAAAGGCTTCTCATGGTGCACAGTCCAGTCCCATCCCATTTTTTTCAAGCCACTTACTGCTGGCTTTCCTCTTTTCCTGGCCATGCCACTGGAGGAGGTGCAGGCACAGCTGATGGCAGTGAAGGAAATGTGCCCTCAGCCCAGGGACGCTCAGCATGGGCTCCCCCGGCCCCTCGGGCCCCGCCGCTGGTCACAGCAGCCCCTCCCTGCCTGCCTCCTGCCTGCCCACACCGTGGGCATCCACGGCTGCTGCCGGACATGGAGCTCAGCCAGGGCTGGTGCTGTGTGGCCTTTGCTGGGGGTACCACCCGGACACTGGTGTAACAACTGCATTTCTTTATTAGAACATAAAACACGGGCCAAGCCCTGCCCTGGCGGACACCTTTAGAACTCGCCGGGCTGCAGGACCAGGGGGCTCAGGGGATGAGGCTCTCGTTTAGGTTGTACGCGTGTTGGGATGGCAGCAGGGAGGCAGTGGTATGGCACCAGGGCACACGGGGGCAGACGTGAAGAGGTGGGGTAAGGGGTCACATTCGTGCTGCCTGAGGAGTTTGGCTGCTCTTCTGATGGTGCACAGGAGCACCTGTGGAGAGAGGAGTGGCTGAGGCCCCCAGCTGCACCTGGCACACAGGGACCCTCCTGCACAGCAGGCCCTGACCTGGCAAGGCTCCCCAGCACGGCTGGAGCTGCTGGCACAGCCTGGCCCAGCGGCACAGCTGCCCCTCAAGGCCCCAGCCAGCAGGGCATGGCTCTGGGCAGGCTCCCTGGCCAGGAGCGGCCCCAGAGCGCGTCTGCCTTTCAAGGGCAATCTCGTCCCCGCTCTTTCTCCTCCCACCTTGCTTTGCCTCTGCCGCTGCTCCTGGGGCTGCTCTTGGCCAGGCAGCCTCAGTGGGAGCCAGCAGCGGCTGCAGCCCCAGCGGGCTGCCCAGGACAAGGCCCAGCCATTAAGAGGCCAATTCAAGCACTGGGCAGCAGCAGAAGCCTCAGCAGAGTTATGTGGACAACCAGTGACTCCCTACAACTCCACAGCAGCCTCCCTGGGAATGTTTCCTGTCTAGCAACAGCCATCAAATGAAGCTGTTTGAGGGAAAGATGAATAAAACACTCACCATTTTCTCTTCCAGCAGTACCAGATTCCGGCATAGCACGTTATCAGGAAAAGTGCCACACCAGCCACAATGCCCATTAACTTGATCAAACAACGTGGTCCCCAGCAGAAAGCTCCTCTCATGCCTCTCCACATGTTGTCAGCACGTGTTGTGGTCTCGGGAGCAATCTGTGGCATTGCAGCTGGGGGAGCAATGGGGAGCGTGAGCCCGTGCTGTGCTGCACTGCTGAGCTGGCAGCACGGTGCCTACGGCCAGGACGTTCTCTGTTGCCCCAGAGCTGGGGCCTGCAGGCACCTTGCCGCCCCTCGGCACAGAAGTGCTCAGTACCCAAGTCCCCTGAGCCTGCTTGGGGTAATTAATCTCTGCTGTGCTGGTCTGCTCCAGGGAATACTTGTCTAAGACATGGATAAGGACAAGGAAAATGCCCAGTGTTTCGGAGCTGTAAAGGGCCCTCCCTCCTCCCCGCAGCTGCCTGTCCAGATCCACCCCAAGACTGGGAAATTGCAGGGCATCTTAGGGTGCCTGGCCCGTGGTGCAGTTTGGGCACCCTGGCAGCTGATGCCAAATGCCTTCCTGCAGAGGCTGGGGAGAAACTGCAGCCAGGCCAGGCTGGCAAACAGCCCTGCAGGGCGTGGAAGCAGCAGTGGGGCAGCCAGGCTGCCATGGATCCCTTCCCGCTGTGCCGGGCACGGCGTGCCCAGATGTGCAGCAAAAGCCCCCGGCTGCTGAGTGCCAGGAGAAGGCTCAGGGACATGCACCCACCTCGACCTCTCTCCACATCACTCAGGATTTGGTCCAGATGTTTGGCTGCCTCCCAGGATTTCTTGTCTCCTATGCCACGAGAGCTGCGCTTGTGTGCGGCATCCGGCCCAGGAGCTGGAAATATCCTCTCTGCAGACACCTCTGTAGCTCAGCAGCAACAAGAGCTTCTGTCACCTGGTTCCTACTGGCTTGTCAATGATTTTTCTCTGACGAGAAAATGAGAACTCACCTGCAGAAACTCCCAATTGTTCCAAACCATCTTCCATCCAAGCTGCCGGAGAAGCCTTGCCAGCTCTCTCATCTAGAAGGGGGCACAGACTAGAACATTTCCATGCTGTGCTGGGATCCCCTGGTGCCTAAGGGACCTGGGCACTACAGGGGAGGGAAATGCACCCACCACGGCGTCTCTCCAGTTCTAAGCGTTTCAGCCAGATCTTTTGGTGTCTCCAGGGATTTCTCATCTCCCGTGTCTTGGGTTTCATCTCTTAGAGGACCTTAGATCAAAGTCATTCCATTTCATGTGGATGGGTTGGTTAAGGCCGTGGGAGCCAGATGTCAATGGACATGGCCAAAGGTGCAGAGGGGCTTGGGCAGCTCTGGGCTGGCTCCTGGTCACTCTGCACCCTCTTTGCATTCCCTGGGCAACATCCCTGGAGGGGTGGCTGGAGCAGCCCAGGACGCCTGGGGGCTCTGTCCCTCCCACCAAGGAAACCCTCCCTAAAGTCCTGGGAAAACCATCCCCAATGCTTTCTGGGGAGAAGGGAGCTCTGTCCCGGGAAAGGGGAGCCAGGCCTGGGCTCACCTGCTCCCCTTGCTCCCAGCGGAGCAGCCTGGGCAGCCCTGGCAGGCAGGGCCACTGCCAGGAGGAGCAGGAGGAAGAGGCGCAGAGCAAGGGCCATGGTGCCTTGCCCTGAGCCACTCGTGCAGCTCTTGCTGCCACCACTGTCCTGACACTGCTGTCCCAAGGTCAGCACCACTCGTGGTCAAGGACTGAGGGGCCAGACATCGTGATGCTGCAGAACCACGGTGCTCTGTGACCTTTGAACCATGCTGTGATCTTACGACCTGGGTGGGGAGTGACCTCAGGGCTGGAATTTTCTTCTCAGGGAGGGAGCTCTTCCTGCAAGGGCTGGGACAGTCTGCTCCAAATTGGTCTCACAGGTTTGCCCAGTGTTCTGGGCACTGGCACAGGGGCAATGAGAGCTCACATGCCCTCAGAGCACAGCAAGGACATCAGTGAGCAGTGGTGTCCCTCAGGGTGACAGCAAAACCATCCCTGGACACTGGGAACTCAGTGTCCTGATGGTGCTGCTGGGCAAGACGAGAGCTGGAGTTGCCTCCAAACAGAGCCCTTCTCATTCCCCAAGACTTTGAGCACTGGCTCAGTGCAAAAGCAGCCCAGAAACCACATAATCCCTTCCCTGGGAAGAAACATCTCCCCATCCAAACCTCACCTGCCTTGATCCAGCTCCAAGGGGAACAGTCAGGAGTTGCCCAGCTGGACCTTTGCTTCAAGGTCCTTCACCTCTGATTTATGGGAATTCCTTGAAATTCCCAGCTTGGACCCTCAGGGTTTGCCCTGGGAATTCTCTGATCCTGCATTGCTGAGTTTCTGTCAGTATCGGTCAAAATTCTGCTTTCCCCAAACCTTGTTAATGCTTCCAAGTCTAGTCATTGGAGCCCTGAACATCCTCAGATAATCTGAATTGTCTTGTCACTTCTGACTGGAGTATTTCTTTTTCAGACAGGAATAAATATGTGTCTCTTACAACTTCACATCACAAGTTGATTATTACAGCCCAGTTCTGAGCAAAAAGCCTGATCTGCAATCCTGAGGTGGCCTTCCTTCCATTACTACTAATAAACCATTAATTTTGATTATTTCCAGCCCCAAATTCCCCCTGCTTTTCTCCTGACAAGCCTGCACATTGATTCTGACTTGCAGACTGACAGCTCCATGGCATTTTGGAATGTTCCAACTGCACTGAGGATTTATTTATTTCAGTGCCCCCATTCCCAGAGCAGCCACTGACTCACAAGGAAAAGCTCAGAGCAATATTTGGCATTTGTTTCCTTTGCCTGGTTCATTAACCTTCTTTATGTAGATGTAAATCCTGAGTCTGACGTGGCTATTTTTGGGGAGCATGTCAGAACCAGATTTGTCTGTCTGAGCAATGTTTGCTTCGGAAAAATGTTTGGGAATTGCTTCAGCAATTTTGGCTTTTCTAGCAAGTTTTGCATTGGATGTTGAGCTGTGTTTGTGTTGTGCTTTTGGATCTTTAGCATCATTAAACCTGCAGGACAAAGAGTGTCTAAAGCACCAGCTGGAGGACAGTGTCCTGTAGCTGTTAAACCAGAAATATTTTCTTATCTTGTGCATCCCAGCAGATTGATGGAGGCTGAGCTTAAATGTTGCTGTCACTTGTACCTGGATATGCTGACACTGCTGGCTTAGTGTCTGGGCTCAGTCTTAGTCTAGCCTAAATCATTCTGTGACAGTTCTGTCATCCCTCAATTCCTTTTCTACGTTTTTCTCCCTGTTTTGCCAAGAACTGTGTGGGAAAGGAAGGAGGGAGAGAGAGGTAAATCCATTTTCCTGTTCTGATGTTCCTTTCCAGGCTTTGTCTCACTTGTTGTTTGACCCCAGCTCTGTCTCCCCACTCCCGTGGCTCCGTCTTTGGCAAAGCTGATGCTCAAAACACCACATTTCCTCTGGCCTGGGGCTCCCCACAGCAGGAGTTGCCTCAGGAATTGTCCCCTCAGTGCTGGCTCAGCCCCTGCTGTGGCACACGCAGCCTCCAGCTGCTGCCAACGGGTCTCTGCATTGCTCTCACCTCACTTTCCATCCTCACCTCAAAACTGACCCCTTGCTCCCGGTCTGGGGCTCTTTCTGGTTTCTCTGGCTGCCTGGTGAGGATGCTTTTTGGATGATTTAGAGAGCAGGCTATAGAGGAAGCACAGCCCCTAATCCTAGGAAGGAGGGGATCTGATTTAGCACCTCCTCAGTGGGGAGCTCAGCCACAAAGACCAGAAAAGTTGGCAATCTGTGAAACCTGAACATGGGATCCCCTCTGCCAGGCTTTAAACTGAGCCAGACCCTCCCTCTCTGTCCTGCTTGTGCTGCTCTTTGTAGCACCAGATTCCACGGAGGAGCTGGACTCACGTGGGAGTGTGTTCTCCACAGCAATGCAAAATTTGTTTTAAATAAAAATATTTGCTGGGCAGAGCTTGGTTCTGCCATCCTGCTTGAGCTGTGCTCTACTATTGGAATTGGTTGACAGATTTGAGCTGTCTATATAAGAAAACAGAAACAGTGAAATTATCTGGTGTTTAAGCAGAAGCAGCAGGCAGTAGAACAGGCTATAATTCATATTGGAATGGCAAAACTTGTCCAAATTGTTCCAGTACCTCCTTTCTGGCCTGTGACATCTGCCCCAAATTGGAGCTTTTCTGGCTTTTAGTGTGTCCTGTGTGAAGAAGTGGATTTTTAAACCCCTTTTGGTTTTTCTACCATTAAAGAATTAATTGAAGTTGGTTCCTTTTTGCAGGGCTTGGGACAAGGACATGCACAAGGATCTGATTTTGAGGTTCTGATGCCTTTTCTGTCTGCACAGCTGGATTAAAAAAGCTCTGCCAGAAGATACTTTTTCTGGTGCCATTAATGCTTCTCCACACTCCCAAGCATGATTCTCTACCTGTTTTAGGAGCACCCACCCTCATTTTATAACTCTGGCTGATTTGTGGCTCAAGTTCTCTGTGTAGCAGCTCAACCCCATCACATGTTGCTTGTCCTCAGGAGAGTCACTTCTCTGCAGAGATATTTTATATTTGAATTTTGTAATGGCACCTTTCTTGGTCCCTCAGCTAAGTTAATTTTTGCCTTGTTGTCACTCTTAAAATGGAAAGTTGAGGACAGGGTTAGATTTTATTGATTTTTAACTTGATTTGAACACCCAGCTCCCACACTCTCCACTGAAGCTCTCAAGCACGGAAGGAAATGGGACAGCAAAATAGTCAAGAGTTGACATTTTCCTTCTTTCTACACCCCAAACAACCCCAAAACAACAGGTCTAACTCTGCCTCTCCCAGCAGAGTGTGTGGTGACTGCATTAATGGGATTTGGTGAAGTGATGTTTTAAAGGTAATTTTTGAAACCAATAAGCTGGGATTTCCAGATCCTGCTCTTCAGAAATTCCCACAAATTCTATTATCAAGCAGAAAGCTCTCCTTTTCTCAACACCAGCAGATAATTTATATAAATACATTATCAGTTTCCATGTCTTCTTTAATCTGGAGAGTTCAGCTGATGCATTTCCTGCTCACTGCCCTGAGCAGAAATGTTGGCACAGCTGCTGCTCGGAGATTCCTCTGCTTTCTGCTGCTACAAGCAAGAGAATTTTCAGTGCCACTGGATGTCACTCTAACAAAGCTCAAAGTGCAATCCAAATATTTGCATTTCCATTGCAAATCAGGGCCTCTTGAACTCTGGGCTCCTCAGCAAAAGGAGGGTGAAATAATTCAGAGGTTCCCATGTAGAACCCGTGGGTAACTCAAACATTATATCAGGCAAAAGACTCCCAGGTTTCATTTTGGGTTTTTGTATCATCCTGGATGTTTCAGGATTTTTTTTTCTGAGAGCCTCACTTTGCTGCAGGGGTTGTTTTGGTTGTAGAAAGAAGGAAAATGTCAACTCTTGACTATTTTGCTGTCCCATTTCCTTCCATGCTTGAGAGCTTCAGTGGAGAGTGTGGGAGCTGGGTGTTCAAATCAAGTTAAAAATCAATAAAATCTAACCCTGTCCTCAACTTTCCATTTTCACAGAATGACAACAAGGCAAAAGTTAACTTAGCTGAGGGATCAAGAATGGTGCCATTACAAAATTCAAATACAAAATATCTCTGCAGAGAAGTGACTCTCCTGAGGACAAGCAACATGTGATGGGGTTGAGCTGCTGCACAGAGAACTTGAGCCACAAATCAGCCAGAGTTATAAACTGAGGGTGGGTGCTCCTAAAACAGATCCTTTCAGATGTTTGTGGTTGTGGAGAAGCCTTAAGGGCACCAGAGGAGCTTCTCCTTTCATGGAATACTGCAGGAATAATTTGGATAATAGAGTTTGAATTATCCAGGTGTGACATCTTGACCTCTGCTGAGCACAGCTGTGATTCTCCCACCCTTCCCACCGTGATTTACATTTCTTAACCCCTGGCCACATTCACTGTCACAGCCTGGGCTGATTCTTCCTACCTCTTCCACACCCCTTTAGTCCCAGGGTGAGAAAAGGTGCTGAAATGCTAATATCTAAATAGACTCACTAATTTCTCCTAAAATATATCTAATACCAGATACAGATAGCTGGAAAATCCAGTAAGTGCTGTTCAAAATGTAAGTTCTGTGGCAAGCTGGATAATTTCCCCATATATTACAACAGAACAGAATGTCAGGGCACTGTACAGAGTTTTAATTAATTAATTGACTGAGTCACTCGAGTTTCTCTTAACTCGAGCCCTGCTGTGGAAGGGTTTGGCATGCAGGAAGCTGTTTCCTGGTGGATGTTCCTCTGGAATTTTGATGCCAGTAGGAGTTTTCATCCTGGAAATTGCAATCTGGGGGTGTTTTGGGAGAGGAGATCCGAGATGAGGTGAGATCAGTGATGTCAGACAGGGTGATCCTTCTGTGTCATTAATGACCTGCAGTTGGCTCAGTGACTCCAAGTGCAAATCTCTGAATTCCATTACCCAGCTCATCTCTGGGAATCAATGAATTCCTCCCTGGTGGCACATAAATAGCTCAGCCCTTTAAACAAGTGTCAGGAAAGGGCTTTCACTTCCCCCGTGTGCCTCTTTATCGGTCATTTCAATGGGCAGAAAAATGCAGCCCTCGGATCTTTCCTAAGGCTCATTAATACAAAATGCAAGATGCACAGAGATCTGCTTCCCAGGGTAAAAAAAAAAAAAAAAAAACCCAAATCATCTCTCTTTCTGCTCATGTGTGAGGGCTGTTGTTCTGGAAATATCCCCACTGAGATTTTATTTCTGATTTTTGGGGTTGTGCCAGCTCATGGCCATGAGGTGTCCCTTAAAGAGGCTTCGAGGGTTGGTGTGACCACAGCAAAATCCCATTTTCACCCTTTTAGAAGGGCTGGATGTGCTCAGCTCAGCTCCAAATCCAGATTTGGGGGTGAATGAGGTGAGAAAAGGCTGCCGAGAGCCAGGTCTGCAGTGCTGTGAGAGGAAATGTGCTCTGGGACTGAGGGTTTGATGTGGCACCACCTTCTGCCCCGATTTTGAACCTGGAGGGATGAAAGGCTGCTGCTTTTTTGGGGTTCTCTGATACTCTTACAATTGTTTAACTGCTGGGGAGGTCAGGGTGGGAAATAAAAGTCCTTGTGAGGCAGCAGCGACACAGTGAATGCTACTTTTTCCTTTTTTGTTCCTTTTTGTTTCTTTTGTCCCCCCCTTCCCCCCCATTTTCCCCCCTTTTTCCTTTTTTTCCTCCCCCCCCCCCCTTTTTTTCCTTTTCTTTCCTTTTTTCCCCCTTTCCCCTCCTTTTATCCCTTTTTCCCCCTTTTTCCCCCTTTTTAAATTATTTTTTTCCTGTTTTGCACTGGATTATTGTTTGTCTCAACACTGCAGAGCTGTCTTGTTTCATTCCCTAAGCAATGTTGGCCTCATTTAGCCATAAACACATTAATACCTGGCCTTGCTTTGGCAACTCCCTGTCTGGTTCTGTCTTTAACTGCACCTCCCCAAGGTTTGGGTAAATCAGCAATAAAAATAAAATAAAACGGATTTGTACCAGGTGGTTGTGGTGCATTTCAAGCTATTTTGGTTGCTTTCCTGATTAGGAGCTTGATTACCCTGCTGATTGTTGGTGCATTTTGCATTTTGTGGCTTTACAAACCACAGCCGGCTCTGGTGGCCCTAAACATCATTTACCTGCCTGGAACAGCAAGAAAAGCCCTTTCTGGAAGTCCTTTTAGGAAAGGGATCAACTCCTTGAATTATTTTGGCATTTTTACCATGCAAAAACCTTACAGGGCTGTTTTCTATGGTTTTTGTGGTTGATTGTTGGTGCAGCAGGAACAGGAGAAGTTTTGTCTATAGCTTGGCCTGTGAATGTCACAGAAAACCTTAAATCCCACCCCCAGCTCCACCTAAATAGGTTTGAAGTTCATATAAACACCCCCTGAGCTGAGATTCCAAATTAAACCAGGATTGAAGAGAGGTTTCCATCCAGGTGAGGATGGATTTGGTGGCTCTGCAGGCACCACCTGTCCTGCTGCACCTGGGGAGGTTCATAACCCTCAGAAATCCACGTGAACACATCCAAAAAGGAAATTTGCAGGGTGAGTGGGCTGGAAAAGGCTTTCTGTGAAAAGTTTCTGTCGACTTCTGGAAAATCTGCTTAAGAGATTTCATGGGAATATTCCTGCTTAATTCAGCAGAGCTCTTAAAGTGGGGAGATGCTGCTTGTGGGCTGGGTTTAATTTTGGATCTGCAGTGGATTGTGGAAGGTTTGTAAGAGCTCTCCTGGATGCAGGTGGAGCTGCAAGTTTTGCCCTCAACCTGATGTGAGAAGTGTATTGAATCCTTGTGCCTATTAAGCTGAAGCAGATTGAGATTTTTTGCCATTAAATTTGCATTATAATGTCAGAAGTCCAGGCAGATCCACAGCCCCAGAGCCTGTCTTGCACAGGGAATCATTTTTTGGGTGGGAAGGGGCTCTAAAGACCATTTCTGCCATGGGCAGGGACATCCTCCACCAGACCAGGCTGCCCAGAGCTCATCCAGCCTGCTCTGGGATGTTCCCAGGGATCAAATCATCCACAACCTCTGGACAATCTGGTTTTACACCACCCTCATGGAAAAAAAAAAAACTGAGTTAGTTCAAACCCTCCCCAGGACACCCCTGTTGTGTTTGGGTGTCCCATTTCCTGTTCAAAGCAGAAAATTATCAGCATGAGGAGCAGAAATCTCCTATTTTTAGGTCCTTGACATGAACACCTATGGAAAAATGCATCATCCTTTTAAAATCCTTCTGGATGTCATTCAAAGCCCAGACACAGGTGCAAAGTTTGGGTTGTTTTTTTTTGTTTTGTTCTTTGCTCACATCTAATTGTGCTGTCACTGCTCAATAAATGTGAAGTTTTTCAGTCTAAACTCAAAGCCAGGCAAGATCAGGCCTTGAGTGCCTGATTTTTTATTTTATTTCTGCATTCTAAGTGTCCAGTTATCTGTGGGCTTAGATAAAGATTTCCTGCAGCTCTTATCAGTGAGAGGCTGGCAATAACAGGCAGCACGCTGAGCTCTGGCAGAGCACAAATATTGGTTTTGGGAAAGCTCTTGGTGTTGTTGGAATTCTATTGAACAAATTACAGCAGCTCCTCCTGGGAGGAGGGAGAAGATTTGAGCCACCTCTTGTCCTTTCCTAAAACTTTTTAAGTGAAAGCCTCCAAAAACTTGACTGACTGGGCATTGTGGTAAAATTGAGATGCTCAGTTAATTTCTGCTTGCTGGCTGAAGCCCAAACCACCCTGTAATTTGAATTATTTTTCCTGCTGGCAGTTGTTCCTTTAGGCTCTTCTCACTGCCTGAGTGCTGACCTGGTTAAATGGCTGCGTGTCTGAAAATTCAAATAAATTCAAATAAATTCAAATTAATAATAAATAGTAATAAATAGTAAATTAATAGCAAATAGATAGCAAAAGATTCCTAGCCAGTCTCCTTTCAGGTGACATGTTAATTTTGTTCAGATAAAAAGGTGTTTGAGCAGTGAAAAGTCAATTTTTTAATGACCCAAAATACGTTGATTTTTCACTTGTCCGAGCCAGTGCATTGACCAGAATGCCATCAGTTCTTTAATATCATTTTATTTGTGCTGGTGCTTAAACTCCAGCTGTTCCCTGCAGTTTTCACTGGCAACACTTGAGGGGTTTCTTCCTTACTCATAGTAAATATTCTTCCCATAAAAAACCTGTGGCCTCTGCCTGCCATAAACCAGGTATTTCACAGAGTAAGTTGAATAGTATCTTCAAAGATTGATGCAGAGTGAGCTAATTTTTAAATTAAATCTATCACTATCTATCACAGAGATCCACATAATAAGTTTAGGAATAACTTTTGAGATTTTTGGGACTTTCTCAAGTAGGACAAAGCCCTCTGCAGCCAAGCCTGAGCTGTGGAAGCAAGAAGAAAAGCTGACCAAGAGCTGAATCCACTGGAATATTTCCCCCAAGCTGTGTCTCTGACCTAGAAACAGCTCAGTTGTTGCATTAAGTACCCAGTGGTCGTGAGGAAAATGATACCCTGAACATCCCCTAACTATGGATGAGAGAAGAGCAGTTTTATTTCTGGAAATGTATAATCTTCTTACATTAACCTCGTGCCTTTGTGGAGGGGATTATTTAACAGAGTGGCTGTGACAGGTTTTTTTATTTTTTTTGCAAGGAGAGAGTGTTGAGGGTGCTGCCTGCTCCCAAATTGCCTCCCCAGTTGCTGAGCTCCCAAGGCACTGGGAGCACTGGGATTGTGTGGCTGTGTCCTTGGGCAGCCTTTTGGAGGTTTTCCTAGTGAGGAAACCAAAGCCCACTGCTCTGGAAATCAGATATTTTATATATTTATAAATAAATCTGTATTTATGGGGTTCAGGGGATGTAGAGTTTGTTCTCTGCAGGCATTTTTTAGGTAATTATGAAGGCTGGGAAGGTGAACTCAGTGCTCACTCCTCCCTCAGCTCCTGAACTCTGCCCTTGAGTCAGACAAAACAGAGAGTTCTGATTTTGATGGGTGATCAAACCATTCAAATTTACACAGAAAAATGTTCACTGGGCCATGGTTAAACAATGGTCACCTCAGCAAACTGAGTAAATCCACAGATCAGCATCTTTCATGTCATTGATGCTTCTGGATGGTTTAGGTTAATTATAAAATGTAATTGTTTTGGCCTTATTAAAACCCCAAATTATCCATGATAGTGTGGCATCTCCCTGCACCAGTGACTGAGCTGGAATCTCTTAATCTTTGCAGGACACCTCAGTGGTTATCAAATATCCACTGGAGGCACAGGTTCAGGTCAGTGTTGGTAATATCAAATATCCACTGGAGGCACAGGTTCAGGTCAGGCTCTCCAGAGGGCACCAGGTCAGCTCTTCCTGACAATCCCCATTTCCAGGAGTTAATGGAAATCAGGGTTTTAGCAGGAAGCTTTTCAGCTGAGGGAGATTCCTGGGTTTCTGGCACAGGAATGCAAGACTCTCTTTGGAAGCTCTTCCCAAAATCCAGTATCACTTAGATTCCAAACAGAACAGCAGCTCAGCAGCTCAGGTGATAGAAGCTTCTCCCCTTGCACTGACTCTGCAGCTAAAGAGAATTAAAGGCTGGGGTTTAGTGAAAAAGGAGTGACTTTTATCCAATCCTTTTATCACAGATTGAAATCACTCTGCAACACCACTCAGGTGAAAAAGGAGGAATGTGAGGAATTTAACTCTGTGCTGGGGAAAAAGAAACTCTGAGAGGTTTTCAGGGATGTGAATCCGGCCCTTAATTGGGTTCACCAAATAATCCATCAGTGAATGTGGCAGCCTGAGAGCCACGTGGGCATTCTTGTATCACCTGCAACTTGGGTTTCCAAATAAATCTCACCTGAGAGTGAGGAAATGTAAAATACATCTTTCAATTAATCCACAAAAAAGCACTGGGAAGGATGGGCACAACCAGCTTGAGCAAAATGATGGCTCCAGGAAAAATACAGAACATTCCTTAGTGCATTTTTAATAATATTTACAAGAGCCTGAAGTGACAGGACAAGGGGGAATGGCTTCAAACTTACATTTAGATTAAATATTGAATTAATTTTAGGTAGGTTTTAGATAGGTTTAGATTAAATATTAGGAAGGAATTCTTCCCTGTGAGGAGGGGGGGAAGCCCTGGCACAGCTGCACAGAGAAGCTGTGGCTGCCCCTGGGTCCCTGGAAGAGTCCAAGGCCAATCTTTTCCAGTTTGTTCTCTTTTTTCTCTAGACAGCTCCTGAGAAATTGCTTCTGGATCCAGAAAAGAAAAGTGAAACCCAAGCACACGGAATAAACCAGGCTGTGGTGAGGACATTCAATGAATTGTTTGATAGCATTTAAAAGTTCCGATGAAACTCACACATGGTGGGAGATAAGACATTTTGTGGCCATTTTTGTACTGGGTAGATAAGGACTGACATTATTGCCCAAATTATCTCCAGCTGAGCAAAACACTTGAGTGTGTTCTTAAATTTTAAGCCCACAAATAGATATAGATCACTTCACTTTCTCTTCTTTATTGCTGTGTAAATCCTGAGCTTCTTCCTCAGAGATTTTTTGCTTCTTATTTCTCCTAATCAGGCAAAACTCCCAATAATTCTGTAACACTCTTGAGGCATTATGCAGCCTATTTATAGCTGCTTTTAACAGAAATAACTTGGACAAATCCAGCGTGCAGAGACTTCCAAGCAGCAGCAGCAGCAGCAGGGTGCAAAGTTCCCTTTGCTTCTTTTCTGTGAATCTGTGATAGAAACTGGAAGGGCAAATCAGGTAATTTAGGAGCTGGGAAGGATCCTGTGTGCAGCTCCTGGAATGGAATCATGGAATGGATAAAGGTGGGAAAGACCTCGAGGGCTGAATCCTATCTTTAATCCAGCACTACTGAACTGTGCCCACAAGTGCCACGTCCAAATCCTTTGAACACTTCCAGGGATTGTAATCCCAGCCCCTTCCAAGGTCTGACCACCTTTCCAGCGAAGAAATTCTTCCCAATATCCAACCTAAACCTCCTCTGGTGCAACCTGAGGCTGTTTCTTGTCATGCCCCTTGTTCCCTTAGAGAGGAGATCAACTTCCACTTTACTCCATCATTTTCAGATTCAGAAGGTTCCCCCTGAGCCTCCTTTTGTCCAGGCTGAGCCCTCCCAGCTTCTCCTGGTGCTTCTCCAGCTCTGTTCCCTTCCCTGGGCACACTCCAGCCCTTTCAGGTCCTTCTTGGAGTGAGAGGGGCCCTGAGCTGCCCCAGGATTTGTGTCCCTCAGCACAGGGGACAATCCCTGCCCTGGCCCAGCCTAGGTACCAGTGGCTTCTTGCCCACCTGGGTACACCTGGGTACACCTGGGTACACCTGGCTCATGTCCAGCTGCTGTCCCCAGCACCCCCAGGGCCTTTCCCAGCTCCTCATCCCCCAGTCTGCAGCAGAGCCTAGGGCAGGATCCTCACAAAGGTGCTCAGGCTGCAGCTCCATCCTGTCCTGCTCCCTCTGTGATCTGCTGGTCCCTGCCTGAATTGTGAGTTGTATTTGTAAAATTCAGCCCAGTTTGGAAAAAAAAAAGAAGGTTCACCCACCTACAGTAACTCTAAGGGATGATGGATGGATTTAGCTGGAACAACCTGCTCTAAAAACAGACCTGTGGTTCCTTTATTCTGGCATGGGAACAATGGGATGTGGGAAGAGGAGAAAGAGCCTGAGAAACTCCACATCCCCTGATCCCAGCAGAGCTCAGAGGCAAGGCTGGAAAGCCTCATCCTCCCAAATTCTCCAGCCAGGGCTTTATCTGAAAATATCTGAGAACTGGTTTATCTTCATCTGGGGTTCGTGAGGAAATGTAGCTTGGGAGGTTTTCACCCTCATTTCTCCTCGTGCCCTCTTTCTTTCTCCTCTTTGCACTTGGTGAAGTTCAGGTAGATAAGAGGAGGGAACAAAGGGCTGAAAATGCTGAATTCCTATAAGGTTTCTGAAAATGTGTGGCCAAGGAGAGAAAAGTTAACCTATTAAAGATCCTGCATTTACAGAAATTGAATCTCTTTTCTCAGAGGGAAAAGCTGCACTGTCGTGTTTTGACATAAGAACTGACATGGAAAGAAGGTGTTGAAAACTTCTAGTCCGGGGAAACTCTGGGATCCTTTTGTGGGCTCAAAGAAGTCAAAGCTGGAACAAACCCTTTGGAAATCCCAGCCTAGAATTGCTATCATCTTTGTAGTAGATCTTTTTATAACAATTCCCCACTGGTTTCAATCCATGGAATAGTATTAGTGGGAGATGGGGAATATCTGTTCCTCTGAAGAACCTTTCCTTCTTATTCCTCACATAAATAAATCACTTAGAGAAAAAAAAACAGGTTTTCAACATCTCCAGTCCTAATAAAAAAGGGACACACAAAAATGTGAAGTGGGCAATGAATATTCTAGTTTAGTTCAGACAATTTTACACTTTTCCCAACTCGTTTGTCATTAATGCGATGGAACAGTGAATGGATTTCATATCACTGGACAATGAATTTCATATCCCTGGACAATGATATGAAAAATGTCCTGTCTAACAGTGAAATGTGACTGTGGGTTTGCATTTTCAAGCAGTTTGGCTTCCCCTGGCACGACCCTGGGGCGAGACCTGACTGAGGCTTTACTTGAGCTGCCTGAATTATTCCCAGAGCCAGCGTGAGCTTCGTGTTCAGAGCAAATTTAGACAACCAAGTAACTCAAAATTCACTCACAAAGAACTTCTAAAACGTGAAGAATGCCTGAATTTTATATAAAGCACAATTTGAATGTGAATTAAAGCCCACTTGAACATGAGATCTCCTTTTGTACTTCTGTCTCTGACTTAACTGAAGGAAGGTGATGGGACATTTTTTCCCCACTGTTGGTTTCATTGTAAAAATGGTATTTTTGAGGAAAAAGGAAACGTTTGCAAGGCATTTCACTAAAAAATAGAAGCAGAGGAGGATCTGGGTTGCAAATTCCAGACCAAAACCTGAGCGCTTCCAAAATAAAGGGTTCTGATCCCTCTGTACTCTCACCGTCCAAGGAAAGCAGAGTCAGCCCCTGCCTTTTGCCTCCCTGTGCATTTTGCAAGCACTAAAGAGGGGCTGGGAGCTCAGAGCAGCTTTTCCCTCTCATCTCCATCACCAGAGCCTCTCTTCTGTGTGCTCTCCACAAATGATGTGCATTTGAATATGAAGTTTATCAGTTTTTTTATGCCTCTTTTGATGCCATGATACAATTCAGCCTCACATGCATGTGTGGAAGCACATGCACACACCCAATCCCACCAAGAGCTCCTTTTACTTCCCAAATTTTTTTTTTTTAAACACAAAATCAAGCCCACATTTTAGTCTCCACTGTAATTATAATCAACAGCTTCTTCTAGAGAGATAAAAAGAGAAAAGTGGGAATCAGGAAAAGGGAAATGTTACAAGTCTTTTCATTAGGGTTTTATGTATTTAAAGAATTTACATTTTTAACCAGTGGCAAATTTATTTCATCCTCCATAAGCTCTGAGGATCCTTTGGTATAAACAGCACCAAAGCTGTCATTTGAGAACAATCATCTATTTTCTGTTTATTGAGAGTTTGCTTCTTTTTGTGCCACGGTGTTTTGCGCTGAGCTGGAAATATTTGTTCCAAATGATAATTGTCAAACTGCTCGCTCTGTTTGGGATTCACTTGGTAAAGAGAGCTGTGAAAAATAGAGGGAATGGTGCCAGCTGATTTCTTTGGGATGGAGGTTGAAGCCTTCCCCAAATCCAGGTGAGGTCCCACTGCAGTTTGCTGGCAGCCACAGCAGGGGCAGAGAGGGAAGGTTTAATTTGAGGAGAGGCAGCTGAGATTTGTGTGTGCAGAGCTCTGGTGGCTGAAATTCAGGTTTAAGGGCATGTGATGGGATTTTTCCCAGTCCTTTTCAGTGGGATCTAACCCATTCCCATGTGGAATTAGTGGAATTCTGCTCCCATCAAACAATGCTTCCATCAGTGCTGCTGCCAAGCTAGGCTGGGCTGGATGCTTGGGGGTTTTGGTGTGGAATACCCTCAAAATTCTACAATCTGACACCAGCTTGGACAGGAGCGTCTGGGCAAGGTTTAGCCTTTAGTCTGGGCTTCAGTCTGGGTTCAGGAGTGTGCTGTACACCCAGGAACTGCTCGTGACAGGAGCACAGATAATGTGAGCAGGACTCACTCACCTCTGGCCCTGCCACTCCCCAGATCCCATTCCAATATCCCAGCCCTGTCCTTGTATCCAAGCTCCTGCTCAGGCACAGAAACTGCACAAATCAGGGGCTTAAAAATCCTGTTTGGTGTGAGCTGCACAGCAGCAGATTCCAACCTTCAGAGAGAAGAATCCTCCAGCTCCTGGAGTGAATCTGCCTCTTACCTGAGCAGCCACTGAAAGAGCAGGGGTAGGAATGTCCTAAAACTTTCCCCAAACACAAATTAAGACCCATTTCCAGGATGTACTGCACACTTCACTGATTATTTGCAGGTTTATAACTTCTCTGTCTCATTGATTCTTTCTGTGCTGCCCATGGGATTTAGGAGCCCCAGGATTCTCTTGCCCGTATTTTGCATTTTAACTTGAGAAGAAAATAAAAGAATAGAAGAATTAAAATATTTAATTTTAATAAGTAGAAGAAATGAATGGAAGAAAAATATTTATTGTATTAAGAGCTAGGAGTTTTCTGTTCAGATCAGCAGAAATAAAGGGGAATAAAGTCCCCTCCTCAATCACTGATGGCTTTTTATTTGTATCTTCAAATAAGGCTGGAAATGCCTTAGGGCTGGGAACAGGAATTTGCCATTTCTTAGCCCAACACCATTATTCTGTTTTCTTAAAGATACAAATTATTCCTGCCTTTGGTCAGGATTTAAGGTAATTCATTTGTATTTCATACACAATTCCTGGGCCTCACTCATTGCAGGAGTGGAACAGAATTTATTATAAAGATCTTTGTGGAGTTGAGGTGGTGTTGGGGTGATCTTCTCAACCTGAAATTCTTTCATTCTGTGACCTCAGAAGTCACACCCAGCAATAATTTCATAGCAAAAAGTGACTTTTGTGTGGATTTCTGGATCTCCAGATCCTGTTTGTTTGAAACCTGTGGCTCTTTTGCTCATCCCAGTGCCAGGAGCTGCTCCCAAACGCCCTGAGAGAGCTGACAAATATTCTGCAAAGCAGTGACTTCCACATCAGCAAAAGCATTAATTAAGAAAGCAGGGCTATTAGTGTCCTTTATTATCCCAAAACATCCTTGGGAACCAAAATATCAGTGCAGAAATCGTTGCAGGATGATCCCACTCAGTGCTGTCACTAGGCAACCCTGGATGTTGGCTTTGAGGCCCTCAAAGGATGGGATTGGGATGGAAATCAGAGGTGATGAGTTAAAAAGCCACTGACAAAGAGGTTTGTTGGTGTTTTGTGGGACAGGAGACTGATCTCACACTGCTCTCAGTGTTTCATGGAGCTGTGGAAGGCTGAAGCTGAAGCTTCTCTTCCTCTTTTTAATATCTCACATTTCCTTTTGTCACACCTCATTTATGCTCTGCTCTTAACAGAGTTTCAGAGCCAGGGGTCCCTTTTATTGTTTTATTGCAGCTGCTAATCCCATAAAAATGTCATCCTCAGCCACTTAGGAAAGCTCTGGGAAGCCTTGCCTTGGAAGAGCAATAAAATTCCTGCTGAAATAGAGAGAAAAATGTTGTGTGGCAGCCTCTGGGTACCTGTGCCGTGCTCTGGGACCCACAGGCAGCACAGAGGCTTTGAGGTTGAGCTGACAAGAAAGAGTACGTGGGATTCCTTGAGATATTCTCCTTCTTCATCCTTTTGACTCCAGAGCTTTGAAATAAGATTGGAAATCATTGCTCCAGTGAATAGGAGCTGCAGTGTCTTTCTCTGGAGAGACAGAGGCTGAAATAAGGAACGAGAAATTATAATTTCTTCCCTGCCTGGCAATCCATGGACCCAGAATCCCTGCAGGGCTGGGCACAGAGGGCTCCTCTCCAACAGCAACCACCAACCCAGGAATGAATTAAAAGTGATTTTTGACTCCATTCCTTGCATTTGAAGGAAAGCACCAGGAACACCTGGAGTTCTTTTTGCTCACTTTTTGGACAGAGCCTAGGATGGCTTTGCCAGGGGGCTGTGGCACAGCTCCAAGGCCACTTTGCTCCTGGAGGTCTTTAATGACCATCCTTGGGACATCTTTGGGAGGAGGGAAGGCTCAGTTGTCAGAACTGGAGCCCTGAGCTTTGTCACACCAGCCTGCAGCCATCCCATCTCCTGCAGCCTCAAAGTCCTCATTGCATTCGCTTCAGAAAATAATAAATAAGGTTCCTTCCAGGGGCTACAAAGCTGTGGCTGTCAGGCTGCCAGTGGAGCAGATCCAGCCCTGTGTCATTGTCACCAGCCTGACTCTCTGTGGCACAGCTCAGTTGTTGATTTCTGCTCTTGCTCTGTCACCTGTAAAGAAAGAATCCATTTGTTGGTGTGCCTGGGTTTGTGCTGCTCTCCCCAAAACACCCAATTTCCAACCAGAGGAACGTGAGCTTCAGGAGCAGAGCCAGGAATATTTCTAGCAAGATTTAATGGCTGTTTCCTGCCCTTCATCCCTTTCCTCCCTGGCTTTAATTGCCCCAAATAAAACCCCCTTGCAGCACACGGAGCCCAGCAATGCCCTGGGCATTCCCTGTGCCTGGCTCTGCTGTGCCAGGGCAGTGCCACTGCTTTTGACAGCTTTTCCCTGGAGCTTTTCCTCCCTCTGGACTATATTTGTCCAGCCTGTGAGCCCTGAGAAGGATCTGCAACGTGAAATTCTCCTTGACTCTCTCATGTAACAGAAAAATTAGCAGGAGGCTGGGTTCAGTAATTTGAAATAAAAGCTGCATATCCCACATTTTGCTTCAAGAAGAGGCAGGCAGACACTCCAACATCAATGCACCCATGCAGGCTGAGCTGTATTTTGTATTTTGTATTTTCATCCCTGCCACGAGAGGTGAGTTCTGCTGATCCTGATGCCACTGGGATGGGCTGGAGAAGCCCAGGAAAAGGTTCAGTGACTCAGGCTTTTCCAGTGGGATGCGGTGCTCTGGGTATCAGGGCATGAATGAGGTTGGATGTGGGGAGTTCTGGGTGTGAAATGAACAAAAAGCTCCTCCATGCCCCCATATCACCAAAGATATCAGCACAGAAAGAAGCTTAAATAAAATATTGAAAAACTCACTGGATTTTCCTGTGAGTAAACCTGTTGTCCAGAGCAACTTTTGGAACCTCACTAAATTTTCCCGTGAGTAAAGCTGTTGTCAGATCACCTTGCAGCTTTTAATTTGGAATTAGCTCTGAGTATCCCTGATTGTTAAAAAGCATGTGGCCAGGCCTGGCTGTGCACCCCAGGCCAAGCTGGAGAGAATCAGCTGAGGAATTAAAGTGGCCAGAAATAAAAATAAATAAGGGATGTATTAAAGGAAAATCTGTTTTTGCTGCAAATTGGGTTGAATATTCAATCTTATCTGAATATCTATAGAATAAATGCAATGTATGGAATTTCCCAGGCCAGGGGTTGAGGTATGCTCTTGAACTTTTCCCCAGCAAACTGAGGGAGGAGCAGGCATTGATTAATGAGCAAAGTATGTGCAGCATGTGGGGAAAGCACGAAAATGTTCCTGAATCACCAAGTTTTACCCTCAGACATTAAAAAGAGAAATAAATCTGTGAATAATAAAGCTTTTCCCTGCTTGGCTTCTGTTCTCAGCTCTGCTCTGGGAGGTGTAAAAGGGTGGCAACGTTGCCACCAATATTTTCCAGGCTCTGAGCTTGCTTGGGCAGTGATGAAAGGAAGATCAAGCCAAGCTTCTTCACACTGCAGCAAAACCTTCACTGCTCCTGCATCCCGACTGCCAAATTTAAGAGAAAAGGTTAATATAAAACTACCAGTTGAGATTCTAAAGGATATTCGAGGTGACATGTTGGCCATGAGCTCCGCTTTGGGCTCTGGGGGAGAAAAAAAACCAGAACAAGGTTAGTTCTAACCTTCAAATTAACCTTTTTCTATTTTTTTCCTGCAGCCAGAAGAAGACCTACGGGCCAAGATGTCGGCTCGAATATTTTGTGTGTATTTCAAGGCTCTACTTTGACCCCATTTTCATGGTTTAGTCTCTGGACTTACCCAACACCAAGTGGTGATTTTCCTGGGACCAGAGGAAAGAGAAATATTATTTATGGGCTGCTTTAGAATTCCTGCTTTGTTTCAGCTGAACTAATTCCGTTGTCTAGCATTCACCGTGCTCCTTTTTTTTTTATTTTTTTCCTGTGGCCCTACTATTTTTATTTATTTAATTTTTTTTTTCCTGGCTATTTGTTCCTTGTCATCTGCAGTAATCTCATTTCATTTGTTCAGCTCTTGGCATGGTCTCCCAACAGAGTCAGCTGCTGCCATGGATATGTGGAATTTCTGCAATCTGCCTAAATATCAATAGACTATTGAACTTTTCTATTATGCACCCTTGTAATCAAGTCAACTGCTTGAGAATTTGCACATCTACGCATTTAGATGTGGAAAAAATAGGCTGTGTTCATGTCATTAAAGTGGATATCATAATACTCATGCAGAAAAGGGCCAAATTAAGGTTTAGCAGGCAAGTTTAATTCCAGCACTTCCTCTTTGTTTGGTGCTTGACTTTGCAACCTGAAAGAGATCTCTAAATTTTTTTTATTTGATTTTATTTAAAGAAAAAATTAATTTAAATTTAATTAATTAATTAATTAATTTATTTATTTACTTTATTCATTATATCCACAGAAAACTGAGCTGCTGAATTCTCTGTGGCCCTTGCTGTGAGTTATTAGTCATTAATAAGATTTTCAGTTATTAAAGGTGAAGTAAAGAAGGGGAAGCAAAAGTTACTGAGTTTTCTCAGCACCAACTTTGTAGTGGGATGGAAAGTGAAAAAAAAACCCAAAATCAGGGGTTTTGTGCATTTTGTGCCTCAAAACCCCGGTACAAAAATCACATTTTTTTTTAAACAGAGATGAAGGAACATTTTCTAAACAAGTCAACAAAAGAAAGGCAGGATGAGACAGCTGAGACTGAAAACAAGAAATGGGGCTGTTCTCAAATTTTTCACAACATGTGGAGTTTTGAGCCCAGGATGTTTGGGTTCTTTATTTTTTATGGTATCAGAAAAACCACAGGTCAGCTTCAAATTTTACAATTGAACCAGCTTGGTATCATCTGGAGGCTAAGACAGGAATTAAAAATAAATAAATAAAAACTCAAATACAAACTAAAAATGGCTCCTTTGAGTTGGAATTGAGTGGCTGGAATTGAGTGAAAGGAAGGAGCTGGAGAAATCAAAGGGAAGATTTTTGTCAAGACAGCTTGGTCAACACAGGGCCAGAAATCCAGGAGGAATTTGGAGGGGAGTGTTGACCACTAAAGGAATAGAAATGATCAGAAATTGCAGCTGGAATCTGGCATTTAAAAATAAAAGAAAATTAAAGTTGTAGAGATTATAAGTGGAGATAATAAGATAAATAATAGGATAAAATAATAGGAGATCTGTTGGAGGAGGGACTTGGCTTTTGGATATATAAAATTTAGTGCTAATTCTGGTCTGGGACACACCTGAGCAGATTTTTACCCTCAGGTTTATGGTGTTGGAACAATTCTGCTCCAGGTGCTCCCAACAGCAAAGGGCAAATAATGAAGAATTTCTGTTCTTCTTTCTCCCTGTGGGAGATCAGACCAAAATACAGAGACTGGAGCTCTGTGTCTCACTCTGCTCCTGGAGGGGAAGCAGCAGCTGGATATTGGTAATTTACAGCATTTCATGATGTGCTGTGACAGTTTCCTGGAGGTTTTTTGGTTGGGGGTTTTAGAGTTTTGGGGTTTTTGTTGGGTTTTTTTGTTGTTATGTATTTGGTTTTTTGGGGTTTTTGGGTTTTTTGGTATTTTTTTGGGGGGGTTTTTTGTGGGTTGGTTTGTTTGTTGTTGGGTTTTTTGTGGGGTTTTTTTTGGTTTCTTTGTTTGGTTTTTTGTTTTCTGGTCTTTTTTCCCTTTGTTTGGACAGCTGTCTTTATGCAGCTCATCTGGGATGGCCACAGATCGTTTCCTCCGTTGACTCTTCCCCAAACCCTCCCTATTTTTCACATCCCTTTATTTAAATTAATGACAGAATCAATAACTGGGAAATCAATAACATCTCTAAGTCTGTCTAAGCCACCTCCTCTGACCAAGTTCTCTTTCAATGCTCCATTTTTCCAGGACCCTCTCTCAGGTACCTGGACATCTCACAAATCTCCAGGAGCATAAACTCCATAAACTTCCCCTGGTATTTTTGTCCCCTGTCACACTTGTTAACCCTTCAGACTTCACCAGAAGGGGTGAATTTTTACATTTTTACCTCTCTTTTCATATATCAATGTCACATCTGAGCTCTTCTAACCTAAATCACATTTTTTTCTCTTCAAGAGCTCAAAAATGTGTCCTGTTACAGCCTTAAACCTCCCTGGCTCTGTAATCTCCTCCTGCTCCATTAACAAACCTCTGTCAGAGTCTGGAAGGGAAAACAAGGGGTTTAAAAGGGTGTCCAGAACAATTAAAACCCCAGTAACTGTCCCAACCACAACGAGCTCACCCACAGGATCTGTACCTGTGTTCTCTTTTAGGTTAAGCCAAAATTTCCATCCAGGACTAGGTTATTTTCCCATCCAAGTGGAAAAGCCCTGATGAAATAAATGGATTTTTGCCCCTCCTGCACTTCTGTTTCTTGGCCATTTGTGGTCTTGTGGCAGGAAGGAGATGGACAAAGAGCCCAGGGAAGTTTTCTTGCCAAAGCCCAGAGGTGCAGTGGTGACTTTTCATTATAATTTTAATATTTAATATTAATATTTAAAATAATTTTAAATATTTATTTCTATTTCAGTAGAAAACGCCTCTACCACCAGGAATGAAGAGTCTTGATACTTTAGATGGCAGTTGAGTACTCTCAGATTTTTTCATTCATTTCCATGGGTGGCAGGAACATGGAAATCCTGCATTGTTCCTTTGTGAGTATTCCGAGATCTCTCTAATTTCCACCCCTGGATCATGCATTGGTCCAGCCCAGGATCCTCTCCTAAACATACAGAAATAAAGACATTTCCTCGCTCATTGGAGGCTCAGCTGAGAATTGCTCCTGCATTTCTGGAGATGATGAATGTTCTCTGAAATCTGTTTGCAGTGTCAATACTCTGCCTTTAGCTGGAGGTGCACACAAAAACGCTTTGAGGAAGCTCCTACAGCTCCTGCAGCACCACACTGGGAATATTTTGTGCTGTTCCCAGCAGATCCTTCTGTTATTTCTGTAAATATTTGCTCTGAGGAACAGCAAACAGGATTTTGGAAGGCTGGAAAGACGTTATTCAAAATGATGGTTAATAGTCAAGGAATGTTCTCTTGAGTCACTATCTGCTCTCTCCTGGCTGCCTCTTTTGATTTCTGGTAAAATTGTAAACCTGAATTCAGGTTGTGTATCAGAGAAATACCAGGAGTACAGATTTCTCTGTCTGGTTATTGTTGAAAAAAAAAATCACAATAAATCATAAAATCATTTTTATTGTGAAAGAAATAATTAAATGCATTATATGCAGCCACCCTGTAATACATTGCATAAGAGATTATAATGTATAAAAGGATCTTTGACTTATATTTAGCTTTGGCATCATTTTTTAAAGTATCATGGATACACTTACAGGCATGAAACTCTTTTCGAAATGAAAATAAATGCAGTAATTTCTATTCAATAGTTCAAATTAGAATTTAGACATAAAACAAAAAAAAAAAAAACAAAAAACTAGGTGGTGTCAGATGGGGTGATCCAGCAAGAGAGCAGCACTATTTGAATTTCAAAATAATGAATTCCCAAAATGTGCATCTCAAAAATAAGTTGTTCTTAATTTTAAAAATATTACTTGGGCTTGTCTGGGATGCAGTTTTTAAAGAACTTGCTGTCGCACCTTTGAAATTGCAATTAGCGTGGTTAGAAATTAATATCAGGTCTTTGATGGAAGCTGAGATTCTCAGGTAATCACTCAGCTCCTCCAGATGGGATTTCAGAATCTTCCCAGCAATGCAAAACCACGAGCCCTGGGAAGGCTTGGGAATGAATCAAGGAGATTCCTGATTGCTGCTGCTGAATCCTATAATTTCCATCTCTTTTTTGGGCAAAACTCACCCCCAGTGGGAGGCCAGGAGAAACTTCATGGAATTCTTCCTCCTTCCATGCAAACCGACACACAGCTCTGCCTCCACTGCCTTTCTCCTCGAAGTAGGTTGGGATCCATCTAAATTCTCCAAATATTCCCTTTCCTGAAGCCTCTCCTGATCCTTTCTGGCCACTCTGCTCCTGCTCCCACCCAGGCAGGTGGAAAACCCTTTTAGGGGAAAAACTTTGGGACAGAACTGGGGACCCTAAGTGGACCCTAAAGGGGCCTTCCCCCACCCCCAGCTGTGATTTCCATTTTGTTGTCTCTCCCCATTCCCTGGAGCAGCTCCCTGATTGCAGCAGTGCTGTTGGGATGGATTTTCCTGAGTGTTCTGACACCTTCCCCAGCCTGGAGAACAGATTTAATAATCAGACAAAGGGATTTTTCTGTTCCTGCCCACCCTCGCTGAGTGCTGCTCGTGATTCTATTCATACCTGGCAGATTCCAGCAACATTGCTGCTTTTAAGGGATTTTTGGGGAGTGCAGCAAAATATCAGTAATTCAGCAAAATATCAGAGGATTAATTCTTCAAAATATCAGAGGAATAATTCAGCTGAAGTTGGAGAGAAAGGACAATGGACCACAACAACCCCATAGGGTTTTCTGTTCCACCACCCCATTCTCTGGCAGCATTTTCCATGCTCATCCTCAGGGCTGGGATGAAATCTTTTCTTTGTTGTTATTCCTGCTCAGAGATTAAATGGGAATAATTTCTGTGGATAAATAATCATTCTGTGAATGATTTCAAATGCTTTTGTCCCTCACTGCTGCGTGGATGCCACTGATTTGACTTCTCTGCTTGTAGGTAGGGCTTTTCTGAAGAGTTTCCACCCCACAATCACAGCCCAAGTTTTCTAGAGTGGTAAAAAGAATATAAAATGAATATAAAATGAATATAAAAAGAAAATAATATGAATATAAAAAGAAAATAATATGAATATAAAAAGAAAATAATATGAATATAAAAAGAATATGCATGGGCTAAATAAATATTAAACACCAAAATCTGTGGTGCACATTTTATTTGAGGAGCTGGTAGCTTGGAAGACCTTTGTAGAGGAAGCAAAGCCCTTAAATTCTATTTCTTGATGTTATTTCTGCTCTGGAAAGTTTGTTTTACTTTATAAAATATTTCTGGTGAAGCAGAGGGACAGAGGTGTGTGGGTTTACACATTGCTCTCGTCCTCAGCAGTGTCACTTGGCATCAGCTGTGTCACCTCTGGATGTGCCCTCAGCCACAGATCAAGCTCTGAAATTCCTCCTCACATCAGTGTGGGAGGGAAATGAAGTCAATTCTAAAAGTAGGAGTATTTCTCGTTTCTAGTGCAGTTATAGCTAAGTATATCCTGCAACAAGGCTTGGAAATAGGGGAGAGAAACCTCTGGTGCAGGAAACACAACTGGATCCTCTCCCCCTTCATTGTGCAACAGTTTGAGCTGGCTCAGACTGCTTGTTTATTTATTTTGATGAATTAAAATATTAAATGTAAGGAAGGTTTCCTGAATCCAGGCTCATCCTTCTGTCAAGCTCCACCATTCTGCTCTAATTTCACCCAATCAAAATTATGGTAAAGATCAAAGAGCAGTGGAAAAAATTTACTTTTCTCCAAACCAAAAATCTGACTCACACTTTTTTTTTTTTTTTTTTTTTTTTGGTGCTGTTTTCACCAAGCTTAAAATTAAGATCTTGGTTTGGGGAGGGATCCGAATATGAAGAAAAAAAGCTTTTCTATTCCATATACAATTAAAATATATTATTTTGAGCTAAAATGAAAGAGACTTTCCCTGCTAAATGATGCAATTAACTTCTAAAAACACCTGGGCTGCCTCTGAGCTTGGTCTTTCTAGAGGATAGAGGGTGGTTTTTGGTTTTTTTTTGTTTATGGGGACACAAATCTAGAAGCAGGAGGACTTTTCTCCATCCTGACAAAATTTTGGGTCTGAAAATGTTGTCAGAGCTCTTGACTGGTTGCCAGATTTGAATAAATGAATACAAATGCTCTTCCTATCAGTTTTCCATCCAGCTTTCAGCAGGAGTTGAGCAGTTCCTGGAGTTTCAATTGCTCTGGTTCAGGCATCACCAACAGGAATTTTTCTTTGAGAGGGCAAATCGCAGCGGACACCAAACGAGGTCAATTCCCTTTGTTAGAAAATAACTCAAAAGGATCATTTCCCTGAGAAATTATTGGTCAGGGGAGAGGGGAGATGAAGGCCCTGGGTAAACTCTTTGAAAAGCTGAGAGGAAGAGTGGCACAGAGAAATTTTCTTTGTGATTTTTGCAGCTCAGTCGCTCATCCCCAGATCAGAATTAGCTCAATGTGCTAATTAACCCTCATCCCAAAAGGTTTTTAACCAGGGCAGGTGAAGGCCATCACTTTGAGTTCTACATGGGGTACGTCAGAATTCACCAAATTGATTGTTCAGGAGTTAATACACAGCAGGATGAGATGTTTGTTGTGTTAAATGATGCTCCAAACATCTCGTATTGGGAAAAGCAAATACAAGTAGGCCCTTTTAGGTTAATTATTTGCATGGTGTCAGTGAGAGGAGATCCAGAACCACTGGAATTCCACAGCTGAATCCTAAATTAATGGATTTCCAAGGAGCTGAACTGGGAATTCTGTGCTGCTGTGCTGTGGGGTGGAGGAGCTGCACAGAGCAGGAGGGAGCAGGGAGGTGGCGACTGAAAGGAAAAGAGCTCTGGGTTTTGGAAGTGAAAGAGTTCCCTTAAAAGGGTTTTTTGTTTGTTTTCCCCAAGCCCACGATGCCCTGAGACACCAATCTGAGCTCTCTGATCAAACCAAGCCTGAGTTCCTGAAGGGAAAATGGGACAACTTTTCTGCAGGTAAATTTTCTCTTAAACACAAAGAACAGAGCCTGGGCTTCCCAGAGCCACATTCACATCCAGCACCACCTCTTTGACATTCCTTTGCTGCTTTTCGTGTTATTTTGGAAGATAATTTGGCATTTTGTTGCTAATTACCACCACAGTGAGCAGGGAATTGTTAATTTGCAGTGGTTTTGAAAGGTTGTGGTCACTCAGCTGCTCTGGGATGGTCACTCCGATTTTCCTGCGAATTTCCCTGTCCCACGCTCTTCCAGGGTTTTGGAATTTCAGCCACCAAAAAAAGAGGCTCCTTTTGCTTTGATTATTCTGTGAAGGTTCTACTCCTTCTTTTCAAGGAAACTCAGCAAAGTTCCTCTCTCCATTCTTCTCTTTCATGCTCTGCCTTCTTAATTAAAGCCTTTAACGAGGCCCTGCTTGGTTCACTCTGCCACAGCTGAAATTAGCAGTGCACTTGGATTTGTGGCTAATAATGAAATTAAAACCTTGCAGGTCTCTGGTTTTGAGTTTTCTTAGCAGAGCCAAGCTGCACGACTGAGGTATTGTTTCTCCTCAGATAACAACCCAGCAAATGAAATGAAACTTCAACATTATTGGAGTTTTTCAGTAAAATGTCTCAATTTTACATCCTAAAAATAACCCTAAGGAATTACCAAGCTATCATCTCTGGCCACCTTTATGGGCTGTTTCTTTTTTGATTTGGATTTAAGGAAGTAAAAGGTTTTTCTAGGCATTACCCAGCTGCTGCTTGCAGGTTTTAAAGGTTTTAAAGTGAAAAAAATGCTTCTTTCCTGTGCTGTCTCTGCCCTCCCTCGAGCATGGGTACATCCATAAAATGTGCATTATAGTGGCAATTCTCCAAGGGAATAAAATAAAAATAATTTTAAAAATAATTTTAAACAAAAATAAAAGGAAATAAAAATGAAAATAAAAATGAATAATAAAAATAAAAGCACAGTCTCAGGAGTTTGGGACTTTTTGCCCAGGTTGTGCTTCCAAAGTGATTTCTGCAATACTTTAATTTTATTTTTTTAATTACCTAAATTGTTCTGAACCAAAACCAACTCTTCTTCAACAAACAGCATTATGGTTAAAAAGAAAACAACCTCAAAATCTCAGAGCTCTCACTCTCTCACCAGCATTTCCATAATCTTTGTGTAGGTTCATTTATACAGGAATTATGTGTGAGAAATAAATTGCTGGAGCTGTGCAATGAAGTTTTCTATGTAAATACACTGGTAAAAATTATAATTATTAATAAAATGTAATGTAATATAATGTAATATAATATAACATAACATGATATGATATATGTAATATAATACAATATAATACAATATAATACAATATAATACAATAATATGTAAAATATAATAATATATAATAATTATTATTATTATTACTATTAATACATTGTATTGTAATTTTTTTTTAAATCTTAGTGCACTCTCTGAGGCAGGGACCACTGAAAAAGGTGTCCTTCAGTTCAAAAAAACACCTCATGGAGTGTTTGATTTGATTCTGTGCCTTTTATGAGATCTTTTTTGGTGCATGATTTGGGTTGCCAGTGTTCATTCCCCATCCAGTTTACTGGGAAATGTGATACCAAAATATCCTGCACAGGTTTTGGATGGCACAAATCTCTGTTTATTGCATGATCCCATATCCACGTCTGAACTGGTGGAAATCCAAGATATTCCCCCAAAGTGAACGGAAAAAGCATCAGAGCTGCTCTGCCATGGAGAGACCAGAGCCTGGTCCAGGGGAGCCATTTCAAAGAGGTGATTTTAGAGGGGAAAAAACCAGATAAAGCTTGGAAGTGTGAATAAAATGTCCTTCACTCAGGTCTGAGATGCATTTGAGCCCTGAAATTCCCTGTGGCCCGTTCCAGCAGCACCTTTTTGCTGCCCACACTCCCCAGATCCTAAAATCCCTTGCCTATAAATCTGGGATTTAAATGTGAGCTGGTGAGAGGTGAAACCAGCCTGGAAATTGGTTCTGAGCTGGGTTTTCTGTTTGTGACTGGGCCAAAAAAAAGGATTGAGTCACTTGAGAGAAGCAATGAGAAGTCCTTCAGTCAAGTCTGGGATGCATTCGAGCCCTGAAATTCCCTGAGATTCAATCCACCAGCACCTTTTTGCTGCCCACACTCCCCCAATCCTAAAATCCCTTGCTCATAAATCTGGAATGGCTGCTGAGAGGTGAAGCCAGCCTGGAATTTGGTTCTGAGATGTTTTTTGTTCTGTGACTGGGCCAAGAAAAAAAGGATTGAGTCACTGTGAGCATATTGGTTGATCCAAACCCTCCAGAGCCTTCCTAAGCTCAGTGTCTGGCTTTGCGAGGAGCAGGGTTGGTTTTCTCCTGCCAAAAAAAAGCACATTTAGCCAGAGTTCTGCCTGGTGAGAGGCTGCTGCAGATAAAGAAGCAGAATCTCCTGGGCTGGCTGGCTCTGAAATGGATGAGGAGCAGCACAAAGGAGCCTTCTCTTGGTTGTCTCTGTGCCATAATCCCTCCAGAATTATTTTTTCTCCTCTTGGACACTTTCCTGTTCTGCTCCACTCCAGGGAAAGGTGAAATCAGGATATTTTCATATTCTGCACTTTGTTATGTGTCTCCTCCTAAAAATAAATAAATGGATCAACACGTGTTCCTTTAGCTCATGGCCCCAGAGAAAGAGTTTGGGATGGGAAAATTATTTCTACATTGCCACCAGCTTGACTTTTCTTATACTTCAGCTGAAACTTCCACAAAAAAGGATGGCTTGGTCTCTGTAAAAGATGGAAGAATTTTAATATTAACATAAGCTAATTTATATTTCTAATAGGTAACTCCGTGGCTTCCCAAAGTTTTTATGGCCCCTGACAAAAAATAGTTTCGCAAAATGCTCTTCACTCCCACATGATTTAGAGATGAAATGCGTATTTCCTCTCAAAGCAGTATTTACAGGATCATTTGGGACTACTTGATGAAATCAACAGAAAGTGTGCAAAATAAATAAATGAATCAGCACGTGTTCCTTTGGCTCATGGCTCCAAAGAGTTTGGGCTGGGCAAATCATTTCTACATTGCCACCAGCTTGACTTCTCTTGTACTTCACCACCAACTTGCACAAATTAGGATAGGTTGGTCTCTGTAAAAGATGGAAGAGATTTAATATTCACATAAGCTAATTCATATTTTTAATATGTAACTCCATGGCTTCCCAAAGTCTTATGGCCCCTGATAAAAAATAATTTTACAAAATGCTTTTCATGAAATGTATATTTCCTCTCAAAGCAGTATTTACAGGATCATTTGGGACAACTTGATGAAATCAACAGAAAGTGTGCAAAAATAAATAAATGAATCAGCGTGTGTTCCTTTGGCTTATGGCTCCAAAGAAAGAGTTTGGGCTGGGCAAATCATTTCTACATTGCCACCAGCTTGACTTTTCTTGTACTTTCACCAGCAACTTGCACAAATAAGGATGGCTTGGTCTCTGTAAATGATTTAAAAGATTTAATAGTCATATAAATTAATCATATCTTAATTGGTAGCTCCATGGCTTCCCAAAGTTTTTATGGCCCCTGATAAAAAAATAATTTAAAAATTGCTCTTCTCGCCTATATGATTTAGACATGAAATGTATCTTTCTTTCAAGATGGTGTTTACAGGGTCAAAAGTTGCATACAGGAAAACTCAATTAAATCAACAGAAAGTGTGCTGGAGGAAAAGGAAATTCAGCTACACCTGCAATGTAATGGGAAAACCTTAGGCTTTTATCTGTGGAAGCTTTCTGAGAGCAGTGTATACGAAATCTTTTCCCACCTAGATTTAAATGAGTGCAAAAAGAAAACTCTGCCTTATCAACTGGGGAAACATTCCAGCTTCATTTTGCTTTTTAAGGTCCTTGTGTCATTTTTTACCTGAGAATGCTTGAGAATGAAAATACTTCCTTGTGCAATAATTTTCAAAATCCTCTTAGTGCTGAGATTTCAAACCAGATTTTAAAAAAAGAGAAGAAATGCCCCTGGATATGTCCCAGAGTGAACATAATGAGATGTGACACTGCTAAATGATTTCATGGTGTTGGAGGGAAGTGTTGAGGTGGGCTGAGGTCAAAAAGGAAAATTTATTCCTGTTCTTTCACATCTTGAATTTCCAGACTTCACCTCAGACACCTTGCTGGGTGTTACACACTCACCTGGCCTGGGATTGAGTGGTTGCACAGGAAATTACCTGAGTGTGGAGGGGATTTATTCCCCCTCAAATTCCCTCAGGCACCTGAGAAGAGCTGAGGCAGGAGATTCTGCACATCCCTGTTTAACCCCCTCCTGCCCCAGGTGTATCCCTGACTTTATTGCACCACCTGAACACTCAGATTCTCTCCCACCCAAACAAGCCCTGTGCACTTTCATGTCCTGCTTGCTCTGAGTTATGTCTGTGTGTTTGATAAATAATCTCCTGTTGTAAATCCCAGTTCCAGCTGTTTGCTGCTCAGTTTCTCCCTAAAATATCAGTGGTGGGGCCCTTGTGTTCCAGAGAAGGGAACCAACACTGTCCCTGCTGTACCTTGGGGGGATTTGGTGACTAAATGTGATTTCAGTCCATTAATTTATGGAAAATAATTAAGATTGCAGTGCAATTCCTTCTTCCTCCCTCTCCTGAAGCTCTTTTCTCTCACACTCAGGCTGTGATAACCTCTGCCCACTCCATGTGCACAGCACTTTGTTCTGGGAGGATTCACCCATTCAGCTTCAGGAGAACAAATCCATTTTCCTCATTATTTCTAAACTAATCAGACCCAGCTGAGACCCCCAATCTGGACTGGTTTCCCCCTTTCACCTGGTGGTTTTTTCTTCTTTCTTTCCTTTTTATTTTTTTCTTCTTTCTTTCTTTTTTTCCCCTCCTTCCTCTGACTGTGGCAGCTCCATTTAAATCCCCTTCTTGCCTTGATTGCTTGCTTAATCTCAAGTTTTTACAAGGTAACTCAGCACAACAGACACCAAAAACCATTTGTGGTAACACCAAACAAACAGGGGAGAGAGAAACATCATCCTGTGCTCAGATTAACACAAAACCGCCCTCACACAGCACCAGGGGAAAGATCCTTCACTCCCTTCCTCTGAAATTCCAGCTGGAAATATCCAGTGCAAAAAGTCCCTGGGTTTTGCTGTCGTTCCCAGGGGTTTAAATTGATGAAACTGATGTGCTCAGAGGTTTGGGTGAGGTATTGAATTCCTGCTTTCTCTTGGCCAGACATGGAAATGAATGAGGAGGAAAATGATCCATCACCCTCTGCCACCAGCAGCCACTCTCAGGTCTCAGGATGCCTTTGGAGGTGCTGCAATTTGTAATTTATTTGTGGTTTTTGTGTAAAGACCCAACACCAGCTGAACTCCCCTCACTGGGGCCCTTCTGGGCCCTTTGTGGGCAATGGGACAGGTCCAGAACGAGGAAAAAGTGACACCAGAGTTCAGAGACAGCTACAGGAATGCCAGGAATCAGTAGTCCAAGTCATTTAACCCCCTTTTTTCTATAGAAAATGCCAGGAAATAGAAACCCAAGTCATTTGACCCTCAATTTTCTATAGAAAATGCCAGGAAATAGAAACTCAAATCATTTAACCCCCAATTTTCTGAAGAAAATGCCAGGAAATAGAAACCCAAATAACTGAGCCCCCAATTCTCTGCAGCTCTACAAAACCTTACTGAGAGAAGATGATGTTTCCTGGTGGTGGCTGAGGTTGTTCTTTTAATTTCATTGTAGCTACAGATAAGGAAAATCAACTTTCTCAGTTTGCCTGTTCCTCTCTTTGAGCTCCACAGTGATTGCACAAGGTTGGGGCCTTCTGTGGATGCTCATTTGGGGGTAAAATATCCTATTTGAAGCTTTATAATCTGATTTAAATATATTTTTTCTGTCTGTTCTTCCCTGCAGAGCAGGTTTTAGTTGTTTTCTGGAGCAGGGGAGGACATTTCACTGCTTATTTCCTGTCAATTCTTCCAAATACTTCTGCATCTTTCTGTGTTCCTGTCCTGCCAAGATGAAATGAAGGGAATTACAGAGCTGGCAGTAGATTGAGAAGGAAATAAATGTCTTTGAGCACAGAAATAATCCACCTAGACCAAGTTAAATATCTGGCTCAGAGTTCAATAAGGCTTGACCATGGAAATGCCATTTTTGATACTTTCAAAGCAATTCTGTGGATGTGAAACCTTGAAAATTGCTCCTTGTGGGAGTTTATTGGACAACAAAGTAGACACAAGGGAGGGGAGTTGAATTCGAAGGAGATTTGGTTGCTAAATGTGATTTCAGTCCATTAATTTCTGGAAAATAATTAAAATTGCAGTGTAATTCCTTCTTCCTCCCTTTCCTGAAGCTCTTTTCTCTCACACTCAGGCTGTGATAACCTCTGCCCACTCCATGTGCACAGCACTTTGTCCTGGGAGGATTCACCCATTCAGCTTCAGGAGAACAAATCCATTTTCCTCATTATTTCTAAACTAATCAGACCCAACTGCATTGGTTTCCCCCTTTCACCTGGTGGTCCTTCCTTCCTTCCTTCCTTCCTTCCTTCCTTCCTTCCTTCCTTCCTTCCTTCCTTCCTTCCTTCCTTCCTTCCTTCCTTCCTTCCTTCCTTCCTTACTTCCTTACTTCCTTCCTTCCTTCCTTCCTTCCTTCCTTCCTTCCTTCCTTCCTTCCTTCCTTCCTTCCTTCCTTCCTTCCTTCCTTCCTTCCTTCCTTCCTTTTTTCTTCTTTCCTTCCTTTTTTCTTCTTTCCTCTTTTTTTTTCTCCTTCCTTCCTCTGACTGTTGCAGCATCATTAAATTTGCTCCTTGCCTTGATCTTGATTTTTCCCCCCAGATATTCACCCTTGAGCCTGTTTATGCCGAGCTATGGATATTCTATTTTAACTACGAGTTGAAGCATTATAAACCCACCAAATTGCCTTCAACACAAAAAGTATTCCATTAAATCGTCCTCACCCTTGATGGAGTTTAAATTTTATTTATTTTTTAAGTCTCTCAGTGTTCCTCAGACAAGCCAAGTGTCACATTGAGGCACCACTTGCATATTTATGAAAGGATTTGTATTCTGAGGCATTGTCTGATGTTTTCTGGACAGTTTTCCACACTAATAAATGTTTAACTCAAGAGGCTACACAGGTAACCTCAAAAACCAAAGCCCACCATAATTTTTTTTCACAAAATACTCCTTGTAAGCCCAAAATAAATAAATAAATGAGCGCTGAATGATTGCATTTCTTTGTTTTATTGAACGTGTTGCTTGCACAGCAGTGAAATTCACTCTTTACAAGAAAATAATTAGGGCTGTCCTGATTCCTCAGAGGCACATTTATTTCTTTCTGCTCCTTGCCTGTAGATCAAAGAGATATTGGGCAGATATTTTCAAGTAATAGCAGGGTTGAGTTCTGGGTTTGATTTATAGCAGCGTTTCTCATGCATTGAAAATGTGCACTCGCTGCTCCTCGGGCTAAATTAAATCTTGATTCTCAATTTATATATTTGTCAATCAATAAATATGTTTGATGGGAGCAAATAGACTCCCTCTCAGTTTTTTTCTGTGGTAAATACTTTCTATCATTTTTGGATGTCAAATACAAGTAGAGAGCTCAGCTGGCAGTGGAGTCTTTGCTCTCCTCTGTGGAATTTTAAGGAATTAAGGGATACTACAAGAATCCAACAGATCCAGGGGTTGTATTCCATGGTTATAATTCCTGGGGGATTTTCTGGGAATGTGATGGAGGCAGTGCTGCCAAGGTGGATTTTTGCTCTTATTCATTTCCCAGTGTGGTGTCTCAGTCAAACCCACAATCCCAGCCCTAAAAATCAAAGTTCCCCCACATCTCAAGTGTGTCCAGCCTTAATCTGAGCCTCACACAGGAATAGATCCATGATCAGTACAAAAAATGTGTTATAAAGACTTTTTAAGGATTTCTAGTTATAAATCCAGGCAGGAATGTGTGCACATCCAGGCAAAACTTGAGTGGGGATGACAATGAGACAAATAATGAACACCTGAGCAAAGCCTAGACCAGGACTAAATGTCTCTACAGGTTTAAAATTAATCTTTGTGGACGCCAGAGGAGCACAATTAGTTAAATACCTATTTTAATTTCTGAGGAGTTGCTGCTGCAGGAACCTGTTTCTGTTTTTCTTTCAGCAGGGCTGTGGTCTCACAGCTTCCACAACTCTCTGCTCAATAAAATCTACCCAGAAATGTGTGAATTCACTCTCAAACACCAATTCCCTCCTGTGTCACAACCCTGTAAAATTATTTGCAACTCCAGCTAAAACCTGGGCTAAACCTGACTTCTGCAATTGCATGATGTCTATTTTCTAAAAAAAAAAAAGCTCTCCAAATTAGCTGGGGGCAAGCACAGAGTAAAATCAGGGCTCTTTTGCACCAATTCTCTCATGAATGGCTCTCCATCCTCAGCTGTAGGCACAACATAACCACAGACCCCAAACTGCAAAGTAATGCTTGAGTTTTGTTATTGTTAACTGATTTGGGGGCTTGCAGATATAATTTCACAAATAATAGGTCTTAATTATATCCATTTTTTCTCCCTAAAAACAGAGGGGAAGAGGGGCAGAAAGGTGAAGCATTCCCTATGGAATATTAGGAAAATACCTTAGGAAGGTTCAGGAGTGCTGCAGTGCTCTGGTCATTGCACCCTAAGGAATTTTCTGACCACAAAGGAAAAAAAAAAAACAAACCAAGAAAACCAAATTATTTAAAACATAAAAACCTGCAGATTTTCTGTGCCCTGCCCAAAGGCATCCCCACAGCTGCATCCTCCAGCATGAGCTCTGCTCCCTCATGTGGGATCAGGGAGTTTTCTGCTTGGCTCCACCTTTGCACAACATGTTTGGAGAGCCCCTTTAGCAGCAGAATGAACATTTTGCAGGATTGAAGCTAAGCAGAAGCTTGTTCCCACTCTGCCTGGTGGACAGAGTTGTTTTCCCTGTGCTTGGTGGTGATTAATTCCTGACATGGTTTATGGTTGAATAAAAAATTACAGAAAATCTAAATCACCCTTGTTGCTCTCTACAGAGGCACTTCCTGTTGTTCCCAAAACCTTTCTCACAGGGTTTGTAGGGAATTGTGTTTAAGGATTTATCTCCCACTGGAGGGTTCTTAGGGCAGAGATCAGTAAAAGCCAGGATCCTTCAGAGGCTTTTGATGGTGCTGAGGAACTGTCCCAAGGCTGGAAAGTGGCAAATGGCACAAATAAAAGGGGGTAACAACTCACAATTCATAACTTTCCAGTAATATTTGTGCTGTGGGAATCTGAGCAAGATGGGCAGAATTCCTTATGGAGCCACAAAGGGGCTGTGAGGATTCACAGGGAATTCACAGGATTTCACTCAAAGCTGACGTTTGATCAGTGTGGGTTCATAAAACCTGCAGTTCAAGATACCTAAAATCAAGAAAACTGAAATCTGAACAGTTTGGCACATCTGCATTAAACACCCACTGGGTTGGAGGGATCTTTGCTGCGACTCTGGAGGATATTTGGGATGTTCAGGGGTTTCTGTGCTTAGGTCTGACACGGGCTGCTGTTCACACAACAATTCTCGATAAATTCCAGAGGTCAGACTGAGCCCTGGATGGATTTTGCCAAGCCCACACCTATTTCTGCATGTGCACACACCATTAAACTGAGCTCCCTTCAGCAGCAATGATTCAATTTGCAATTATATTGATTCTGCATGGAAATGAGCACACAACACTCACAGGCCTATTTTTTTCCCGGTGATTGGCAGAAAGTGGGGGCCTCCTTTCAGTGTTAGAGGAGGAAAAATACCAAAAGTAAAACCTCTGCAAAGCCTTCCAGGGCACAGCAGCTGCAGAGGGTGACGAGCTCCGTGTGGTGTCATTGCACTTTTATTTTATAACAGTTTTATCCTGTTTGTTTTCTCTCCCAGACATTTGTCCTTGCTGAGGCTCCAGCTGAGTGTTCCCCATGTGGACACAGCACCAGAGGCGTTTTCCCCAGAGGATGAGAAGGATCCAGCCCCCGGGAAGGGTGTCCCCCCCGGGAGTGGTGACCCTGTGCGTCCCCTGTCCCCAGGGAGGTCACTGAGCTTTGCTGCGCAGAAATCCCGGTTAAACGGTGTCACCTCAGTGTCACTGCAGCCGGGGGACAGCTCTGGGTGTGTGGGGGGGAATCAGCAAGGCAGGGGCCGTGTCTCTTGGGGTGGGAGGGAGGCACTGGTGGCACAGGTTCAGTGACAAAAGGTGATGCCATCACCTCAGAGCAGAGCCAAGAGCAGCTCCCTTCTCCTTATAAATCCTGGGTTTCTAACCCCACATCCTTTCCTTTCTTCAGGCCAACCCCTATTCCATGGTTCTTGCAGAACTGTGATACTTCGTGGAATAATAGGGCAGATTTAGATTAAATATTAGGGAGAAATCCTTCCCTGTGAGGGTGGCGAGGCCCTGGATCCCTGAAGTGTCCAAGGCCAGGCTGGATGGGGCTTGGAGCACCCTGGGACAGTGGAAGGTGTCCCTGGGTGGAACTGGATGGGCTTTAAGGTCCCCTCCTACCTAAATAATTCTGTAATTTTATTATAATCTCCCTTTAAAAAAGGTTTAAAACACTGCAGGGAGTTGTTTATTTTCTGGGTACTCAAAAACCTGGGCTGATTTTGAGCTGTTAACTCATTAACAGCTCTCTACCTCTGAAAAGGAAATCAAGGCAGAGCCTGCCCAGGTTGTTCAAGCACTTTAAATCTTTGAATTTAAAGCTGCTTTTAAAAGTGCTGGTATCAGTTTTACACAGCCAGACTGAAGCAGATAAAGCAGCAGGAGTCCTCAGAGTGCCAGAAGTGAGGAGCACCTTGTCCCCATCAACAAAGTCCTCTCCACAAGAGCTCTCAGAGATCAAACTTTGCCCAGGTTTTTGTACCCAGAGTATTCCTCCCTCCAGCTGTCGCTGTGGCACTGAGGGGCTGCCGAGGTGACAGTGCCCACAGAGTTCCCCAATTTTCTCTGGATTGATGGATCTTGTGCAGTTTGATGTCCAAGCAGTGCAGCACTTGTCAGAAGTGAGCTTGGCAGTAAAATCCTGGATTTTTTTTTTCCAAGGGTAACTCTCTGACTCTCTCAAATGCTCTGCTTTCCAGTTCTTTCCACTCTTAATGAAGTGCCAGCTGCTTTAAAAAGCGCTGTGATATTCTGATTTATTCTGCTGCCCCACTCTGTCTTTTAGAGCCACTCTTGCACTTTGTTCACTCCACCCTTTGTCTTCGTGCCTGTGAAATCCTGCCGGAGCAGAGCAGAGAGCACAATCCATTCATCCCAGGCAGCCTGGATCAGAAAATGTTATTTAATAAAAATTTTGATTTCAACTTTCGCTTCAGCTCAGAGCACTCCACGTTTTCACAGCTCTTTTGTCGAGTGAACTGCTCAGCTCAACTCCCCTGATTGCACTGACTCTGCAATTCACCCACTGCTCCCTCCATTAGCACCTCATTAATCTGCACCCAACAAGAGCTCTCTCCTCGCTGCTGGGAGGACAAACCTTTGGAGAAGGAATTGGATTTGCTCATGGAGCTCTCCTAGACCAGAACAGCTCAGAGCACACCGGGACATCTCCCCAGCCCAGCACAAAACCAGGCAGGGGCAAGTCAGGGATGGGCAGAGACTCACTCAGAGCCTGACTTTGATAATTACTGAATTAAAAAATGCCACTTTTAGGTTTCTAAAGGCATCTGACAACATCTAAATGAACTCCTTTCCTTCCACATTTCAACTTCTCCTGTCTTTGCTTATCGATCTAGGAAATGTTGACTGGATTTCCTCTAAATGCCCTGATGTTTCAGAATATTGACCAAGAGCTTGCCCTGGCATTTCCAGCTTCTGCCACCCTTCCAGGACTGCCATGCCCACGAGTCCAGGGCAAAGTGTCCCTCAGGGAGCACAGCAGGACCAGCTTGTGGCAAAGCAAGGGCCACCAGAGCCCTGTGGGGACAAAGCTCTGCAGTGTCACCTTGCTGTGGACAGGCAGGACAGAAAATCTGCTGAGTGGCTGATGCCAACCAGACACGGTGGTTTGTGAAACATGAATTGTGTGGTGGCCTCTCCATGTGACCCTCAGAACACGGAATTAATCTCCACACACAAAGATTTTGGTAGAAATGCACTCCTAGGAAGCTTTTTCTTTGCTAACTCCACTGCTTCCACTGGAAAAGTGAGCAGGATTTGCATTCCAAGCTCTCTCTCTCCTGCTTCTGAGCTGTTCTAGCTCTGATTCCAGCTCTCCCCATCTTGCATTTGTAATGTTTAATCTTTCCTAATCTTTCCCTGTGTTGTTGTGGCTCTCCCATCTGCATGGGAATGGAGATGCCCCAGGGATCACACAGGGCAGGAAAGCCTCAGAAAGGGCAGGTGCTGCTGAGGAGACAATTTCTGTGCCATGGGACTGGGGGGAGAAGTTGCCTTTCCTCTCTGAGATCATTACAAACCAACATGATCAAACCCCCAAATAAATAAATAGACAAACTGAGTGTGCTTTGGTCGGGGTGTGTGGGATTACTGTGATACAAAACCTCCAAAAAACCAATTTTCTGCCTTGGAGGGCGGGTCAATATTTGTTTTCTTCCTAAGATTGATATTTTCTAATACTCCTTGGGTCTCCATCACTTGCTCCTTCCCCTCAGTCTCTTCAAACAGCTGGAAGGACGAGAGAAGGAAAAAAGCTTCCAAAAATGGGATTTCCCATTCCATGCCACACAATTTTCAAATGCTTCAATTTGACTCTTGCAGTAACAACAGTTTCTAATTATGGGGTTATTTCAGCCACATATTTAAGTATTCACTAAACCCTTTTAAATCACTAACAACCCTCAGGGGATGCTGCTCACAAGGTGTTCCATGTATGGGGAGAAGCTGTGGGGAAGGAAGCCAGGCTGAACAATTGAGATTATAATGCCAACATCTCAGGGTCCTGATCCCTTCTGGGACTTGAATTCCTTTCCAGAGCATGAAGTGGATTGAGGGGGAAAACCTTGCCTTTCCCACCTTTTAAGATTGTTTGTATATGTGTTTGTATTTGTGTTTGTGTTTGTATTTGTATCTGTATTTGTATTTGTATTTGTATTTTTGTTTGTATCTGTATTTGTGTTTGTATTTGTATTTGTGTTTGTGTTTGTATTTTTGTTTGTATTTGTACTTGTGTTTGTATTTGTGTTTGTATTTGTGTTTGTATCTGTAGTTTTGTTTGTATTTGTGTTTGTGTTTGTATTTGTGTTTGTATTTGTAGCATTAAAGCACACAAAGATCAGAGCAAAACACAGCAAGAAGCAAAGGCGCAGGACTCTGACTTGAAAGACCACCTCAGCAGCAGGGAGCAGAGGAACATTTCCCTGCCACTTCCCTGTGACTGGGTTTGACAAGCTCATTTCATCCCCGTGTCACAGGGAATCACAGTCTGGTGTCCCCGTGGCACAGCAAAGAGCCCTGTGTGTGCTCTGCATGTTTGGCTTCAGAACAGAGCAGAGTTAACATTTCCAGGGGCAGCCTCGAGCACCAGAGCTGCCTGTTCAGTCCCCTCCCAATTAAACCAAAAACGGAGAGGTTTTACTATTCCTGTGCTCCTCTGCCTTTTCACTTGGCTGAGCATTGCTGGATGCTGTCTCTCTGTCACTCACATTTCATCTTCTCCCTTTGCCTGCAGCCCTTTCAGTCTGGAATTGATTTTCTCACCACCCTGAGCAGGAGCTGTGAGATGTGTGTTTCTCAGAGCTCTGTGCAGTGGTGGCAGGGGGCTGCATCCCCCGTGCAGCTGCTGGATGTCTTCATTCCTCTCTGCAAGGCAAGGGAAGTCACAGACACTCGGCGATCATAGGGATTTTGCAGACTCAAATCCATTTTTGATGCTCCTGGCAAGCGTTTGCATGAATTTCCGTGGATAAGTCCATGGAAATGTGGGCAGGCCTGCACGTAGAGATGCACATGTTTTCTGACTGGAAAATTCTGCCTGATAAATAAATTTGTCTCTCAGCCACGGGGAAAAAAAAGAAAATATTAAAAGCTCTCGGAGCTTCGAACAAAACTCACCAAAACTGCATTCCAGTTGTGTTCTGGCAGTTTAATTTCCAAATAACTGAAATAACCTCTGATTTAATGAGTGGAATGACTGATTTCTTCACCAGCCTTGGTGCCTGAGATATTTGGGATGCTCCACATCCTCCTGGAGAGCATTCCCTCCTCTAGGACAACCAGGGGTTAAATTGGTGTGGCTTCCTTTGATGGAGAAGATGTGGGATTTTGGGTGGTTTGGTGATGGGAAGAGGAATTCAGAGGCTTTAGATGGATTAAGATCCCTTCTTGGACTGAGTTGAACTTTTCTTACAGGTAAAAGAGGGTTGCATCCCACACATAGAAATAGGGATTTATTCTCAGGAAATTCCTCAAAGAATGGGATCCAAGCCAGAGTGAGCATTCAGGTTTTATGTCCACTTCAAAACTTGATGATTTCATCAAATATTTAAAGTGCAGGAAAAGGCAGAGCATTGGATTTATTAGAAATTAATCACCCTCACATGAATTGGCTCCTAGACTCTGTTACTCTCTTTAAATTAAGTTTCCATTGATTATAAAGAGATCCTGGGTGATCCTTCCCATGGAGATTGCTACATTTATTCAGATCAATGCCCTCATTTCTCTCAGAAGTTGCCCCTTGCCTCCTTTTTGCTGCATCCATGAGTGAGAAATGCCTCTGGATGAAGTGAAAAACAGACACGTGGTTTCTCCCAGGCTCAGCTGGTCCATGGGTGGTTCTTATGAATCCCAGATGGGATGAAATTAATAATAATAATAAAAAGATAACAAGCACAAAGAGCACTAAAAACCAGAGGCATGGCAATAGTAACCTTCCATCCTTGGTGCAATTTCCATGGCACCTCCTCTAATGGAATATGGGCCAATTAACCCAAAATCCTGCCCTCTGTGTTTCCATGGGTTTGTTCAGCATCTAAATTGGCTCGTTGGAACCTTGTCCAGAAGTCTGGAGAAACCCCCTGGGAGGGTTTTCCACTTTCCCTTCCTTCACTGTGCAAGGGTCACCTGAACCTGGGTGGGATTTCTGTGCTCTTTTCCAGCTTTTGGTTTCTCTGAACAAACAAATATTTGAAGTATTTGAGGATTTGAGTTGTTTGTTTGTTTCCACTGGAAAAAATAAGTTAAATGGGAAAAAAAAGCGATGGAGTTAATAAAGGAGAGATGAAGGGGAAAAGAAAGGAAAAGAGCCACCTGAAAGAGTGTTGTACCAAATTTGAAACTGCTCATAGAGGTTTATAGAGCAATTCCCAAAGTTTTCTCTAAAGAGAGCTGGTTCAGTGAGCAGATTTATTTCCTGGTGTTGATGGGTGTGAGCTGATGTGGATCAGCAATCCACACACCCCCACCTGCAGCTTGAAGCTCCAGATGAGCAAAGAGGACTCCCCAGTCCCACTGCCCCCCAGAGCCTCTCCTGGGAGCAGAGCAAACAAGGAGCTGTAAGGAATGGTGATTAATTCATCAAGCCAACAAAGCAGAAAGCTGGATCTCCCTGAATGGCTCATTAACCTCAAGCATATTAAGCTGCTAACACTGGTTAGAGTCACATTTAATAGGGGCTGGCACTGAGTGGCACATTCACCCTGAATTCACTCCCCAGTGCTCCTGCCCCAGCCAAATGAGAGGGTGAAGAAACACAAATTCCCCTTCATCTCTGCAAAGTGGTGCTGCCTTGGAGTGGCTTCTCCCAGGCTCAGCTGGTTCATGGGTGGCTCTTATGAATGCCAGGTGGGATGAAATTCATGATAATAAAAAATAACAAGCACAAAGACCACTGAAAACCAGGGGCATGCCAAGAATCACCGTCCACCTTTGGTGTTTTACCTGCCTGTGCAATTTCCATGGCACCTCCTCTCATGGAACATGGGACAATTAAACCAAAATCCTGCCCTTTGTAGATCTGTAGATCTTTGTAGGTCTGGCTACCTAGAACAGAGGCTGGGCAAGATTAAGAGAATAAAGTGAATATTTATTAAAGGCCTTCAATAGACGCACCTTGGGCAGTCAAAGGCTACACCCAAGATGGGCACGAGTTTTTCACACAATTATAATTTTGGCCCATTCACATATCAGGGGTTAATGCTCCAATTACAGCTTCAGGTAATGAATTAATTTACCCCCAGTTTGCTCCCCCCAACCCATTTTTGTTTATACTTTTCAGGGCCTGAGACTGTGAGGTGTCCTTGAGTTTGAGGCCTAGAGAGGAATTGTTTTGTCTGAATAAAACGGGAGAACAGCAGCTGGCAGGCTGTGGAGTTTCAGAGTTATACACTGGAGCACCCCAGGACTGGAAAAATAGAAAAGCTAAAATCCTAATGCATCAGTGGAACCATCAGATGTGCTGGGGAGGGTGGCATCACCTGATTCCCAAATGCCAAACGGGCAAATCCCACCCCTGTGTCTGACCCAGCCCTCACCAAGGCTTGAATCAGAAACCTGTGAGCCTCACCCAGGGCATCCCAGTGGCCAGAGCAGCCAGGCAGAGCTGCTTTAGCCAGGGATTATTGCAGCTCTCTCCATGTCTGAGCTGGCACACACAGAGCATTGCTCAGGGCACTGCTGCAATTATTCCTTTACCAATCCCCTCCGCAGCCGAGCTGAAACAAGAGTTGACAAGTGGGAGATACTTTGGGTACATAATTGGGCTGAAATGCAGTTGAAAATAAATCCTCCCAGAAGGCCTCTTGGAGCAGCCTCTCGAGGTGTTTTGAGGGCTGCTCCTGCACAGACCTGGCCCTTTGGGACAATGGATTTTCTGTCTTTGTGGCTGGGATCCTGGAGCTTTGTCTTCTGTGCCTTTGGATAAATGTTGAGTCTGTGGCACGAGAGAAATGTGAAAACATTCTGTTTGCATTTTTCTGCTTCCCTTTTACTTCGGCTTCATTTTTCTTTTTGAATTTTATGGGGAAAACCCATAAAACAGACACTATTCCTTGTATCAGCTGCACTGGTTCAGTATGTCCAGAGTGAGATGTGAGAGTCCCATCAGCAATAACAGAAAATTCACACCTCACAGCCCTTCCTTTCCCAAAGAGCTGCAATTTGTGCTGTTCTTTGGGCTCCTCCTGCCCCAAAACCTCTTTGCTTTGCTGTTCAGCATTCCAAACCCCAGCTACCTGAGGCTGAGCAGCTTACTTGCCATGGTTAAATCAAATTTACAGCTACTCATGCTTGTAGTTAGCTGAACTGCAGGCAGAATCCTCCTATCTTTTTTTATTTTTACATATTGTGCTGCTTACATGAGCAAAATCCCTGCTGTCACAGCACCACTTATTCTTCCTAACACTGATTATTGCCCCCCTTTTTTATCTCCTACTCTCTCTTCTGAACAAAGCAGCTCTTGCCCACCAGCAGAGTGCATTTAAATGGGGAGGATTTGGGGTTTGTTCACAATTTCAGCTAAAATAAATACAAATAGTGAAGTTATTATGTGGCTGTGAAAGGTTTGGGTGAGCTCTGGGCTGTGTCCTGGGTATCAGGGCTGTGCTCACTGCCTTTTTCTGGCAGCTTGTGAGCACTAACTCACCTGTGAGCAGCATTTCCCTAAATCCACCCTAAATTCCTCTAATTTAGCAGTGGTGGAAGTGGTGGAAGCTGCTCCTCTCTTTCCTTGATCCAACAGCCTCACCCAGCCTGAGTGGGTTTCTTCTCTCCCAGCAATCTCCAGGCACTGGGCATTCCCAGGAATATCATCTGTGGAGGTTCTCAGTGCTTTTTAACAAGAATTCTTTGGCCTGTGAGCAAGAGAAGGTGCAGGTTGAGCCCCCAGGCTGTGGGGGAAAGGAATTGCAGGTTCCCTCTGCTTGATGGCTGCTGAAAGATGAATGTGCTGTGTCCTGGGTATCAGGGCTGTGCTCTCTGCCTTTTTCTGGCAGCTTGTGAGCAAAACCTCATCTGTGATCAGCATTTCCCTAAATCCATCCTAAATGTGTCTAATTTAGCAGTGTTAGAAGTGGCTGGAAGCTTCTCCAACAGCCTCACCCAGCTTGGGGGGATTTCTTTTCACCCAGAAATTTCCAGGCACTGGGCATTCCCAGGAATATCATCCTCAAGATAAATCTGTGGAGGCTCTCAGTGCTTTTGAACAAGAATTCTTTGGCCTGTGAGCAAGAGAAGGTGCAGGCTGAACCCCCAAGCTGTGGGGGAAAGGAATTGCAAGTTCACTCTCCTTGATGACTGCTGAAAAATGAATTTCCCCTGTCAGTCATCAAAATGCAGAAAGCAAGACTGAAAGGGATAAACAAAGCCAACATCTGGATCTAATTACTCCGTGAAAGCAAGAAGAGTTAAAAAACCAAACTGCACAAGAACAGCAGATCTGCTGCTCCTCTGTCCCTGTTTGCCCTGCTCAGAGGGAATTTCCTGGCACTTCAAGGCACTGGGGGATGGATGCTGCCTGTCCCCGGGGAATGGGAAATTCAAACCTGGCTTTTGGTCACCCTGGGCTTCGTGTGGGGACTCCTGCAGCCCCCAGGAACAGAGTTCCCTTCAGCAGGAAGGGTTTGGAGGAGTTTTTGGGGCTTGTGCTCCCTCCAGCAGTGCTTTGTTCTCTGCTGGCTCCAGGTGAGCCCAACATGGAAAAGGAAAGAGTGGAACTCACAGGGATTTATTTATTCACCTCTCACTCCCCCTTTGTTATCTTCCTTTCAGTCCAGAGGAAAGTGCAAGACACTGCTGTGCATCACACAGCTCCCACATCCCAAATTTATTCCCTGGGGATCCCAATTTCCCAATAAAATCCAATCCAGCTCACCCCAAGGGCTCGACAGGACCCCCCCAGGCCATAAAAGGGACAAAAGCTGCAGATCACCTGTGACTGGTGGCAAGATTTGTTCAGGTCTGAGGAGAAGGGGGAGGTGATCACTGTGCAAGGATTTGAGAAGGAAATGTCATCAAGCCACATTCACAGGCAAAATACAAAAAAATAAAGAGAGAGAAAAGACTACAGAGCACTGCTGATGGCAGATGCTGCTTGAGCAGGATGCAAATTGCAATCAATCCCTTACAAAAATAACTGGAACAGACTTTGTCTTCTATTTGGAGAATTAACTTTTTGCATTTGCTGCTAGATTTTTTTTTTTTTCCCCTCCTCTCTAGGAGATTTTTTTTCCAAATTTCTTTTCTTTTTGGGATGATCCTTTTATTTTCAAATTTCTTTTCTTTTCAGGATGAGCCTCGCTTTCACAGGCCAATTAATAGACAAATGTAGGAGAAAGTGTGAATGTGGTGATTTTCCCACTCTTTATATTCACTACAGAGTTTAAGAAAGTAAAAAAACCTTTTCTTTCAGCACCTGACCTGACCCAATAAATGAATTTAGAAGCTTTGAATGAGAATAAACAAACCCCCAACAGGTGGATGTGGAAAGTGTAATTCCTCCAACAGAAAAGCAGAATTTGAACCCAAGGTCTCATTATTTGTTGCATGTAAATTTGGCATTAAACTGGGCAAAGTAGATTATTTTTTTCTTCCAGGGATCAGAAGAATTTAATTCTGCCAAAGTCATAAAGTTTCATTTGGACTTTTCAGTTTCCAAATATTTCAGTTAGAAGCTTTAGTTAGATTTGCAAAGGGTGCTCAAAAAAAAAAATCTACCACACGAAAAAACCCCCAAAAACTTGTCCAGGACTCAAAAAAATCCCAATTTGACCTAACCCAGACTTTGCTGGGTAGGGCAGATAATAAAACAGAAATTCCTTGAGGACTCTGTGAGCAGACAGGACCTCTTCACATTCCCAATGCTCCATGCAGCACCTTTATTCAGCACCATTTTGGGAGATTTTAAAGCCTTTTTATTAAAATTATTGATGATGCCAAGGGATGGCAACCAATAGCAAATTCTGCTGAGTGAAAACCCTCTAGAGAGGGGGGCAGAGCAAAGGGAAACTGAAAAGCAAATTCCCTCCCCAGCTCCTGTCACACTGAGGCTTCCTGGCAGCCCCTGAACTCTCCAGAATAAATGCACAAATAGACACATTTTTGGGGTTTTATTTCTTATTTCCCTCTTTAATGACATTAAATTGCTTAGATGGTGGTTTCTGATTGAATTTTTTATATTTATCCAAGTTAAAAGCACAGGTTGCATTTTCTTTTAATAGGAACCATGTGCCATGAAACTTCTTGGGCTTTCTAGGAAAACTTCCTCCAACTTAACTTCTAAATTAGCATGAAAATTTATGAAAAATGGAAGAATTTTGTATTTTCTCCTCGTGGAACGTGCAGTTGGTTTGGAACTTGACGGTGGGTTGTGAGTGCAGGAGGAATGACAGGCTGAACCCCCTGATATTTGATATTTATATGAAGATTTCTACCTGATCCTGGTGCCTCCTGCAGCATCCCAGCATCTGACAGGATGTGCATGGATCACCTTCGTGTCTGTGCAGTGATGGCAGGAAAAAACCCAAGTTCCTGGGCTGGCAATTTGTGCCAAGTGGAAACAGGGAGAGAAAGACTAAACCCCACAAACTTTATGTGAGTAATTCTAACTGGGCTGGAGCCTCATTTCGTGCCCTGCTGCCTTAATCACAAAATGAGCCTTTCTCTGGGCAGCAAAGCAGCTCCAGAGGGAGAATTTAAACAGAAATTCAGTCTCCCCCAAGTGCTGAGAGCCCTCCAAGGGAGGGGGATTGCAGCATCCCTTCCCTCCACTGCCATTTTGGGGCCATCCTTGGTGCTCACTCCTCCAGCAGGGAATGGTTTCTCTCTTGGCTGTTGGTTTTGTGCACAGTTTTGTTTCCAAGTGGAGCTCACAACATGGAATTAAAAGCCCAGCGTGTTGGGAATGTAGGGCAGAATGGTAATTTCGAGGCGAGAAAAAGGTCTGGAAAGCCTGTAAGGGAATATCAGAGAGGAGAAGTGGTTTCCATGACAACAAATCCACCAAAAATCTTCGCATTCATATCGATTCTAGTGATGGATGAGTCAATTTGGGGGCAGGGAAGGGGAGGGGAGGGAAAAAAAATAAAAAGGAGAAAATTATTTAACCCTGATGAAGAACGCAAAATAAAATGAATGACAGAAGTTTTCCTTCCTGGAGTCCTTAAGTCAGAGTGCAGCTAGACAAGCCTGAATGCAAAGCCTGGCTTATTTCCCTGCAGTCTGGCTCACTCTGGAGGGGGTTTTGTTAATTCTGCCCCCCAGCTGTGCTAGAAAGGGGTGCACAAAAAGGGGCTGAATGAGATCACAGGGGATGAGGGGGAATTGGCTCCTCTGGGGGTGGCACAACCCAGCACTCAGAGAGGACAGGGATGGGCTGGAGCAGCCCCAGGACACCTCTGTGCTCTGCTCTGCTGCTCACAGAAGATTCTCCCCTTCTCTCTGTGCCTGGTTTGCTCAGCTGAGGGTGCCCCACTCCCTGCACCCAGCATGGGCATCCCTGGGGCTGTGCTGCCCCTCTGGGCACCTGGGAGGGGCTCCACACACCCAGCTGCTCTCACAGCTTTTCCACTGACTCCTTGAGGTCATTTAAAATTAACCCCCTGGAGACTTCTACACATTTTGCTGCTTTTCAAAATCTCCCCTGTGCTTGCTTTTTTTCTAAAGTGGGCTGCTCTAAGGCTCAGCTGTGGATCTGAGGAAAATAAAACAAAGGGAAGAGGAGCACTAGGATTCTCCGTAAGGAATTCCTCAAGGAAAATCATTTTGTGCTGGGTGATCTCTCATGCACTCATACACCCCCTGCTCCCTGCAGTCCCTGACACACTGACTCTCACTAACAGCACCAAAACCCATCCTTTGGTTTTGATAATTAACTCCCCAGTATTTCACATTCTGCCCATGCCTTTAGAAAAATGGGTGTCTTATCTTTTTACCTTTTTTATATTTTTTTTATATTTTTAAATCTTTTTTTAATGTTTAAATGTTTAATGTTTATCTTTTTTAATGCATTAAATGCAGCTGGGCTGAAACCTTCCTGCAGTCAGAGGAGCTCCAAGCCTGGTTTATCATTTTCCCCCCATGCAGGAAAGACAGGGAAAGCTTCATTCCACTGCAGCTGGGAGCAAAAGCAGAAAATAGTGCTGCAATTGCTCCAGGAGCCAGCAAAATTCCAGTGCAGATCATGGCTGAGATGTCTGGCATCTTCTGGAGCAGAAATCATCTCCCAGGTCCGATCCTACCCTGCTTTGCTATCAGAGCATCTGGTGAGCCAGGCCCATTTTCCTTGATAATTCATAAATTTTAAAAAATGTTTTTAATTTCCAGGGTGAATTCATTTCTGTTCTTAAATAATGAGCTGAGACACTGATAGGGCTGATTTTAAAATTATTGCTCACACATGCTGAGAAAAAAAAAAATCAAAGAACACGGAAGATCTTTAATGTGGCATTTGTCATTTTTTTTACCGTAACAGGGGATCACAGAATATTCTGAGTTTGAAAGTCCAACTATTAAGTGACTGGCCTACACAGGAATCAAATCCTCATAACCTCATTGTCCTGAGATTTTTAATTTCCAGGGTGAATTCATTTCAAACAAATTATTTTAAACAAATAATGAGCTGAGACACTGTCATGGCTGATTTTAAAATTGTTGCTTGTACAAACTGGGGGAAAAAAAAAGAAGAGGACACAGGTCTTTAATGTGGCATTTGTTGGGGTTTTTTTTTACCCTAACAGGGAATCACAGAATATTCTGAGTTGGAAAATCCAACCTCTAAGTGACTGGTCCATACAGGGATCAAACCCTCAGGCTGGATTAATCCTGGTTGTTGTCTGATGAAATCCTGTGACATTGGTAACAGGCAGCTCTTTTTGAGTTCTTACACCTCTCGCTCTCACTGTTTGAGGTCTGCTTAGGTTTTGTGGCTGATTCTCACTATTTGCACACCTGAAAACCTGAGGTAAGAGGTGACTGAGTTGATGATGAAACTCATTGCTGTAGTCAATAACTAAAAAAAAAAGTGTGACAATGGTAAAAAAAATGGCTTGGCTTCCATGCAAGAATAAATCATAGAGTAAGACCTGGAAAATCCTGGAAAAAAAGATAAAAGAGAAAGATGGCACAGCAATAAAATCCCAGTGGGTGTGGAGGCAGCAAAAAGGCATCCCCAGAACACAAGCAAGGGGCAACGAAGGAAAATAACAGCAAGCAGATTGAAAAGCTCTCAAAAAGAATATCCTTGGGTCACAGGCCTTGCTTAGACTTTGAAAGGCCTTGCTGGAGCAAGTTCTAAAAACACAGCTTTAAAAAGAGGAGGGTTTGTGCTTTCTTTTCTGTTCTTTGTCCCTGGAGATTGTTCAGAGCTGGGGTGGCACAGGAGGCCTGGAGTGACCATGGGGACACTTGGCTGGGCACCTCCTGCCCCTGGGCAGCACAACATTGATCATTTTAAACTCAGTGCCAAGCCTGCCCTGCCCCTGTGTCCCCACCCCAGTGCAGGAGCAGCTTTAGGGCCGGGAGAAGCAGAGGATGGAAACATTCCCTGTCTGTGTCTCTGATCCTTCATTCTCATGTTTTGGGGGCCCTGCACTCACACAGGAAAGGCAGCTCCAGCTGCAGCTACAAAGGAATGAACCATCAAATCTCTGGTCTTAAACTCACATTAAATTTATTCCCATGGTGGGGTGAGTTTGTGATTTCAATGAGAATGTGCCTTATTTCACTTTTAGGTCCTTCTGAGAGCCACTGGAGAGCCTGAGCCTGGCACTGCCTCTGCTCCTCACAGCACAGCAACAGGGACCAGTGTTCAGATTTAAGGACAGAATTTGTTCTAAGAGGCTGTTTGCAAGGTTCTCCCAAACCTTTAGACAGAGAAAAAGAATTTCACTGAACTGAGAGAGTTTCACACCATCTCCTGTGATAATAATGGGAAGGAAATTAAGGATGTTGATGAGGGGATTGGACACCCCAGTGACAACTGAGTGTCAGTGCCCCATTTGCACCATTCAGCTCATTTTTAGGAGGAAAATCTTTCCCTTTGGACTGGCAAAGCAGGTCCTAGGGACAAGGGAAGAATTCAAGCCCTGAACTCCCAGTGTCTAAATAAATTTGTGAATAGTTTTTTTTGCTGTCTCCACACAGAGATCCATGTTCATCTTGAAGCAACAATTCCTCAGCAAGTTTAGATTAAAGGCAGCACAGAGCTGCTCTGCTCTAACCTGACACAGTTTCCTTGAAATGAGTGAATTTGACTGAATCTGAACCACAGTCATTAGCAGGGCTTTGATATTCACAAATTATGCTCTTGAAATGGATATAAAAAATCCCAGCTATCCCTCAGGGGAGCAAACAAGGGCTCTGTAAAAGGAATTATCCAGTGCTTTCATGGAAGATTTTGTGACTTCCAGGCTCTCCTTGGTGCTCCTGCTGCAGTTATCCACAGGTTTATCTACAGAAAATATGAATAAGAGATAAATGCATGGAATTGCACGTTCAGTATGAAAATGGTGTCTCCATAGCAAGTCAGAAGTCTTTTGATTTGGCTTAGAATAATGTCACAATTACTGTTATGCTGGGAGGGGGATTCTGAATTTCATCCCAGTGTGGAACCCAGCCCTGAACTGGTCCTGAGCCTGCCCTCGGAGCAGCTCCACAGAAAAATGCCACATTTGCCCCAGAGAGAATTGTCCAGCAGGATGTTTTTCCACCAGCTGCCTCCAGAAAGTGCTCCCTGCTCGTGGGATATTCTGTTTATTTATTCATCTTCAGATGAAATAGAGGAGGACTAAAGATAGGCAATGTGGGAAAGATTTGGCCCCAGGGAGCTCTGTCCTCACAAAGACAATACAGCTGTGGCCATCACTGGGGCTGTGTGGGAAAGGGGAGGTAAAACAGGACAAAAATATAAACAGGATAATTTTAGACAGCCTCAAACTGGTGAAAAACAGCCTGCAGAACCAGGAGGAGTTGGTACTCTTTGGAATTAATTAGAGATGAGCGTTAATTGTCTCTTTTTAGGGCCAATCCTAAACCTCTCACAGGTGTGTTCTCACCTTTCCTTGTCAACTCAGGGAAAACAGAATAAAAAAGTTACTTTCCTTAGTTGTGGGTGCAGGTTTTTCTGCACTCCAAAGGACTGTGATTTAAAGGAAATTATTCACTCAGAAGAGAAATTCACTGAATTGAAACCTTCATAATCCCCCCTCCCACCATAAGAGTAATTGTGACATTATTCTAAGCCAAATTAAATGACCTCTGACTTGCTATGGAGACACCATTTTCATACTGAACGTGCAATTCCATGCATTTATCTCTTATTCGTATTTTCTGTAGATAAACCTGTGGATAACTGCAGCAGGAGCACCAAGGAGAGCCTGGAAGTCACAAAATCTTCCATGAAAACACGTAAAATACCTAAAGAAAGGTGCAGTATGCCAAAAACCTGCATAAAGATGAATAAAAATAAAAATAAATAAATAAATAAATAAAAAGCCCCAACAATTGTTGTATCTATATGCTTTTTATATCTATTTATAGGTATAATGATGACTGATCATGAGATATCAATGGTAAAATCTTAAGTATTAAATTACTAAACTCCATTTCAAAAGAATTAACCTTGAAGAACTTTGTGTATTTATGATTTAATGCAGACACAAAGCTCCTAACAGACCTGTTTGAGGTGATTATTCAGTAATTTTTACTTTTCTGCACAAAGTATGACAATATAAAAACCCCTGTGCAAACATCACCCACAGCAAATCCCAAAGATAAACACCCAACCTAATTAAAACAAATCAGGTATTAAATCACCTTTTTTTCCAAGCTGAGTGCCAGTGGATTTGGGAGTTCTCCTGGTGGATAATGCTAAGTGGATTTTAGTCTGCTGTGCTTAGTTTTTGTTATTTCAGTGCAGCAACATCTGGCTGAGCCAGGCTTAGCTGGGCTGTGCTCTGTGCACAGGAGAGCCCTGCCACACCTTAAACACAGAGGGCTGGCAGTTTTTCCCAAATAGTCAGGCCTGAAACCAGAATAAATCTTAGGGAATGCCACCAGTGCTGTGAAAAAACAGGAGGAAGAAACTTGACCGTACTGCATAACCAGAAATTCATGTATTCTATATAATAAATATAATTTTTCATATATAAAGTAGCATTTCAAAGTAGGAAATCTGTGGAAACAAAGCCCTGAATATTGGTAGTGATAATAAGAGGACAATATTGTGAAAAATTGTCTAAAAATACTCAGCATGTCCTTTAAAAAATGTGTGTGAGTGGTTATTTATTTATTTTTTTAACACCTCACCACTGGCACATTTCAGAAGCCCTCAGCAGGTGATGTGTGACCATCAACGACTTCCAGGAGAAATTTTGGAGTAAAAAGAAATGCCAATATCGGTGATGATTGGATTAGCAGAGAAGATAATGCATGTGTGGGAAATCTAACCAGGATTGAAATGATTTTAATGTGTGCCTAAATTCCTTACAGCACAGGAGAAGGGAACAACAGCTCATGGAATCCCAGGGAGCACCAAAATCTGAATGTGGATAATGGATTTGTGAGAAATCTAACCAGGATTGAAATGATTTTAAGGTGTGCCTAAATTCCTTTCAGTGAAGGAGACAGGAACAGCAAACCATGGAATCCCAAGGAGCCCCAAAATTCCAATGTGGATAACAGTTTTGTGAGGAATCTGACCAGGATTTAAATGATTTTCACTTGCACCAAAATCCCTTTCGGTGAAGGAGGAGGGAACAGGAGATCATGGAATCCCAGGGAGCACCAAAATCCAAACGTGGATCATGGGTTTGTGAGAAATCTAACCAGGATTTAAACAATTTTAATGTGTGCCTAAATTCCTTACAGCAAAGAAGAAGGGAACAGCAGATCATGGAATCCCAAGGAGCACCAAAATTTGAATGTGGATTTGTGAGAAATCTAACCAGGATTTAAATGATTTTAACGTGCGCCTAAATTTCCTTTTGGTGAAGGAGAAAGGAACAGGAGATCACGGGATCCCAGGGAGCACCAAAATCTGAATGTGGATCATGTATTCTATATAATAAATAAATAAATAAATATTTGTGAGAAATCTGGCCAGGATTGAAATGATTTTAAGGTGCACCTAAATTCCTTTCGGCGAAGGAGAAGGAAACCCAAACGTGGCACCAGAACTGGGGCTGCTCTCAGGAAAGCTGCTCTTTTCCAGCTTTTTGCAATCAAATAACCATGTGCCCAAGCCCCAGGCCCTGAACCCCCCAGGAGGGGCTGAATTGGTGCCCTCTGTGCCCCCCAAGCTGAGCTGCCAAGGAGAGCCCAGGGACCCAAAGTGTCACCGTGGGCTCGGGGACACAAACCCACGGCCGAGCCCTGGCAGAGCGTTGGGCTGTGAAGCCTTTCCAGATGGGAATTTAAATGCTGCATTTCCTCTGTGTGGTGGAGCAGGTTACTCTATCCCTCATTTGTTTGCCATCTGTCATTACTTCAGGAAAAACGAGTGTGCAGCTCATCACAAACCCACAAACCCAGAGGAGATTCCACCTCCAGTCACGAGGAGATGCAATTTCAGAGTAATTGCAAATGGTAATGAAGCAAGTAGGGGGAAATTTGGGGGTTGCAGTTGTTGTTTCAGTTGGTAAAGTCAGGGCTAAAACTCCAGCCCTGATTTTGGTGCTTTTTTGGTGGTTTTTTGGTAGTTTTTTTTTGTTTTGTTTTGTTTTGTTTGGTTTTGTTTTGTTTTGTTTTTGGTTTGGTTTGGTTTGGTTTGGTTTCGTTGTTGTTGTTGTTGTTTGGGGGTTTTTTGGTTTTTTTGGGGGGGGGATTAGGTTTTTTTTTGCTTTTTGGGTATTTTTTTTGTTTTGGTTTGGGTTTTTTGGGGGTTTTTTGTTTGGTTTGGTTTTATTGTTGTTTATGTTTTGGAGGACTTTTTGGGTTTTTTTAATTTTTCAAAAATTTTTTTTGTTTGTTTGTTTTGGTTTTTGGGGGGTGTTTGTTTGTTTGTTTTGTTTTGTTTTGTTTTGTTGGGGTTTTTCCCTGTTTCTGCACACACAGCTGAGTGGGTACCTCTGTCTGGTAAATCTGTGATAGGAACAGCTCAAAACAGGCACAAAAATGGATTAAGAATATAAAATATCCCCTCTGATGGCAAAGAGTGATCTCAAATGCATTCGGGGTTTAATTTCCCTACAGTTTGGGGGTGAAATTCTGTGTGTAAAACCTTAGAATTTGGGATAAAAAGGCAGCTGTTTACCTGCCAAAGAATAATGAGCTGCTCTTTGCTCACCTGGAATTCAGGTGAGAGAAATTATGGTGCCTTTTCCAAAGAGAAAAAGAATGGCAAGAGCCCAAAACCCAATATAAAAGAAATGAAGTGAAACATAATAGAATTTCTGGGTTTAGCTCTTCCTCTACCAAGAAAAATGAAACACAGGAAAGCTCAGAAGTCATTACCTATTTTGAAAATTAATAACATTATTATTAATGTTCTTAAATAACACAGAATTCTTTTAATCTCCCTGTTTTTTTCAATGGAATAGCCATGAAAGAGTGCAGTGTGTCAGGCACTGAGGCCAGAACATCTTTTCACATCTTTCATTCCAGATGTGGGAATCCTGCTGGATTGAATGATGCTCTGGTCAGAAAATTCTATTAAATTTATAGGACCAGAGGGACTGTGATGGGAATCTCCTGGGGGCTTTTAGATTTCATTCAGTTGATTCTCACTATTTCTTGGTCTGCTGGGTTTAAAAAAGGAAATTTTTCAACTAGTCCATGGTCAAACTGTTGAAGGCACCAGGTAACCCTTGTGCTGCCTGACACACAGGGAAGTGTTTTGGGGTGCTTTCAATCACTCGAGTGCATTCACAGAGAGAAAATCTCAGAGTTACCAGGAGGAATATTTGATTATTTGATAGCAGTGCTTGTGCTGGGCACTGGGGAGGCATCACCCCAAATCCTAGGGCAGTTTTGGGCCCCTAGGATAAGAAGGACTTTGAGGGGCTGGAACGTGTCCAGGGCAGGGAACGGAGCTGGGAAAGGGCTGAGCCTGGAGAAAAGGAGGCTCAGGGGGGATCTTGTGGCTCTGCACAGTCCCTGACAGGAGGGGGCAGCTGGGGGAAGTTGGGCTCTGCTCCCGGGGAACAAGGGATGGAATAAAAAAAACTGCCTCGAGTGACCCCAGGGGAGACTTAAATTGGATATTTGGAAATATTTTTTCACTGAAAGGGTTGTCAAGCACTGGCAGAGGCTGCCCAGGGCAGTGTTTGAGTCACCATCCCTGGAGGGGTTTAAAGGACGTGCAGATGTGGCACTTGGGGACAGGGATCCATGGATTTGGCAGTGCTGGGTTAACATTTAGACAGTGATGATCCTAAAAGTCTTTTCCACCCTAAATGTTCCTGTGATTCTAATTGGGAGAGCACAGTGCAAGTGACAAAACAGAATTCAGGACTATTCACAAAATGCAGCTGTAGGGGGAGGAAATAAAGAAGGGGAGGAAAAGAAAGAAGCAGTGAGGTTTCATCATCTGCATTTGTGGGGGAACATTTGTAGTGGTTCATGCTTTGAAGGGCTCTGCATCTTCAGAGCTCCTGGCTGGGTTCAAGGGATGGGTGCTCAGAGCTCATTTTCTCTTTGCTCCTGCATGCCCTGCCTTGCTCTGCCTGACTCTGGGACAATTCCACTGCCCAGCCTCTGAATTTCTGCCCTGTAATTAAAATGGGTGTAATTAACCCTGGGTAAAACCCGTGTGGATTCCTCAGTCCCACATCAGCTCCTGCTGCTCACACTGAGGGCAGTCAGGTGCTGGGGTTATCACTAAAATCTGATTTTATGCTCTCTATGAGGGGTGGACACGTCAGGCACCACTCTGTGCCAGTGCCAAGGGAACACAAATTTGGAGTTTCCAGGGGAATTGATGGGCAGGAGGAGCTCAGTCCCAAATCCCTGTCTGGATCACATCATTTCAGCAAAGAGGACAACACAACCCCACTAATCAAAATTTCCCATCTTCTCACTTAGCAAAACTGCTTTGGTCTCAGTTTAAAAACATAACAACAAAAAATTAATGTTAGATTTGCTGGAGAAGTCCTGTGAGGAAATGCTGACTCTGCCATCCCTGCCAAAGCAGAACTCAAATGTCACCTGATGGGAAAGGTGAAATGGATTTAAGGATCAGAATGTGAACTCCAACTAAAAGAGAGGGACTCTGGTTTAGATTTTCCATGTCTCCCTAACTCCTCAATGCCTCAGTTTCCCAATCTGGGCAGCACAGGGTGGAAAAATTTAACTGGATTAAGCTTAAGGAATGGGATAGAGCCAAACCAAAGGAGGCAAAATAGAAATCCCTTCCTTGAGGCTTTGTGTCCAGCCATATAAACGACAGCAATTCCTAAATTAAGGTCTTGAATAGACAGAAAACAGCTGGTAACAGTGAATCCACCCTGCAAATCAGGAGCAGGGAGCCAGGTGGAACATGAAGTGTCTGTGGATTTCTGGGACCCAGGCACTGCACAGAGGGATCAGAACCAGGGACTGTGTTATTGTAAATAAAAAGGCAAAGAGGGGGGTCTGGCTCGTAATGGAAACTGTGCTCGGGGCCAGGCACTGCTGGGACTGCAGATGTCAGGAGTTTGCTCAGCATACCACGGGCCAACATGAAATGTGAAAAATGCAGCTGGAACAAAAGGTTAGGCTGCCTCTCTCCATGCTCCAGCTCAGGGGATGGGAAGAACAACAAAGTCCCCTGGCAGCTGGGGCTGCTCAAGCCCTGCTCTGCACAAGCAGCACCCTGCCATTAAGCAAATAGGGTTTTTCTCATCCCAGCAGTGCACAAACAGCCCCCTGCCAGGGCTGAAGCATCCTCTGCTTTCCCTGCAGCTGCTCCGTTCCCAGCCCAGCGCCTCCATCGCACAACGGGGCCCAATCCAGTGAGGAGAGCTGGAGAGAACAGTGCTGAGCTAAACAAACTGCCCTGGGAGCTCTGCTCTTCTTAAATTTGCTCCACTTTTCCTCCATCTTCGTGTTCTCCACCCAGGGGCCAGACTGGCTCTTTATGGGGAATGTTACAGGTGGGTCCAAAGGTGACCAAAGGCAGAGAAAACCTTGGGAGAAAGCCTGATAAAGAAAACCTTGAGAGGAAACAGCCTGCAGGGCCTGAGTGTCCACTTTTCCTCCATCTTCATGTTCTCCATGCAAGGGCCGGACTGGATTTCTATGGGGAATGTTACGGATGGGTCCAAAGGTGACCAAATGCAGCACCTGGTAGAGAAAACCTTGGGAGAAAACAGCCTGCAGGCTGTTTGTGTCCAATTCTCCTTCATCTTCATCTTCACCATCCAGGGCCAGAGGGGCTTTTTATGGGGAATGTTGCAGATGGGTCCAAAGGTGATTGAAGGTGGCACCTGGTGGAGAAAATCTTGGGAGAAAACCTGGTGGAGAAAACCTTGGGAGAAAACAGCCTGAGTGTCCACTTTTCCTGCATCTTCATGTTCTCCACCCAAGGGCCAAAGTGGCTCTTTATGGGGAATGTTGCAGATGGGTCCAAAGGTGGCCAAAGGTGGCCAAGGGTGGCCAAAGGTGGCACCTGGTAGAGAAAACAGCCTTGGGAGAAAACAGCCTGCAGGGCCTGAGTGCCCACTTCTCCTCCATCTTTGTGTTCTCCACCCAAAGGCCAGACTGGATTTTTATGGGGAATGTCATGGATGGGTCCAAATGTGACCAAAGGTGGCACCTGGTAGAGAAAACCCTGGGAGGAAACAGCCTGAGTGTCCACTTTTCCTCTGTCTTTGTGTTCTCCACCCAAGGGCCAGAGTGGCTTTTGATGGGGAATGTTATGGATGTGTCCCTTTGACCAAGGTAGAGAAAACCTTGGGAGCAAAAAGCCTGCAGGGCCTGAGTGTCCACCTTGCTGTCCTGGTGCTCACCTGGGGCTGCTCTGCTCCTCCTGGATCATCCCTTCCAGGAGAATCAGGGTTGTCCCATCTCCTGCTGTTGGACTCAGCTCTTCTCACAAAGACACTGCCCTAAAGCCTGGACCATCAGCATAGACTTAATTATTGATAAATTTATATCAAAGACAATTTTAGGGGTTGTCCCACTGAGAAATCAGGTATTGAGGTGAAAAGGGTAGGATTTGGATTCTCTGCTCTGAAGGACTGTGAGATTTCAGCACTTCAGCCCTGCTTCTAAATGGAACAAAATCCTCCAATTCTTAAAATCCTATCCAGAACCTGTCTCTTTCAAAATGCCTGTTCACTTCTAATCCCAATAAAAAATAATAAAAAATCCAAAGGAGCACGTGGAAAATTGTGAAATAAAAAAACCAAGGCAGGTTAGGCAGGAGGAAATGCAATAATTTTTATGATAGCAGCTGCTATTATGGGTAAACAATTCAGGGTTTGGGGCAGGCAGCTCCTGCTTCAGGCCTGAAACAGAAACAGTCTTTGACTCCTTTCCAGGTGGATCAACTGGCCCAATAAAAGATATTTGGTCTTCCAGCAAGCCTTAACTTATTTATGTGGTTAGGACTCTTCTGCTACAGTAAATGATATGAACAGGATATTTCTGTAAGAAAATGACATTTCAACAGTGTTAGGACCCCTTTCATCCAAACATCATTCAAGAAAATGGTTTTGTCAAACTCTTTTTCAGCAGGCACAGACTTTCAGATTCTGAATAACAATTCAATTTAGGAGAAATTCTCAGTGTTCCAAAATAATTTTACCAATAAGCATTGGTAAAACCTGGTGATAACAACTTTTAGTTTGCAGAAACCAGAACTGTCTGGAAAAGGGTCAGAAAGAAGAATAAAACCAGATCCAGCAGAGGCATCACATAAAACCTGAGGTCCTATAACACGATAGGGCTGAGAAAAATGGTATTAAAAGAGTCAACTGGCAATTTTTACATCTAGAACTGAATTTAGAGTCCCATATGTTGGAGCACAATCCAGTCACCAGCTGTGAGCAGAGAATTCTCAGAGAATTTGCGACTAAACATTAAAAAAAAAGCCCCAAACTTAGGGCACTTCCCAGTTTCCATGTTTATTTTTCCTGGGTTTGTGCACAGACAGGGCAGGGCTCTCAGGTGAGATCTGTTTGCTCTTGCTGACCCTCAAAGCAGCTTTTCCTTTCCTTTCTCTGATGAAATTCCCTCACCCTGGGTCTGACACACTCTGAGCAGCCCCACCTGGCAGAGTTCAGTGGTTTGAGCTCCCAAATTTGCTGTGAACATCCCTCACTCTGTGTCTGACACACTCTGAACAGCTCCACCTGACAGAGTTCAGTGGTTTGAGCTCCCAAATTTGCTGCTGATTGTTCCAGTCACCCCTGAGCTTGGCTTTGCCACTGAAATTGCATCAGTGGTTTGTGGCAGCTGTCTGTGCCATGGGATCCCTGGTTCATGTTTAACCATAGGGTTCCTAATAGGATTTCTTAATATCTCATTACTCAGGGCTTAGAGCTGCATTTCCAGCCCCAGTAATGTACAGACAAGCAATCCTCTTATCCTCAGGCTTATATTGCAGGGCTCCAGACTGCACCTATTTCCTCAAAACAGCAGGAAGAGAAATTATTCCCTCGAATTTTCTTTCTTTTAAATATCAGGACCAATGAGGACGAACATCCAGCTGGAGCTGGTGGGGTTTTGGCTCGTTCTGTGTTATCCCACCTGCAGTTGTTCACTCTGGATCTCACAAATCTCAAATAGATTCACCCTCAGAGCCCCCAGTGCCTGTGAGGAGCCTCAACACCTGGCTGTGGGTACAGAACCCACGTTCTGATCCCTTGAGACTGGAGAGAAACAAAATAATTTCAAAAGTGCTTAGGGAACGTGTCCCTTTGAAAGCAAAATATCCCCAAACCTGCCTTGCTTGAAGTAAATCCCAAATATTCCCCTTTTACAAAGGGATCCAGCCCACATTATCAAGGAATAGTTTACTAATTAGATTAAAAATGGTATTTTGCAATGAATGTGAAATGGCAGACCATTAAATGTGCACTCAAAGGGAAGGGTGAAGCTCTGCTAACTCCTTATCTCTGAGATCTGGTGAAAAACTTCCCAGACAGAAAGCTCCATAATCTGCTTTCAATAATTTCCATTAATTTGAATAGGAGATGCCTATCTGGCCTTTTTAAGACAGCAATGAAAAAATCCAACTTTGATTTCAGCATTTCTAATTTGTCGGAGTGGAAAATAACTTCACGTCTCTCCCAAACACAAACCAGGGTGTCTTCTCCTCAAACTCAAACCAGGGTGTCTTAGATTCAAACCTGGGTGCTTCTCCTCAAACCTAAACCTGGGTACCTGGGTGTCTTCTCCTCAAACCCAAACCAGGGTGTCTCCAGCACTTCTGCAAGAAGTCAGCATTAAAAATTCAATTTCTTTTTCCTGTTTTTGTTGCCTAATTTCACTGCTCTGCCTTTTCCCAGGAGATGCTGAGTGGGGAATGAACAAGAAGCATCACTCCCAAAGCTCAGAGCAATCAGAGCATCATCCCCCCGAATATCCGAGTGCTCCCAGGCTCCTGGGCACTTCTCCTGAGCTCCAGAGATGCTGCCAGTGTGCCAGGGGCAGCTTGCAGAGCCTCTGTGCAGATGTGAGGAGCAATTCACCACCAGCTTTGTGACCTTTCCACCATCAGAACATCTCCAGTGCAAAGCTGGTGATTGCCATTGTCCCCAGTGCCTGGCAGCACCCCAGAATTGCTCTTTATTATTATAGGGTCTTGTGATTCTCCCTCTCCTCCTCCACATGGATTTTCTTATTAAAATGATGCTGAATTTAAATATTCCCCTGGTTCTGCTCACAGCCCTCAGATTTGCTTTTCTTGGGTTTTTTTCCCTGGTACTGTTCTTGCAGCCTGCTCTTCCAGCCATTTACTCCACATAAAACACTCCTTACCTTATTTATATCATATCTCCAAATGCTGAGACATCTGGAGAGGAATTCACAAACTCCTGACATCCAGTAAAAGAAAAAAAAAAACCCTCTCAACTTTGACAACATTTTTTTTTAAGCTACCACGTTCTCACATTTGTTTTTCCATCACACATGCACGTATGAGTGCATTTGTGTGTGCAGCTGCTGAGGTCACTGAGGGGAAACTGAAATATTTTTAACAGCTGAATATCTCCAGTTCTGAATTCCTTGACTAAAGGAAACCAGCCCATTTCATGGCAAAAAAAAAAAAGGGGAGGTGAAACAGAGCAGGTTATTGGTTTAGTGGGGTTATTTCTTTCTCTTGGATGGACCCAGCCTCAGGATAATTTTTCTGAGGAGGAAAGCATTCAGCAGCTTTTGCTAAAATTGGGTTATTTCTTTTCTCAAGTAGAAGTTTCATTAATGAAATTTAGAGTTTCATCTCAAACAACTCCTTCATCTGGGGTGAGCTCAGGATGCTTCCTACAAAATAATTATAGGTGGAAATAAATTTTAAAATTGCTTTGATTTTTGCTCTCATGGATCCTGTTGGACACTGGGAGTAGTGCAGCACACACAAAAGATCTAAACCACGAGCAGAAATGTTGACAGGCTACCAACAACTGCTGATACTTGCCAAGGTTTGAGGGCACCTGCACCTCTCACCTTCCTCTGATTCGGCTCCAGAGCTCACAGTTAATGATATAAAACCCACTTGGAATCAAAGAGCTCCTCACTGGCCCCTCTCACAAATAAGATGATGATTTGCTGCTCCTTCTCCTTCAAGAAGCTGCCACCACCTTTGTCCTAACAGGGATTTTCTACAGAAGATGCTGGCAGGTAGGAAATCCACAAAATCCTGAGTGTTCTCCTAATGACACCTTGGGAATGCCAGGTCTGGGAGTAAAATCAAAGCAGCTGCTGGTTCCCATTGCTAAAATCAGCAAATCCATCCCAGGAAAGGGAATTTGGTCTCTGCTTTTCCAGCAGAGCTCCAGGGCAGCAACACTGCAGCCACTCACACGTGGAGTGACATTCTCTGGCTGATGCTGCCACCTCTGAGGCCAGGGGACACTAAAGGGAGCTGTGAAAAATCCCTGCCCAAAGCAGCACTGCCACACAATCCTCCCGATCCCACAAAAAACAGAGTTAGGCTCCCAGCTGGCCTCGGGAAAAGGGGGAAATGGTTGATTTATTTCATTTTAGAGAAAGGTGAATGATATTTATTGCGTTATGGGATGAGACTTTGTGACAGCTGGTGTGAGACATCATCCATCACACGCTGAAGAGCATTTTTAGGAGGTGGGAATAAACTCCAGCAGGCTTTAACCAAGAGGAGCAGGTGCTTGACAACATTTAACCTCCTCAGAAAGCTCAGGCATGTGCCAGGCCAATCTTTTATGGCAGAAAAAAGCAGGAGAATGGAGGAAAGTCATCAGAGAATTAAAATATCATCAAAACAAGGAGGTTTGAAAATGATTCTGAGCTCCAAACATCACTGGACAGCAGGAGCTATAATTCCTATACATTATATAAATATGATTTGTGTTCACTCTCAATCTTTTTTATGAATCAAGGAGGCATTTGCAGAAGCAGCTGTGCTGCCTCCATTCCCTTCTCTCATCCTCCCAAGGAAATCCCAAATCTTTTGAAGTCACAGGTTTGGGTTTCCAAGGCTTTTGTGTGTTCCTGCCCATTGGTGAGGGCACAAACAATTCCAGTGTGAGACAGACCACGTTGAACAATCCCAAACTCTTTGACTTTCAAAGCTGGAATTACACTGCTCATTTTTATCTCAGTTATCCAAACAAAGCAGTCTCAGGAGGATTTGATGCTGGCTCATAAAAAGCTGAGAACAATTTGGAATCTCAGACATATTTTTGTGTTCAAGCTCTGTGTCCTTTTTCTTTACATGAATAGCTAATTAATGTTATCAGCTTTGGTTTTTTTCAATTTATCTTTTAACTAAAAGACTTCTATTTTAAATGTTCTTATCAGAGCAAGGCAGGGGAACTCTTCAGTGAGGTGAAACCACTTCTATTTTCCTGGTAGAAACAAGTTTTAATAAGGTGTGCTGTGAATTCCTCAAATAATTCCTAACAACTGCTTTGCATCTGAACTTTTGGGATGTCCTTACTCAAAAAGACATGAAACAAAGACTGCCAGGCTTTTTGGCTCTTTCTAAAATGGCATGGGAAACCTTTTCAAAAGCACTTGGTAATTCTGGGTGCTCAATTTGAATGGTAACCAGGTTTTCAGAGCATTTTCAGCATTTCACAGAAAGAAAACCTGAAAACCACAAATTTAAGCAATCTTAGCTTTTCTGTCTCACTTTAATAAATTCAGTTTGCGTTACAGCTCCTACTCCAGTGATGCTTCTGTGGCAAGAATTGGAATCAGTGCCCTTCAGTGTTTGAAACTGGTTTATTAAGTGGAAGAAGGAAAGGGTTTTGAGGGGGAATTCCATCAAGTGTGGTTTAAACAAGTGGAGAAGCTGCTGAGTAAATGGAGCATCCTCAGAGTGGATGGAATTCCCAGGAGTTGGAGAAATCAGCTATCAGGGCATTCCCTGCATTGCTTGGGACCATTCCCATGCCATGGAATTCCCATGCACAGCTTAAACCAGGTTTAGAGAGTTTTACAGCCTTACACAGCCTGGTTTAAGACAGCTTAAACCAGGTTTAGAGGATTTTAAGCCTTATACAGCCTGTTTTAAGACAGCTTAAACCAGGTTTAGAGAGTTTTACAGCCTTATACAGCCTGTTTTCAGTCAACTTAAACCAGGTTTAGAGGGTTTACAGCCTTACACAGCTAATTTTAAGACTGCTATGGGGCTGGAGTGTGTGGCCAACAGGAAATTACAGGGGAAGGATTGAAGAGACTTTTAAAAATTGATTTTTAATTTTTTTTTTACCATCTGTAGAAAAGCAGTGCTGGCTTTCAGTGTGCTTTTAACATTAACTCCTGCTGGGATTTGTATTCCTGAGCGTGTGCACGTGTGGTGTTTGTTTGGGGGCTTTTCCAACACTTGAAATTAATTTTTAATAACTTTACACAGTCAGTAATAAACCAGCAAAGTGTGTGACACCGTGCTAATGGGCCCTTTAAATCACCATCATCAGTGGAACACAGCTCAGCAGAGAAATACAGAATACTTGTTTATTCTCCCAGTGAAAATCAATTTTCTTGTACCTGCTTAATTGCTTTTCCCCTCTCCCTCCTGTTCTTGCAGCCAAAATTGATTTTAGAGCTGCTTTTGCAAGGGGGCTCCCCTTTAAATGTCCACAAATATCCCATTTTGGGGGGCTAGAGTTAGGCCCAAAAATAAACTGGAACTGAAAATCCATGGTGGATTCAGAGTTCAATGTCTTTGCAAGGATACAGCTTGGAAAACTTCAGGGGAGGTAAAAAGATCCTGCGCCACATTTTTGCAAAAGGAGAGCGTCTCAGCCTCTCCCCAGGAAATTAATCAGAGTGCAATCAAAACACATCTCCAGCTGCTGGAGTTCACTTCCTCCCTCCGAGATGCTGCTCACACAAACCTCAGGCTCAAAGTCGTGTTGGCTGAGCAGCCACTCTCACAAAGCTGCATGAAGAGGCAAAAAAAAAAAAAAAAAAAAAAAAAACCAAAAAAAAAAAATTAAAAAATTGAATAAAAGCGCCTGCTTTTATCCCTGTTTTCTGTGTTCCTGCTCGCTGGGGCTTCCTCACACAGAAACCACACGTGTGGGAGAGGGGAAAAACACAGCACAGCCCCTCTTTTAGCTGAGATTTACTCCAAATCAAGCAGCAGCTTCCTGAGTGACAGTGGGACCCACGCAGTGCAATCGTGGCTTTGTTGTGGCACTGCCACCCTGCAGACTGCAGCAGTGAAGGGAGAAAAAAGTGGAGATGAAGATGATTTCAGAGGTGAAACAAACAGCTGTGTGCACAAAAAACAGGGCAAGGAGTTCACCCCCTGCATCCCAGATGTTTGTGTCCCTGTATCCCATCCCAGGAAAGCAGAGCTCTGTCATGCACAGTTTTATTGGGAAGAAAAACACCACAGCTCTGAGCGTTTGCCACCTCATCTCCTCCTTTTCTCCAGGTTTTATTGCTCAGCACGATGCCCCAGGACATGGAATATCCCTGTGGAGAACTGGGATCAGCTGTGCTGCCCCTGCACCCTCCCAGCTCCTCCTGCACCCCCAGTTTTCTCAGATGCAGAAAAGGCCTCGATGCTCTCAAAGCGCTGCTCACCACTAACCCAAACACCCCAGTGCTGCCAAAACTGGGGCACAAATCCAAAATTCAGGTGCTGTGATGAAAATTAACTCTGTCTCAGCCAAAAGCAGGGCATGGGGAGCAATCACAGCTGCAGGGGGCAGGCAGAATGGGGTGGGACAGAGCCAGAACATCTGGGTTGAATGTTTTCCTCTTGTGAAAGGAAGAACAAAACTCATTTTTACCTCAGCCCCAGGCCCTGGATTGGCTTCTTCTGAAGCTCAGCACCTCCCATGGCAGTATTTCAGTAGCCACAGGCTCCCAGGGAGCTGGTCCCCATTGCCTTTTAGTGTTTATTGCCTTGGGGGAAAAAACCAAATCAATTCAGACACAAACCCCACAGCACAGAGGGGATTTTGAGGGATTTGCTGCCAAATTTTAGAGCACAGCACCTTTGGAACAGCAATGCAGAGCCTGCAGGTGGACTTTAAAAGTTGCTTGCACATCCTGCTGGAGGAAAAAGCACACCAGAGAAGGAGCAATAAAAAGAAACATCAAAATATTGGAAATATTGCACTAGTGAGCTAGAACTAATTAATTTGCTTAACTATCCTGAACAGACATTGCAAACACAGCACTGAATGCAGCCACAGAGCCAGCAGAAAATACAGAGTGCTGGCAGGCTCCTAAAATGGCATTAAGTGCATTAAATGGCTCTGTATTAATAAAATCATTGCTAATATTTTAATATTAAAATATTTAAAATAATTGTTAATATTAAAATATTAAAAATAATTGTTAATATTTTACTATTCGTATTTTTGAGCTGACTTTAAGGCCTGACACATGGATGAGGGTATCCAATCACCAGAAGATGATGGCAGAACTTCCACTGGGGAAGGGTTTGTCAGAGTAATTCCAGCCTGAATTAAATCTCTGTATGTTTTTAACATAATCTCTTTCCAAACAGATTTATTGGTGTGTTTGTTGATAGCTGAGGGCATTTTTAGTGTTCCTGTGAGTGTCCAGCATTGCTTGTGGTGTCACTCAGTTCTGCACGTCCACAAGTTCACCCAGCACAGCTGATGTGGGTTTGGGGGGCTAAGGAGATTGGCAGAGATTTGAGGAGTCCCTTTTCCAGGCTCTGTTAAAGATCTGTGATGTGAGTGAGTATTTTAAGCTGGAGATAAGTGGGGGATGACATTTCCTCAGTTCTTTGTGGAGAGGGATCCGAGTTTTGTCTGGCTGAATAACACAGAAATCACTGAGAGTCCATTTCTAATCCTGCTTTCAGTTATCTGGCACTTTCTAGAGATCTTCTCTGAGATGGTAAGAGAAATATTCCCTCTCCCTTCTCTTATTCACACAGCTCCCCCAAACTGTGCCACAGTCCCCTGCATTTAACTCCTAGAAAATCCCCTTGTCTCAGAAAATGCTCAGATATGTACTTGGGGATGCTCCTTTTCCTCCAGCAAACTGGTTTGAAACAGGAACGCTGATGTTTAAAGTTTATAATCCTTCGCATCACCTGCTTTACATATCTTAAAAAAAATAAAAATGCATTGATGCTTTGAGAGAATAACTCAGTTTCTTTTTTTATTTTTTTTTGTAGTGGTATCCAGCTCCCTGAGGTGTGAAATGTGGAGGCAGATTTGTCAGCCAGGCATTGAACAAACCCCACCTTCGTCTCCAAGGTGCTCCATGAACTCGGATGCAGAGAAGTGTTACAGGAGTGAGGAGAGGTTTTCTTTGAAGCTCCTCGAGAGAGGGAATTAAATGTTGCTTTTTTCATCCTTTAAAGCTGTTCAAGAGCAGGTGAAGGATGGATCTGGTGTTCCTGCAGTCATCCTTCCAGGGCTGGAATGCTTTATTTCCTCTCTGTGTGAGCAAGAAAGCAAAACCCATTCATACCAGGAGAGCAGACTTCATTCACACCAAGAAATATACATATATCTTTACATTTGTTTATTTCTATATTTCTATATTTCTGTATTTCTATATTTCAATATTTCTGTATTTATATTTTGATATTTTTATACTTTTCTATTTTATATGTCTATATATTTATAATTTTATAATTTTATATTTTAATATATGTATATATGTATATATAGTTATATATATATTTATATATACTTTTATATTGATTCATTTATATATTTTATATATTAAATATTTATATTTCTATATTTTATATATGTATATGTGTATATATGTATGTATATAGTTATATATTTTATATTTATATTTTTATATTTATATTTTTATATTTATATTTTTATATTTTAATATTTTTATATTTTATATTTTATATTTTTTATATTTTTATATTTTATATTTTTATATTTTTATATTTTATATATTTTTATATTTTTATATTTTTATATATTCATATATTCATATATTCATATATTTATATTTAAGTTTCTTCCCAGCAAATCTCACTGCCTGACCACAGCTTGCTCTCAGTTGCACAACCAGGAGGAAATGCTGATGGGATTCAATTAAGTGGCACAAAAGAACTCACTCAATTGACTCAATGCATTCCTAAACCCATTTGCCCCTGATGAGATGCAATAAACCCCCAGAGGGCAATAATCAATGAATTGAGCACAAAGCCCTTTGGGTTTCTCCAGTTTTCAGTGCCTGAAACAGCTGGTTCTGGAAGATTTTGGAAAAATAACCCTACAGAAGGGTCTGCACCAGCCCAAATCCTGGCACAAGCACAGGAAATTATTTATTTCAAATAATGTGTTTTGTGGGATGAAAGGTCTGAGGTCTCACTGATCCCTTTGTGCTGTCCACTGATAGCCTAAGAAGGGATTTAAAAGTGGAAATAAAAACCTATGTGGAACTGTTCTCTCCTTCCCACGACTTTGAGGAGTGAGTTCTCCCCATGCTGTGCACATTGAGATTTCCTATTTTCCTGCTATAAACAAATTTTATAGATTTTTAAAGATTTTCTCCCTGAAATTTGGGTCCATGGGACAGGAGTCTGTGGCCACCTCTGTGTGACATCCTCCTCAACAGCGAGGTCCCCTGGCTTCCAAAAAGTGCCCAAGGAGGAAAAAACCAAAACCAAGCACAGCTTGACCCAAATTAATCTGACAAGGTCTGTGGGATGAAAATAATGTTAATGTTACATTTAAAAGATAATCTCTGCAGCTCCATCAATAAAGTGCAGGATCAGCCTGGGTGAGAGGGGCTGCTTTGAAGCAGAGAGTGCTGGAGAGGAAATTCAGAAAACTTTTTTGGCCAGCAGGAAAGGCTGGCCCTGGCAGCAGCTCTCGCAGCCATTGTCCCTGCCAGAGCTGGCTTTTGCCACTTCCTCAGCCACACAAGGCCTCTTTAGTCCCTTTTCTGAAGCTGTGATGAGAGGTTCAAGTCTTTTGTCCCTGCTATTCTTAGCCCCTCTCCTTGTGTGCAAGTTTTAGATCCCTTCCAGATGTGAGCAAAGTCCAAGAGCTGCTCTTTGGAGCCAAGACAGATGTCAACTATTTTTTAAAACACAACTCCAAGCCAGCTTTCTTTGTTTCTTCCTTTGAGATGTAAAAATACAACCAAGCCTTATGAATGCCTCTTAATGCTATAGAAATGCAGCAATAAGTGCTGTAATAACCACTGGATTATTCCTCATCATCTCTCAGGCCCAAATCAGAGCTCTGACAGAGTCACCATGGCCGGGCTCCAGCGCAATCATCACCAGGGATCTGCTCCAAACACCATTGGCAAAGTCACCAAGAAAGTTTTTCCACTCAGTTTGGGGTGCTTTGGATCAGGCTCCCAGCTGGCCAGGCTTGCAGAGGCTGCCTTTGCTCCTCCCAAAACCAAAATGAACACGGAGGGTGGAGATGTTAAAGAGATCTCCACAGCATCGCTTGGGGGAGTTTGGGCAACCAGGTCTAGAAAATGCATCTTTTCTTGTTCTTTCTTTGTTTTTTCCTCTGGTTGTGTCCCTTTCTGCATCCCAGCCTCAACAGATCCAGTTCTGCTGTATCCCAACCCTAAAAGCTGAGGTGATGGCAATAAATCCTCATATCAACTATAAGGAGCAGCAATTCCATTGTAACAGCTTAAATATTTCCATGTCAAACCCAACTGTCCCAAAGCAGCAGAAAGCTTTCATTGCTGCCTGACCCCATGAAAAGGGAGCTGTGGATAGTGACACACATTCCTGCTGGCTTTAATCAACAGATAATTAAGAGTAAATTACAATCATAATGGCACATTTCATCCCAAAGGCTCCAGAGCTCTTGATAAGAAGCTGGCCAAATGCTGGGTTTAATTACAAGTTCAAATGGGGGTGAGTGTTCTTTAACCTCTGAAATTCAGCCCCTTCCATGAGGGAAATCACACCTGAAGGGACATTGGAACTGAAGGAAGATTGGAACTGAAGGAAGGTTGCAAAGATTGGACCTGCTCTCCTGACCACACCTCTCTGTGCAAGGAGAAGGGCATGGAATAAAGACTCTCTGGAAAACTCAAGCAGGAATATTTGGCAATTATTCCCCAGATGGGATCTGGGTGAGGGGAATGGTCTCTCAGCTGGTACAGAGAGCACGGACAGGGCCTTGCATGAAAATGCTGACCAGAGCCCTGGGATTCACTGGGTCCCCTCCCAACCCTCCCCACAAACACCTCTGTGCCCAGCCAGCAGTGTCACACCTGGGGGGTGACATCCCTTACCCAATCCTGGCTGGCCATGACCTCACTGAACCCAAATCTGAGGATTTACAACCCACAATGACCACAAACCTTGACAATTTAGCCAATTACCAGCAGAAAAAGCTAATTGTTACTGCTTGGATCTGGTCCATTACTCAGTGCATGATCTTTACCTGCTCTGAGTCAATTCCTGTCTGATCTCCAGACATCAAAAGCAGCAACGTCAAAACAACAAAAAAAAGCAAAACCAAGAAACAACCAGCACTGGCCACGAGGATGTGTTTTCCTTCTGGCAGAAAAAGCAGCTCCCTTTAGGATAAAAGATGACACCCTGGAATTGTTTAAGCGATTGACAAATGGGATGATCAAAGCACCAGCCTGTTTCTATGTCATCTAGAGCAGCATCCTGGAGCTGAGGAGGGTTCAGCAGCATAAAACTGCTGCAAACACAGAGACAGCAACAGGTTTTACACCTGCCAGAACCAGTCCTGAAGTGCTTTGTGCTTGTCAGTGCCACTCCTTCAGGTCTGCAGGGAGCAGCTCCCAGTTTACTCTCATTTCTTTAAAAGATCTGTAGGGTTTCAGCTCTCAAACCCTCAATATTGTCCTTAGACTGCTAAAACAGTGCCTGGGTATCTTTTCAGGTGACACTGAATTCCTGCTCCTATGAACAGCCCTGTCCCAAGTGGAACCTGAGATATTTTCACAGAACTGACAGTGGGATGCTCCAAAATCCTATTCCTCTCATTAGCACCTGTAGCCAAGCCCGTGCCACCCCAAAATGTCCCCGAGGGGGGCCAGCACCCAGCCACACCCCATGGGAGCCAGGCCTGTGCAGCCAGCACAGATTCCCTGGGATTTGTGCTTCTAACTCACCAGCTTGCCAACACAGCAGAAGAAGCCTGGCACATTTATAAATAATCTGGGGGAAACTCGGGGGAAACCGGAGTTTTCCTCCCTCACAGGAGCTGCTTGCCACAGGAGCTCCTGGTTGTAGAGATTTTTAAGGAACTCTGCAGCACACAAAGGAATTCAAATCAGGGTATTCAGGGTTCCACCTGTAGGTACCAAGAGCAGCATGAGCCTGTGCTGAAATCCAGGCCTTGATCTCATGGTTTTTAGTTTAGAGGTAGCTTGGACATTTCTCTGTTCCCTCTGAGCCCCCAAATCTCCGAGTTAGGATGGAGGAGCTGCAGATCTTTCTCGAGCCCGTGAACTGCAGCGTGACATCCAATTTCAGACAGGTCTTTGCACTGGGCCATGGCACAGCTCTCCTCACAGGTAAGGCTTAGAGAGAGATTGTGGCACTGCCTGCAAAACACAGCACAGACTTCTTCCTTTCCAAATTCCCCCTGGCACAACTTGAGGCTGTGTCCTCTTGTCCTGCCCCTTGTTACTTGGGAAAAAAACTGACTCCCACTTCCCTATATTCAGGGAGTTGTAGAGAGAGGTGAGATCTCCCCTGACCCTTCTTTCCTCCAGGCTAAACCCCCCCAGCTCCCTCAGCTGCTTCTCCTAAAACTTGTTTTCTGATATCCAAACCACAGGATTATTTTAAATTTTCAAATCTCTCATGGATCAGACCAAGATGAATTCAGGTGGTCTGGAAATCTGCTGTCTTAGCACAGATCACAGCGCTGGCCAGGAGGTTACGAGCAACAATTTGGGACCCACTGTGTGAGGGTTCTGGGGGTTTTGGCCTGCACTTGGGTGTAATTTATCCCCTTAATTCCCTCACAGAATTTATTCTCTTAATGTCAATTTATTCTGCAAAACTGAAGCTTTTTGGTGTAAATACGTCTATAAATACATCTAGGCTCAAGTACTGCATCAAAAAGGTGAGAAGTGGTCCCACCCACAGCTGCCAATGCCTGGGTCAGGTGGTTTTGACCTTTTCCAGTAGTTTTGACCTTTCCACAGCAAATTATCACAGAGGCAGATCCAACCCCACTGCAGTGTCACCAGAGCTGGTGGCACATCCAAGCCCAGAGAGAGGCTCCTCTCCCGTTCCAGATCCAGCCCCAAGGGAAATGAAGAGTCAAATTGTGCTGCTCTGAGAGCAGGTCTGAACAACTGAATATATCCTGGATTTTAAAAAAGCTGAGCCAATCAGCACCAACCCTTCACCAAGACATGAGGACAATGGCACTGTGATGAAGACAAGGACTAATCAAGTGCTGATCAGTGGCAAAATCTATAACCCTGAAGTAATGATAGGAGTTACTGCTGTAGAAATCAGCTCAAATATCATCAGCTATTACCTTTTCAAGCCACGTGGGCAAAGAAAATTCCTGATTATTATGGTGGATTACAGGGCAATCCAATTATTATTCTCAGCATAAATACTCCTTGTAATTAATGCGCAACGGAGTTAAACTCTGCTGATGTTTTCTCCATTAAATCTTGAGAGCAAGTCCTTGAAGATTTTGTTTTTTCCATTAAAACTTGTGAGCGAGGCATTGAAGATTTTGAGCAACCTCTGCACAATTATCTGGGTTTGGGAATGGTAATTAGCCCCTTTTATGGGATGTAGCCTCCTGATCCTTATGTCCTAATAAACATCAGTGTTTGTGTTCCTGTTGCTGTGTGATTAAACTTTGTTTCACGTATCGTCCTTAAATTCACATTGAGTGATGTAGACACTGAGAAAATAAATATCTGGAATGGGTTCATGGTGGGTTTATGGGGTAGATAAAAGTCAAAAACTCCTTCAGGCTTGCTTGGGATGGAGAAGAGGAGGCTGGGTCTTCCTGGCTCAAGTGTTTGACAGTGCAGTTTGTGTGGCTGGGTTTGTTACCGATTCGGGATATTTTAACACAAAGATTGTGAGTGTTCCCTCACTTTTTAAAATGTGTTTTCATGCAGTGAGGGACAGGACAAGCCAAGATTGATTCCTTTGCTGTGGTGGTTGCTTCAATGCTGCTGCAAGAGAAACCATCATACAACCCTCTCCAGCAGGAGCTCTCTGGGCTCTGTCCCCTGGGCTGCTGTCCCTGCCTGGGACATTCCTGCCCAGTTCCATGTTTCCTGTCCCTGCTCTTCCCCTTTCCTGGGTGTCTGGGGCTGTCCTTGGGGTGGCCCAGGTGACCCCACCTGTCCTCATCTGACTTTGGATCTTCCTGAGGGAACACCAAGCTGAGCAGGACCCCAGCAACGGGGCCATTCCGACCACATCTTCCTACACTTCAGACATTTCTGAGGAGGCTTGGGAGCACATCTGCATCTGCCCACGTCCAACAACAGCTCTGAGCATTCCTGTCTGAAATTGCTTCCAGCTTGGCAACACTCATGACCCAGACCCGGTCAGAGAGCTCCAGCAGCTCTCCAGAGCTGCCACTCTCAACTTCTTTGGCCAACTTTGGTTCTCTGGGGCCGAGGGGGAACCAGCTGAGGGGAACAGGGATTGGGTTTGCCCAGCACCATCCCGGAGGAGGATGAGGTGAGCTGGTCACAGGTGTCCCCTGACCCTGCGACACGGGGCCTCAGCCGGCCACCAGCCCCGAGGGGACCCGCCGGTGCCCCCCGGGATTTGCCAGCCCTGAGGAGGATCTGCCGGCCCCAAGGGGGATCTGCCACTCCCGAGGGGATTTGCCATCCCCGAGGGAACCCGCCAGCCCGGAGGGGCATCCATCAGCCCCACGGGGACCCGGCGGTCCCGAGGGGCATCCATCGGTCCCGAGGGGGGTCTGCCAGCCCCGAGGGGACCCGGCGGTCCCGAGGGGCGGTCCGGGGGCGGGCGGGGGCGGTGCGGGCCCGGCCCCCAGCCCGCGCGGGCGCTGCCGTGCGGGGAGGGCGCGGCGGAGCGGCGGGCGCCGAGCTTTAAATGAACATTAATATCGCTCGGGGAGGGCAGCGCCGGTGGCTCGGGACGGGCGGCGGCGGCAGTGGCACCTCCAGCTCCTCTTCCTCCTCTTCCTCCTCCTCCTCGTCGTCGGCCGCGGCGGCAGGTAGGCTGTGCGCCTTTGCCCGCGGGGTCCCGCCCGTCCCCGAGCCCCGCGGGGGAAACGCGCGGTGCCCGCGCCCTGCGCGCCCGGGATGCTGCGGGATGCGAGGATGCTGCGGGATGCAGGGGTGCTGCGGGATGCTGCCGGGGCGCAGAGGGGGACGCGGCAGCCCCCGGGGGATGGAGGCTGAGCCAGCGCCTCCTCGGCGGGCGGCAGACCCCCGCGGGGAGCGGAGCGGAGCGCGGAGCGGCCGGAGCGGCGGAGGCGATGGCCGGGAGCGGCCGCCTGTTGCCGGCTGTCGGAGCTCGGGGCTGGCTCTGAGCCGGCTCTCGGGGGCTCGGGCAGCCGTGCCGGGCTCTGCGGAGCCTCCGCCGGTCCCTTTGAGCTTCGTGCGGGCGGCAGAGCCGGCGGTGCGGGGTCCGCGGCTCCGCGGGGTCCGCGGGCGCTCCCGGCAGCGCGGGGCTCTCGGAGCCGTGCAGAGCCGCAGCCGCCTCGCCCCGATAATAAAAGTTATTTGCAGAAGGCGGAGTGGTTTATTTTCTTTCGTTTGCTCCTCAAAACGCGTCCCGATGCTCCGCTCGCCCGTGGCGGAGCGGGGCTGCGGAAACACGAAGTGTCAGCCCAGCGCTCCGTTTCTGGCTGGTTGGTAATGGATTTAAAGCTTTCGTTACAATTTCGGTTCGTCTGAGAGCTCCGCTCGGTTGCTTTAGAACTCGTTTGAAACTGCATTTTCAACGGAGACGAGTGAACTTTAAAGAAAATCAGGTCAGCCATAGATTCCGGGCATCAAACCCTTTCAGGTCCCAGAAATAGCCACAGAAGTAGCGTGACCAATTCTTTTTTCATGCACAAAGCTTTTTTTCTTTTTGATTTCGGTTGGGATTTCTGACAGATACCGGAGCTCGTCAACTGAATGTTTTCAGCTTCCCATAATGAAATAAGCACGCTTTCTAAGCTTGCATTTTGATGCAATTATATTAGTCTCCCTTGACTATATGAGGTTCGAGTTTCTGACAGAGCTTGTAGTTCTTAAAATAATAAAGTCCGTTTAGCAAAAGGTTTTTCTTTGTGTGTTTTTAGGGTTTAGATCTATGGGAAGGTGAGGAAGAAGATGAGTGAGAGGGACCATGGATATGAGCTGGCATGGGGTAAAGAATGTGCTTGTATATCAGTGGAAAAGGTACAGAGGGGACGTTTTATTTCCAGTATCCTGCACTTGAAACAAGGCTGCCCTTGAGTTATCGCATCTCTTACAAAGTCTGGAAACCAGGATTGACAAATATTTATCTTGCAGTAAGTGGGTCAGATGATAACATCTTCCACTGGATCTCTCACTTCTGTATTGGACAGCTCTGGTTGCTAAGTAGCTCTGAATTGCTAATCCCAAAGTCAATGATGTCATAATGACATCATCACATCCTTTCACCTGATTGATTCTCAGAAGGGAACAGTAATGAGATTTGATATACATGTCCCATCTCTTTAATATTCTTCCTCTGCTTCAGGGGATTTCCTGACCTGCCTGGCAGATTCCAATGAATCACACTGAGCTCTAGTAAAAAGACGTTTCTTTTGGAGACGAGGTGGAACATTAAAGGGACAGTGGCTGCTCCCGGTCTTTGCAAAAGCTGAGGAACTTGGCAGCTTTGTGTTTCAAATGTGGAGCTCTGGATATGGAGGGCAGTGGTTTAAAGCTCGGACTGATTAAATTCGCGTGCAGGTGCGAAAGTGGCTCGGGTTTCAAAGAGGATCAAGTCACTAAATGTGTGCGAGCCTGAATGCTGGAGGTGCTGCAGGGGGCACAGAGAAAACAGGAGCTGTTTCAGCTGCCAAAATAAATCTCAGTTCTGATGGTAAATGCATGAAAACTGTCAGGAGTTGCCATGTTAAGAATGGTATTGAACTGAAGAATGGTATTGAATCGAAGACAGCTCAGAATTTATTTATCTTTCTAATTAGGCAACATAATTGGTAAGTTTGAAGGATTTTAATGACAACACTGCCATCTCAGTGAACTCCTTGTAAGAGAGTTTTAAATCTTTAGAGTGTGTGGAATGTGTGCAGAACTGATGAGTTTGGTTTCTTCTGAGGTTAAAGGCACAGATGATGTCATTTGCTGATGATGAGCAGGGACTGCTGGATTTTACAGCTGTTTTTTTATCATGCGTGTCCAGATGAGCGTGGGCTGCGTGAATCTCAGGTGGCCGTTTTCCTCCTCAATAGCTTTGTGATCATGAATTTCTCCACAGACAGTGAGTTTGGAAGATTCCAGACAGGGCAAGGAGTGTTTTAGGTGTGCAAACCTTCCTGCTTCACACGTGGAAGAGGGAGAAAGGAAGCAATTTCCATGTGTTTTGTGTGGTTCTTTTTGGTGAAGCCAAAAGCTGAGCCCGTCTCAGAACACTCAGAGGCTGCACAGAGCAGTCTCATTGGCTTGATGGATATCGTGGCTTGCTAAAACACATTTGAGAAGTAAACAATGATTTGTTGGCGTGGATGAGTTGGTGTTCATGTATTTACTGAAGGCACCGATTGCTGATTTTATTCCTGCTCGAGAGCTGCGGTGTTGATGGCACTGTGAAGTCTCACAGTAGTAATTGAACATGAGGAGTGGGAACGAGTGGGAAGGTGCTGGGGGAGGATGTTTTTGGCTCTGTGTTTGGATCTGCTCGCCCTGTAAAGCACAATCCAAGCTCCAGATGCAAAAGGGAAATTTCTAAATAATCTGTAAGGGTTCTGCGCTGCTTGTACTACACACAGTGACAAATTTCCACAAGCTTTAGGTTCTTTCTGGGGTGACTCAACTATGACCGAGTGATTGGGAAAAAAAATATTATCTCTGAAGAGAATCCTTGGTGACAATTTCTTTTCAAGTTATCTTAGGATTTTCCACTTACCATGATTTCTTCTAACTCATGCCTGCCCTGAATGTCAGAGAAAAGAAATGAATTTGGACTTGGGGAAAAATCTGTGCCTCCCAAGTGCGCGTTAGAGGGTCAGCTGTGACATTTGCATGGCCGTGCTTTGAGTGTGGTGCCACATTTGGTTACATAAATCCGAGCACCTCAGAGCCTGCCCAGAGCTGGCAGGGCAGGGGTGATGCTGCAGCAGCCCTGACCTCTCTGAGCAGGTGACAGAGGGGGACAGGGCCGGGCTCACATCAGGACAGAGCTCACGCTCACACAGGCTCAGCTCGAGCAGAGCCTCAGCAAAGCTTGGACCAGGCAGCCACGTCTCTGCTTGTGCCAATTGCAATGAGAAATTCAGTTTTTGGGGTTTTTAACCACAATTAATCTGCTTCAGAACCTGACTGAGTTGTTTTGTCCCCCTTCCTCCAGTCCTGGGACTGTCAGGGTGAGCAGAGCCAGCGTTTCAACCCCAAATTCTGCTCCCATCCTCAGCTCTGCGTGAGGATAGAACGAGACACCAACTGGATTGTTGGATTTACCTTTTATTGCTTTTAAAATCTAGATCTTTAGGGGGAAAATAATATCTTTAACAGCTTCACAGGCCACTTGTGTGAGCCTTTTATGAGGGCAAGGAGTGGCAGTTGGATATTTGAAATGTGTAGTGTGATAAGTGAATTCATCTACAGCTGGATCTTCTTTAGTGATGAAGAAAAATCTGACAGAACACAGACAGGATTTGTCCCTTTTAACTAGGGAGTAAAATCAAATTAATTAATTAATAAAATAAATTTAATTACTGAAATTAATTATTAATAAAATTAATAATCCCAGTGATCTACAGCAGTCCCAGTGATCTGCAGCAATCCCAATAATCTGCAGCGATCCCAAGGGTCTGCAGAAATCCCCATGAAATAAAACACCCCCTGAAATGAATAAAATCACCCCAGATATTGTAGCTAACATTATCCAATAGCTATGAAAATGCTTTCATTTAAGACTTAAATTAAGCATCTTGAATTATCAGTTGTCCAGAATTTCTTTTCCACTCAAAGTTGGTTCTGAAAGGATTCGTTGTCCAAAACTAGAAGTTATTTAAAAATAATTCCTACAGTGAATCGTTAAACTGGAAAATTTTTATTTGATTCCAGTTTTGATCTTTATAAGTTTTATTTCAGAAGGAAAGTGATGTTGAGAACAAATTCAGTGCTGATTTTAGTCTGGAGTGCTGTCTCAGAGTAACCTTGGTGTAAATGGAATCTTTTCTGTGCCAAATGACAATTATTTTAAGGTTTCTTTAGAATGATGTTACAATGAAAAACATACAGTGAAAAATCAGTACTTTTGATACCAATTGTATTCAGGAGTTTATCAAGCAACGCCTGCACAGCTGAGGTTCATTCTGCAGTGTTACAAGACTAAAACGTAGGATGGAAAAAAGGAAGAAAAATCCTGTCAGCGGTGCATAAATCCATCCCAAAATTTTCTTTTGAAAAATAGATGCTTTCATTTACCCACCAATGTTTTCTTTTTGATACAAACTACAAATTCCTAAGGAAATTATCCCAGCCTGATCCTGAACTCCGCTTGTGCGAGGCATTATGATTTTGTTTTCCCCTCTGCCTTTCTGAAGTAAAGCAGACAAAACTCAAGCTGCAAACTGCTTTCCCAGGGAGGTTTGCTCAGTGTTTTCATCCTTTCACAGCGGTGGGTGAAAAGTTTATGGGAACATTTTTCATCTGAAAAACGACTTCTAGGATGCTCTGGGAGGCAAAGGGTACAACCAACAGCCCAGACTGGGATTAGTTGAGTTCTGTGATAAAGCTCAGGAATCACTTTGCTCTTGGTTGCTTTGGTTTGGGGTTTTTTCCTGGCTGGATGAGTGAAGACTCATCTGGATACTCATTTTTTTTTTCCTGGATGAGTGGAGACTCCTCTGAGAGCTGCCCCAAAGAGAAAATCCTCTCCTGTGCCAAGGTGATTTTGCTGTTGAGCACCTCCCTTAATTCCTTAATTCCAGCTCCCCTCTGCCTGTTTTTCCAGAGGAGCGGGGATGAAAGGAGGAAGCTGGTTAAAAACAAGGATCCCAGCAATAAAACACGGCCTCCAGTCGTGGCCACAACAAGGGGGGCACTGTTTGGTGCTCTTCCCCTCCTTTTAAAGGCCAGCAAAAGCCTGAGGAGATGCTCAGACAGTCACAAATCCCCATTATTGCCCTGCTGCTGCCCAGCCTCGGCGCTGGAAATTTTGCATTCTGCATCTTCTGTGAACACCACAAATAGCAGGAAGGGATGGATAAAACACCACAGATGCTTTAATTATGATTTGATTACAGAGCAAGCAGAGGAGTCTATTCTGAGGAATGTGCAATTAGAGAAAATTCTGAGGACTATCTAACCTTCGGAAATCAAAATTAACTGGGATTATTTGAGCGGGGTTTGAACATCTCTGAAAAAAGATCTCATTCCTCAAGGATCCTGCTGCTCTTGTGTGCTGGATCCACTCTGGCTGAGCAGATGGGCTTCAGGGTAACACAATGTCATCTTCCTCAGCTGCGTGTGCTGCTTCCTGCATCTCCCAATCCCATTTTATTCCTGTTTTAGCATCCCTTGCTGGTCACTTACAGAGCCTGGAAGGAAACAGCCACCCCTGGGTTGAAGAACACAAAAAGGGAGAGCATTTTCAGCTGTCCTGGGTCATCAACAGAGTTTCTCCACCCCACGAGCAGGAGAAATGGAGCCCTGCACGCTCGTGATGCACATTCCGAAGGGAAAGTGTGGATGGAAAATTCCATGCCTTTTCCTCTGGTGAATTATTTCATGGAAGGAAGGTGTATGATTAAATATGTTAAGCTCCTCTGTGGGCTTAAATGGTGCAAATGGCCTGGATTTAATTCCATTGATTTTGCTGGCTGTGGGACATGAGCAGAATTCCAAATCTGCCCCAATGCCTTCAGCTCCAGAGTGAAACCACTGAAATCCCATGGATGCTCCTTCCTGGCATGGGAATTGTGGCTTTCTTTGCTGTCCTGAGCTGAGCCAAACGCCAGTGCACTCATGAAAAATCATTTCTTCATTTTCTTCTGCTGCAGTTAAGCAGAGGAGAGGGAAAGAAAACTGATGGGGGGAGATAAGGATTAGGGGAAAACTCTCTAAGGGCAGAACAGACTTAAAACTTTAAAAGGTATAAAGAAGAAATTATTAACAGAATTAGAAGAGGATAATGAGAACTGAAAACAAACCTTTAGAACACCTTACCCCCTCCCCACAGCCCTTCCTCCCTTCCCACCGACAGCGACTTTCATTTTTTTTCCCCTCCTCACCAAAAAAAAATCAATTAATGCAAAAACCAGCACAGGGCACGAGCAGGGCACGAGGCTCTAGGGTTGTGCCCTGCCCCCAGCCACGACCCCTGGCAGCAGCTGCAAACCACTCGTGTTGCATTTGCTTTTCCTCAGTGGTAAAAGGGCTTTTTTGGGCTCTTATTTTCTGCAGAAGTGCTCAGTGCTTATAATTTCAAAGTGATGTCAGCTCTCCAGGCTGGCAGGGCAGGACCTGCCACGACCCCTCCTGTGCTCTGTTTGGGGTGGGATGTTTGCTTTGGGGCTGGGCTGGAAGGGAGGGTGGCTCCCACCTCATCTTGCACTGTTTGAAACCTCGGCAAATTGGGAAATGGGGCTTTGGTGCTGCCTGGATGCTCCGGGAGTGCTGAGAGGGGCTCAGCTGCCTCCCCCTCCTCTCCCTGCTCCCAGTGGGGATGGCTGACCTTGCTTTTGACCTCACTCACCTCCAGCAGACCCCAGAGCTGCCCTGGCAGGGAGTGTGGCTGTCAGAGATGCTGCTCAGGGCACTCAGAGAATTCCTGCCCTTCCCAACACGTGCTGAGCACAGTGGAGCTCAGCCGGACCCAGCACCCTTTGTCACTTGTGAGGACATTTTCTGGTGTCACAGTTCCTTATTTGTTTATTCCAACATCTCTTTTTAGGAGCCTTTCCAACCCTCCAACTTCAAAGCATTTGTGTTCCTACTGACCCACGTGTATTTCCCAGGGATAAACCCCGAGCTGGCAACTTAGGGATGATTTGTCAAGGGTGGCTTTAATAAATGAGGTTATTTATTTTCTGCCTGAAATTCCCTGGTCGGTGACTAAGAGAAACTTTCTATTAAGCTGTGCAGAGCATAATGAGGTTGCTGTAATGCTTTGATGTGGAAATGCTTAAATGCCAAAAAAAAAAAAAAAAAAAAAAGAAAAAAAGAAGTGGTGTTATTGATAGAGCTTGCTGAAGGTATCTAGGGACAGTTTATATCAAGCAAATATAGATTATGCTATAAAGATTATAGATTTTGATAACAGCCCTTTAAAACTTGAACAGCAGACATCATAAAAAGGTCAAAATCAAATTATTTCCCTGCCCCGTGCTGCTGGTGCTTACAGGCTGAGCCCTTTTTCAGGATAAAGACCTGTGTGATATCAATGATGGAGGCATTAATGTTACAACAGATGCGAGGGGAGATTTTATTTCCTCACACCTATCACAAAGCAGGTCCTGGTGAACAAAGCGGCTGAGCAGGCTGTTCAAGTGGTGGAATTAACAGGCTGGAGTGGGTTTGCACCACGTTAGCCTGGCCTCATGGAGGAGGTTACATAAGAGTCCCTTCCCCTCAGCTGCTGGAATTGCATTTCCCAGGCCACTTCTTGCTTCCCATGTCGCTGATGGATTAAAAAACCAGACTTTGCTGCCTTTTCTCCTTCTCTGCTTGTGCCTGTTCTGGAGGCTGATTAGCACAAAGTAGCTCTGAGCCGTGGCTTGGGCACCAGAGACTCAGAGAGCCTCAAACAGCCGAAATAATGGGGCTGGATGAAGGATGCTGGTTGCCATGGGAACGGTGCATGTGCCACACAAGATAATGCGAGCGCTGCGGCGCAGGGACCCGTGCTGAATATTGATTGCCACATTTCCTGCATTCCTTGGAAGCAAAAGGCTGGGCTTTGTGCCGGCTGTTCCACCTGGCAAGGCAGAGCAGCTCCTCAGCTGGGCTGGGGCCAGGCAGAATCTCCTCCTCTGGAAGAGCTGACTTTTGCATGGGATGGGAGAAGGGGCAGAGCTCCTGGGGAGAATGATCAGCATCACAGCCTTGCCTTGTGGAGCTCACAGTGTTTTAAAGTGGAGTTCATGGAGGGTTGGAGCTGATTTAAAGTGGCAATAAAATGCCCCAGGAAGCTGAACTTTCGCCCTGTGATGCTCCTTGTGGTGGTTGTCACCTGGACACCTGCACAGGGTCACAGCTCCCCTCTGTGCCCCTTCACTGCTCCTCTTGGTAGCACTGAAAAGTTCATTTTTGTCCCAGCTTGTAGAGGACGAGTCTAATGTGTGGCACAGCTGTGCAGAATAGTGGGATTAAGAAATATCAACTCATTGGCAGCCAAACTTTATTATTATTATGGCAGTAGTGGCCATTTCCCCAAGCTGGGGGAAGGTGAAACATGAAGGTTTTAATTTGGGGGAAGGTAAAACATGAAGGTTTTAATTTGGAGCAAGGTAAAACATGAAGATTTTCTTTTGGGGGAAGGTAAAACGTGAAGGTTTTAATTTAGGGGAAAGTAAAATGTGAAGGTTTAAGTTTGGGGGAAGGTGAAAAACAAAAGTTTTAATCTGGGACAAGGTAACACATGAAGGTTTTAATTTGGAGGAATTCTGTGTGAGCAGGATCACATTTGATCCTGTTTGGTTTTTTTTTTAGGAGAGGTTGGGGTTCTTAAATAAAAACAAACGAAGCAGGACTGGTTCTGCTATAATTGTGCAGCCTGAAGTTCTGGGTCCTGGAATGACAAAGAAACTCCAATTATTGCTCCTCTAGCCCAGATCCTCACTGAAATAAACCAGCAAAGCTTTCTCAGTGCTTTATCTACTTGGTAAGAGGCAGTTGGGGCCACTGCTGCTCGGGAGGATTGTGCAGATGAGGTAATTCAAATTCCATTCCTGTCCTTCTCATGTTTTCCCCCCCGGGAAGGGTGATGCCACAAACTCCTGCTTGCCTCCAGCAGGACTGCTGGCAATTGGCCACCTGTTAGAGAAGATGTTGTGTAATTATTGACCTTTCCAGGTTTTGGGGAATTATCTGTGTTTTTTAATACCTGCCTTGTGCTGTTTGGATCTCTGGACTGGCCTGAAAAGTCCTGGAGCTTTCGGAGATGTGAATTAGAGAGGTTTTCTGTGGCAGCTCTAATAAGATGCTTATCTTGAGGCAGAGATGGTGAACTCAAAACGTATCTGAGGTGTTTTTTGTCAGAAATGTGTCTGGGAGGACAGATTTAGAAATTCTGGGCTGTTGTGCCCTCTGGGCACGATTTGCAGGTTTGTGTGACTTTGTTCTCCAGCACAGGGCACTCCAATGTGGTGCTCAGAGAACCATTGAGTTTATTGTTTCCTGCTGATTCTGGGTTTAAATCCTGCCGCCATCCCAGCAGAGTTCGCACTTTTATTGCCAGTTCCCAAACCTGATTGTACAGGATCAGATCCTCTGGACTTTTGGGGTTTTTATACAGCCAGGACAAACTGAAATATCATTTAAAACACCTTTTTCTAACCAGGACACCTGCTCTGTGATGGACAGAAAGTCATATTTTAGAGCACTCAAACACACAGGTGGACTTTGATATGCTTAATTAAAAACATTAGGGCTTTTTTTGGTTGGTTGGGATTTTTGGGGTTTTTTTTTGTAATGCTTTAATGTTTTTTGAGTTTATGTAATAACTTGAGGGTGAAATCCTTAGTGTTTTTTAAAAACAAAATTTATTTTGGATTTAGGAAGTGAACTAATTAATGACCTTGGACATTAGGCATGGCTTTAGGTATAAGTAAGACTTTTGTCTGGTGATGGAGCAGTGCCTCACGTGCCCTGTGATCCATCCCTGGGAATTCTGCCAGCTGGCAGGGATCAGCTGGCCAGGTTTTACTGAAAACGTCCAAATCCACTCCCCACCATCATTTGTGGGTGTGAAAATGGATATTCTCACCTTTTCCTGTGCCAGGGAGGCTCCTGCCCTCACCTGATGGTGTTTAAAGGTGATTTCTGGGGTTTTGAGGTACTTCAGTCCAGGTAACAATGAACAGACTGAAGGTCAGCTGGAGCTTCAGCTCTGGCCCGGGCTGTGCACCCAGCTGGGAGTGGTTTGTCCCCATAACGAGGTGACAATGGCGTTGTGAGCCAACCTGCAGCAGTGGCACAGTCATTGGTGTCACTCGTTTGTCCTTGGGCTGTCTGGGCTAGTCCTGGCCTAGCACCAGCTTAAAGAAAGCTCAGCTTTAAGTGTGGGGCCATGCAGAACTATCTGTGACCACACACAGCAGCCTGGCTGGGTGCTTGTGGGGTTTTGTGGGGTTTTATGAGGTTTTGTGGGGTATTATGGAGTTTTGTGAGATTTTATGGGGTTTTATGGGGTTTTATGGGGTTTTATGGGGTTTTATAGTGTTGATGGCTGTCAGCCTATTGACCTGCACCCAGCAGTTTTCCATCCCAAAATCTGATCAAACCAGGGGCTGTGTTTACACTGTGACATCTTCCCAACTCCCATTTTCTGAAAAAGTAGACTTTGAGGGGATAAATACCAAAACCATGTGAAAGACAGGGAATCTGGTGCTGCTGTTCCATGGAAAACCGTCCAGTGACCCAAAGCTCACCTTCCACGTGACCTCTCAGGTGACCTCCTGAACTCCTCTGACCCCGGGAGCTGCTGCTGATGGCTGAGGTGTGGTGCAAAGAAATTCTCAATTCCACCTCGTTCACTGCCCTAAAACTGGGATTATAAAGTGAATTAACTCCCTGTGGCTGGCCAAGTTTTGGAGTGCAGGTGGGAGAAACAGGCATGGCTGCTTCCCTCTCCTCAAAGCCACAAATCTCTGCTGCTGGTTCGAGCACAATAACGTCCCAAAGATCAGCCTGTGGTGTTGAGAGGGGAATAAGGAGGAATATTTCTGGAGAAAACAGCAGGGAAAGGAGCCAAGTGTGAACCTTGGAAAGTGCTTGAGTGGATCAGCCTGGTGGTGAGTCTGGCCCTGGCCCCGTGGTCCCTCCCCTGAGGAGCACAGGCAGGGTTTTGCTGGGTCTCAAACACCAGCAAACAGCTCTGGCTGTGGTTTATCACTCCCAGTTCCCTTCTGAAGAGCTCACAGCAGCCTTGCAGAGGACACATGGTGGAATTTCATCTCCATGGCTGGCTGGGAGAGGAAAGGGAAAGATTGCTGTCTCACATTTGCATCCAGCCACTCTGAGGAGATCAATTCCCACCGAGCACGAGGGCGACTGTGCTTTTACACACCGAGAGTTTCCAAGGAGGCACTGCCGTGACAAAAGCTGTTGCCAGGGGTCTCCAAGGGACTCGACAGGTTTATGGAGTGATGATAAACTGCTGGAGTAGCCCCAGTGGAAATTGGGTTTGATGGAAATCATAAAGAACTGGAGGTGCTCAAGGACATCGCTCGGAAGCAATTTGGAGAGGCCGTGGAACATTTGGATTTGTCTCAGGGTGGTTCCTCCCACGGGAGGGAGCTGAGCTGTGGCTGGAGGGATTTATTGCAGCTTGATTCCTTTTCATATTGAAAATTGAGCTTCAGCACGAGAGCCTGCTCCTGTCTTTGTGCAGATTACATAAAAATAAATGGGTAGGTGATGGAGGTAATGTCTTGGGGACAGGGAAGGCTCAAATGAAAATTCTTCAAGAATGTCTTTTATTTTACGGGATTCTACATTATATATATAAAATATATAATATATAATAAATATATATCTTATATATATTAGCCAAAGTGGTTTCGTATTGGACAAAAGTGCACCTGGAAAATGCTTAAATGGGCCTTTAAATACGTCCCAAAATTTCCTAGATAATTTTTTAAAGCCTATTTTAAAAACCCACACTCACTATCATGTGCAGCTCACATCTGTGCCAGAACTGACAGTGGCAGAAAGGCAACCCCATTTAGTTTCTTTTAGTTTAGTATTGGGCAAATACGCACCTGGAAAATGCTCAGATGGGCCTTTAAATACGTCCCAAAATTTCCTAGATAATTTCTTTAAATTCTATTTTAAAAACCCACACTCACCATCATGTGCAGCTCACATCTGTGCCAGCACTGACAGTGGTAGAAAGGCAACCCCATTTAGTTTCTTTTGTTCTTTATGTGAGAACTCACTGCCTTGTCTTCTGGGCAACACAAAAGCTGTTTTATTTCCAAGGAACACACACTTGCTGAGCAAACCGTGCAAGAGATTGTTTTTCTTGTCATGAAACCACTAAATTTTCCCTCTGGCTGCTGTTTTTGAAGTTGTAGAAATCCTCAACAGAATTGCATTGCCAGGGCAGAGCTGCTTGTGTTGGGATTTGCTTCTAGGGGTTAAAAAAAAGATTTTTGAGAGGTGCCTGAGGCATGGCAGGTAAATATGTGAGTAGCTGGTTCTTAAAATCCAAGTGTGTTGTGGCTACAGGTGAGTTATTTCCATTTATAGATGTGCTGAGGTGAGATGGAGGGCCAGGGGAATAATCTGCCTTTTTTACAGGTGACAAAGATGTTGTTTGAAATTCTTTGTATTCAGACTCCCTCCAAAGCTTGTGCATGGCTTCATTTTGGCCATAACATATTGTGAGGATTAATTGAGTTCATGTCAAAATGAGCTGCTTCCTCCATCCGTGCAGACAATCTAAAAACCACATTGCTGATGATAAACACAGAGTAAAGCAAGCAGAATAAAAGTGGGCAGGTTTCTGGGCAGGTTTCTGGGCAGGTTTCTGGGCAGGTTTCTGGGCAGTTTTCTCCCTGGGGGTGACCAAGGTGTGAGCTGAGGGAAAATTGCTGTGAGTGCCCAGAGTTGTGTCAGGGGCACTTCCCTTGGGGACATGAACACACTGGAATAATTAACTCTGCAAAGGAATGGCCACAACAGGGGAATTCAGCATTATCCTCCTTGAGAAGCAGATGGGAACCATCAAGACCACCCTCCCTGCCTGCCTTGGCTGCTCACAGGAGGATTTTGGCAGCAGTGGGAGCAGCAGTGCAGAAATATTTGCTGCTTGGTCCTGAAGGAGTGGTTGCTCCCTCTTTCATCCTTTGGGATTAAAGAACAGCCAAGGAGACAAAACCTGGGCATTTTTTTTTTCTTTTTTTTTTGGTCCTTTTTCACCATTTTATTCCACTTGGCCTGCTGATTTTGGGTAACAAGAAGTTGTGCTCTACATAATCCAGGTGCAGGGTTTGGGAGCTGGGTCCAAGAGAGGAGTTTGCAGCTGAAGAGTTTGAACAGCAACAGGGAACAAGCTCAGCTTGCAGTACCTCAGTCTGCTCTCTGCTTCCTTCTGGAGTAGGAGCATAAACAGGCAAAAAAAAACTCTGCAGAATGCTTTAACCATCTTAAAAAAACCCCAAAACCCCAGGCAAAGAGCAAAACCCCTCAGAAGTGTTGAAGAAGCAGCACTGGGACATGAGAGATTAGCGTGCTCAGCATCTGGCACGTGTGGCAGCCTATGTGGTGTGTGTGAAAGCAGAATAGATGTCTGTGTGCAGCTCGTGCTGTCCATCAGGGCTGGATCCCCAGAAGAGCTGCTGGAAGGAGATTTCCATGGTGCCATCCATGCTGCTGGGCAGGTGTCATCAGTGATTGTGCTGGGATGGTTTCTGTGGGAAGCCACTCTGTGGATTTGCCACATCCCCTTGTCTTTTCTGCTGGGTTGGGCTGGCTAAGATCACACTGCTCTGTTAATTTATTATTTTTTAAGGCATTCGCTGTGTTTGTGTGTGAATTGATGGTAAGGGGCTGTTCCAAGCTTTATTCTGAGCTGGAATGTTTTTTGTAGAGCAGTTTTTTCTCCATGGTGCTCCTGCCTGCAAGATGGAGGGTTTGCACGCAGCTGCTAGAAATGAAAAACCTCTTGGAGTGGAATTTGGGCAGCTGGAAGAGAGAGAAATGGGGTCTTTGCAGAACTCCATAACTCCACTGGCCTGGATGCTCTTCCAGCAGTGGACAATGGAGTTCTGTGCATTTAGATGGTGATGGGGAGCATAAAATGTTGGCTGGGTGGCAGCTGGGCTGCTGTGAGTTTTTGTGTGGGAGGGTCCTTATTTTCCCCAGGAAAGCTGAATTGGTTTTTGTTCTCCCTGGAGGATGGGAGTCACAAAAGAATGCTGCTTCCATTTCTCCCCCTTACAGTTTTAGTTCAGTTCCAGCTCCTTAATGTCACTTCCAGCTCTGGAGCAGCAAATTAAAATAACCTCCATCCAATTCAAAAGAAGGCTCTGCATTTAGTTTGTGTAGTGGTGGCAGCTTCCCTAAAACCGGAGTGAAATTCCATCACTGGAATCACTCTGAAATACCCAGAATGAGCTGTGTGTGAGGGTGTCTAAACTGCCTTGCAAATATAAAAGCCTCCAGCACCAGGGTTTGTTTGTAGCTTTGTTTAGCAGGAGCAGCAGCTCCCTGTGCCATGTAGCAGCCAGGATTCACAGCTTTCCTGCGAGATCTACTACTCCAGGAATAAAGAGTTCCTTTGTTTACAGGAGTAGGGAGGGTGGAAAACACCCTCCAGGCTGTTGTTTCTGGCTGCTGACATGTGATAGAACACGAGCAGTGCCTTGGCTCGTGGGATCTCAGATTGGCATCTCCGCAGGGAGGGGGGGCTTCAAGGGGAGCTGGGGGCTGACACTTTGTCATCTCACCGTGATGAGCCCCAGAAAGCGCTGCTGGAGGCACGGGGGGATGTGGTGCATAATGAAAATGGAGCTCTGGCAGAGTCAGACACATTCAGGAGCTGAATTATGCAAGGTGTGGAGCTCACACTCGCAGGTAATGGGGATTTCTTTGCTAATAAAAGGCTTCAAGATGTGCTCCAATGGATCTCGGAAATGCTGCTGCTATTTGTGGATGTGATTGGCAGCTGTAACCCCTCTCCTGCCCCCATCCCCATCTTTCCTTCCCCAGTCTGAGCCAGCTGTTAGCCCAAAACATAATGAAACCTGGTATTTCTGACCCAAACTAGGCATTAATCAGTCAGCATTGGGTTTTTTAATTTTTCTTAGGAGTGTAAGGAAGACAAACACCTCAATCCCACTGAAATGCACACGTGTGTATTTTGGGCTGCTTTGATACATTAATATAATCCAATGGTGACCTTTTCTCAGCACATTCTTAACAACATATAAATACTTGATATTTGATATTCCCATTGCCCATATAATGTTTTAAACAATAATGCTCCCACGGTTGTTTTTCTCTCTATTTAATTTTGCCACTTGATATGCACAAGAGAACCCAAGAGAACCCAACTTTCCTCAGCTCCCTCCTTGTCTCTCATTGAGGTGGGCAGTGAATCGCTGTGAATTGCACAAGTTTTCTTATCCTGAACAAACCTGAAGAAACAGAACACTATAAATATGTGCAAACAGCATTGACTGTGCTGAAGTGTGAGAAGATTTTGCCTTCTCAAGCAATGAGCCAGCTTTGCCCTGAATGTTGTTACCCCTTCAGGATTATTGGGAGAGTTTGATGCTTGTGTTGGTAACAAAACATGAAAGTCCCGTGGTTTGAAGGTGGGAATGATGGAAGTGCAAAATTGGAGATCTCTGAAAGCAGTGGCTGGTGGGAGGCACTTCAGCCAATGTTTACACCAGCAGGAAACAGTATTTGGAGCCTATTTTTGCTCTATAGATAAATAAATAAATAAATAAATGCAGGAGGATTTATTCTTCCTTCCCTAATGGAAAGCTTCACCCACAGCAGCTGCCCCCATGGGCCTGGCTTCCCCCAGGATCTCTGGGCCACCTCTGGAGGTGATGGACATCTCCAAAATTCATGGTGCACCCTCACAGCAAATTTGGGTTGGGAGGAGCCTCTGGAGGTCATCAGGCTCGTACAGGAGAGCTGTGTGAGCTGGATTTGGCTGTTTGTCTGCATTTGACTGGCTTACAGACAGATGGCAATAAATCAATAAATTATACACATCTCTCACTTTCTCTGCTTCTTCCAAGCACACAAATGTTTGTGGCTACAGGGAGATGAAGATTCCTCTCCTTGCTGTAATGACTTTGTACCATGATGGGCTGTTTGTTTGTTTAGGTTAAAATTTGCTTCCTTTAGCCAAAAACCCTTTTCCTTCAAAGTGACACGGGCTCCCAGTGGAGGCTGAGGATATTCTCTGCCTTCCAGAGCCAAAGCCCCTGTTTGCACAATCCCTGCAGTCTGGCAGGATATTTGGAGACAGTCCATTGCTGCTTTAGATTGGCTTAGAGCTCAATCACAGGGGAGAGCTCTTCACTCAGTCTGTGCTATGCAGATAAGAATTGAGATTTTTTCCTGTGGAGAAATGTGACTTGTTTTGTTATTTTATTGCACTCAGAGGGTATGGAATTAACTATAATGTGCATTATTCTTGAGGAGTCCCCATTTCCTGGTTAATACCTGGAAGATGAAGCTCCAGAGGAGCTGGGATTTGTTGCTCACACTCAATATTGTGCAATACAGAAAGATTTCTGTTCTTGTGGAGAGCTCATTGTCTAATAGGCAGAAACAGATTTTTATTTTGATTTATTTGGGAAAAAAGGCAATTAGGAAAGGGAATGATTAGTGAATGTGGAGTCATATAAAAGATAGCTTTATTATTTCAATCCAGGTTTCTGGTAAAAAATAGAAGAATTTTATGCCTTGATATGAACAGGTGCAGCAATGGCTTTTGAAACGAGTCCAAGCAAGTAACATTAAGTCCTCATTTTACACCTCAGTGGGTGCCATGCAAGGAGCAGAGCTCTCCAGCAGCATGAGCAGACAGAATTCCATTGATAGCCCTGGCACTGGGCCTGCTCACTTAAAGCAGAGGAGCAGCATCTCAGCAAACAAAACCTGCCATATTATATAGGTCAGGATTTGTTTTGGGACAGCCCTCGGCCTTTTGGACGCTTCCCTTTCCAAGGTTAATTCCCAAAAAGAGCTTCTGTTCCCCCCATCCCCAGTTCCTGGGGCTGGAGGAGCCGTGGGGGTTGGTGCTGCCTTTTTATTGAGGCCCCAAACAATGGGAGCAGTATTTGGCTTCCAATCCTTCCGAACTTCCCTCCTGGAAGAGGAGAGGAGAGGGAAGGGCTCCCAGCACGGGTGGGTGAATGCACTCCTGGGCCCGGAGCCTGAGCAGCACTTTCAGCTCCTTTCGAAAGGGACCACGGTGTTCCCAGCCTGAAATCCAGGCACAAAAGGGACAGGGAAGCTTCCAGGGCTGCTGTGGCTCTGCTGCTGCTGAGGAGGTGGATGAGGAACTGGGAATTGTTGCCTTTAATTGGTGAATAGGAAAGGAATTTTGAAAAGGACTCAGAGCAGAGTTCTGTGAGCTCCTCGTTGATGGGGGACAGAGGTGGTTTGGGCTCAAAGTTGTGACAGCCTCTTGTGAATGAGGAGCTGCCTTGGGATTCTCTGTGGCAGGTAAGGATTATATAATATATAAAATATATATAATATAGATAATATATACAATATTCTGCCTGCTCCCATCTCCTTTCCTTCCTTCTCTTCCCAAACATGAGCCAGTGGAGGGAGTGGAAGGGAATTTTCTGCTCTATTCCTGTAGCTCTTCCCCAGGAGTTCTGCATGAGCAGGGCAGTGCTGCTCAGTGCTCTTGCATTAAGCTCAGCATTTTTTTCAGAACTATTGGTACTGAATATTATCTTTTTTGGTTTTATTTTAAAAATTCATCGAAGTAAGTTCATATTCTGAATATTGCTCTCAGTGCTCCCAGGCACAGGACCCAGGAAAGCTCAGTGCTCACTGGGGTTCTCTGCTGTGAAACCCTGAACCAGCTGGGAACATCTCAGCTTTTTTATGTTTTCCTTTTTTTAATTAAAGCATTTGTAGTGAGGTTAAAAAAAAGGACATTTCTAGTAATGGACCCTGGCAGGTCTCTCATGAAACCATGGCTCAGAGTTTTCCTCCTGCTATTCAGCTGTGTTAAACTTAATTTTGAGCATCAATCTCACCAGTTTAAAGCAAAACTTATCCATTTTTGTGTAAAGAATTAAAAAAAAAAGCCACAGAGCTCCATTTAAAGCACGTAATTCTCATTAAGTGTTGATTAAAGTTTTGAAAAAAACCCATTTTTCCTGTAGATTATTAATAAAAAGAAAAGAAAAGCTCAGCTGTGCTCTCCTGGAGCTGGAGGAGGCAGCAGCTCTTTGCCTCCCATTAGGAAGGTGACATTCCCAGATAGATGGCCTAGAAAATTGTTTCCAGAGAGTGAGAAAAATCAGTTCAGGAGGGTTATTGAGCATCCAGATCTCTACTTTGCAATAAATTGCTGGGTACCTGGCAGCACATGGCACTGTGACAAGTGCTCAGCCTGGGGGTGGTGACAAGCCAGGAGATGCTCCAAACATCCCTTCCCTTTCACATTCTGGCTGAGCTTGCAGAGCTGGGCTACAAAATTCCCCTCTTTGGGGCTTTTTGTGGACATTTATGAGCTGAGCAAGGGTGTTCCATTGGTGTACAAGAAATATGCTGTCTCACAGTAATGCTGGGCTTGGGTTGCTGGTTTTTAAAGTGCTTTTGAGAGCTCATTTTCAAACTATAGGAATTAAATGGGCCCTAAGACATAGGATAGAAATGTATCTGGCATTTGTGGGGCTTTCTGTAGCAGTTTTCTTGTGTGGTGGGTTGGTTGCTTTTTTCCCTAGAAGAAGCTGGTTTGTAATTGGCTTCTTTCAAATCACATTTTTCTGCTTTACTTTTGCTCCTAAACCACCTTACAACAACCCACCTTATAAAACCAGCGCAGGGGAAATAAATCTGAACTCCTTATTCCAAAACACATTTTGCTCCCCTTCAGATCTGTTTGTCAGTATCTGGCACTGTCACCCGTGTGGCTGTGGGACTTTATTTTCAGCCAAGGCTGGGAAAGTTTTGAATGGGAAGTAACTGAGCACTCCCAAGTTGCTGCTGCAGGCTGAGGGAAATGAGGTTTCGTGAGCCATTTGTATTCCCTCTGGGTTTCTGACCAGCATTTCAAAGAGAAAGTGAGGAAGAGATTTCCTCCTGTGATTCCTCCTGAGCCCAGCTATTGTGAAGGGATTGTGGGAGCTGAAAAAGAGAATTAAAATACCTGTAGGGACAGATCCATGAGGAGAAAATAAGGCTTATAATTATGGTGCTCATTATGAGGCTTGTTCTTTGATTTAACAGCTTCCTGGAACCTGGGACTGACTCCCAGTCACATCTGGGGTGCAATTCATCAGCTGTTTGTTAAAAAAAGTTACCACAGGCCCACAGAATGCAATTAACAAAGCTGACACCTCACCAGGGCTCTGGATTTACTTTTCAGAAAGTGCCAAGGCATCTTCCACAGGCACAGATCACGACTCTCACCTTTCGGATGGGACACGAGGCCGGGTTTATTGGGAAAATATGGCTGTAGAAATCATTTACCTGGTGTATAAATAGCATCTGCATGTGGTTGTGCTCCTTGGGAGAAGAGGGGGAGCCAGCTGAGCTGCCAAGCAGCACAGATAAATTGTGTCTGGAAAGGAAGAGTCCTGGTTGCAGGAGGACAGAGGTAATGGGGACCATATGTCGTTCCAAGCTTTCCCTCAACTGAGCAGTCATGTATCACAGTGCAAACAGCTGGAACTGCCCCATGCTCATCTCTGAGATGTTTTGTGTGCTCAGTGATGGCCTTGAGTTCTTTGGGGCTGTGAAAATCCCAAAATCTTGGTTGTTCCCTCAGCCGTGGCTAAGTTGGAGAAACAGGAGCCAGAGGTGAACGGGGCTGGTGGGGCTGGGGAGCATCAGGGAGCAAACAGTGCCTTGAGTATTGACATCAAAGGGCTGGAGAAGGTTTAGAAGTGATGGGGAAAAGGAGTTTCCTTCAGTTCCACAGGAAGGAACGCTGCTCCATGATCTCTGTGAGGGGAACAGTGTGGAATGGGACTAGAGGCAGGAACGAGGGACGCTAGAGGTGGCACAGCAGTGTGTGTGGTGCCTGTGATGGATTGTTCAGCTGTGCTGCAGAGAACACTTTTGTTCCAGAAAGTTACTTGAGAACCTTGTGTTTTTTAGCAGGGAACGTTCAAGTATGAGCAAATATTCAGATTTTTCCTTGTAAGTTTGACCTCTGCCTTTCTGAAGGCCAGCGGAGCAGGGCTTTGCAAGGCCCAGGAGGCACATTAGCAGTGAGCAGCATCCAAATGACATTTCAAACACTAAATACAGCAACTCCCTCTCCTCTTATATCCCATTTGTCATTGTTCTGTCTGGCTGGCTAATTTCTTGTCATACGACAGTTGATTTATCCTCATCACAGACTTATTTCATGTATCTGAGATTTCAAAATTGAGTGAGGCAAGGAATATTGCTGCAGTGCAATGCTCCGCTTGTCTGAGAGATCAGCTAGCAAAAACCTCAATGTGCTCCCCTAGAGCAGTGTGGTAGAACCCCAAATCACTTCTTGACGCTGTGCCTTATCATTAAAAGCCACAAATCATCTGTCCTCAGGGTTAGAAAACTGAGAGTCTGCTGTAGTAGAGAATCAGTGCTGTAAATCCTGCACCTGCCCTGATAAAATGCTGTTTTCTGATGCTCATTGCACATGACCTGTGAATTTACTGTTGCTCCCTTTCCTTACTTTTTTGTTGCTGTTGCCTCATCACTGCTTCTTGTACATTTTTTCCTGCTTGGCTTCATGAAATGAGATTCGCACGGGGCTGGAATGATCCTTCCAGCCTGGAGAGCATGGCCAGGGTGTGAGCTGGCTGGGGAGAAGCTGTCTGTGCTGCATTATCCCCTCGGTAGATTCTCCCCAAATCCAGCAAGAAACAGAGACAAGGCAGCAATTTGGGGCAGAACCAACAGGTGAATAATTATATTATATTCAGGGCTGGAAATTCATAATCTAAGGGATTTCTCACACCACAAAACAGGAGCTCTTAGTCCAGCATAAAGTCACCTCTGGCCGTGCTATCCCAGCACAGAGAGGGTGTGGATGGATGTGTCTCTCCCTCCCAGTATTGCTCTTGCTCCCCTTTTTCCATCACTTAGGGGGGTGAAGAATTTCCATCCCACTGTCCCAAGAGGGAGTTCACCCTCTCCTCCCATGGTGTGTGTCACAAGAGTGCAGTGGAAGCAGGAGCAGAGTTTCAGCACTGCCTGTTCCGGAGGCTTTTATCAGCAATGTTTTCTGTGATGAGAGACCCCCCTTCCCTCCCCCAGGCTGCAGGAACGTGCCTGTCTGTGGGAGGCTTTTCATGCTGCTCAGGGTCCCTGAGCTGCTTTTTGTGCTTGGGTTTCTGAGGGGCTCTGATCTCTCACAGAGGTCGAGTTTGCCGATGGAAACTCTGCCTGGGAGCCTTCAAAGTGGGTCTGGCCTTTAAATAATGAACATTTCCCAGGATAAAGTTTGGAGAAAGTGGGTGGAGGTGGATTTTTTGATCTGGAGGAGGAGAGTGTGTGGTTTTTTCTCTTTTCCTTCTCTGCTTTTTCAGAGCACTGTGCTGCCTAACTGCAAGGTATAATGGCTGGATGAATTGCTATTTAATCAGGGATGCTAATTAAGTCTTAGCTCTTTAATGCTTTCATGGGAGAGCTGTATATGATTTGCAGTGGCTGGGATTGCAGTTGCAGGCAATTAAGCTCCTCTTGGCTTTGTAGGACCTGAAAGTGCAATTTTCTGAGGGATATTCAGGACTCAGATCCTGTCACCTTTAACATTTCCCTCGGTCTGAGGGTGGGAGACATTCAGGAAAGGAAATACTCTGAAGCAGCGAGGCAATGAAACAATAAAATCATTTCAGATTTTAAGCAGCCTTTTTTTTGAGTGTATAATTACAGTAGTACATCCATTTTTATGGCACAGTTAATATAATTGCAGGTTAAATATAAAGCCCATTTGGAAAAAGAAATTTCTCTTGTTTTTTCAGCATTGCTTGTTTAGTTTTATACAGAAAATGAAAAAGATTTTGAGCTGGGGCTCTCTGCTGCTTTATCAGATGGCAGCAAAGAGTTCCCACTTCTGGATTTGAGCAATCCTTTCCAAAAACTGTGTCCCAACAGCAAGTGAATGGAGAAAATTAAAAGGTGGGACAAAATGTGTGGGACACTTCTCAGGTTTATGTAGTACAGTCAAAACCAACCCAGGAGCTAAATTTTCAACAGAGAGCAAGCAGGTCTGTTTGTGATTAAGAACAGGCTGGGATTTTTGGGGTTTGAGGGGTTTTAATCCCCCAAATATTATATCTTGGTAGCTGATATCAGTGATGAGTTGTGATGGTCACCTTAATCTTGGTCCTGTGGGAGCTGGTTCATGTCCTAGCCTGGCATCCAATAATATGCAATCCCTGCATGGCAAAAGGGACAGAAGGGAGAAGAAAAATGATGAAAAATATTCATATTTCTCTTTTTTGCTATGAACACTTCGTGGAAATGCAGCCTGCCCTTAGGAGAAAGGTAATTCAGAGACATTTCAGATCCTTGAGGCTGGAGAAAGAGAGCACGAGATGGACTTTTTAGGTTAAAAGTGTGGTAAAAATCACAGCTCCTGAGATGAGAGGGCTGTTTTACCTTTCCTTTGGCACAGTCCCCTCTTTTTGTCCCTATTTTCCAGTGCTGCTGTGGCAGCCACTTCTCATCAGGGCAGATGGAAGTGGGAAGGCGAGGGATGGGAACAACGATGTCCTCACCAACAAAGTGACATCTCCCTGAGCAAAGCTTGGTCTTTGCCTGCTCCCTGAGGTGGGGCAGGTTCCCTTTCCCTTGGCTCAGGGTGCTCCTCTGCCATTTCCCAGCTGGGTGCCCCCATTCCACCACTCAATTATTTTACAGAGTGATGATAAACTGGCAAATATTGACGGAGAGAGCAGATCTCACAGAGTGTGGCCGTGCAAACGGGGCTGAAATTCCCCCTGCCAGTGTAGCCAAGCAAGTCCCTGAGCTCAGCAAGTCAGCTGGGCCACTGGAAATGCTCCAGTGGGTGAGCTGATGAGCTTATTCAACAGGGCTGTGTGTGTGGCAGCTGAGCTGGCGTTTTCCTGAGCCTTTTTAACCGCCTGGCTGCTGGAATTCTCTGCCTGGTGCTCATTCTGGGATATTACCATCTGCACTCCGGGGTTTCTTTGTGAAGAATTTGAAGTGGTACCCTCCTGCCTTCAGTCCACCCTGAAATATTTTGAATTAGATACATAAAATAAAATGTAGGAAAGCAGAAATGGTAATACTTCTGATAATAAATGGAGGATCTTGCTGCTTTGCATTTGAAACCCGTTCTGGAGCTGGGATTAGCGATGTCCTTCCAGGTTTATTCTCTGAAAAGCTCTTGCTATGTTCTAGTTTGATTTTTAGCTTATTTCCAACCTGCCCCTTCTTTGATCAAACCCCACAGGTGAAGAGGGAAGTTGTTTATGGCACAGAAAGTCAGACCAGGTGCTAAAATCTCCCCAAGGACCTGGACACCAAATTGCTGTTGAAATGCTCCTTCCAAAACGTGGGAATTGGTGAGAGGAATCCTTTGGATGCCGAAAATTGCACTCTGGTTTTGAGAGGGGAGGAGGACAGGCATTCTGTCAGCTGCTCTTTCTAAGTTCATGGTGGCCTTTGGGAACTCAAACATTCCCCACCACAGGAACTCTGTGTGGGAAGAGGCTGCACTTGCAGGGTTTGCAGCCACCTGATCCTCCAGAGCCTGTTGGGTGGGGAAGACTTGGGGAAAACTTTGTGGAAATGTGGAAAACTTTGTGGAAATACGGAAAACTTTGTGCTCTAGAGTCAGACCTGCTCTTCCTGAAGAGGACCAGGTTCCTCTTCCATCTTAATCAGCTCCTCTTAGATGGTTGTGGATGGCTGTGGATGGTTGTGGATGGCTGTGGAAGATTGTGGATGGTTGTGGATGGTTGTGGAAGATTGTGGATGGTTGTGGATGGTTGTGGAAGATTGTGGATGGTTGTGGATGGTTGTGGAAGATTGTGGATGGTTGTGGATGGTTGTGGATGGCTGTGGATGGTTGTGGATGGTTGTGGAAGATTATGGATGGTTGTGGATGGTTGTGGAAGATTGTGGATGGTTGTGGATGGTTGTGGATGGTTGTGGATGGTTGTGGAAGATTGTGGATGGTTGTGGATGGCTGTGGATGGTTGTGGATGGTTGTGGATGGCTGTGGATGGTTGTGGATGGTTGTGGATGGTTGTGGATGGTTGTGGATGGTTGTGGAAGATTGTGGATGGTTGTGGATGGTTATGGATGGTTGTGGATGGTTGTGGATGGTTGTGGATGCTTGAGGATGGTTGTGGATGGTTGTGGATGGTTATGGATGGTTGTGGATGGTTGTGGATGGTTGTGGCCATCTCACCTTCCTTTTTTTTTGCCTTTGCTGTAAAAAAAACAAATGTTCCTTGATTGATTTTTGCCCCCTGCGAGCTGCTCTGTGTCACATCCTGGCAGGGAGGAATTGCTGCTGCCCAGAGAGCTCGCAGGCGTCGTGCAGGATCAATTCCTCCCTCATTTGTTCCAGTGGGAAAATACATGGGTTTTTTCTAAGATCTGTTCCCTGGATTTACCTGGGAATCTGCTCCTGCTTGGGAAGGCTGTCTGGGCAGTCCTGAGATGCTGATGGAAGTGGAATTCATCAATCCCAAGGAGCCCCTGGGGTGGGATAAAGTGAAATCCATGAGGGAAAAGCATGAGGTAGAACATGAACTGTGCTGTGGCAGCAAAGGAGTAGTGGCTAATCCATCCTAAATAACTTAGGATGCCGGCTGATGGATCCCATTCCTCATCAATTATCCAAAAGGAGCTGAGAGGACACATTTACTGATTGTGAAATCAGTAAATATGGCCAGAAAAAAAAAAAAATACGGCCGTGCCCATTTCTAGGCTGCTTTCTCAAATAAATTCATTTATTATTGCATCTGTGGTGGCCTGAGAGCTCTCTCCTCACATCTCCACTGCAGAAACTCTGGCACAATAATACAATTTGAGATTAGGGGTCATTTGCAATACCTGAATGGCAGGAGTGTGCTCTGTGGGGTGTTTGTACATTCATTTTTTCCCAGTGAGGATCCTCTCTGCCAGCTCAGATTTTACAGGTGGGTTAAGGGTAGGATTTCCAGATGTGCTTCAGGAAAGTGAATTTTTGCTGATAAACTTAATTACCAACTACAGACCTGACCCAAAGCAATGTCAATAGAGAGAACTGAATGTTGCTGTTGGGTCACATTGGGTTTTTGTTTATTTTCATACATATGTCCTTTACTCTGAGCTGGAATTTAGGAAGCTTCAGGAATTTTAAAGAGAAACACGAAGAAATGTGTTTTTTGGGTGAATCTGAAGCACTGATTGAGAAGCAGGGGGTTTATGACTCTTCCTGTTGTGCTGCCTTAACCCAAATTCGGTCCAGCTGGAGATCCTGGAGAAGCCCAGCTGTGAGGGAAGGTTGGCTCTGTGCTTTTATTACTGCTAATTTCATTAATAATAGAGCTGCTGTCCAGGAAGAGACTGAATTCCTGAACCAGAAACATGCTCAGGCTTTAAATGTTTCGGTTGCAAGGTGGTTTTGTTTACTCTGAGAATTTATTCCTCACCATGGCTGTTGCTTCAGATATTTTGATGTTGGTTTTATACGTGCTCACAGTCATTAGTTTGCAAATGATGATTGAATTAGCAAATTAGATTCCTTCACCCTTGGCAAGTGTCACAAACCTTGCAATTGGAAGGCTGTGAAAGTCTGAGGGAGAGAAAAAGCAGTTCCCAAAAAAAAAAAAAGGAGGGGGAAAAAAAGCACCAAACCAAATTATTTGCTGCAGCAAATGAGGTTTTATCTGATGTGAATAAATGTATATAACTGGGTTGGGTTTTTGTTTTTTTTCTATAGAGTCAAATGAGATTAAAGTAGTATCAGCATGAATGCTCAAATCCTCAAGTGTGGATGTGGAAAAATGTTTCTGATCTGCTCTATCAGGGCAGGCAGATGAAAATGAAGCTGTCAGCCCTGCAGATTGCTGCAGACTCATCCATTTTGAGAGCTGTGTGCACTCTTACCTGATATGAAAACACATTTTTCCTTCTTAAACTTCTTGCTGAGAACTGTGTACCTTTGGAAAAAAGGCAAGCTTAACCTAATCTCCTCCAGGGGGAAAAAAAATCACACCTCCCATGTGTCAGATTTGTGCTCAAGTGCTTTATTATTCCAACAAATGGTGTGGGGGGAAGGGAACTCCCTCCTTTGCCTCCTCCTAAGGCTTTACACTGAAAAAATATGCCCCAGAGATCAAAAACAAAACGTGTTTTGTAGTGGCTGGGAGTAAATAATTCAATTTCTGCCTTTGAATGAGCAGCTGTGCCCTCAGAACAGAGATGGGGAATGGGTTCAAAGTGAGGATTTAACACTTTGGACAAGAGCTGCCCTGTCACCAGCAAGGTGACCAAGAACCTCTGCTGTCCTTAGAACATTTGCCTGGCCCTTGTCACTGAACTCACCCAGGTGACCTGTTTTACCTGGGACCTGCAGGTTTTCTCCTCCTGTTTCTTGCTGCTCTGGGCTCCTGACCAATTATCCCAATTAATTCTGGCCCAGTGTGGCCTCAGCACCACTGACAGAGGAGTTCCAGAGCTCCAAGCACTCCTGGGCCACAGAGCAAGGAGAAAATTGTCCCAGGTGTTGACAGTGGCTCTCAGGTTGCAGAAATAACCTTTGCTGCCAGATTGTCTTCAGCTCTCCTCGAAGCCTTGGCGTTCAGCAGATGGTTCCTTATCTCTGTGTTTGATGAGAGCAGCAGGCTCTGAGCCATGACAGAAACCAGCATTTGGTGCTCTGTGGCTTCATGGCCCTTCCAGCTGCTTGGCAGTTCTGAGCAGTGGCACTGCTGGTAAGTTTGCTGAAAATTAATAAAAGCCCACAAATCAATTCCTTCACGAGGCAGGAAATCATTGCTCTGTGTTTATGCTGCAGTGAGTAAAGTGGATAGTTTGGTTTATATTTGAAATTATTGACTTGGTGTGTGAGAGCCAGGTATTTTTAATGGTCCCAAGCGAGGAGAGTTGTGAGTGGGTACTCAAGGGATGCCTGAATATTTATTTATTTTGATCAAAATAGCAAAGCTTTGAAGCTTCTTGGCAGCCAGAAAGCTACAGACAGCTAAAACCAAAATTCCAGTGAAGCTTTTCAATGCGTGTACTCCATACTGGAAACCTTTGTGTGACACTTCAACGGATTCAAAATAAACCTGTTTAAACCATCACTGCAGTCAGAAGACAAAAACCACACAGGTACACTTTTAAACCTTATAAATAGAATACCACACCACAGATATGACTGCAGGGAGGGATGCCAAGTCCCCTCATTCCAGACAGATGCAGAAAATGTGAGCAGGGGCTGCACCCAGAGCCTCAGGTGTCACCTGACAACCCCAAAGCCAAGCAGAGCCTTCCTGCCCTGAGCGTGTGAGAATTTAGAACTTTTGCATCGCTCAAAGGCCAATTAGTTACAGGAAGTTGATCGGAGGTGCTGCTGAGTTGCTGTCACGGGAATTAGGGCTGGGATTCAGGCTCCAAAATCCCCCTAAATGTGTTTGTGTTCCGTTCAGAGCGATGCCAGCATTTCAGAACAGACTCTGACCCCAATGCTGGGCTTCAAGGGAGGCTGGAAATGCTCTGAGACAGGCGTGAAGCCTTGCCCTGCTGCCTTTGCCATGCAATTGAGCCATCAGCCAAAACCAGCAAGGCCTGCTTTGCATGCACTGACCACTTGCAAAATGCTCAAATTTATCCTAAGCTTTTTATTTTTATTATTATTTATATTTCCTTGTTTGCAACTGAAAAGCAAACAAATTGTTCTATTTATCTCCTGCCTTCAGAGAGTTGCTTGTCCTTATCACTTCAAGCCAGAAAGTTTTGTAGATTTGCAAAGCACCTCAATTTTGCAGCTTCAAATTCCTGATTTGGCAGGAGGGGTGAGGAGGGGGAAAGAATTTCTTGTTTCCATTTAAACTGCTTTTAGTTCAGACCGAAATCCCATTTAAACCTGAAGGTTCAGATTGAAGTTTGAGGATCAAAGAAAACACCACAGACAGAAAATGTGGCTTTAGCTTGGAGCTAAATCTGAGAAGGGTAACCTCAGATCCAGGGCTTTTCTTCTCTCTGCTGCACCCCCTCCAAAAATGGTCTGATTTTCCCAGTTTCTCCTGCCAAGAGTCTTAACTGCATTAACATGTGCATGTGCCTGCAGCCTTTTTTGTGTTGGCTTTGCTCTGTATGATAACTGCATGTAAGAACCACCAATGGAAAGTCTTTTCTTGTTCAGAAAACAGGGCTGTTTAAAAGGAGCCACGAGCTAAAACGCAGAGGAAGCCCCAGAATTAGAAATCCTTTGGATTAGCAGTGTTGGCAGCTGCTGTTGTCACTCGAGAGGCTTTGTCAACCAGGAAACAGCATCTGCCAGAGCTGCCTGCTCGCCACCAGGCCTGGGGAAGGGCAGGCCTTGAGTTGGGCTAAAATTGGAGAAGTTTTGTGCGAGTTGTGTGGAAGGAAAAAAAAAAAGAATTACAATAAAATGATAGAAACTGAAAGAAGCTCAACTTGCACGAAGGTGGCACAGCCAACCTCTAAGAAAATGGATAATTTAGCTCTGTTTGTCCAAATGTGTTTCTCCTGCCTGGTGGCTGGGTCTGGGAGCTGCAGACAGCATCCCCCTCTGGATGTCACCCAGAGTGACTTGCCCAGTCACACAGACCAAATCTGATCTCAGATGTGCCAAGATGTCATCCTCTGCACAGTAATTCTGCCCTGGCACCTTCAGGCAGTGTTTTCAGGTTTAAGAGGAACTCAAATATCCCCAAAATAAGAAGCACTCACTGGAGGTGGCAGGAGAAGCACAAGAACAAAAATGTTGTATTTTTGTGACTCAAATTCTGTTGGTTTTATTAATGATTTTGAAGACCTACTTTGAATTGATCTTCAAAGCTCTAATTTTTCTTGAGCATCACTTTACAGAAACTGTTTTTCTAGTCCTTATGGCTTCCTACTTAAGCATGAAATTGAAACTTGGGTAATATTTTTAAGGCTAATAAAGAGAATTGTAAACATTGTTAAAACTTTATTTCTCTCTCTCCACCTCACCCCCACAATGGTGAAGCTGCCCCTTTTCAAGCATTAAGAATCAACAGCTTTCTATTGCAGTAGAGATCCATTTAAAGACAGTATCTGGTCTAAATTTGGCCTGATTGGGCATTGGGAATTACATGGGAAATCAGAGGTTTCATCTGGTGAAAATCTGGGTATTTGGGTCAGATTCTGTGAATTTTGGCCTTGGAATCTTGGTCAAAGCATTCAGTTCTGCACTGGGCTCTTGTGAGTGACACAAACCAGGAGCCATTCACAGGCTGCTGATCAATGGTCAATATTTCCTTTAAATATGAGAAATTCAGGCTGGAATGATGCTCCTTCTGCTGCATTCTGACGTGTGGTTCTACCTACTCTCACCCTAAACAATAACACTCAAAAAACCCTGCCACGGTGACAGATGGGAGCTGCCTGCAGCCCTCAAAAAACCAAATCCCAGGAGCCTCGAGCAGCATGTACAGAAGGCAGGCAGAGGGGTTGCTATCATGTGTTCACATCATGTTTTCACCCAAGGACATGTTTTACTTCAGGGACGTGGCACCTCCAGATAATTTAAGGAATGTGGTGGTTCAATAGGCTTCCAACACCTTCGTGCTGAGTGCCCAGGCCTGGCTCTGGCAGATTTGGGCACAGGTTTGGCAGAGCAGATCCAGGGCAGCAGGACCACCTTCTCCACCTCATTTCCCTCATGGAATGCTGCCTGCCAGCAAATTTGGCTACAGCATCCCAGGGCATTCCCTTTTTAGGGAAGAGAAATGGCACCCAGCTCAGAGATGGGTAAAAATTAAATAACAAACACCACCCCCAATTACTTACACTGAGATTTTTTTATTATTATTTTTTTATTTTCCCCCAGAGACCATGATCCTTGCTGGAGCTTTTATGTGCTTTTCTTTGCTTTTATTTGCTTCCACGAGGCAAAAAGTCTTTCATACTTAGTCATTTGTAGACGCTGGAGATGAAAAGGGGCCGTAGCAGGGTTATTATTGAAGGTTAAGGGATTGCACTGGCACGCAAAGGAACTCTGCTCTAAATTCTGCTCCAGCCTCCTGCTTGGGCAAATGACTTTGCCTTTCTGAGTACTTGCTGCTCCCTTTTTCTGTGTTGGCTTCCTGCGTTGGGGTGGCTCCAAGGACGGGCTTTGTGCAGCTCCCTGGGCCAGCAGGAGCTCAGTGCCCCCAAGGCAGGAAGTCAGAACTGCCCAACTCCTGCCTGCAGCAGCTCCCCGGGGCACAAACTCCAAAGAACGCCCAAAAAAAGGTGCAAAACAGCAGGGGAAATAGGGATGGGTGGGCTCTTTATCAGCCTCATCTCCTGCCAGGTGAGGGGAGGGGAGAAGGGAAGGGAATCTTAGGGTTCGTGGTGCCTGTGAGTGAGAACTTTTAATTCCTGCAGTTCAGCACAGGACAGTGAATCCATTGCTCCACTAAAATTGTATTTGGCTTTAATTTACTTTTTTTTCTGTGGCCAAGATGAAGCAGGAATGTTGGGTTATTCCCTGGGTGGCAGCAGGGGGATAATGGAACCTGTTATAGCATCAACCCCAATGCTGACTGACACCATTTTTGTCCTTTTTTGAGCCTCTCTGTGTTGCATTTTCTACCCTGGGCTCTCAGGGAAGGCCTCAGAGTCTGCACAGCAATAATTAACACCAATTAGGGCTAAGGGCTAAAGAGCAACGGGCAAATCCATTTTTATGCAGCAATAACTTGAATTATCACCCTGCTCCATTAAACTTCAGATGGATGGGAGTGCAACCAGGAGACCAAATAAATATGGGAATGCTGTCCTTGCTTTTCTCAAGCACATCTTCTTTATTGTGTGGGACCAGTAGATGGTGATTATTACATTTTATTGTATTTATTATATTTTATTATCTTCCTTAATTTGTATTCTCTTTATTTCTATCTATTTAATTAATTATTATATTTATTCAGTCTAGAAGCTTAAAATAGCAATTGTGACTAAGACTTTATTGCAAAGGAATACAAAAGTGAAAACAGCGAAGGAAACACCATTCCAGAAGGTGGGAATCACCAAAGGATGCAGAGTACCCCAGAGCCATTTGGTTCTGTTGGAAATTGCTGGAAATCTATCCAAAATTGGGCCCAAAACGTTGTGGTGTGTAAATATAAAGTAGTAAGAGCAGATTGTGCTCTGTGAGCTGAGCAAAAATACACTTAAAATAGTTTATGACCACCCACAGCCTTGTTAGAGCTACTGGGATTGATTGGGAATTGGTGTTAATCAATATAAAAGCTTTGCAAGGGACTGATTATCAGTTAGTCTTGATGTAATTCCATGAAGAGTGGAAAAAGCTCCTCCCTCCAACATCTCTTGTCTATTTTAAACAAAAATCTTACAGGGTCAAGATGGGAAAATCACTGCATGCTTATAAGAAAATATTGTAGATTTTGCAATGAGCCTCAAGCAGACTCCCAGGATTGTCAGGATAATTTTGCACTTGTGCTTTAAGTGTGTTTTGCTTTCTCCTGAAGAAGAAGAAACAAGAAGAACAAAATCCATTGTCTTTCAGCAATAACCTTGCTGTGGGCTACGTGGCCAGCACTTGTCATGATTTTGCATCTTGCATTTCTTTTTTGTTTCTCTTTTCTATAATTTTACTGTATTTTTTTCAGACTACTTACAGAATCCCTTATAACTGCACAAGTACACATTTGCTAGTAAATTCATTAGAAATATGATTTTTTTTTTTTTTAGTATTAACTGATTAATATTTATTTAAGGATCTAACCAGGATATGTCCTTGATAGCAACACTGTATAAAAGACAGGTTAGACCTTTGTATTTTTACATCAAGGGGGAATTTCAGACCAGGAGAGCTGCAGAAATTTGTAAATCTCATCACTGAACTAAAGCTGGACTTGGGGAGTAAATGCCTGTTCTTTGGGCTCTAAATTGCACAGACACCTCCTCAGGAATACCAAAATGGGAACAGTTTTGTGGCTTTTGGTTTCCATCTTTATTTCTGGAGCACTGAGTTATCCTTGCACATGAAGATGGAAAACTACAAAGCAGCTGCTTTTCCCTGCTGGTGGTGCTGGGCCTGTTTCCAAGCCATGGTTAAATATGATAAATATCCTTATAATTTTTTTGGATTCTTTCACAATTTGTGCATCCCATGAGAGACAGATAAGTGCTATAGGAAGGCTGGTACCCTTTAAGGAGAGGCAAGACAGGCTATTTTTAGGAAACTATTTTCTCTCTTCCCTTCACATGCAGACTCTGCTGCGTGGCTCGAGAGGAAATTTGTGTCCTCAGGGGTAGCTGGAACTGGGAGCAAGCAGAGGAGCTTTCATGATGTGTCTTAGGGCCTGAAGGAAAATTGTCTGGCAGGAAGGGACCTGGAGGTGCTGGGGACAGGGGCTGGACACGAACCCAGGTGTGCCCAGGTGGGCAAGAGGCCCCTGGGCTGGGTCAGGAATAGAGAGAGCACAGGGCCAGGGCTGGGATTGTCCCAAATCCTGGGGCAGCTCTGGGCCCTTCACTGCAAGGAGGACCTGGAGGGGCTGGAGCGTGTCCAGGAAAGGGAAGGGAGCTGAGGAAGAGTCTGGAGCACCAGGATCAGCTGATGGAGCTGGGGAAGGGTCTGGAGCACCAGGATCAGCTGATGGAGCTGGGGAAGGGTCTGGAGCACCAGGATCAGCTGATGGAGCTGGGGAAGGGCTCAGCCTGGAGCAAAGGAGGCTCAGGGGGGACCTTGTGGCTCTGCACAGTCCCTGACGGGGGGGGCTCAGGGGGGGTCGGGCTCTGCTCACAGGGAACAGGGACAGGAGGAGAGGGAACGGCCTCAAGTTGTTTCAGGGCAGATTCAGATTGGAGATTTGGAAAAATTTCTTCACCAAAAAGGTTGTCATGCACTGGCAGAGGCTGCCCAGGAGAGTGGCCGAGTCACCATCCCTGGAGGGGTTTAAAGATGTGCAGATGTGGCACTTGGGGACAGAGGTGTACGGTGAGCTTGGCAGTGCTGGGTTGGTCAGGGATGGACATGAGGATCTTACAGGGCTTTTCCAACCCAAATCATTCCATGGCAGCTCTGTCATCTCCCAACACATTCCTGTATTTCCCCCGAGTTGTGCCAAGCACCGTGTGGGGAGAAAGGGAGAGGTAAATCCATCTTCCTGTTCTGATGTTCCTTTCCAGGCTTTGTCTCACTCGTTGTTTGACCCCAGCTCTGTCTCCCCACTCCCGTGGCTCCTTCCTTGGCAAAGCTGATGCTCAAAACACCACATTTCCTCTGGCCTGGGGCTCCCCACAGCAGGAGTTGCCTCAGGAATTGTCCCCTCAGTGCTGGCTCAGCCCCTGCTGTGGCACACGCAGCCTCCAGCTGCTGCCAACGGGTCTCTGCATTGCTCTCACCTCACTTTCCATCCTCACCTCAAAACTGACCCCTTGCTCCCAGTCTGGGGCTCTTTCTGGTTTCTCTGGCTGCCTGGTGAAGATGCTTTTTGGATGATTTAGAGAGCAGGCTATAGAGGAAGCACAGCCCCTAATCCTAGGAAGGAGGGGATCTGATTTAGCACCTCCTCAGTGGGGAGCTCAGCCACAAAGACCAGAAAAGTTGGCAATCTGTGAAACCTGAACATGGGATCCCCTCTGCCAGGCTTTAAACTGAGCCAGACCCTCCCTCTCTGTCCTGCTTGTGCTGCTCTTTGTAGCACCAGATTCCACGGAGGAGCTGGACTCACATGGGAGTGTGTTCTCCACAGCAATGCAAAATTTGTTTTAAATAAAAATATTTGCTGGCACAGCTTGGTTCTGCCATCCTGCTTGAACCGTGTGTAGACTTGCACGATCATATAAAATAAATGGAACAATGAATCAATCTGGAAGCTGAGCTTGCAGAAGCGGCAGGCAGTAGAACAGGCTATAATTCATATTGGAATGGCAAAACTTGTCCAAATTGTTCCAGTACCTCCTTTTTGGCCTGTGACATCTGTCTCAAATTGGAGCCTCTCCTGCTTTTAGTGTGTCCTGTGTGGAGAAGGGCAAAGATGCCTTGGAACTGTTTGAGCAGTAGAGCAAACTCTACTGAGTTTTCTCTGCTGCTCAAACCATGGCGGTGCCTTGTCCTGATGAATATTTGGCCACCAGTCACCAGCATTTTTGCCTGTGACCCTGAGCCCTCCCTCAAGCCTAGCCCTGTCCTGCCCTGTCAGGTTCCTTTCTGCAGGGCTTGGGACAAGGACGTGCACAGGGATGTGATTTTGAGGTTCTGATGCCTTTTCTGGACAGAAAGCTGTGCCAGAAGAGAGGTTTTCCCCAAGTTTAACTCTGCAGTTCTGGTTATTTCATAAATTTGTACTCATTGGTGTTTGGAGAGGTGATGTGTTACAGGTGACTTTGAAACCAGTGAGCTGGGATTTCCAGAAGTGGGTGCTGGATCCCTGCTCTTCAGAAGTTTCAGGCATCCAGAGTGGAGAATTCTGCTTTTCCCAACACTAGCATTCAGATAGGCACCTTAAAAATCAGTTTGCACATCCTACTTTAGGCACCACAACCTGGAGAGTCCATGTGAGCGTTTCCTTCTACTGCCCTGCTCCCTGACCTGATCCTGAGCAGAAATATTTGCACAAACAGAGATTTCCCTGCTTTTTGCTGCCGTGGGCAAGAAAACCTGTGAGAGATGACAGCAATATTGCTGTTCACCTCCATGAACTCAACTCCTCCAGTCCTCCAGGAGAGAGAAAAATGCTTTTTGTGCAGTGGCCCTGCCTTTGTTGCAGTTTCCCTGGCAGTGCCTGTTCCCTTGGCTGCTATGTGAGCTTGGCTCTCCCAGCCCATTCTTCCCCAGCCTGGAGGTGCTGGGATCCAGCCCCTGGTGCAGAGGGCTCGCAGCCCTTGGCTCAGCAGCCTTAGTAACTGAAGTCAAGGCAGCTCTTTTGTGCCCTGAGGAATGTGGTGGGAAGCTGCTGTGCCCTTCCTAGTGCTCCCAGGGTTGGCATGAAGCAAAGACCAAGTTACTTAATGGATTTTCTCCACCTCCTCCCCACAAAGGCAGTGCTGGAGGAGTGGGTGCTCTACCTGCTCTGCTGCCTGACTGCTGCAATTTGTGTTTCCTCCTGCCCAGGCCGACCCACGGGGCTTACATAAGTGTCTTTCTGTCCCATTCCATGTCAGAGCAATTTGAAATTTAAATCCCAGTGCTGTGGGATATTGCCTAATCTGATTAGAGAGCGTGCACCCAGGATCTTTGCTGCTGCACTGCCAGTTCTATGAGGTTTTTGTAAGTCATAAAGCACCGCCGTGCATGGAGAGTGTGGATTGGAGTTAGACTCCACTTCTATTGTTGAAATTTGTTATCATTATTTCTTAGACCTGGGGAAAGTTACTTCTCATAGTTTGGAAAAAACCCTGCTTTCAAAACTGTGGCACTGGGGTATTTTTTTCATTGTCTGGTGCTGATTTGCTGTGTGACCATAAATGCACAGATGTCCATGCAGGGATTTCAGTGCCAGTAAAACCTGAAATAATGGCACCAGCAGTGGTAGGGCAGCACAGAAGCAAACTGGTCAATCCTCACCTCCATCCTCTCAGAAGGAGCCTCTGCTGAGTCTCTGGGTTGGCTGCTGGTGAGGTTTTGGATGTTTGTGGTGTGTGCAGTGGCTGTACTGTGCCATAAAGTGCAGCACATCCCCACAGGTGATTGTTTCAACCACTGTTTTCAATATAAAATAATATAAAATATATAAAACCTTATCTTTTTGAATATAAAAAGCCTCAGGCTGCCTGTCAACCACCCCTCACCCTCGCCACAAAAATGCTGGGCTGTCTTGAGAAGTATCCTGGAACAGGTCTGGGCTCCTTCCTCCAGGAGGTTCCTTGCTTTATTCCTGAAGATTTCCTAACTGACCCTCTGGTTTGTCTTTGTCCTGGGGTCTTGCACTGGGCTGAATTTCTCCCTGCATTCAGCAGAGGCTTTAATGCCCACCAGACTCTGCAGAGCCTGGGAGGGCTGGAGCAGCAGCACAGGATCCACACCCAGCCGAGAATGCAGAGCCTGTTTGGAGATCTGAGGGGTTGGATGCCTGCTCCTCTCTATCCCTGTTCCCAATCCCTGTTCCTTTCAATCCCTGCTCCTCTCAATCCCTGTTCCTTTCAATCCCTGTTCCTCTCAATCCCTGCTCCTCTCAATCCCTGTTCCCAATCCCTGTTCCTCTCAATCCCTGTTCCCAATCCCTGTTCCTCCCAATCCCTGCTCCTCTCCATCCCTGCTCCTCTCAATCCCTGTTCCCAATCCCTGTTCCTCTCCACCCCTGCTCCTCTCAATCCCTGTTCCTCTCAATCCCTGCTCCTCTCAATCCCTGTTCCCAATCCCTGTTCCTCTCCATCCCTGCTCCTCTCAATCCCTGTTCCTCTCAATCCCTGCTCCTCTCAATCCCTGTTCCTCTCAATCCCTTTTCCTCTCAATCCCTGTTCCTCCAGGCTTGGTTGCTCTGTTCTGACCCAGCCCAGACCCCTGGTGCCAGCCAGGAGCAGGAATTTCTCCCTCATTATGAACCAAAGCAGAGATGTGCATCAAGATCTCTCTACGTGGGTTTATTGGAGGGGGATTTTGGTTTGGGTTGGTTTCTTTTTCCACTCATCCTTAACACTCTCAGCCTCTTCCAACACTTGGAAGCTCTGCTGGTGACAAAGCCCAACCCAAACACAAATTGCAATTACAACAACTCTAATCTACTGCAGGATGGTTTGCAAAGTCCCAGGACAGCCTGATGGGATTTTTTTCATCCAGGCTGTGTTGGCTGGAAGGAGCCACGCTCAGTTCTGGCTGTTGAGCAGCAGATGGAGCTGGCAAACTGCACATCTGGAGCTGCACCCTGCAGCTGGCCCAGCCACCCACCATGGCCCTGCAGCTGGGCAGCTCCCACTCTCGGGGTGCTCTCACAACAGGATCCCCCTTTCACCACCACATTTATCCCAATTTCCTGCTGCATCAGGAAATGCACTGCCTGGAATGCTGAGCGCAGCTGGGAATGGTGGGGTTCGGTCCAGGATATTGGGATGTGGAAAACTGGGTTTTAAAAAGGGGAGATTTCTGCACACAGGACTTGTGAGGATGTAGGCACAGAGATGGATTTTCCCTCTCCGAGTCCCATCCTGAAGTGGAACAGAGAGGAAGGAGGGTTACAGGCACCATCCTTGTTCTCTCCTCACCCCAGCCACACCTACAGTTCATTCTCCTACAGCTTTCAACCAAAAACTTTCATTTTAATACCTGGACGTGGCTTTATAATGAGCATTATAATCATGTAGTGATCTAAAATGGGAAATCAAAGAACAGCACAGCCTTTAGACTTATTTTATGTGTCTTTTATTTATATTATTATATTAATTTTATTACTTAATTATAATTTTTAAAATTTATATTATTATATATAATTTTCAATTAGAAGCGAATGGCTAATAACCTCCAATCTGTAAATAGAATCATTGTTGATCTCTGCCTGACCTCGTGCCCAATGTCACCAACACAAGGTGCAGCTTCTTCACCCTGGCCAGTGTTCCATGTGTTGCAGCCTCTGGTTTGAGTGCTGGGCTGACATGTGGTAAAAGGAGTTATCGAGAGAAAATATAAATAAATTGATTGTGGATGGCTCACAGGAGACATGAAAAGCTTTATTTCAGGGTTTTTTTCCAGCTGAAGCAGACCTGTGGAAGTTTGTGGGAGCCACAAGCACTTCAGAATTGACTGAAATATACCAGGTCATTCTTCACAATCTGTATTTGCTTCTTTGATTTTTGTTTTATTTAGGTTTTTAAACTGCACTAATCTTTTAAGAGGTGCACGAATGGTTGGAAACAGAAACTGAGGAGTGATCATTGCAGGCTGTCATCTTCCTGTGCTTATAATTTAAGCCTCGTTAAACATTTGTCTTACATTAAGATCTAATTATAACCACATGTAAAACTTGACATCATTACCCAGGATTAAGTCCCGTTGCTTGATCTGCTTCATTGTTTAATTCCTTTGGGAACATTTTAGGGAAAGGTGTTTTAGATAAGAGATCATTCTAAATTTAGTATTAATCCATTATTACAGGAGGCAACTGCTGTTTCTTGATTTTTTAAAAATTCTTTCTGTAGAGTCATAGAAGATCTATAGGGAAAAAATATAATTAGTGGGTTTTGGAGATTGTTTTGGATTAATTATGAATGTTCTAAATTCAGTATTAATCCACTGTAAAAGGTGGCAACTGCTGTTCCTTGGTTGTTTTTTGAGTTCTTTTTTGTGTAGACTCATAAGAGATCTATAGGGAAAAAAGATAATAAGTGGTCTTGGAGATTGTTTTGGTTAATAGAGAATTTTCTAAATTCACTGTTAGACCACTATTCACGGTGGTAGCTGCTATTTCTTGATTTTTTAAAAAATTCTTTTCTCTGTAGATCCATAGAAGATCTATAGGGACAAAATATAATCAGTGGGTTTTGGAGATTGTTTTGGATTAATCATTAACATTCTAAATTGAGTATTAATCCACTATAAAAGGTAGTAATTGCTATTTCTTAAATTTTTTTAAAAATTCTTTCTGTAGAACCATAAGAGACTTACAGGGACAAAATATAAGAAGTGGATCTTGGAGATTGTTTTGTATTAATCATGAACATTCTAAATCCACTACTAAAGGGGGCAACTTCTATTCCTTGATTTTTTTTTTTAATTAGTTCTGTAGACTTGTAAGTGATCTATAGGGATAAAAATATAATCAGTGAGTCTTGGAGATTGCTTTGGATTAATTGTGAACATTCTAATTTCAGTATTAATCCACTATAAAAGGTGGTAAACTGCTATTTTGTGGTGGTTTTTAAAGTTCTTTTTTGTGTAGACTCATAGGAGATCTGTAGGGATGAAATATAATCAGGGGACCTTGGAGATTGTTTTGGGCTAATTGTGAACTTTATAAAATCACTAGGAACCCACTACTAAAGGTAGCAACTGCTATTCCTTGATTTATTTTTTATTTTTCTATTTCTTTCTGGACACGCAGTTCTATAGGGAAAAATATAATACGTAGGTCTAGGAGATCTTCTTGGATTAATACTGAACTTTCTAAATTCACTATGAACCCAGTATTAAAGGTGGCAACTGCTATTTCTTGTTTGGTTTAGGTTTTTTAAAAATTCTTTTCTCTGAAGACTCATAGGAGATCTATAGGGACAAAATACAATCAGTGGATCTTGGAGATTGTTTTGGATTAATCGTGAATATTCTAAATCCACTACTAAAGGGGGCAACTGCTATTCCTTGATGTGTTTTTTTTTTAATTCCTTCTGGAGACTCATTAGAGATCTATAGGGACAAAATACACAGGAGATCTACAGGGAAAAAATACAATCAGTGGGTCTTAGAGATTGTCTTGGAGGGACTGTGTTGATCCTCCCCTGCTTACTGTTGAGTTCAGAACAAGCCCCAAGGGCAGAGCCAGCCCTTCCCTGAGCCCCGGTGTCCCTGGGAGTGTCTGAGGTGTCCCCGTGTCGCGCAGGTGTCCCCGTGTCGCGCTGAGGCTCCGCATCGCGGCTCCTGGGGCCGCCCCTGCCCACGCCGTCGCTCCCGCTGCCGGGTGGATCGCCACGAGCCGCAAAGCTGCTGTCCACGTGGACTGGTGCTGAAATCTCCCGCCCGGCCGCCGCCAGAGCCTCGCCAGCCAAGCCCAGAGACATGGCCACCAACGGCACCAAAGTGGCGGACGGACAGATCTCCACCGAGGTCGACGCCTCCATCACCAATGACAAGCCCAAGACCTTGGTAGTAAAAGTGCAGAAGAAGAAGACGGAGCTGCCCGACCGAGACACGTGGAAAGGGAAATTTGACTTTCTTATGTCCTGTGTAGGTTATGCCATTGGCTTAGGGAATGTGTGGAGGTTTCCGTACCTGTGCGGCAAGAACGGCGGAGGTACGTTGGCCCTGTCCTCATCGCTGTGTTTGTGTGTGAGGAGTCACCAGCAAATTACCAGCAAATCAAAACTTGGGTTTAATGGCTTTTTTGTACATATAGGTGGTTTTGGTTGGGGATTTTTGTTGGGTTTTTGGGGGGTTTGAAGGATTTTTTGAGGGGTTTTTGTTTTGGTTTTTATTATTATTATTTTTTGGTTGGTTGGTTGGTTTGATTAGAATTTCCTTTTTTGGTTGGTTGGTTTGGTTTTGTTTTCTGGGGAGTTTTGAGGTGAGGCTTTTTGGCTTTTTTTTTGTTTGTTTCCTGTGGGGATTTTGGGGTTTTTGGGGGCGGTTCTTTTGGGTTTTTTGGGTTTTGTTGTTGTTTTGGTTTGGTTGTTTGGTTTTTTGGTTGCTTGCTTACTGTAGTGTTTTTGGTGGGTGTTTTTTCATTTTTTGTTTTGTTTTTGGGTTTTGGGGGGTTTTGTTGTTGTTTTGGGTTTTTTTGTTTTTTGATTGTTTGCTTTTTGAGGTGATTTTGGTAAGTTTTTCATTTTTCATTTTGTTTTGGGTAGTTTGGGTTTTGCTGTTGTTTTGTGTTTTGGGTTTTTTTTGTTTTTTTGTTTGCTGCGGAGTTTTGGTGGGTTTTTTTCAATTTTTGTTTTGTTTTGGGTTTTTTAGGTTTTGTTGTTTTTGTTTTTTGTTTTTTTTAGTTTTTTAGTTTATTGGTTTTGTGGTTTTTTGATTGCTGTGGTGATTTTGGTGGGGTTTTTTAATTTTTTGTTTTGTTTTGGGTTTTTTGAGTTCTGTTGTTGTTTTGGTTTGGTTTTTTGGTTTTCTGATTTTTTGGTTGTTTGTTTGCTGTAGTTTTGGTGATTTTGGGTTTTTTATGGTTTTGTTTTCTTTTGGGTTTTTTGGGGTTTGTTGTTGTTATTGTTGTGTTGGTTTGTTTTTTTTGTTTTGGGTTTTTTTTTTTTTTTTTTGCTTTCGGCTTGTCCAGGACATTCAGAGCCATTTTGGAGTGTGGAGCTTTGCTTTGAGCTCTGCCCTGAAGTTTGTTCTGTCTCCCAGCTGCCAGCTGCACTTAAAAGACCATAAAGTATCAGAGCAGAACTAAAGCACGTTGCTCTCCACCCAACCCCGCAGATCCCTCTCTTTTGGGCTGAGTTTTGAGAGGATTTCAAGGGGTTTGGAGCTGACTCTGAGCTCCCCATGAAAGGCTGGAGAGCAGCAAGGGCTGGTTAAAGCCTTTGTGCTCTTCGGGAGAGGTGAAGGCAACAAAGCCCACAGGATTTTGGATTTCAGCTTTTTACCTCAACAGAAAATATTTAAAAGATGGGGAGATAGGATTTTCCCCTTATTTTCACCTCTTGAGGTGCTGGTTCAGAAGTGCACATGTGATTTCCACTGATATTTTTGAAAAGTTACATCTGAGAGGAAAAAAACCCTGTAGGTTTCTTTTTATATACAACAAGGATGGAAACTGAAAATTCAGTTGTGTTTTTCCCCACTCTGACAGGCTTTTTAAAAATTTCTTTTTAGGTGCATTTCTGATTCCCTATTTCCTTACTTTAATTTTTGCTGGTGTGCCACTGTTCCTTTTGGAGTGTTCCCTTGGTCAGTACACATCTATAGGAGGCCTTGGAGTGTGGAAGCTTGCTCCAATGTTCAAAGGTACGGTATGGATTCCAATTATTTCCCATTTGTTTCCAAATTGCAGAAGTTTCATAAAGTGCCAGGGAAATAGTGTTTCTTGATGCCTTCTTATTTTTCTTTAAAACATGATTTTTCTAGAGAAAACACTGATTTTCTGAGGTGTAACTGATGATTTCGAAATGTGCCGGTCTATATTTTTAATCTCCATTAAAAATAGTAAGATTTAGGCATTAGAATCTCAGCAAACTTATTTTTGAACTTCAAAAACCCTTAGGGTTTCTGGTAGAAATGTATAAACTTTATTTAAAATAATATATTACACCTAACAGCAGTTATCTGAGCAGGTATGGAACTGTTCACAGCAAACCTTTGGTAAATTTTTGTGAGTTCACAGAGATTGCTGTCACTTGTTTATTTAACTGAAATTCAAAAGCCAGACCCTTTTGACAATTTCATGCTGAATTGCTTAAGATGAGCTCACTCCACACTTTGAGTTTGAGGTTTGACTGCCAGAACCCCAGGGTTTTAATCCCCATTCTGCACAGACCCACAAACCTCTCCAAGGATGCTTTTCGCCCTTCTAATCCCAAATCCTTTGCCACTTCCGAGCTCCTGAGCTGAGTTCTGGCCCAGCAGAGCTGCACATGGTGTTACAAATTACCTCACACAGTAGGGCTGGCAATTAGCACAGGGGGAGCTGAAAGTTTGTTGAGATTGAATTTTGCTGTGGGAGACTCAGCACTGGGGAAACACAGAGAGATGAAATTGTCTCTCACAGAGAAGTGTTTTTGCTCGAGCTGCTGCTGTTGGCAGGGGTTGGTACAACCTTGGTTTGCATTATCCTGATTATTGTGAGCACTTCCTGCTGCTCAGGGTCATGGAACAGCTGCTCTGAATAGTTTAGAACATCCCTGGAGTGTCCATGTGGAGCAGAAGAGGAGGCATCCTCATCCTGGAACCCTGACATTTCCTTAGTCTGACGAGCTGTAACAGCCCTGTGCTGAGCACCAGGCACTCTGATCCTGAACGCCTTGCAACGCATTCTCACTGTGTGTGCATCTGCCACGAGGTCCTGTGGGGCTGATGTTCCAGGGAATGAGCTGATTTAGCTCATTCCTGAGAGTGAAACATGCCAGGGAACTCCCAGCAGCAGCAGCAGCAGGTGGGACTGCTCCACACAACACTGGCAGTAATTCATGGATGGCTGAGCCATCACCCAAATGATGACCTTTGTCTAATGGCACTTCTAAAATTCTCACTTTTACAACATTTCCCCATGTGTTGTGTTTGCCCCGAACTGCAGCTCTTCAACTGAAAGTTGCCTTTGTTTTATTTCTCTTTGTTTTCCTTACAGGTGTGGGGCTGGCTGCTGCAGTCCTGTCCTTTTGGCTAAATATTTACTACATTGTGATTATTTCCTGGGCCATATACTACCTGTATAATTCCTTTACCACTGTAAGTGTCTTTCAGGGGATGGGGGATTATTTATTTAATGTAAAGCCAAGTAAAATACGGATGTGTCACTAATCTAACAGCATGCACAGAAATCTGTAGGATCAGCCATCCTTACTGAAGAAAAACTATTTTGTAAAAATCCCTTTTATTTTATTTTTTTTCTCCACAAGAAATTTAGAACAGAAAACTGTGAGCCTTCAGGCCAGTCATTCCCCCAAGAAAAATTCTAGTGTACAACTAATTCTCTTTTTTCTTCAATAACAACCACACAAACACGAGTTCTTTGGGAAATGATATCATTGCAATGTGGTTTAACGATGGAAGGGTTTATTAAAGCAAAGCCCATGGAATGGAAGGTCTGTGACTTGATTAGCTCTGAACTTCCATTCATTGTTGTTATTTTTGCTCAGTTTTCTTTCCTGTTTACTTTATTTTTAGCTGCCTTTTTTTCCCCCTCAAGGGTGATTCATCAGCTGAGTAAGTCTTGTCTGATTTGTGGGGTTTGGCCATCTGAGGAAGCATCCTTACATAAGTCTCAATAATTAATGCATCATTGTTCAATTGTCTCTTCTATAAATTTGGTTCATGCTTGCTTGTTCTTGGCTTTAAAGATTTTTTTCCCTTGACCAGTTTTGCATTAATTACTGTCTGGGAGTGACATGCCCATTTCTGCTTTGCTGTCCTCAGAATTGTTGTTGATGTGAAAGGTCAGGCAGAGTCTGGAAGTGTTTTTTTGTGGCCCATGTTAAATGAATATTGACTTCTAATTCCCTTGAAGCCTCTTATCCTTGTGTATAAAGCACACATAACAATGGTTCTGTAAGAGGATTTTCCAACAATTGCCATCAGAAGGATCTATAAATTGCATGTAAATGAGGCTCATTCTAATGAATACCATGAGAAACAGGTTCTGCTCCTCAGAACATCTGAAAGATGTGATGGACACGCACAGAACAAATAGAAATGTCACCGTTTTCTAATTATGCCCTGACCTGAGGGGAAAATTAAAATCTCTGATCAATAACCATCGCATTTTATTATCTCTTAAGACATACCAGGACCTCCAGGAGGTCTTTTCTGCTGTTTCAGTGTACTCTCATGGTGAGTGTGTTGGATCCAGAGCGTTTGGGCTGCTGTGTTAAAGAAAAGAAGGAATATTTCCACATCTGCCTCCCACAACTGAGAGGAATTCAAGTAACTCTCACCCTGGGGAGATCAATGTCTGCAGAGCTCGAGGTGCTTTAGTTCTGCACTCAGCTGTCAGTTCTAGCAAAGAGAGCAATACCTGAGGTCAAGATTGCTCAAAAAGAGTTTGACTGGAGGTTTTTTGGTTCTCTTCCTTGGCCAGACCCTTCCTTGGAAACACTGTGAGAACCCCTGGAACACCGACCGCTGCTTCTCCAACTACACCTTAGCCAACACCACCAACATGACAAGTGCCGTGGTGGAGTTCTGGGAGTAAGCTCAGCATTTTCCCCTGTCCTTCCCATGCATGTTCAAGGATCTCCTTGCTCTCCTTCCCTGTTTTACCCCCTGGATTGCCAAACCCCCGTTCTGTTGGCTCGTTCCAGACGCAACATGCACCAAATGACCGACGGCTTGGAAAAGCCGGGGCAGATCCGATGGCCCCTGGCAATCACCCTGGCAATCGCCTGGATCCTGGTGTATTTTTGTATCTGGAAGGGGGTAGGCTGGACTGGAAAGGTAAGATTAAAGAGTACTGTAAATTAAAATTCAATTTAAAATGCCTGTTGTGCTGAAATGTTCTGAAAATTGCTGAGGTAAGAGGCACTGGGGGCAGTTTGGCTGTCAGAGCTCTGTGAATTATTTAATTTGTGTTTTCTGGGATTGATACAGCCCTGTTTTTATAGGACTTTTGAAAGAGCTGGCTCCTCTGTAGCTAGAGCAGACCACAGTTTAGATGCTTCACTTAAAGGCCCTTTGGCTTGGCCAAGTATAAAATCAGCTAAAAATATTCCTGCTTGTTCCTAGGGTGAATATTCCAGCTGGTTTGGATAGAAGTAGAGTGAGGATGAAGTGGTTTGGTTTGGGTGGTGCATTTATTGCACAGCTCTTGCTGGACTTGGATAGGTCAGGAAGTGTTGGGAAGAGCTGCTCCCTCCTTCCCTCATGATGAGAGAGAAATAGTTGAGGTTCTTGCACAGAATTTCACTCTGTGTTTCCTGGGGTGAGTGCAAATTAGGATTTACTACTCAATTAAAGGAAGTTATTGAGAATGAAAGGGCAGGAACATCTGACATTGGCTCATGCCTTTCTCTCTAGGAAGAAATCCTAGAGAAACTAAAAGCCACAAGCAAAGGGGTTTGGTGTCAGCTGAAGGGTTGGATTAGAAAACCTCAGGTCTGGTGCAGAGGACTGGGATTTTTTCACACTGGAGGAATGGATTTTTGACTTTTTAACAAGAGGTTGTACCTGTGACCCACCTCAAACTGGGTGTTGAGCATGGCTTAGCTGAGCTCAAGCAAAACATTTTGGTTCTTCTGTCTCCAAAGCACAAAGAGGGCAAAAAGAGGGCTGAGTCTGACCTCAGAACAGCTTTTTACAGGAATTTTGAAAAGGAAAGAGAGTAGGAGCCTCTAATAAAGAGGAGGAGAGAGTGGGGAAAATAAACTGCCAGATGTTTCAATGAGCAGGATCCTGCTGCCACAATCCTTGTGCTTTTGGGACTTCCTTGTGTTAAATACCAAAAAAAAAAAGTGTGAAAATAGCCTAGTCCACTCTGTTCCCTTTGCAGAAAAATAGGCAGCAACCACCTGCCTTTAGACCTGGAGTTTAGGGAATTGTCCCCTTCCCACACCAAGCTTTTCCACTGATAAATATCTCAATTTTAAGATCCATCCCCAGTTGCTGCGAGAGTATTTTCAGGGAGCAAATATTTTTGGATCATTTTTCCTTGCACACTTACACTGTCTTGTTTCTTCTCATCAGGTGGTTTATTTCTCTGCTACTTATCCCTACGTAATGCTGCTTATCTTGTTCTTCCGTGGGGTAACACTGCCTGGAGCAAAGGAAGGCATTTTATTCTATATAACTCCCAACTTCAGTAAGCTTTCAGACTCTGAGGTAAATAGACGAAAGTTTCACTCCTCACTGTTCCCCTTTCAGACAAATGACCTGCTCCTCAAGTGCAGAAACAGATTTTTAAAAAAATTATTTCCTGCAATCAGGTTTGGCTGGATGCTGCCACACAGATTTTCTTCTCCTACGGTTTGGGTCTTGGTTCACTGATTGCCCTTGGGAGTTACAACCCTTTCCACAATAATGTTTACAGGTAAGCAGGTGACTGCACATATTGCAGTGGCTGTCTCAGCTGGAGCTGAGCTCTGTGCACAGATAATTGAAATAAAATATTGGATATTAACTGTTCTATCTGTTACAGATAATTGAAATAAAATACTGAATATTAACTGTTCTATCTGGCTGGGGGTGAGATGTGTGACTGTGTTTACACCAAGGGGATGCCCAGCATGAAATGGAACCCAAACTGTGAAATCCTAAATCGTGGAATCTTTCCATAGGACAAAAAACAAACAGCAAAAAAGGATGAACATTTGCTTTCCCTGCTGCTTAAAGGCCCTTCCCTTTGTTTCAGGGACTCCATCATAGTGTGCTGCATAAACTCCTGCACGAGCATGTTTGCTGGCTTTGTCATCTTCTCCATTGTGGGATTCATGGCCAATGTCACAAAGAGGCCAATTGCAGATGTTGCAGCATCAGGTACCCCATATCTTTTCCTCTTAGCTCTGCATCAGTTCTTTTTTTGATTGTAGGTTGTTACTGCAACTGCTCAAAATCCCTGCTCAGCTCCCTGTCCCTTCAGTCTCCCGATGGCAGCAGGAAAAATGTTATCCCAACCCTCTCCAGGCAGAGCAGGAGCAATGCTGGTCATTACAGGGTGGTTTTTAAGCTAAAATTTCCCAACTCAGCTGGGATTTTAATTCCTTTCCCCATTTCTCGAGGTGAAGCCCTTCGAGGCAGATCCATCTCTCACCAGTTCAGACCCACACCTATTTCATGTGGCTCTGTATCACAAAAGCCATTTTATTTAGGGCAGGGAGATGTCCATGGATGGATTCTGTTATTCCTTGCAGTTTCTTGTCTGTTTTCCAGCTGAAAGCAGCAGAGCAGATGGTTGCCCTACCCCAGCTGGTGCACCAGATACTCACTTAGCAGTTCTGGCCACAGGGAGGGATCTCATAGCTCAAAGCTTGCTTGGAACTCGCTGGTGGACAAAATCTGGATGAGTGTATTAGCAAACACAACCTGCTGGAATATTAGAAAAGGAGAGAATTGGAGCCCTAAAAATAATCCTCAATAAATTACACGTACAAAGAGATTAGGTGCAAAGTGATGATGGCAGGCTCTGTTATTAAAGGCTGCTCTGGAAAGGCAGTGGGGTGTGAAATAAGCTTTTTGGATTTATAGATGGAGTTATATAAAGGCTACACCTGCAAGCAGGACAATATTTTTACATCATATTAAGTACATTTGATAACAGACCTCTGAAAGGTGCCCATGACCACTGATTGCAAAGGATATTTGAAAATTTGACCCTTTAATTAAGGCTTTTATTTCTCCTAGCAAGCTCAGAGGCTGGTGCCAGATTTTACCACCATGAGAGCTTGTTTTGCCATCTTTTACACAGCTTAATAAAACAAATATTATTATTAAAAGGTGTAGCTGCATTTCTGTGGAATGCAAAACAGAGTAAAATTAACATATTCATCTGAAGTTTATTTTGCTTTTAGCACTGCTATTTGGAATGCTTCCTGGACTGATTTCCAATCAGATCTGCTCCTGAAAGCAATTAATTGCTTCAAAATTCTCATTAGGCTTTGACAAGCCAGGTGTTGATGCCACCTTTGCTCCACTGGTTTGAGAGCTGTGACCAAGCACTTGTCACTGACAGAATTTTAATGAAAACTGAAAAATCAGAGCCACTCTTAATGAAAACTGAAAAATCAGAGCCGCTCCTTAGGTGAAGCACATGAGTTTTATTTCTGTGTTTATTAAATTTGCTGCAGTTCTCCCTCTGACCCTGACGTCCAGCTGTGCCATGAGAATGAAAAAAACTCCTTTTAAATAGGAATTTATGTTCTCCTTCCAACATTGTGCCCCCCTTCAGCAGTTAGCAAGAAGAAAAATGAAAAGGTTCGGCTGTCCACAACTTCATAGTTTATTAGAATGTGTATTTTGAGAGGATGAATGGAATGGAACAGCGAGTGGGAATGCTGGAAATGCTGGGAAGTGTCTTCTCCATTTCTGAGCTGTGTCTGTTTCTCTTCTGAACGGTGCAAAGCAGGAGATGGCAGCTGTCAAAAACTGCTCGAGGGGAGAGAGAGCTGAGCAGTGCCTGAAGATGTAACCCCGGCCAAGGATAACATTCCTGCCTTGGCTGTGCCAGGGGGCTCAGGAGCAGCTTCTCAACTACATTCAGTATTCTGGTTGGTTGGATTTGGGGGGTTTGGGGGGTGTTTTTTCGGTTTTTGGCTGATTTATTTTAAAATCCAGGTCCTTGCAGCGCCCTCGTGCTCAGAGAACTCTGAACAGCTGAAGTCCCTGCTCAGGTGCTGCGTCCAGAACCATCCAAATAAACCTCAGCATCCCAATAATCCCAGCCAGCCCTCCCCACTGATGTCCTGTGTCCTGTTTCTCCCCCCAGGCCCTGGACTGGCATTTCTGGCTTACCCAGAGGCAGTGACACAGTTGCCCATCTCCCCTTTGTGGGCAATCCTCTTCTTCTCCATGCTGCTCATGCTCGGCATTGACAGCCAGGTAAAAGCTGGGCTGAAATCAACTCAAAATGCAGATTTTCTGCCACTGCGTGGAAGGGGGTTGGGCTCTCCCTGTGCTCTCCACTGCCAGCTGGAAGTGGGGCAGGATGGGCCCTGGAATAATCAGATAAAAAATGGGAGGAAAGACTGAGTGAAAAAATGATACTAAGACACTTTTGTTGTTTCATGAACTGTTAGAAACACATGAAAAACGGGAAGAAAATTTATTCTGCACTCAAAAAGGGGCTTAGCTTTGAAATATTCACTGATAAATCACAGAATGAACAATACCTGTGCAACGTTCAGCTGTGTAGGAGACACTGGGAAATGTTTTGCAAGATTTAGATGGCGCAGGTATTTCTGAAAGGCGACTCCAGAATTCACCACTGGAGAGAAAAGATGCAGACTGAGTAAAAAATTGATACTAAGACACTTCTGCTCTTTCATGAACTCTTGGAAGCACATGAAAAATGGGCAGAAAATTTATTCTGCAGGCAAAAAGCAGCTGATCTTTGAAATATTCCCTGTTAAATCACAATATTAACAATACCTGTGCAGCGTTCAGCTGTGTAGGAGGCACTGGGATATGTTCTGCAAGATTTAGCTGCCACAAGTTTTCTGAAAGATGAACTCACCACTGGAGAGAAAAGTTTTCTGGTTTTCTCCAGAACTCACCACTGGGCAGGAAAGATGCAGCACACATTTTATTTTAATATCTGGAGTTAATTCAGTGGGCAATGGCATCATTACTGAGGATATTCTGTGTTTTGGTGTGCTCTGAAATCACTTTCCAAGGGGAAGCATCACAAGTTTATGGGGTCAGGCCTTACCTAAGCTCTGGGTGGAACCTGACAACTGGAAATGAATGAGGAAGCTCAACCCCGGGGTTTTGCAAATCCAAGACATTCTCTGCCTAGATTAAACAATTCAATAATTAAGATGTGGAATCATTAGAAATGTTGATTGTGACATAAATAAAAAAGGACACAGCACAAGAGAACACCCTTTAGAAAGAACTATGTCGACCAAAAGCTTTTTTTTTTAATCAGCATCAATTTTAATCCAGAAACAACCACACTGGCAGCACCAAGGAGAGCACCCTGCCTTGTTTTCCAAGGAATACTTGGAGAACTTGGTCAGGGAAGTCCCCCCTGGCTGAACTTTTGGATCATTTTTATGAGACCAATCCTTGGCAGATGTGTTAATTAACTTGCAATCAGCTGCACTTGGCAAGCCAGCACCTCCCAGCTCCTAGCACAGCCTTGCCAGCACATAAAAAAATACGGGATTTACTGCCTGAGCACTGTTTCAGTCTTTCAGGAGAGAAAATCCATCATTTTCTAGAAATCCAAGCTGATTCCAGCCTGTGAACACAAAAAGACCAAGAGGGCATTTTATCCTGGGGGATGGAAGAAAGTTGAAAATGTACACTTTCTATTTCTTTGTTTTTCTGTGAGCTTCAGGCTTGACATTAAAACCCATTGCTCAATCTGGGGGGGGAAACTGCTGTGAAATTAATTGGGTCAAAAATATTCTTGAAAGCACTTGTCTCTAGGCAACTAACAGCTGAGGAAGGTGGTCTAATATTGTTAAAAAGAATATATATCCACAGGCTGTCATGCTTTCTGCATTTTCTGTCTGTCACTGGAACATTTCATCCCCTGTAATTTACAGGAGCTGTCACCATTGGTTGAATTGTGATTGCACTGCTGAAAATTAATAAAACTTTACCTACCTTTCTGCTTTTCACCATTTCAGCCACCATGATGTTAACATTTATCCGAATATATGCACACAGAAGGATTCTGGTGTGTGGCCACGATTTCCATTTGGGGGGCACGGCCTCAGCAAAAATTTTTCTGGGGATACAAAGAATATTTTATTTATTACATATGAGAATCATATAAGAATCTTTAACCTTCTCCATAAAACACTAACCTGGTTAGGCTTTCTGTGTGTGTTGGCTTTCTTGTGTGTGAGTAAATGACATTAAAAATAATATTTTGTAGGATTGAGGGATCAAAGTCCCGATTTTTAAGTTTATCATCTTTATTACAAAGAAAAGGGCAGTTCAGAATAATTTTTTTTCACAGAGTGAAGGCCACAGTTCATAGCTTAGAATTTGGAGTGTTCCTCAAGCAAAAATCTTTTCTGGGGATACAAAGAATATTTGATTTATTACATGTGAGAATCCTATGAGAATCTTAAACCTTTTCCATGAAGCACTATCCTGGTTAGACTTTCTCTGTGTGTTGGCTCTCCTGTGTGCGATAAATCACACATAAAAGAATATTTTGTAGGATTGAGGGATCAAAGCCCTCAACTGTAGGTTTATCATCTTTATTACAAAAAAAAAAAAAAAAAAGCCAGTTCAGCATAGTTTTTTTCACAGAGTGAAAGCCACAGTTCATAGCTTAGAATTTGGAGTGCTCCTCAAGCTGGAAATGTTTTTGCACAGATCCCTTTAGACAGAAACAAGGATATTCAGCAACAGAGCTTCCACTGCAGTCAAGCAAATTTTCATTTCTCATCGAGCAGCTGCAGCCTTAGGCCAGCAAAGGGTCCAGCAGCAAACTCCTCCCCAAAACCCCATCCTGCCATGGCAGGGCTCTGGATTGTGATTTTTATCCCCCTTCTCCTGCAGTTCTGCACTGTGGAAGGGTTCATCACAGCCCTGGTGGACGAGTTCCCCAAGCTGCTGCGCAACCGCCGCGAGCTCTTCATCGCCGTGGTGTGCATCGTGTCCTACGTGATAGGGCTGTCCAACATCACTCAGGTACTGCTGGGCTGGGACATCTGGGGCTGGCACCAACATCTGCATTCTCCTTTCCCCAATCCAGCCAGGAATTCCCAGTCACTGAATTGTCAGGGATCGACACTATTCAGGATTTTGGTGGGTTAAGTGTGGAACCCACTGTGATCCCTGTGATGCCTCCAGGATTTCAGCTTTGATATTTTTATTTATGTTTTTTTTATTTATTTATGTTAGGATTGTTGATTTTATAGTAGGGTTTTAGCTTTTATATATTTTAGCTTTGTGTATTTTTTCATAGATTTGTAACCCTGCAGTTCTTTAGTGCAGAACTCTAAACTCCATCTCCAGTGGCAGCTGCTGCTCTCCCATTTGGGGCAGACACAACAATTCCTCTCCAGGCCTGGCAATCAAGGACACCTTAGTGTCCCAGGCCCTGAGAGAGGGAAGCAAAAGTGAGCTGGGGGAGTAAACTTGGGGTAAATGACTTCATTAGCTGAAGCTGTAATTGGAAAATCAGCCCCCAATATGCAAATGGACCAAACTTATAAAAGTGTGAAAACCTCTTGTCCATTTTTGGGTGTAGCCCCTGGGGGGCTTCATCTGCCCAAAATGTACCTGAAGGCCCTTCAATAAAAATATCTTCTTTTTATTCCCTTAATTCTGTCTGGCCTCTGATTTTAGGTAGCCCCAAAAAGGCATCACCTGGGTGTCCCATGCAAGGCTCAGGGGACAGCAAAATGCACAGCCCCACACTCTGCCACCCCAAAAAGTGGCAGCTGGAGGTGTTGACATCACAAACTATTTGAGGGAAATGATTAACGATTAAATTATGATTAAATTATCAAAAAAAGAGCAAAAAGTGAAATTAAACTTTTCAGCTTAAACAGCAACAATCTTGATTTTGTCAGCATTGACCTTAAGCCTTAAAAATAATTTAATTAATTAATTTACACTAATAGTCCCCTAACCTATCCACCACTGTCAGTTTGTGCTTTACATTTTGAAGCTGGAGGCCTTGCTGTATTTTTAATTCTCCTTCTTCTCTGTTTTAGGGTGGAATCTATGTGTTTAAACTTTTTGACTACTACTCTGCCAGTGGAATGAGCCTCTTGTTCCTCGTATTCTTTGAGTGCATCTCGATATCCTGGTGCTATGGTAAGCAGCCTGTTTGTGTTTTTTCCCTGAGTTTTACACACCATGTAAATAATTCAGTCTCTGATCTGTGGCTGAATGTGCACATGCTGGGGTGGAACTGAAAATGGCCTTGGTTTCTGTGGATTTAATTCAAAGTCGGCTTGTGGAAGGTGCTGCTGCCTTTCAAACACCCCACCTAGAGGCCTGAGGGTCATGAAGTATTTCAGGAACACTAAAAATGTGAAATTTCATCTCTTTTCTTGTCCCACGCCTTTGGAAAGCCTGGATCTTCAGAAGTTTTGGGTTCATAATGCCTCAGGGCTCTTGGGATTTGGAATATTTCATTTTTCCTGAAATTCTCTCACTCCAGGGTCCTCCAGTCAGTGAGGGAATAATCCCCCTGAAATATCCAGAATCCTGGACTGGCAGCCTCTGGCTCTGAGGATTCATGAATCACAGAAATCACAGAATATTCTGAGCTGGAAGGGACCCACCAGGATCTCAAGTGAATGATCCATACAGGGCTGGAACCACACCTTGGAATTATCAGCTCCAGGCTCTGATCCTGAAGAAATCAAAGCCCTAAATGTGTGACAGGCACAGCTTTGGGGAGCTGATGGAGAGCAGCAGCAGCAGGATCTGATTTCAGATCCATTTCTGCATGGTGTGCACTGGAACAAAGCTGGTTAATGCTGGCGTGGGCTGGGGCTTTTTATAATTGTAAAATACAGTTTTTAAAATTGTGAAATGATCAATTTCTCATTCTAATAGGACTTGGAGTTGGAATCAATCAAGGGTGTTTCTTTCATCTCACCTTCACGTGTACAGCTTCCTCATTTTACATGGGAATAAGTTTGCTGCTCTCTAATGAATTAATTATGATGTGGGAGAGTGAGAACAGGTGATTTTTGGTGCTTCTGAGCTTGCACATTTTTTTCCCATCCAGACAGAGGAAAAGTTATCTTAGGATCTTCATAGAGCTCCCAAATAAATTCATAATTTATGACATCATCTCTCAGAACCACTGAGCTTCCAGTCAACCTGATATGTTTTTGTTTCTTACTTCTATATGCAGGTGTTAATAGATTTTATGACAACATCCAAGAGATGGTGGGATACAGACCCTGCATCTGGTGGAAACTCTGCTGGTCCTTTTTCACTCCTATCATTGTGGCAGTAAGGAACAAACTTTTATTCTCTGCTTGAAAGGATGTAAATGATGTGGCCTGGCTGCTGCAGCCTTGTCATTTCCAGCCCCACAGGTTCATATCAGTTCTGACCTCGCTCCTTTTTTAAGGATTTGAGCAATCCCATTGAAGGCAATAAGCAAAAATCTGAGTTATTAGAGGAAGATTGTTCCCCAAAAAGAGACGCCAAGATTTTTATTAGACCTCTGGAAATGCTCAGGAATTTGATTGGCAGAGTTTGAAAACTGTAAGGAAAAAATTTTGACCATTTTTTGTATTCTCAAATAGAATTTAGCAGTTTAAAATCTAAGTTTTTGCACATATACAAAAACACCAACATTCTGTAAACTGAATTCCTCCAGAGGTGCTTCTGGTAACAGAACAGGGTTCTAAACTCATGTCTTCTCTCATGAGATTCTGGGGTACATATTTATCATTTTATACTCCATTGCTGTGTGTTTGCTGGCAAACTCTGCAAGGAATTTTTGTGCAGGAAACCACAGGACAGCCTTTTCCTGGTTCTAAACTTTACCCAGCTAATCCCATTCAGTACCTTGTGAAGTAACAAGTAAAGAAGTGTAAATTTACTGCACTTATACTGAACCCAGATGCAATGTAACAGACTAATCAAACAGGCAGAATTTAACCAGAGAACAGCAAACAAGGAGCACTAAAGAGACACAGAAATGTGTTCGTGCTGAAGGTTCCTTGAGTCATCCCTTCCCAGCTCAAGGCAGATTTCATTTTTGTAAAAAAAAAAGTGTTCAGGCATAAGAAATATATTTTATTTTAGTGGTATAGGAGGAAAATGCCCAACATTGTAAAACTGGCCAGATCTGTCAATCCTGACCAGAACGAGCTGCCCAGCCAAGCTCAGAGCAGGGACAAAATCTGCCTCTGCATCCTCCTGTGGGAATCCATCCTGCACACAGCCTCAGCCTGGGATCAGAACCAGCCTCCCTCTCTCCTGGTTCACTTCAGAAGCTTTTCCAGGCAGGCCAGGAGTTTTCCCTGGGAATACCCTATGGAATACCACGTCTGCAGGGCATCACTGGAGAACATCCCAAAAGCAACGCGCGGGTGCTGCAGCTCAGTGGCACCATGTACATGTCCATAAATATTTCCAGGATCCCCTTTTCCCCAGCTGCCCCTTCCCTCTGGCTCTGTGCAGGTTATCCAAGGAATTTGGGCACCAGCAGCACACCTGGATAATCTGAGGTGCAGGTTTATATGTGAAAATATGATGTTAACATGAAATGTTCATTTTGGTAAGAGGCGCCTTGGAAGTTTTGGAGCCTTGGAGTTTTTCTGGAGCTCCAGAAAAACTCTCAAAGCCAGAACACTCCAGGAACCTCACCCCAAACCCTCCCTTCTGCTTTTTCAGGGAGTGTTCATCTTCAGTGCTGTGCAGATGACCCCGCTGACCATGGGGAGTTACGTGTTCCCAAAATGGGGCCAGGGGGTCGGCTGGTTCATGGCCCTGTCCTCTATGGTGCTGATCCCAGGCTACATGGCTTACATGTTCCTAACCCTGAAAGGCTCCCTAAAACAGGTAAGTCTGCCTGTCCCTACCCCCTTCAGAACAACCAAAGATTGCTGGGCACATCTTTCCTGTTGTCTATTTCCCCCTCAGTTATTTTGCTTTGAGCTGAAAAAAATATAAAAGCACCAACCAAACGACAAGAGAGTGGCTGAGCCATCTGTTGCTGAACACATTTATTCCCCACGTTCCACGGGGTCCTTATCTCTGCTCTGACAGCTGCAGACTCTTGGCATTCCAGCTCCTCACACCTCAAAACCACAGCAGCAGTTTACAAAATATGGAAATTTGTCCTGATTAATGTGGCGGCCACGGATGGAGGCAGGGGATGCTCTGGGGAGCTGGAATCAAAATCAGGGTCTGATCCACACAATTCTGCTCAGTGACCCTGTTCTGCATCTCCCTGGTGGCAGCTCCTGCATTTCACCTGCTCTGAGCCACACCTGCCCTGCTCTGCTGCAGATGGGAGGGAGGGCATGAAATACCTTGGAAGCATTTCCCTTCTGCCTTCATTGAAGGGATTTCTGTGAGCAGTCACTTCATGAAGAACATCAGGGGCTTTTTTTCTCCTTGCTCTCAGCCTCTCCCTAAATCCTCATCCCGTTTTTTAAAAGGAGGTGACACTTCTCGTGGAAGAGAGTCAGCTTTTATTTCAGTCAGCTTTTATTTCAGTCAGTTTTTATTTCAGTCAGTTCTGGGCTCCTCAGAGATGTGGTGCTAAAGGAGTGCAAATATTGCCCAGGTTATTGCCCCCCACACTGTTCAGGAACCACTTGCAGTCACCACACCTCTTTTTTTTAATCTGGGTGGATCCTGGTTTCCCTCCCCAGCTCCTCCTGTACATCACAGCCAATTCTCCAGCCCCAGCACTGAAACCCTCTGTGATTGTGGGAACCAAAGACTGTCAAAAGGAATTTGTCAGAACTTCTGGAATATTCTAAAATCAGCTGACAGAGCCAGCTTTGCAAAGGGCTGGGTGATCTTAAGCAGAATTGACGAGTGATGCCTCATGAAATGCTCGGATCTTGATCCAAATATTTGTCTTCAGCAAATTTTGAAAGACTCAGTGAGGCTTCAAAGAAGTCTGCAAAAAACATCTGGGTTTTGGGTTTTTTTTTGTTTCCCCTCCTGCCTGTTCTTGGCTCCTACATTTTGAACAGATTTCCCTTGGTGTTACAGAAACTTTTAGGTACAAAAGGAGAGCTGTTGCCCTGAAATGCAGCTGCTGCTTGGGCAGGGCTGTGTAAAACCATGGTCAAAGCTCCTCATCTCAGCCTTGCTGTGGATTAGGGTTTTATTTTTGAAAGCATTGAGAAATTAATATTAAGTAACGGGAGGAGCCTGCACCTGGGAGAGGCTCTGAGGAGCCAAACTTTTGAGATAAAAACATGAGCTGGGCAGAGAAGCTGCAGGAACAGAGAAGTCAAAAGGAGGGAGAAAAACAGGAATAAAACAATCTTAAATACGAATCTGTTTCACCTGTTTTAGCCTTGGAGGAGCTCTCTGGTTCCTGCTGTTCCCTGGGGTGATGTCCATCACTCTGGTGTCCAGCACAGCTGCCCACTGCAGCCCCTGGGAGCTCACAGCAGAGCCTCTCCTCATTTCTTTTCCTCTGGAAAGCTCCTTTTGGCATCCAGCATTTGGCACAGGATCTTTCAGCTCCTCCTGTCACGTTCAGGACAGAGCTGAAATTGTCTTTAGTGGCCTTGCCTCACTGCTGGTCCCTGGGGAGACAGGCAGCTGTAAAGAATTGTCTTTAAATAATAATAATAATAATAAAAAAATGAGGTTAGAAAGAGTTGTTTTGGCCGCCTCACATTTATTGTTGTCCTTTGCACAGCGCATCCAAGTGATGATTCAGCCAAGTGAAGACATCACCCACCCTGAGAACGGGCCAGACCAGGCCCAACAGAGCAACTCTGCCAACAAAGAAGCCTACATCTAAACCCCTCTGCTGCCCGAGCGCCGCTCCTTCTCCAGAAAAACAAAAAATATGGTTGAATATGACCACAAATTCACGTCTGAGAATATAATTACCTACCTCTAGTGGCAAAAAAAAAATACATGTTAAAGAAAAAAAAAAGCAAAAAAAAAAAAAAGCAACAAGGTCATCTCCACTCCGAGGGAATCGCCAGGGGTTCGATCCAGCCGTCGCGAGCTCAGATGTTTGACAGTGTTTTTGTGTTCTCCGGCAATCCACAGACTGTTAATGTTTTTATCCTTCCACAATGGTAGTTGCATACCTTGGAATTTGTAAAATTGATGTGCCAAGACCTTTTTAATCTACCTTTTAGCACGACTATTTCAAGTTTTGTGCTGCTGATTTTTAGTAGGTGATCACTATTTCTTACCGCTGAATCCCAAGACTGTTATTTCTGACTTTGCAGGAGTAAAATTAAGTTCAGAGTTGTTTTGTAAAAAAAAAAAAAAAAAAGAATGAAGTATTTTGTAAACAAGTGGTTTCCAGTGCAAAAGTCTGCCCTTAAAATTTGTTCCAGCTGAGGCCATTTGAGGGGGGAAGAGACTCTTCCTTCAATTAGCAGCAGGCACAGCCTTTCTAAACATTCCTAGTGCAAAAATTGAGTTGTTTGTGGCAGAGCAGCCCAGGCCAAACACACTGGCTGTGCTCACTCAGCCTTTCAGGGTGACTTTCAAACATAAATTTCTTTCAAAATACATATCTTGCTTCTTATGGAAAGAAGATCTCTTTGTGAATCAATGTTAGAGGCATGAATAGACGACTTTTAACTTTTTTAGCAAAGTAATAGCCAAGAGCTCTTAAAGATTCCCAGGAGTAAAATAAGAAGTATTTGCCATTCAACAAGCTCGGAGTCCCTGAGCTTTTATCACACTGTTATCACTCCACTATTATTGCATTGCCACCAAAATAGAAACCAAAACAGCTTAAAGATCCAAGCTTCTCCTTGTGAATTCCAATTTAGGGCTCAATCTAAACCTGCTAAAGAACTTTTACCAGTTCCCAATCACCAACTCCGCGTGGTCAGCACTTTGAGAGCAGTGGGATTTCCATTTCCAGGGGCTGGGTGGTGAGGGAGAGCTCTTTGATCCCCATGCAATCCCGCTCTGGGCTCCGTTTGCCACAAGAGAGCCCGGCCAGCCCCTGGAAGTTTTCCCTGTGTGGGGAATGCAGCGTTGGCATTCCTCGTTTGGCAGCTATAAGACAGGCACGGAGGGTTTTTATTTTTGGGAGGGTGATGTTTGATTGTAAGTGACTGTGACAGAACTGTGCAATGAAAAACACGCTCTTCAGCAAACTTTTTTTGTGCACCGTACAATGTTAGATAGCACAATTTATGTAGAACTACTACATGGAAAAAAAAACAACAAAAAAAAAAATCATGTTACCTGTGAATGTTGGGTTTTTTCGTTGTTCTTCGTCCGAAGGTGACAAACATGTTCTTGCAATAAGGTATTAATTCTCAGAATGTCAAGCACATTATGTAGAAATAATATATATATATAATACACATGTATTTCAAGCTACATCCTAAGCTCTCAGAGTACGTTGGGTAGGTTCTAAACTGTTTCATACCTAGGTCAACTGTAAAATACTACGAGATCTAAGCTCCATCCTAAGCGGCCATAGCTGAGATGCAAACGTCCTGTAAGTCTTTGGGATTTAGAGGAACCCCCTCCACCCCACACAGACATCACACATGATCCATCATACTTGTGAATTTCATTAGACTAAGGATAAAAACTCCGACTTTCTCTCTTTATTGTTTAATGTAACCGAGTCCCATGTTGTTCTAAGAAAAATGCAGTATTTAATGTTTGATTGTAAACAATTATGACAGATGTTTGACAGACCTGCTCTTTAGCAAGAAGCTGTACAAACGTTATCACATAGCACAAACTAGTGTTGTAGAACTACTGTGTGTAAACTGTGAATAGCTGTATCTTTTTTGTAGTACTTGCCCTGAAAAAAAAGAAAGATTATTGTATGATCATATATGCTTTTTGCAATAAGGAAATATCCAACACCAAGCAAATCTATCTCTATATAAAAAAAAATATATATGTAATATATACATATTCAAAAATATATACAGAGCCTGTTTAAAAGAGTACAGTATTATTTAGTAAATTGCAACCTGTTCTATGGACCAAATGTAAAATATTTATAAATTAAGATGCATTTTAAATGTCTATAAACGGTGTCATAATTAAAGCACGATTGTTATGTAAGTTTCCAAGAGTTTAGAGGAAAAAGAATAAAGGTTATATTATACATTAAATCCAGAATTTTGCCGTCTTTCATTGGACAAAGCCAATTTGTGCTGTTTCCAAGTTCCAAATGTGTCATTTATATAAAAAAAAAATCCTTTAAATATCAAAGTGCTGTGATGTGTATAATTAATCCGTGCTATTCCTACGATGTAATTAGTATGTGCATACATTACACGGGGAGCTTAAGAGGTGACAGTGAATGGCCCTTCCTGGCATCCTGCTGCTTTATTTCTCCTGCGGGAAGATGGCAGAGTGAGCTCTGGGAGAAGGAAAAAAAACGGATTTTGGAACGGCCGTTCCTGGGAGGAGAAAAAATAACGGATTTTGGAACTTCTGCCGATGATTTTGCGGTGTGAGCTGCACCACCTCCCTCATTTTGGAGCCATCCCAATGCTGGATACTCCTCAGGCAGATGATCCGTTGCTCCAGAAGCTTTGTGTTCCTGTCTCAGCTGCCCTGGCAGGGTGGGAAGACAAGGAGAAGTCACAGAGAAGGAGACGCTGAGAAGAAGTCGCGGAGAAGAAGACACTGAGAAGAAGTCGCGGCGCAGCTGCACTGCCGCTCCTGGGCTCGGGATTTAATTATCTGCCTGCAAAATTGGAGCAGGGCTCCATGCTGGGGAAGAGCCTGAGCAATTTAGAGGACCTGATTAGAATGGAAAACGCTCCTGAGAGAGGCGTCTGCAGTCACAGACTTCAAGTGCCAAGTGCTGACCTTCGTGAGGAGCGCTCGGGCGCGCACGGCAAGGCCACGGCGGCGGGGATGTCCCAGATTGTTCTGGAAAGGGGGAAGCAGCACCTTTGGGGATACAGAAGGAAATGAGAGCTGTGGTCACGGGCTGTCAGCGCTGGCTGGGGGTGGTGGGAGGGCAGGGGGGAAGCAGGGGCTGAGGAGCAGGGAGCTGCTTGGGAGGATGTTGCGTTAGGGCTGTGATATTTCCATGTTCTCCTGGAGGAATTTGCTCTTGCCGTGCCGCAGAAATCCCAACAGCAATTCGACAAGAAAAAATGCAAATAAGGTCACTTCTCCCCTACAGGACTGCAGGATGCCCTGGGAGAAATCCATGTCCTTGCTCGTCAGGAGTATTAGTGCAGCTACATGTGCTTTTTATTCTAAAATAACACTGTGTTGCTTTTGGGGGTTTTTGTTTGTTTTAAGCCTCATTATTTCTGTTTTGTCCCACTCAGGCCACAATAGCATTACAATTAACTGTTAGAACTGCTCAGCCCCAAGTGCTGGCTGGTTCTCGGGGGCTGGAACCCCAAGGCAGGGTGATCCCATGGCACAGGGCACAACCCCTCCACAGGCACGACCCAGCAGGCAGCAGCAAAAAGGGGCTGCACTGAAGCATTTGGACATCCACCTCTTGATCCCCTTCCCTCCAGGATGGATTCACTCCACTCGCAGGAAGAGAAGCCGATGAGTTGTTGCACAGGAGGACAAACACCCACGGACGGACCCGGAGAAGGAGCGGCAACACCAAATCCTCACTCCCAGGAAGCTGAAGGGATCAGAGCTGCAGCAGCTGCCAGCCCCTGTTTGTGACCCTGCCAAAGCACCACAATTACTCACTTGCACTGCTCAGGAAGGAAGGCACCAGCCTTTACATCATAAAGGCTTCTTTTTAGTCCCTCCTCGCTCTTCTTTCCCAGCTTCTCGCCCTGCTCAGGGTGTTTAAAATAAACCCAATAAAAATGAGGTGGGAGGAAGGGATTTACCCATATGCAATTTTTTTCTGCAATCTAAATCTGCCTCGCTTCCTCTCTTCTTGTTATGAAGTTAATTTTTTTTTTTTTTAATTTAAAGAAAATAGTAGAGCACAAATGGGGAAAAGTGAAACAAAATATTCATCCCTCCACAGAGCTTGGTATTCTTAGGAAGCTGATCCAAGTATTGCCACTTCTCACCCCTGCCTTTACAGTTTGAGGCCAGTCAATAATTACACCACTCTTTCCTGCAGACAGTTGGTGGAGAATGGGCAAATCTCCTCTGTTTTCACAGAAATCCCGTTAATTTTTAGAGTTGTGTTGCTGTGATTTGTTCCATCCTTCTGAATGCACACTGTACAGTGCTTTCATTCAGGATTTGTCATTTTTAAAATGTGTGGATTGGTGGGAGAGAATTTTTAGCCTATTTACAAGAGCCTGGAGTGACAGGAGACAGGGAATGGCTTCACATTGACAGAGAGCAGGGTTAGGTGGGATTTTGGGAAGAAATTCCAGCCCTGGCACGGGGTGCCCATAGAAGCTGTGGCTGCCCCTGGCAGTGCCCAAGGCTGGGTTGGATGGGGCTTGGAGCAGCCTGGGACAGTGGAAGGTGTCCCTGCCCATGGCAGGTGGTGAAATGAAATGATCTTTAAGGTTCTTTCCAACCCAAATCATCCTGTGACTCCACAATTCCATGATTTTGCAACTCCATATCCGATCACTCTTCCCCCCAGGTTTGTGAATGGTCTCACATTCAACCCAGTGGCAAAATCTGAGTTATTATTTTGGAATATCAAGCAGGCTGAAGTTAATGCTGTGAGTTATTTGTGAGTCATAAGTCTACGCTGGTGCTAAATGTGTCCAGCAGTGCCTGAGAGAAGGACAGGATGGATCAGGCATTGTCACCAGGACAAAAATTAATGTGCTTTGCCAGCAGTGGTGCTTTAGTCAGACTGCCAGAGCTGCCTGCTGTGCCTTTGGGGATCAGCAGCTCAGGGGTGGCTACAAACAAAGTAACAGTGGGTAGAAAATAGCCAAAATATCCATGTTCAATCAGAGTCTGGAGTTTCCTCTGCACTTCACCAAACTGGAAACCCACTCAGTGCTGGAAGGGGAATAAAGCTAAATGGAGCCAGTTGCTGCCTTATTCCCTCACATCACGCAGTTCCTGTTCCTTATAATTATTCTAAAGCAACCTGGGAACATCTGAAAATGTTTAACATAAAAAAAGAAGCCTAGGAGGCTCAGTTTAGTCTAGGAAAAGCTTTTCCAGGCCCCACTGGCACTATCATTTAGTTGCCACACCACTGCAGACACAGAGCTGCCGTTGCATCCCAGTGGATGGAAAGTCACCAAAAATCAGCTACAGCCCCTGCAGGGCAGTGACACTGAGTAAAACCCCAACCAGACCCCACAAATAGCAGCTCCCCCATCCCTGGATGTGCCTGAGGAGCTGCTGATTCCCAGAATCCGGGCCTGATTCCCAAAAACCAGCTGCAGTTCCTGCTGCTGGGGCTCTACCCCTGGGCAGGTCCCACAGGGGCACAATTCCTGTCCCAGTGCTGGAGCAGAAGGCCACTGAACATCACCTGGTGGCTGTAAAGCTGTTTGCTCCTGCAGGAACGGCACCAGCTCCCCTGACATGACTGAGGGGCACTGTGATAAAGATCCCCTGTGAGTAAAACAATAAATCTCTCTCTGAATGTGAGCCAGAGCGTCAGGTCGTGTTAGGGAATTATTTCTAGGTCATTTCAGTTCACTGCACTGCACTGCAAACACTTCACTGAATGAATGACCAAAATAATTAATCAAAACACTGGGGAGAAACACCAACTCTCACTGCAGGCAACAAACTTTGCCTGAAAGTGTCAGAGCTCAGCGCTTTTTAACCTGCTCTCTCCCGGCTGTCACACAGCAGCAGCACATGACCTTTCCTGCTGATTTTCCCCAGATCCAGCCTCACTCTGAGGGGCTGAGGGTGACCTTTCCCAGCCTGGTTCCCTCTGTTTTGAGCCCCCTGTATGGTGACAGAACTTGCCTGTCAGGTTCTGCTTCAAAATGCAAGATTCGAGGTGGGTGTGGGTTAGAAGCCATTGCCTCTCTCCTCCTGCAGGACTGAGGGGAAAGGAGCTCCAGCCCAATGCCCACTGCAGGCACTGAGCTCCCAGCAGCTCCTCCAGCCCAGCTGGGATAAGAAAGTGCAAGTTGGGAACGAGCCAGAGAAGGGAGATTTGTTCTTGACCAACTCAATCATCACTGCTCTAATTTTCCATGGAGAAATCCCTCCTGGTGTGCAACCTGAGGCCATTCCCTCTCCTGGAACCCCCCTCCTGACAGGGAGTTCTGCAGAGCCAGAAGATCCCTCCTGATCCCCCCTTTCTCCAGGCTGAGCCCCTTTCCCAGCTTCCTCAGACCCTCACAGGACTTGTTTTCATTATTTATTCTCTTTACACACTGTTTTTGGGACTGTGTTGGGGTTTTGAGGGAAAACAATACATAGATTTGAATGTCTGCAATTAAATAATAAAATGCCAGCTTATAAGCAAACGGCACAATAAAACAAGTCTGGAGAACATCAGAGAACCAATCCACTGCCTTTTGCTGCTGGAGAAGGGGAATTTTGCTCGGCTCCATCACCCAAAGACATTCAAGTGTCAGCATGAAACATTGTGTGTGTCACTTTTAACCTTCTCACTTTCACAAAAAACTTGCTCAAATACACTCAGAAAAGTTTTTTTCTTTGTTCTTTACCTGCTCTGTGTTACTTAACATTCAATATTTAATGATCTGTTGTGGGTTTGCCTCATCTTTTTCCTTTGTAAGCCACACTCCTCCCCAGGGGTTTCTGGCACTCTTGTACTTTCACATTCTGCTTTGATTTTTCTTTACCTTGTGAACCTCGATTCTCCAAGATTATGAAACTGGGACTCGTGGATGGGGGGTTATTTTTACTTACTGCTGGCTTTTCAGGAAACATTTAATTTCAAACTCACCGAGATAACTCCTTGCTGTAGCAGTAGCCTCATTAGCAGCTTTCATTATCACCAAGATGCAAATAAGGGAATGGCAGTGCCTCACTGCTGTCCAAGTGTTATCCCTTTGGAAATTCCCATTTTCCCCAGGAAGCTCTCCCTGCTCCAACCACCTTTTCATTGCCTTTTTTTTTTAAGCTTTTTACCATTTCTGCACAGGCCACTTTTCCATCTCCACCCCTGTGCAAACTTCCCTTGGAAAAGCAGGGTCAGAAATATCCCATTCCCATTTTCATTCCTGTTCCCATTCCCATTCCCTCTAGGTGCTCCCAGCTGCCAGGATCCATCCCAGGGCACGTGTGCCAGCACCTCCTGGGCTCTGGAGTCAGCACAGGGAGCAGGGAGCAGGCCAGAGCCCATGCTACATTAACCAGGAAAGTTTGGGGAGTGTAAAACTCAGTGGGCTGTCAGAACGATGTTCCCGCGCCGCTCTGCGCAGCCCAGCTTTTTGTCAGGGGAAGAACAAATGCCACAACTGCCTGAGCCTTCAAAGCAGCCGGGGACACTCTTTTGGGGACTGATGGAAGTGAGGGGAGGCAAAAGAGGGGGGAAATTCATCTCCCTTGAAGCCCCTGGTGAGTCCATAGGCTGAGAGTTGTGTGGTGGCTCCTCTCCTGCAGCCCAGGGATGAGCACTCAGCTCGAGCAGAGTGGAAAAAATTCCCCATTTAAACTCACCTCATCCACCCCTCCTGGCCAGACAGGGCCCTCTCAGGGCCTGGGAGCATCCTGATAGGTTTTAAAGCTGCAGGTTGTATGGTTGCACCAGAGCTCAATCAATTCTCAGCTCAATTCAATTTCATGTGGATTTTTGACTTTGCCACCACTGAGGTTGCTGTCTTCATCTGCTCAAGGATTTATTTCCTTGACTTATTTCCTTATTTCCCACTGCCCCTGGAGCAGGCCAGGGCCCTTGGCTAAGCCAAGCTCTCAATTTCAATTCCTTCAACACTGCCAAACACAAAGCCATGAGCAGGGCTTGGTGTTTTACCTCATTTTTCAAGGCAGGGCAAAAGGTTCCTTCGCCAAACTCTGTGTACTGTGAATAACAAATCCAAATTCTGCAGTGAGCAGGGCACTCCCATCCCAGTCCCAGGTTCAGGTGACATTCCCATCAACTGCATCCCAATGGAAAGAGCAGCCTCAACACAGAAGGTGCCCAACATCTTTTAAAGAAATGAACCCCACCAGGTCCAGCTTCCAGTCCTGTTTCTCACAGGGATCTCCCCCGGAACTTTTTGAATCTTGCATTTTCAGACAAGAAATCATCTTCACGCATATCCCTCCATGAAATCTTGTTGAATCCACAGGACTTATGCCACCTGTCTGTGGCAAATACTTGATATTTCTGCACAGCTCCCACATTCAAGGGAACGAGTCCTTTCCAGATATCTTTAGTGACTGTGATAACTCCTTTTTCCTTCCATCACCCTAAAAGGAGCATCAGATTTTTCTGCAAAAGCAGCTTTTCACCCACTCAAACTGCCCAGCAGACTTCAGCAAGAAGGCACCAGCACCTGGCTCCTAAATTCAGTAATTAATGGTGACTCTGATTATTTTACACACAATGTGCAAAATAAAACTGCTTGAGGAGCTGCCGGGCTGGTTTTTAACCTGGAGGCACCTGAAAAGGGGATGCAATGAGCTGATTTAAGAGTAATAAGCATTTCCTAATGAGACAGATCTTTATGATTCTATTTCCTAAGGCTCTCCAGACCCCAATTTGCAACAGAAGGCAAAGTAGCAATGCCAGAAACTCAGGGAGAAGCATGGATCTCTTTATGGGATGAGGTTCTCAACACCTTTCCCACCACAAGTGGAAAAGTTTGGGTCTGGCCTTTAAAAAAAAGAACAAAGGAGTGACCTGTTTTCCTTCTCCCAGGGCTGAGCACATCCCCCAGGCAGCTCGATGGAAATTGTAATTATTGCAGAGCTAAGAATGGCAGTGTTTATGATTAAAAATGAAAGGCAGTTTGATGCAGAAGAATGGGTATTAGATCACTTTGTGCTCCTCACTAATTGTTACATCATGAGTGGCTGGTTTTATTTTTTTAAAGGAGTCAGAACTACAAAGATTTCCTTATGCAAATATTTCCTAGCGCTTTAGAAATTAATTAGAACAAAAATATTTTGAATAAATTATCGCAGATGACATACTTTTTAAAAGATTTATTCATGATTTTTAAAACCCTTCATTTTCTTTTCCCTTGAAGAATCACAGAGAAACATATTTTTGATAAAAATGAACTCAATTCAAAGTTAAAAATTACTTCAATAAAATCAAATTGTTCAGGTGTTTATTAGGGATGGGCTGCCCTGGAGGGGGTGAAGTCACCACCCCTGGAAATGTAAAAAATTGAAGTATATGTGGCACTTTGCTCCATGGTTGGGTTGGGTTGAAAGTTCTTGGAGGTCTTTTTCAACCTCAATGATTTTCTGATTTTCCTCTCTGCTATGTAATGAAGAGAATTATGAAATTGCTAATTAATTAAATAGTGTATTTTTAATTCCAGGACCTTTCTAAGACAGAACCACACCCTTCTGGTATAAAAAAACATCTCTGAGTAAAGAGGCCACAGGAAAAATGATGTTACAGAGTGCAGGGCTGAGTTTAGGAGCTTGTAAAAAAACTTTTGAAACCTGGAAAATTTCACCTGTGCTAAACAGGGAGCAGGAATTTCAGTGGGCTTTCACACAGAAATTCCCCCTCTCAGGGGAAGAGCGTTTCCTGTGCCAAATGCAGAGGATTCTCTGTGTGGGCAGGTGATGACAGCAAAATCCAAACACAGGGGAGCACCAGCTCTTCAAAAGCTTCTTGAGAAATAGAAAATCAGGGGAGGAGGATGGAAATCTGCTCCAGGATCCTCCTGGCTGGTGACAGCACCGAGCAAATGTTGCTCATTCCTATAAACAGCCCTGTTTGAGGTTCTTTGGGTTGATTTGTGAATAATTAAAAATTGCCTTGGATGTTTTTTTAATGCGTCTCCCCACGTGCAGATGTTTCACAGAGTTCGCCTCTAACCATTTTGGTTTGTGCATCTTTAGGAGTCTGGAGCTCCCTGTTAGAAAAACCACACTGATGGATGTTGTCCAAGTGAGAGCACCCCTAAAATATCTGTACAAATGAGGAGTGTGAGGGGTGTGTGCAGCAAACTCTGTGTGTCCAAAAAAACCCTGATTTAAAAGGAAATTGGGAAAACACACTGGCAATTCAGCCTGTGCAAATCCTCATCTCCACCAGCAGGAAGAGGCCTCAGGAACTGGAATTTTTGGGCATTTTCTGTGCCCTCAGTTTCATGCAGGGCTCACAGAACCTCGGGGCTGCTCAGCCTGAACTTCCCCTGATCTGCCCACAGCTTTGTTTAACTCGGTTTGGCTGTGACAGAAATTCCCCTAAATGACCAGTTATCTACAGATAATCTGGTTTATTGCTCTTATCTTGCTGTGCTACAAAGAGAGTTCTGTAGGCACAGCAGAAATTCTATGGGAAAGGGGATTTTTAATGGCTTTAATGCAAAGATAAAATGCAGAGAAACACAGGCCTGGTGCAGCAGTGAGAGCTGGAGCCACAGGATGAGGAATGAACAGAGGGGATGTAAAATCTGGGGCACAAGAGACCTCCAAGGCAACAAACAGCTCATCAATATTGAGAAATGCAGACCTAGAGAGGGACAAAACAAAACAAAATGTTATTTAAAATATGTGAAAGGCACCATAAATATTAAATTCAGATGAAATGTGGGGCTGCAGTTCAGTGAAGAAGGAAAATAGAAATGTAAAAGCATGTTAGCAAATATGAAAAATGACCACAAGTGAATCCTAGAGTGAAGCAGAATAAATCATCACCTGCCTGGAACTTCTTATTTCAAAATGTATTGTGGCTCTAAACAGGATTAAAGTTCAGAATTAATCTGGGTGGGGTAGGAATTCAAGAAAATTTAAGAAAATAGATTTTTTTTCACACATTCTGCAAAAGCTGAGTGAATCCATTCCCCACAAAGTGCGTTCAACTGGGCCTTGCAGCAGCACAATTGACTTCATTAGCCTGTCTCAGAGCCTCCTTGTTTTGCCTACCAATCGAGATAATCACCCTGTCATATGAGCCTTGCAGCTGGGACAAATTGGAGATCTTGGGAAGCAGCTGGAGATGAAAACCAAACCCCACAAAAGCTTCCTTGCAGTGTTTGCCTCCATCGGTTCTGCCCTGGACTTTAAAATGAGTCCAAAAGGTGAAGAAATTCCATTTTCTCCTGATTTCTCCTTGCTACAGACAGTTGCACTCACCCCAAGCTCTTGAGGGGGACTTGAGAGAGCTCTTGAGAGAATTCTCTGACTATCAGGTATTTTCTGGGGTATTCAGGTATTTTCTCTGTCAGTCCTGTACGAGCTCCCCCAGCCCTTTCTGCCTTGCTGAGGTGCAGGAGCAGAGGAACCTGCTGAGTTAGGTCCTGGAATCAGCTCCAGCAGCACCTCTGCACTTTGGGATTTGAGAGATTTAAAGGCATTTCCCACAGGATTTTTGCTGCAGCTTTTCTCAGATGCTCAAGGTGAAAGTCACAATCTGTGCAGGGAGCAGAGTGGGAGTCCTCACAAAAAAACCACCATTTCCTCTCACAGAAAACACAATTTTTTCTCACAGAAAACACCATTTTTTTTCTCTGAATCCATTCTACAGTATTTTTGTGGTGGCCACGGCTCCACTGCTTCCCAGGAAACTGCTGAAGTGATAAATTCCATTAATTTCCCTCCATCTCTAATAAAACTTGGCTTGAATTTAGCATTCATACACTGAAAGGCACAGATTACTTCAAAATGAACTCTAAGAAAATCTGAAAAAATGTAAACTCCTAACAAAACCCAAACCAAACATGGGAAGTCTGAGGCCCTTCTGGTTCACTCGTGCTGTTCCTCATAACTTGCAGTAACTTTCCATGGAAAATCTCAGTTTCTGGTGAACTGAAGCAAGGGCACAGAAAGAGACTCTTCAAGCATTGTCCAAATTCCAGGTTTTATATTTAACAGTCATTTATTTCACAAATATTTCCCTATGTTTGGAAATATTTGCCCCTGACAAAGTGCATTTCCATTGCAGCCGATGGAAACCAGACTGTGGAATAAAACTGATGGAAAATTACAAAGCATCATCTGGCACCTGCAGCTCAAGTCCCAGGGCCTGTTTGGAGGGACTCTTCCCTTTCCCCACATCAGACAGGCTGACTTTGTTTATCCAGGGCAGCAAAAGTGGGAAAAACCTATTTATTTTCTGCTCAGGTTGCTGCTCTGCAAAGCCCCAACACCAGAATTCTGCCTCACTGTCATCTTGCTCATGCTGAGGCATCTCCACAGAATTCAGGTTTCCACATCACCAGGATTTGTCTGAATGATGAGAGGAAAATAATTTGGTTGTTGAATAGCTCAGCAGAATTGAGACCATGGAGACAAACATTAAATAACACAACCTTCTAAATGGAAGTGAAATTTTCCTAAAATGTCCCTAGAAAGCTCCATCTCCACAGAGTTCAGCACAAATTCAGATTCCCACATCACCAGGATCTGTCTGGATGATGAAAGGAGAACAATTTGGTTGCTTAATAGAAGCTCAGCAGAACTGAGACCATGGAGACAAATATTAAATAGCACAACCTTCTAAATTAAACTGAAATTCCCTTAAACATTCCTAGAAAGCTCCAGGAGAAGATGAATATTTCTCATCTAACTCTGAGGGGTGATAAATTCCAGGATGCTGGGATCAGGCAGCCACACGTGGAATTCATAAAACCTCCTGATCTCCAGCTTGTGCTCATGCCTTTGATTTTAAACCAAATCGTTCTATTTTCCCCAGCAACCCTTTTGTTTTAGGCAGAAACCTTAACACGGCAATGTGATTTAAAATAAATAAATGGCAGATTTAATTAATCCAAGATAGGTTTATGAGCAGAGCAGATCACACTTTTTTAGCTCTTATTATTTGATCATCCAACTTAATCTCAAAGAACAACACTGGCAGCTTCTTACTGCATCTCCTTTCATCTTTTTCTTTTTTTATTGTTTTTAATCACAAGCCTTTTGTGTTTTATAAGTAAATCATAAACACTTTGAAGAGTAATTTCAAATATTTCCTTCCAATCTTTTCTCCCCCTGTTCCCATTTTGCTGCTGATTTCCTCCTTCCAAAAAAAATCCAAAACCTGGCAACAGGAATTTTTATTGTCACGAATGAATATTTTTCTCAGAGAGCCTTTCAGAGGAAAAATCTAAGTATTCTTCACCTTCTAAGCCTTCTGGCACAGAGCTGACATCACACACATGAGGTTCTTCGCTCAGACGAGCCTCCAAGCAATCCAGCAAAGATTAAGGACACACCAAGGTCAAAACAAAGGGAGAAAAACCCAAATAAAATAGTACCAGTGAGGCTCGCTCTGTTAAAATGTTTAAATGCAGGCAAACAATCCCAAAACCTGGAGAAAAATAAGATATATCTGGATAGTCTCGGATTCAGGATGCCCTCTGAGAAAAAATTTCAGTGCTTAATTATTTAAACTGCAAAAGGCATTTGGATAAAGCAGAGTGTGACATCACTCAGCCAAATCTCTTAATGATATCAACTCCAACTTTAACAACAACTCTATTTAACAGAGCACACTGGGGATTAAAGTGATTTACTGGAGTTATTGCTGAAAATACACTGGTTGAGTTTAAATCTAAATTGTTTATATGTAAATCTGGCGGAAAAAAAACCTTAAAGAGCAAGGTTTGCAACATGAGGTGTGAATGAAATTGGATGTCACATCACAGCTTTGAGATGGCCCAGAGTTAATGGCTCTGGGCCCTTCTGACTCTCCGGTTTTGTATTGGAATAACAGGATTGGAACAGGAATCTCTCCAATGGCAAAGAACACCCAGGTAAAGCCCTCCAGGAGTGGCAGCTGGGTACAACCAGCTTTGTTCCATTGTAAAAAGGAATCCTTGCTTGGAACAGGAGTTGGAGCAGGAATTGGAACAGGAATCTCTCAAATGGCAAAGAGCAACACCCAGGTAAAGCTCTCCAGGAATGGCAACTGGGTACAACCACCTTTGTTCCATTGTACACAGAAATCCTTGCTTGGAACAGGAATTGGAGCTGGAATCTCTCAAATGGCAGAGAGAAACACTCAGGTAAAGTCCTCCAGGAGTAGCAGCTGGGTACAACCAGCCTTTTTCCCATTCTGCACAGAAATCCTTGCTTGGAACAGGAATTGGAGCAGGAATTGGAACAGGAATCTCTCCAATGGCAAAGAGCAACACCCAGGTAAAGCCCTCCAGGAATGGCAATTGGGTACAGCCAGATTTGCTCCATTCTGCACAGAAATCCTTGCTTGGAACAGGAATTGGAACAGGAACTGGAAGAGGAATCTCTCAAATGGCAAAGAGAAACACCCAGGTAAAACCCTCCAGGAATGGCAACCTTTGTTGCCATTTGTTCCATTGTACACAGAAATCCTTGCTTGGAACAGGAATTGGAGCTGGAATCTCTCAAATGGCAAAGAAAAACATTCAGGTAAAACCCTCCAGGAGTGGCAGCTGGGTACAACCAGCTTTGTTCCATTGTAAAAAGGAATCCTTGCTGGGAACAGGAATTGGAGCAGGAATTGGAGCAGGAATCTCTCAAAAGGCAAAGATGAAGAGAGATGATTTACAAGAGCCTTGAATGACAAGACACAGGGAATGGTTTCACATTGATAGAGGGGAGGGTTGGATGGGATACTGAGCAGGAATTGTTCCCTGTGAGGGTGGGCAGACCCTGGCACAGGGTGCCCAGAGAAGCTGTGGCTGCCCCTGGATCCCTGGCAGTGCCCAAGGCCAGGCTGGACAGGGCTTGGAGCAGCCTGGGAGAGTGGGAGGTGTCCCTGCCCATGGCAGGGGTGGACTGGATGAGCTTTGAGGTCCCTTCCAACCCAAACCATTCTGTGATTCCATGAAAATAACGTGCAGCTCATCTTTGGACTACTCCAGACTCGCTGGAAAAAAGAGAATATTTATTCTGACATTTCCTAGCAGGCAGAGAAGAGGTGAGGCTGATGCCACGGGCTGGGGAAGGCTTTGATCTCAGCTTTAGGTCATCCTGCTCCATGCCCAGCCAGAGCTCATTGTTAATCTGCTCAGCGCCCCCTCCCAAGCTCTGGCAGGTCTGAGTGTCCTGCATGCAAATAAATATCCTGGGCAGCCTCCTCTCCCACATCCCATCTCTGCCTCTTGCAGGAGACCACCTGAATTTCAGCCCTTTCATTCCAAAAGGACATGAATTTCCAACAGCTGTGCTTTGTGGACTCCCTGCCCACAGAGCCTGTTGATAAAAATCCATTTTATGGCTGTTTCTGCAGAGTTTTCAGGCACTCAGTGATGCTCTGTGCAATCAGAGACCAACTTAAACCTCCTGTTTCTGTTCACACTTGTAGAACAAAAGGGAAATAAGGGGAATTTTATGCTTCCAGTGTGGGTTGCATGGTCTCAGCTGTGATTCTACAGTTAAAATAGCCTGATAATAGAGAGTCTGGGACAGATATTTCCCCTGGCTTTTCTCCTCACATTCTGAAGGGGTGAGCCAGATTTTTGCTGTGCCCACAGAACCTGGCAGGGTGACCCCTCTTTTGGGCACGTAACACAAACCAGGAGAGAGTGATGAAGATAATTCCATGAAATTCAGACCCCAACTCCTGACTCTTAATATGGGATTTGTTAACTCTCTCCTCTAACACCTGAGTACATCTTCCCACTTCTTGGTGGGAGGGACCTCCTCCTTTTGTTACCCCAATTCATTTCAGACTTTGCAGAGTTCAGCCCCAGCAACTTAACCTTTTGAATTTCAGCAATCAAAATTTCTTCCAGTGCATTCTCACATTTTATTCACTCTGGGAACCCTAAGATTTTATGATTTCCAGATGCCCAACCCCCTTTATCACCACAATTCATCAGCTGGGTGCATCCTGCCTAGAGAGAGAGAGAAGCTGCTTGTGTGGGGAAAGAAATGCAGAAGAAAAGAGCTTCAGGAGAAGATTTCCTGGCTCAGGAGCAGTGCAATGAGGGCCACATCCATTCCCTCTCCCTTCTCTTCCCCTGCTGCTGTTTCCCTGCACAGGTTGCTCCCCTGCAGTTGCCAGGCAACACTCCTGTCTCACATGCTCTGCATCCCAGCCAAAAAAAGAAAAAAATAAATAAAAGGAAAAAAAGAAAGATCCTGCAGGGGCAAAATTATGCTGACAAGTTGGGAGCGTAAACTTTTTGCTGCGTTGCCTCCCCCCACTCCCGTGCTCAGAGCCTTTCACAGCACATTAAATCTCAGCTCTGCTCTCTCCAGAGCAGCTCAGACCTGGGGATGGGCTCTGAAAAAACCCCCCAGACAGGAGAGAGATCCCAATTCCGATCTGGAAGTGCTGAAATTCCCCCCTGAACATTCGGCTCCCAGGGGATGCTGCTGCCACAATAAACCCTGCACGTGCCCCGCTAATCTAGGACAGGTTACAGACACAGAGCTTTGTGTGTTCTGCAGCAACAGCAAATCCATTTTCTTTACTTCTCTTCTCATCAAAGGCTTTAAAATTTGGCCATAAAGCAGAACTCCTCCAGGCTGCAATTTATTCCTAATGCAAGGTTGTGGTGCTGCCTGAACTCTCTCTCTCTCTCTGCTGTTATCCACCCACACGGACTATGAGCATCTTAAAGAAATAATAAAAAGTACAATTCACTTAAGCTATTCAGCAAATTCCAAGTTAACCTCTTTATGTGCTCCTCTATTCCTGTGTAATCCAATTATTCGAGGGGAATCTCGCAGGACTACACTTGGGGAAAAAATAAGTTTACAACTTCATATGTAGAGATATGTTGGTTTAGAAAAAGACCAATTTCCCTACTCTGACTCCCAGTGATTCCCAATTTTTAGGTCCACACTTCACTCCCAACCCTCAGCATTTCCTGGAAACCACCACAGTGCCAAGCTCCTTTTAAAAGTACCACAAAACGTAAAATATTTCTGTGCTTTGCTTCACACCAGTGCTGATCCCTTCAGCAGAACATTTTCCTTGATCTCAGCCCCCAGTCTGGAATTAGGTTGGAGCACAAATCTGACTCTGAGCCCCAGTTTACCATCAGTACAACACGCGGAGCCCTTTGCTTCCCTCCTTTATTCAAACTGTTCAGCACAGAGAATGACTTTGGCTGCTACAACAGCTCCATTTCTGACAGATAATCCATATTTACCATCCAAACTCTCTGTAAAACAGCCAAACTTGGTGACAGGTTTTTGCCCATTAAAAAAAAAAAACAAAACAAAACCAAAACCAAAAACCCCAAACCAAAACAACAACAAAAAAAACCCACAAAAAATTAACCAACCAAAAAACCAACAAAAACAAAGAAGTTAAAACAAACACAAAAAAAAACACACACAAAAAACCAAGGGAAGGATTTAGGGTGTTTTGCCACAGTCATAAAATTGTGATGAATTGCGGTGATAAAGGAGATTGACTATCTGGAAATCATAACAATTTGGAGTTCCCAGAGTGAATAAAATGCAAAGTTCTCAGCTGTGGATAGCAGAGGCCAGAGGAACATTTAATTCTGTAGTGTTTATTCTTTTTCAATCCAACTCTGCTGTGCCTCACCTGCGCATTCAGGGAGAGGGGAGCATAAATCTCCCTCAAGAGAGGGGAAATAGGCACTCAGTTCTGAGAAATTCATGGTTAAAATGGATGTTTGCAGGGAAAAAATGTGGTTTTGCAGCCAAAAAGGGGTGAATCTGTTGTGCAGCCTGGTTAGAATGTTCTTTAAAAGCATCCAAAGGATGCTACTCATATCAGGACAGGTTCAGCCCTTAAAAACACTGATATTCTGCTATTTATTCCAAGTACAGCTCCATTGATGCACCAACCTCCCAGGAACTCCCAGCCACCAGGAATCAGTCCCAGAGGAGACTATTCCAGCATTTTCTTCCTTCCTTAATGGCTTTTCCTGTAAATAAACATTTGCAATTACCGTATATCCATTATTCCCAAAGCATTTTCCAAGGTGAGGCAAACTGTTCTCTAGGACTACCACTTATAAAAGTCTCTTATCTCAAATACTGCATGGTTCCTGATTTTTATTTTATTGATCTGAAAAATATTTAGATAACTAATTCCCAACCAAAATATTGTGCATTTTCATCCCCTCATTTACTATGAGTTGTTCAGCTGGTCAGTTAAAACCCCCTCTGTACAGTTTTTCTCATGGTGGGATGTTGCTTCCCGAACAGCAACTTGAACTGCTCAAAAGTGAGTGAAATCAGTAGTTTTTCAGCACTGTTACTCATCCAAAATTTAACAAAACATAACTGATCACGAGTAGCAATTATGCCTTAATATGCAAATTAAGCTGCAGAACGGAAATCCAGCCCAACCCTTCCATGCACAGAAATATCCACCGAGTTTTTCATTGTTAATTATTTCATTTGTCAGTAAATATCATGAAGGCCTCTTTTGACACTTTCCAGGTTCTCCTGGAGCAGTTTTTTCTCAGTTATCCCCATTTGTTGTTCAGCTAATTTCAGTTTCTCACTCTGATTCTATCAGATGATAATTGTATGAGTATAATGGATTAAATAACAAAGCCAAGAAGTTGTGGGGTTTATATTTAGATAAACATATATTTAATATTTAGAGAGCAACTGGAAAATCAAGAACTGACTAAAGCAAAACAAAGGACTCAAATGTGGATATGCATTAATTTGCAATTTAATTCATAGATTTCTGCTGTTAAATGTGCACCACACATTGTTGAATTCAAGTATTTGATGTATTTAGAGTAGAAAAAAAATCTAAAGCACAGTGGCACTGTGGAAGTGAGGCAGGGTGCTGAGCAGAGCCATTCTGCAGGGAGCTAAAATCCAGAGCAGCCTTTTGTTTTTTCTTTTGATGTCTAAAAATGCCCTGATTTGAACCCTTGGAGGCTCTGCAGCTTCACACCAGCCCATGGGGACATGAAGAAAGTGGCATGTGCCACTTTGAGGGGACACTGTGGGACAAGGGCTGGGCACTCAGCAAAGAGCAGCGTGGCAGCTCCAGAAAAGGGAGTTTTGACAACATTTCATTCCTCCTGACCTCCTTGTTCTGCCCTGCTCTGGCACTGACACTTATCCAGCCGCTGGAAGGGGAAAAAAACCCACAAGCAAACAAAAACCACCTCTGCTGCTCTGCAGAGACATTTATTGGGGAGGTGGCAGCTGCACCAACAGGTGAAAAAGAGCTCCCGCTGCTGCTGGGATACTCTGATTGAATTTGGCACAAAACCCCTTGCAAACCAAGCAAATGTGCCACAACCACTCTCCCTCGTGTGTGGCCGTGTCCAGAACCTACAGCCACAGCTGTTCTGGTGGCCACACATGGCCCCAGTGCACCAGCAGTGAGAAATCAAACACATTCTGCACCTCGTCCTCCACATTCCTCTCCACATTCTCTTCCTCTTAATCTTTATTTGAATTTTAATTCCATTCATGCTCAGTTTTGCCCGGTAGCAGCAATAATCCTGATCAGTATCTTCCCTAAAAAAACTGAGATTGCTGCCTGATCTTCCTGGACACCACAAACTCTGCTTTTCACAGTCTCAGAGGTTTCATTTTCAACAGAAAATTACCATGATCGTGGGTACAGGACATTGGGAAAGGCTGATGCCACCACTGTCCCAGCTCAGGTTCCAGGAAGGATTTTTGGGCTCTCAGAGGGTTCTTGCAGCCTCTCAGGTTCCAGGAAGGATTTTTGGGCTCTCAGAGGGTTCTTGCAGCATCTCAGGTCCCAGGAGAATCTGTGGCACCTGACACAGCCTGACACTGATGTGCACACGTGGCTTTCAAACCAGCTGCTGTCCCCAAAATGACACGACAAATTCAAGCTGTAGGCAGATGATTTGAAAAGCCAGGACAGATTTATTCCTACTTATTGATTTTCTACGTGTTTGTGTTTCAAATAAATGTATTTTAAGTATCAGCTCCTGTCTGGATCCTTCTGTTCTGTGTGTTTTACCTTGTCTTTGAACTCTCTGGTGCACTGCTCTTGCTTAGCTCAGTGCTGGGAGTTGACCTTTTATTGCAATGAGAAACAAGGCCTTGGGCAAGGCAAGTACAAAATAAATGGACCAAAGTAAAATCTGATGGATTGCTTGAGTTATAACATCAAACTGCTAATGCAAACGTTATTCCTCATAAATCACTCCCCTTTCCTAAACCTCCTCTGTGTAAGAGGAGCCTTTGCATGTCAGAGCAGAATATCCACTGATGGTTAACACATATTAAATATAATCCCAAGCTGCCTCTTCTAAGGGCTGGTTTAATTCTTCCAGAGGAGCTGGGAAAGTGTTAAGTTCTTTTCTTCAAATAGATCCATGTCCTCCTTCCGTGACCCCAGAAAACAACCTGGAGCTACCAAGGCACTGCTGTGCGTGCCTGGGTCCAGCAGAGCTGGAGAATGCTGCTAACTGGGCAGTTCCTCCCCTCCAAAAAGAGATAAAAAAATTAAAAGTGATTTTACCAGTGGTTTTGCTTCTGAGCCAGTGAATAAAAGCCATGCTGGTGAGAAATTTTTATCGTGGGGTTGTGGCAGACTTTTAGGCTTAATTTCATTCTTTAAGTTGCTTCCCCAAGCTGGTGGGGCTGGAAGGAGAGAGGGCCCAAAGAGGAAATCCAGCTCCTTCCTGCACTGATCCCAAAGCTGCGGGAGAAGGGGAAAGTTCTGCTGGCAGAGTCACATCAGCCAGCTCCTCCTCCACTCCTGCGAGCCCCCAAATGTGTGCTGGGAGAGCACAGGCTGCACCAATGACATGGGAATAAAAAATTAGGCACCATCTTTTATGTTTTGGCTAAACTGGGGAAGGGAGGACAGGATTTATGTCACTGTTCTGCAGAGGATGCCAAGCAAATCCCTGCAGCCAATTCAGACTTTCTGAGGGTTTCTATGGGAGCATCCTCCAGGTCAGATCCCATAGAAGTGATTTTAGTCATGCTGAAAAAGGAGCATCAAACAGGAACCTCCACAAGTTCATTTCTCCAGAGGATTCTCTGCTCAGTTCCCTTTACAGAGATGGGTTTTGAATCCCCTCACAGGATCAGAGCCAGCAGAATTTCCCAGCTGGGAAGCTTTGAGGGCAAGAATCAGCTCTGTAACAGATCCAGCATTGCAAGGCTGCATCTCCTTGATCTCAGGAGGGAGAGACTTCAGTAATTTTAATCACATCAATAATTAAATCCACTCCATGTGTGTATAAGAGTTTAGGCTTTACTGCCCCTGATTTCTCCCTGCACACACAACCAGGATCCTGCAGTTTTCCTCTGATGCCACAGGGAATTTTGGCCTCGCAGGCCAGACAACTTTGGTGGATTCATCCCACAATACATATAAATATAAATAAAAGTATAAATATAAACATAAGTGTAAATATAAATATAAATATAAATATAAATATAAACATATAAATACAAATATATATATATATTTGTATGTGGCACAAGCAGCTGCTTGGAGCAGGACTTTTCCTGGCACCAGGACTGTGGGGAAGCAGGCAGGGCCCTTTTAGGACCACTGGAATTGCCACAGTTTGTACCAAGGGCCAACCCCACACCTTCCATTGCTTCTCATCCCCCTGGAGAGGACATTCCAACCTTCAATCAGTGACATTTATTTCTGCACTGGAGCATCCCCAGCTTTGGAGCCATCCTCAGCTTAAACACGAGGCCTGGACAGCCTCATAGCCCTGATAATCATCATTTACACCCAGGAGCAATGACTGCAACTGTGGAAGGTCACTGGAACTGTAATTTCAGCCTCAGAACTGTTCTTCCTCTGGATTTCCTCTGAACAATGAAGCCATTAATGACCTCATTAACCTGATCTTTCCTCAATGCCCAGACTGGGGTTTTGGCAACCCATGTTTGAGTCACTTGCCCCAATGACCTTCCTTTCCAGCACACTAACTCTTGCTTGTCATCCTGTTATCACCTCTGGGTGTGAACACTGAGAAGGGAAAGTGGGAAACCACTGCTGAACCACAGGGAAAAAAAATTCTAATGAAGTGGTTGAAAACTAAATTGGATCCATTTTGTTCTGGTTACCAGTCAAACAAGTCTCCCTAATTATATTTGAATTAGTTAATCTCTCTTTTCCTCTCTGCATACAAAGAGGCACACAAATAAAACTAGAGTGTGCTCCCATGTAGGTATAGACATGTTCATTCCACAGTTTTAAGGGATTGGAATGACAAAACAAACCAGCAAAATATATTGAAAATCCTGGAAATCGGTTTGGGGAAATAACCAGAATAAATGAATGCTTGCTTACATGTACAAATCAATAAAGCCTAAAATAACTGATTTACAGCAGCTTTGAGTTATGAGCTGCTGCCAGAGTTGGCAGTTTAGGGAAATTTAAAGAACTCAAATTTGTTCTCAGTCAATTACTTTTCCTTGATGCTGAAAAACCACAGTGCAAAGCTCACCAGTAGTTAAATAAATAACGATTGAGTTCGGTTCACACACAGCAGCTCCTCAAAATCAGACTGTTAATACGTGATCCCTTCTGTAGAAAGCTCATGAAGCTGACACAATAAAGTTGTTTAATCAATGGTGATTTAAGGGAAGCAAGGATTCTAGAGAGAAGAAAATGTGGTTTTATTCAGCTTTAGCCCAACAGAGTCAGGATAAAGGAAATGCTCATTTTGTACATGTAAAGCCTTCTTTAAGACTGGAATAAAAGAAGTTTTTAAAGTTAAAGAGTGAATGTTGCAACAGCCAAAACAATTAACTCCCTTTTTAGGAAAAAACCCTCTTATTTTCCTACTAAAAGGCAGAAGGGGAAGTGCTTGTGGTGCAGCTGCTCAGTGAGGGTTGGGGTTATTCACTGCTGTCTCTCAGGTCTCCAAACAAAAACTAGATCCCAGATGGTTCCTCAGGAATCAGTAAAGAAAATTTATCCTCTAAAAATGCTTTTAAAGGCAAAAAATTATTTTAAAAAAATTTCATTTAGGTGAATTCCTTTGGGATTTCCTCCAGGGCTGAAGGTTCTGCTGCCCAATCCCAGCCAGGCCCTACAGAGCCAATGGTTTTTTCTTCCATCAGTGCTGTCTAATGGACAGATCCTTTCAATCAGCTCCTTTGATATGCTCTCCCAAATTCCACATCATCCCAGACATGTCCAAGGCTATTTCCATCTCCTTGCTGGATGGCTTTGGACTCTGTCAAGCCCTGGAACATACAAAACATTCATTTCCTGTAATATTGGGAATTTTCCTGCAGCAATCACTATCAAAGGCATTTCAATGTCTGCCCAGATCTGTGGTGAGTTCTGGGTTTATTAAGGTAGAAATCCACGTGAGGTCCTGTCAGGGAACAGCAAAGCTTAGCCTGCCCTTACACTGCAGATTTTCAATGACCAGACTCAGCTAATTCCATGCTTTAATCCTGACTTACTTAGTTCTGATAATTGATTGTCCTCCTGCGTTGCTTTTCCTTGCAAAGTGCTGCTACAGGTGAGTCTTTGGAGCTCTGAAATTATTATTTTTCCACCCACAAATGGTTATAATTATGATTTTTTTCAAGCATTAAATAATGTTGCTGCTCACTGTAGGTTGGTTTAGCTTGTCCTAAAAATCTGCCCTCCAGCAATTCCTCAGCTAAGTCATGAAAACATGGAATTTATTTGTCTCCATTGTCCAAAGTCAGTGCCAAAGGTGAGGGAAAGCACCTGGTGTTTCATCCCCGTTCCCATGGTGACAAACCCAGCCTGAAATCTGAGTTACCTAGGATCTGAGCTGCTCATCCATCCCTGATGGAAAACAACTTCCTTGTCAGGCCCACATTCATCAAAATATCCCGGGATGAACGGCAGCAGAAAATTGTCAGAGCTCCTTAATGTCTGCAGAGCTCCTCCTGCCATTCCAAAGGGCTTTGGCTGTGCTCAAAAAGATAAAAAATGGAAAAAAGGGGAAAAAAAAGGAAAAAAAAGTGCTCTACAAACATTATGGACTGATCCCCCCCCAGACTGTTTGGGTCCCTCAGTTTCACCTCACTGCCCCCTTTTTCCCCAAGCAAAGGTTTCCTCGTCATCTGCCACCAGCTCCCAGATTTTGCTGTTTTTTGTGGCATAAATTTCTGGGTTTTCACAAGTGAAAATGGCAAAAGATCCCAAAATATCACCAGGTCATGATTATCCATTAAACAAAAACCAGCAGATTTTTTATATTATATATTATAGTCGATATTTTTGATTGCTTTCCAAAAGTATCCAAAGAATTAAATGGTGCCCAATGATTTGTGAGGCCAAAATGAGCACCGTGCAACAATTATTTTGCAGCTGCCTCACTGCATTAAATTCCCCTTCCCCAATGAGGGAAATTTAGTTTAATTTAATTTAATCAATTAAATGATTCATTTATCATTTCTCTTCACCTGGAAATGAATCACCTTCCACTCTTATCTGTATATATATTCCAGGGGAAGCCTTGCTCATAACCTGTTTTATGTACACTCTTTTCAAATTAACACCAAATTAATTCAAGAAGTGCTTTTCAGCTGCAGATAAAGTAAAACCAAAAAAATAAGCAAAAAAAGCAGAGTGTGAGACAAACCCTCGAGGTTCTCCCACTCCAAGGGAATTTCAAGAGTGGGATTTGGGATTTGTCCTCTAGAGGACACAAAGTCAGTTCGAGGATCAGTGTCACCAAGCCATGTCAGTGATGACTGACAGCACTGGATATTTACATTTCTCTGTGTTCTGGCTCTGAAGTCAATGCACACATTTCAATCCTTCCAGTGAGATGATGTCCAAATGCTTTGCATGAACAAATCACCACCACACACAGCCCAGAACTATTGGGTTCCTTGAATTATCCTTTCCTCTGGTGCTCAGTTCCCCTGAGGATTGCATCTTCAGCACCCCAGAAGAAAAGAACTTTTTCCTCACTGTTTCGCCTCTTTCTTGGAAAATGGTGGAGAATACTTCAGAAAATTTAGATTTTATTTACTCTGTGAAAAATGGCTTTTCCTTTGCTGCATTTTCTGTTGGGAAATCCATCCAGATCTATTTTAGGACAGAACTGTGAACAATTCCAGTTATCAGCACTGGGTTTTTCTCTTCCTCATCCAGACTTGCTGTAATTCATTCCCTCATTTTCTTTGGCATCCTCCTTTCAGTCCTGTATTCCAGCCCTTGGAGAACATTTCCTGTAGCCCAGTCTCCCTTTCAGTGGGATTTTTTCAGATTTTTTCTCCCTAGATGCTCCATCCTGACCTCACTCCCTCCACGCAGCCCCTCAAGACACAGGTAGATTTTCAGGTCTATTTAATTGAAGCCTGTAGACCTCTTCTCAGCATCCTAATTCAGCTCTTTTTGCTGCTTCTGGAGGAGTCTGAACTTTGTGGCCGTCGTTTTCCAAAAGCCTCTGACCTCCTACTTAGTCACAAGGTGTAAGGTGCCAGAATTTCACAAAATCCATCAACACTTGAGCACTGACCTACTGAAACTCTACCCATCAACTTCACCCTGGCAGCTTCCAAGGCCTTAGGATTTATAATTTTTTTAAAGTCTAAACCCTATTTTAGTGGCACAATCCTGATTCCATTGGGCAGCAGAGGTGCTGTGATTTTTCAGGTATTTTTGCAAATACACACAAGTCCAGACACACTTTTTATTCTCTGTGCAACCCTTTTTATACCATGAATTGTACAGACTGAACTTAACACTGGCTACGAAGAAACAGAATTAAAATCACTCCTGGGATAGCACAAAGTCAGCACACAAAGTATGGAGGCATTTGGGGACAGAGACAATAATTAGACTTTAACTAAGAACGCAGAATATGTGAAAAGAGCAAAACCAACTGCTTGGAACAAAGATGGAACAGAACAATGAGAAACCTTCAGAGAAAGAGGGATAATCAGAAGGCTAAAAAAGAGGATTATACTGCCCTGCTAGATTTGAACATCACCCCAGAAGGATTTGTTGTAACCTAGGAACCAAATATTTCATTCAGGCTCACTGATGAACCCTGGCCGGCTTTGATAAGGAAGATGTGTGACTGCAGCATGTTTCTTGGGAAAAAATGTGAAACTGATAGCTACCAAAAAAAAAAGTTACCCAGTTTTAATTTTCTGAAGCTGAATGAGCTATGGAGTGATGCAGCAGCACAAGTTCAGTGTCCTCAGTGGGGTAAAAAACCAGAAAGCACCGTGAGTATAAAGTTCATGGATGGATTTTCTTGACTCCAAGTGGGAGCAAAAAGCAAATCCCCATCTGAAAGGAATGTCTGGTGGCACCAGAAATGTGCTGTTGTGAGAAGAAGATTCACCTTTATAAAGAGGGAAATATCTGCCTCAAGGCAGAGCAAGAGAAAATCCAAACCAGCAGCATTTTTCCCAGACATTTCTCCCAAATAACTGCATTTTATTGTGTTTACACATAAATATTCAACTGGCATTGCTCCTGTGGGGTGAAACAAGAGGGGCTGCAGGCTCCAGGGGCTGAGCTGGACAAGGCAGGTGGGGTTTGGAGGGTTAAGGGTGGCTGCTGACCAACCCTGGGTGCTGTGGGGACATCACAAACACCTGATCACGCTGGTGCCTCCTGCCCCTGTGCACCCTCCAGAGCCAACTGTCCCCTCCTGCCTTATTAGATTTATTAGATTGATATCTGGGGAGTAGAAATTGCTGCCTATCATGTTTATCAGGGCTGGACAACCCCCACTCCACGTGCTTGGAATTAGCACATCAAGGCAAGGAAAATTAATTAGCAATTTGGGGCTTCAGCTGGGAAAGGCAGCTTGACCTCAGCTGGTTGTTCTGCAGGGGTCAATTTTATGTGACTGTGGTCACACAGACCTCAGACACTGTGGGAAGCATCTCCCTGACATTCTCCTGGGCTTGGCAGGGCGAATTCAAACCCCAAAATACACCAGGAAAAGGGCATTCTGTTTATTGGTCCCCCACCTACACAGGTTACACAAATCCATTTCCATTTCGTGCTCCCTGCCTATCAAACAAGAATAATTTCCCACTGATGAATAGTAAAGTTTAATTAACATTTATGAACTGCTGCCTAATGTTCATGTGGAATTAAACAGAAAGAGCTAATAATGGAGAGGATATACAATTCCAAACAAAGCTGAATGCAAAATGTAGGGCACGAATCTCATTTTCTGCTTACGCGTGGCACAATTTAAAGGACATTTTTAGCCTGTTCTGTGTGGAGGAGGACAAATACTATGCAGCTTTAAATAAATATGTGTTTTTAAAAGAGGTGTCTGTGGGACCAGCTGGGATGTTATCCAAGAGCGTTTCTCTATTCCTTCGTATCACTTTATTTCTTCATCTTCTCTTTTCATAATGCTTTCTTTTGTTTCTTTTTCCCATGGTCTGTGGTGGTATCTCAGCCCACAAAGCTTTGCTCAAGTCCACCCTGTTCCAAAGGGCTGCACCTGATGGGTTGGACAATTCCTGCATGTGACAAACCCACCCCAGAACAAACCCCCCGTGCCCGGGTCTGGAACACGAGTGTGCCAGGACAGAACTGAAACACAAAATCAGAGGAACCAAATGTGGGCTGCAGGTTGCTTTTCCCATCAATCTGTACTGGTATCTCAGCCCACAAAGCTCTGCTCAAACCCACCCCATTCCAGTAAGGCTGGACCAGATGAGCTGGACAATTCCTGCATGTGAGAAACTCCCACCAGGACAAACCCCTGTGCCCAGGTCTGGAACACGAACACACCAGGACAGATCCAAAACACAAAGCCAGAGGAATCAATATGGGCTGCAGGTTGCTTTTCCCCACAGTGTGTGCTGGTATCTCAGCCCACAAAGCTTTGCTCAAGTCCACCCCATTCCAAAGGGCTGCACCTGATGGGTTGGACAGTTCCTGCATGTAAGAAACCCACCCCAGAACAAACCCCCGTGCCCAGGTCTGGAACATGAACACACCAGGATGGATCCAAAATGTGAAACCAGAGGAACAAATGTGGGCTGCAGGTTGCTTTTCCCATCAATCTATACTGGTATCTCAGCCCACAAGGCTTTGCTCAAGTCCACCCCATTCTAAAGGGCTGCACCTGATGAGCTGGACAATTCCTGCATGTGAGAAACTCCCACCAGAACAAACCCCTGTGCCCACGTCTGGAACATGAACGCGTCAGGACAGATCCGAAACATGAAATCAAGAGGAACCAAATGTGGGCTGCAGGTTGCTGCGTGTTGCTTAGCAACCCTTCCCTGATGTCACCCAAATCGTGACCTCAGCATCCAAGATCTGCACGGGGACCATCTGATCTGGCAGCAAACAAAACCCCACATTCCCATTTCACGCCGGCTTCACCTCGCGCCACATCTGACGGCACGGTGGGCAAGGAGATCGTTTGCCTCCTGATAAACTCTGAATGTGCCTGCTAATTAAAGTAATAATCTGCTGAAATTATGAAATTCTGACCTCTCAGACAGAAAGGGAGGCGGGAAAAAGGGAAAAAATGAGTGACTCGATCAGGTTTGCAGGGCAGATATCAGAGCCCATTGGGAGGGGATGGGGCAAAGTGGGCAAGGAGCTGTTCACTTCCTCAGGCAGCACAGCCATCCTTTGCTTTTCTCATGCAACATTTAGCTCTCATATTCTATGTTTTTACCCTTTTCATAGTCTATATTTTTACCCTTTTCATATTCTATATATTTTTACCCTTTATATTTATGAATATATTAAGTTGCAGACTGCAAACATCTTTTTTCTTTTCTTTCCAGAGAATGTCATATTCTGTTTCCTTCATTAAACAGCAAAACGGAAAAACCTTTCAGATATAAAATCCAAACTAAGTTGCTTAATGAGACAAAAAGGCTTCAATATTTTATATCAAATGTATGTTCCAACTAAACAAATAAATGACGGAAAATTTTGTCTTTTCTCTCTATAACTGGAAAGAACTTATTTCATTCAACGTCAGCTTCTTATGTAGTGTGAAAAAGCAAACAGAAGGCCACATTTCATCCTTTATTGCAGACCTTTGAGTGTGGAAAGCACTTGATGAAGCTGGAAACAAATTCTGCTCGAGGCACCCACCCAACAAGAGTGTTCTTGTCATTGGGCTAAAGAAATTCCTGGGTGTTGCTGAACAGATTTAACACAGCAAGGAATGGAGGACTCATGATGAGAAAATGTTCTCCACCCCTGGCTTTTCTCAGTCAACCCCCCCAACTTTCTTCTGAATACCCTTCAGTGTATTCAAATCTGAAAATCTGTCCTCTTCTCACCAACCTGCTCACACTCATAATTAAAAAAAACCCAGTCCTTGGTTCCCTGAACATTAAAAATTAAGCCAGAGCCATTGGTCCTCTCTAATCCTAAACTTCTGCAGCCAAAATGCTTAAAGCAAAAACTAAATGTTTTTCCATCCCTTTTTAACAAATCCCACTGCTCATACAGACATTAGCATACCTGAACTTACACTTGGAACCTAAACAATCCCTTCTGGTCTTGGATATTTTCCTAGTTTTCCAGCCTGTGTAAAATCCGGCAATAAACTCATCTGATAAATCCTTCTTTAAATATTTATTTCCTGGATTTTATCACTGGCCCAGCACGAATCTACCCTTGTACATTTTTCAGCTATTCCAAAGCAGTCAAACACAAATCTGTCCCCAATCAAGCACGTGGCAGAAGTCAACTGTTCAGTGGCCATAAAATATATAAAGGAAAAATTGAAGCAGCTGCTGCCTGGCTGGAACAGGGATTCAGCAAGTATTAATGACAAAAATGGCCATTTTGGAGTGGTGGTAGCTTGACTCTGCCAGATTGGAAAGGCTGACCTCGGGATGGCAACTTTGGAAAAAAGGAGCTGTCAGTGATGGTCTTGCAACAGGAAAAATGCCATGAATTTGATTGTTATTTCTGGCAGAATAACTGTGGGAGTAAATGGTTTGATGGGATTTTCATGGAATCACAGAATGTCTTGGAAGGGACCTCAAAGATCATCGAGTTCCAAACCCCCAACAGAAAAAAAACCAGCAACAACAAAACAAACCAAAGAAAATCTGTTGGTGGGCTTCACAATTGTTACAGTCCTGTTGGGTTCCATACATATACTGAAAAATTTAATAATGAATCCTGATAATTAATAATAATTAATCTAATAGCAAACTGAAAAATTATTTCATACTGGTTTGTGTAAAAACAAGTTCTGGGCACTGATTGCCCATAAATAATAAACACCATTCCCAGCAGCCTGGCCCTTTGGTCAAACAGGAACCCAAAATTCTCACCAACAGCAAGACTTCCCTGTTTTCCCTTTTATAAAATTCAATTTATTAAATCAAAGTCAGCCCTGAAACTCAGTCACTCCCCACAATGTTTTTTAGGTTGTACTGCATGAATTAAGAAACAGAGAACTTGAGAAAAGAAACCAAGTGATTCTGAATTTATTTAGTGAGCTGCAATGAATGCCTGCCTGGATCTGGAATTATTCACCCACTCGGGACAAAGAATTCCATGTGTTTCTTCCCTTCAGGAGACCCAAGCAAGGACTATGCAAAAGTCCTCTACTTTAACTTGGTAAATTATAAGAAGAATCTAAAGGTTGACTCTCAAGTCATCAAAAATGAGAGCTGGAAACTGCTAAGCTGTTTTTAATATACTGTTCATCTGAATGTAAATATTTATTTATCACTGCTGTGCTCCTCAGGACATCACAGAGAGCTACCCTGACACTACCATGAAGGTCTGGCACAGCTTTTTATAACTTCATGAGTTCTCCCAAGATCTGATGGATTTTCCTCTCTGATGGGTTTTCCTTCCCTTCCTTTCCCCATTCATTCCATCTTCCAGCCTTAGATTCTGCCTGTAGCCAGAGCAGCCCTACTGCTTTTACTCTCCCCTCACTGAAGGTTTCCTGCTGTCACAGGAATCCCCTGAATATTGCAACAGGTGAAAGTGAGGAATCAAGAGAGGGATTTATCCAAAATTCCTCTCTGCATTGCTGCTGAACACTGAAATATGGGCAGCCTCTTGCCTCACCAGCCAAATCCTAAATAACAGAAAAACAAACTCTGGAGGATTGTACAGTCTCTGATCAAATTTAAAATAGATTGCTGGGATAAATACTGGAGGCAGTGATGGGACTTTAAATCATCAAACCATCAAAGCAGTCTAAAAATAACCAACTGCAGCTTGCAGCCACTTGATTTCAATTTGTGGCTGAAATAATTGAGGGTCCCAATTATTTCCAGGTTGCACATTGGATTTCCTGCTTTTCACACTGTTGTGGCTCTTGTAACATTTTATTCCAGAAGGAACACTGCCCTAAAGGAGCAGCAAAAGGAGAGCCTCAGGTGTTTAAAACTACTACTGTTGTAGCAGCTGGGATTTTGGGAAAGGGGCAAGGAACAGGAATTTTACTGAGATTTGCTTCTAAATGGGTTTTTTTTTTTCCAGTGGGAAGGGCTGGGCCTGGAACATGAGGCATTTGCATGGGTTTGAGCCCTGCTTCAGCAGCCCCAGCACAAGAGGGGGGATGAAAAGGGATCAAAATACTTCCCTACAACTCAGAACACACAGGCTCCTGTCCCATGTGGCTTTTCAGAATCCTACAACACATCTACATGGCCAAACCACAGAAAGAACTTGGTTAGCATTGAGTAAACCTTAAACATGCTCATGAATAAAATCAGTATCATCAGTTCATGGCATGTGTCCCTCAGACACCAAACCATCTCCACTAATCCTGCTGAAAAAACTAATCTTCTTCTACAGAAGCTCCACAATTTCTAGATCAGTTTGTCCTCTCTTTTGCTCTTTAAGAGAGGAAGGAAATCCAAACAGCCTCTCTGCAGGTCCAGCAAGGTGTTTTTTTCACCTTACCCAGAACTACAGAGTTTTTTAGAGGAGAGGAGATGCCACACAGACCCCACAGAGCGCCAACAAATGATTTGAGTGCAACAGGTGGAATGTGATGCATTCCCGAGATTATGGATGCTTCATATGGCAAACAACACATCCTACAGGCACTGCTTTTCTTCTCTTCAGGACCAGGGTCTGGTTTTCTGCACCCCTTTGCTGATTGTGACAGTGATGTCCCCACACCAGCCCGTCCATCCTCTGTCACACAGCAGAACCTGCTCATCCCAGTGCCCTGCCCTTGAGCAGGGGTGACAGCCACAGGCTCATCAGGAATTCAGCTGAGGAAATGCACATCTCCCTTATCACTCCTGTGGACAGCTGCTGATAAGGCAGCTTGTTCCCCTTGTTGTCTACAGCACGGCTCTTAATTTGGGATTGTTTTTCCTCTGTACTACCAAGTACAACAAAGTACTTTCTGAGCTTTCACTTGTGCACACTTGCAATTTATTGGGTGAGCACGACAGAAATTAGAGTTGGAACTTCCCACAAAGGAAGCTGCTTCCTTGCTCTGGCTTCTCATGCCAATATTTGGATTATCAGGGAGCTCCTCCTGTCCTATTCAGGAATCACAAGTCACAGCTAAAATGAAACTGATTTAAGCCCCAGCTAAAATGCTGCAGTCCTCTCCTCCAGCTCTTGAAGTCAACCCTTTAGGATAAATGTTTTTCCACACTTGGGCAATTCTACAACCACTTCTACTTCCCCCAATCACAGCAGCACCAAAGCCATCAGCTCTGGATTTTGTGTGAGGCACAGCACAGCATATCCATTGCATCACTCAGCTCAGAACATTTCCCTAGAGTGGCATTCCCATCACTGCTCTACACCTTCCCAATTTATTACCGTCACTGCAGCAGCTCTGCCCTGCCCCTTGCGTGCAGGGCTCAGCCTAATCGGATGTGGCACCTTGCACAGCCCTGCTGCTGCTGCTGCTGCTGCGTGCTCAGGATCTGCACAAACAAACCCACCAAAACCCCACCGAATCAGGACACTGCTGCAGGGCCAGCAGGGATGTGTTTCAAACCCTCCACTCTGTCAGGGGCTGGAGGAACATCAAGGAGCTGGCTCACGTTAACAGCACTGGACAAGGCATTTTCCAGCGGCTCCTCAAAGCCGTCCATCACGGGGCTGTTGTGTCAGGGCTGAATCAGAACTGATCCTATCAAGATTCAGAGCCCTCTGAACTGATCCTATCAAGATTTTGAGCCCTCTGAATTATTGTCATCCCCAATGTGTGCAAATTGCACCCGGGGCAGCGTCAGGGCTGGGATTTTTCTGTTCCAGAGGTGAGGGTGGATGAACACGAGCCCAGAGGACGTTTGTAACAGGAGACCTTTAAATAAACACCAAAGTGACTTTGCTTCCAGCTGCACCTGACCCCGTGGATCCAAAAAAATACCTTGATCTGATAAATGACTCCCAAAAGCTTTGCTGCGAGGAAAAACAATCTTCCAAGAACTTCAGACTCTGACATGAACTCCTGGAAATTACGTGTTCAGGAACTCTCCTTCTGGGAGTGCTGCTGAGGGGATTTTCATTAGCTCAGCCCCATAAGCAAGACGGGAATAGCGAGGGATTTATTTATTTATTTCTCCAGCGAGCAGAAACACTGAGATATTCATCATTTTCTTGGTTTTTCTCCCTCGCTCCACCTTTGAGTATTTAAAAATTCAAGTCATTTGTCAGTGCTTACATCTGTGTAAATATCCTTGCTTATTATTCACGTTATCTAAACAGAGCCCATTAACCCCAAAAAGGGCAGGAACCTCTCAGTGCTCTGTCAGTGATAACACATTTTAGGAGAGGCTGGCTGACAGAGAAGATAAACTTGGGGCTTGAGAATTGTAAATCAGACTGGTTTAGTTCATTGCCTCATTCAAGATACCACAAGACATTTAAACAACTTTAGATGTGCTGAATGTCTGCTTGTGTAGTATCTAATAATTAAAATAAAGAATAAACAGTGAGTTCTGAGTGATGCTGTGGGTCCAGTGCAGAGTTCAGCTCTGACCCAAATGTTCACTGCCCCGATGGGTTCAAACAGGTTTGTGATGATCAAAAAGCACTTCAGATTGAAGATATAAAACACGTAAAATGAATATATACAGGAGAGCAAGATCCTTCCAAGCATGGATCTCCATCAGAAAAAATGGAGACAAAGCAGCAGGCTCCAAAGATATTATCCAGAGGATGGTTTAGGACAGTATGCAAAAGGAAAAACTCTTTATTCATAATGAAAATTAAGAAGAAAGTATCTGAAGGACAGAATGAGTTGCAAGGCTGATCCTTCCTGGCTCGTATTTTGCTTTCCTCTACAGCAACTCTTTCCCAAAAGCATCATTTTTTGAGAGGATAAGAGGCTTTAAAAGCTATATTTGACTTCTAAAAGATCAAAACTAGTCAGGCATCTTCAAAAGTGTGACACATTTGAGTACAGGGGGTTTGTTTTCAGTTTTAATTCTCACCAGCAGCACCAGGGCCCTGTGATCAATCTCTGCCTCAGCCCTGAGGGCTTACCTGGAAAAGGCCAAGGAGTGAATTTGTGTGAAAATAAATCCTGATTTCAACCCATTTAAAATTGTGCCCTGCTAAAATCAATGTCTAGAAAGAGCTTGTTCCTGGTGAGAAGCTCAGATTTGTTGTAGGAAATTGCTCTGTGGGGAGAATCATTTCCCACCTTGGCAGGGCCGGGCTCGGTCCCTCAGAGCATTTCCCTGCCAGGAGTGATGTGGGCACTCAGAGGAATGAAAAGGCTGAGAAATTATCACACCTGGAGAGAAAAAACCACCAGGTTTTGTGGCTGGAAGCTGTGCAGAAATTCACCACCAAAGGGAAAGAGCAAAGTGGAAACCACAGCAGAGATCCCCCCGTGCTGTTTTCAGCACCAGCTGTTCAGGTATCGATTTTTAAAGGTGTTTGCCTGGTTTTTGGGGTTTTTTTTGAGTCACCCCAAGAGGGCAGGGAAAGAAGGAGCACTGAGGATGCTGTTCCCATTTATTTTGAGGTGTTTTTAACTGCAGCTGGAAGGTGCAGGGAGTGGCAGTGGAGGTGGGGATGGCGGGGCCTGGAGAGAAGGGCAGGGCAGGGCAGGGCCTCCATGTGGGCCAAAATAAACTGGAAAAAATCTGGTACCAAGAACTTCAGGCATCTCTGCTCCCTCAGCAGGTGTGGGAGCTGAGATCTCTGGAAAATCAGGTCCTTTTCATTTAAAATAAGGTGGGTTTGGGGTCCAGCTCTCATGGAGCAGGGACTTCTGGTAGCAGCTACAAATACAAAATACCAGCACATGTGGGAGCTGAGGCCCTTTTTATTTAAAATAAGGTCCTTTTTTATTTAAAATAAGGTATTTTTGGGTCCAGCACCCATGGAGAGGAGACTTCTTCTGGCAGCTGCAAATACAGAATATCCATGAATTACAGGTGCTACTGACAAAACAGCTCCTTTTTATTTTAAAATAAGGTATTTTTGGGGTCCAGCTCCCATGGAGCAGGGACTTCTGGTGGCAGCTACAAATACAGAATATCAGCACGTGTGGCAGCTGAGGCCTGTGGGAAAAAAAGGTCCTTTTTATTTAAAATAAGGTGTTCTTGGGATCCAGCTCCCATGGAGCAGAGACTTCTTGTTCTGCTGGCAGCTACAAATACAGAATATCCATAAATTACAGGTGCTACTGACAAAACAGCTCCTAAATACTTACAAACTGCTCCACAGGGACCTGGAACATGCTTCCAATTTATTATTGGGCTAACATTCACCTTTCTGTCTCTTTTCCTGTCTGCATGGCCCAGTTTTCTCTGCATGAGCAGTCCCCAAAGGAGGGTTCTGTACACACTGAATGCACCTGAACTGGATTTTTCTGGGAGCAAGCCAGGCAGACATCACCCAGAAAGGTAACATTTCATAATTATTGTTTAATTGCTGCTTTTAACTCAGACTGAAAGCAGTGCTTATCCAACCAGGCAGCAGCAAATTCTCCAGCCAAGCACTGCTCACCAATAGACTTTGATTACCAAGAGATCATCAAATGCTCTTTGTGAAGAATTCATCCCAAAAACAGCTGGAATGGAGGCAAAATTCACTCAAGTTACTGCCTTTGAGGAGAGGACTCCAGTGACACTTCACTGACACAGATCCATGAAGCCGAGCACGAGGAATGGAGAGGAAAATGAAATATCAACACCTTCCTACCCTACAGCCCTGCACAGGGACTTTCCAGCACCAAGAGGATAAAAAATCAAGAAATGAAGCCAGAATCAACCAAAAGTGTGTCTTGCCCCTGAGGATCTCTGTGATTAGGAGCTGCTTCCAAATATTGGAAGAGTTTTTCCAGCAGAGTCTGTGAGCCAAGGAGCCTCTTTGGAAGGTGAGGAGATGCTGATTGAGACAACCTGAGCCAGAAGGAGTTCAATCCACATTTACAGATGAGCCAAGAGTTAGATTAGTCCTGAAATAAAATTTTAAAAAATAGAAAAATAAAATGAGAGATAGAGAGCTGCTACTCAGTTTTGTAAATTAGACTGAAATTCACCTTGTCCATATGCTTCTGTGCTCCTCCTCAGATTTAAATGTTCCTCTGCCCAGGCAGAACCAGCCACCCAAAATTCCCTCCCATGGTGGAAATTTTCCTGCATTCACTGCCAGTGATAGCAAAAGCAGAGCAAAGTGAATTTTAATGGAGAAAGGCAAGAGCCTGGTTCAGACAAACAGATTTAAACATCACTGTGATATTAAATATAAAGGTGCAGATTCTCAGGTGATGTTTTCCATCTGAGCTCCATTAATTCCATATATTTATGTCTTTTTACCCAAAATAACAACCTTCCCCAAATAATCCCCCCCCCAAAAAGATACTTAAATATAAAGATATTAAATATTAAGGTCCAGATTCTCAGGTGATGTTTTCTATCAGAGCTCCAGCAATTCCATAAATTTATGCCTTTTTACCCAAAATAACAACCTTCCCCAAAGAATCCCCAAACCAATGCCTCCTAAAAACATCAGGGGAGGCAGGAACTGTTGGTGGAATCCAGTTTCAATTCAGGATTATTCTGATCTAAAGCAAAACTGAGTGATTTCAGGTAAAGGATCACCTCATTATGCTTTAATGCAGAGCTGTTGAAAGCCAGTTATTAGGAAAGGATTTCCTGCTGCTTTATTCTCTAGCAAAGTTCAATAATTAGAAATGCTGTAAATCTCCTTTGTCTTAATACTCTCATGATGGGGGCAATAATGACTTTTCTTAAGGAGAAAACAACCAAGGGGAATTAAAACCTTTCCCTAGGACAGACATTTGTACATTTGGGTTACAGCACAGCGGGATTGCCAAGAGAAATATTCCCAAACATCTTCTGGCAAATAAATCATTTACTCGTTTATTCTCTGAAAGTCACACACAGTTTAGGACCTGCCTGACCTCCAGTGCAGCAGAGATTAAATACACAAAGTTAAATCCATGTAATAATAAATTCCAATCCAATAAATTCTACAATTGATCCCTGATTTATGTTCTGGATCAAATTTCTATTAATTTACTTACACACTTCTGCAGTAAAGAGCCTTAATATTGTCTGCTTGACACCCCTGCAAATAAATTCCCTGCTGAACAGCATTCTATATGCCAGGAAATGCTGAAATCCAGAGGCTTTGGGGATTTTAATCCCCTGGCATGCTCCAAGCTGATGCACTCCAGGTGATCCTGTCTGCTCCACCAGGCAAAGCTGAGCTTGGAAAATGAGGGACAGGGATTTAGGCAGGGCCAGAGCCACGGAATTCTTCAGTGGGAGAAGCAGAACACCCGTTTCCCACACGTTTCCCACACGTTTCCCACACACTTCCCATGCTCTTGCATGACACATAAATATTTCCATTTCATGCACCTTGATGAATAATCATTCTAATTTTATTTATTTAATTTTTTTTAAAAAGTGAGCGGGAGAGCTTGTGCATGAGGAAAGATGTGTCTGGATATTCTAATCAGGCTATCACGGGGGGAAAAAACACAAATGTGAAGGAGCAGATCCCCCCCAGGCCATTTTGCAAGTTGAAAAACTCACTGTGATGTCAGTTCTTGTTCAGTCAAAGCCTTTCAGCTCAGCATTAATCAGGATATATTTTAATCAAGGAGAAATAAGGAGCCAGGAAATAAATCTGAAAATGGAGCAATAGCAGTGGATTTAGAAGTAAAATTATTTGGTGGAAATAAATTCGTTTGTGTTGGGTGTCTTTCAGCATCAGTTCGTGGGGGGTTTTTGGGCTTTTTTCTAAGTAAAGCAGCTTGGTAAATATAGACTGTATATTTTTATATCTCTGCTTCTGATCACTTAACTAATTAAAGTAAGACAAGACACGTTGCTTTTTAATGTGCATAATTAACATGTATCATCTTTATTATCCTCAAGATCAGGGTGAAATGAAACTGAAAGGAGATGAGAGAGTGCATTGGGCTAACAGCCACTTTCAGAAAACACCATGGACACACCACAATGGGATGGTTCAGCTCCCTGGGATAGGAAAAGTCTGTTCTAATAGGGATAAAAATTGTATTATTGTTAATAAAGATGATTTTCTAGCGCTCACTCACACACAGAGCAGAGGTTTTAGCAGGAAGAAGTTGGAACAAGCCAAGGTGAACTTTTCATCCTCACCCTGGAGCTGAAGGATGACACCTTCCTTGGCCATCCTGGTTTGAGGAAACACAAAAATTCCAGGCTCAGGGCTCTAGAGAGCCTTTGGAATGTGCCAAAACACATCATTTAAATGTTCTGGTCAATACCTACAGCTGTACGCAGGGAGGGCTAGAAAGTTCATCCAGGTGCCTCTCAAAGTGCTCATTTTTAAAATATTGAGTGTGAAAGAAAACAGTTACAAAAATTACAGTGAAATAGGAAAAGAAGAGAAACTTTATGTTGGCGTACAATGCAGACCATTTGGAGTTTGCTCCATACTTTCCATTTAAAAAACAAAAAACAAAAGAAGAAAAAAAAATAAGATTGTGAGCTTTTAATGATGAGAATGAAGAAGGGAGAAAAAGAACTCCAGGGAGCAGAAGAAATAAATAAATGACACAAAATAAGTGAGGGGGAAGCTCTGATCTCTTAAATTGTCCAGGTGTCATGTTCCAGTTGTCCACAAGAGAGCCAACCTTCATTACTTTTGTTTATAAATGGGAAAACAAGCATTCCAACAGAGAGAAAAATGGGAACCAGCTCCCTGCAGCCCAGCCATTTTTAGTGTTATTTAAAATAAAAACTCATTTTTATATCTGAATGCACCCATCACAGACATTCCTCCATCAGCAGGGTCATTCCCTGCCATGTGCATGTGAATATTCCCATTTATTCCCTCCTTTTTACTGGTAACATTTACAGTTCCCTCTTTCTTAAGCCCCAATATATCCAAACATTAAAAACACACTAATGTGTTAAAATTAGCTGCTCTTCATGAGTTCCTTCAAGAATTTTCCCTAATATCTCATATATCCATGCCCCACATCCCCTTCCTCAGAGGAATAATCACCCTCTGAAGTGGCAAAATCAACCATCCTTGAGATCACCTTTGGCCCTCAGCTGAGCTGGATCACTGGTACTCCACTTCTGTTAGATATAACACACACAAATATTTATTTTCAGATATTATTAGAGCTTTCCTAGAGTTGCTTCCTTGCTGTCACCAGTCCAATATTTCATTTATCTGCTCCAAATGAAAGATTACATTTGGAAGATTAAGTCCTAACCCCTAACTCTGACTCCTCTGCAATTATTCCACACACTAGATCACTACAGAAAATCAAAAATATTCTGCTGCATTCTAATATTTAATAACATTTGAGTACACTTGGCAATGGTTGTTCTGATAAATGTGTAAAATACCAGCACCAACATGCAACAGAAGCAATCTTGCTGGTGGGAGGTGTGAAATCCTATAAATGTGGGTGAGTTTACCCAAATGAAACTGGGTTTTTGTGTCTCTCAGTAGCTGAAAGTAGTACACAACCACAATTCTATAAATTTATTTTTATTGTATACATGATTCAGATATACCATTCATGCCTGCTCAGTTTTCAGAGAGATTCAAAGAAAATGAGGGGGCAGGAGACAATGCCAGGAAATCCCAGAACATCACCACTTTCTTTTGCTGTCCCTCAGAGCCAAACATTTCCTTTTTTAAACTTCTTAAAGTTTATAACATCAGCAGAGTTTTGCTCTCAGCCCAGACTGGACCTTATTGTGAAACAGAAAATTTAATTTCCAGAGAACTTTATTTCCAGAGAACAGAAGGGCGGAACAGAAAAACATAAAAGGAGCTGGGTGTTAGCAAAGATCCTTTGAGATTCAGCAGATTCTCATTTTTTTCTGAGCCAGAAACACTTAGAAAACAAAAAAGAAGGAAGAGGAAGAGGAAATAAATTTACTATAAATAAGTAAAAAGCACTGTTAACCAAGGCTCTCCACATCGTGTAATTACATAAAGCAAATACCAATTCTGTCATTGCTTGAAGGAAAATAATGAAGGTTGCCATGAAGTTATAATAAATGAAGTTATAATAATAAATGAAGGTATAATAAATGAAGTGAGAGCCACAGAAAGTGCTGGGGCAAGCTTTGACCAGAGGAACTGGAAATGCAGCACTCCATCATACATTGAAATATCAATTTTATTCCATTTCAATTAATTCTCCACTAGTGCTGTGTAGATTTGAGGTTCGGTGCCATGCAAGAAACTCCCTCCAATTCCCAAGTAGAAACAGCAGCTGTGTCAGATTTTAGTTTATTTTTTTTTTCAATATCTCCACAAGTCTCGAGCCTGTCTCAGCTTTCAGCAGGGCTCCATATGGCTCCTACAACTGCCAAGCAAAATACACCCATCAAACCCACGAGAGCTCTGCAGCCAAAATACTGCATCAAAGGGATGAGCTTTGGGAAGGGAAGAGGGCTCACAGAGTTTTGTTTGATATGCAGGACCAAAATAAAACTCTGCAGAAAGTTTAGCAGGTGCTCAACCTGAAGAAAAAAATGCTGGAATATATTAAATATCTTCAATTTGCTGAAGCAAGAGCAAAGAGGCAAAGCAGGGCTCAGCCTCCTGAGAGTATGAAATTTAGATTGGAACAGCTCCTAGCCCAGGAGCTAAAATCATTCTTTCGTCGCCTTCAAAAGTTCTTGATTTCCAAAGGTCTCCAGCACCTTCTTTTCCTCTTTCAATTAAATAAAAAGCCCATCTGCACCACAGCCACTGGCCTGGTTCCCACGTGCCTTGGAAAAGTCCAGCTCTTCTTCTGAAAACTTCAAAATCTTCAGGGCACAAAACTGTTGAGGAATCAGCAAACAGAAAAATTCACCCAGGGGGAAGGTGGAGGTTAAATCCTAAAATTCCAGGAGTGCAGGATGACAAATACAACAGAGATTATTTCATGCTGTCAGTGGAATCAGGGGCATGTCAGAAAATTCTCCACCTTCCTCTGGAATCTCCTGGTCCACCTGAACCTGGATCTCCAAGCCAGGAATTATTTTCTTTGCCATAAAGGCCGAGTCTTCCCTCAGGGACTGGGAAGAAAGCAAGCCCAGGGAGTAGAAGGAGCAATTAAATCCATCTGTGGAGAGTTTTCCTCCCCCTTTGTGCTCTCTGGGAAAATGCTGCTGGCATTTGTAAAGCTCTGAAAAACACTTGTCCCATTGCAAACGCCTTTTCTTTTGCCAAGTGAACTCTCAAAAATTAGATATCATTGTGGGAAGCGCTGCCTAATGAGCCAGTGGCATTGAGAATATTCCGATTTTTCATTCCTGCCATGCAGTGAGAGTGCCATGAATAGGATTCAGAAATGCACGGGGTGGTCACAGGGACAATGATCCTGGGTACAGCTGTTCCTGCAGCTGCCACGAGCCCCACACGCTCAGGGATGACAGTGATGGATGGAGAAATTACCCTGTGCACTGCTCTGTGCCTGCCCCATTGCCACTCACCGTGCCTGGGCTGCCGTGGGGGATTTGCACTCCGCGTGGATCTTCCCAAGATGAGCTCTCCCACCTCCCCAGAATGAGTGTATATATATTATATATATTTATATTCTATATATACCCTTCCATATATTATATATATACCTATATATGTATTTATAGAATAGTATATATATTTATATCAGCAATAAACACTTGGTGAGGTATGAACAACACAGCCTATGCCATTTGATAACTAAAAACCAAAATGGGATAAGTTGCAATCACTTTTATAGGTAAAGAACTTACTTTGAGGCTGGCGAAACATTTTTTACAATCCTGTAGTTTCACCTTTTTAAAGAACTTTTATTGTGTTCATACTACACAACACTGAGTGTTTTTGTAATAGATTCTTACTTCCACACCAGGATTAAAAATATTGGTCAAGATTTCTTCTTTTGCATATAAAAGAATTAAAATCCTGTTCCCACACCACCAAGGAGCAGAGCCAGAGTTGAGCCAAGCTGGTGATCAACAGGTAGCAGGTCAAGGAGCTCTCCCACCTCCTCAGAATAAGTGGAATAAGTATATAAAAATAGTAGAATATTGTATATATTTATATCAGCAATAAACACTTGGTGTGGTATGAACAACACAGCCAATGCTATTTGATCCTTAAAAACTAGAATGGGATAAGTTACAATCACTTTTATAGGTAAAGAGTTTATTTTGAGGGTGGTAAAATTTTGTTTACACTGCCGTATTTTCACCTTTTAAATAACTTTTATTATGCTCATAGTACACTTAACACCGAATATTTCTGTAATAGATTCTTACTTTCATACCAGGATTAAAAATATTGGTCAAGATTTCTTCTTTTGCATATAAAAGAAATAAAATTCTGTTCCCACACCACCAAGGAGCAGAGCCAGAGCTGAGCCAAGCTGGGATCAACAGGCAGCAGGTCATGGGAAGTTCAGATGCTCTCAGAACCCTCCCTTCAGGTTTTTCCATGGGCACAGTCACAGAGCCAGCCTTTGGTATTTACACATCACCAGCTTCAGATGATGCTGAGCATGAGTAAATCCTCAGGATGCAGCTGGGATGGGAATCCTGTGGGAATGGACAGTGACAGCACCCACAGAAATGTCCCAATTCAATGGTGCCATCCTAAGAGTTCAAGTTGCTGGCTGGGGATTTTTTCAGTCAGCTTTTCTTGACCAAAATTAAGCAAATTGTGCTTTTCCTTAGGAAAGTTTCTTTAAAAGTATTTCAGATTTTTTTTTCTCTTTGGGAACACAGTTCAAACAAGTAAATTCCGTCCCTTACCGAAAAAAAAAAACCCGTCAAACAAACAAGCAAACAAAGCCACCAAGCCCCACAACCAAAGGGAATCATCAATTTTCCTCTAATCACCAAGTCTGTAATTAATCCAAGGTAGAAGTTTGACCAAATCCATGGTATACCTGCAGTGCTTTTAATGATTAAAGGTCTTATGAAAATTTTGGAAAAGTGACTTACACTTCTTTTATTACAGAAAATAATAATAATAATAATAATTATTATTATTATTATTATTATTTATTATTACTGCAGGAAATCCAGCCCTGCTGAGCATGGGAGGCACTGGTCAGAGCTTCCCTTTGTGGCTCAGAGTGAAGCCTGGTACCCTCATCAGCCCCAAACCAGCATCTCCCCAGGTCAGGATACTGGAAAGCTCAAGCCAGGAGGGCTGATGTTCCCAAACCCTCTGGGAAAACACGCAGCTGGCAGAAAAGCTTGTCAAAATCATCACAGAATAAATAGATATTAATGGAAAAATAGAATTATCACAAGCAGCAGTTCAGCGTGGGGAAAGCTGGCTGATCCTGCCTTTTCTATTTCTCCATATCAAATATGTTTGCTAATTTTCTCTTCCCACACCTCATGCTTCCCAAATCCAAAATCCAGTTACAGCTTAGACACAGAGACAAGAAGAAAAGGGGAAAAAATGTCTTTGTGTTACTTGTAGCCCAAGCAGGCTCTGGCAACCTGACCTTAAAAATGATACTTCATAGCACTGGAGCAGGATAAAACCAGAATGAAATCCTGTGAATGCTTTGATCTGGACAAAAAGCAGCACATTAGAGCAAATCCAAAGGGATACATTTCCTCTTATTTCCATTAGAAACCATTTAGAACTGCAGAAGGATCTTCTCTTCCTTGTCCCACAATTACAGGAATCTTGAAGCATTCTACTGAAACCCCTTCAGAGTTTTCTCTTTGCACTGTGAATCCAAGGAAACTTTAAGCGGAAATACAAAGGGAGCTGATTTCCCACCCACCAAACAAGGAGACCCCCATAAATCCGTGATTTACCAAGTGCATTTGAGCTACAAAGGATCCAGGTGTAGGTGGATTAACAGCAGAAAGTTTTTAAGAAGAACATCTGTCAATCACTTAAACACTTGTGAAATAAAACACAAACCACAAATTCAGCACCATTACCCTTCGTGCGACACCACCTTTTTCCGTCCTTTTGGTGTCCCCAACACCTCTGATTTCAAACACAAATGTTTCCATGGTGTCATAGCTGGCAGCAAATAAAAATTTTCTCACTTGCCTTTGCTTTTCTTCCAGTTCCCTGCTCCGAGTCTTGGGAGCTCTGTAACAGCTGGGGAGGCAAATGGAAGAAAACACATTTACAGTGGATCATGTTCAGCCCCAGAGGAGTTTAAAGAGAATTCATCTGTCCAAACCTCCCTGAAAATTCCATATTTGAGCAGATTATTGCTAGGAAGGGAAAAGCCCCTGGTATAAAGGGAGATTTCTAAAGCAGCTACAAGTTCATTCAGACTTATTCTCTGTGAGAAGGGTATAAATTATTATATGGAGACAAAAACAAAAACAATTTCCCTCAAGGGGAGTCAGGCTGATTTTACTGGAGTCCATATTGCACCTCAAACCTTTTTCCCCACCAAATTCCAGGAAAGCACCTTGCCATGGAAAACTCTGTGCTGTGCCCAGGGGTGTGTGGAGGGGTGAACCTGTATTTATAATTCCACAGTCTGGGCTTCTTTGTGGTTAAAAGAGGACTAATAAATCCTGAAAAAGCAAAATTTTCAATGCTTTCACACTGCAGCACAGATCCTAAACCTGTAGGAGTGTTTATTCCAAGGAAGAAAGGAATTGTGTGCTTAACTAAGACAAGGTTAGCCTTAAATTAATTAGGCAGCAGTGATTCAGGATAACGATACAATGAAAGGGGAATGGTTTTAAACTAAAAGAGGATTTAGATGAGATTTAAGGAAGAAATTGTTCCCTGTGAGGGTGGGGAGGCCCTGGCAGAAGCTGTGGCTGCCCCTGGATCCCTGGGAGTGTCCAAGGCCAGGCTGGACAGGGCTTGGACGGTGGGAGGTGTCCCTGCCAGGCAGGGGTGGGGCTGGATGGGGTTTAAGGTCCCTCCCAACCCAAACCATTCTGGGATTCCGTGATTTTAAAGCAGAGCAAGGCTCTTGGTGCTTTCCCTGGAAGCAGCAGCAGCTCCAAACTGGAACCTGCTGTGATCCCACAATGTCCTGTGGTGCCAGGCCTGGTCCTGCCCTGCCTGGTCCTGCTCAGCCAGACTGGGACTGCCCAGGGCAGGATTGCAGCCAGGAATTCCATCCTTGGGAGCCAGACTGGGGGGCTCCCATCTCATCCTTGGAAATAACACAAATATATCCAGTTACTGGTTTGAATTAGCCGGGTTTACTTCGATAAAAATAAATCCTTTCATCAGAAAAACGGCCTGGTAAAATAATTGTGAATTCCCTCTAAATCCACTCAGCCAGGTGGGCTCCTGCCCTCCTCACTCTCCTCTCTTCCTTCATGCCCACACTCCTCAGGCTTATCCTGTAATCAAGCCCTGCCCCAGACACAATCACAGAATTTCATTCTGCCTCCACTTTTCCCTTCCTCATTGGCCATTTGCAAATAAATCAAACCAAAGAATCCTCGAGCAATCGCTGACCTGGCCCAAAGCTGAATAATCCACAGAAATTCTGGCTGATGGTAGAGCAGAGCTACAAAGAATGGGGTTTTCCTAAGGTTCTGACACGCTTTTTATGCAACAAAGTAAGCACAAAACCTACAAGAAATTAGGTGTTTGCATAGAATGTAAAAGAGCTGTGGAATTCCTCTGAAGAGGATCAGTTTAAAAAAGCAAAAAAGAAAGAAACTAAACCAAACCAAACAAAAAAAGAAAACCAAAACAAAAAAAAACCCAAAAAACCAAACCAAACCAACAACAAAAACCACACAAAACCCCCCTAAAAAACAAACAAACAAACAAACAAAAACAGAAAAAAAACCCCAAACCCCAAAAAACCCAAAAACCAAAAACAAACAAAAAAACCCCAAATCAACAAACAAAAACCCAAAAACCCCTCCAAAATCCCCCAAAAAACTCTGATAAATTTATGGGAGAAGCCTTTCAACAGGGGGGACCTCTGGATCTTTTTTACCTCTTACATTATTCCCTGCTGAAGACACAGAGCTAAATGAAATCCTCCCTTTGACCCGCCCAATTAAACCCGTTCTAAATTGCACCACAAATCACCCATTCAACACTTGAGCAGGAATAAACAGCTCCATTAACCCATATTTGTTCCCCTCAAATTAATCCTGTCTGACAAACACCCCTCGTGACCCTGCCTGACACACGGGAGCGTTGCAGGACCTGAAGCACCTGTGCAATTTGGAGCATAAATATTAATTGTGGTAAAATTAACGCGCACTAATTATCAGCCTGCTCTCCCTAGCGAGAGGCAGGGTGGCAAAGGGGGCACTGAGATTTGTGATTTCCACGGTGCTGAGATCACAGAGAGCTGCCTGCAATCAGCACTTACATAAAATGTGAATTTTCTACATTTCAACGTTTTCCTCACCGCTGAAGTTCAGAGCCCAAGAGGTTTCTAAGCACGGGTGGGATTATAACAACAAACAGAGCAAAGAAATTTAGCTGAAGTTTAAAGCAATTTAATATTTTCCTCCTCTGCAGGTTTCAGAAATCCACAGACACAAAGGAAGATGGGTCACGAAAAGAGAATTTTTATTTTCCTCATAAATACTTAATTTTTTTTTTGGTCAAACATTGCCATCCAGTGGCAGGAAGAGCAGTGCCAATTAACAAATCCTGCCTTTTTTCCCAGTGCCACCTGGCCCGGAAACCACCCAGGCAAATTAAGGAGTTAATTTCATTTCCTGCTGCCACATTCAGCCCTAATTTCCCATTAGGCAGCAGAGGGATTATCAGGTGTCAAAGCTCCTCTCTAGAAGCTCATCAGAGGAAATTCCGATTGTTAAAAAGCATTTTTAAAATTTTTTTCCTTGATGTTTAAGCTCAGCTGGGACTTTTCCGATCCTACCCTGGCACTTGAGGCAGCTCAGAATCCCAGAGCTCCCACTCTGGGCTGGAAATATGAACTGAAGCCTCCATTTCCTTCTTCTGCACCAAATTCCATCAGATTCCATCAAATTCCATCAGATTCCATCAAATTCCATCATATTCCATCAAATTCCATCAGATACCATGAAATTCCATCAGAGTGCATGAAATTCCATGAAATTCCATGAAATTCCATCACATTCCAGGAAATTCCATCAAATTCCATCAAATTCCATCAGATTCCATCAAATTCCATCAAATTCCATGAAATTCCATCAGATTCCATCAGATTCCATAAAATCCCATTAAATTCCATCAGATTCCATCCGATTCCATCAAATTCCATGACATTCCATCAGAGTCCATGAAATTCCATCAAATTCCATGACATTCCATCAGATTCCATCAGATTCCATCAGATTTCATCAGATTCCATGAAATTCCATCAGAGTGCATGACATTCCACCAAATTCCATGAAATTGATCAGAGTCCATCAAATTCCATCAGATTCCATCAGATTCCATCAGATTCCATGAAATTCCCTCAGCTTCCATCAAATTCCATCAAATTCCATCAGAGTCCATCAAATTCCGTGAAATCCCATCAAATTCCATGAAATTCCATCAAATTCCATCAAATTTCATCAGATTCCATCAAATTCCATCAGATTCCTTGAAATTCCATCAAATTCCACCACATTCCATCAAATTCCATGAAATTCCATGAAATTCCATGAAATTCATTCAGGTTCCATCAAATTCCATCAGATTCCACCACATTCCATCAAATTCCATGAAATTCCATGAAATTCCATGAAATTCATTCAGGTTCCATCAAATTCCATCAAATTCCATCAGATTCTATCAGATTCTATCAAATTAAATCAAATTCCATCAGATTCCATGAAATTCCATCAGATTCCATCAAATCCTATGAAATCCCATCAAATTCCATCAGATTCCATCAGATTCTATCAAATTAAATCAGATTCCATCAGATTGCATCAAATTCCATCAGATTCCATCAAATTCTATCAAATTCCATCAAATTCCATCAAATTCCATCAGATTTTAGGCTCCAGCTCCTCCCCAGCCCACCCTGCAGTTTACTGTGCGTCCTAAGCAAGCCTGGCTGAACTTCTTCCACGACAGAAACCCTTCCCTCAGAGCATTTCACTAATTAAATTACAGCCTCTAATTAAAGGGCTGCTGTAAATTAAACAGCTCCTTTAAGGATAAAAATAAATAGGGGTAAAAAAACCAAGCAAGGATGTACATTTTCCTTAGCATGGAGCGCCATGTCCTGGTGGGATTTTCAGGAAAAAAAATTAAAGAAACAAGACTTTTAATTAAAAAAATAAATCCATATGTTTTAAAACTCCCAGGAGCTGTGCAAGTTGTTGACCTTTTAGCAGAATCCTCTAATTCTGCTCGTGCTCGTTGTTAAGAAAAGATCACAGGGGCTGAATTTGCATCTCATTTCTCACAGCAGGGCCCTGATCACTGCTCAGGAGCATTCTCAAACACGTTCTGGGGGGTTTTTTTGCATCAAATCTCTCATTTTGGCTTGGGTTTTTACAGAACAGCTTTAGGAGCAGCAAAATCCACTGTTTCAGCCCAATAATTTAAGTTTCACTCATCTTTCCTTGTTTAACAACCTGAGTGTGGCTTAGAATCCTGTAAATTATTTGCTACATATCCATCAAAGTTGCTCCTTATTCCCACATAATTAATTATTCCCATATTCCAAATTCCCACTCATTATTCCCATCTAAGCAGCTGAGGGCTGATTTTTTTTAAGTAGGATAAGAAAGAAATTCCTTCCACATCATGATAAATTTTGGGGCATTTTTCTGCTAAAAGAAGCAGTTGTTGGTTTTCCTTAGAGAGAATATTTTAGCCAAGAGAAAGGAGAGGAAGTGGTCAGTGGAAGCAGTGAGATTTTTGGGTGTTTGTTTTTATTTTATTTTATTTTATTTTATTTTGGAAAATTAATATTTTTTAGGAAAATAATATTATTTTATTTTATTATTTTATTTTATTTAGTTAGTTTTATTTTATTTTATTATTTTATTTAATTTTATTTTATTTTATTTTATTTTATTTAGTTAGTTTTATTTTTATTTTGTTTTGGGGAAAACATATGCATTGTGCATCCCAGCACAATGGGAATTTTACCTGGTTATTTTAGTTCACACACACACACACATTCACAAAAAATTGTTACAAATTGAACTGGAATTCCACCTGCAGCAAATATTCTGAATTATCAGCACTCTTCAGCCACAGCATGGAACAGCAATTTATCAAAATACGTGAAGGCTTCCTCCAAATAACGAGATTAAAAACACACATTCGAGGGCCAAACCCAGTGAAAAGTGAGTTTAAATGTTAAAATGGAAAGTTCTTCCTTAGCCCAGAGCTGGCAAAGCTCTCGTGTGGTGCAGAACCTGCAGTGAGCAAAAGATTTAACACAGACACGGACAAAAAATACAGAATAAAACTTTACTTTGGGAGAGGACAAAAGGAATAAAGGAGGAAGGAATAAACAGTTGAGCTGCACTTGACTGAGTGCTGCTAAAAATCTCCATTTCTTTCCCTGCAGCCCCAAAATCTTGAGATCTCCACGAGTTTCCCCAAGTTCCTGAGTTCCCCTGATGCTGAGCAGAGTGGAGGATGTGCATGGGACGGCCCCAGGAATCTGGGAATCTGCAGGGCAGGTTTAACCAAATCCACGAGACAAAATCAAATCACACAGAGGATTGCACATTTCATTCGTTTTATTCACATTTTCAGCCCCACGAGCTGGTACAGGCAGCTTCAAAGTATTTTTCTAGAAGATTGGGTAGGTTTTTACTCATTTTTGTTGTTGTTTTCATCTGGGGGTTTTGCCAGCAGGGGCTGCTCTTTCGTTTTAGTTCAGGAAACAAACACCAGTGCCATAAAAACAAAAATCCAGGGAATGAAGTCTTGGGGAAATTGCTCATTCTGATGAAATCAGGAACACTTGAAAGTTAAGAAAACAAACACGTGGTTTACTCTAAACCCCACCCCAGTCATTTATCCTCCAATTCTTCCCAGCAGAAGTTTAATAATTTCTGTTTCTTTCCTTCAGCGCAAAGGATTTAAAACTTGTAATTCATTCGGCAAATATATTAATTTTTGCAATATTTATCAGCTTTTCAGCACTATTTGTAGGCCCATCTCAGGGTCAATTTACAAAAGTTAAGCGGCAACAAAAACAAGGCACAGCCAAGGAAATTTCAGCTGCACATCCAGAATAATATTCTTCCTATTGGGAATGCTCAAACACAGGGATACAGGGGAATTGTGTCACTCAAAGTTTCACTGGTTAAAAATCCAATCCAACTTCAAGATCAGATCTGAATTTTTTTATCTGGAGTAAGGGATGGGACCAAAAAATGGTCAGGCAAGCTCCCCTTCATAACCCTTTATGGTTATATAAATATGCAATATTTACCTTTCCCATTCCCTCTGGGAACTCAGGGCTGGGAGTCCCCAAATTCCAACAGAGCTCCTGAAAAATCCTGGGCAGTTCAGGGAGAAATCCAAACCTGGGAGCTTTTTGCAGCCTGTCAGAAGGAGAAGGAAAAGGAAATAACTTCTTTGTCAGAGTGATTTAATATCTAATTACCCTCCATGAATCTTATTTTGGGTGATGAATGCACTGCCTGATCTTGGTGTAAAAGCAAGAGGCAAATCAGGAGGGAATTTGGCAGGCTCTGCTCAGGCTCCTGGCACATGAGGAGGAAGCTGAAGGATTCTGGGATAAACATCCAGCTAAGTGTTTATGGCAGAATTATTAATTAGGTGGCAGGATAATTATCGATGTGCCTTTCAAACAACACTCCATGGTTTGAAATGTGGGGTTTGGGGTTGGGAAATGGGATTTTAAATAGTAACATGTTATTGATATAAAAGGAAAAGAGAAAGGAGAGGAGAGGAGAGGAGAGGAGAGGAGAGAGAGGAGAGGGAGAGGAGAGAGAGAGAGAGAGGAGGAGGAGAGGAGAGGAGAGGAGAGGAGAGGAGAGGAGAGGAGAGGAGAGGAGAGGGGGAGAGGAGAGGAGAGGAGAAGAGGAGAGAGGAGAGGAGAGAGAGGAGAGAAGAGAAGGAGAAGAGAGAAGAGAAGAGAGAGAAGAGAGAGAAGAGAAAGAGAAGAGAAGAGAAAGAGAAGAGAAGAGAAGAGAAGAGAAGAGAAGAGAAGAGAAGAGAAGAGAAGAGAAGAGAAGAGAAGAGAAGAGAAGAGAAGAGAAGAGAAGAGAAGAGGCCTCCCCAAAAAACTCAACAAAACCAATTCCTTGTATTCTAAAAATTGTTACAATTATGTATAAAATAATAAATATATAATATATATATATATAAAAATACATAATTAAAAAATATAATTCCATATAAAATGAATATAGAAAATGTCTTTTTTTTTTTGCTCCAGCAAACCAAATCCTTGGAAAAAGTGAAAGGTTAAATGAGAGGCCAGACGAAGCCAATTCAAGTGCCCTGATTTTCTGTAGGCAGCAGGATTTGTATTAAATAGTCCTGGGAAGGTTCAAGTCAGCTGGACAGCCCACAGGAGGAAAATAAAAGTGTTTGTGTGTCTCAGAAATGCAAAGAGAGGGCAAATGGATTGTTTGTTGAGGAAGCAGCAGCAGAATCTGTCTGTAGGGAGGCAGAACTTCCTCACACCACCCGTGACAAAGAGCAGAGCTGACAATGGGCTGAGCCGGTGGAAAGGAAACTCTCCAGCTCTCAGGAAATACTGAATTGAGAGATTTTTAGATTTCCTTAAAACTTTCACCTAGAAAATCTTGCTCAGGGATTATTTAACTTTCATTTTTCAGGGTCTGGGAGGAGTTTACAGCAGGAATTTATGTGTCAGTCCAGCAAGAGCTGAAGCAATTCAGAATTGCCAGCCCTGATGTCTGCACACATCAAATCCTCCACGCCTGGGCTGGATCCTCATCCCCTCCATCCACCACCTCTCAACTTCCACATTCATTTACCATTAAAAAATTGTTCAGGCAGTAGCCAGAGCACTACTGAGGCCAGCAGAGATGTCAAAACAATTCCTTATCAATTTCTGAACTGTCTTTTGAAGTCTGGAAAAGCTTTCCTCCCACAGCTGTCAGAATTAATTCTGAAATTATTATGTCACTATCATTTTAAATAACACTTGATATTCAAACCACTTGAAGAAGAATTTTCTTTCAGCATTTCAAGAAATCCTTCAGAAGGATCAGAAGGGTGCTGATGCTTCCTCAGAACAGCAGAGGTTCATTGTCAGTAACCAGGAACACAGGAAAACACAATCAAACAAGAAAAAGAGGGTAAGCAGCTACAATAAGCAAAGGTCGTGATCTCAATTCTGTTTCTCCCCAGAAGGTTTCCTAGGAAAAACCAGAAGGAAAAATAAAATTCTTCACTTTTAGCAATTAACTCTGGCTCTTTGTGATTTTCCATATCATCATCCAGATTATTCTGTTATTATTTCTGCTGAGTATCACCATAAAAATATTTCTTTTAACTGTAAACACCCTCAGATGAACCGTCCATGCAAAAACCACTGCACAGAACCTGCCCTCATTATTCCACGTCCTGGAAGGAGGCTCAGAGGGGATGAACTTCATCAATTCCAGTAAGGGACAGCAGGAAAATGCCCATCCTGCAGCAGGTCAGGAGGCCAAGGAGATGGGGAAGCAAACACAGCAAGGTGAAAATGTGCTGTATCCATAAATTTTATGCTTTTATTCCCCTTAACTTCCCAACAACAAAAAAGAAAGATGCAATTCCTCATCTAAATCCTGAAGGATTTTTAAACCCCCTTTTTTATCCTCACACACTTATTTTTAACATCTATTTTCACCTCAGAGCCGTGCTTTAAGTACTTGTGTATGCACAGATGTGTTTGAAGCATGGCTCTGCTTTGAAAAACACAGGATATGGTGAAAAAGGGAATTTTTCTCCCTGTCTGCAGTGCTTCTGTCTGGATTCACAAAGTCATGATTTCCTCTAACAATGTCATTATGAGGCTCTAACTTGTAAAGTCTTAAATCAAACCCACCCTTCTCAGAAATTCAGCACTCGGTTCTCAGCGACTCCAATCAGCACAAGCATCAAACATTTCACTTTTTATCTACAAAAACCATGAGTGGCTGCTGCCAACTCCTCCCAGACTCTGAAAAATGACAGGTAAATAATCCCAGAGCAAGATTTTGTAGGTGAAAGTCTTTAAGTTTGGCAATGAGGCATTTTCTCAAACACAGTTCCTCTGTGAGCCTGCAAAAATTGATGAGAATATTGTTTATATTTTCAGCCGATAATTTAACAGGTACATCCTGTTCCAGCTTCCTCATGGATCTTTCCAGGAATTTTTTGGAGATATCCGATTGCTGATTAGAGCTGGAGGTGGTAAAAGCGTGGAAAGAAGAACATTCCCAGTCCCCCATCTCAACAACCAAGTGTAAATCTAATAATGCCAGTTTTTTTCTACTCCTGTGCTTTTCCTTATCTCTACAAATGTCCAGTTCCTTTCCCTTTCCCTGGAATTCCTCTGTTGATCCAGGACCATTGTCCTGAAGGCTTCACCAAAGGTCACCCTGCCAAGGCTCCTTCACCTCTGCACGCAGCACTTCTCCCCACAATTCAATCCTACAATTAAATCCCAAATTAAATCTCACAATTAAATCCCACCTGGGGACCCTTCAAAGCTTTGTTAACCCCTCACTGGCAAAAATTGCACAGAAATGCAACGTAATAAAGCACAAATAATCCAACTGTCCTCCACCCAATCTTCCTGTGAGGATCCTGGTGGCTGAGAATCCAAAGTGCTTCTGGTTTGGAACCCAAATCAGCTGAAAATCAACCCCAGAGGAGCCCAGAGCTCTTTTTCTGAGTCATGCCCTGCCTGTGAGGACACAGCTCCAAGGATGATCCAAGGGCCAGCGCGGCCCTGACCACACCAGGAGATGAATTCTCCCTGAATGCCAAGGGATGAGCTTTTATGGATGTTCCAGCTCCTCCCAGGCCTTTCCTGACCCTCACTGATCCAAAAGGCAGCAGCTGGAGCTCAGTTTCCTCCTTTTTCTGCTCCCCCCTATAAGTTGTCCCACTGCCAGCACTGGCAGCTCTTACAAGAGGTGAAACTTCCAGTGAATCCGTGCTCAATGTGAGCTCAACAGGAACAGAGGTGAAAGTGAGGGTTTGAAAGGTACTTTTACATATTTTTTTTTCTTTTTTCAGTGAACCATCACTGAGAAAATACTCCTCTGTGTAAAAAGGCATCCAGGTTTTCATCAAAGAGAATCCCTGCACGTGCTTTTGTGCTTTGCTCCTTTTTTCTGAGCATTAGCAGGGAATCCTTTAAAGTTATTCCTACAAAAGCTTTCTTCCAGGGCTGAATTTCTGCGCAAACCTGGAGAAAATGGGCTGAAATCTGTAAAAATCTCTCACTTCCAGGATGAAATTCATGCTGTTTTTGGACCCCACGCCAGATTTTCCTTCAACCCAGACACTTCCCATACTCAGCTTTCCATCACCACCTTATTGCAGGAACAAATTTTGGGGGGAAAAAAGAATTCAGGGCAGCCACAACTCTGTGCACAATCCCTGCACGTGACTTTGTGCTTCTGCCTGTCAGCTGTAGCATGAAGGTCTTTAAGGTTATTTCTTCAAAAGGGGTAGAATTTCTGTGCAAACCCGGAGAAAATGGGCTGAAATCTGTGAGTATCTGTCACTTCCAGGATGAAATCTGTGCTGGTTTTGGACACCATGCCAGATTTTCCTTCACCTGCTTGCTGCTTCAACCCAGACACTTCCCATCCTCAGCTTTCCATCACCAGCTCACTGCAGGAACAAATTTTGTGGAGAAAAAAGGATTCTGGGCAGCCACAACCTTGTGCACAATCCCTGCACAGGATTTTGTGCTTTTCTCTGTTTTCCCTTTTTGTGAGCATTAGCAGGGAAGCCTTTAAAGTTATTTCTGCAAAAGCATTCCTCCAGGGTTGAATTTCTGTGCAAACCTGGAGAAAATGGGCTGAAATCTGTGAATATCTGTCATTCCCAGGATGAAATTTGTGCTGTCTCTGGACACTGCCAGACTTTCCCTTCACTGCCTTTCCAATACCTGCTTGCTGCTTCAACCCAGACACCTCCCATACTCAGCTTTTCATCACCAGCTCACTGCAGGAACAAATTTGAGGGGAAAAAAGAATTCAGGGCAGCCACAACTCTGTGCCCATGGGCTGGGCTTTCACTTGTGCCAGTCTGTACAAAACAGAGCTCACAAAACCAAGGAAAATGCATTCACACACACATTTCTAATTGCATCCCTTCCCCAAGTCCAGGTTACAGCATTAAATATCTTCCAGTTCTGCAGGTTTTGGAGGTATTCTTTGTCTGGCTCAAAGCAGCAGTGGCAAACCACATTTCTGGGTTTGTTGACATTGCTGACAGCCCTTTATTTCCTTTTACTGCCAGCACTTTGGTTTGTTTGCTTCAAAAACCAAACAGACCTGGGCTGTTTCTTCTTCTAAACTTGAAATAAAGTCTTCAGCCACTCTGCCTTTTGGATTTGTCTCATTGAAGCTGGTATTTACAAAAAATAATAATAATAATTGTAGTAATAATAATAATAATTAGAATAATAATGAATTCTATTTCTATTTCTTGATATTTCCTGTCGTTTTCTTTTTTTCCATTCCCTCTGCTCTCCCAGAATTCTTCCTTCCTCTCACTTCTTCACTGTCATTATGAGAAAACAAATGGAGAAAGAAATAAATTAGGTTCATGAAATTAAAAAAAATAAAAAGCAGAAAGTTCCTTCTTTGCGTCCAAAAGTAGCCAAGAATGACCAATTTTAAGGACACAAACAGGACTTCAGGTAATGATATAAATAAATAATAATAAATGGTCACCATTTCTGGAGAAATTGTGGAGTTTTAGCAATCCTGAGGTAACCTGGGAGAGGGTTTGTGTTGCACTGGGCACAATTCCTATTAAAAGTGGAGTCCTGACCAGGATTGTGACTTTATTTAAGCTTTTCCTGTTTTTTTTCCATGATGTACATCCAAATCTATCCATTTACATGGATCTGTTTTGTATATTTATTGTGTAAATCTTTGCTTCTGTAAATTGTGCATCATCTCAATGTGGACAGAGCATTACCAAAGAACTCCTCCTCATGGAAAAAGTGAAAGCAAAGATGTTTCCTCAGTTCCAAGGAAACAGCTCAAAGGAAATGATACACCTGATTTAATTCCATTGCAAGAGATTCACCTGAGCTATTTCTTCTTCAGTAAATTACAATTTCTCAGTATTTGCTGGAGATGTTTGTATTACCAGGAAATAATGGGTTTTGAAAGAAGAAATGAGAGCAGCATCTCTGCTCTATAATTGTAGATTAGTGACTGCTCAAAGCCACTTCCAGTCCTAAATAAATCAGAGGATTCTATAATTAGCTACCTAAATATCTGCACAAAAACACATCTCCACCTTTGCTGTGAGCCACCAGAATTAAGAGGTCACCCCTTATCAAAATATCCCAATGATTTCCCTGGGGGCAAAGCCGGGGTTCCTTTGTTTTCCTGCTCCTGTTCTGGCTCCCAGCCACACCCTCAAGTGCCCAGGAAGAAAATGGGACTGGAGGGCCCTGAGGAAGGAAAAAGCTCTGCTAAATGTGGGAGCCTAAATCTGTGTGGCTGGAAAAGTGAGGTGATTTATTCCTGGTAATTTACTGGGGGAGAGCAGGGAAAATGTTTATTAAAAAGAGTCTTAGTTTGAAAATATTCTGGATTTAGAGCAATAGCTGCAAAGGGGAATGAGGAAGTGATGAGGTGGTGCCTTTTTGGGGCTGCCTAAAAACAGAGTCCAGACAAAATTAAGGGAATAAGAAGTGGTGATATTTATTGAAGAGGCTTTTGGGCAGACAAAGCTCCCCAGGGGCTACACACAAAAAATGGACAATGGGTCCAAGATTTTCACACTTTGAGGTGGGAAAGGGGCTCAGTCTGGAGAAAAGGGGCTCAATCTGGGGAAAAGGGGCTCAGTGTGGAGAAAAGGGGCTCAGCCTGGGGAAAAGGAGGCTCAGGGGGAATTTCTGGCTCTGCACAACTCCCTGTCAGGAGGGGGAGGAGGAGGGAAATTGGGATCTAATCCCAGGAACAGGGACAGGATGGGACAAAACAGCCTCAGGTTGTGCCAGGTTGGACATCAGCAGGAATTTCTCCATGGAAAGGGTGCTCAGGCCTTGGCAGGGGCTGTCCAGGGAGCTCTGGAGTGCCCATCCCTGGAGGTGTCCAAGGAATTCCTGGATGTGGCACTCAGAGCTCTGGGCTGGGGACAAGGTGAGGTCTGGCACAGCTTGGACTCGATGGCCTTGGAGCTCTCTTCTAATTTTATGATTCATGTGGAGAAAAGCAGCTTTGGGAAGGTGCCATCCTTCATTGCTGAGCACTTCCAAAAGTCTCAGAGCACAGAACAATTCCATATAAATTCCCAGTGCCACCAGAGGCACTGCAGCTCTGGCTCACCTGTGACAGCACTAAGGCTCCTGCTCTGGAGGGAAATCCCCACTGAGACGCTTTGTTTGTACAGAAACAAAACATTAAACCCTCAATTCCTCTCTTTTACAGGGCTGCTAACTTTATGTTACCCCTTCAATTCAAGCAGCCCTTTACAGCACAAAGCATTTACACAAAACTGGCAGGAAAAGTGGGATCAGGCTCCACGTGGAGGCAGAAGAGCTGAGGAATGTTAAATTTTGCTCCCCACACCCCATGGTGTGCATTAAATGTAATAATGTTCAAGTGAATACCAGTGAGCATGGAAAAATTGTTTATTTAGTAGCTTTTTGTTTCAGTTTAGTAGCTTTTTTCTACTTTGTTTCAGTTTACTGTATTCAATGAACTTGTTCCTAGGCCAAGCTTAGGTTTGTGAACTTAATTTCTTGCACTTCAGAGCACTCCATTTTCAGAATGTTTTCTCCCTCTAAAATTCTGCCAGACTTTGCCTCAAAACGAATTTCTGCGAGGACAAAAACGTGAATGTCAATTATCTGAACAGAGAAATAACAAAATAAATACAGATAAATCCACAGACTGGGGCAAAGGAAGGGGAGGAGAGGAATTTTGAGTTTCAGAAATCCCTTCCTGAGCTCAGCTAAAGCTGCTGTAGGAAACTTTTCACCTTGAATTTCCTCCCAGCTCCACCCCAGAGCTGCAAGGAAAAGTGCACAGGTGACACCAATTTTTTTTTTTTTTTAAGCAAAATAATAGCCAATACATGCAGCAGAAAATGAAAACAAACAGACAAAGTGTCTGAAAAGGCATTTAATCTTCCTCTGAAATCCTTTCTGCCTCCTTGAATCCATCTGGCAATTATGAAGGACCCTTTTTATCACTCAGAAATGTTTCTTTTTTCCAGAGGTTTTACACCCAGGGCAAGGTGGTTTTGAAGCAGAGTGTGAAATGCAGGGCAGTGCAATGAATTCCACAAACAGCACACCTTGTGCACAGAGCAGCACCCAAACACTGCAGCAGCTCCTGGTGCTGATTTCTGCATTTTTCAAGAGTTTAAGGCAGTTTTCAGTGTATTTTTTTTTGCCCTCACAAGTAGAATCCAAGTTGTTTAGCACAGATCCTCCTGGGTGGCCTGATTGCTGTTCTTCAGAGCACAGAGAAAGAGAATCAGTGATTAATGAGGAGAACAATTCCCAGATTTAGTCAAGATACGTGGATGTTACCTTGTATTATCCTATATTCTTATATTATCTTATATTCTTTTATTATCCCTTATTCTTATCCTATATTCTTATATTATCCTATATTCTTACATTATCCCATTTTCTTATATTGTCCTATATTCTTATATTATCCCATATTCTTATATTATCTTATATTCTTATATTATCCCATATTCTTGTATTACCCTATATTCTTATCCTATATTCTTATATTATGCTATATTCTTACATTATTTTATATTCTTATATTATCCCATATTCTTATATTATCCTGAAGTTAACTTATGTATTTTACTGGAAAGAGCCCTAAATCTCCTAGAAAAGTGAATTTATGCATCTGCATCACAAAAATCTGTGAGAAATTCTCAGTAAACATTTCAAGAAGCTCCGGAAGAACCCCCAAGGATCATAAATGAAACCTGTAATCAGAGTTTTGGTGTCATCTCTGGTGAGGTTCACCACAACTGAACTAAGATCATTCAGATATGAACCACTTGGAGGTATTTTAGCATTTCTCACCTTTCGGCCCTGAAAAGCTTTTGAGGAGCAGCCATCAGGGGAATTTCATTGATGGGAAGAAACTATTCCCAACTTGCAGAAGAAATATGCAAAGTGCTGCCAAAATCAAGCCTTAAAGTGACTCAGATTCCTTCTAATTCTGCTAAAAAAACAAAGGGGAAAACAATCTCTCCCTTCAAAATTCCAAAATAACCTTAATCCTGAGAGCAGCTGAAACTCACACTTTCCTTTGAAGTTTAATCCCACTGAAAATGGATTTGGGGATTTTTATCAGCTTTTCCTTCAATATTCCTGAACACATTTTTGTAAAGGATATGTGAGCTGAAAATAAAAATATTTGCCAGTTCCACGTTCCCCAAAGTGCTGATGGAGCTGATGCCAACCTGCACTGAGGTTCTTGAGATGCATTTTGTGCCATCACCATCCTCAGAAAGCTTTAATGAAACATTTCAAACACCTTGGTTCATTTTCCTCTGCTTTTTAAGACTCAAATGGGTGATCAGAGAATCATTTAGGTTGGAAAAGACCTTCAAGGTCATCAATCACACCCAGCAGTGCCAAGTCCATCACTAAATCACGTCCCTGAGTGCCACCTGGAGCTGCTTTTTAAATGGAACAAACACATTTCATTCCTCTGTCACAAACAGCATAATGGAAAATTCAAATATAAATATTTTGTTCTGGTTTCCTTCTATTGCTTCTTCAGAGCCAAGTTGTAATTAGGGGGAAAAAAGAATTTAAAGGGGGGGGTTAATCAGAGTTTGAGTGGTTCAAAGTTTAGACCCTGCATTTATGGAACTACAGAGATCTGACATAATTCCTTGGAATCCATCCTGCACCTTTCCCCACAAGTGATCACATTCAGAGGTTGTATAAAATCATTTTCCTCATAAAAATTGTTGCCTTGGTTAGGAGGAAACCTAACCAAGGTGTTAGTTAACCTGAATTCTTAGTTTGGACAGATTTCACTGTTTCACTGAAAATATCTGCAAGTTTTTGGAACCAAATCCAGTATTAAAAAAAAATAAAATTAAAAGCTGTTCAGGTAATTCCAGTTAAATTTGAGTAATTTTGCAGACATTAGGTTGAATCAAGTCACATTTTACAAATATTAAAATACCCATCAATTTGCAAACAAATCCAATATTTTCTGTGTTACAAGGACAAGGATCTTCTGCTCTTTCCCCTGTCAGTAAGTTATAAAGTTATGAGTTATAAATCAGTGAAATATAAGTTATAAAATCATTTACAAGAAAGGCAGTCTGATTTCAGCTGAGGGATTTGGATCCCACATCTTTGGGCCTTGGTTTAAGGAAAATCAATTGCTAATGAGAAAAAAAAATAATCCCAGCTCTAATAAACCTGCCACAACAACACTCACCCAGCAAGCAAAGCAAACTGCACTCAGACTCACAAGAATATTTTTAGAATAATATTCTCTCTGCTTTTTAGAGGAATTAAAGCAGCTCAGGCTTCAATTCCTGTAAGTGAGGCCATTTCAGCACATTTGAAATGGATTCACCTCCCAGACAACAAATGCAGATCTGGATGGCAATTAGTGATTTGAAGCTCATTAAGGTACCTGATCTGTGTCACGTTCCCGCAGCAGTTTCTTTCTGCAATGTCTGCTAACTCCAGAAAGAATTTGCATTACAAGGTAGTGATTGGTCTGGGGAGAAAGGGACCTTAAATCCCACCCCTGCCATGGGCAGGGACACCTCCCACTGTCCCAGGCTGCCCCAAACCCTCCCCAGCCTCACCTTGGGCACTGCCAGGGATCCAGGGGCAGCCACAGCTTTTTAGTTTGAAGCAAAATAACCAACCATACCTGCAGCAGAAGATGAGAACAAATGGATAAACAGCTCAGATTTCCTGGGGAGCAGAGCAGTGAGCACATCTCTGCTTATAGGAAATGTCTGAATAAGGCAGGAAATCACAGAATCATCAGGGCACAGAATGGTCTGGGTTGGAAGGACTTCAAAGCTCATTTCCTGCCACCCCCTGCCATGGGCAGGGACACCTTCCACTCTCCCAGGCTGCTCCAAGCCCTGTCCAGCCTGGCCTTGGACACTGCCAGGGATCCAGGGGCAGCCACAGCTTCTCTGGGCACCCTGTGCCCACCCTCACAGGGAACAATTCCTGCCCAATATCCCAACTAAACCTGTTCCCTGTCAGTTTGAAGCCATTTCCCCTTGTTCTGTCACTTGTAAATAATCCCTCTCCATGTTTCTTGTAGCTCCTTCAGACCCTGCAAGGCCACACTGAGGTCACCCCAAAGCTTCTCCTCTCCAGGCTGGACAATTCTCCCATTTTTCCCTCCCAGCAGAGCTGCTCCATCCTTCTGCTCCTCCTGGAGCCTCCTCTGGGCTCTCTCCAGCAGCTCCAGGTCCCTCCTGTGCTGGGGCAGCTCTGCAGGTGGGGTCTCACCTGAGCAGGGTAAATGGGTTTTGTTCAGGTTGTTACCAGGGCTCACAAGGGTAAAAAGCACACAAAAACTACCCAGTGTCACAGGAGGAAAGATAAAATTAACAATATCAAAAGAACATCCTGGCTTTTGCTGAAGTGGGAGGAAATTATTATCCAGGACTTAAATTTTTACAATTTCTCTTTGAGATGTGAACCAGACAAGCCTGTACCCATTGCCTGCAGTGTGATTTTGTGAGGCAGAAAAAGCCAGGCTGGAATCCAGCTTCACCTCAATGCATCCTCTGGCTCAAGGAAAACCCAGGGAAAGTGGATTAGGGATGTGAAAAAGAAACTCAGGAGTGTTCTGATCACCAGGGCTCACAAGGGCAAAAAGCACACGAAAATTATCCAGTGTCACAGGAGGAAAAATAAAATTAACAATATCGAATCCAGACAAGAAATAAAGTATAGTTACAGGCAGGGGGGATGCAAATAATCCAGCTGGCACGTGTGCAGCTATAAAGGGCACCCTGGATTTTGCTAAAGTGGGAGGAAATTATTATCCAGGACTTAAATTTTTGCAATTTCTCTCCGAGATGTGAACCAGACGAGCCTGTACCCATTGCCTGCAGTGTGATTTTGTGAGGCAGAAAAAGCCAGGCTGGAATCCAGCTCCACCTCAAAGCATCCTTTGGCTCAAGAAAAACCCAGGGAAAGTGGATTAGGGACTGAAAAGGAAGCTCAGGAGTGTTCTGTGCCAGGATCAGCCCCACAGCATTGACCAAGCTCCAGGTTGTTCCTAAAACCACCCCATGAGGGATACCCAACCCACACCTCTGCAAAATCAACATTAAACCCACTCTGCACTGCCACAGGTTTTATATTCCACGTGGAAATGGGGCAGAAGGGAAAATGTAATTAGGAACCAATAATCAAGAGAGTGAAAAATGAGTGGGAGAAGTAGTAAGGGCAAATTATTAAATATCGTATATATTATCTATAATCACTGACTTGCAATCATAAATTCATACACCTGGTATTTGTTTCTGATCCTGCCTTCTTAGGAAGAAACTTGAATGTGAAAAAGAGGATGCCCTAAGGGGAAAAATAATGTGGAGAATGACCACATTTATTCATGTTTGATTTTTTAATTTCCCTTGGAGAACTGAGCTCCAGAATTCCCCGGAGATGAACTTGGGATTTGTGAGGAATATTGCACAGGAAACGCAATCAGCTCCTGTTCCTTCCTCCTAAAACCACCTCAGAGGAGTCTGAAACATGTCATAAATAAGTGAGCTCTCCTGTCAGGCCCAGATCACTCCCTACATGATTAATTCTGAATTTATCATCCAGAAATAATGGGGTTTTTTTATATATATTAACAAATAATTATATTAAGATATATATATATATAAACATGTATATTGTACACACATGCACATCCAGGACATGCTGGATTTCTTGAGGCAAGGACTCTGGCAATTTTCAGGATGAAAATTTTTTCAAAAACTTCTTCATGAAGAAAGAAGCAACTTCAATGAAGGAAGAAGAGGAAGAAGCAACTTTTCATCCCTAAACCTCCAAGGAATTTGTGGAAACAGCTCAGTTTCTCTTCGCTGAATTCAGTCAAGGCCAAATTCAAATTTCAGCTCCTCCAGGTCTCTCCAGGATCTAAAATAATTTCCTTTCCTCTCACCACTGGCCCCCTGCCAGTGCAAACCAATTGAATGTTCTCATTTCCACCACCTTCCTCCAATACAAAGGCACAAAACATAATTTGGTTTCCCTTATCTTGAACATAGAAATCTTTCTTCTTCCTTCACAGAACACAGTTACCAAACATTAATATCTTCCCTAAATACCTAAAACTTGGGACTTTTGAGCAGGAAAAGTGAAGTTTCTCAAGATTACACATTCCCCCAGATTGCTTTTCAGGACATGAAGGATTTTCTAGTATCAATAAGAACCAGATTTAAATAAATATTTTAAAAATGTGAGCACCAGACTGTGGCTTATGAGCAGTTTAATGTGGTTTATGGGTGGCTTAATGGCTAAAAAGAGCTCTGTGGTTCACTAAAAAAACACTTGTGTGTTTTAAAAAAAGCATTTCTCTATCAGTTCCTGGTGTGGAAGGAGCCTCACCTTTCAGCTGCAGCTAAAAACAGATCCATCTCCTGCAGACAGATGGAATTAGAAAAGAGCAGAATCCTCTTCCTGGACAGTTCATGTTCATCCACAGAGACAATCAACTCCTATTGTTTAAAATTCATGGGCAATTTCCCACCTTAACAGCTCCAGGGTGGAGGCAAGAACATAAAAATTGCCATATTTATCATATCAAATGTGATTTATCATATCAAAATAACATTTTTGTTACATCAATGTAAAGCCACCATTCACTCAACACCATCAGAAATAAAGGCACAAAAATATTTTACATAAATATTTTTAAATACTGAATTTTAAATATATATATATTTTTTTTAGTAAATAAGCAATTGGATTGATTGGAAACGGCAAAGGCCAGGATTTCTGGAAATCTCCAGCAGATCTTAGAAGCTCAAAAGCAGAGATGCTGGAATAGTCCTTGGCAGAAGCATTAGTAAGAATAATGTGTTTATGTGGTGGCTGAACACTAGAAAGCACAAACAAACCAAAAAAAAACCCAAATAAACTCACCCCAAAGCTGCTCCCATTCTTTACAAAAATTAAAAAAAGAAAACTGCGTAGTCACAGATTTAAAAATAAAACAGGGTTATTTTAGTCCCTTCCTTTCAGGAGCTTCCACAATGCTTCCAATGTTTTGGAAACTGATTTTTCTTGTCTCAGTCCGCAAAAAAATTAAACTCATCTCCATTGGAGAAAATTCTTCATATCAACATCCGTGCATGGAAAAATGGAAATATTTTCAGTAGGAAATATTGGCTTTGATTGCATTAGAAAATTGAATCAGGTTCATTTATTTGTCATTAATCACGGATGTGACCTTTCAGATTTTGGGCTGTGTTCTGTTCACAGCAGAAGAGTTGGAGGGTCTGGAAGGAGGATCATTTGTGTTTTCACCAGAGATTCAGCCTCTACCCTTTGTATCTCTACGTGGAAAAGCTCAGAATGAATTGAAAGGCACCAAAGAAATGAATGACAGTGAAATTTTGTCCAGCTTGTTCTGGATTTATTTTATGGTGTTAAAAAATGTTCAAACTGTTTCCAGGCTGCCTTTCTCCAACCTCCATTCCCAAAAAAAACCTCCAAAGGACTGATTAAACAGATATTTTGTCCAGCTTGTTCTGTGACTCAATCCCATCCCCATGACCATCCCAGTTTGTGCCCTGACAGAGTTCCCTGGCTCACAGCTGCCCCCAAACCCCACAAAGAGATTTAAACCACAGCTGGAAACAGCGGGTTCAGGATGAAAGGAGACTTTCTCACACCAAAAATTCTTTTCATATTTAAACTTGATAACTAAAACAGCATCTTTACAGGCATTTGTAATGGCACTTTCTTAGCTTTATTCCCCTGGTTAAAATGTGAGAGGTTTGTTAAACATATACAGGGGCATGATAGATTTATTTAATGGTGTTAAAAAATGTTCAAACTATTTCCAGGCTTCCTTTCTCCAACCTCCATTCCCAAAAAAAACCTCCAAAGGACTGATTAAACAGTTTTCCATGATGACTACAACCCTTTTTAGTGTTTTACCCCATAATCTCATTGATCCAGGGCCTGAACATCACATTAGGGGATCAGTGCAATACCTGAGTGACCCACACAGAGAGGAGATGAAATTCCCACCCCTGAGGTGGTGGAATTCTCATCCCTGGAAGTTTCCTAAAATTAAACAAGGCCAGGGCTGGCCAGCTCCAGGAGGGGCACAAATCCCACTGGGACAGAGTCTGGATTAGGTGACCTCCAGAGCTTCCTCCCAACCAACATTTCCATGAATTTCCTTTTGCAAAGCAGAGCCCATGCTCCCATCTCTGCCTGGAAAAGCTGGAATTGGGAGCTCAGGGTGGAACATCCCAGCTCCAACAGCATCCCCAACTCACTGGGAGATGGGAATGAGCGGAGCTTTCTGCCTCCAGCAGGCTCTGGATGCCTGGGAATGTTGAATGATTACACAGAGCCTTTGTCCCTCTCTGCTTCCTCCCCTGTTCCAGAACCAAACAGCAACACTCCTTTATTTTATTTTTTTCCCCCTGCTTATGGTTAATAAATACTCAGCCCTCGTGACACGAGAGAGCCCTTTGAAGGAATAAAAAGCTGGTTCTTATCTCCCCTGGTTTATCTTTACTACGCAGTTTCTCTGACAGCAGCGTTTTATCCCCTTCCAGAATAAATCACTTGCCATAAGCACAAAGAAACGCTGAGATTATTTATGAAAGGAATCAATCTCCCCATTTATCAGGAGAAGGGCCTGCCAAAATCTGCACCACAAAAATCAGGCCATTTCAGCCTCACAAGCCAAGGTCTCAAATGTTTTCTGAAGATGACTATTTTGAGATTTCTAGGGAAGTTTTATCACATCATAGACCCCAAGGAGTGCAAATTCTGTTCATGTTCTCAGGAGCCAGCAGTTAAATTTTCCATGTGAATGTTCTTAACCCATGGATGAAAAACTGACCCCCAAATGGGCAGGAAGGAACTTAAACAGATTTCCCAAGGTACCTGGCATGTTGAAACTGTAATGGGAATTTTATATGGCCATCCCAGAGCTCTGATCTCAGAACCCAGCACTGTCCAAAACCCAGCAGACCACACGAAAAAAACCTGGAAAAAGGTAAAACCTGTGCTCTGAGAGAAGAACAGCTCCAAAATTGAAATAAAGTCAATATTGTAATAATTACAAAAAGACAGACAACCAAAAGAGAGAGAGATGAAGCAAATTCAACAGCCAGCTTTTCTATCAGAAAAATAAATTTGCTAATTGAGTTTAATGATATAAAGTGGTCTTCCAAATTGGCAATTTATGCACAATAATTTAATAGTTTATGTGCATTGGAAGCAACAAGTCATGGATATCATTAAAGATTTCACTTTTGTTCTGCTCAGTCAGGAATAACCACATAAATAAAAGTGAAAATAAAAGTGAAAATAAAAGTGAAAATAAAAGTGAAAATAAAAGTGAAAATAAAAATAAAAATAAAAATAAAAAAATAAAAATAAAAATAAAAATAAAAATAAAAATAAAAATAAAAATAAAAATAAAAATAAAAATAAAAATAAAAATGAAAATTAAAATTAAAATTAAAATTAAAATTAAAATAAGTATGAATATAAATATAAATGCAAATGTAAATTTAAATATAAATATAAAAACAAAAATAAATACAAATATAATTATAAATATAAATGTAAAAATAAATATAAAAATAAGTATTTAGGGCATGGGTTGGACTCAATGATCTCATACAACCTAGTGATTCAGTGATTCTGTGAAATATAAATATAAATACAAAGTAAATATTATAATAACTGTGAAAAGAGAGACAACCAAAAGAGAGAGAGAGATAAAGCCAATTCAACAGGCAGCTTTCCAATCAGAAAAAAATTGTTGAGTTTAGTCTTTAAAAAGGGCAAGCTATGCACAATGGTTTATGTGCATTGGAAGCAGCAAATCATGGATATCATTAAAGCCATAAAGTTTAGAGTTATTTTAAATACATGCTGGCAACAGAAAATTGCTTGCACCCAAAATAATCAATAAAAGAAAAAACAACCCCAGTGCATATTTTAGCTATCACATATTACTTTTGACATCAGGGGCATCAAAAATAACTCACAAAGCTTTACTTATCAGCATGGTTGGATTAATTTATTATTTATTATTAATTATTATTTTTATTATTTTTATTTTTATAAAGATGAATCTGCAGATGAAATTAAAAATCCACTTTAATAATTGCTTGCGGAACTCTGAAGTTTAATGGGCAGAATTAAAAACAAGAGCAGTGGGCATGCAGACATTTAATGAATATTTAAACAAAGTTAAAAAACCCCGACAAACACTCAAACACTTGTGCTATTCTTAGCCTGTTGCTCAGTTTTCCCAAATAAAAAGTAATGGGGGTGTAAATCAAGAGGGCTCCATGTCACAAGCCACAATCCATCTGCTTTGTTTGAAATTCCAGCAGAGTTTGTTTGAAATGAGATCTCTTCAGAATCCTCCAGAAAAAGTGATTTAGGTTGGGAATTTTTCACAGGAAGCCTCAAAAGCTGCTAAATTTGTATGAGTAATTTGTGAAATTCTTATTTATAACCCTCTGTGAGCTCGTTGGTAACATGTTGTGACAAATTTTGTAGCCTTGCCTGGCGATATAAATTACAATTTCAAAATAAACACAGAGCTCTGGACAGGAGACAAGAGAGATGAGACGATTTTATCCCCCAAACTCCTTCTAGTGACAATTCTCTCTCAGCAGAGTGTCCTGGGGACAATGGGATCCTTAGGGACATCAGGAAGAGCATTCCCAGCAGGTCAGGGAGTGACCCTGCCCCTCTGCCCAGCACATCTGGAGTGACCCTGCCCCTCTGCCCACCCCTGGGGGCACATCTGGAGTGACCCTGCCCCTCTGCCCAGCCCTGGGGGCACATCTGGAGGGCTGTGTCCAGCTCTGGCTCCTCAGGACATGGGGACAGGGAGCTCCTGGAGCAGGGCCAGCGCAGGCTGTGAGGATGAGGAGGGTCTGGAGCATCTCAGTGCCCAGGGAAGGCTGAGGGAGCTGGGGCTGCTCAGGCTTGAGAGGAGCCCCAGCTGAGCCCCTGTGGGCACTTCCAGCCTGACCCAATCTGAGATTCTGATTTACTTTGGTGCTTTCCATATAAATGCAAATCCCAAAGTTCTACCTCGAGCAGCACAAAGCCCCTGGCACTCTAAAGGAGGTCAAATCCAGTTTGGAACAAAAGTTTGCTGGAAGACAGGAACATCTCCCAGCAACACTTGAGCAGGGGTTCAAGGCCTCCAGTCCATCTCTGGTTGTGCTTGGAGAAAACCATGCCTGGATGGAAGAGGTCCAAAGGAGAATAAACACAGGCAGCAGTTGCAGATCGGTGTTGTACGAAAATTATAAACATCCCTGATTTACAGAGCTCTTCCAAAGAACCCACCTAAAACCTGCTTGCACTTAGCAAAGAGGTCAAACAGCGAAGGAGACAGCAGGAAATGCTGCAGAAGTGAAGCCAAACATCATTGGGTGGGCATGGCCGGGGAGCACACAAGTTGTTCTTCAGGTCCTGTGTAACAGGCACGAGCAGGAAAGGATATTCAGCTCTCGCAGAATTTTCCAGGTAATTTTCTCTCAGCACAGAATCCCAGGATGGCTCAGGCTGGAGGGAACCACAGGGGCTCAGCTGGTGCCACCTCCCTGCTCCAGCCGGGCCATCCCAGGCTGCATGGACAGGATTGTGGGCACACAGCCCTGGAATATCCCCAGGGAGGGACACTCCAAACCCTCCCTGCTCAATCTGTTCAGTGGGCACTGCACAGGGAATAATTTCTGCGTCCAGTCCAGGTGGAATTTCTGGGTTCAGTTCCTCCCTGCTGCCTCTTTTCCTATTTCACTGAGCAGAGCCTGGTCCCTGCTCTGACACCCAAGCTAAAACCTGTTTAGAAACTGAGCTTGTCATCATTGCAATGGACAGGGAATAATTCAAAAGCAGAAAGATCACCTCTGTAGCACCAAAAAAGGAGTTAATGGCTATAACTTGCACTTTTTGGCAATGCATATGATCCTCTTAGGCTGAGGGCAGGAACACGGGGATTTCCTGTATTTTCTTGTTTGCTCACAGTGGGGAGGAATTGTGCAAAGTTTACAAGTCCTCTTCAGCAGTTTCACTGACTATGAAGTTACCAAGTGCCCGACAATGCTGTTTGCAAAAACACCATTACACAAATTCTTCGTGACTTACTTAACAAAATCCCCCTTTGAATCCACGGACAGTCTTGTGCAACACATTTCTAAACATTTTTAAAAATGAGGGAAAAATAAACATGATCGTGAAGAAATGAATGAAGAGTGGTGAGTGAGTTGAAAAACAATCCTCCAAACCTCTGCGTGCATGTTTAACACGGAGCAGATACACTGGACCTACGTGCATCATATAAATACAAGTTTAGCTAAATATGCAATATTGTGTTACACATTTGGGATTTTCCAGGTCTTAAAGTTGTGTAAGGCAGCTCCACTGAAAGAAACTCCAGGTTCTGCTACTTCAGAGCTGTTATAAGGGACTAGTGACAGCCCCGTGAGTGATGAGGGCTGGGATGATCCCAAAGCAGGATGTGGTGTCTGATCCTCCGCAGACTCCGGGTTTACCTCAGCTGAACCCCCGCGTCACCTCCTCCCCTCTGCAGCCAGCTCAGATCGCCGCAGGTCCGAGCCACACCCGGGGCTCTCCGGCGGGCGGGGAGAGCGGAGCCGCGGGCAGCGGAGCGGGCACAGCCGGGCTCAGCCCCGGAGAGAGGGGGACATCTCTCCGCAGCCTCCCGGAGCTCCGGGGCGGGACGGGGCCGGGCATCCCAGCGCATCCACCGCCTCTCATCCCATCCACCGCCTCTCATCCCATCCACCGCCTCCCATCGCATCCATCGGATCCATCCCATCGCATCCACCGCTTCCCACTGCATCCCATCGCATCCATCCCATCGCATCCGCCGTATCCATCCCATCGCATCCATCGCATCCCACCCATCGCCTCCCACCGCCTCCGCCGCGTCCCGGCCGGCCCTGCCCAGCCCAGTCCCGGGCAGGAGGAGCGGCTCCGCCCGGCCCCGCTGCCCGAGCTGCCGGATCCTCTCCCCGCTCTCCTCCTCGATTCGGTGAGTGAACAGCGGCGGGGAAAGAGGGAAGCGGGAGGGATTTGAGGATTTGGAGGCTGGGGGAGCGCTGGCGGCTTAGCGGAACTCGCTCGTCTCGGCTGAGGCTGCGAGAGGAGCGGGGGAGGAAAGCAAACAGGAGCAGCACAACTCACCAACAATCACACTCTGCTTTTGGGAACTCTCCCGCAGCATTAACTGGGAGCCCTTGGCAGACGTTGGCTGCTCCTTACCCGGCTCATCACAGCCCGGAGCAGCAAAGGGGGGCGCGGAGCAAAGGGTCTCCCAAAGGGGCAGAAATGGATGAAAATTGAAGAAAAGTCCCCAAAGTGCATCAATACCCTGCAGGAAGCTCAGCTGTAGGACACCTCTCCCAGCTGCGGATCCAGCAGCTCCAAAGGCTCCCGGGTTTGCCCCGTGCCCCCGGAGCCGCTGCGGGTCAGCCCAGAGCACGGAGGGGATGCTCGGATGGAAATGGGAAGGAAGGGAAGGGAAGCAGATGGATCAAGTCCAGATTCTCCATTGTACTCGGTGGCCACACTTGAATGAAGATGGCTCGGGGGAGTTCCTGTCTGCCCGCACAATATTCATGCTCTCGTTTCGAGCATCTTTGTGGTGAGGGAAGGGAAGGGAAGGTGGCTGGGAAAACAGGCAGGGAGGGGCTGGTTCCTCGTTTTAAGGGAGAACAGTGGCTTGGCTGGAGAAAGAGGAAGAGAAAGAACTTAAACCCTTCTGAATACAATTGTGCTCTTGCGAGGAAAAATCGTAAATGCGTTATTTTCATATGGATCTTTTCTCAAATACAAGCCCAGCACATCCTGAGGGGGCTGACCCTATAGCAGGGACATAACCTGCCCTAAACCTTATCCCACTCTTGAGGAGCCCTTCCCAGGCTTGCCTTTAGACAGGAATGATGGAGAGGAATCGGAATTCTTGGATAAGCTGCTTTTAAAGTGTTTACTTGCAAGGCACCAGCCTCTCTCACTGGAAGAGACCCTGTGCCCCTTTTCTGTCTGCTTAATCCAACAAAAAGTATTAAAGCTGCCTGGAAATAAAAAAAAAAGGTGCTTGTTTAAGCCAGATGTGTATTTCTAGAAAGGAAAAACTTTGTATTTTCAATGAGTTATTGCTAAAATATGAAGGAACTCATACTGTTACAGTAAGTTCACCAGATGTTTGAAGAGACTGATGTGTTCCAAGTGAAAGGTGAAAAAAATAAGTGACCCAAAATAAACCTTTTAGTGATAGGGTTTATTTTATTACCAGTACAAGGAGACAGTGACTCCTCACACCCTCCTCACTGGGATTCTTGTGAAGGTTTTCATAGAGTTCCAAAACACCAAAAGTTCTTTTATTACCAGTACAAGGAGATACTGGCTCTTCACACTCACTAGGATTTTTAAATCTGGGCATTTTTGTGCTGAAGCTTTTCATGCAGCTCCAAAGCACCAAAAGTTCACTGGAGCTGAACTCAAGTCAACACCCACAGAGTTTTCATGGTGAGCAACCTCACCACTGGAAGAATTCCCAACTCTTATTCTCGCACATTGATTTTTACTTTTGTGGGGAGTGACTTCCAAGTCACTTGGAAAGAACCAGATCTTGATGTTTGGATAGCAAGTGAGTTCCATATTTTAAATTTAATTTTAATTCTGATGCAGAGAGATTAAACCCACCAAGTTTTAGGGGTGTCAAGGGTTGAAATCAGCAGTAGCACAAAGTGGAGTCCAGAAAAATCAATGTTTTTTTGCTATCCTTGTGGGAAAGATGTCCTGTTATAGTGAGCTGGGATAATGGATTCCAAACTCAGAATAAAGAGGCACCAGTGCAGCTCTAAAGGAACCCTATTCCTGAGAAATTCCCCTTTGTTTAGAAGGGATTTATTTCACAGCTCAGGGGTTTGTTTACTGCATCACAGCACAAAGGACTTTCCCTCTGTCACAGCAGTGATTTCACAGGTCCAGCACCTACAGCAAATTCTCTTTTCACACACAAGTAATGGAGTAAAGAATATGAGACAGCACAGCAGCACTTAAAGAAAATTACATTTAAATACTGATCACATTGATGACCAATTAACTGATACTGATTGTGTTTAGATTAGCAGGGAAAATTAATCCCGTATCTGGAATTTTAAGATTCTAGTCAAGATGAGGTTTTTCCCCCAAACTCTTAGCAAAAATAATCCATATTTGGGAAATGCTATCACAAAGAGCAAGACTGGATTTTGTCATGGAAAAGCTGACATTTAGAAGAATTTAACTAGAAAATTGAGCCGCTGGAAGAGGAGTTTCATGGAAGTCTGAGCTTACATTTGGAAGGCCAAGGCATTCTTTGGAATGTGTCCATCCTCTTTTAGCTCTTTTTAACATCCATGGAATACAGGCCAAGTGTTAAAGGGAGTTGTTTAAAAAATGCCAGCCAGAGTCAAAAATGTCTTTATCTACTGGTAATTTCAGGTTAAGGCCCAAACGTAAAAATCATATATTTACTTAGGAAAAAAAAAGGAAATACAGTGGTGTCTAGAAAATGGTTTAATTAATATAATTAATTAATTTAATTAATTGGTTATGCTGCTTGAAGGACACTGAAGCTGCACTTTCAAACTGTCCTGGCTGGACTGAGACATTGAGTTATTTCAGTGGGAACAACAGGCAGGTTTACGAAGTTTTTTTCATTCACTTTTTATCAAAAGTATTCCTTGAATATTGGCAGGCATTCAATAGGGGTTGTTCCCTTACAGAGAAATAAATGAGGTTTTGAGAGGGAAATTAATCAAGCTTCTAACACGTTACTGCTTTCAACACCTAAAGGATAATTTAGGAGAAAAAATCCTAGAAATAAAGAGGTTCTTAAGTACAACATAATGAGTAAATCTGAATTAAATCTCATTTTCTGTCTTGAATTTAGTCTGATGAACAAGAATTTTGCTCTTTGGAGCTGTAATTTCTTAAGAACCCATCAGCAAGAGACGTGCCAGCTCCTAAAAACTGACTCTCACTCAGTCAGGGCTTAATAGATTGCACCTGCACTGATGAGGCACTGAGGCATCCACCCAGCATCTCCCAGTGGATTCTTGCTCCTTGGAATTGTAAAACAGTAACAAATCCTGATTGCTGAGCCTCCCTGTAGAGAAAGCTCTTTACAAAAATTAAAGACACATTTCACGGTGAGGTCAGGGTTTGGAATTTCCACAGAGCAATCCAAGGTTTTGGGCTGCTGTCTTTAAAATCTGTTCTTAGTGAACTTTGTTTCAGTTCAGTTCAGTAATGTGCAAACATTAAACCTCATTTATTCATTATTATTGCTTTGCTCTGCTGGCAGCTGAGTTCCAGATAAGGAGTTACAGCAGGAGCTCCTGAAGAAAGGGCACCTACCCTTCTTTGGAGCAGGAGTATTCCAAATCAAATTCTGCAAATTTCTTCCTAAATCCTGCCCTGTCCAACCACAGCAGTGCTGAGGAGAAAGTCTGGGAAGCTGTCAACATCATTTACTGTGTTCTGCTGTTTTATTCACAGAATAACAGATTTTTTAGGGTTGGAGATCTGGAGATCATCCAGTCCAAGCCCAAACACAGCTCATATATTCCATATACAACCAAGGGGAGCTGTCTAAGCTGGCAGATTTCTTTGCTGGTGTTTTTTGAGTTGAAGACTCAGTTAAAGTTGCCTTCTTTCCCTTTATTTTACCACACATTTAAATGGAAATATGTGGGGGTGGAGATCACTCATTCCAGGTTCTTACATCAACTCCTTGCCTTGGCCATGCCCTGTACACTTAAACACAGTAAAGAGGTGGAAATAAAGACATAGACTGGGATGTAACCAATTTCCAGACATGCTGGTTTAGCATCCATGGAACAATTTCTGTCCTCGACATCCATGGAGCAATTTCTGTCCTCGACATCCATGGAGCAATTCCTGTCCTCAGCATTCAAGGAGTAATTTCTGTGCTCAACATCCTTGGAGCAATGTCTGTTTCAATATCCATGGAGTAATTTCTGTCCTCAACATCCATGGAGTGATTTCTGCCCTCAATATCCGTGGAATAATTTTTCTCCTCATTTTTAGGAGGTGCTTCAGGGCTCTGTGATCTGTGAGCAGCTGCCCCAGAGGAACTGTCCTGGCAGAGCCTGAAGGAATTTGGGATCCCAGCACTCCCCAGGGTGCTCCTGTTCCTCTGCCTATGGATGCTGCTGGCACCAAGGACACAGCTCCTCTCCAAACAACATCCACCGGTGAGTAAAGCCCAGGCAAGAAGGAATTTGACCTCTCATAAGGAAGCACAAATCATTTCAGCTCAAAGTTTGATTACTGGAATAAGAAGGATAAAGTTGAGTATTGCATCACTGAATTTCAATAGGAAATCCTGATTATTGAACAATCTGTTGCATTGTATTGCTCTGGCCGTGTTTAGAGTTATGGGGGTGAGAAATCCCACATGTATCTCAGTGTCAGCTGTGTAAATACTCCGAGCAAATATATTTACAGTCTCAATTTCCTTCCTTATTGCTGTAAGAGTTTTACCAGAACATCAACTCAGACAAGCTATGAAATGGCACAAATTGTGTGTCACCCTCACTGACATTTTTCTTCAATGTACTGGAGGCACAATTTGGTCAATTGAACATTTGCTCCAAGATGTAAAGTATTATTAATCAATTCCCAACTGTGGATCAATACATGAAGTTGGGAAGCAGAAGATGCATCTTAATCCTGAAAAATCCTATTATTCTGCATTTGATCTCAAACAGGCCTGGCATCTTTAAATGTTTGAAATCTGTGTGGGCCTAAATTGTGTAGGAAGAGATTACTCATTACCTATAATTCAAATGATTTCCTACTGACTGCCAGCTGCTGGATTCTCAAACTGTTAGATGGAGGTTGTAAATAAACATTGGCATGTTTAAATTATTTAGTACAAAATATGCTACATATGCTTTTTACTAACACATTTTAAATTGGTTTGCTAATATGGTGTTTATGTTCTGGTTTGTGATCAGCTGGTTAATGAGATATCATGACTTAAAACTGTGAGGAATTAAATTTCTTCTTCACATTCTGGGGTCAGAAATATATGAAGCTCTATGAAAACTGGATTGGTTAGTGTGGTTTCATGGAACACAAATTTTTTTAAATGGTATAAAAATTTGTTATTTAGGAGAGCCCTAGAAATGTCAGTGCTAAGCTGAGGCACAAATTAGCTTTATTATCTTATTGCCACAGTGATTAAGCATATGTTTTTAATTTTCTCTTGTTCTAGAAAAATAAAAATCCCCAAGCACAAGAGGCAGTGCTAAGCTGAGGCACAAATTGGCTTTATCATCTTATTACTACAGCACTTGAGTTTTTTTTCCTTTTCTCTAGTTCTAGGAATAAAAGTCCCCAAGCAACACAACACGTTTCCATCCAGGAGTGCAAACCAAGCCTGAACCTCCAAGGCCTGGCTGTCCACTCCGATCCTCACTCCGAAAGAAAAAGATGTCTAAAAACACAACAGAGAACTCCAGCAATGCTCCCACAGCTGTCCTTGGCGTGGTCCTGGGCTGCATCTCCCTGGTCACCATCGTCATGAACATTTTGGTGCTGTGTGCTGTGAGAACAGAGAAGAAGCTGCAGACCGTGGGGAATTTGTACATCGTGAGCCTGTCCATCGCCGACCTGATCGTGGGGGCGGCCGTGATGCCCCTGAACATCGTGTACCTGCTGAGCCCCGTGTGGCCCCTGGGGCTGGCAGCCTGCCTCTTCTGGCTCTCCATGGACTATGTGGCCAGCACGGCGTCCATCTTCAACCTCTTCATCCTGTGCATGGACCGCTACCGCTCGGTGCAGCAGCCGCTCAGGTACCTCAAGTACCGCACCAAGATGAGAGCGTCGCTCATGATCCTGGGCGTGTGGCTGCTCTCCTTCACCTGGGTCATCCCCATCCTGGGCTGGCACGCTTTTGCCAACAACGGGCAGAGGAAGGTCAAGGAGGACAAGTGCGAGACGGAGTTCTCTGAGGTCACCTGGTTCAAAGTGCTGGCAGCCATCTTCAACTTCTACCTGCCCTCGCTGCTGATGCTGTGGTTCTACTGCAAAATCTTCAGGGCCGTGCGGAAGCACTGCCAGCACCGGGAGCTCCCCAACGGATCTCACTGGCCCTCCCTGGAAAAAACCACCCCACAGCAGAACAAGGGGAAGGACGAGAAAAATACCTGCCTCCAGAAGCAAACTGTAGGTGAGAACACCCCTGGCACAGACAAGGAAAGCACCCCAGAGCCCCAAAAAGCAGAGGCAGAGCTTCATTTCAGCGATGCTGCCAAGGCTTCGAAGGCACTGAGTAACAGGAAGGTCCTCAAGTGGAGCTGTTTCTCTCTGAGCACGGCCAAGCCTGAGCCTGGCTTGGATAAAGCAGAGAAGAAGGGGGTGGGTGCCACCAAAAAAAATGGGAATAAGGAGGAGGATGGCAGCCAGGACAGCGACTCCAGCATAGCATCAGACAACCACACCTTCACTGAGGTGGCCCCTGGTGCAGAGCACCCCAATTCCAGCTCTGAAAGACCCAGCTGTCCCCAGGGACAGACTCAGCGCAGGGACTCCAGGGGAATGACCTTCCTGAAGAAAACCTGGCACACCCTGCAGAGCCACTCCAGGAGCATCCAGAGGCACGGGAACAGGGAGAAGAAGGCAGCCAAGCAGCTGGGGGTGATCATGGCAGCCTTCATGCTCTGCTGGATCCCCTACTTCGTGCTGTTCATGGTCATCACCTTCCACGACCGCGAGCGGCTCTTGGTGGCGCATATGATCACCATTTGGCTGGGCTACATCAACTCCACTCTGAACCCCTTCCTGTACCCTCTCTGTAACCAGAATTTCAAGAAGACTTTCAAAAAGATCCTTCACATTCCTTGAGGCTGGGCTGGGGTTTTGCAGCTCAGGAGTTCAAGCAAAATGTTCCCGTTTCAAAGGATGGGTCCATGTCCTAGGGTGACAGTAACAGACTCTGGAGAGCTGTAATTTAGAAAGAAGTGTTATTCAAAGGGGAAAACATGCATTTAATAGTTTTAAAACATTTGAAAAGCTACTTCTGATCAAAGATCTGAAAAACTCAGGGTCAATCTATGAACTGTTACACTGCTGTTGTCAAGCTTTTACCATTTGAGATCACCTCTTCCATCGCAGAAATGGAGACACAAACAGGCATCTTCAGTGGTTATAAATTATTCAGCCACAGAAAAGGAAGAAATCACATTTCTGTGATTGGCCAAAAACATTTTTCTCTTTCAACTCACTCCATTAAACACATTGTGAGATTTTCAAGTGGAGGTACTTTGCACAAAGAAAGAACTCCCAACTGTTTAAAAAAAAATCCCCCCTATTTATTTATAGCTCCCTGCAATTCACAAACCCCTTATTAAAATGTCAAGTTTTAGTGTGCACCCTACTGTATCTCTTTGATATCATGCTTATATTTAATGTACATTAACTTTGCTGAAAAAGTAGGATTTTTATGCCCTAAAAGGATTTCCATGACTTGCAGAATATTATTGATTATCCATGAAATATGTTTACCTTTTCTACCCTTTTATATTTAATTGCATTTCATCAATCTTGCTGTCAAACATTTCAGTGATATTCCAAAATATTGGGATTGAAATTCAAAATATTGAAATATTTTTCAAATATTTCAATAGTAGAGTACTCTAAGCTGGAAAAGAGACCGAGAAGATGTAGAAGTGCAACTGAAAGCTGGGCTGGCTTTGATCTTAGAAAGAAAAAAGAAGTCCTTTCATTCATTTTGTTGTGCTGATGAATTTCCCACATCCTGAACACCTTCTTAATTGTATTTAAAGGATTCAATATTAAATGAAGCCCTAATATATCTGCATTTTAATCAACTGGGAAATGTGCTAAAGGAATAAACAAATTCAGTCTATTTCAGTGTAGCAAAGTTCAGAGATTAATTGACTTTGGTTTCAAGCTGCACGCAGGAAAAACTGCAATTAGGGAACTTAAACCTTGGAGAAATAAAGGCAAAATGCAGAGGGAGAACACTAACCCATCAAAATTCATTGCAGAATTCAGACAGCTTTTCCAGAGCAGGAGGAACTCCTGCCCAAGTAGTAAAATTCACCTTTTTGGGGTAGAGAGCAGAACCTTTTGAAACACAAACTCTAATCCCTGGCCTTTCACAAACAGTTGCTGAGGTTCACAGCCAATAAATTGGTTTTTCTTCTATTCTGATTTGCAATTCTGGCCCAAATGGATGGTAATTTAGATGATCCCCAAGGAAATAAAAAGTCAGCCACAGTTTTTAGTGCTGAAAAACACATTTACCCGAGGGCTGCTGAGAGTTAGCAAGGAGTCTGTCCTGTTGATCCTGAAAATTGCCTTTTCTGACCTTAAAATGTACAAATACACGACAAAACCTCAGCATGATCATTGAAAATTAGTCTAAAAACGATGGTGACTGTAACGACAAAAACCTCTGGTAAAAATAAAGATCATTCAAACAGCAAAACCCACGAAAATAAAGCTGCCTGAATATTTTTTTTAGATCATTTTTAGCTATGATCTTTGTGCCACTGCGTTAATAACAAAGACGAGGGGCTTATGAGAGCCACGTCTTACAGCTGTTAGACAAAACAGGAACACGGGATGGTGCCTATTTTAAATAGCAAGAAGATTTCTAAATTAATTTCACTGGACAGGGAATTCCAGCGGCGCTGGATGGAAGAGAAACAGAGGAAAACAAATTCGGATGAGGAGTGGAGAAGCCTCCCACCACCAAGGTGGGGCCAAGGCTCAGGAGAATATTTCAGGCGTGGTTTCCCGTAAAATATTTTCGGCGTTTTCCAGTTAACAACAAGTTCAGAGGACACGGAGCTCGCAGAGAACACAAAGGGAGTCTGGGGATTTCTCGGAGATGGGATGGAATTAAGGTGTGGTGGGACTGGACCTGGTTCTGCAAGCATAAATTCCTCTCGAGGTTTCCCTGCTCCAGTGGGGACATCTGCTGGGACAGGAGCGAACCCCGGCATGCTGCAGCCAGCCCTGGCCTCCAGGAACTTCCTTCTCATCGTGCTTTTCCACAGATCTTCACGAAACGCCACAGACAGGAGAGGGAACAGCAGTGCAGGAGCACGTTCTGGCCTTTTCCCACCATTTACACTACTCCATTAGATTTCCTGAGGGCTCTGCAGTGTGAGGGGAGGCTGGAGCGGGACACGGCGCAGCGCTCCAGCTGAGGCGGGGCGCGGGGCCGCCCGAGCCGGGGACTGTGGCTGTGGCGCGGCCCGAGGAGGGCATTTCCCTCAGCGAGGGGATCATACCGAGGGGGGGCGGGCACCGCCAGATCCCACCGGGACCGGGATTGGGACCGGGATCGGGATCGGGACCGGCCCCAGCTCACGCCTTCCCGCCCACCGCGTTTCGTGGCGTCATCACCCCGCGCCTCCCGGTCCCGTCGCCTGCTCACCGTGGGTGTCGTCACTGGTGCGCGCCGGCCGGCGATGCGGGAAGTGCGGAGCGAGCGGCGCAGCCGGTGAGGGCAGCGGGGCTGGGACGGGACGGGACCGGACCTGCCGGCCCCGGGCACCGACACAGCCCCTGACACCGGCACTGCCCCCGGTGAGGGCAGCGGGGATGAGGCGGGAGGGACCTGCCGGCCCCGGGCACCGCCACCGGCGCTGCCCCCGCGGAGTGGCAGCACCGTCCCCGTCCCCTCTCTGGCCATTGCAGGCGGTGTGTCCGGGCCTCAGCCGGCTCCCCGGGGCTGCAGTCCCGCACGGGCGGCCGGGGCCGTGTGGGTCCCGGTGCCTTGCCGGTGCCGTGTCTCTGTGCGGGGCTGCTCCTGTGTCAGTGTATGGGGACGGTGCTATGTCCAGGTGCGGGCCCGGTCCCGTTTTGCTCCTCTGCCGGTGCCGTGTCCATGTCCGGGGTCGGTCCCGTGTCAGTGTGCGGGGACTGTGCCGTGCCCATGTTCTGTCCCGGTTCCGTGTCGGTCCCGTGTCGTGGTGCGGGTCGGTCCCGGTCCGTGTCACTGCTGTGTCTGTCCCCTGTCCCTTTGCCGTGCCCTCACCGTGGTTTCCCGCATTTCCAGGGCTCCGTTCCGCGGCTGAGCCATGGCCGCGGCCGCCGGCGGTGCCGGCCCCTCCAAGCTGCAGTTCGCCCCGTTCAGCAGCGCCCTGGACGCGGGGTTCTGGCATGAGCTGACCCAGAGGAAACTCAACGAGTACCGGCTGGACGAGACCCCCAAGGTCATCAAGGGCTACTACTACAACGGTGGGTACAAAACGATCAGCTCCCAGTGGCTCCTGCTGCTCCTTTGAGTATCTAAAATGTCTCAAAAGATACAAAATTATCAGCTTTGAGTACCTCCTAACACTCCTCTGAGTATCTAAGATATCTCGAAAGATACAAAATTATCAGCTGGGAGTAGTTACTGACTCTCCTCTGGGTATCTAAAATATTGCAAAAGATACAAAATTATCAGCTTTGAATGGCTCCTGACTCTCCTCTGAGTATCTAAGATACCTCAAAAGATACAAAATTATCAACTCTGAGTAGGTCCCGGCTCTCCTCTGAGTGTCTAAAGTATCTCAAAAGATACAAAATTATCAGCTTTGGGTGGCTCCTAACACTCCTGTGAGTATCTAAAGTATTGCAAAAGATACAAAATTATCAGCTTTGAGTAGTTACTGACTCTCCTCTGAGTATCTAAAATATTGCAAATGTTTTGCTGAAAAATCAGGAAACGTGATGTGAATTTTGAATGTTTCACGGGGTAACTTACATCAATCAAAACAAGGGGAAGTAACCTGTGTGTTTCAGTTTAAAAGAAGCTTTTTTTGCCTGTGAATTTCAGTTTTAGAGAAGCTTTCTTGCTGCTTTTTGTTCAGGTGATCCTTTGGGTTTGCCAGCTCGCCTGACTCTGGAGTTCAGTGCCTTTGATATGTGAGTACACACTGGTTTGTCTTTATTTGTGTGAGAGGACACTCTCCTGGCATAAAATTGATATATTATTTATGAGAATAAATAACATTTTCATGAACTTTGTAACAGTGGAGAGGCTGCTTTGAGTCACAAAAATTAGTCCTGGATGAATTTAAAATATTCTGAATTTTCAAACTCATTCACTACCTGCATGTATGTTTATAAAAATACCTTTTTTCCCCTATTTCCTCAGCTTTTTGTATTAAGGAGGCTTTTTCTTCTTTCCCTTATAGCTTTAATTAGAATTTCAAATAGTTTTTACAGTCCCTGGTTGTTACATTGTCATTTCTCCCCGAGTATTTAACTGTTATGACTGGGAAATCAGCAGTTTTTGAGAACAGTGTTAAAGGAGGCAATGAAATCAGTCAGATCTGTAAATTAATATTAATATTGTAGGGTTTTGAGGTAATTTATCTCAAAAACAAAACACTGTGATTGCAGCCATTCCCAGCTGATGTTGTTCTGACTTGGGTTTCCTTTGGGACATATTTTAAACATTAAATTTTAACTCTTTATGTGTGTACAATTCTGACATCTAAATTCAGTCTAAATTAGTTTTTATCAGTGAAAATCTAATTTTTTTATGGGTAGCTTCTATATGAACAGAATTAAAATTCTTCAATCCCTCATTTAGTGTGGAGAAAACACAGATGCCTGATCTGCTTTTGGAGCCATGATGGAAATGTGTGTTATTATTCCATAAAACCATGTTCATAAAAATATTTTCATTAGATTTTCATTTCATTTTCATTAATTTTGTTGCTGTGCCTCATCATTTGGTAATTCAGGTTTACACCATAGGATGGATACTGCTGCTGACTGTGTGAATTCCCTGTGAGTTTTCCCTGGTTTTTTTTCAGGAATGCTTCCATACCAGCACACTGCTGCCCTGCTTTTGGAACATTGTACAACACCAACACTTTTGAGACTTTCAAATCCTGTGATAAGAAAGCACTTCTGGACAAAGAAGCCAATGAGGTGAGATTTAAAATCAAATCACTGAGTGTTTCCAAATCCTTTCTGCCACTTGAAGTGCTTTACTGTGTCCTAAATTTGAAGATATTCCAGTCCTGAGCAGCCTCAGGATTCAGCTTCTTCTGGAAGGGTTTGGTGTTTGCTTTTTGCTGTTCTCTACAAGACAGTAGAACCCAATTTAATTAATAATAACTAATTATATTAGGAGAATTCCATGACATTTTAAGCTAAATAGTGTTACTGATGCTGCCAGGGACTTGAATTCTATAGAGCACATTTTTAGAATTTGTCTTGATACCCAGAAACCAGCAGTGCCTGGTTTAAAGTTCAGATTATTGCAATTTATTTGTGCGACACAGAGATGGGAAGGCTCCACAACAGCAAGAAAACTGAGATGAATCAAGAAAAAAACGGGTCAGAGGGGCTGCTCTGCCTGCACTGTCACCAATAAATTTAAAGTCATGGCCTGGGGAGAGGTGAAAGTCATATTTAAGATACTTTACTTTGCCCATTCCTTGATTTTTTTAATGAATTGCCTTGAGTATCAAAGTTTTCATGCACATCTTCACTCCAAACTTTTTGCATTCTTGTGGCCTTGTAATTCCCTTTAAAGTCTGACCTTTAAAATCCTGTTAACACAGATAATCATGGCTAAATTCAGTTAGAAAAGGTCCCAGTGAATGTTTTTCTCCACACTTTAAGGCAGCTGGAAGGATCACAGATTTTTGCAGCTGTTCTCACGTTCTCTTGGTGTTTCTCTGCCCTTTCTCTTTCTCCTTGTCCCCTCAATCCGTGGCAGATTTGGGAATCTATCAAATCTGGGGCTGCTCTGGAGAACCCAATGCTGCTGAACAGGTTCCTGCTGCTGACATTTGCAGTGAGTACAGATCATTTCTGTCTCCTACTTGGAGTGGAAGTAGTTTCTTTTTAGGAGTATTGATATATTTTGTATTAATAATATTCTGTATTAATATATTTTTACATTATTTTCTACAAATGTCTAAAATTACCTGGTGGCCTTACAGATATCAGTAAAAGTAGAGCAGCTGTTTCATCTTTAGTAAATTTAAAATTTTACTTAATCCTCCAACTAAAAAAAACTGAAGGATTGTACACACACTGTCTGTTTAAATATTAAATAAAAACATATACAGAGAGGAGAAATCTTTTAGTATTTTTATGATCTAAAATCATTGTGAGGTAAAGATTCCTGTGGCTCCTATGGTTAAAATCCTAAACCATCAACTCTAATTAGTATTATATAATTTAATTTGATATATCTCTTTATTATCTCATTTTAAAGTTACTTTTTCCCCCCTAGGATTTAAAGAAGTATCATTTCTATTACTGGTTTTGCTACCCTGCTCTCTGCTTCCCTGATGGGATTCACATCACTCAGAAACCTGAGTGTCTTGGGGACAGGTTCTCACCAAATCAGGTATTCAAAATCCTAAATATTGTGAAATCTCTGATTCTAACAATTTCTGTGAGCTGTAAAACTCAATGTTTTTTGTTACTTCATCCTGAATTAAAAAATCTTCACTATTTTTTATTCACCTGGATTTTTTGTTCACCTCTTGTTCCACGAGTGTTTAAATTGTCTCAGTTTAGATGCAGAAATGGCAAACAGTTCTTGAAGAAGTGATTATATTAAACTACATGTTATCTATTCATTTTATATATATATTAAGCTATAAATAAAAATTAAAATCAGTGAATATAAAATATTAATATAATATAAAATCAGCTGTGGTTTTGAAAATCATTTAAAATAAACCTTCATAAGGGACAATCCCCTGAGTGGGCTAACTCATTTAAATTACAAAATTATTCATAAAATGCATGATTCAACAAGAAAAAGAAAGAGTTTTAAAAATTTTTTTAGGAGAAAAGTGAAACAATTTTATTTTCTTTTATATTACACTGCCAAATTGTTGAAACAGTTGGTTTTGTTCGCTTTTCACCTTCAGATCCAAGCCCTGCAGAAAGCCTACGATGAGCTCTGCCAGGAGGAGGGGGTGACAGCCCTGCCTTATTTCTTAATTAATTATCATGATAATTCTGTCGTGATATCCCTGCTCAAAAAGTGGGATGGCTTCTCTCAACACCAAGGAGGAAAGGTGATGAGAATTTTATATCATTTTATATAATTTAATTTGTGAATGGTTTGGAGCTCTAACGTGAGACGGGAACAGTGGTTGTGTCTTGGGGGTGGCTGTAAAGTGATTTTTGTGCTGATTTTCCTTTGGTTTCTTCTCCTGCTGGCCTGTGCCCTTTCAGTTTTTGATCATCCCAAAATCAATACAGAATTTAATTTTGAGATCAAGGCTTCAGTTCCTCATAATTGAATTTTTAAGGTAATTAAGGAGCATTTACTGCAGTGAACATTCAATGTCCCTAAAGAGGCCAAGCTAAAAAAAGCTGTGCCAAAAGCTGAGTGATACCATGGGTTAAATATTTATAAACATGCAAAATGTCCAGAATTTTTATTTTCAAATGCCAAATAACTTTTGCTGTGAACTGAACATGACTGTGCATGGATGACTTTTAATGCTGAACAACTTTCTTTGCAGGTGACAGTTGGAGTTTATGACCCCTGTAATTTATCCCAGTACCCAGGATGGCCACTGAGGAATTTCCTGATCCTGGCAGCCCACAAATGGTATTTATTTTATTCTTTCCCCACAAAGATCATTTCTTGGCTGATATCAAATGAGAGATTTTTCTCTCTGTGGCATTTAACTCATTTTTCACTGAGATTTTGCTTTTTCCCTTGACATTACCCACATTGAATGATTCAAATTCCTTGCATTATTCTGTTTTTCACTTCTGTCAGTCACAAATTCCTGTTACTCCTAATCCTTACATGGATGCATGAATTCCTGCTTCACACCCTGCCAATACCCTCCAGCTGTTTCAAATCTTGTTTAAAATATTCTGTCAATTTATATAATTAATTAGTGTCAAGTAATAGCAGAATTACACTTTAAAAATAAGATATTCTTAGGTTTTCTTCATGTACCACTTGATTTTTTTTTTTTTTGTTGGGGAGGGGTTGAGAAGACAAGACACAGTTTTACATTGAGTTTTGGAAAGAAAAGATTTAAATTATCAAATAAATTGGAGTTGCTGTAACAAATCTATAATTAAATCTGTAATTGAGTGTTACATTTACACAGCCTTGGGGTTCAGAGGGGTTTAGGCACTAAAATTCTCATTGTTTGTTTGGAGGGTTTGAATCATAAGGAGGAAGAATTGTATTTATTGAGAACTCTTGGTGCCACAGCAAAGTCCAATGTGTCACCTGCTGTGTGCTTGGTGCTTCTCTGCTTTTTGTTCCTCTAAATCTGCATTTTTTCCAATGCTGGGTAAATGCAAGGACAGGCTGACAGTGGCGTTGTTTTGTTTCACCCCAAACCAATTATTTTCTTATTCTTAATGAATTATTTCTCTTTCTACACCTGCTAAAAACACCAATGTTCAGTGCTAAAACAAAAAACCTCATTCAAAACCTGCAGAGGACTAAACCTGTGTGAAACCTGTTTAAAACAAGTCCATTTTCTATTAAAAAAGTTGCATGTCTGTCTCTGTTTATCTTTTTTTCCATGGCAGGGGCAGCGTTGTGCAGAGGGTGGAAGTGCTCTGCTTCAGGGACAGGACCATGCAAGGGGTGAGGGACATCACCCACAGCATCATCTTTGAGATCAAACTGCCAGAGACACCCCTGGGCCCAGGTAATCCATTAAAAAAATATATTTTCCTATTTTTATCTCCCTCCTTAATCACTGCACACATGGAAAAATTAATTATTGCTATAAAGTCATTGCTGATGCTAAATTATTTCAAGTAAATTTTGAATTGTTTGAATTTCTGTTAAATGTCTCTAAAGGAAATGGTTCCTTTTTCCACAAAGAAAGAAGAGGGAATATTCTCTCTTCATTTTTTTCTTGCTGTAATTGTGCTTCTAATTGAAAAATGAGAAAAATCCTCCTGATGTCATGTAAAATACAATAAAACAGCAATTAGTCTCACTTTTTCTTGTTAAATTTGTACAGAGTCCCTCAGGTAGGAAAAACAATGAATTTATGGGATGCAAAATTTCTAGAGAATTTCTAAAATGGTAAAAACCTGTCCCAGAGTTCCTTTAATCCCAAAGTGACACACCCAGGTGTATTTTAAAGCAATGGACTTGAAATTTAATTTCATTAGATTTAATTTCTGAGTACAGATCTAATTTCTGGGTAACAGAACAGGATCACAAAATTTCTCTACCTCAGGCAAAAAGTTCTGAATGCTTCACATGTCATTGTTGCAGATTATTTAATTCTATATAATTGCAGGTATTAGCTATTAAGATATTAATATATATAATTCTCCACTGATTTTAGAGATAGGGTCTAGGGAACATGAAATGATAACTGAACTTGGCAAAATTTACTGAATTCTGAATTTACTGAGCTTGACATTAAAGATCTCATGGGGAATGACAGCACAATTTCATAGCAAGTTGTTAAAATACAGATTATTTATTGGTAGGTTTAAAATAAGGTTTTTTTCCCAACAGGGTTAAATCCAACAAAATTCCCTTTTTCTGTCCTGTGATATCAAGGTTTTCATCCTTTCTTTCCCATTTTTTTTTTTTTTGGTTGGTTGGTTGTTGGTTTTTTTTTGTTTTAAATATTTCAAACAGATTGTCCAAAAGCTGTGGGATGGGAGAAGAACCAAAAGGGAAGCATGGGGCCAAGGATGGTGAATCTCAGTGAATGCATGGACCCAAAAAGGTTTGGTTTTTATCTTTTAATTTCCTATCATTTACTTGGGCTTAAATTCCCATCATTTTCTTTATTTGAGCTTAATCCATAACAAGTTGAAATGTGAAATAAGTAAGAATAGACATTAAGAGATATTTTTGGACATTCCTTTTGGAGGTAAGGACCTTTACAGAGCCTGCAGCAGAAATCTGGGCCATTTTGGGCTCCAGTTTAAAATTCTGAATGGATTTTATCTAAAACTGAGTGAAATCTAGGTCAGAGTGTGGTAATTTCACTGAATTCTGTAAGCTGCAGGGTGTTAATAAAAATAAAATAAGCATGGGGGAGAGCTCAGCCTTTGGGATTTGGCAGAGTGTGACAGGAAAAGGCTCAGGAAATGTGACTTTAATAATTTTTAGCATTCTGCTCATAATGTTTGGGCTATGATTGAAAAGAATGGGGTTACAGAGTGTCTGCATCTGTGACCTTGGCCTGGAAAGACTTTTGGTCTGATGGTTCAGGTTCACATTTTACCCATCAAAGCCACTTTTGTGGGAATTCATTTGTGGATATTCAGTCAAGTTCATCTCAGGGTTCTTAATTCCTTAGGTAACTTGACCTTCTTTACTTGTATAAATGATAAAGTGCTTCCCACAGAGGTGTTGGTAAAACACCAGCCTTCAAATTGCCATTTAAATCCGTGTTGGACAAATAATTTTCTGGATGGTGAAAAAGTTTTGTTTATAATGTGTAAGGGAGTGAAACTTGCAGGAATCTGAAAGCTGTGCTTGCCTGGCTTGGGAGTTTTAATACCTTGTGTTCTGATGAAGATAAATATCTTCCCCTTGTTTGAACACAGATTTTCTACCTCATTTTCTTCCTCCAACTCCCACGAAGAACTGTCCACATGCTTTAGGGCACGAGTGGAATATTTCAGGATGAGGGCAAGTGTAGTTGGATACAGGAAACCAGATAGTTTAAGAAAGAAACAAGAATTTGTGGACAAATTTCCTGTCTTAGCCCTCATCTTAACAGGAATCTTGGCTGAGACACTTTTTATTTTCATGCTTGCATCAATTTTGCTGCTAAAATTTTAGTTTTGGGGTGTTACTTTCAGAAGCCCTTGTCTGTTGAGTTTTCATATTCCCTATATGTTAAACTGCTGAATTCTTTCTCTCATTTGAAAAAAAATTAAAATTAAAATTTTCAGCTGAACTAGCAGTAATTTCTTTGTTGGAGAAGCACAGGAGGGTTCAGATTGTGTTGTTATTTATCCCATGGCTCAGGTTAGCAGAATCCTCTGTGGATCTGAACTTGAAGTTGATGTGCTGGAGGTTGGTGCCTACCCTGGATTTGGAAAAGATTGTGGCTGCCAAGTGTCTGCTGCTGGGAGCTGGCACCCTGGGCTGTAGTGTTGCCAGGACCTTGATGGTAAATCCTTCATAAATTACTAATAGTTCTTATTTCTCATAAATTATATATATATATATATATATTTTTTTTTTTGTCCAGCTGTCATTGATACATGAGAAAAAAATTGCATTCTCTGCCTCAAAATATATATAATATTATTTAATACTATGCATTTGAGGGAAGAGGTGAGATCTGTAGCTACTGGAAATAATTAAAGTTCTGCTAATTTGAGACGGTAAAGGAACCTTGGCAGAATATTTTGAATTTATATTGAAAAAGGAATACTGGAACAAATTTACCAGCTATAAAGACCAAATTCACAGTGAAGCATTTGAAGTGTGCTGATAGCTCCTTTCAGGGGTGCTCACCCCATCCCACTGAATTCAGCAGGGTTTGAGGGATTTCTGTCAAATGCTCGGTTTGGACCGACCAAATTTTCTGTTCCCTTATTTCAGTTGCTTCAAATAACCACAAAAGCTTTTGTAGCTTGGAAAAGTGGACAAACCTCACTTCTGCTTATTAAATGTTGTTCTCTTTTAGGGCTGGGGGGTGAGGAAAATCACCTTTGTGGACAATGCAAAGATCTCCTACTCCAACCCCGTGCGGCAGCCGCTCTACGAGTTCGAGGATTGCCTGAGTGGGGGCAAGCCCAAAGCTCTGGCAGCAGCAGAAAGGCTGCAGAAAATCTTCCCAGGAGTGGTAAGAGCATTATTTCCATGTTGTTATCACTGGAAAAAAAAAAAAAAAAAAAAAAAAGACTTTAAATTGCTATTCTAAGGTCTAATAATGAAAGGTTGAAAACATTACACAGGTGTTGTGTTGGTTATTGAAATATTTTGCTTCAAATCTCTCTGGTAGCTTTATTGAGGCAAATATTTTTAGTCATGAAATACAATTAAGGAAGTAATTAATGAAATATAATAATAATAATCATCTAAGTCACCTTGTAGCTTATTGATAGTGAAGTGAAGTTTTTTCCTGTCTAGGATGTCCTAAGGAACTTTGAGTAATGCCAGGTCAGACATTAATTGTCTGCTCTGGGAGCAGGTCTTGAAGGAGGTAATAAATGGATTATTGAGATTTCCTGTTATGTTTTAGACCTCAAATTTGCAATCTTATCTAAATTGATTTTCTACATTAGAAGATAATAGCTTAGTTTTTAACTTCCTGCAAAGGGAACATATAGTCCCCTTTTTTTTAATGTTATTCTAATATTTTATGAGATTGTAACTAAATATTTTGTCTTGGATAATTTGGAGGCATTTTAAAACTTTCCTTAGTTTCCCAAGATGCTGGAATTCTGTGGAATGAACAAGATCTTATTTTGGGGATATATATGGACATTTACTCCTCCTTAAAATAATATCAATGTGCCCTTTGATTTCTTTTTGCAATTGCTTGGCTGCTGTCTTTTTTTTTTTTGTTGTTTGTTTGTTTTTTGAGGGAATTATTCGAATAAAATTGCTGAAGCTGCCAGATTTTCTGTATTCCTACACCTACAGTCCCTGCATTGAGCTTTTTTCCTGAATTCTGGTATGATTTTAGTATTTTACAAACCTCATGGACCATGTTTTTTGTGCAGCTAATGTCCAGCTTATTTGTTTTAATTTATGGAGCAAAAATTGCCCTCCAAAGTCACCAGCAGTGTCAGTTGTGCTCATCTAATTAATCAGCAGCACAGGCTTGATGAATTATCCATTAATTTATTACTCAGGCACAGCATGGATTAAATTTTGGTTCCTACCACAACTTTTTGGAGGAGATAATGACACTGAAAGTAAACCCTGCTCCAGTAATTTCCTGCTGTCTGTGCTGGTGGTACAGAGGGGAAAAAAGGTGAATGCTTTGCTATGGTTAATGCTGCTATTCCCCACAGTCATTTCTCCATGATGCTAAATGAGCCTGGTTCTTTTTATCCTCAGGGATATTTATGTATATTCACCCTTCTGGTGATTTGACTCACCTGGATTTATGATAATTGGTCTGTACAAAAGCACATTCCACCAACCTCCCTCTCCCCTCCCTCTCCCCTCCCTCTCCCCTCCCTCTCCCCTCCCTCTCCCCTCCCTCTCCCCTCCCTCTCCCCTCCCTCTCCCCTCCCTCTCCCCTCCCTCTCCCCTCCCTCTCCCCTCCCTCTCCCCTCCCTCTCCCCTCCCTCTCCCCTCCCTCTCCCCTCCCTCTCCCCTCCCTCTCCCCTCCCTCTCCCCTTCTCCCATGGAATTTCATGCTTGATTCATCCAACTTTTTCATTTTTGCTGCAGTGCCAAGCAGGGAGGCTTTGGCAAGGTTTGTTCTTGTGTACCATAGACGAGGGGTCCGTCCATCCATCCATCCATCCATCCATCCATCCATCCATCCATCCATCCATCCTTTCATTGCAGCAGATGGCTGGCAGATTGTGCTGCCATGTACATGCTCTGTGGAAATGCTTATTTGGCTCAATATTTGCTCTCAGTGTGTGCTGCCCAAATAAGGGGCTGGAAGGGGGAAATGGTTCTGTCCCAGGAACAAACTCCTCCAGCATCTGCGCAGTGCCAGCCTCCAACTCTGCAGTGACAAGGCTCAGAAATGCTTTTTGCTGTCTCAAGTTCCCACATGGCTGAGGGGATCACAGGGAAATCATCAGAGGTTGTTGTTCCTCTCCTCAGGAGCTGCAAATAAATAGCAGAGTGTGTGATGCTGCACATGGATCTGACTGTGATCAATATTCAGCATAGAAATAAAAACTGCAGCCCATTAAAATCACATGGGAAGGGGCTGGAAGGAGAATCCAGCATCTGCACAGTGCAAGCCTCCAGCTCTGCAGTGACAAGGCTCAGAAATGCTTTTTGCTGTCTCAAGTTCCCACATGCCTGAGGGAATCACAGGGAAATCATCCAAGGATGATGTTCTCCTCAGAAGCTGCAAGTAAAGAGCAGAGTGTGTGATGCTGCACATGGGTCTGTCTGTGATCAATATTCAGCACAGAAATACAAACTGCAGCCTGTTAAAATCCTGTGGGGAGGGGCTGGAAGGAGAATCCAGGACACAAGTTTTAATCACAGATCATAATCCTGTATAAATGTGGCTGCTTGGCTTTGGGGTGATGTTTGGAACCCCTGGGAGTTGGAGCAGTTCCACCCTGTTCTTGTAGTGATTTGCTAGGTCTGGTAAAACTTTGAGTCTGTTCTGCATAAACACAGGCTCAGAAACTCCAGCACTGCCCCACAGAGATGGAAAGAGCAGAGCTGCCATTCTGACTAACAGGAATTCAATTTATACTCTGATTTGTATTGAATTTTACACCAATTCAGTCACAAGGTTACCTTTTGAACACTTATTTTCTGTCTGTCTCCCTCTAGAGCTCAGAAGGGTTTAACATGAGCATCCCAATGCCAGGCCACCCAGTGAATTTCTCTGAGGTGACAATGGCCCAGGCTCAGAAGGACGTGGCCAAGCTGGAGGAGCTCATTGATGCCCATGATGTTGTTTTCCTGCTGATGGACACTCGGGAGAGTCGCTGGCTGCCTGCTGTCATTGCAGCCAGCAAGAGGAAGGTACTGTACTGATCCATTTATTTCTTTTCTTTTTTCCCTTTCCCTTTATTTTTCCCCTTTCCCTTTTTTTTTCCCCTTTCCCTTTTTTTTTCCCCTTTCCCTTTTTTTTCCCCTTTCCCTTTTTTTTTCCCCTTTCCCTTTTTTTTTCCCTTTCCCTTTTTTTTTCCCTTTCCCTTTTTTTTTTCCCTTTCCCTTTTTTTTTTCCCTTTCCCTTTTTTTTTTCCCTTTCCCTTTTTTTTTCCCCTTTCCCTTTTTTTTTCCCCTTTCCCTTTTTTTTTCCCCTTTCCCTTTTTTTTTCCCCTTTCCCTTTTTTTTTCCCCTTTCCCTTTTTTTTTCCCCTTTCCCTTCCTTCTTCCCTTATTTTAATTACATTTATGGCCCTGAACAATGGACTTTTATTTCTTTAAGAACTCAAATAAATTTCCTTTGGCCTATGGAGAGATCAGTGTGTCCCTTTAGTGAGGGCTTCACTGAATTATAACTTCAGGTGTGAGTGTGTGTAACTTGATATCTTCACCAGTTCCTCCTAAATCCTTTCTGCAGCTTGCAGCTGTGATCTTCCTGCAATCTTTCAACTGTTCTAAAACAGCACAGAAATGACAAAAAGAGTGAGTTTGCAGAGCTGGGTGTTGTGCTGGGAAGTGCCAGTGCCAGCCTGCTCCTCCATGTGTGTATGATGGTTGGGAATTTTCAGCAATATTTGCAGTTTGAGGTGCATATTTTATATAAATCCTGTCTGGTTCAATCAGCACAGAGTGATTTTTATGATCTCCAAAACTTCCCTCCCATGTTGGCTTAGCCAGCAGTGCCCCATTGCATTTTCCTGGCAGCATTCAAATAATTTGGAGGATAAATTGTGGCATTTTTTGTGACATTCCTCTGTTACTCAGTGGTGTAGTGTGTCTGCATCACAGTTTGGTGGATTTGATAGCATCGCTTTGATCTGAGAAGGTGAAATTCTGTCACTGAATAAACACAGAGGGGAAATCTCGAGGTGTCCAAACAAATGCTCAGTGTTTGATGTTGGTGAACACTCAGTGAGAGCTCTGCTTCAAATGGGATTTTGTGTGGCACCTGCACCTCTCAAGCACTGCACAGTTTGGTCCCTAAAGTCTCAAAAAAGCACTCAGGAAATAAAAAAGTGAGTGATGATTTGTGGAAAATGCACAAACACATGTCCATGGGGAGCAGTAAGAGTTGTTCTCCCCACTTAATCATTGTTGCCTTGGTGATCGTTGCCATTCCTGCAGTCCTTTCCCCAAAACGAACCCCTCAAATGCTAAATCCTCATGTCAGATGTTAAATCTCTGTTTTTGCTGAGCACTGGGGCTTGTTCAAATTTACTTGTTTTTTCTTTGTGTTAATCCATGCTGCAAGTTACTTTTCTGTTGTCTCTTTATCAAAACCAAATTATTTTTTTAATTAAGGCTCAGTCATTTAGAATGAAATAGTTACCAGCTAGAAAACTGAGGGGAACAGTTGATTGGAGTGGGAATTGTTTAGCAATATTATGAATTTCTGCTAATCCCAGCTGTTACTCAGATTTTGAAGGTGGAACACCATATTCAGGTTTTACAGGTAGATGAAGTGAGGAGATGTAGTCTTTGCTGTAGCCCTGCACAGATTCAACATCAGGGTTCCACTTCAGGGCTGAGGAAAAATAAACTACAACAAGGCTGAAAGAGAATATGCAGAAATAATTGGAGACACTGAGAATGATGATGAAACTCAAAGCTTGCTAATTAAGATCTCTAATTCTTGAGAGAGCTTCCCTCAGAGTTGTTAATTTAAATAATTCCTGGCTGGAAGAATGGAAAATGAAAAAGTGCTGCAGCAGAATTTTTATCAAGAATATCTGCAGATGGAGCAGTGAATCTTCATTTCTGTTTGACTGGCTGCAGTCATTATTGTGTTGATATTTTGCTTCAGATTGCTCTGTGCCCTTGCCATGAAGTGGGGAGAAGAGAGAAAATAAGGACAGAGGAATTGTGCAGCACAGCTGCTCCTGCTCCCCACGTGACTAAGCAGATGCAGATGAAGTCCCTGAATAATCATTAATTGCTTTCCTTACTGAGCAGAAATTGGTTTGGGTAGCAGATGGCATTTCAGTGCTGGAAGTTGGTGTTACTTTTTGTTACAAGTTTGTGTAACAACTGGAGGGAGTCATTCATTCCCATCAGATTGCCCTGAGAGGCACAGTAAAAGACAAGTTGTGACTTTCTGAAATAGATTTTTATTTTGGTTTTGGTTTTTTCTAAGTGCTTGTCAGCTGGAATTCTTCACCTTTCAGAAGGTGGTAAATACACAATTAATGGGTTGCTCATCCATCCACAGCGTGTGGGATTTTTGGCATTTACAGTGGATAAAACCTCCAGGCTTTTTTTTTTTTTTCTCCCCTCCCTTTTTGGCTCACTTCAAATCTGTTGTTCTCTCTTCATTGTTCCCAGTTGGTCATCAATGCTGCCTTGGGATTTGACACTTTTGTTGTCATGAGACACGGCCTGAAGAAACCCAAAAATCAGGAATCTGGTGATTCACGTTTCAGCAACGCCTCTGCTGCTTCTGATCTGCTGGGATCCTCACTCTTCTCAAATATCCCTGGCTACAAACTGGGCTGCTACTTCTGCAATGATGTTGTGGCACCAGGGGATGTGAGTAGAACCTTGTGCAAATGGTGATTTTATCTCTCTTTTGCTGTGATTTGAATTTTTATTTGATTTTAATGGTGTTTCATGATGGGATCCGCTTTATGTTGATGTATTTTGCAAACCTCATTGACCATTTTTTTTGTGCAGCATCCCAGCTTATTTATTTTCATTTATTAACAAATAATTTCCCTCCTAAGTCACCAGCGGTGTCAGTTGAGCTTATCTAATTAATCAGCACTTGAGCAGCACAGGCTTGATGAGTTATCCATGAATTTATTACTCAGGCACAGCATGGATTAAGTCTTGGTTCCTACCACAACTTTTCGAAGGAGATAATGACACTGGAAGTGTGAAGGATTAGCTCATTTTTCTTTGGAAGATCCCAGCTGTGAATTGCACAGCACTGGAGGTGTTTTGAACAGGTCAGCTGGTTACTTTGGAGCTGTTTTTCCTTCCCTTCAGAGCTCTCTGTGTTTGTAGTCCACCAGGGATCGGACGCTGGACCAGCAGTGCACGGTCAGCCGGCCTGGACTGGCCATGGTGGCTGGAGCCCTGGCAGTGGAGCTGATGGTTTCTGTCCTCCAGCATCCAGAAGGGTGAGCCATTGCTGCTGTTCTGGGAAATCAAACAAATTTAATATCATCTTTAGGGAGGAGGAGGAGGAATTACACCTCAGGCAGGACAATTCTGTGAGGTGCAATGTTGGAAATTAATGTAACGCGCAGTGTTTGAGGGACTGATTCATCAAATCTTAAGTTTTTCTTTTCTCTCTGAATTTAAGCATAGAAAAGCATTAAGAATCTTTCAAAAGAAGAAAATGTTGCTGTCAGTAATCCAGGCTTTCCTTTGCTGAGCAGTGTTTGGGTGTGAGGAGCTGTTGTAACGTGTGGCACATGAAGGGCTCCAAGATAAGCCCTGCATTGCAAACCTTATTTAAAACTCAGCCTGTGTGATACAGAAATGACTCTGAAATTCTGCTTGTTTTCTGTCTTTAAAACCTGTGGGAGAAAAAAGTGACTTAGGAGTTGAAGATGAGTCCCAGGCTGATTTATATATAATTATATATATATATATATAATGTTGGTTCCTATGAAACAGACTTTCCACATAGGTTCCTTGCCACATTCTAAGCTGTAGCAAAATGCCTGGAAGCTGACTGGAAACTGTGAGTGTGTTGCCTTGCTCTGATTTTCCCTGTTGGGTTTTTGGCAGTGGTTATGCTGTGGCCAGCAGCAGTGATGACAGAATGAATGAGCCACCCACTTCTCTTGGACTTGTTCCTCACCAGGTAAATTATTGGTGATAAAATCTTTTGTTTAAAAGCTGGGAACTGCTCATCACAGATGGTGTCTCCTTAAAAAATGCTGATTTCACTCCCCAGATGACTGAGTATCCATGTTTGTTAAAAAATAAATATAAATAATGTTAATCCATCACACAGGCCCAGGCAGTGTGTTCCTGGCATTGTGTTTGGACACACAATTCCTGCTGAGTAGGAATTTAGTTGGGAGCAGGAATTGTGTGAATAAAGCAATTTCTGACTTCTCTCTTCCCCATCAGAGCTGCCAATATGAGCATCTTAAAGCTCACTTTTTAAATCTCTTCAGAGTTTGAGAACAATTCAAATCAGCCAACTCACAATTATTATAATTCTCCAAAATATTCCTGTAGTTTTGGTAAAATAGAGCACTTCTTTCATCTGTTCAATCACAACTCTACTTACATATAAATGTATTACAGTTTTTTAAAAATTCAGTTTTAAAATTTCAAAATTAAGGTATTATTTGATTGTAGAGTTACTGAAGTTCTGTTCCTAGAGTGACATCTCTTCATTGTAATAAACAGAATAAAAAGGATGATCAATAGCCCAAAGAGATTATAATTGAAATGATCAAACCCTGCTACAAAGTGTTTTCAGACAGCAGAAATAATGCTCTGAAATTTTAAAATTGCCTATCAGTAAGATCATATTATCATAACTGAGGAATGCACAACAGATTATTTAATTTGAAATTAAATTAAATAATTAAATTTTCAGACTATAGATTATAGAGATAGGAGAAAAAATGTGTTTAAGTGGTCACACCATGACTTTTATTTTTCCTGGAACCTTGCACTCAGCAAAGGCCAACTGCAGATGGTGCTGTGCCTCTATTCCACTATTTCTAATTTCACTATTTCTGGTGAAATAATGCTGCATTTAGGTCCTTGTACCATTGTTTGTACATAAAAAAGCAGTAATAAGTGCTTAATATAAATTTACTACAGGTTTTACTGGGTTATGGGAATTCTAGATGTTCTTTTTATGGAATGTGTGTAGCCAGTTCATCTTGAATTTTGGAAAAGTTTAAAATAGTGATGTAATTTTTTATTTTTTCATCTTCCAGATCCGAGGGTTTTTATCCAGGTTTGATAATGTTCTTCCAGTCAGCCTGGCCTTTGATAAATGCACAGCCTGCTCAGCCAAGGTAAGGCTGAGTTTGTCTGTGCTTTTTATTGTTATTTATATTTCTAGGTCAATTTTAGGGTACTTTTTGACATTTCCTCTGACTTCCTTAGGGCTTGGAATCTTTCCCCACTTCAGCTAAAGATTTTTTCCCCTCATAGCCTTCTTTTTTGAGCTGTTTTCCAAATTTCTTTGGATTCCCCTCCTAACATGCTTAGTTTTTCTCCTCATTAATTCTGCCATCAGCTGAAGAATCCAGGCCGAGATTGACCAAGACATTTCTGAAAAGTTTATCACAAAAACACTCTCAATATCTTTCAGCTTTGGAAAAAAGGAATGAGGTTGGTATTCTCCAAGAAATCCTTTTAGATGCTTGCTGAATAAATATCTCTTTAACCTTCTGCAGCTGAATGTCTTTACAAATAGGCGAAATTTCTGGTTTGAGATACAAAACAGACAAATAATGAACAATTGAGGGAAAAATTTGCTTCTTACCATTTCTTCATTGAGCAGATTGTTCATTTTGCTGCTGGTGCTGCCAGTCCTGAGTCCCCTCCGAGCTCCCAGCTGGTTCTGGGCTCTCTGGGGCAGCTCTTGCATTGTTTCCCTCTCCTGTGGCCTTTAAAAGTTCCCTCTGGCAAGGTTTTCTGGGCATGGAGTCCAACTTCCAGAAGTTTTCCCTGGGATATCTCAGTGGGGAGATTCAGAGGGTTTGACTCAGGGTTTGAATTGCTTGGAGTGCCAGTAATTTTTTATTTCACTTTGCTGCACCTCCAGACTGACTTCAAGAAGTTCTTTGGGTTCCTCTCACTGACCTCATCCTCCTTTCAAAGAGCCATCAAAAATAATGGGGCATCTTTTGGAGAACTTGCACGGTATCTTCTTCTCCTATAGTATTCCTTTTTTCCTCTGGCCTGTCTGGGTGCATCTGACAAGTTTTGAAGGGCTCTTAATGTGCATTTTCTCCTGTGGCCTTGAAAAGTTCCCTCTGGCAAGGTTTTCTGGGCATGGAGTTCAACTTCCAGTTTTTCCCTGGAATATCTCAGTGGGGAGATTCAGAGGGTTTGACTCATGAACTGCTTGGAGTGCCAGTAATTTTTTATTTCACTTTGCTGCACCTCCAGACTGACTGCAAGAAGTTCTTTGTATTCCTTTCACTGTGCTCATCCTCCTTCCAAAGAGCCATCAAAAATAATGGGGCATCTTTTGGACAACTTGCACAGTATCTTCTTCTCTGGTGTTCCTTTTTTTTCCTCTGGGCTATCTGGGTGCATCTGAGAAGTTTTGAAGGACTCTTAATGTGCATTTTCTCTTCAAAAGTTGGAGCACTAAACTTGGATGTTTCTAAAAATAGCAGCAGTTTTATCTGCCTTCTTGAAGAGCTGAAAGCTCAGCAGTAGCTAAAACCTTGATGGTGGAGAATTTAAACTGTTAGAAGAAGCTTTTTTCTTTTTCTCTCATTTTCTCCTTATCTCCAATTCAGGAAACACTGATACATAAAAACAATAAAAAATTACATCCACACAGATAAATCCAAGGCAGGGATCAATTTTTCCTGAGCTAATCATTTCCTCTTGGAGGTCATTTTGAGAGAGCCCCGTTTTTACATAAACAGACTCGATGATTTAATAAAAACTTGGATTTTAGCAGCTGTGCTATTCCCAGAGAGATCACTTTTCATGTGGATTGGGGATTGAATTACTTGTGTGCTGAAAAGGTTGCTCCGTTGGCTCACGGATTTCCTTACAGTAGAAACACAGCCTTTGTTTACTTTGCTAACTTTATTTATTAGCACAAGGAGATGTCACCCTGCATTATGTGGAAATCTGATGCTGATGCTTTGAAATGACAAATGCAATTAGGGTTTAATTGCAGCCTGGACGCTGGTTTGTTGTGTGAGGGTTTGTTTGGTTTGGGTTTGGTTTTTAATGTAGTAATTTAGCATCATTTCATCCTGCTCTGTGTCAGAATTGCTGGAGATTCAGACTTTCAACACAGAAGTGGCTTTGCTGATATAATTGAATTTTGTATTCATCGTGTTTTTCTTTTGTCAGCGTTCTCCTTCTTGAGCTCTTGTCACTCTGCAACTCTTAAAGCACAAAACTGATAAATTAGGAATTTTAGAAGAATTTCTGTGCATCCTGAAGCCATCCAGTCCAGCTGGAGAGCTCAGGAGAAGCTGCTGATGATCTGCATGTTCAGAGATTTGATTCCTTTTTCACTTTGACTCAGTCATTCCTTCAATTTTGAAGCTGCAAAGACATGCAAGCAGCCAACTTTTCCTTCCCCAGCACTGTCCTGCCCAGGCTGCGTGCCAGAGCAGCTTCCCACAGGCAATTGTTCAGGAATTTTGGGATGGTCGCAGCAGGAAACCAATCTATTTTTATTTTTATTCTGGGCCAATTTTTCCCTGTATGATTCCCCCTCTGTCTTATTCTGGAGCTGAGCTGGAATGTCAAACATCCCTGTCAGAGCTCAGGGCACTGAGGGAGCAGGGGGAGCTCTTGTGGTGCCAAACTTGTTCTGGCACTGAGCAGGGAGACTCCAGAGTTCTTTAGGATGGAGATTTATCTGTAACAACTGCTTTACTTACAGGAGAGAATGCTTAGGTAATTACTGACTGTGCTAATTAACCTGGTTACCCTGTTGGTAGACAGACAATTAAAAAATGAGGCTGTTTTCTCATTACATTATGGTGAGAATTATTGCAATTCCTTGGAAAAGTGGGGTAGATCTGATCCTTTCTGGAAACTGGTTAAATCCTTTCTGGAAACTGGTTAAATCCTTGAAACATTAATGTTAAAATATGGATGTATTTTAATGCAAAACTGCCATTGTTTCTATTTTAATGAGAATAATGAAAATTTCCTTTTATTGCTCCCCTTTACTTCTTGTGCATCATGGAATGAACGAGGAGGCCCCACAGATCCAGAGTTTAATGTCAATAAAGATAATTGCCACCAACCAACCTGGATTTAAAGATGTAAAAACTGTTTTTACACATAGCTCACATTTCCTCCAGAGTTAGGATTTACCATCCATGTGCTGGAAACCTGATTTGTTCTCCTTAAAGAGATTTCTCTTCTGGTGCCAAACTTGTTCTGGCACTGGGCAGGGAGACTCCAGAGTTCTTTAGGATGGAGATTTATCTGTAACAACTGCTTTACTTACAGGAGAGAATGTTTAGGTAATTACTGACTGGGCTAATTAACCTGGTTACCCTGTTGGGAGCAAAATGAAGCTGTTTGCTCATTATATTTTGGTGAGAATTATTGCAATGCCTTGGAAAAGTGGGGTAGATCTGATCCTTGCAGAAAACCGGTTGAATCCTTGGAAACTGGTGAAATCCTTGGAAACTGGTGAAATCCTTGAAACATTAATGTTAAAATATGGATATATTTTAATGCAAAACTGCCATTGTTTCTATTTTAATGAGATCAATGAACATTTCCTTTTATTGCTCCCCTTTACTTCTTGTGCATCATGGAATGAACGAGGAGGCCCCACAGATCCAGAGTTTAATGTCACAAAAGATAATTGCCATCAGCCAACCTGGATTTAAAGATGTAAAAACTGTTTTTACACATAGCTCACATTTCCTCCTGAGTTAGGATTTACCATCCACTTCTGGTTGGCACCAGAAGAGTGCCAAACTTGTTCTGGCACTGAGCAGGGAGACTCCAGAGTTCCTTAAGATGGAGATTTATCTGTAACAACTGCTTTACTTACAGGAGGGAATGTTTAGGTAATTACTGACTGTGCTAATTAACCTGGTTACCCTGTTGGGAGCAAAATGAAGCTGTTTGCTCATTATATTTTGCTGAGAATTATTGCAATGCCTTGGAAAAGTGGGGTAGATCTGATCCTTGCAGAAAACTGGTTGAATCCTTGGAAACTGGTGAAATCCTTGAAACATTAGTGTTAAAATATGGATATATTTTAATGCAAAACTGCCATTGTTTCTATTTTAATGAGATCAATGAACATTTCCTTTTATTGCTCCCCTTTACTTCTTGTGCATCATGGAATGAACGAGGAGGCCCCACAGATCCAGAGTTTAATGTCACAAAAGATAATTGCCATCAGCCAACCTGGATTTAAAGATGTAAAAACTGTTTTTACACATAGCTCACATTTCCTCCTGAGTTAGGATTTACCATCCACTTCTGGTTGGCACCAGAAGAGTGCCAAACTTGTTCTGGCACTGAGCAGGGAGACTCCAGAGTTCCTTAAGATGGAGATTTATCTGTAACAACTGCTTTACTTACAGGAGGGAATGTTTAGGTAATTACTGACTGTGCTAATTAACCTGGTTACCCTGTTGGGAGCAAAATGAAGCTGTTTGCTCATTATATTTTGCTGAGAATTATTGCAATGCCTTGGAAAAGTGGGGTAGATCTGATCCTTGCAGAAAACTGGTTGAATCCTTGGAAACTGGTGAAATCCTTGAAACATTAGTGTTAAAATATGGATATATTTTAATGCAAAACTGCCATTGTTTCTATTTTAATGAGATCAATGAACATTTCCTTTTATTGCTCCCCTTTACTTCTTGTGCATCATGGAATGAACGAGGAGGCCCCACAGATCCAGAGTTTAATGTCAATAAAGATAATTGTCACCAACCAACCTGGATTTAAAGATGTAAAGACTGTTTTTACACATAGCTCACATTTCCTCTAGAGTTAGGATTTACCATCCATGTGCTGGAAACCTGATTTGTTCTTCTTAAAGAGATTTCTCTCTTTGCCCTCTACAGTCATTTTTGTCATCCCCACTATGAAAATTTATAAAAATCAGCATGAGGATCTCTGCAAAATTCCAGGTTCTTTCCCAGCTTTGCCCTTGGTGTGCAGGGAACTCGAGCTGCTGGAGTGGCTTTTCACCACTGAGTTGGTGCTGGATGTTTCTCAGTGCCGCGAAGGATCAGGGATGGCATCGTTGGCATTCTATTCCAAATCTCTGTTTTCAGGCAGGCTTTTCCCCTGCCCCTGCAGAAGTTTTCCCTCTCTGCCATCCCGGGAATACACGAAACCTTTTTGCTGTGACATTTCCAGAGCGCTTGGCTTGCGTAAGTTATTTATGAGTGTTGCAGTTTTGAAATCCATCATCGTGGAGCCTCCACAATGCTCTCATTGTTCTCCTCTGCTCACTGCTGTGCCTGCAGTTTTATTGGAAATTGTTCTGATCACTCATGACAGCAACCTGCAAGATTCTGTCACTCACTGATGTTTTGCAGTTGAGATAATTCGGATTTTGATGCCAGGCCCTTCAGATTTGCCCTAAGACATTTCCTATTTGCTTTCTCCCAGTAGCACTGAAAACTCATTTAAATACTTTTATATTCTACATTTCTCAATTCAAGTATTGTGTGGATATAAAAGTCATGGGGGGAAAAAGCCTTGGTGTTTCCTGTGCTGAAAAAAAAAGAAAATCTCTTGCAGAGCTTGCAGAAATGATGAAAGAAATGGGAGGAAATGTTTCTCCTTCAGCAATGAACATTTCAAAAATTTCAGAGAATGTTTTAAAAGGTTTAAAAAGTTTTGAAAAGTTATATCTGTAGCTGTGCTGTAACATGAAGTCAATGAAACTGAGCCCATTTATAACATTCCTTATTTCCTGAATTTTCATATGTGAACATTTGAGAGGTCTCCGTACAGTGCAGGCTCTGTATTAATATTGGATGGATTTCATTGAGAGAATGCATCCTTAATACACCTGGGCACATTTTCAGCATAATGAGTTAAATGCAGGACTTTTCTTGCTCTTAAGGTGGCATAGAAATGAATTTTCCCCTTGTTCCATTTAGATTTGAAAACAGTAGGGTTTAAGGGAAAGAAGAAGTGTGCCATTGTTTAAGGCAGTAGAATCACATTTCTGACAGGTTGCATTTCTGTTGCATTTAAATGAAATTTAAAATCCTAATTTTGTGCAAGCACCCAAAACATCTTTCAGCACCAGGCATTGCTTTGCTGGGTGCAGAATCATTTCTTTAGATGTTGGGAAGTGCCTTTGCTTCCCTGCCAGCTTTAGGGGTTGTCTGCAGGTCGTGGATGCTGCTCCTGGACTGTTCCTTAAAAAAATTGAGGATTAGGTCCATGTGCATGGATAACACAGGATCCAGCCCCAAATTGTCCTTCCCTGGGATGGGACTGGGAAGGAGCAGGGATTTCTGCCTCCCTGTACAACGGAGGGTGACTGATGGCAGGAGGAGCTGGAGCCAAGCTGGAACTGCTGGTGAGCTCAGCAGCAGAAGTTCTGGACAGGAAGCAGAGTGGGGATTAATCAAGTTGTGAATATCCAAGTTGTGAATATCCAAGTTGTGAATATCCAAGTTGTGAATATCCAAGTTGTGAATATCCAAGTTGTGAATATCCAAGTTGTGAATATCCATTTGCTGGAAGTGGAGCGAGCAGGGAGGGGACTGAAGGATGTACTCACATATTCAGAGAGGTCAGCACATGTGATCTGATGGTTCTGCCTACCAGAAACCCCTTTTTTTCCCCTCTTTCTCAGTCTCTAAAATTAAGATTCTGATTTTTCTCTTGATCCCTTTCTTTCACTTCTCTGTGCTCCTGTTTTCAGGCAGGAAATACCTTCAGCTTTGTGCTGTGCAGTGAAATTTCCTTAGACTGGAATCTGAGGATGATGTTACATTTAAAGTAAGTTGTGAGAAGTATTTAAGAAAGGAAAAAGCAGCTAAAATGAAAATCCTGCAGTTTTATGTCAGTTCATATCAGAGAAAATGATTAATTGATGAAGCACATCAAGATTATTCCAGAAAAGAATACATGCAGCTCCCAAGAATTAAATGTTGACAACACCATGCTTAAATTGACGTTTATTTAATTTCTAGGATCTCTACTTTCCTCCTTTTCATTATTCAGAAGAACCTGAAAAATCCTAAGCTAAAAAAGTCCTGTTGAGACCTTTCAGAGCTGATTCTTCAGTGAGTTAATTCTCCACTTTCTGCCCACTGCAATTCAAAACCAGGGTAGGAAATATCAGCAGGCAAAGCTCATTTGTATCACATTGTAAATTAAACCAGCAACCTCTTCCTTAAATGATTTTTCAGCACATTGTACTTGGATTAGTTGAGGTTTTACACTGATTTTCTTTCATTTTTAATGCTGATTATGGCAGGGAAAGGAGGGAATTGTGTATGTGCAGAGGGTGAGTTCATGGTTTGGACATGAGCCCAAAATGATGCCATTTCTGAATTTCCAGTATTTCCAGCAGGGCCTTGTTCAGTGCACACCTGGAGCTCAGCTTTCTGCACAACTTTGTTCTTCAAACTTCATCACGTGTGAATTTAGGTAATTTCATTTTAGGTAATTTTTGGAGTATTATAATTTTTTTATGTAATATTGTCAGACTTTCCTGTTCCATGGACCTGAAAAATTCATTCCACGATCCTCAGAAAAAAGTGCAATTTTACTGCCTTCTTTTTCATAGCTGTGTTACAGCATCAGCTTGTTAGACTTTGCTTTACTTTTTAGGATCTGATGGCAATAAAGATTGAGAATTTCATGAAAAGGCAAGAGTCTGGAATGAGGATTTTCTAAGGAAATCAGAATTATGGCTTGTGTGGTAAAATTTTGAGTATCAGCTCAATGGTTCAGCTCATTCTCTTCTCATTCAGGATTCTTCACAGCATAAAACTTTCATTAAATTTGCTGTGGACACATTGTATTTTGAGGAGTGGAGCTGCTAAGGCTTTTCATGTCTGTCTTATTTTCCAAATGTCTTTTTTCAGCAAGTGAACAGTGATTTTCTATCCTTTCTGCATCTCCTGTGATGAGCTGGGAGCTAACTGTGCAAAAATAGATCAAATTTCTAACCAGAACCTTGAACATTGGGGTTTTTTGGAACTCTGAGATGTTCAGTGAAATATATGCCCCCTTTGTGGGAGGGAAGTGTTTAAATCCAGGAACTTGTTTTGGGGGTGGGTTACCCAGAAATCTTCTTTGGTGTAAATAATCCAGCTGGCAGCATTCATTACCTGGATTTTATTTTCCCTGGAAAGTCAACAGCTCCGTTTCAAGCTCCACAAGTACAAACTACTCTGAAAAGCAAAATAAAAAAAAAGCCAAACCCAATGTAAATACTGGTAAAAAAAATTTGAAATTGATGTGACAGACATAAAAGAAGAGCCAATTTTGCATCAGTAGCCACTTTCTTTGGGTTGGGAGTTTGTTTTTTCGTGTTTTTGCTTAACCAGATATGAACTTTCCTGCTCTGAAGCAATCCTGGAGCCAGATTCTCTCTCTGAGTGTCTTTGTACCCAGCAATTGAGACTTCTTTGTGCAGAATGCTGTTAAAAAGAATATAACACCAAGGCTGCACATCTGGTTCTCATTCCAAGTCCTTTTACTCCAAGCCTGTATTTTTTTTTTCCTTCTGCCATGAGATTTGGGGTTTTTTTTAACTTCAGTGAACAGGGCAGAATAAAAAGATTGCTCATGAGATGGGTTAGTGGGGTATCATTTACTCAGAAAGATTTGGCAATCCATGGATTTGGTCTTGTTGGGATGATGTGCACCCACGGCTTGATTTGTTCTGTTAAAATGCCTTTGTGTAAAAAAAAAATAAAATAAAATTTCTAGAGCTGTGGCTCTGTGAAATGGAGACTGAAACCAAGGTTGTGGCATCAACCTGAGGGATTTTCATGTGTCAGGAGAGGCTGGTGTGAAAATGTGGATTCTTCTGGCAGTGTTTGTAAATCCAGAAGGAATTGGTGCTTTCCAGCTCTCCTCAGCTCTGAAAAGTGAAGATGAAGAAAAGGTAAGAGTTCCTCAATAAATCCTTCCTGCTCCAGCTGGCCAGGCTGGGTGCAGAAATTCTCTAGTTCTGGTTCTTTTTGTTGGGTTCTTACAGGTTTTATTCTGCTTGAGAAATGAATTGCTGCATAGTGGGATGTCACTGAAAGGCTGAGTAGGGACAGGCTTGTTGTCTGGAAAAGTTCAGGTGGGATTTTTCACATCTCTGGTCTGACAGTGACTGGTTTGAGATAAAAAAATTCTGTATTTCTGGTTCTTTTTGTTGGGTTTTTATAGGGTTTTTTTCTGCCTGGAAAATGAATTGCTGCACGGTGACACCTCACTGAAGGGCTGGGTAGGGACAGGTTTGTTCCCTGGAAAAGTTCAGGTGGGATTTTGTACATCTGTGGTCAGGTTTGAGATCAAGAATCATAAAAATTCGAGCATCTCTCAGTGTTTTGGTCCTGTAAAGCTGCTCCTCAGAGGGATCTCAGTGGGACCAAGGGTGGTGGGGAATTGTTCAGAAATGCAAAAGCAAATTCTTGCCAGCCTTGGGCCTTTGGGCTCTGCTGGATGTGATTAAATAGGAGAAAATTTCCTTCCCATGCAACAACAAATTGGTCACTTATTAAATCTGGAAACGTTTTTCTGAATTATTTTGTGGCTATTTGTTGTCCAGACTGGTTTTATCCCTGTGGGATTGATTATTCCCTGTGAGATTGATTATTCCCTGTGGGATTGATTATTCCTCTGTGATTATTTCCTATAGGATTGATTCTTCTCTGTGGGATTGATTCTTCTCTGTGGGATTGATTCTTCTCTGTGGGATTGATTCTTCTCTGTGGGATTATTCCCTGTGAGGTCTCCTGGCACAGGAATCCAGATTATTTTGCCTCATTCTTTTTCCTGTCTGAGCTTTGTTCAGTGGCTGAGCAGATAAATCTGTGCCCTTTTCCATCGATCAGGGAGAAGCTGCTACTGAATTTGGGGAGGAAAGGTTGGATGTGGGAAGCTTTATGGAGTTCCTTTTGTGGCACTGGAAAGTTTTAAATCATCTGAATTGTGAAATAAAATCCCTGAGGGTGACAGAATCTTCTCCCAGTCACTGCCTACATTAAAATGATTTTATCATAGTGGGTATTTTCTTTAATGGTACCTGCTCAGGCAGCAAATGTGGTGCTACAGGTGATTTCTTTGGCTCTCTGAAATGACATTTGTTGGCTCCTGTGGCTGAAATTCTGGATTTAAAACTACTTAACCAATACTTCCAGTCAGCAGGTTGTTCCCACTGTAAAAAGCAAATTATTATAAAGAGCAAGTAAAATTTAATACAGCTTTTCAGGCTTCTGGGGTTGCTGCTAGAAGAAAAAAATGTTCTTCATTGTTGTGCTTTAGGTTTTTAAGATTTGTTACCCAAACCTGAATTTGCCATTGTGGCACCCATGGAAAGTCTCTGCCACACAGCAGGGGGAAAATAAATGTTTAAATCTTTCCCATAGCAACAGATTTGGGCATGTTAACCTAAAAATTATCTAATTATTGAAAAATAATGTACCTGCAACTCCTGGATCTGTGACCTTATTAATATTAAAGGACACTTTTTTATTAATAATAATACTTTAAAAGGCACTTTAAAATCAATATGAATACTTTAAACGGCACTTTTTTATTAATTTTAATACTTTAAAAGGTAGTCAATGGGAGACTTCCTGGCATTGTCCAGGCTGCTGACAGCACAAAGGGCACTTGGATTTCAGGGAAGCTGCTCCAGGTGTTCCATCCCTGGGCAGTGCAGGACCTTGTGGGTGCCAGGGTGGCTCTGGGGGAGCTCAGGAATTGCTGGCAGGGACTGGGCAGTGCCCATGTCTGAGATAAACCAGGGCACCTCCAGACTGGTGAGCAGCACCTGGCAATTCTCATCCAGGCTCAGATCCCAGCTTTTGGGAGCGAGGATCAAAGCAGAGCTCTGTGAGGAGCAAACCCAGCCAGGTTTAAGGGCTGCCTGATGGACGAGCTGTGTACAGAAAGGCTGCACTCAATTCCCTGCTCTGCTCATAATATTTATAATATTTGCATAGCCCAAGGTGGTTTACATCTTTTAAAAAGCTTTACCCCTGGGAAGAGATCAAAATATCTCTGTGTTGCTGTCCCTGCATTTCTCTGGGGTGCTGTCATGATTTAAAATAAGGCTGAGGTTCATTGTGTGCAGGCTGGGGATGGGCCATGAGCTCTCATCTGTCCTGCATCCCCAAAAATCTGCGTTGTGCTTCCCCCAGAAACCTTGGATGACCCTGGCAGGCTGAGGAATTCCCACAGGCAGGGCTGTGAGCACACTCCAGGGTTGGAAATTGCTGTCTGTGTACAGTGCTCCACAAACTGCTGCACTTCGCTTGTGTTAGTGGAATTTTGAAGCCCAAAATTCTCATTAAATGATCAATCCTTTATTATTAATTAGTGAATAGTAATGAGAGGACGCATCTCAAATGAAATGTTGAAGTTCTCTGGATTGCATTGGGAACAGTTACATTACTTCTTTTATCTCAGGACTAAAAACCCGAAGAAAAATACAAAGAAATGCTGCCAATAATTTTTTTAAAATCCCTTTTTATTTTTTAATTTATTATGTTTATCACTCACTGTAATTTATGATTATGTTTATCAATCATTGTACACATCCACCAAACCCTTATGGCAAAATAAATCTGTTTAAAGTACAAGGAACAATTACTGTAGATTCAGTAAGAGAATGTGAAGTGCTGGTTTTGTTTATTTTGGATGAATAAGTGTGGTCAAGAAGGTGCCAAATAATAATCATATAATCAAAATAGTAATTTGATAACCACCTCTATCTGTCTTCCTTTTCATAGTTGTGTTCCAGTTGTTTGTGTTTGTGTTTTTTGAAACCAAAATATGCATTAGATTGTTTTCCATGAAGATCTGAGTGAGGATCCCAGTCTATTTTTATCAATAAACTTAAAATTCTGTCAGCTAAATAGAAATATTTTTTTTAATGAACTTGAATTGCTGTAGGACTCGGTGTCAAAGCTCACTGGATGAGTTTTGCTGAAGAATGTTGTTGGGCTGTGCAAGTCCCCACAGTTTTATCAGTGAACTTGAGAAATTAGAAATTGTTAAATTAGGAAAGAGTAAAATTGTTGAGAGCAAGTTGTGATTTGATGAATTCTGATGGAACTATTCCCACTCCTGTGAAAATCCTGCCTCTTCTGGATCCAGGATGATTCCCCTGCCTCTCCATCTCCAATGTCACACATTCTGCTCCTTTCTCTTTCAATATTGCGTGGCTCTGAGGTCTCTCCATAAATCCTGCTCTGCTCCTTGAATTCTGTAGGAAAAGTTGTTTGGAGTGCATCAAGCTCAGCTGCTTCACCTGTGAGAGCAGGGTGTGAAATGATCAGAGCCTGGAACAAAAATAAGGATACTGGGATTGCTCAGGAATAAATTCATTCCATTTTCTGACTGCCTGCTGTCACTGAATGTGTGGAATTATGTTGATATTGATATTTATCTTCTCTTCCCTCACTCTCCATCCCACTGGGTTGAAATCAGCCTGGCAAATCCTTCTCTGGGGCTGAAATAAAATTCTTCAGGGTCAAAGGTTGAGAGGAACATAAAGTAAAACCTCACAGGTCTTGTAGGAGCCTGTGAGATTGTCCAAATAAAAGAAAATTAAGGTAAAAAATAGCATGTTAAAATACAAAACCCGCAGATCTCTGGGGGCTGGGAGGGTTTGGGTTTGGACACCTGCTCAGGGAGCGTTCCAGGCTGTCCCAGCGTGGTTCTTTCCCTGCTCTGATACCCTGGAACAGTTTTTACTGTGGTTTATGGGGCTCAAATGCTCCTTTCATGGCTCTGCAGCCAAGTTTTCCTTCTTGCCCTATCATCTGTCTTGTTATAGGCTTAAAAATGGATTTAAAGCAGGAAATCTTAAACTCCACTTCTCTTCCCTCTTGCTTCCACCTTTCCTCACTGTAGAAATTGAGTTGGGGAAAATGATTGTTCTGTTCTGTCACTTTCTGTGTATTCAGAAAGATCCTGCTTTTATTTTGTGAGCCAAATACAAGGATGAATCATTTTTTGGGGTATTATATTTGAAATCTTTTTCTGTCTGTTTGTTTATTTGGCAGGTCCTTGAGCAGTATGAACGAGAAGGGTTTAATTTCCTAGCGAAAGTTTTTAATTCCTCACATTCCTTCTTGGAAGACTTGACAGGCCTGACTTTATTGCACCAGGAGACACAGGCTGCTGAGGTAAGCAAATCAAATTTGGATGTTAATTAATCATGTGATCAAAAATTTGATTTACAGAATGATTGACACAATGATTCAGACATTCTCTTAAATTAATTGTAACTTTCTGCAGCAGCGTTTTCAAGTGTCGCCTTTAAAGGAAACGGGTGACTTGGGTTATGTGGTGTGAGAAAAAAATTGTGATTTTAGGTCAATTAAAATGTAATTATGCTGCTTAATGGATTTTAATATGAGGGGAAACAATGCTGTTTGCTTGCCCAGTGACAAATATGGAATTTGGGCAGAAATGGGGGTATGTTTGATCTCATGGGCAGCAGCACTGGTGATAACTCAATACTGAGTTGTGATACTGAGCATATTAAACAGGTGTCTCCTAATATTGTATTTTAATAATGATTTATTTATTTTAACTATGTTATTATTTATTATTATTTATTTTAATAATGATCTGCCAATATATCTATCTTTCTACATGATAATTGCATTTTGGCCCAGCTGCATCCCAGGGGTGGTTCTGAAGCTGCCTCTGAGCAGTGATTTTTCAGTCCCTGTGCAGGTGCTGGGGCTGTTTTTCCAGCTGGAAAGGGCTCCCCAGTGTTGCCCCACAAGGTTTTGGGGGGATGATGATGACGACTTGGCTCTCTGTTTCATGTTTTAACCTTTGGAAATAATTGCAGCAGATGCTGGAAATGTGAGCTGGTAAATACCTAATGCATTCTGAAATCAGCATGGTCATACCTAGGAACAATTTAAATATGTAAATGAGGGGTGTCCAAGAAGGGGAAACAAGCACCCTTTAACACATGCCACTCATTAACAGCAGGAATAATTAAAGTCTGATTGCCAGGCCTGACTTTCAGGTTGCTAATGTGATGTGTAAAACCAATTAAAATTAGTTATTAATATATAATTTTGCAGGTATTAATTAATAAATCCCTTTTGCAGCTTCAGAACAAGTGTTTGTTAATGAAGTTTTAGGTGCTCCCTACAAAATATAGTCTGGTGTGAGTTTATTGCAATTTATTGAAGTTCAAATTTTAGCTTGAAATCTAGAATTAGAGTCCTTTCAAAAATCCTGGGGTACTGCAGTGAAATCACTGCTCAGAGGTGGAAAATCTGACACACAGTGTTTGCAGAACCCATGCTTTCAAATTCAATGAACTGCCATAAAACCAGGGAGCTGGCTTGATTCTTCCCTGTAGGATTTGCTGCATTTTTGGGAAAATCCATCTCTTTCAGCGTGGTTAACCAGTTAAATGTTCTTGATGGATCTGTTTATGAATGGTCAGAGCTGACAGGCAGATTATTTGTGGATTCTGGAGCACTCTTGCTTGCTTTGGATTCAAAACCCAGTTCTTTGTTACATTTTGCCACTGGTGGCTCTGAAAAACAAAGAGGTTGTTTTGTGCTCCTCCAAAAGTCTCTCAGTTCATCATCTGGGGCAATTTTGACATTTTTTAGGTGCACAAGAAAGAGCTTTTAATGTCTTTTCTGTGGAATTACTCTCCCATCTCGAGCTGGCTTTCTCTTGTATTCTGAGCTCCTTTTTCTCACGCTGCAGCTGGGGAGTGTGAGGTCTGCAAAATGATTTTTTGGGGTTTCTGGCTCCTTTGGAGCTGCTCTTGGCACACTGAATTCCCTAAAATGGAGCCATTACATTGGCTAAGATTGCTGCTCCTGTGATTTGAGATATTCTTGTTACACTCTCAACTGCAGCAAAAGCAGTGAGAGTTTTCATCAGGTGTGGATGGTTTGGGATGGGAATCTTTCATTTATTTTTTTTTTTCACTCAAACCCTTCAGAGAGATTTTGTGGATTATTGGTGCATTTGGAGACTGTAAAAATGGCTTCTGGTAACTGCAGATTTTCCTTTCCTCCTGTCCAATAAAATCCGTCCTGTGCTAGTCCAGAACTATAAAAAAAATAGACTTGTAAAGTTAAATATCATCCAACTTTATATTTACCCCTTAATATCATAATTGGGTTGTAATTCCATATATAAATCCCTGATATTTGACTAATAAACCTGCATCTGATAGGGGAACTGCTCAATCTTGTGCTTGTTTTTAAAAGGTTCACTGTTAAAATGTGAATTCATTAAGTGCATTTAATTGAGCATTTTGCTGAGTGTTTTATTGTGGTCAGAAAAACTGTCCTGCTGCTCTTATGTTTCAATTGTTTTTAATATTTTTTATTTTGAATTCAATTTTATTTTGACTTTATTTTGAATTACTTTTTTATTTTGCACTTTAATATTTTTTATTTTGAATTTATTTTGAACATCACACTTAGCTGCTCTTGTGATGTGTGTGTAAAAGTGCTTTAATGAGAAACTTTTTTCAAAGTTTTGGGTTTGCTTAAAAGAGAATCTGGGTAAGTTGTGTTAAGTGGGAGTGATTGTTAAACACAACATTTTTGGCTGGCCTGGATTTCCATGAAAACTCCCCCACATTTATTAACATGAGTGAGTTTGCCCAGATTTAAGGAACACAATTTGCAGCAATATCAGGGAGACTTTTCACTTAATGAAAATCATTTTTTACTTGCACTGATCAATTCCTATTCCAGGGCTGTGCTGTTGACCATAATATCATAACACAAATTGAGTGTGGTTTAGATTTGATACAAATTGCAGGGTTTTTAGTCAGTACAGCACCCATTTCTTCAAATGTAAAGGAAAATAGAAATGTTCTGCATGCCTCCCTTAGCACAATTAATAAATAACAACATCAGCAAGCTTTGCTATCCTGTCTTGAACTGACAGCACATTTCAGGCATCTGCTCCTGCTACATCTGGCTTTAATTTCGGGTCTCTGGAACATTTTGGATTTTTTTTTTTAAGTTAGATCTTCCAGTGCAGCTTGGGCAGGAGCCTGTGATGACACTGCTGGCTCGGGGGGCCAATGGGAGCTGTGGGAAACTCCCATGGCAGCACTCAGGCCCTGTTTCCACTGGATCCAGTTCATCTGGGGAGCTGCCCGAGCTCATGGAAGCCCTGAATTGCTGCTTTCCACATCCCTTGCTTTCCTTTCTGCGAGCCTCAACTTCTAAACTCGACCCGTGCTCGCCCTGCAGTCGAGCTTAATGGCTGGGCTTAACATAGAGGCAGCCTGAGCATCCTGGGTTGTTAATCAGGGGCTGGAGGTGTGGGATGGGAGGCAGAAAAAGAGAATTTCCAAGTCAGAGCTGCCCAGGACTGTTTCCATCAGTGCATCCCTAAACCCAGCTGCTTTGCTCTCCACGTGCTCCAGATTAACCCTGCAGAGGGTGTTGGGGTGTAAAGATGCTTTTCTTCAGAAATTTGTAATTCAATCTAAAGTTTTCTCATCTATTGACAGCTTTGCTGCTATGCTCAGCTTGTTTCTCTCTGTAATTCTCTGTAATTCTCATTTCTCTCTGTAATAAGACACAAATGTAAATACTCTTTTCTTACTTTGTATTTCAATCCCTGAATTACTTGGATGCTTTGCTTTGCTGCTTTCATCAGGGTGAGAAAAGATTATAAAACACACACCAGATATCAAATTTTCACTTGGTTTTCTGGTTAAAAAACAAGAAGGTGTAGAAGTCTTGCAACCTAAGAGGGTCATAAAGAGCTTTGGAAAAAAATCAGATCTGTATCTGAATGTGAATTTTAAGGTCAGAGATTGGTGCCAGCAGGTCATTATGGCTGGGTTATTTTACTTCTGTTATATCTAATAATATTGTCTATTATTTTACTTTTATTTCAAGGTTTTATCTCTTACAAAAAGTGTGGTATCTGTAGTTTCTGTGACAAGTTCTTGTGGTGGATGAGGCCTCTTTGGTATTTCCAAAATCCCTTTTCTCTGCTGGTTTCCTGCATCCCAAACAATCCTTCTTATCCTTATTAATGGAAAAAAAAGAGCCACGCGAGTCAAATACTAAGACAAAATACTTTTTTTATCCTATTTTACCATTTCTGCACTTATTTGAGGTTTGTGCCTGCCCATTTTTCAGTCATTTCTTGAGGAGCAAGGCTCAGCTGTAGAACAAGCAGCTGGTATTAAAAAGGAACTTGCCCTAATTTGGAAGAAAATTCCCAATTTCCAGCGTGCTTTGCTATTAAAAATATCCTGCTTGTTTCTGATTCTGCATTATATTCTGCAGTGGATTTGATGCTGAAACAATAACATTGGAATAGCCAAAAAAAAAACAACCCCCAAGCAAAACAGAAAAACCCAGCTACAACAATATTGTAACAGCAGCTTCTGTAACGTGACAATTTTTCTCTGCTAGCCAAGTATTATTCAGAATTTCATTTTATTTGGTGTTATGAAAACTTCCTAAAGAAATCCTTACTGATGGGTAGCCCAAAATTAATATTTGAGACTTTTCTCTGTGTGTGAGCTTTTTTTTTTTTTTTTTTTTTTTTTCCTTTGTGTTTTTAATCTGGTGCATTTCAGGAGAAATTCATTTTGACAGATTCAGGCCTGCCCTGGAATTTCTTTCTTAAGAGATTAAGAGATTAATTTGTTTTCTTTCAGGAGGTGGCTTGTTTTTTTCTTTTTGGGTTTTCTCATGATGTCAATTAGTGGCATCATTTTCCTTCATTCATCAAGCAATGTTTTCCAGCTCTTTGAATAATGGTAATTCGGGTTTTTTTTCTGCTGCTTTTGGAAGGGTTTAGAAATACCTGTGAAGTTTGGCCTCTGTTTGCTACCAAAACATGAGCTCCTTGTCTTTCTCCTGATACCTTCACTGATAATTTCAATTATTCTCATTAATTACATTCAAATGCTCTTCCTTGGGCTTACGTCAGTGAGTGATGAGCACAAAGAAATATATATATTAATGAGATATCTGAATAAATGTTTATTTTTCCCTTCAGGGCAGGGAGGGGCTTGTGCAGTCATTTATTTTTTTGGAGGGAAGGGGGAACGGCAGTTGGTTATCATTTCTGTTTGAAATGTCAATTATTCATTTTAGAATACATAGAATAAAGTGAATACATGGAATTATATGAATATATGGAGAAAAACTCCACTGAAAGGAATGGAATAATGGCATTTGGGTTAGCAACAAGTTTTGTTGGTTTATATATTTTTTTTCATGTATTTAACTGAATTGGTGTCAAAACATTGAGAGATTTAAAATCTCTGTGTAAAATTTCACAGTAAAGCCGTGTAAGCATAAAATAGAAAGGAATACCAGGAATAAATTTATTATCCCATCACTTTTTATGTGAGGGGGAGAAGCTTTGCAACAAAAACCTGGGCAAAACCTTCAGGGCAGGGAGGGGCTTGTGCAGCCATTTATTGTTTTGGGGGGAAGGGGAAGGGCAGTTGGTTGGTATCCAGTTATCATTTTTGTTTGAAATGTCAACTACTCATTGTGGAATATATGGAATAGAATGAATATATGGAATTATGTGAATATATGGAAAAAAACCCACTGAAAGAAATGGAATAATAACCCCTCTGAAAGAAATGGAATAATGCTATTTGGGTTAGCAACAGGTTTTGCTGTTTTATATAAATTTTTTTTCATGTATTTAACTGAATTGTTGTCAAAACATTGATAGAGTTTAAATCTCTACGTAAAATTTGACAGTAAATCTCACATAACTATAAAATAGAAAGTGCTACTAGGAATAGATTTATTATTTCATCACTTTTTATGTGAGGGGAAGAGGCTTTGCAACAGAAACCTGGATAAAATCTTCAGGACAGGGAGGGGCTTGTGCAGCCATTTATTGTTTTGGAGGGAAAGGAGGATTGATTGATATCCAGTTATCATTTTAATTTGAAATGTCAACTATTCATTATATGGAATAAAATGAATATGTAGAATTACATGAAAATATGGAGAAAAAACCCCTATGAAAGAAATGAAATAATATCATTTGAGTTAGCAACAGGTTTGGTTGCTATATGTATATTTTCATGTATTTAACTGAATTGCTGTCATAGATAGAGTTTAAATCTTTATTTAAAATTTCACAGTAAATTTCACATAACTATAAAATGGAAAGTGCTACTAGGAATAAATTTATTATCCCATCACTTTTTATGTGAGGGGGAGAAGCTTTGCAACAAAAACCTGGGCAAAACCTTCAGGGCAGGGAGGGGCTTGTGCAGCCATTTATTGTTTTGGAGGGAAGGGGGAAGGGCAGTCTGTTGGTACTGTTATCTTTTTTGTTTGGAATATCAAATATGTGGGGAAAAAGCACTGAAGGGAATGGAATAATGGCATTTGGGTTAGCAACAGGTTTTGTTGGTTTATATCTATTTTTTCACGTGTTTAACTGAATTGCTGCCACAGTGCCAAAACATTGATAGAGTTTAAATCTATGTAAAATTTCACAGTCAGTCTCATGTAACTGTAAAATAGAAAGTGCTACTAGGAATAAATTTATTATCTCATCACTTTTTATGTGAGGGGAAGAGGCTTTGCAACAAAAACCTGGACAAAGCCTCAGTACTTCAGCAGCATTAATACATATTAATACAGCATTAATGTGCATTCTGTGTTCTTCCTGAAGCTCCTGCAGACAATAATTCCTGTCTTCTGCAGACAGTAATTCCTGTTTTCTGCAGACAATAATGCTATTTTTCCTCTTTTTGAGCAGTATTGATCATTGGCAGTGATCAATATCAGAAATTCTCTCCCATGGGGGCTCTGTGCTCTCTGGGCTTTCCTCTTTTGATGAGAACTCCACCTCCAGTCCATTGCAAAGGTGCACTGCTGCTCTTTATGACTCATTTTAATTGCCCTCACTAGATCAGCACCTAAACAAGGAGTATTTGAACTGATGAGGTCATGTTTTGATTTGTGCTGTGGTAGTAAATGATATTAAATTGTACTTTGTTCAAGATTTAAGAGTAATTTTAGCTAATGATGAACACAGCACCTCAAAGTTTTGAAGGGAGCTGCTATCCTGAAGCTGTAAAATCTTTATTTTGGGGAAGCAATTCTCTTCTAGAAAGATTTTCAAACTCTGCTGACTCCTTTTCCTTTGAAGAAAAAATCTTCAGTAAAGGGAAGTAAAATAATTCAGGGATTAAATCTCTTCCATTCCAATATATTTTGTCACAAAGAAGAATGACCAGACTGTCCAAGATGCTTTCTGTTATTCTCATGTGAAGAATAAGAAATTACACAACCCAGACAACCACACTGATGAACTTTTTTATTCTAATTAAGAACATAAATTTTACCATGTGCATTTCAGTCCAAGAGTATAGAAGCCCTTGTAGATCATTCAAATTTAAAACTCTTGTAGATCATTGAAATCTTTTTTAAAAGGGAGAATTTGCTGCTGGACAAACCAGTGCCAGATTTCAATAAACACCAATTGTTGCAGCTTTACCCAAAGGTGCTGTGAATGTCTTGCCTCAGCCTCCCCTCAAGCATTAATTAAATTAATTTACTAGGGATCAATGTGCTCTGCTCATCTTGGAGCCTGGGAAATGTTGTCCACCAGAGTATTTTCATTGTTAAATGGCTTTGCCTCGTCCTGACAATCCAGATTTTCCTCTGGAAGCATCTCCTGGACTTCTCTGAGGGCATTTAATTATCACATCCCCCAAGTGCATTCATTGGTGCTTTGTTGTTACCTCAAAACCTTTCTGCACAAGCAGCAGTGGCTTCTTCTCAACTTTGGAACTGATTTTCCTGCAAATAGAGGTGGAACTAGGAAATGGTAATAAATGAATGGATGGAAATGTGGAGAGTTACTGGGAAATCCTCTGTGGATTTAGCACAGCCTCTCTTTAATGCCAGGAGCTGCTAATTCACAGAGGAAATGAAGCACCACAAATTTTAAGAACAGAACATCAGTTTTAAGAACAGAACATCAGTTTTAAGATGTGCTCCTGTGTGGAAATCTCATATGGAAAATGGTTTTTGAGCAACTTCTCAGCTTAAATTTTCATCATGTCTTAGTTTTTCTTCCTCTGTGAACTCTGGAATAATTAATTTAGCAGTGATTGTTTAAAGATTTGCATCCACATTGCTGCTGAATTTTGGTTGCCACTAATTTATAAAACAGATTTGAGTAGCCTTTAAAATTAATACCAAGCTAGCTCTTACTGGCCTGAGCTCTCTTTCTGTTTGAGTGTTTTCCTGGTATTTGCAGTTTAATGAACATCTCTCCAAAATGCTGGTGTTTCCTCTCTTTTACTGTAATTCAGGTTCTCCTGGAGTTTACTTTTTGGAGCACATTAAAACTTGGCTTGCAGCTGAAATCTGCCATGAAACACAGGGTTTTTTATGGAATTGGCCAGAGTCCTGGAGAAACCACCTGATATCTTAGGAGTGATAAAAATGAACGACCAGTTCTGTAGTTAAAAACCCAGCTTTGATTCCAAGATGAGCCACATTGAGCCTGAGAAGATAAGGATTGGTTCTCTCTTATCTCTTCAGTGATAATTTTTTCCTTAGCAGTGATATTTCTTAGTTGATTTAAGATCAAATTAGTTGCAAAGTTAAATCTTGTAAATGAAAGTTGTTCCTGACCTCATGAAGAGACATCCAAAAAATCAGCATTGTTGCACATATAATAAAAAAATAGGCAAGAGAAAAATGTCTTACTTTTAAGTTTGGAGTGCATAATACAAAAAAAAAAAAAGTTTTAGGATGAGTTTCTATTTTCTTGGTCTCTCAACCTTTAAAAACCCTACTCTGGGTATTAAATAATAAATAATTAAATAATTTGTTTTAAATTAGTGATGAGTTGTTGCATTTTGTAATGTTGAGTGTGGGACACCAAAGCTATTCCTTCATGTGATATTTTACGAAGCAAAAGCTGCTTGTGAGTTACTGAGATTGTTGCTATTTTCATATGCAGGAAAACTTTTTGTTATTCTACAGATGTGGTGATGATTTTTAGTCGTTTAATTGCTACACAGCAACCTTTAAATAATGCAGTTTTACTGGATAAATAGGAGTGGTTTTGGTAAATAGAAAATGCTAGACCTGGAAATTTAACAACAGAACATTTTAAATGTTAAGTTGAACTGAAAGCCCTGGTAGGAAGTAAATTCATGGCTAAAATGGGATCAGGATCAGCCCCCAGAGCTGATTTAAAGCCTGTGTGGGGCAGTTCTGCTGCCATCTCTGTGCAGGAAGGTGCACATGCAGATCCTGTCTGATAATTCTTGTGTAAAATATTGCAAAAATGGCTCTTTAATGGCACAGGACCCTGTAAGACAAGAGGTGAATTGACTCTATCCCAGTTAAAAGACAAAAATAAATATACAATTGGTTTAGTTGGAATGACCTTAAAGCTGTGAGAGTATGGGAATAAATTTGGAGAAAACCTCTACACCCAGTACTTTGTCATCTGAAAATAAGGGCGCTGTTGAAGTACTTATTATATATAAAATAAATTCCTGTAATTGTAAAGTACAATTTTTCAAGTCCACCAGACAATGAATTTAATCCCCTGCAAATCAAGTGTGAAATCCAATAAATTAATCAATAAATACAAAAAGTACACGGTTAGGAAATAGCTACAAACTGTGATTTAGGTGGAGATAACTGCAGAGAGGCTGATTTATTTTTAGGGAATTAAAGCAAGTCAGTCCCAGAAATGGAGAAGGGAGGCACAAGAAAACCTGTAAAGAATTAAGGAACCACTTCCCAGCCTCTCAGGGGGATAGAGGTTAAGAGATACAGTTTGAAAAGTCTTTATGTTGTTGAAAAGTTTATTTGTCTGATGTCTGCTGAGACAGCGTGCCAACAACAGCAAACCCAATGCAAGTCAGAAACAGAAAGAGAAAACTACTGGAAGAGAATAACAAAGTGATATTTAGAAATATCACAGTGCAGCAGCTGGTTCTGCTAATGCTTCTTGGTTATTTTAAAAAAATAATCATCTAAATCCTAATTCCCTTTGTCTTCTCACTCTGAGGAGCTGCAGAGTGTGGAGCTCGCTGGCCCATGACTCATTCTCCCCACTAATGCTGTTTCTTTGAATAGCCCTTGTAAAAACATGCTTTTGGTGGTGGTTGTCTTAGCTGGCAATCCTGGAGGGGTTTTTTTCTCCCTGGGTGAGTGATTTATGTGCTAATCTCTGCATCTGCCTTTGCCACACAAGGTGCCTGTGAAAACCCTGTACCTGGGATTGCTGTGCTCACCCTTCTGCAAGAGTAACTCCAGCTCTGCAACTCATTTCATCTCTTCCTCCACAGGCAATGGTCTCATATCTCATCAATTCTGATACCTTGGGCTGCTTTTCAGTCATGAAACTGAGGCTGGATTTTAATTCTGACCAGATTTGAAAGGAGTAATGGGCAGAGGAGCCTCAAATCCAAATAAGATGTTATTTCCAGCCTCTAAAAAAACTTCTTTGCATGAGTTTGCTTCAGTGTAAGAAATACGGAAGTAAATGAGTGAGGTTCATTCAGAGGAAGAATTAAAGAGCCTCTGTTGAAGCTTTTGTGTGTGAGGGAGTGCTGGGTGTGCTGTTTTAGCTGTCCGTTCTATTTTAGTGCTCTAAAAACCAGTCTGGGGCTGCTTTTCTGCTGCCCCAGTGGCACAGGCACAGGAAAGCAGGATTCTCTCCTGAATTCTGCTTTTCCAGGGTGCTGATTTTCTCTGCTGCCCCATGGAACAGGTGGATTCCTGTTCCAGGATTCTCTCCTGAATTCTGCTTTCCCAGCATTGCAGATTTTCTGTGCTGCTCCAGGCTCCAGTGAGAGGATTCTCCCCTGAGTCCTGCCTGCTCCAGCACACATCCATCACACGGATACTGATATGGGCACCATCCTCTCCAGCTGTCCTGGGCTGCCCAAAGGGAGCCCTGGATTAATTTGGGACAGCCTTTGGCACAAATCTAAAGTGTAAAACACAAGCTCACATCTTTAGGTGGGTAATGAAATCCCTCAAACCCTGCCTTTCTTGGAATTACAGCTTCAGCCTTGGCCAGGGCGACTTATTTGATACCTCTGGATTTAATCCAGGCTTTAGTATTCGGATCAAATTATTGACTGCATTTAATATACAATTTAACAGTGTTTAATTCGTAGATTTATGCCTGTAGATTATTTTTGGATTGCTCAACAAAGTAAAATCTTGATTATAGCTAAACATGTTGATAAAGTTCAAGGAGCTGACTGTGACTTTTATGCAGTGGAAATTATGGGAGATTTGGGGAAAGGAAGTAATGCTGTTTAAATATCATTTTAGTTGTGAAGTTTTCTGCTAAGTGAGGTTAAATTCAAGCAAGGTTGGTCACTGGTAACATCCCTGGAAGTAAGAGCTGCTACAGGAGTTTTCAGGACAATTCTAGAAAAAAGTCAGTGAATTTGGAGAATTTCTAGGATTTAAGATCACTTATGAAAGAGTAAAATGTTGCTTTCACTAAGAAATTTCTAAATTGAAGAATAAATGGTTTGATCATTGAGTCCTTTGAATGATACTCCCAGCTCTAGCATGAAGTCTGCAATCCTTCATTCTGGTGAGATTTTTTTTTTTAATTCTTCTGTTTAAAAGCAAAAAAAAAAAAAAAAGAGCTTGTGGCAGAGAAAAGTGCCTATAGAATAGGGTGCCTGTTCAGAATTGTTATTTTAATGTGGAGGGATGAGGTCACAGAGCACAGCAATCACTAGCAAGCTGCAATCTTTAACTCCAGCACCAACAACTCCACAGGCCTGATCTTTATTGGACTTTTTTTTAAATTTGGGAGGAAGAAGGGGGGCTCTGATGAGCATATCTGTTTCAGGAAGAATATCAAGAGCTCTCTAATTTCATATTTAAAGCTGGGGTCTGATTAATACTCAAGGCATGCAGGGAACTCTAACATGAAGGCTGTTGTTACTGCAGTGAGATGCTATTCCAGACATCACAAGACTTGTTCTACAAGGAAACACGATTACTTGGGATTAAAGGAGTTGCCAAAGGCTTGAAGGATTTATTGAGTTATATATAACTTCATTATTTTGTTGAAAACATTTAGATCTAGAATTAATGAAGCACGGTGGATGCTGCTGAGATGAATCAGCAGCTCTGACAGCTTTGAACTGACACTGAGCCACTGATGGATTTTTGGGGGAGCAATCTTCAGGTCTCCAAATTGCTGGATAATGCACAGAAAGGAATAAATCCACCTTTGACTGGAGAAATGAAGCTTAATGAGTGCAGTGAGGTGCAGCAGAGTCGATGTGATCGAGATCATATTTCTGAAATTAGTTTTACGTCCTGATTTTGTGGGGGAGGAAATGGCCTGAGCTGCTGGGGATGGTCTGGATCTCTGGGATAAAACATTCTGGGATCTGCAGAGGTGGGAGCAGGAGGCACAGGATGAGTGCCAGCAGTGGTCATGTGGGTCTGAGCAAGTGGGGAATCGTGGCTTTAGAAACAAAGGACTGAAATTGGCTTTTTTATCTGCAAAACTTAGTCATGGACAGTGTGATTAGAGGGGAAACGCAGATGTGTGACAGATCTGTGATGGCTGGGCTGCTGCAAGGGCTCCTTTCTGTGTGAGGCAGGAGCTCAGTGCACCTCCCATCCATTGGACCATTTCATTAATCTCAGCTGGATAAAACTGGCAGCATTTTGACATCGCTTCCCTCACCCAGCTCTGAGAGGGCTGTGACATCCAGAAACGCTTTCTAGACAGCTGCATTCCATTCCATTCGATTCTGTGAGGTCTGTAGCACTGCAGAGATGTTTCAAAAGGATTATTGCTTTAACAGATGATTAATTGCAAATTATTTATTGCTTTCTTGAAATTGGCTCAGCAGTCATCGTTTGCTCTCGGTGCAGAATTAGTGCTGTGGGAATTAATGGGAGTCTGAATGAGGAATGAGCCATAATCAATGATGAAAGGTTTTCAAGTTTTGAAATAGTCTTACAACATTAATTCCTTACAAGCAATACTCTGAAGAGAAAATATGTCATGGCAGGAATTGTTCTGGAGCTCCCTTTGACTCTCCCCTCTGCAATGTGACTCAGGAATCCAGTTATGTAAAAATGTGACTCAGTCCCTTTTGCCTTTGAGGTGCAGCCCTGGGTGAAATCCAGGATGAGATTGGATTTCGGTAAATTGGATAACTTCTTTCCCAGTCTGTTTAACTTTGAATTTGGGACAAAACTACATCAAAAGCCAGAATAGCTTCCTCATCTCACAATTCCACGGCTGAGTGTTTTTTTTTTTTTTCCTTCAGATAGTGTCTGATTACTAAATTCAGCTCTCAACATCAATAAATCATTCCCCTGCAGAGCAAAGCCTGTAATTTTTCATACCTGTTGTGTTCTGTACCTTTTGAAATATCGCTCTTGGGGCTGTGGAGGGACTCCCAGGGCAGGTACAGCAGGGAGAGAGCACAAAGGAATCCAGGTGCACGCTGTATCTTGGTGGGGTGACAAGCTGCACACATTCCAGAGGATTTGCAGGAGCATCTTGGGGTTACAGAATGAGGAGCCAAGTGCAAAACTAAGTGAGGGGTTTTTCAGGAGCCTCACACAAATGTGGGGTGATCCATGTGAGACTCACCAGGGCACTCCTACTGCCAGGAATATTTAGTATATTCCAGGTGGGGAAGCACAGAGGATCATCCCTGATCCTGCAGGAGCACAGTTTAGAAGCCAACCCAGCCCAGGCTGGTGCTGGAATTTGTGTTCTCACCATTTGCAGGTAAAGCAGAGCCTGCAGTGCCAGCTCTGTGGAAAAGGTGTCCATTGTCCAATTAGCACTGGAATATTTGAATTTAGGATTTCTCCTTCCATGCTGTGAGGGGCATCACAGAATCAAAACCTTCATGTGTAAAAATCTGTTTGTTCTGGATATCAAAGAGCTGGAGAGCAGAAGGGAAGAATGGAAATGGTCTCTTGCCCAGATTATAATTTTAGTGGCAATTACAAAAAATCTCTTAGTTCACAAAACCCAGCAGCTGGGATTTCTCCTGCCCTGCAAGTCCTGCAAGCCCTCACCTCATTTTCCTCTCTGTATCCTACCTGAAGGTGGGAATGGAAATAATCCCTTGCCCAGATTATAAATTTAGAGGCAATTACAAAAAATCTCTTAGTCCACAAAACCCAGCAGCTGGGATTTCTCCTGCCCTGCAAGCCCTCAGCTCATTTTTCTCTCTGTATCCCATCTGAAGGTGGAAATGGAAATAATCTCTTGCCCAGATTATAAATTAGTGGCAATTACAAAAATTCTGTTAGTCCACAAACCCAGCAGCTGGGATTTCTCCTGCCCTGCAAGCCCTGAGCTCATTTTCCTCTCTGCATCCCACCCGAAGGTATTTTTAAATCTGGATGCAGACAGCTCTCATTATTGCTGTGCATATATTGACACAGTCACAGATGTTATTGCTGTGCAAACCACTGGCATTATTTTTGCTCTCAAGTACTTTCCTGGTTTCCCTTTTGCTGTGACAGTTCTGTCATTGTTGCTGGGAGCTGGAATTATTTCATTCATGGGCCACAAATGTTTTCTGTTAAGCATTCAGAACCTCCCATCCTCCTATTGTGCTTTTCCACTTCACTATAAAATGCTCCAGCCCCATCCAACAGAGTTGGGTTGAAACCTTCCATTCCTGTTATTTTTAACATTTTCTCAGTTTTGCTTTAGTTCTCCAAGATGTATCATTGCTGTGAATTTAGTGATGAAATTCTCCTGTCTCATTCATTTACTTCAACCCCATCTCTTGCTTCCTTTGGATTCCCCTGCACCCCAACACTTCCCTTATGTCCTCTGTGATCCAGAATTTCTCACACCTGCTTCCATTGGCTTTGAATGTCTCCTTTGCATCCTCTGAATGTTGGATTTTAAATAAAAACGTTCATCTTTTCACCTTCCAGATTTGCAAAATTACTTCAAGTTATTTCCTGGCAAACTCTCAGAACCAGCAGTTGTAGCTTCCTATTATTTTGTATTTTTTTTTTTGTAGTTGTAAGTTGATAAAGGAATCATTCTAAACAATTTACTTTTCAATAATGGACTTGTTTTTTTCTTAGAATGTTACAAAAAATGCGGTTTTTAATGGCCCTTTCTTGCACTTTCCCTGAGCATGTTGTCATGTTAAAAAAAACCCCATGATTTTTCTTGAGCCTGTTCTTTCACAATAATCTGGTTGAGCAATGCAGCATTTATTCTATTTATTCTATTTATGCTTGCAAACACTTCCATTTTAAACAGCTGCTAGACATGAATTACCTCAGTAATTCTATGCTGCTGTTAACTGATTTATACTTATTTTTTTTTAATTGGCATTTCAATATTTCAATTTGTTCTTTACCAAGACTGGACTTCAGGTTAGGATCATGTCCTGTGTTTTATTCCATTTGTTCCTTTAGTGAGAGGTGCCTGCCTTGCCCAGCATTTCTACTGTAAATTCAATTTATTATTCTGATTTTCCATCCTTCTTGTACCAACACGCACCTTCCAATACTTTCATCCCTGTTGAGCAACGAGAAATTGTCAGTTCCTGTTTTTCCTGCCTGTTCAGTATCAGGTGTAGTTTTAGAGGCATTTTTGAGGAATATTCCTGCAGCCCCTCAGCCCCGTGTGCCTGGGGAATTATTCCAGCTCACAGCTCTTGCCAAGGCCTGTTCCCTCCACATCTGACAATTAAACATCAAAAGTTACACTTTAAACCCTAACGTTTATATTAAAAAAGCTTTTTTTAATCTTGTTTTTTCTCTTATCTTCTTCATGCCTGAAATTAACATAATTTCTTAATCATTTAAGGCTGTGCACAGGATACTGATGGTCTCAGACACCTTTTGTAAAAAATATAATATTTATTATATTTCCATTGTCAGAAGTAGATGTGTGCCCTCATTCAGACAAGAGTGACTCCATCTATTTGTGCCCCTGTTTCTTCTGTCAGGATTTTGTACAGGACTTCCTGGACTTTTCACTTTTTGCTGTTATTTTACCCCAATTCCATGGAAAAAGTGGAGCACATGGAAAAACTGGGCTGAATCTCCTGTATTTTGCAGCTTTTGTACCAAAGCTGCTGTTGGGCTCTTGGGTTTTGTGTGTTTTCATCACAAACCATCACTGACAATCCCCAAATTTGTTTTCATCCCCTCACACAAACAAAAAGGAGAAGGAGCCCCTTCTATTCCCATTTTTTGTCCAGCTCAGGTCTGTCCATAGCCTTTTTCTGAGTAGAAAAATCAAGGAAGTGAAAACCAGAGAGAAATTTGTCATCCTTTTTCTCACCAGTGACTCCAGCACATTTAAAGTCGCATTTTTATCTCTGGAAATTGAGTAAATCTTCATAGAAAAATACTGGAAGTTCTTGGAATTACAAATATCAGGCCATGAGCCAAGCTTTCCCTGGCTAGGCAGTGACAAAAGCTGCCAGTGAATCTGAGTTTTATTTGGTGATTTTTTCCACTGTTCTCTCTGAGATCATCAAAACTTATTGGAACAAGGATTCAATATTGGATTTTAATCGTTGTTCTGGAGTTAAAATGGGAATTCTCACTTTTATGGAACAGCCATTGGATTGGGGCTGAAGCTGCTCATCTGGAAATTTTAAATTAAGTTTTATCCCAGTATATTGGTAATTTTAGCAGGATGTTCTAATCCAAAATGAAAATCAGATGTGCTTCATGGAAATAGGGAAGTCCAGACAATGGGTATTGTGTTTAGGTTACAAGGTTTGTGGTCTTCCTTTTTTAAATTTTATTTTCATTGTTTACATTGCAGGCAAGTCTTTGTTCATTTTAAGGAATAAAGCCATTTGTTTAAAAGCACTTTTTTTTTTTTTTTAAATTTGCATCCAAAAATATTTCTCTTGAGCTGTATAAAAAATGGGATTTTCTGGAAATTCATTGCCCTCATGAATGGACTCCTGGTGAGTGAGGAATTTTTATGACTCCCTTAAAACAACAGTTGCAGGCATTCCACAAATAAACAATGCATTGATTTGGGGGGGCACTTTAATGGCTATTTTATAATTATTTGTTCCCAGTGTTTATTTCAGTATGGGATGTTGTAATTTTTAACTCAGTTATCCTAAGAATTCCCTTGTAGAGCAGAGCTTTGGAGCAGGAGCCAATTCCCTAGTGCAGATTCAGGCCTGATTCTGATATTTCTCTGATTTCCATGAGTTCTGGAGGAAGAGCTGGAATAGCTCAGGCCAGCTGCTTTCAGCTTCTTCTTGCATCTTGTTTTGGCAATTTTGGTCTCTTTTCCTCAATCTGATTTTCCTCCTGTATCTCTCATTAATAAATTTTTGTGTGATTTTTCTTTTTGTTTCATTTTTCTCCTTCCAGTAGCTGCCCATAGTCACAGCTCCCCTGGATTTGGCTTTTCCTAAGTGTAAACCCTTGTGAGTGACAGTTTTTGATTTTCTGGCTCACAGCAGCACAAACCCTGGCCTTGCACAAGAAAAATCAGGATAAGGGGGACTGAACAATCCTGGGTTGCTGCTCCTCATCCCAGAGGGAGGGAGCAGCAGTTCCATGCCCATTGTTGCTTTTGGACAGGATTGACTTCTTACTGCTCAATCTTCAGTAATTAATTTCTTTTATTATTTATATTAATTAATAAATTAAATCAATAATCCAGGAGATGCTGTTATGACCAGAAGTGATTCAGCTCATGCTGAGTTGCTGCACTATTTTTTTCTGATCTTGACTCATGTCAATAAAATTTTATTCACCCAGAAAGAGCTCAGAGGGAAAATTAAAACATTTAAAAACTGAAAGATCGTCAGCCAGGATGAACCTGAGGTTTCAGATGTTGAGTCTTAATTTCCTTTTTGTCAAACCTATGTTGTGTGTCACTTATGTTCTCTGCAAGTTTCTCCTCAACTCCTTTAATCCATGAGGTAGAAATGTTGGAGTTTTTTACAGAAAAAGAGAGATGAACTGGCAGCTTTTATTTTGTGCTTGCAGCAGCCCTTGGTGTGTGTTTGGGATCAGAACTGAAGTTCCTTCTGTGTGTGCACATAAATATCTCAGTAGATATATGGAGAGTGCAGAGCCTGATCAGATTTTGTCAGTCCTTGCTCATTCGAGGGAGCCTGGCAGGCATTCAAAGTTTGCTGCTGTCAGAAAATGATGAAACAGAAAAAAAAACACAAATCAAAGATGCCGTGATCTCCTTCCAACTGTGCAAGAGCAGAAAGTCACTGTGGCAGAAACCAGATCACTGCTCAATTGTCCAGAGCAGCACGGGGACAGCAGAGCTGCTCTGATGTTCAGGGGCTCAGGGAGGGAGCAGGATGATGCTGTGCAGCAATTATTCCCTGGGATTTGCCCACTCTCTACAGAGTTCCTCATTTTTCTGTCTCAGTCAGGGTTTCTGACTGTGACACAGTGATTTATGTCACAGTTCAGCACTGCCTTGGCCTCAGCATAAAGATCAAAGCAATGGATGCAAACATCAGAGCAAGGAGAAGGAGGTGTCCAGAATGGGCTCTTGTTGGGTGTTTTTAGAAGGTGAAATGAAGCTGGGTTTGTGCAAGTTCAAACTTGGCAGGACTCTGTGATTTCTAATGAATTGATGAATTTGACAGAGGTTTTATTTCATCAACATAAAAACCCTTTGCAAAAAGAGAAATATTTTTATTGTAGAGGAGCTGAGCAATGAACTTCTTTGTGTACCTCTCCACGCTGGGGTTTCTACAAAACCAGTCCTTGAAAAGCAGAACCTCTTGCTGCTTTATTGCTACTAAAAATTGGTATTTGTGCTCTCTCAGAATAATTGGAGGGATTTAGAAGCACTCAGCAGTTCAGTGGCTCTGACTGCCCCAAGATGATGCTGCCAGGAGCCACTGGGCTGTTCCCACACATCCAAGGACCAGCCCAAAAAGTTTCTGCTGAGTGGGAAATGTCACAGCCTCTCTCTGGCTGGGACATGGCTCGGGGAAAGCCACTGGTGCTGAGCAATGTCAGCACTTCCAGGGAGTTAAAGCAGAGGGGAGCAAACTTGGGTGTCAACTATTAATTAATAAAAATACTGAAATTAAGGACCTTTTCAACTTCCAGTGGCAACAGCTTCAATTTTACTCAGCTGCATCTTAAAGCTGCAAATCTGAAGTAATTTGTCATTGATTTTGCAAATTCATTGAAAATTTTATTATTTAATTGTCCAAACAGCTCCCCAAATGAATGTCTGCAAAGAGATTTCTTGCTGCTTTGTTTTAAGAAAGAAAAGCTGATGGGTAAAGTGAAGTATCACACAGAAAGCAACATATTCTGAGCAGTGTGTCAGCACTTCCAAGAGAGTCAAAGCAGAGGGGAGCAAACTTGGGTGTCAACTACTAATTAATAAAATACTGAAAAGAAGGACCTTTTCAAATTCCAGTTTTGCTCAGCTGTATCTTAAAGCTGCAAATCTGAAGTAATTTGTCATTGATTTTGCTATTTCCATGAAAATTTTATTATGTAACTCTCCAAACAGCTCCCCAAATGAATGTCTGCAAAGAGATTTCTTGCTGCTTTCTTTTATGATAGAAAAGCTGGTGGGTAAAGTGAATTATCACAGAGAAAGCAACTTATTCTGAGCAGTGTGTCAGCACTGCCAAGAGAGTCAAAGCAGAGGGGAGCAAACTTGGGTATCAACTATTAATTAATAAAAATACTGAAATGAAGGACCTTTTCAAATTCCAGTTTTGCTCAACTGTATCATAAAGCTGCAAATCTGAAATAATTTGTCATTGATTTTGCAAATTCATTGAAAATTTTATTATTTGACTCCAAATGGTGCTGCCTGCAAAGAGATTTCTTGCTGCTTTGTTTTAAGAAAGAAAAGCTGATGGGTAAAGTGAATTATCACACAGAAAGCAACATATTCTGAGCAGTGTGTCAGCACTTCCAAGACAGTTAAAGCAGAGGGGAGCAAACTTGGCTGAAATTTGAGTGTCAACTATTAATTAAAAATACTGAAATGAAGGACCTTTTCAAATTCCAGTTTTGCTCAGCTGTATCTTAAAGCTGCAAATCTGAAGTAATTTGTCATTTATTTTGCTAATTCCATGAAAATTTTATTATGTAACTCTCCAAACAGCTCCCCAAATGAATGTCTGCAAAGAGATTTCTTGCTGCTTTCTTTTATGATAGAAAAGCTGATGGGTAAAGTGAATTATCACAGAGAAAGCAACTTATTCTGAGTAGTGTTTCAGCACTTCCAAGAGAGTTAAAGCAGAGGGGAGCAAACTTGGGTGTCAACTACTAATTAATAAAAATACTGAAAAGAAGGACCTTTTCAAATTCCAGTTTTGCTCAGCTGTATCTTAAAGCTGCAAATCTGAAATAATTTGTCATTGATTTTGCAAATTCATTGAAAATTTTATTATTTGACTCCAAATGGTGCTGCCTGCAAAGAGATTTCTTGCTGCTTTGTTTTAAGAAAGAAAAGCTGATGGGTAAAGTGAATTATCACACAGAAAGCAACATATTCTGAGCAGTGTGTCAGCACTTCCAAGACAGTTAAAGCAGAGGGGAGCAAACTTGGCTGAAATTTGAGTGTCAACTATTAATTAAAAATACTGAAATGAAGGACCTTTTCAAATTCCAGTTTTGCTCAGCTGTATCTTAAAGCTGCAAATCTGAAGTAATTTGTCATTTATTTTGCTAATTCCATGAAAATTTTATTATGTAACTCTCCAAACAGCTCCCCAAATGAATGTCTGCAAAGAGATTTCTTGCTGCTTTCTTTTATGATAGAAAAGCTGATGGGTAAAGTGAATTATCACAGAGAAAGCAACTTATTCTGAGTAGTGTTTCAGCACTTCCAAGAGAGTTAAAGCAGAGGGGAGCAAACTTGGGTGTCAACTACTAATTAATAAAAATACTGAAAAGAAGGACCTTTTCAAATTCCAGTTTTGCTCAGCTGTATCTTAAAGCTGCAAATCTGAAATAATTTGTCATTGATTTTGCAAATTCATTGAAAATTTTATTATTTGACTCCAAATGGTGCTGCCTGCAAAGAGATTTCTTGCTGCTTTGTTTTAAGAAAGAAAAGCTGATGGGTGAAGTGAATTATCACAGAGAAAGCAACTTCTTCTGAGTAGTGTTTCAGCACTTCCTAGAGAGTTAAAGCAGAGGGGAGCAAACTTGGGTGAAATTTGGGTGTCAACAATTAATTAATAAAAATACTGAAATGAAGGACCTTTTCAAATTCCCGTTTTGCTCAGCTGTATCTTAAAGCTGCAAATCTGAAGTAATTTGTCATTTATTTTGTCAATTCCTTGAAAGTTTTATTATTTAACTGTTCAAACAGTTCTGCCTGCAAAGAGATTTTTTGCTGCTTTCTTTTATGATAGAAAAGCTAATGAGTAAAATGAATTATCACACAGAAAGCCACTGGTGCTGAGCAGTGTCAGCACTTCCAGGGAATTAAAGCAGAGGGGAGCAAACTTGGATGAAACTTGGGTGTCATCTATTAATTAATAACACAATACTGAAATTAAGGACCTTTTCAAATTCCAGTGGCAACAGTTTCAGTTTTACCCAGCTGCATCTTAAAGCTGCAAATCTGAAGTAATTTGTCATTTATTTTGCGAATTCCTTGGAAATTTTATTATTTAACTGCCCAGACAGTTCTGCCTGCAAAGAGATTTCTTGCTGCTTTCTTTTATGCTAGAAAAGCTGATGGGTAAGGTGAATTATCACAGAGAAAGCAACTTATTCCCATTGAGTTTCCCTCTGAGTTCTTCCCAACACAGAACGAACGTGCAGCCTCTGTTTGCAATAATTAGCCGTGGTTTACTGGGGGAATTTTGGGACTTTCATGTTGCACCAGCTTTTGATCAAAATTTCCCTGCACTGACTCGTTTAATTCTGGCCATCTGGATTAAAAGGCTCTCTCAATCTTAAATACAGATTGTAACTCTTTCTTTTTGCCATAAAATTCGGGCAGGCTTCCAGCTTTCTTCATTAAAGCTCTCTTTATTATGGTTTGTCGGCCATTAAATGATTGTTGTGCACAATGGGCACTTGATTATAATTTGCTGGGGCTGGGAATCAGTTCCAGCAGCAATGAGGTTCTGTAATTAAAATAAAACATGTTTATACCTGCTAGCATCTCCTGAGAGCTGCTCAGGGTGAGGACAAAGCAGAGTTGAAAGGCAACAATTTCTGTTAATAAGACATCGAAGGGCTCTGATCTGCCAGTGCTTTGTGCTGTGCTGTGGAAGTGGGATTTTTTTGGGGGTTTTTTCCATAATATCTGGGTTTGAACCAAAATCTGTGGTTGGTGACAGGGATAAAAAGGCAAGTTTGATTTGTCATAAATCTCCTCAGATCTTTGATTTCTGTTCGGGGTCAGAAAGGAATGAGAATTTCTCACAGAAAAGGAGCAATCGGGGATCCTCGAATCCTCTCCCAAGTTTTGGTTCTGCTCTTGTGGGTTTTTTATCGGGGAGCTCAATCTCACTCTTGTTGTTTTTTCTCCTGTAAAGTTTTGAAAAATTGTGAGGAAATTGCTAGCTTTAAAATTACTTTTGAAGGGATTTTTTTCATGGGTGCTTGTGCCATTTGCTTTTACATTTAGGCTGTTGAGGAGTTGAAAGAAATAAATACAGTAAATTATATATAAATATAGGTTTGTCCAAGCTGCACAGCTGAACTGTCATGGACAAGTGTGACATAATCTGAATTTAGCAGTATTTTATAGATAACCCAAAGTAGATACATGATAATTTAATAAATACTAGAAAATATTTCTTTATAACATTGAAGTTATGTAGCAGCTTTATATTATATTTTTTCCTGAATTTGTGTCTCTTAAAATTCCATCTTTGAGATACCTTCTAGAAAATCTGCCCCTGGGAAACTTTAGTGGGCACTGAAATTGTGCACATTTGGTGAGATGAAGCTGCTAAATGAAATAATTTCATTTTCAACTTTACAAGCATCTGTTTGGCTGAAAACAATTTTCTACCCCAGCTGAGAACTGTGTGTGCACAAAATTCCTGCCTTGAAGTGAAGTATTGGTCTGCAGGAATTGTGCATTCAGGAGGTCAGAAATTTGCTTTTAATATCTCTTAAATTGATCTCAATTTGGAGCTCTCAAACTGGGAATTAAAACATTTCTGATGCACTAAAATAGATGATAAACGTGGGTTGTGGATTCAAGAAGGTTGTGCAAAAATCAGGGAAAGCTGCAGAATTTAAGTGCTCTAATCAGAATTTTAACAAAACCAATTCTAATCAACAAAACCAAGTCTAATCAGAGTTGTTGATTATTTCATCAGGAGTTTTCAGTCTTGTTAAACAAATGAGGAACCCCCTGGGATAAAAGCAGAACTTCATAATTCTGCCTTTCCTCAGCACAGGAACCCTGACATTCTGCTGGACACACAATTGAGATGTGCAACATTTTAATCACTTGGAAATTCAGAGTTTACCTGAAAAAATCCTTTCTTTTCCTTTTTCTGAGGGTTTTTGGTTTTTTTTTTTGTTGTTAATACCTTTGTTGATTTTGGAAAAAGTAGGAGGTTTTTCTAATCTTCTCAATGGCAAGGCCTTGCAGTGCCTTTGCCAAGAGTTGATTTCACATTTACTCAGCCCAGTTTTCTTCTCACATATGTGAAATAACATTTTGGCAAGTGGTAAACAAAGCACAGTGAGCAGAAAGAGACCTGTGTTTTTTCTTGAAGTGAAAAGATACCTTTCATGAAATAATCCCTTCATTGAAGTGAATAATTAAAGCTAAAATAAATAAGATCTTAGCAGAGATTGCACGGTAATTATGTAACCTTTAAGAAAAGAAGAGTTGATGGCAGTGAAGTCTTTTCACTTGGTTTTTCTTGGAGAAGTGCAGGATCATGTGATGAGGTACCACAGTGTGTGAGAGCAGTTTGCTGCTGCAAAATCCAAACATCCCAACATCCCAGATGTTTATCAGCTCTTCTGGAAGGGAGCAGGAAGGTTTTTTATTCCAAATTTCTGAGTGGTGTAACCCCACATTTATCCAGGGGGACTGGCCCACAGAGAATTTGGGTTTGAGGCAAGAAAATTGCTCCTGTGGCTGCCTGAGAATTGTGAGGAGAATTATCCTGAGTTATTCCTGGGTCAGGAAATTCTGGGCATGGCTTTGCTTCCCTGCTGGATCTCTGATCCTTTGGGAATTCCAGCATCTTTGGATTTAGCCAGGCCCTCCTCTCTTCTTCATTTTGAAAGGACTGAGGGACATTTGTCTCGTTTTCAAATACAAATATGCTGAGTTTTTAGGGTTTTGAACCTCTTTAAGAATTTAACAAGCTATTCCTGGGTCAGGAAATTCTGGGCATGGCTTTGCTTCCCTGCTGGATCTCTGATCCTTTGGGAATTCCAGCACCTCTGGGATTTACCTCTGGTGTTCTGAGAGGACTGAGGGACATTCTTTTCATTTTCAAATACAAATATGCTGAGGTTTTAGGATTTTGAACCTCTTCAAGAATTGGATCCACATCTGATAATTCCTAAATATTTTCCTGTTGTATTGAATGCAAACTGAGTCAGATCAGGAGCATCCTCAGAGTGTTTATCTGACCCCCAGAGATATTCTGAGGTGACTTGTTTTGTAATTGAGGATTATTTTATAATCTCTGGGTCAGAGCAAGGTGCTAAAACCACCAAGTTTGTGGGTTTGATCCCTGTGTGAGCCATTCGCTTAAGAGTTGGAATTGAATTGTCATAACTAAAGATACACTCAAAGATATTTTATTCACATATCTACTTGTCTGTTTTCACACAATAACTAAGATTAATTAAGTTGATTTAGATACCTAATCCTACTAGATACCATGATAATTTCAGGGGGGAAGGGAAAAGCTACAAAGCAAGCAAAACCTAGTTTAAAATTTAAACAAATATGTCCAAACAAACCCAAATGTTGATCTTTATTTGCTCTGTGAAACTTCTAGTTCCAAAACCCAAAATTAATGGCATTGAAACTGTGAGCTGAGGATACATTCTTTTACCATTTATTTCTATAATCCAGCAAAAGAGATTGGTGTTTTTCCAATCCCCATCAATTCCAGCCTTGCTGTGTTTGCTGTGCTTGGTTGGAAATGCAGCTGCACTGGATTTGCCATGGGCAGTTCCAGCCTGACAACAGTACAACAAAAATCCACGGTGAATTAAATGATACTTGGGGTTCCTTTTAGCTCTGAAATGTATATGGCAATCTGTAATTGTAGCAAATAACAAGAATGTTTTTGTAGGCACCTGGTGCTAATCAGATATGTTAAGGTCATTCTGATGCAAATATTGTGAGATTTTGGAAGGTATTTGCATAAAACTTATACCATGAGCCCTTTTTTGAAAGAGTTTTCTTTCAAAACTCAGAATCAAAGAGTTGCTGAGGGCTGTGGCTCTCAAAAATGCTCATTCAAGCCTTCCTGTTGTGGTTATTGATGATAAAGTCAGGGTTTAAGGCAAGATCTTTTCAAAATTGTAACTCTAAAGTTCCTTTATTCCTGCAGTTGTTTCCAAAGAGCAGCAGATCCTGTAATTTGAGTTTAATGTAGATATTTCTAGTAACAATCAAATGCTGGAGAATTATAATTTAAAGATATTTAGTGGTATTTCTCTTAAATGTTATAAGGTGCAGAATGTTTTTGTAGGAACCTGGTGCTAATCAGATATGCTAAGGTCACATTTATGCAAATATTGTGAGATTTTGGAGGGGTTTTGCACAAAACTTCTACCACGAGCCTTTTTTTGAAAGGGTTTTATTTCAAAAATCAGAATCAAGGACTTCCCGAGGGCTGTGGCTCTCAAAAATGCTCACTCAAGCTTTCCTCTTGTGATTATTGATAATAAAATCAAGGTTTAAGGCAAGGTCTTTTCACGAGTGTAACTCTAAAGTTCCTTTATTCCTGCAGTTCTTTCCCAAGTGCAGCAGATCCTGTTATTTGTGTTTAAAGCAGGTGTCTGCAGTAACAATCAAATGCTGACAATGACAATTTCAAGGTATTTAGTGGCATTTCTCTTTCATTTCATTAGGTGCAGTTACTTTGCAGCCACTGGCCCATTGCAAGGGCTGCCTTTCTCCTGAATAATTTCGAACTATTTCCATATTTCCAGATACCTTCACGAAAGGCAGCTCTGTTTGATTTGTTCTGAGGAAGGGAATTACAGGGAGATAACATCTGCAGCCTTTGTGTGCTGCTTGCAGTGCAGTTGTGTCTTTTTGAAGGATTAATTGGAGCAGTGGAGCCTCTGGGGTTATTTCTCAATATCAATCAGAATTTCCACACGCAGGCGTCTTGAGCTCCTTGAAGTTCCTCAGTGCCAGTCAATATCTTCAGGTTATAAATTAGTTCCTAATTAACATAATGGAATTTTGACAGAAATTAATGAAGCCTTGAGAGCTCTTGCTTGTGTAGACTTTTTCCCAGCTGTCCTCCAGAATTTCTCTTGGGAGAATGAGAGAAATTCAAACTTAGGAAGGAAGAGTGCAGGTATTACAAAATTGGATTCCTAATTGCATTGTCTCACACTTCAGCTCAGTTCTCAGGTCTCAAGTGTCAGTGGTTTCACAGAGTTCTCACATTCCCCCTCTCCCAGGAGGAAGAAATACAAAAAAAATGGTACTTTCAGCAGCTGGAGCCCCAATATTGTCACTTCTCCTTCAGTTCACTGAGAAATGCTGGTCTGTAGGGGAGTCTGGCACATTTTGCTGCCTAGGAGAGGAAAGAAACCACTTTAGCAGTGAAGATGTAGGTGACAAATCCACTTTGGTCTTTATCTTTGTTGTGCTTTATTGCTGTGGAAAAGCATTGAGAAATCAAAGTATAAAAACTCTGTTGGAAGGGGCTGAAATCAATTTTCCTCCATTCAGCAAATGTCTTAAAATTCCAATGCATTAAAATATTCATTAAAAATGCATTCAAATATTCATCTGCAGGTATCTTGGGGGTTTTGTGGAATACAAATAACCCTAAGTGCAGATTTGGACAGTGCTTTTTGTATGCACTCAGCTCCTGAACTGTGCTGCTGCCAGTGATATTTCTGCTGTAATTCCAAGGTTATTCTGTTGTTAATTCTTCAGCCAAATTGATGCTGTTTGATGTCTGTAGAGCCTCATATCATGATTTAAACAGAGCACTGTGAGTGAAATAGAAATACAGAAATGTCAGGCAAAGAACCCAAACCTGAAAGCAGGAGGTTGTCTCACCCCCTTCATGGGGAATCAGCATTTTGGGAGTGCTGGTGTTGTTACTCAGCAAATATTTGGGTAAGGGCAGGAGAGGAGGGGTTTGGCTGATAATTTCCAGCTCCTCACACAACAGGAGCCCTCTCTTGTTTCCAGGCAGAGTCACAGGAAAGCAATTTGTCAAAATCCACCCAGCAAGGGCATAAACTGCAAGATAAACCCAGTGCAAGGCTTGCAGTTCAAACGAGGAAACTTTCTGCAGATGCATCTGCCTGGTGTCTCTGAGGAGCAAATGTGGAGTAAATCCTTCCTCTCCCTTTCCCCTCCTCTCCTCTCCTCTCCTCTCCTCTCCTCTCCTCTCCTCTCCTCTCCTCTCCTCTCCTCTCCTCTCCTCTCCTTTCCTTTCCTTTCCTTTCCTTTCCTTTCCTTTCCTTTCCTTTCCTTTCCTTTCCTTTCCTTTCCTTTCCTTTCCTTTCCTTTCCTTTCCTTTCCTTTCCTTTCCTTTCCTTTCCTTTCCTTTCCTTTCCTTTCCTTTCCTCTCCTCTCCTCTCCTCTCCTCTCCTCTCCTCTCCTCTCCTCTCCTCTCCTCTCCTCTCCTCTCCTCTCCTCTCCTCTCCTCTCCTCGCCTCTCCTCTCCTCTCCTCTCCTCTCCTCTCCTCTCCTCTCCTCTCCTCTCCTCTCCTCTCCTCTCCTCTCCTCTCCTCTCCTCTCCTCTCCTCGTGCAATTCCAGGCTGATCAAGGCTTGCTCTTCTCTATTTTGGCTTTTTACTTCATTTTCCAACCACCTGTGAATCAGAGCTGGAGCTGTGGTGCCTTGGGAATGTGGGATAGGGATGGAATGCTTCGTGTTCTTGGTTTTATTTTGTACAGACACTTCTCTGGCTTTGGGTGATGGAAGATGCTGACCAAAATCGAGCACATTAGAATATATTTGCACATGGAAATTCAAGGTTCTGTTGTGTGTGGTGGTTTGAAAATTAACAGGGAAAATCTTCTCTGAGAAGGCTCAGTCAGTGCTGATTTTGGAAGTATTTATGCTGTTGTCCTGTGTTTGGTTTAGTTGTCTTAAATAGAAAAATATATCACAGTCAGGGAGTTGTTCTTTATTGTGTCTAAGCCATCTTTTGGGGGATTTTTGTAATTAAGTGTGTGGGATATTTTAGTACTTAAAGAAAAAAATCAAATGTCATTTGACTGTAAAAATACTCTTTTTTCCTTTTTTGCCAGGAGGAAAATAATCCTAAATTGAGAGGTGTCTTTATCTTGTTTGGACTTGTTAGCCTTAACTAAATAAAACAACCTCTTAACTGTTTGTTTTGACTAGATTTTTCCTGGTAGTTAAAAAAGGTAAAGTTACACCTGTCCATTGTTTCCTTTCCTATAGGGTTTGTTATGATATTGTTTAGAGGGAAGTCACTCCTTGAATAGGGATTGAAATCTGGCTTCTGATTGAGGTTAAACTTTAAAAAGGAGGGGAGCAATTTACAGGGCAGGCTTCATTTGTGTGAGGCTGAACAAAAATCCTTCTGCTGTTGGGAATAAAAATCCTTTAGTCATAAATATTTGTGATTTTACAAAGCAGAAGCCTTCTGTTCACAGGTGGTGAGTGTTGAGATTTTGATTTTAGATTTCCAACGTCTTCATTCTGAGGGAACTTTTCACAGGATCCTGAGGAGTGGGTTTGGGTTTAAACATTATTTCATTCCACACTTTCACACTTTTATCTAATTTAAATGATTTTTAATAATCCTGTAATTAAGGCACTGCACTTGGAACACAACATTTCTGCATTTTAAACAGAAAACTCTGTCAAAGGTGGGGAAGCAAAGGGTGAAGGCAATGATGTTATCCCAGGGGAGAAGATTTAAATGGGAGGAGTTTCCCATACAAGAAATGACCTCCAGGTGTCCCTAACTTAATTTTTTCTATAATTCTATGCAAAACTCTAATAATTGTTGACATAATGAAAGGAGATTTTAAAATGGATTAAGTATGGAGAATATGAATATGTGCTGGACTTTGTGCCTATAATGGAGACAGCAAGATGGGGAAATGATATTTATAGAAATCTTGGAGCTTTCAAAAGATTAGAAATTGAAATTCTGGAGAATTCGTGCATTTAAATAATCCAGAAATAAAAAAAGCAAGATTACAAGGAATGCTGGGTGTCTGATAATCTTTTAAAAATGTGTTCATGCAAGACCTCTCAGAAGTGTGGAGTTTTGTGCTGAGGATTTGCTTTTACTTATCTTTTCACTCTGTAAAAGCATCAGATTGTGCAGATACGAAAAATTATTCCTGCCTTTCCTCTTTCCCCTGGAAGCCTTCAAGCTCTCCTCACAGCTCAGCTCCTAATCCCATCTGTGATTCTAAAAAACCCTGGAAAACACCAAATTGATCTGTTATGTGGTGAACTGGAAATAAAAGCACATAGTGGTAACCAGCACCATGGAAAAAAAGTCTTATTTTCCACTCTAATTAATGCTTTTAGAAAGTAGTGGTAATAACACCCTCGGCTTTTTTTTTTTTTTCTTTGTGTTTTTCATTGGAGCAACAGAATTAATTTTTTGAAAAAGAAATATCACAGCTTATCTTGAGGAGGATTCTTTCTCAAGGGGGAAAAACCTTGCTAAGTTCATGAACTTCTTCCAACAGTAGGATTAAAATCCTGCCAGGCCAGATTTATCAAAGACATTATTCCATGAGTGAAGATGAGAAAGTGAGCAGCGTTTCAGTCCTGCTAAGCCTTTACAAGCTTCTGATGTGAATGCTTGCAGGAACAGGAATTTTGGCTGATGAAATGTGGGGAACATGTCAGTGCCTCTGCCAGCTGTGCATTTTGGCTGGAAAAGAAATGCCAGACCCTGGGATGAGTCTGGGAGCCTGCAAATAAATATTTGGATTGGCCATGTCTTTAAAATGCATCTAAATTGATTTTATTAAGGCTGGCACCCTTCCAGAACTGCTGAACAAACACTTTGGGATCCCATCCTTCATCGTTGAGATAAATGCCAAAACTCTGGTTGACTTCAAAGGGAGCAGAATGGAGATCTCAGTCCCCAAAAGACACGGTGGGATTTTTATCTCCTGAGCAGGAATCAGGTGGGAGAGCCAGAAATCAGGACCTGCAGGGAGGTGGCAGCTGGGTGGGTGAGCCCTTGGTGTTCAGTCACCACTGGAGGCACGTGGAGCCTGGGCTCAGCCTGGTTTGAAGGTATTTTCTCTCTTTAGATGGGTTGTTAAGCAGTCAGGATGTAACAGCTTGCACTGAGCAGGAAAACCCCTTCAGTGATCCAATCCTCCAAATTATTGCTTGCTTCAGCTTTTTTAATCTGATTCTCCAGCTTGAGTTGGTGACATGGAGCAATTAATGTCATTTAATAGTGGCAGGCAAGGAATAATCACAGGTTGGCAGAGAAGGAAATACCTTTATTAGGGAAGGAAATACCTTGTATTAGGGGCCCTGAGTAGTTGGAGAAGCAAAACAACCTCTTGATGGAGAATATTTACGTGTAGAATATTTACTTTTCCTATTTTGCAGGAAAAGCTGCAAGACTTGGGGTGGCTGGAGCTCACTCATTTGCTCTGAGACTTTGACTACTCAGCTCCATCCTCAACCATCCCCAGTCCCCTTTTTCCTGTTGGGACTGCTGTTGGATTCTGTTTGGGTTTTGTTCCTCCCAGGTCACTTTCCCACCCCATTTCCCAATGCCAGCTCCTCCAGGGAGGGTTTGGGGGCTCAAGTTCAGGAGGGGACTGGAGGGAATTGAGTGCTCAGGCCCTAATGAGGAGTGTGAGCTCAGAGATTTGGTGGTTTTGGGCTGATTTGGTGGAGATTGGTGCATGATTTGATGGAAATTTTTGCTGTTGATATCTGGATGCTGATCCCATTCCCAGGCAGCTTTTCATTCATCCTGAGACTCATGGCTGTAAAAAATTTTCTGGAAAATTGTTGATAAAAAACCTAAACAGAGCTCTTTGTTAACTCCCTGCTTCCAAATTCTCCACATCTCTCCCTTCACTTTCTCTTCTGAGTCAAGGATGGCAGCTACGCCCATTTATAATTTTTATAATTTTCTAATTTAAACATCATTTTCTTGCATTATGCCAAGCCAGGCACCAGGTTTTTAAGTTGCACTGGTTGAGATAATTATTTTTGCTTCTTTATGTTCACTACTCAGTTAATACATGGAAGAAATGATCCATTTAAAACTCATGAATTGAAAAGAAAATTATCACTAATTATCTCTCTTATAAAACACTTAGGAGCAGTTTTAACGTTAGTAATAATAGTTAAGTCTCCCACACTCAATAACTTCCTTATTTTCTTGCATTTCAAAGTCAGAATATACAGATATTTGTGGGGAGAATGTTTGTAGCATCCCAAGACCAATCTCATAGGTAAAGGTTTCTCCTTTTGATGAGTGGCTTCTTTCTAGTTCAACAAATAAACAAAAAATACGAAGTTCTCCTTTGAGCCAGAGATGGGAATTTCATTCAGCTGTGCAGACAGCTGATGTGCCTTGGGGCAAAATATGGGCAGAAACAGATGGCCATAAAAGGAGAAGCACTGGGGAATAAAAGAATTGAAAATTCCAAGCTAGAGTTTATAAATAAAATCTGTGAACGCTTACTGTGCATAAACAAAACTCCGAGTTCAGAGCCCTGCGTGCCATGGGGAATCTTAAAGGGATAACCCAGGTAGAACTCACTGGGTTTGTATTCACGAACTTGGTCTGGGCTTTGAGCTCTGTGGAAAATTCTGCTGTGTTCCACGGGGTTATACACATCATGTAAATAAAAAATACTTTGTTTTCAATTGAATCTTACCTGCCTTCGTCCGCAGGATGTTTTGACTGTGTTTGTCAGAGGGTTTTCTGCTCTTAAAAATTAATGACAGCAGGAGTGAAAACATTTAAAAATTCAAATTGGCATTGTAGAGTTGGAATTTTGCAAATTCCTCACACACTTTCTTTACAGGTCTTATAAGGTCTGCAATTATAAATCTTCCTTCTTAGGGAGGGCAATAATTCTTCAGAATTAAAGAAGTGACTTCAGACTTTCTGTTCTGGCTCCTGGTGAACTCCTGCGTGCATCCAACCCAGGCTATTTTATGATTCTGTGATCTTGGTCGTGGTTTTAATTATTATATCTGAAAAGTCTTTTTTGGGTATAATTTGGACGTTCCTGTGGGTCCCTTCCAACTCAGAATATTCTGTGATTATTGGGTAGTGTGATAAGCAGCTACAGTCTATTGGGGTTGTGTGTCTGTCTGTCCCAAACTCTAATTTATGTGCTGTCAAAAAATCATTCTCCTCCTGAAACTGAACTTTTGTTCACTCATTGAGGGGGGAAAAAAACCCCTCCTTACCTTATATGTGTAGGTCAGCATAAAACATTGCATTTTGGCTTCCTCTCAAGAAATCCCTTTTATTTCCTCATTGGTTGTTTCTTTTCAGTGTCTCTGAACGAGGCAAGCCCTGATTAAATAATCACTGAATTCATATCAAAGGCTCAGAGCCGTTTCCAGGGGCGTCCCTTCATTTTCATGTTGCAAGAATAATTACAACCAGTTTGATTTGGAGCTGCTGCCAGGGCAGCTCTTCCAGTCTAGTCAACTTTTGGAGGAGGTTAAAAATACGCTGGGATGAGCCTGGGCTTCACCCAGGGAGAAAAATTCTGTTCCTACTTGCCCTGCACCAAGTGCAGAGATCCCTCCTGCCCCCTTTTCCTGCTCCCCCCTTGTAGCCACGAGCACTCTGTCATGTTGACACTGGAGTTTGAAAAAGCACTTTTATCATTTCTAAAAAGCAGCCTAAGGCCAAAACAGACAGAGCAATTTGGGAGGACGAGGTTCAGCAGGAGGCTGGAATTCCCATTGTGCAGCCCTTTGGGAATCAGAGGCTGGAGCAGCTTTTTGTCCCAGTCTCAAGTCACAAATCTGCCCTGCCTGGTCAGCTGAGCTCCCCTGGCCACCAACCCTTGAGCCCAGCAACTGAGATCTGGTTTGTTAGAGCTCTCAGGATTAACCCATGTCCTTTAATCTGCTCCTTAAACTTCAAAAATCATGATATTCCCATCTATCCCAGTATTTAAAACTCACTTATTTTGACTAATGTGCTTCTTAAACTTCAAAAATCATAATATTCCCATATATCTCAATGTTCCAGATTGTCTTGTTTAATCTGGTTCTTAAACTTCAAAAATCATGATATTCCCATATATCACAACATTTTAGATTCACTTGTTTTGTTTAATCTTGTTCTTAAACTTCAATAATCATAATATTCCCATATATCCCAATATTTAAGATTCTCATATTTTGTTTAATCTGGTTCTTAAACTTCCAAAATCACAACATTCCCATATATCCCAATATTTAAAACTCACTTATTTTGTTTAATTCCATTCTTAAACTTCAAAAATTGTAGTATTCCCTTATATCCCAATATTTAAAACTCAATTATTTTGTTTAATCTGATTCTTAAACTTCAATAATCATAATATTCCCATATATGCACTTGCAATAAATCTCCTGTAACTCATTTTTCAGAGAGCTGTCACCAATAATCAGACACCCTAAATATGTTTATCCTTCAGCCCTGCTGCTGCTGCATGATTTCATCAGTTTAGGTGCTGCCCTTTCTGGAGATGCTTCTGATTTCCTTTTATTTATGGATTGTAAATCAAAGTAACAAAAATTCCCTTTATTAATGTAATTTTACCATAGTGAATGGAACAGAATTGTGTCACATTATCCTTGGAGTCCAGTTCCAAACATGAAGAAATTCAAGTGTTGCCCCATTCCCCAGTGTCTTTTAGTAACCCTTGACTCACTGCCTAATTTTCCATGAGTTTTTATGGCACTTTTCATCTTTGCATGAAAACTTTTATAATTATAATAACTTGGAGCTTGTTCTGCCTTTTGAATGATTTGTTGGGGTTTGAGTTTCTTCTCGTTAGCAGCAGTGCCATCATTTAAAAAGCAAACTTAAAAAGCAAATTCCCCCCAGTGAAATAAAGCCCAGCTTTGCACTCAGGCTCCGGATGAATTTCATTCCTCCTCGGTGTGGGAAAAGTTCTGGTCTGGAGATAAATCCCTTTTTGATTGGCTGCTCTAAATAAAGCAAACAGCAATTGTCTCTCAACTCATGGCACTGATGTTATCACTGCCCCACATTAGAACTCACAGACATTGATGGACATAAATAATTTCTTTAATTGAACCTGATATTTAGGGCATTTTGCTCGTGAAAAAGAAATCTTGCTCAGTTCTTTATCGAGACATGAAGCCTAGACAGAGTTTAAACTTACTTTAAACTTCATCCCTTCTGAATAAAAAACTATTTATTAAATGTATTTTAATATATTAATTAAGAATTCGGTGAAATACATAAAAATTATTTCTGTCTGTATCACGTGCAAAGCTGAAAATCCTCCAGAATGCAAAAATTAAGCTGAAGAAGAATATTTCCATATAAATATTCCATATAAATCTTAAAAATCCAACTGTACCCCGGGTCATACCATCCCTCAGTGAGACAGAGCTCCAAACCCAGTAAGGTTTGTGTGCTAGTTTAAATATTAGCTTGAATATTTTGCTGGTTGTAAGGACATGAACCCAGCTTTGTGGAGCAGGAAGAGCTTTGGGCTGCTTTGGAAGATGGATTAAAAACTTTGCTAGAATATTTTAGAAAGAATCCTGGTACCTGCCCCATCCTTTTAGAAATGAAGACACCAGTTTGGATTCCTGTCCCAGTTTGATCTGGGCTGGTTCAGCTCTCCCACTTCTACAGCTCTGGTTGGAAATCTTTCCAAGCCATTCTTAAACTCAAAATCCCTGCAGGCATCCCTGGCACTGCTGGAATTGTTCCTTTCCCTGCTCATTTTTGAGCTTCTGGTAAATTTGCCTCGTGTTTCACCAGGTGTGTGTGGCCAACCTGGCTGAGGGGGATTTCTTAGATGGAAAAAAAGGGTGAACAAACAACTTTTGACCCGTGTGGAAGGAGGCATTGCAGATGTGTTGTAACATCCTTCCTTCCCCTGAGCAGACATGACCCAACACACTTTGTCTGCTCCCAACAATGACGGAGTTTGCCGGGGCCCCGTGCAGGTCCCAGCTTGTTCCCAACTGGGAGAGGAGTTTTTTTGGTTTGTACACAAATGCTTGAGCTGTTCGTGGCCTCTTCACTTCGGGCTTTACTCAAGAACTTTAATTTTTCAAGGAGCACCTCAGTCTTCACTTCCACATTTTGGATTTTTGAAGCCCCAAGCAGGCCTTGCTTTATGTGAGAACAAAATCAGAAAATCCAGTGCTGCTTATTCCTGACCACAGCAGCTTTGCTGTCACCATGACTCATAGACAGACCCTGAGAACCTCTGCTCAGATTTTATTTGAATTGTGAGACTCCTGAGTGTGAGTCTCACAACAGGATGCGGACTGAGACTGATAGCAGCTTTTTCATAATTAATAAGAGGAGGAGCGAGGAAATCACTAATTAAAGCTCAGACAGAAATGAATGAGGTCTGGGTGATCACCTGGAGGTTTTTTTGGGGGGGTGGTGATAGGACTCCCCTGGCACTGAGGGTGTGCTTTGGGAGCAATTGGAGAATTATTCACCTCTGAGGAGGGCTCACATCTGGACCCACACAGGAATTTTGGACAAGGTCTCCATGCTCTCCTATCCCTCGTTCTCTCTGGTAATTGGGGAAGTTTTCTGAAGTGAATCTGAAATCCTGCCTGCTCTTCATCCCAGAAAATGAAGCGTGCAGATCCCAGCCTGAGATAGGATTGTTCAAGGCTTGGATGGTTTTTAGCCCCTCAGCATTGCTGGTTAATGTTATGGAACTTTTGTTGTTGGGGTTTTAATGGGGCCCAGTAAAAGTTTCCATGAGCAGTTCCTTCCTTACATCACCAACGTCACTCTGAACAATGTTTAAATATCAGATCAGTAGGAAATGAGTTCATCACCCTAGGACAGCATCCTTCAGTCCTTCAGGAACCTTTTGAACTAGAAAATAGTCACTTAAACTTCAAAACAAGAATTATAAAGCATGGTTTTGTACTAATTATAGAGTATTTATTTATTAAAATAATTAGGCAGCATTTGGTTAAACATTGAAATTTGCTGTTTAGGTTTTTCAGCTGGAAATGGAGCTTTCACTGCTGTGAAAAACAAATGCCACCCCTCTTCCCCACAGCAATCCCCCCTCTGCCACCAAGAAATAAGCTTTAAAATAAAAAAGATTCAGTTGAGATCCTAAACCCACTGGAGGATTAAATTGTTCATGAAAAATACGACTAATTCATCTGAATAACATCATAATGTCAGTATAGTTTAATTTGTTTAATAATCTAAGTTATTAAACTGAGAATTTGTCTTAGAGAAGGAAGAAATTGCTTTTAAAAAAGAGATTATTCATTTCGGTGAATTACGTGAGCAGGAAGATTCTTAAAGCTTGCCTTATCTAAAGAGGGCACTGATAGAGCTCTAATTTGTAAAGATCACCACTGTAAACAAGTTTATTCTCTCCATTATCACTGGAATAATTTATCAAGGTTGCCTATGCCAGGTTTTGGTGACCACAAATTTTTATCTGTGGAAGAAAGAGCTCAGGACTTTGAAGAGGAAGGAAAACTTTGCTTAATCTTCACAATGAAATTAAACTTTATTAAATGTTGTGCAGAGAGACAGAGAAGAATATATCTAATTCATATTTATTCATTAGAAAATACCTTCTGCTACCCATAATAAAAAATAAAATGGGGAAAACCAACCCTCCCTGATGTGGAGGAAATCAAAACCTCAGATTTTATTTGCAATATAAAAATTTTATACAGATCTGAGGACAAAGAACTCCTTCAGTAGAATAATGATGCTTTTATTTATCACACCAGAAGAAAAATATCAGAGGTCCATAAGAACTCTTAAATAAATTTTGTTCTAAAGCACTTGAAAGGTTAATGCAGGAGAGGGGGTCTGAAAATACAAAATTGACTTTTCTGAGCTCCCAGTGAGGATGTTTGGGTGGAATCCTGCTCCTGGGAAAACTGCACTTGGTGTTACATGTCCTTTGTGGGGCTGCTTGGGTTGGGGTTTGGGTTTTTTTGAAGTCTCTGCATTACACAAGAGTTGAGAGCAGCACTGGCATTTTGCAAGAACTTTCCATTGAGCCAAAAAAAGGGATGTGAAGATTTGATGTGGAATCAGACAGGGGTGTGGGATTGGGTGAGTTTTGAGGTCCCTTCCAACCCAAACCATTCCAGGATTCTGTGATTCCAGAAGTGTACTATGGTTTTAAATGGTTATAAAAGAGTATAAACCTGGGTTTGGAAAAAAAAAAAAAAATATATAGATATATATTCTGTTTGAATTAGAACTCTTAATTGTTCCAAATTATTCAAAACAATCTCACAAGTGTGTTCCAGATCTTTCTTTGCAGGGGAAGAAGAGGTGAAGTGACAAAAGTGAGATATTTAGGATAATGTAGATTTAGTGCCATGAAGAAGTAAAGTTTGTGCTCAGAGTGCAGGAGATCTGTTGGTTGTTTTAAGATTAATTTTATGGAAAAACCACTGAACATCCTGGCTCTGTATTCCCATTTTGAAACCATATTTACTCCTTTTGCTGCCTGCAGTCAGATTTTAAAAGCAACTTCTCAGCTGGACTCAGGCATTCTGTGTGATCCCAGAAACTCATGGAATTGCAATCACAGGAAAAGATCAAATCACAGAATAAGAAGAAATCACAGAAAAAGATCAAAGCCATCCCAGATGTGGAGGAGAAGGGAATTCTGAGCCAGAACAATCTGTGTGCCTTGTGAGCAGCTGGAATCCTCTGCTGGAGCCCATCTGGGACATCCCCAAAGCTCCATGGGGTTCTCCTGTTCCTGGGATCCATGGAAAGCCTGCAGCAGGGCTTTGCTAAGCCTGACTGGGATAAATAAACCTGAAATGGCTCAGATTGCAGGGGCTGTGTTGGTTCCTCTGCTTTTTCAGAGCACAGCTGAGGGAGTGCAGCAGGGTGGGGTTGATTTGGGGTCTCTGAACAATTTGGTGCCCTTAAAAAAACCAATTTGTTGGTGTGGTCATGGACCCTTCCAGCAGCTTTGGGACAAGGCTCACCCTCCATCAGGAACTTGGGAAAACATCCCTGGGAATGAAAATCCAACAGCAGAGCAAGTGGTGCCCAGTTTGTTCCAGCAGGGCCAGATAAAAATTGGGAATTAAAGAAGGAGATTTGATAGGTGGGACACAGCTCCTTGCAGGCAGCCTGTGAGTCCTGCAGATCTTGGAATTCTGTGGCCACAAAATCAAAAGCAATTTTGAAAGGCCTTGCAGAATCCAGATCCCTGCAAGAGCCTCCAGGCCCAAAATCTCAGCATGGTCTCATGAAAATTCTGGTTTGTTCAGTCATGTCTGTATTCATGGAAGTGTTGTAGGGATCTCTGGCACTTGGAGAGGTTTTCAGCTGGATCTGGGTTGGATGTATGGTTTTAAATCAGTACAGAAGTTTTTGAGTGAAGTGGAGGCTGCCTCTATTACTTATTGTTAATTTATTGTTAATTTATTGTTAGCTTATTGCTAATTTATTGTGAATTTATTGTGAATTTATTGTGAATTTATTGTGAATTTATTGTGAATTTATCATGAATGTATTGATAATTTATTGTTAATTTATTGCTAATTTATTGTGAATTTATTGCATGGGCCTAGCACATGTTTCCAGAGCAATGCAAGCGGCTTGAGGTCTCTCACTGCTGAGGCACCTTCAGCTTTTTCATGTTTTTCTGCCCATTTGAAACAAAACCAAACCAGAATCCTGATCTGCCTGTTCTGTTTCTAGAACATCATTACCTTACCTTTAATTATTGATTTTTTCCATGTTGTGCTTTTATACCAGCAATTACAATTCTTTGGGTAATATTTATTTTTTTTGTCCTGTTTGATAACTTTGATATTTTTTGCCCTATTTTCCCTGATGGGAAAAGGGATGGGATTAATTGTGAGGGAAATTGGAATGTAAAATCTTAATAGAAATGTGTTTATCTGCCCTGAATTTCTGAACTGCATAACATGAAATAAATCTGATAATCCAGCATCCTCTGAGCATTTCACACTGTGCTTTTATTCCCTCCATTTATATTTTCATAAATTATTTTAGTGAAGAGCATTTTTTCTGTAAAAGAGGAGAAAGGAGAAAGTTTTCTCTTAACTTTTTGCTGCCTCCTCCACAAGACAGAAATGTTGTGTACACAGCCCGTGGATCTCCATGGAAGCAATGATGGGATTGGTGAGCTCACTGGAGAAATCAAATTTTGAATGAATTAATATTTTGATGGCATCTCAAGTTTTCTGTTATTTATGCGTTACACCAGAGGAAGTCTGGTTATAGTAAAGATGAGCACAAAACTCACACACAGGATGACATAACTGGACATGTGTTGATTTCTGCTGCCAAGTGTTGTTTTCTGAGGATGGGAATTGAGCTGGGAAGGTTCCCTGGTGTTGGGTTTGGGATTATTTAGAATAATGCACATTTTGCTTGTGTTTGCCAGCTACGCTTTGTGAAGAATCAAACATGAAAATGCTGAAACTTGACTCCTATCTGGGTTAGGTGACCTTCCAATAATAGTTTTTATTATTCTGGGAATCCCTGTCTCATCTGAAAATGATCTGTGCTCTTTAATTTTTTACTAAAGCCTCAAGGATTTCTATGGATTTTTTTATTCCTTGTAGAATCTGAGGTTTTTTTGAGAAGAAGAGGAAGATTTCCCCAGTTCTCAGGGGCAATGTCCCTTCATCATCTGATTGGCAAATGTCAATTTGAGTTCCTTCTCCCACCCAGAATCTCTGATTCCATGAGGAGTGCTGGGATTGATCCTCCCCACAGCTCCTGCCTGGCCATTTCTCTCTCCAGCTGGGATTCCTTTGGGATAAATGAGGATTATCTGGTTTTTAGGTGAACTGAACTGTAGAATTCAGCATCCTTTGTTGGAAAAACTGGATGAGTGGGTAAAGAAGCATTGTGAGGATGATGATGTTGATAATAGAAATCATATTTATGGCTTTGTGGTATCTAATTTAACAGAGATGATCCTTGATTCAAGAGATGATTTAATCTCATATGTAGATGTAAAATATTGGAGCAGGTTCTTGGAGAGGCTGAGAAATCTCAGGAATGTTTCAAACCCAGCTGGACAAACCAATCCGGGATTGTTGGTGATTCCATGGACAGGAGCCTCCACACCCTGGGGTTGCTGGCCCTGCTCTGGGTGAAACACAAAATGATTTCCAGAGGTGTCTCTGGAGCTCAGGGATTCTGCATCCCTTCAATCCCATCTTTGACAATCTCTTGTTTTGATTATTTATTCCTGCAGTTGAGTTGGGGAGTTAATCTGCTGCTGGTTTTTAACCAGTAATTAAAAACTGATCTTTGTGACCTGAAAGCTCATTTGGAGGCCTTTGAGAGCAGCTCTGCATCACCTGGGAGTTCAAACAATGCAGTGGGACAGGGCAAATTTGGGATTTACAGCAAAACCAACCCAATCTGGGCACTTGGAGTGGCACAGACCCGGGTGTAGAAATGGTTCCATTATTCTGAGATCCATTCATGTGGCCAGTCCACATCTCCTGTAAAAGCCTTGAAAGTAAATTTGCTTTTACATCCATTATCAATGTTCTGCAGGATTTATAAACTCTACTACAGGAAACTTTTATTTTTAGTTTTATTTTTAATGTCAAACCTGGGCACATCAAGGGGGAGAGGTGATAGAAGAATTCAAACGTACACTTTTATATATTAGAATGTTTAATTTGCACTTCAGTCAAAGGTTTTATATCAGATCCATGATAGAATTTCCATCAACTGTGGCTTCCTTCAAACCCACTTTCTCCTTGGATTGCTGCCTGTTGGTGGTAGTGAAATGAAGCTGAAAATCCCACACAAAACAGAATAATGCCCATCACCAACCGTGTTTGGGGCCGTGTTTATTTATTTATTTTGCAGCTTTTAAAAGCCTGAAGAAAAGGCTGAGTGGTGAAAGTCTCCTCTTAGAAACTCTGCAACTGCTGGGCCCTGAAAAATGCCTTGGGAAATGCCCTTTTCAGCTCAAACAGGAGAGGAATTGGGTTTGTGTTTGCTGCTTCTGTGCTTTGGGGTTTTATTTTTCCTCCTAAACCAAGGAACAATGGAAGGAAATCTGTCTGAGGCATTTTTATACCAGAAAACCCCCGTGTGCCTTTTTTTTTTTGTTTGTTTCTTTTTTTGGTATTGTTTCGTTAATTGGGACCAAAAAAAATCCTTTTTGTGAATGTTTTTGTATCATTTTCTGTTGAATACGTGGGAGAATATAAAATATAAACAATATATAACATAAACCCAGAAGGGACTAATTACTGCTTGGTGTTACTGTGTGTGTATCTGCTTGGAACTGGGGATATTAAAAAGACTTTCCAGCTAAAAATTGATTTGTAAACAAATATTTTCTGTGCTGTCTACTTGCTTTTTTCTTTTTTTTTTTTCTTAAAAACAGCTTTCAAAGCCCTTCAGATACCAATTCTACAAGATGTTTTGCCTTTAAGGTCCCTCCAACCCATTCTGTGCTTTAAAGTATTGTACATTTATTTTTAAAATTCCATACAACAGGGACTTGCAGAAGAGCTGCTCTTTGCTGAGATTAAAATGAGAATGCCCCATCACCCTCAATTTTCAAGTTGTGGCTGTGGGCTGAAAATACAGAATTTTTGAAAGCTCTGAGGGCAAAACAAGCAGCAGTCAGGGCCACCAGCTCTGAAAAAAAATACAAAGGTGCAAGGTTGATGGAGATGATTTTATTGCAGGATAGTGAAGGGAAGGATGTGGGGCAGGCACTGAAAAACTGAATTTGTGGAGGTCTAAGGGATGCCAGGGATTTGCCAATTAGTTGGAATCTGGAGGAATTATCCAACCTTTTCTTCACCTGCAGCTTGAAGAAAGAAATGCAGTTTTTACCAGCTTTGGATTTAATTTTGAGGTTAATTTCTGTGCGTTTAAATTTGTGATTCGTGTGTCAGCTGAAGGAAGAATTACCTGATATTATTATTAATTATTATTAATTATTCAGATTATGAACAGAGCTGATTCTGGGTAGAGTTGAATTAGTTAGAGGGTAGTTTTGAAAAAAAAAATTGGGATCATTTGTGTAGGATGAGGTGTTGCACTGGGAGCACGAGTGGATCCTCGTTGGAGTGAATTCTCCAGCTCCAGGCAATGGGAGGAGAAGGCATAAAATGGGAAAATAATAAATCCTGGGTAGGTGAGCACCAATTTTGGAGTTGTGGAAGTTCAATTTGCAGGTATCAGGTTGGGAGGAAATGCAAAATCTCAATTCCATTGGATTTATTGAATGTGGAAAATCAATCAGTGGGAATTTGTGGGCTCTCCCCCTCCTCTCATTCTTCCTGTTATTTATTCTTTATATTTTATTCTTGGATCTTGGGCGGCCAGGAGGGCTCTGAGCAAAGCAAAATTCTGCTCTGGGCTGTTCACTTGGGGCTTTTTTTCCTGTGGGAAAGGGGGATGGGAGGGAATTGCTGGATTTGGAGTTGGAGTGTGCTTGGTTTGAGGGAGAGGAGGGCAGTGCTCACTGTGCAGAGGCACAGATGAAAGGAGGGTGAACTTTACAATTATCTCCCCTGGTTTGTACCAGCAAGGCTGCACAAGCTGCAGGTTGGAACTTGCAGGGATTTCATGAATTTCAGGTTGCAGTTTCATTTTTGGTGCTGTTGCTGAGGATGGAGCAGGTCCCACAGGTGTTTGTGCAGCCAGGTATCCACATCTTAAAGTGATTTAGGCTGCCCAAAATTCTGTGTATTGACTGTGCTGGAGCACAGAATGTGATTAACCTCATACCTACCCCAAAACTCACATTTTATTGCTGTGAAATACCAAAAAGATGCTTGAATGCTTTTCATTAAAAATCCTGATTGCTTCTAAATTATGACTAAGATTTGATAGTTACTCTGGGAAATCGTATTCTGTGACCCTCAGCTGTGCTGTTTAATTGATAAAACATTTCATTTTCACCCTTTAGAACTTCCCTCTTTACTCCTCCCCATATGTGAAGCATTTATCACACAGCAAACCCTGTGGTTTGCATTAAAAAATCCCAGCTCCTCCTGAGCAGTGTTTTGGTCCACGTGTCTGTGAATTCATCTCAGTTGTGTGCAGAAAACAACACGAGTGGAGCTTGCTTGGTGTTTGTTTGGCACTTTGGAGGCAAAAAACTCCTCAGAATCCACTCAAGGTGCATTTCTATTCCTGCAAGTTTATCTTATAAATAAACAATCATTATCTGTTGGAATCAAAGATTATAATTTGAAGATGCAAAGCCCGAGCACCAATTTTGGAGCTGTTGTTGTGGAAATTCAATTTGCAGGTTCCAGGTGTGGTAGGGGGGAAATGCAAAACTCTCAATTCCACTGGATTTATTGAATCTGGAGCTGTGCAAAATCAATCAGTGGCAATTTGTGGGCTTTCCCCCCCTCATTCTTCCTATTATTGACTAAAGTAATGACTGGACTTGTAAGAAAACAATGTGGGGATCCTTCTCTTCTCCTGAACAGCCACAATTTGTATGTGAAACTTAAGAAGCTCCCTGAAGAAGCTGGAATATAAAAGTACCCTCAAGGTGCATTTCTATTCCTTCAAGTTTACCTTATAAATAAACAATCGTTATCTGTTGGAATCACGGATGTTCGTTTGGAGATGCAAAGCCGGGGAAGGTGAGCACCAATTTTGGAGCTGTTGTTGTGGAAGTTCAGTTTGCAGGTTCCAGGTGTGGTAGGGAGGAAATGCAAAACTCTCAATTCCATTGGATTTCTTGAATGTGCAATCTGTGGGAAGTCAATCAGTGGGAATTTGTGGGCTTCTCCCCCCTCATTCTTCCTATTATTGATGACAATAATCATTGGACTTGTAAGAAAATGTGGGAATCCTTCTCTTCTCCTGAATGGCCACAATTTGTGTGTGAAATTTAAGCAGCTCTGAATAATTTGGAATATAAAAGCAGGGACTGGAAGGAGCAGGTGCATGCAGATGATCTGCCAGGTTTGTGCAGGCTGGGGTGGGGCTGCTTCACGATCTCCCCATTTTCTGCCTCCTCCTGTCCTTGCCTGTGGCAGTGTTTGGGTGGTTTGTGTTTTGCCTCACCCAGGTGTGCTGCAGGACAGAGGAGAACTGAAAAACTCCAAATTCCCAGCTTGGTTTGGAGATCAGACACTCATTTCACACTTTGTCTCTCTTGGCGTTCTGTATTTTATTTCCTCTCTTAAAATGTTCACTCTTTTGAAGTCACAGTTTGCACAGTCATCAGCTATCCAAGTTTAAACGTTTTTTTTTTTTTGAAAGCCCCTATTTCTCTTAGTCAGGAGCCTGTGATAATTTAGCTGCCAGTATTTCACACAACTTCCTTTGCACAATCCCATGGAGTTTGTTTTCTTTGAGGTGATTTGCAATTGTTCACTCCTGTATTGAATTTTCCCCTTTTGTTTCCTGTTTTCCCCTTCCCTCTGCCTGAACTTTGCTAAGGCACCACTGCTTTGTTCTTGATAAACCTCTGTCAATTGGACACAGAATGCTGGGCTGGGGTTTTGGGAATGTCCAAGGCCAGGTTGGATTTGGGTTTTGCAGCAATTTGGGGTAGTGGAAGGTGTACCTGGGTTTGGAATAGAATGAGCTTTAAGTCCATTCTATGGTTTAATGGTTCTGCCTGCTCTGACATTGCATGAAGTGTAAATTGCTTTATAAAACTCTCTGTTCTCCTGGAAAGAAGAACTTTTCAAACTTTTCAAACATTTAAAGATCATCCTCTTCATTCCAGGATGTTTGAGTGTTGGTTGCATACCTGGGAACCTCATTTTCAGTGTTTTTGTGAATATTTTTTGTTAAAAACCTCATTTTTTGTTAAAAGCCTCCTAGAAAAGAGTTGCTTTAGATGGGAGAGAATTTCCTTGTCAGTCTGTGGGCTTTGTTTGCAGAAACTGGAGCTGTCTGAACTTGGGATTTCTGCTTTCCTCTGCCTTGAATCATCCCCTAAAACTCTATTTAAAGATTTTGTTTTTTGTATTTATTTTCCACATCCTTGACCCTGCCTGGCGAGCTGGCCATTGGTGTTTGCCTTGGCAAGCTCCGAGCTGCTCATCCAGGGCAGGATGAAAACTCTTTTTTTTTTTCCCCTTTTGTAAACAAACTGTTCCTCCAGTATTTTCCAGAAGGATTTACACCACCACCATTTTGTGACTCTTCTAGGAACGGAGCAAATCTTGCCATTGAGAGTTTTCATTTTACACAGCTGAGATAAGTTTGATTTTCTGTGTTGGATTCATTTTTTTCAGGCTGTTTTTAAATTCCAGAAATAGCCCATTTGTAATTTTTTTTTTTTCCTGTAAGGGTTTATTAAAGCTATAGGTCAATAGGCATTGTTGGCTGTCTAGAAAATGGGTTTATTTGGATTTTTTATTTGTCTGTGAGAACAGTGCCCCATTGTGCAGGCCCTGGGTGTGTGTAAAGCCCTGCTTTGTGCCCTGCAGGATTTACAGCCTCAATAACTGCTGCTGCTCTGCTGCCAGGGGGCTCTGATGGATTGGAGTGGTCAGGATGGAAAAGGAGAGAACTTCTCAGCTGCCTGCTTGATGCCAACACAGGAGTTGTGTTTTGGGGCAGAGGAGATGGATTTCCTTTCCCCAAGGACATGGAAATGCTGCAGCTCCTTTGGTCAGGCCGTGGCCAGAGAGGGATTTTTGGGAGTTTTGTGCTGTGAAAAAATGGTGCTTTTCTGTCATTTTGTCCCAGTACAGGACCTCATCCTACACTAATTATCCCAATTTTTTTCCCCACAATCACCTTCTGACTTATTCAACCCTACCCAGAATCACCTCTAGCCATAATCTGAATAATTAATAATAATTAATAATAATATTAGGTACTTCTTCCTTCAGCTGACACACAAATCAAGTAAGAAATTTAAACATACAGAAATTAACCTAAAAAAATTAAATCCAAGGCTTATAAAACCAGCATTTCTTTCTTCAAGCTGCAGGTGGAGGAAGCTTGTCACCCAAACCACTTGTCATGTGTCACCTGCAGCACTCCACAAGTGTCACAGATAATTTAATTTGAGATGCTGCCACTCAGAGATGCAGTTTTATGTGTTATAAACTTGGTGGTGTTGTTATTAAATCCAGCTCAGGGCTGTACCTGTGCTAGTCCTGAGCCTAAGCCCTGCCAGTGGAAAGAGGGGATTTGTCATGAGCTAAACCTTTAAAATATCAGAAAAAGTCTTGTGAGAGCATCCCTGTTTCTCTGAAAGAGAAAGCTTAGAAAATATTTCTATATATTGAGAATATTTTCTCCCCCCCAAATAGCTCTGCAAATCCCTGTTTGAATTTCTGCCACTCCACCTCTTTGTGTTCACACCTCAATATTCTGTGAAAATATTCACCTTTTCCCCACTCTGTAACCATTTACTGGCCAAGGCCAGGGCAGAAAGTAAAACTACAATTATGTTGTACTGCAGGAAAAAATGGTGCCATTTAATTCTTTTTTAAGCAATAGGAAAATACAAATTTCCATATAACTTCTTGTCCTTAAGCTGCTGTTTATGAGATAAACATTTAAATATTTAAGTGTGAAATGACCAATTAATTCCTCATGAATGCCTGGAAATTTTTCTGCAGTGTTCAGTAAAAAAACCTGTTTATCAGAAGATTTTATTCACATGAAGTGTGTGCCAATGAGCAAAGCAACCCAAAGTGTCTGGGGTTTGATCTGAGTTTGACTGTAAATGACAATAAATAGCAAATAGCCACATTTATTGATTACCTGTAATTGATAATAAATAGCCACATTTATTTATTTATTGATTACCTGTAATTGATGATAAATAGCAAATAGCCAAATTTCTTCATTACCTGTAAATGATAATAAATAGCAAATAGCGAAATTTATTTATTTATTTATTACCTGTAAATGACAATAAGTAGCAAATAGCCAAATTTCTTTATTATCTGTAGTTGATAATAAATAGCCACATTTATTTAGTTATTGATTACCTGTAATTGATAATAAATAGCAAATAGCCAAATTTCTTTATTATCTCTAATTGATAATAAATAGCAAATAGCCAAACTCATTTATTATCTGTAAATGACAATAAATAGCAAATAACCAGATTTATTTATTACCTGTATTTGATAACAAATAGCAAATAGCCACATTTATTGATTATCTGTAAATGACAAGAAATAGCAAATAACCAAAGTGACAAATGCTGCAAAGTACATGTTCAAAATCCCCCCAAGGTGACAAATAATTATTGGTGTGCAGGTTGTGAACAGAAGAGAAAAACACTGAATTTTCTGTACAACTCCAGTGGTGCTGGCCAGCAGCTCATAAAATGCTGTTTTGAAGAGTGAAAATGAATTTTTAAGAGTGTTTCAAGAGCATCTTTAAACTCCATGAGCTAAAATTCCATTTTTTGTTGCAGAAAGCTAAAATTCCTTTTTTTTTGTTGCAGATCTGGGACATGAGTGATGATGAAACCGTGTGAGATCAGGTGGAGGATGAAGAGGAGGAGGAGGAGGAGGAGGAGGAGGAGGAGGATGCCCTGGACTGCAGCCCTGCCTTTGATCTGTGCTTTGAGGAGTTAATGATTGCTTTTCCCTCCTGACTGCTGCAAAGACAAACAAAAAAACCCACGTTTACCATGAATAATTTCATTTTCAAAGCAACCTCTCATGGACAAAACTCACCATATTTTCATTTTTATTGTGTAAATAACTGGAGCAATGTGCTTATGTTTAACCTGAGCTCTCTCTTTTTTTTGTTGGGTTTTTTTTTTGTTTGTTTTGTTTTGTTGTTGGGTTTTTTTAAGTTTCTAAATATGGCTTGCACATAAAAAATGCTGCTGAAGTAAATTTGGCTGGTTTGGTTGGGCCAGGTTTTATTTTGCTTCTCAATGGCCATGTCCAAGCTGCATTTCTGAATGGTTTTGTCCATCTCTCTCTCAGATTTGGGGCACTTTAGTTGGAATTGGTGAAGAATTGAGCATTTTCTGCTCTTGGGAGTTAAATTTCATGTCTAAAGGTGGGTGAGGAGCTGAAGCTGCTGCCTCCACCACGTGAATTCTGTTTGCAAACATGAATTTTTGATAATTTTTTTGTGTTCTGGATGTGTCCTTGGAGCTGTTATTCCCTGTAAAGATCTCATCCTTTCATGCTGTGGAAACACTGATTTTTCACTGATTTTTGCCCAGTGAAGACCAAAATCCATTTCTATCATGTTTAGGCTCAGAGAAGGCTCAGTTATGAGGTAAAAAATTGCTTTAGGGGGTGGTGGCTCATTGATTCAGTGCAAACCTGCAGGGAAATGCTGCAGTGAAATGAGGAATCTGATTTTGCTGTTGTTGGGTGTGGTCATGAAGAACTTTGCAGGTGTTCCAAAAGAGCAATTCTCTTCTCCTTTCTGCTTCATTTATGGTTTTTTGAGTGGCTTCAGAACACAAAAAGGAGTTTGAGAATTCTGGAGTTTAAAAAACAGCTCGAGGAAAAAGGAGTTTTAAAATACCAAAGCCCATCAGTGCAGAATTGAAAGTGAATCTATTGGTGTTAATTTGGGATAGGTTTTAGAAGGAAATTTGAGATCCCTTTTATAGCTTTAAATTGTGGGGTTTTGGGCTAACTCACTTAGAAAAAATGCAAATAATTTATGTGCCAAGCAGCCTCTATTTCCCAGATTTATTATGAAAATGAGTTGCTCAATCCAATTATTTTTGTTCCTTCCTTAACATAAACTCTGAAGATTTTTTTGAAGAGAATTTCCCAGCTTCTCTCTTATGCCAGATCAGAAGAAAGTCAGGTCAAGGATACCTGCAACTCCCAAATTCTGATCAGAAAAGAAGATTTATTGAAACCTGCTGAGGTTTGCACCAAGTGTCTAAAATAGCCATTATTATTTAAAATATTCATTATTGTCTGAAATAGCCATTATTGTCTAAAACAGCCATTAATTCTATTTATTTATTATCACAGTCATTATATTTACATGATTTCTTACCTAGAGGAATGTCTAGTTTAGGTAATTCAGTGTAATATAAAAATATCTATGAATGCAATGTATTTTGGAAATCAGAGCAAATCTTCTCTTGGTGGTGGGGCACTGAACACTGAGATTGACACCACCACTCATTTTAAAATGGGCATTTTAAAGTATTTAAATGCATCATGACTTTGGGGCAGTGCTTTCAGCCATGGCACAGCCCAGCTGGAGCCAGGCCTTGGTGCCAGGGGAGTTTAAAGGGAATAATCTGCTTTTTTTATCTTTGGGAGCTGCTGGAGCGTGACTGGCTCTGCAGTTTGGGGTTATCTGAGACATGAAAGCTGCACATCTCTCTGAGCCTGGCAAAGGTTAATAATTGCTTGAAATACCTGGAGCTCTGCTTGGGAAGTGTCTGTGCAGGGAGCAGGAGGCACAAGGGTTCAGAGCTTGGGGTTCATCAATATTCCCTTCCCTCTGTCACTGCAGTGCCACCCAGCTCCCCAGGCTGGGCTGTTCTGTCCTTGTGCTTCCCTGATGTTCAGAAAAATAATTTCATTATTTCATTTCATTTCATTTCATTTCATTTCATTTCATTTCATTTCATTTCACTCTGGCTTGGAATCACTCTCCTTGTCTGGCTAGAGCGGTGTTCGCTTTCTCCTTACAGGCCAGAATTGTTCTTTTGCTTTTGCTGAATTTCTGGGCATTTACTGAGTGAGAAATCCCAAGAATCCATTCCAATGAATGAATGAATGAATATTCATATATTCAAACATATTCAAATAATAGCACATATATTCAAATAATAGCACATAAACACATTTATTTGCTGCCTTTTGTGCACTTAAAGCAGATTTCTGCACAGCCTCCAGCTCCAGTGCTTGCTGTTCCGTGGGACAAGCTGAGCTTCCATGGAGGAGGTGGATTTTTATGTTATTTGTGCTCCACCGTGGCACCAGTGAAGAGAAAAATGCTGAATTGTGTGTAAAGCTCCACTGGTGCCAGTCAGCAGTTCATAAAATGCTCTTTGTGACTCCTTTTAAACAGTGAATTTAAACAGGGAGCAGTGAGGAAGCTGAACTCTCACTGCAGAACCAGCCAGGGCTGTTCAGGTGTGAACCAGATCTGTTGGGAAGAGGGAAGGAGCAGCCTCAGAGGATCCTGCTCAAATTCCTGAATTATCCATGGGAATATCCTGGCATCATTGGCAGCCTGCAGCTGTGACCCCCCCTGCCCCACCTGGGGACACTGAATTCTGTTAGAAGATCTCAGGGGAGAGCTCTGACACCACTTGAGCATTAAAGAACCCCATGGAATGACAGCTCCTGTTGTGGTTTCACACTGCTGCCAGCCGGGATTTCCCTTCACAGTCATCCCTGCAGTTTGTTCTGCTGGCTGAGCTTTAGGATTTGGTTCCACACCCAGCAGAGTGAGGAATTTGGGATCCTGTGGGAATTTTCTCCCTTGGAACCCTGGACCATAGGGAAAGGATTTCCCTCAGGAGCACCTGGGCACTGTCCTGGTGCCATCATAGCCATGGCCAGAACCCGTCCCAGAGTGGGTGCTCTGAGTCTGAAACCTCCAGCACTGGGGTGTGGAAGGGAGAAAGGCACAAATGTGGAAATCACAGACATCCATGGAGGAAGATGCAGGTTGATTGAGAAGGAACCTCAGGAGTTCTGTTCCCAGGAAGCTGAAGGCTCCCAAGAACTAAAGAGATTCTGCCTCAGTAAAAGGGAGCAGCACTGGAGTTATTTTGGCACAAAAAAGGAAACTGCAGTAGCTGCTCCAGCCTTAAAATCATTGAGCTTGAGTTTGGGAAAATGCTGTCCCTTCCCTGTGTCCTCAGAGGAGCCCAGTGAGGTAACTAAAGTCCCCATTTTGTCATCTTTGATGTTCTTATCCCACTTTCTGCGTGTCCCTGCCCATGGCAGGGGTGGGACCAGATCATCTTAAAGGTCCTTTCCAGCCCCTTAATATTCTGTGACTCAAAATTTGTATAATTTCTGGCTGCTCACCTTAAGTAGATGCAAGAGTAGGATTTGCAAAATTGAGTGACTCTGACTTTAATTTCTCACTTGTGCTTTTATTTAGAAAACTCACTGAACAGGGTTTTATTTCTGAGCTTTGCTCTGTAGAATCATATGACAACACTTGTTTCTCCCTCTTAGTGAACAAATTCTTCCTAAATGTCTGTTAATTGCATAATTTGGGATTGGTGATGGGATCAAAGAAGCATTTGGGTGGAAAAGACCCTTTGGATCATTAGTCCAAGAGTTACCCCAGTCCTTCCAAGCTGCTCACTACTGCTCCATCCTCCACTGCTCTGGGACTGTGCTGGGCCATGGAAAACTCACCCAGCTCCCAAATTCCCTTGGAGTTTCTTCCCCTTTTTCCAGCCACCCCATAAAACCAGGGAGATTCTGAGGGGTTTTTGGGATTCTCATCGAGGCCAGGGATGGTTGAGGCCACTGAGCTGATGGTGATGGAGGACACTCAGCCTCTCACAGAATCCACAAGGATATTTTTATAGAGTTCCTCTTCAAAGCAGAACCAAATTTTAAGAGTTCCAGGTGAGTCCTGGCTCTCCATTCCTGTGGGAGTGGGGAGGATTGCTCACATTCTTGCAGAAATAAATACATTTCAAGCTGGCTCATCCCCAGCCTGGCTGCTCCTTCCACGTGCTCCAGGCCATTCCGTGAGCCCCTGGCTCAGGGATTGCTGCTCTGGGACTTTGCACACAGGAAAAGGGAGCAGGAGCAGCTCAGTGCTGGCCTTTTACTGCCAAATCTTTAATTTCTTTTTCAAATAACAATGCAAGGCTTTCCTTGGAAACAAATAAGAGTTCATACTCCAAAGAGAGCCCTTAAAGAAGTGTTTGCAGCACGGGAAATCTTAGCTGATTTCATAAGGAGCAGAGTCTGGAAGATGTCTCCAGCCTGTTGCCATTTGGCTTCGTTCATTCCTTTTTTCTTGTTATTTTATTTCATTTCAGTGCAGCTGATGTGCTCGTGCACATCCTGCCAGAATGAAACCTCCCTTGCAGGGGCTGTTGTGCACCTTTGCTCTTGCAGAGCACCTGGATTTTAAAGGCAGAAATGCTGCACTGGGGGGACTTTGGACTGTGCCAGGGTGTGAATTCCTGACCCATGGAAACCCTGCCTACCTGTCCCATTCCCAGCTCTCCTTGCAGCTGCCTGGGCTTTCTCCAGAGCCTAAAAACACCACACAGGTAAAGCTTCAGGTTTGAAATTGATCTGGACTTGCCCTCTCTGTTCCCACTTCAGCTTTCCAGTATAATCATTTCTGGAAAGTTCATTTTCTTCCCTGTGCAGGTTTGGAAATAATAAACCCTAAGAGTTTATTGACTTTTTTTTCCCTCTGATTTTACTTTTATTGTTAACCTATCAAGAACATCTCTGGGCTTTATTCTCAGTTATCCTGGGTCAGACTGTTGTTTTGTTGCCATATTGAAGGCTGAAAAACCAGGCTGTGGTCATTAATAGTTATTAAGTTGTGCTCATCTGTAGCCCCCTTTCTCTTCAGGCCAGCAATCCTCATCCTTCCACCAGTCCAGTTTGTGGAGGAATCCCTGGAATGAGTCACTTGAGGATTATTTTCACCTGCCTGAAGCTCCTCCCAGAAGAATTACCAGCACTAAGCTGGAGTGGCACTGATGTGCTTTAATCACTTATTTTCATCAGGTATTCCATGTCTTAGGGCAGTGATTTTTCACCTCATTCCCCAGTCCATGATCTCACCCCAGGATGAGGATTCAGATGACTTCTCCAACCTTATATAAATTCAAGCTCTTAATTGCAGCCTCACTAATTATATTATCAGCCTGTTGTTAACCACAGCACCTTCTCCAATGCAGAGGGATTGTTTAGGACAGATTTTCAGAACCCAGAAGTTATTGGTCAGAACTCAGCCAGCACAGGTTCTTTCTTCTGAGTCAGGCCAGAGCTGCTTGGGTTTGGGGAGCAAAGGGGCAATGAGGAGTTGTAAAAGCAGCCTGGGTTGTGTTTCCTGGCTGGCAGGGAGCACTCCCTCCTTCCATCTCCTGCAGCTCCATAAATCCCTGTTTCCTCCTGCTCTGTGCTGGATGTTTGTGTAGGACATGGATGGGAAGCACAATGGGCTTTGTCTGTGCAGTGAAGGTCACAGGCACACGAGCCTTTCATTTTAAATGTAAAAAATGTCAAATTGCTTCTTAACAAAATATTTTAGTGAGCAACAGGAAAGGACAGGAGCGGCTGTTCAATGCTGTGCTGCTCCAAATAATCAAATCCAAATCCATGAGTTTTCAAAAATTATTCCTTGTAATTCCCCTCCTTTCCCATCCAGATCCTTTCTGTTCTTTCATTCCTTGGCTGTGGGTTGCTGCCTCAGCAGAAACTGAGGCTCGTGTGTAACTTCAGTCTCTGGCACTGGGACGTTTGACTCTTGCAAGATCCCAGCTGAATGATTCAGTGTGGGATTTGTTGGTGAAATTCTATTCTGCACTATGGAAGTAGGAAAGGGGAGAATTAAACTGGAGATCTGCAGCTTTTTCCTAATTTCTCTTTTGGTCTTCGTGGTCTTGTGATGGACTTAATTCATCTCTCAGAAGCTGCAGGAAGGGAGGGAGGGTGGAAGGAAGGGTGGAAGGAAGGGTGGAAGGAAGGGAGGAAGGAAGGGAGGAAGGAAGGAAGGAAGGAAGGAAGGAAGGAAGGAAGGAAGGAAGGAAGGAAGGAAGGAAGGTAGGAAGGAAGGAAGGAAGGAAGGAAGGAAGGAAGGAAGGAAGGAAGGAAGGAAGGAAGGAAGGAAGGAAGGAAGGAAGGAAGGAAGGAAGGAAGGAAACTTCTGTGTCTGCTGCTCTGAAAGCATTTGGACTCTGGGTTTTGACATTTTTTGGTGTCTTTTCTCTCCTCTTTGTTTTCCTTTTCTTTTTCCTTTTTCCCCTACATCCCCCAGGGAGGGTTCCCAGTGACACCCACGTTCGTTTCCAGCGACAGACTTCCCTCAAATGAGCAGGGAGGGATTCTCTAAAGCAGGCACAATTTTCCTGGAGGTTTTTTTGCTTTGTCTGTGAGCATCTTTGTTTTCATTTCGTGCTCCCAAGGCTGACTTTTATCCAGTAACTCCGTAGGTGTTGCCACTTCCTCAGGAACCTGTGACTCAGGCGACGTTTAAATGCCATGACATCACCACAGCTCCCCTTGGGATTGCTGCTTTCCTAAATGGGGCTCTTGGCTTTGCTTTTAATGAGGGTTTTTTGTGTGTGAGGGCGGAGGGAGGAGGGGGTTTCATTCCTTAAGGCAGCCCTGCCTTCCTGAGGATCCACATTTTAGTCTTTTGAGTTGCTGAAATTGCCACTTCTACTTAAAATGGGAGATCCATGTTTATGCACCAGCTATTTATGAATGAACTCATTGTAATCATGCCTTTGTAGAGGTTGTGCTGTTGTAAATTGGGCTTAATTCACTCCTGGTGTGGAGAGGGGAGGAAAAGGCCTGAGCATCATTTTCCAGCATTATTTTGGGAGGAAAAGGCTTGAGCATCATCTTCCAGCATTATTTTGGGAAAAAAATGCCAACAAAAGGTGCCTTTCCCCCTGGTGGGTGGCTCTCCCAGCAGTGGGATCAGCACCACAGCAGCTCCAGGGTGGATGGCAGAGGTTCCTTGGCTGGGTGAGGAGCCCTGGGCAGTGCAGGCTGTCCCCAGGGGCAGCAGGAAGGTGGCAGCAGCAGGGCCTGGGGGGACAGGCAGCCCTGCAGCTGTTTCCTCTTGGCCACCAGCCCTGGGCCACGTCACTGCAGGCAGGAGCTGGCTGGGAGCTGCTGGAGGAGTCACGTCAGGAATTCTGGCCATGGCAGGAATGCAGGAGCTGCGTGTCTGTCCAGGTCATGGATTCAGGCTGTTCCTGGGCAGCTCTCAGAGCCTTGCCTTGGCTGTTATTGTGCAGATCCCTTTGTTTGGCCTTTTGTGTGAGGGCAGCAGGTCGGGAGCTCTGCAGGACTCGTGCAGCTGAGCCCTGGGGGTGGTTTTGGTTGTGCTGGGCTCTCACTGGGCTCTGTGGTGGCATTTAAAGCAAAGCTCAAAGGGAATTCGGGTCCCTGACTGCTCCAGGTAATGCTCTTCCTTCCAGTGATGGCAAAATCTGCCTCTATTATCAATTAAAATTATTTTTCTGATGCCACGTTAGACCAGAGTTCTAAAAAAAGGTTCTGTATCCCTTCTCTTCCCTTTTTTTCTGATTTTTTAAAAATTCATCCTACATTCCTAAAGTTGCTGTTGAGTTTCCCTTGAGTCCTTTATTTTCTAAATTACCTTTTAAATTACTTTAAGCAAAAAGCTCTCACTCAAGTCCCACCCAGTGGATTTATCCTGTTGTTATATCCCAGTGATTTATCATTTTTATCACCAAGCTGGGGACACTGAGATGCAGGTGGTGTGAATGTGGTAACACCACAATTATTTGGTTAAATATAAATACAGATATAAAGATACTTTTCCCCTAGTTAAACCATTTGCTGTTGCACATCTCCTACATGCATTTAACCACGATTTGTGATTTTTCCTTGGGCAGTAGTTGGGATGAGCGAGCTGTAGATTCTGCCCTATGAACTCAGTCAGGTTTAGCAACACCACAGACTTAAGCCAGGCTTATTTTAGCCCTGATTTGCAGGGGAGGGATGGAGCAGGTCACTGGTGCATGGACAGGTTCTGGTTCCATTTCCAGCCACCATGGGATCTGTTAATTCCTTTTCCTGTGGATGGTATTTGGAAATGTCATTAAGAGATGCAGAGAGATAAAACTTCAATTCAGCAATTCTTGCAAGTCCTCTGGGAGCAGGGAATAACAAAATCCCTGTTGATGGGAGATACTGGGAAAGAATGGGACTGAAATGTCACCGGGGCTGCCACTCAGGACATGGGGACGTGCAGCACAACACGGCTCAGAGTGTGACCAAAGCACTGCTTTGCAGTTATTCTCTTGCTCTAGTTGTAGGTGATTTCAGACATTTTCTAAGCCAAGGTATTACATTCCAGCTTCCAGAGTTTGGAGTTTAATGTCATTAATTTTTAAGTTATTAAAATTAAGTTTTTAAAACCTGCTTGTTTAAAGAGCTTTGTCCTGTCTATATCTGTCACAGCCATGGGAGGTGGATGGAGGAGGAATTCCCTGGGCTGTGAGAGGCCAAGGAAAGGCTCTGAGTTGGTTCAGAGGAGACTCTGGCAGAGCAAGACCAATCTCAGAGGAGGCAGCAGGGCAGGAGAATCAATAATGCACATTCTGGAGGTGATGCAGCTCTGCCTCACCTCTGGCACTGTTAAAGCCTTGCAGCTGAATTTGGACAACCCAGGAGTGCTTCCTGGAATTCTTCTGCCTCAATTTTCGTTTGCCCAGCTTGGGATGCTCTGAGCCAGACTTTGGTGGTGTCTTAAACTGGGTTTCAAAGTTCTGAGAGAAGCCTGATGTCAAATGTAAAGACAATCTTATGCTAAGCATGTATTTTTAAAATTTATGTGTGTAAAAGAGGATTAAATAAATCTGTTCTTAACTTTTAACCACACTCTTTTTCAGTTTGGCTCTTTCTTGCAGGTGTGTTCTGGGCAGTGACCCCAGAGGGGTTCAGGTCCACACTCTGGGTCAGCACAGCTGGAATTGGGGTCAGAGCTCAGCAGCCCAGGCTGACAGGGGCAGGAAATGTTGGCTGTGTCCTCCCAGGCCTGCTCTGACATTTACAGTTCCTGTCCCCAGGAACCAAAGTTTGGATTCGTTTGCTGTGCCTTGACTTTGGTAATGGAACAGAATTAAGAAGCAAGTAAGAACTGGGCTTGGGTTTTTTAATTAACAAGCATTTCTTGATTAATTCTGATCATATATTAAAAATATACTCCAGAGGAGAGAAAAAAGAAGGGTTTTTTGTCCACTTCCTGAGTGAAGTACAGAGCAGTGTTCATGAACCAAGTACAAAGTGTAAGTTGCCATGACCTGTAATTTGTCGGGCTCTACAGTGGTGTCAGTGATATTTCTGTGTTTTACAAACCTTTCCCAGTGTTGTCATTGGCTCTTTTCCTCACTCAAACTTTTCACTACAAAAAAAAAAATAATAAAGCACAAAACTTCCATTATGAGAGAAAAAATTGTGAGAGAAAAATCCTTTGAAAGCCTCGCCCACTGCCCCAAATCTGTGTCGCAGTGAAGCTCCAGGATTATTTTGTTAATGTTTTCCTTCCCTCCCTTGTTCCAGTCCTAGATGGGAGATAGGAAAGGGCAGAAGAAGAGGAACCTGGAGGAGAGCCAGGAAAAGCAGCTGGATGGAGCCTGGCTGGAGCAGGGCTGGCCCAGTCTGGGAGCTCTCCCTCCCAGCAGAGGTTTTGTCCCTGGTTTGAGCAGCTCCAGTTCATCTCCCTGCCCTTGGCACATCCCTTTTTCTGCCCAGGGTTTCCCTCTGAAGAATTCTCCCAAGGCTCAGCATCAATTTCCTGCTCCTGGGGGGTCCCACACTGTTGTGGGGTTTCCAGGCTTTTGTGGGACTCCAGGGAACTGTGGCTGTGGGGTTTCAAAGGTGCCAGGCAGCACAGGTCACCCAGCCTGCTCTCACCTTCTCTCTGGCAGGAATTAAGTGGGTTTTTTTGTCACCCAACTTCTCTGGTGCTCTCAGGAAGGGCAGCAGTGTTGTTCTGAGTTTGTACCTACACAGCAATGAAAGCAACAGATTTGCTTGAGCAGCCTCCTCAGCCTCAAACCAAATAAATAAATACAAACCTGGAGGGTTCAGTGTGTGCTCTGGTGCCTCAGTGAACAAATCCTGTGCTCCCCAAACTCCATCCTGTGTGGGAGTGTTTGGGTTTGAGGTTGGAGTGGAGCTCATTCCCACTCTGGGCATGCAGAGCTCAGCACTGGAGGTTTCCTGAGGGGAGAATCTTTGCTTTTCACCATTCTGGGGAAAATTGCTGCTTTCTCAACTCTCCAAATGTTGCTGCTCTCCCAGCGCTGGGGTTTTGTTGTTTTGTGTCCCTCCAATTCCCAAGGATCTGTTTTCTTTTTTTTCTTTCATTTCCAAATGAACCCATCTGTTTTGTGGCCGTGTCAAAAAGCCTTGAAAATGTGAAGCTGAATGGCTCGAGAACAGAATTAATTCCAAATGTCCTGACTTAGAATAACATGACTTAAATTTTGCTCCTGAAAAATTCGGGTGAAATGTTTTCTGAGTGCATAACCCAGTTGTGAGATATCTTTTACAACTGATCACACGAGTTATGATCCAAACAAGTGATGGCAAGGCAGCTTTCCAGGCACTGCAGCACTTTGCTGTTGTTTGCTGTCCCTGGGTGTCTGTGCAGGGCAAAGAGCCACGCAGCACTGGAGATTTGTGCAGGTAAGAGAAAAGCAATGCTCTGGACCTGTTCTGTAGCATTAGAAAGGCAGAAAAACCAATTTTTGGATGGCTGGGGAGTTGAAGAACTCTCCAAGAAGTCTCCAAAGTGCAGAGTGATGTGTGAGCTGATGGAGCTGTGCTGGTAAAATGGGCATTTCTCTCTGGGGAAATCCATGTGATTTATTTTGGGGATGTGGCCCAGAAGGACAGGATGGAGAGGAGATGGGAGCTATCATGGGGCAATGTTAAAAGCAACAAATTTTCATCTAAATAGAGAATATTTCCTGCCTTCACTGGTTTGTCTTGAATGATCTCTGTATTGAGTTTAATCCTCAGCCTTTGCTGGGCGTTTTTCACATTTCCTGTGGGAATTGATAGGACCCAAAGTGCACCCAGAGCTCAGCAGCCACAGGGCAGAGCAGGGGGAGAATCCCACACCCCCCTGTCCTGCATTTCCAGGCAGAAATTGTTTATTTGTTGGATTAATCACTCAGAGGTTCAGACGTGTCTGCAAAGCCATGATTGGATTCATTTATTGCTGCTGATTTTGCATCATCCTGAAAGGTCAGAGCTTGAATTTGTGAGCCTGGCAGCCACCAAAGCATTATTTTCTGTTATGAGGAAATCTGGTGGAAATCTTTGAAACCAGCCCTGGGTGGGATCTGTGGGTGGTGCCTTTGCAATTCTTGGGCTTTTCTTCATTTCCCCACCTGAAAACTCCCATTTTTAGCTAACGACATTAATTACATTTGGGTTAATGATATTAATTACATTGCCCAGAGCAGGGAGCTGGAGGATGAATCAGCTGCCAGAGGAGGGGAGCAAAAAAAAGAGCTCTGAAATGGGACAATTTAGGCAACAGCTTTAACTTTGAAAGTGCATTTTACCTTTATCTGGTTGATGATTCTGTTCTTAGCCTGTGTTCAGCCAATCACATCTTTATCACAACAAAGAAAATGTCTGGAGTGCTTTGAGATTTTTTTTCCTCTGGACACTTTCCTGATGAATCCTTGGGGCTTTCTCACAGCAAAAGGTGAATTATGGACCTGTGTGTGACTGAGCTTTAGGGGGAAAAATGGAAATATTGCTGACATTTAAGAACTAGCTCTGCTGGTCTCTTCTGTCACTTTATTAATTGGACTTGCAGGTTAATAAAGGACTTGTTTTAATCTTGATTTTCCAATTCCTCAGCGAGGTCTGAGAGCCACTGGGAAGGACAGACTTAAAAGTGACAAAAGGCTGCTCTTGAGGTGAAAACCTTCACAGCAGAGGGTGGCTTTTTTTTTAGCAGCTCTGATTTGGGGTGTGTTTGTGTCAGGACAGGGACACAGGACACTCTGGAGCAGCCAGGACAGTGCCAGGAAATCCTCAGAGCCCATGAGCAGTAAAAATTACATCAAATTCACTCCAGGTAGGTCAGGGAGAGCAAGGGAAAAGCCTCTGTTCCCTGTGGTGCTGTTTGAACTCACACATTTTCTTCTGGGGGAGTTGATAAACTGAGGTTTTCTGCAGGATTTTCTTAGCAGGAGCCCAAGAGCTCATCCCTGGGAAGGAAAAAGGAAAAGCCCTTGCTTTGATCTGTGAGTATTGTTGGTTCTCTCCACTATTTTCATCTCTACTTTCCCCCTCAAACAAAAGAAAGGTAGGTGAATATTGCAGTGTGGCAGTGAGAACAAAGGCTAGGCTTAGGCTGAGAAATATTAATTTTTTAAGTAGTTGAATGATTTTTTTCCTCTGAAAGCAAAAACAAAAATGCTGTATTTTTTAACTACCTAGAACTACTCTAACCTCTTTGTACATTTTGTATATTGTGTATATTTTAAGACACAAGCCAAATGTCATTAACACTTTTTTTGCTATTTAATTTTACTATTTCAGGAAGCAGGAGAGCTGAGCTTTTTGTTTTCCTGGAATAAAAAAAACAGGTAACCTCAATTCCCCACGCTGGCAGAGGCTCTCAGAAGGGCTGTGTGCAGAGAATTCCCCCAAACTGAATAAACAGTTTTTAGATAAGCAGCTTTTTGACTATTAAATGTAGCAGGCATTGATTTGGCTGCCATGGCTCCGTGCTGACAGATGCCTTTGTGTCTCTCTGTGATGGAGAGAAGGCAGATGTTCTCCCTGGCATTTAAGGAAGCTGCTGCTTAGCAAAATAAAATGTAAAATTAGACTGAACAGTGCAGCAGTGAGCAGTGAAACTGGCTGGGCTGCGAGCAAGGAAAGACTGGAAGGGTCTCATGTGACTGCAGTGAAATGTGAAAGTCAGTAAGTGCTTTGTCATTCTGTGAAATGAGCCTGTGGAAGAAGAAATGCTGTTTTTTCCCAGCTCTCTGCAGTATCAGTGCGTGCCAGTGAGAATATCCATGGATAACTGATCCCATGCCAGCCATTCCCAGCAGACAGGAATGTCCCTGTGACCCAGCACTCAGCAGCCCTGAGCCCGGGCCTGCCATTGCTGTGTGCTCACCCAGGCTCCACAAAGGCAAAGGGGAGGATTTCCTGTGCTCCTCAGGGTGGGGAATGGATGGGGATGGAGCCTCCAGCAGGACACTGCCCACAGGGAAAGGGCAGCTCAGGAGGAGCCTGGGATGGGAATGGGAATGGGAATGGGCTGCTGTGGCTGGCACTGCATGGAACTGCAGCTTAAAAATAAGCAATTAAATGATCTTGGCTGCCTTATACCCAAGAAAGCACTCGAGGTAGCTGTTCCAGAGAGGGGCAGGATGCTCCCATTTAAAGAGAGGTTAAAAATTATTAAATTGATACAGTTTTTATCAGGAGCCCTTCTTGATAAAATGTGCTAAATTTATCATACCTGGCGATCCAGCTGTGGAATCACTGCTAAGGGAGGAGAGCTGGGAACAGCCCTGGGGCTGTGACACGGATCAGGAGGGGTTTAAATTTCAAGGAGGATCTAAAGATGCTGTGAACACTCCCCTGGGCCAAGCCTGAGTGTGGCAGCCCTGGGGAGTGCACAAATAACCCTGGGAAAATGCTGCTGGGTCTTGCCTGGGTGTCACATTAGGAACAGGAGCTGGTGGCAGTGTTTGGACACTGGACAAGTCCCCATTCACAATCCTGAGCCATCCCCAGGCTCCTGAGTCCCCTCAGCCCAGCTGGGGAGCTCAGTGGTCACTGTGGTCACTGTGGTCACTGTGGTCACTGTCCAGTGCCACCACTCAGTGAGGACACAGCCAGGTACCCACACATGGTCATGTCCTGTTGTGCCACTCCTGGTCCCATCAGCACATGAATTCCAAATATTATTTAGAATAACCTGACTTAAATTTTGCTCCCAAAAAATTCGAGTGAAATGTTTTCTTTCTGAGTTTTGGGTGTGCACAACTCCACTGCCCCAGCTCAGCACTGCCCAGCTCTCTCTGGCCTCTGGATAGATTTGTCTGCAAAGGTGATTTTCACAACCAAAATGCATCCAAACTGCACTCGATGCATCCCTGAGGGTGTTTGTGATAGCAGATCTGCTTTTCTGAAATTGAAATGATTTTATTAAAATTAGCAAAAATAATGTGTGTGTGTGTGTGTGTGTGTGTGTGTGTGTGTGCAGGGGTGAGACTGAAGGCACAGCTGGAAGGTGCCTCTAATTTAGCTCTCAGAAGAAAATGCCATTACAAATTCTGGGGACGTCATGCAATGTGTGTCTGGGCTGGTTGTGCCACTTAGAAAAACCCTTTTACTGTGTAGGAAATAGGGTTTGCTGTAAGTACTGACCTGGAAGGCACGGATGTGCCTGGCCTGGGTCATGGAGCCCCCAAAATGTTGGTGCAGGAAGATTTTCCCTTTTCCTGAAGGGAAAGCAGCTCCCCTCAGAGAGCGGCCTGTGGGGCCTGTGGGGGCTGTGGGGCCTGTGGGGCCTGTGGGGCCTGTGGGGGCTGTGGGCTGAGCTGCCCTTGAGCTGCCTCCCACACCCCCTCACTACATGGCCTTGGGCCTCTTTCCAGGGGTGTTTAGAGAAGGATGAATTTCAAATGTTTCAAACCAATCCTCCTGGAGGTGTTCTCAAGGAATCTCCCTCACCTGAGTCCGGCCATGCTGGGCCTGCTGTGGTTCCAAACCCTTCAGGGCCTGCTGAGCTCACAGGAAGTTTGAGTCTTGTTTCTTTTAGAGGTTTTGTTTGGGTTTTTTTTGCATTTTGGAGCCCCCTTTCTTGCCTGGTTCACTGGGCTTTCTCAAACTCAGGTAATCACAGCTATATTTTAAGGATTTAGCATCTCCAGTGCCACTGGAATGCTGCTCACCCACAACAGAGGACAGTGGATGTTGACATCTGAAATTCAGCTTTTTTCACCAGGGAGGGATTCCTTGAGGAAACTGAGGGACAAACAAAATGCCACAAAATTGGTTTCTTCATGGACAGAAATGAAGGCCCAGCTGGTGTTTTCCAAAGCAGTCCCTGTGCAGGTGAGCTCCTCAAGGCCCAGTACGGCTGCTGGGGCAGCAATGGGATTTTTTATTGCTGTAAAGGGTTTCTCTTGACAAATTCTCCTATGGAAAACCCACCTGAAACCCAGACTGAGGCTGTGGCAGCCCCATCAGAGGGGTTCTGGTCCTAAAAAAGGTGGGAATGCTTGGAAGGAAGTCTGCCTCACAAACACCAGTTCCTCTCTCAGCACAGAGACTTAGCAACACACCTGTGATTTAAGAGCACTTTATTGTTCTTTAAGGCTACTTTTAAGTACAAAAAAAAAAGATGGCCTGCCAAACCTTTTTTTTTTTTTTTCCAGGTGAAACAAGGCCACAAAAGAATGGTATATTACAGATTTACAAACACAGAGAGAATCTTTCCAACTGAACTGTAGATAACCTGGCTCTGTGAAGAAGCTTCACCACGTCCCATGATGGTGAGTTCAGTTTAGTGTCCTTCCACCTCCCCCCAACCCTTTGGCTTTCGTGACATTGTTGTGTCCAATATTTGTTTTCTACTGGACTTAGCACATTAAATCTTTTTTTTTTATTGCCCTCAAATCCATTTACCTATCTCAGATAAGTAAATGCAACCTTGTAAAAGAGCTATTATTGAAAATATTAGCTTTAAAAAACATTATTTGTGTTTACAAAGAAATAGAGGAGTCACATTTTCCACAGAGTCCATCTACAGTATTAGTATTGACTGTTATACTGCTCAGTAGCCTGTAGCAATAACAAACGAGTGGCTATTAATGCTAATGCAGTGTCCTCATAGAATAACTGTGTTCCTGCACTTTTTTACTGTATTACAGACAATTCTACAACAAAAAAAAAAAAAGATCAACTTTTTTCTCCAAACGAACAAAAAAAAAAAAAAAAAAAAGAATGATTACAATAAAGGAAAAGGGAAAAATTAAATAGCTACATATCATTAACAAATTAATTGTTCCTCAAAAAATACCTACAAATTTTCTCTGTACATTCTTTACGCACAGCGTAACGATGGTCTTAAAGTTACCTATATAAAAAAGTGTTCTTTTAACAATCTTCCTACAGAGAGTAGGGTACTGAATGCCAAAGCAAGGAAGCGTTGACTACCCAGTAAAGATGGTAGTGAAATGTGTAAAACTGGGGGGGTTCAGGTGTTGGGTTGGGTTTTTTTTGGGGGTTTTTTTTTTTTTCATTTTTTTAAAGAAAACTGAGCAGCCGCCTTCTCACCAAGAGTAAGAGCCAATCTCCCGATCTCTTTCTGCCCTGCACCTTTGCCAAATTAAATAGCTTAACTTTAAAAAAAAAACAAACAATCCAAAACAACAACAAGAAGGCGTAAAATAAAAGCCACAATGGACCCAATACTGTAACATAGTCCATAATACATCACGTGGAGTTCATCTTCCAACCAGCTCTCACTTCCTACGCTGAGCCCACCCTCGCAGGGAGCCCAGCATAAAAACCAAGGCCTGGCTGCACCTGTCCTGGGAAGATGGAATGTACTGGGGAGAGAAGTTACACTTAACAAGAAGAAGAGAAGCTCTTAGCACTAGCACAGCTGTGGTTTTATGCCTGCCTCTACTGCCTAAGTCCTAGTTAGTAGCTATTCATATAGCAAATGATAATAAATGCAGTAATACCTGGATAAAGTCTCTACTGGAGGAATGTATGCTGCGACTGGGCGTAGGCTGATGGATAGGCTTCAAACAAACAAACAAAAAAAAACAATAATAAAATAAACAAACTGAAAGATCATCTTTCACAAACTGTAACAATCTGTTGTCCAGCCAAGATCCGTAAGGGTAGCAGTTCCTGCAGCTAGTTCAGGGTGGGGTTTTGGGAAGCAGATCCCTGTGAAGCAGCAGTGCTGCACCAGGCCTGTCCTGAGCTGCCCTCGGTGCTGCTGCCACTAAAGTGAATAGCAAATACAAATATCATAGAGTACAACTGTACCAGCAGTAAGTATATCTAGGGTTGTTACTGACAAAAATAAACTAATTCTGAAGAGAAGCTAATAAGTATTATGTATTCTTACTGTCTATACATTAATAGATACCAGCTATTTTTCATAAAACATGCATCGTTAAGCACTATGGAACCCTCCAACCTCAGCTCTAGTCTAACAAACTGCAGTGTTTAGGAAAAAAATGCCCGTGTTCTGTAAATTATGCAGTCCAGTTGCAAGCACTAAGCACCTGAAATCTAAAGAGAGAAAGACCTATAACCTGTATGAGACTTCCCCTTCCGAAAGCTGTTTTGCTCTAAGAAAAAAAAAATCAAACTGATAGAAATGTCGTCCTTAAACCCTTTTTTCAGCAGTTTGCCCTCAAAATATTGGCCTCTTCCAGAAAGTTGCTGTGCAACTTCAGTCCTCCTCCAATAGTGCAAATCACACATGACAGTTCTTTTCAAGTATATACATACAAAATTACTTCACAGAGGGAAAAAAAAAATAAAAAAAAAAAGCAATGTAAGCAAACCAGACAAATTCTAGTCTTGAGAAGCTAAGAAGAGCAAAAAAAAGCACTTGGGTCAACCAACTAAGTGTAATGGCTTTTGTGGATTAGCGTGCATTATTTTCTTAAGGGGCAGCAGATTTGCATCAGAGGTTTCTTTGGTAATTGAGGCAGGAGAAAAAAGGATGCTACATCGTATGAATCTTTATGAAATAGTTCCTGCTATCGTCTTTAAGGGCACCCTTTTACAAAAAAAACCAACAACAAAGTGAGTACACAAAAACGTGTGTTGAAAACTAAGCTCCCCTCCCCCACCGCTATCGAAGCACTGTTCCAAGCTCAGTCAAACCATGCAGAATTCACAACGGGAAGGGTCCTGTCCTCAGGAGACCACGGAGGGCGAGTGATTGTGGTTGACCATGTGGGACGAAGGGGACGCCTGGCCCCGCCGCGACGCCGGCTCGGGGCTGCCGGCCACGCCGTCCTTGGCAGCCTTGATCTGCAGCCACGTGTCCCCCAGTGCTTTGGCAAAGTGGTCATCCACTGACCCCGTGATGGACACCGAGTTCGCCACCGGCTCGGGCTCCTTGTAGTTCTTGCCGAGGCTCCTGCGGAAGTGCTCCTCCACCACTGGGTCACACGCAGTGGTGGCTGTGGGGACAGAGGCACAGGAGGGAGGGGTTAAACCCTGGCACTGAGCCTGCACCCACAGCCAACACTTCATCCTGTTTTCTGTCACACAGCCTTGGAATGGCTTGGACTGGAAGGAGCTTAAAGCCCATCCCATTCATTCCACCCCCTGCAATGTGGAACACCTTCCACTGTCCCAGGGTGCTCCAACCTGGCCTTGGGCGCTGCCAGGGTTCCAGGGGCAGCCACAGCTTCTCTGGGAATTCCAGCCCAGCCCAGCCCCTCCCAGCCAGGAATTCCTCCCCAATATCCCACATCTATCCCTGCCCTCTTGCATAGGAAGCCATTCCCCTTGTCCTGTCACTCCATCCCTTGTTCCCTCCCCCTCCATCCAGTCCCTCTCCAACTCTCCTGGAGCCCTTTTAGGAACTGGAAGGGCTCTAAGTTCTCCCCAGGGCCTTTTCCTCTCCAGGCTGAACACTATCCCATCTCTCCCAGCCATCCTCCAGAGCAGAGAGGCCCCAGCCCCCAAAGCATTTCCCCTGTGGCTTAATGCCCTGTCACTTCAAGTCCCTGTCATTACAAGTCCTTGTCACAAAGATGGCCTTCCTCACACCCTTACAGACCTGGGAGTGAAAGGGTTGGGGAAGAAGGTGGGGAGGAAGGAGCTGAAATGAAAAAAACTGGAGTTAAGTGTTTTTGCATTTCTGTGACCTGCAACAGGTGAGCATTTATATGTAATTGTGTTTCTCCCTCAGGCTACCAACAGCTCCAGCTCCAATTCTATGGAAACCTCCTCCCAAAACAATCACACAGAACTTATATTTAGGCTTAAATGGAATTAGTGATGTAAACAGTTGTTTAAAATCAGCTCCCAAGCCTGCTGATAGCAGTCAGGTGTGAGGAGAGCTCATCCTGAATTGCAGCATGCCAAAAGCTGAGCTCAGGGTTTCATCTTACCCCACACACTTGTGCTGGGAGCAGTCAGAATTAAATGAATCATGAACACTGCAGTAAATGCTGTAAGACTATTACAGGAGCATTAAAAGACAGGTTTTGAACAAGAACTGTAGGAATTCCCCAGAATAAACATAAGAGCACTGCAGTTTTACGATTTAGGATCAGAATTGTCTTTCCAAAAACACTTGGCACAGCCCCCCCTCTGCTAGATCCTACAGCAATGCTTGATTGATCCTAAAATAACCATGAGTGTCATGCACAGACACCTCTTCACCTGCCAGGACACAAATCTTTTCTGGAAACATCCAGCCCTGTGTTCCCATGGCCACTGGAACAGCTCTCCTGGAACCAGGAGCACCAGTTTGTGAGATTTTGTAAAAATCTGAGATCCCCAATGATTGATTTCTCTGAGAGTCTAAGGGTCTCCTTCAGCTCCCAGTTCTAGTTATCAACAGCACACTGATCTTTAGAAAAAAATACTATTAATAATAAAAATATTAATAATTACCCTTCTATGGGCTTTAGGTTGCTGCCTACATCAATGCTAGTATTGCCCCATGGGCACATCCTGCCTTGTGGCAATGCTGCAAGTTAAAGTTCTGCCCCTGCAGGTCAAGGACTTGCAGGGAAGGGCTGAGCCTCCCCTGTGCTCTGTGCAGGGACACTGAACACAAACAGCCCAGGATCCCCTCTAAGGGCTGAGCCTCCCCTGTGCTCTGTGCAGGGACACTGAACACAAACAGCCCAGGATCCCCTCTAAGGGCTGAGCCTCCCCTGTGCTCTGTGCAGGGACACTGAACACAAACAGCCCAGCTCTCCCAGCAAGGACTGCCTGAGCAGATTTTATGAGCACTACCAACTCCACAGAAGGCAGAAAGCTAAAGCTGCCTGCCTGGGTTGCTGTAGCAACTGCCCTCCAAAGGTTTTTGTACTCCCCATGCAGAGCAGGGTGGAGGGTACGGGCTTTGGAAGGGGATTTGTGGCTGCAGGAAAGATTTCTGCGACTGCAGCTGAATCACAAGAGTCTCCTGGCTATTGAGGGAGCAGGGGAACTGCAGCTCCTAAAATAAGAGCATGGGGGGATCTGCTGGCCCTGGCTGCTGGACTAAAATAAACATAATGACTTATTTGTCTCTGTGGGGTGCTCATTTGTTTTTTTTTAATTTTTCAGAACAAGAAGCAGGAACACATCTCTCCCCCTAATCCTGCATCAGTACTTTGTGCTGTGGCACTGGATGGGGGGACAAAGGGGTCCCCTCCTTTTCTCCCTGTGCATGTGGGCACAGTGAGACCATCCTGCTGTGCTGGGAGCCAGTGAGAGCAGCTTGGGGGTGGCACTTACAGCTGGAGGGTCTCCTGTAGGCAGCCCCCGAGCAGGCGCTGTGGGCGATGGGGCAGTGGGACAGGTTGCAGTTGCGGTTGTTGGCAGAAGCACAGGTGATCACAGAGGGACGGTTCTGCAGGGGACACAAGCACAGGGGCACACTCAGCAGCAGCAATGAAACCCACTTCATGTCAACCCCAAAAATACTCAGCTATTTCTTTGATTGAAAATAAAAATCCACATCGCGTTTCCATAGAGGTTCTTGTGGACAGAAAAAGGGCAGTGTGAAAGCAAATCTTAAAAGTGAGTGATTGCTGCAACTTCACAGCCACAGAAATTAAACCCATAAACTATCAAATTCATATTAAATCCCCAAATATTCAGCTATTTCTTTGATTAAAAATACAAACCCACATCATATTTCCATGGAGGTTCTCGTTATTTCAGTGAACAGAAAAAGGGCAGTGTGAAAGCAAATCTTAAAGTGATGTTATAGTGATTGTTGCAGCTTCACAGCCACAACAATTAAACCCATAAAATATCAAATTCATATTAAACTTCCCAAATATCCAATATATTTCTTTGATTAAAACATAAAATCCACATAGGATTACCATAGAGGTTCTTGTGAACAGAAAAAGGGCGGTGTGAAAGCAAATCTCAAAAGTGATTTTACAGTGACTGTGGCAACTTCAGAGTCCCACATGCAGCACTAAATGCCAACACATGAAATATCTGTTTCATTCCATGGCCACACACAGAAGGGTTTTGCAGATTTTTCAGGTATTTCTTTTCTTGCTGTTTTAATTTTTATTCAGAAGTTGAGTTTTCCTGGCCTCACCCCTGTATTCCATAGTGCATCCTAATCCCATGGGATGTACAGTATGAACAACTCTGAGCCAGTCTAGACCACAAATCCTTCCTGCTGGAATTCACCTGCCTTTCCAGCAGGTGAATTAATTTATATTTAATACTTAATTAACATCATTATTATTCTCAGCACATGCAAATTCCCCATTCACAGCTACATTACAACATCACAACTGCACCATCTATACTTTAGGTGTGACCATAAAATACTCATTTCATGGTTGTTTACCATGGAAATTTACACTGAAACGAGGCCCTGGGAACAGAAATGTCCCAGTTTCTCCAGGTGGCTGAAAGGAAGTAACACAGGTATTGGAATAAATTTCATATATTGTATGATGCAAGGATTATACTCAATGCAAATTAAATAGTAAGTGTTCAAAAGATGAACAGAATTGATGTCATTTAATTTCTTGGCCATTTTACGAAATTTTACCCACAAGAAAATCACCATACAAAGTCAGTGACAAAGGAGGGGATTTTCCTTCTTTAGGAAGAGTAGGAAGAAGGCCAGTGATAAAAAAGCTGAGCTTTTCGAGGAGGTTTAACACGAATTTTGTCAGGACACAACAGCAATGTGGTTATTTACATCTTACTGCACTGGCAGCAAAGTTAAAAATGTAAATAAAGAAAAAACAAAAGAATAATTGGATTTTTCTGTAAGCAGTTCACATGTGGGAGTAATTATTTTCTATAGGGGCCAGGATTTTGTGCCTCTCTGAAGTGGTTTTTGAGAAAGGCATATATTTAATTCTCTTCAGAAGAGAATTTTGGACCTGCAGGAGGTGGGAAGTAAAGAGACACATGTTGTGTGTATACAGAATATAGAAACTTATAAAAAATATTGAGATCAACTGAGAATTTAGTACCAATCACTAACTACACCAACTGAGTACCCCTGTCCTGCTGCAAATAAGGTGTTTTCTTCCCACCTGTTTTATTAGAAACAGAATAAGATGAAATCTCATCCAACATGGTAAACAAGAAATCATCACAGCAGGATTTCTTTTTTTCAGTACACTTATTTTGTATGATTTCTATCCTGTGCTCTTAGCAAGGCCTTGCCTCAACATTTTCCCAAGAAAAATGATTGTAATCTGATTCAAAATGTCAAAGAGTGCAGAAGAGAGGGATCCAGGCAAGGCAGAGCTTAAACCTGGGCCAGTTTAATTTCTCAGTGCTGCAGCTCAGTTCTTGTGCTTTGTCTCCCCATTTGTAGGAGGGATAAAATAACAAAACTGTTCTTGCCTAACCTGCAGAGATGGCTCAGCTTCAGCACTTCTGAAGAAAAACAAATGCCATGTGCAAGATGGCAAACCAAGCAACAACCAACAAAAAAACCTTACCAACCACTCCAGCACATGGAAATAGGGCAGAAAATAATCAAAAATAATGACTTGGCTTTAGGAAAAGGGAATTAGTGCTACAACATTGCTCTGAACAACACAGCAAATGATTTTGGCTAGCTAAAACCAAGATCATTCAATGTCAAATTTTCTCTTGTGTGCTGTACCCCTTCTTGAGGGTGGGGAGAGCTGGGAGGGGAGCACACAGGGATCACCAGAAGGGGCACAGGTGATGCCCCCAGGCATTGCCTAGCAGGTGCTGGAGCCTCCCTGAACCACACTCTGGATTCCCAGGTAAAACACATGTATTCCTAAAGAAAACTCATGTGTTCCCAAACAACACACGCATTCCCAAATAAAACTCGTGTATTCCCAAATACAACACATGCATTCCTAAATGCAACACATGCATTCCCATGCATACATGCATTCCTAAATACAACTCAGCATGTACTCCCAGTTAAAACTCCTGTATTCCCAGTTCAAACTCATGTGTTCCCAGTTAAAACACGTGCATTCCTAAATACAATACATGCATTCCCACATACAACACGTGCATTCCTAAATACAACACATACATTCCTTAATACAACACACGCATTCCCAAGCTCGGGAATGTCCCAATGAATGTCCCAATGAGCTGTGACATTCTGTGCATTTTTCAAGCCCATCGTGCCCGAGGAGCAGCCTCTCCTCCCCCCAGGCTGCGGTTCCATCGCGGAGCTCTCCCCGTGCCCCGGGGCCGATCCCGCACCTGCTGCCGCTCCACGCTGCTCAGGCTGGGGGAGATGCCCACGGTCCTGGCTGCATCCACGCTGTTTTTGGTCAGTGCGAGGGGCTGCTCCATGCTCAGGCTGGGGATGGAGGCGTACATGTGGTTGGCGTGGAGGCTCATGGTGGGGGCAGCCGCCCGCTCGATGGGGCTGCGGCTCCGCTCGCGGTGCTCCTTCCGGTAATCCCCGTTGGCAGGCTTGGTTCTGGCAGGGGACAGAACAAGGAAAAGGGATTATTGGTGTGCTTCCAGGCTGTCCTGGGTGGAATCCCCCAGTGGGATATCCCAAGAGAAGCAGCCCCCCACATCTGCCAGCTCTGCCAACCAGCATCTCTGTCCAGCCCAGAATTTCTTCAGATACTCATCCAAGAAACAACTTTTTTTAAGATCAGACCCCCCCTCTTTACCATACTACGAATCCCACTCCATCTAACACTGTAATATTCTCTAAGCATTGCTGAAGCCCAAGGAAAGTTTATTTTACTGAAAAGATATGACTGGTATCAGCAAAAATGCAGGGAGTCAAGGCAGAAAGCATAATTTTCAGAGGAGAAAATGAAGGAAAAGCAAACTACACTGCACTTATCTCAGACTCATTCAATTACAACTGCTCTCACAGCAACAGAATTGTCATTAAAGGCAAACCAGTGACTGAAGGGAAAAGCACTTCCCTCATCACCAGGTGAACTGGGCATCCCCAGCAGCCTGGAGTCAGCAGTGCTGCAAGAGCTCACACACTGCACTGACAGGAACAGCAAAATCCAGCTGCAAAAGCACCAGAGGAGACCACTGGCTCTGTGGAAAATAAAAATAACAACCTGGCCTTGGACCATTCTTGAGCACCAGTGAAATGCCCTCTCTGTCCTGTAAGTGTGTGAAATTCAAGGTGGTTTCCCCCTGTTTTTTAAAGCCTATCACAGCAAATTAATATGTAGGAACAATCTTTAAAAATGCTCTGATGAAAGGGAGAGACAGAAAAGGAATGAATATTCAATGTTGAAGTCAGTTACAAGTCCAAAAAGCTACTGCTTATTTCAGTGTCTGAGGAAGTGTCTCCAAAAGCAAGGCTGAGGGAGAATATCCTGCCAACCGAGGGAAAGAAGGAACCCCTAAAACACCCACACGGGGTGTGGGGATGTCCCATGGGGATCCTGCCCACCCTAAATCCTTTAGCTTTAACAGCATCCCATGGCCTTGGATTCCAGGCTTTAAACTACACGCTTTTAAAGTACCTTTTCTTCACAGGCTCTTTTTGTTTCTTTTCAACCTAAAATCCAATGGCTTGGGCTGCTCTTGCCCTGACACTTGGATTAAGAGAGAGACAAAGCCATTGCTCCCCTCTCATCATCTTGCAGCCCCTCCCAAGTTGATCTCTTCAACAAGCTTTTATTCCAAATAAAACCTTTCACATAAAGGTTTCTTCAAATAAAATCTGTTTCTGTACCTTTGTCATCTTTGAGGGCCCTGTCAGGTGAGAGCTAAAGTGACCTCCTTTCTGCAGATCTCTGCTGTGTTCAGGAACAGCACCTTGGCTCAACCACTCACAATTCCTCAGTGCTGTTCCTCAGCTTGCTCAAGAGTCACTTGGCTGTACAGAAATTTTTGCTCCTGACTCAAATCTCAGCTCATTTGTGGTGGTAGAAGTTGGGTTAACACGATGCCAGGCAAGCAGTGACTTGGGAAGCTCAGGACACAGGGACTCTTGTGCCAAACTCCCCTGGCAGGCTGGGGAGGGAAGAGCCAACAGCACAACAATTCAATGTGTAACCCTCTGCATCCCCTGCTCTGCCCCCCATCCAGGCTTGGCCCTGTTCACTAATTACAAATTAATAGCTGCAGATTAGGAGAATCCACCGTAAAATCCAACCCTGGAGGTTTCACAGCTGGTCCTGTGTGTTCCCCAAGCCTCTTTTGCAGGCTGGATCTGAGCAGCAGCTCCAATTCCCCAGCACTGGCCCAGCTCAGTTCCAGGAGAATTCAATTGCAGGAGAGTTTGGAATTGCAGTGCTCTGAGTTAATGACTGATGCAAATGTGAGTTAATGGCAGCACAAGGGGCTCTATATTTAACATACAGTAGCTGCTCTTGGATTACAGCATGGAAACAGCTCCTGGATATGGAATGATCCCACCCCAGCCCTGAGCAAGCAAGCAGGAGCCTCACGCAGCCTGGACAGAGCCTGGCATATCCTGGGAAACCACCAAAAACCATGGCTAAAATCACTGTTCAGCAAATGCTCCTTTTTGGTGCTGCAATGCAGAACCTCTGGTGGCTGCAAGCCAAATTCTCACTTTTCAATTAAGTATTAGCTGGGCTACTACAATTAAGATTACGATTTGGAAGCTGCAAATCCACCTACAGCTCCAGGAGATTCCTACTTTTCACTGTCTCAAAGAAAAACAACATCTCTAGTCAGAATGATTCTGTTTTGTTTTAGTAAGCACAAGCTGATTTTCAAAGCAAAAATTTTGTTTACTCCCCCAAAAATGAAACAAAACATGCACCTACACCAGTTGTTTGGGGTTTTTTGTCTAAGAACTCCCTTTTCAACAACTTAGTGTTGCATTTACTGGGGGTGGGGCTGTCAAGTGACCACTGATGAACAAACTTACTGAAATTCCCCAGCAAAATAAATTTTCCATTTTACACAACAGCACTTATTTCACTCATCCTCACTTTAAATGAAGAGTCACAGCCCTAAATATTGTTAAACTGGTAGTTTTTCTGCCAAAAATAACCCACCAAACCAACAACAGCAACAAAACCCAAACAAAAACTCAATCCTAACAAACATTATAACACAGAAAAACCCAACAAAAAATTTCCCTAAAGAGTTTTGGAAGAAAGGACCAAAAAACTGGGCAATGGGATCAACTTGTCTCCAGGAACAAGCACAGCAGGCAGACCTTCCCTAAAGACACCTAAAATTATTGAGTTATCTCAGCAATCTCAGCAGGCCACACCCCAAATAATTCCCTCTTCCCAAATTAGAACAACTCCTCTTCCGGGCAGGGAACTGGTTATAATCCACTCCCTAAAAATCCTCTCCTCAAGTCATCCACCTTCAACTCATACAATCTCTGGAAAAAACTGAAAAACACCTGAAGATTCTACTTCCACATCCGATAATATTTCTTCTGGAAATGTTCCAGCACTCTGTAGGACAGCACCATGAAAGCTCTGTCCTGGTGAAAATAGAGCAGCATTTGTGAATCCCTCCTCTTCACACATAAACAGCAAATCCTACAGGAACTGACTCCACTTGTCAGACAATGACCAGATTATTTATAGGGCATTCATCAATGTCATGTTATTTAGTTTAGAATGTCACATCAAAAGTAATCTCCTATGGAAATTTTGTTGTTATTATTATTATGATGCTGATGATTCTTGTTTTAGTATTGAAGACTTTATCTGAAGGAGCAATCAGAAGATAAGTGTGTGAAGATAATCACATTTCACTGGAGTCCACGAGCTCAAACATTCCACATGCTCTGGACAAGTTCATCTCTCAACTCAAACATCAGGGCACAAAATCACAAAGGAGGATTTCTGACCAAGCTTGAGAAAGAACTTAAAAATATATACTACAAATAAACCCAGCTGTCCAAACAGCTTCACCATCCCTGGACTCCACTTTGTCTCAGAAATCAGCATATTTTACCAACCCTGAGTCCATGAGCAGTGGGGGAGATGCCAGCGCAATTCCAGCGCTTAAAATCCAGCAATTCCCATGGGTGAGCCCAGAGCAGAGCCAGGCACAGGGATCCATGCCCAGCACCCCCTCTCCTTACCAACAGCTACTTACAGCTTTATTTTAGCAAAATCAGACACAATCCCAACCTCCACTGAATTTCTCCAATCCTTAAAAACCTTACAAATTATTTCCCAGCTGCTGCCCAGTGAATCAGAGCACTTACCAAGCATCACATGCTGGCGTGGCTGTCACCAAAGCCACACACATCCCATTGTCCCAGCCCTGCTCAGAGCAGCTCCAGGGTGGATAAATCCCCGTGTTCCCAGTTTTTTGTGCAGCAGAACCTTCAGCCGAGGCCGTTGTGCTCTCGCTGGCACCGCGAGGGGGGAATTCACACCCGGCCCGCAGCAACAGGCGGCCTCTGCCAGCTGCTGCAGGAAAAGGGAAAAAAGAGGCCCACGAAGGGGACAGAGCTGCTCTCACTTCCAGCCTGCAGAGCCTTCAGGAACCGCTGCCAAAAGCATTACTGTACCTCCGAGGCAAGGAATCACAGACGGTTCACACTCCCTCTGGCAGGACCCGAGCTCTGCCTGCAAATGGTTGTCCAGAGGAGAGTTTCACCCGACAAAGAACAACCACCTCCTTTTCTTCACACAAACACCATGCAGAGCATTAAGAGCAAACCTCCATTTCTGCAACCTAATTCTGATATGAGTATCTTTATAATATTTGTTTTCCAACATCTTATACTGTGTGGAACAAGCACCCCCTTTTTCTTCACACAAACACCATGCATTGTTAAAGAGCAAACTTTCATTTCTGCAACCTAATTCTAAAATGATTTGAACATTTTCAGCATCTTTATATTTGTTTTCCAACATCTTTAACTGTCTTGAACAACCATCCCCTTTTCCTCACACAAACACCATGCATAGCTTAACAGCAAACTTTCATTTCTGCAACCTAATTCCAAAATTATTGGAACATTTTCAGCATCTTTGTATTTGTTTTCCAACATCTTTTACTGTCTTTATTCACTAAGTCTGAAAGAGGGCAGCTGCTTTTTTTAAAGGCTTTCTAACCCACTGATACAGAATATCTGCTCCACATGATGAGCATCATTTCCTACAAAAGGATCTACTTGCACACATTAATTCTCTTACTGGGAGGTGGAAAAACCAGAATTTAGGGTGGTATTTCAAAGTAAAATTATATTCACCCAGAGGGAAAAATCCTGAGAGTTCCTTACTCAGAAATTTTAAGCAATACAAATTCACTAAACAAACAAACAAACAAAACCCCCAACAAAACCTGAAAGCAGCAGCAATTTGCTCTGAGTGTCAGCCAATTATCTGAAGTGTTCATAGCATGAAAAAATACTCCAAGCAGGCCAATGACCTCTTGAATGATTGTCATCTAAATACACCTCTCCTTTCCATCCCACTTCATCAGTTCCTTTGAGCAGCCTTTTCCTTTTCTGGCTCAGCTCTCCATCCCCAAACTTACAGAAATCCTTGTTTCTGCAGGAATCACTTCTGCCACAGAACCAGCTATGGTTTCCTGAAAAAGAGAACAAATACCCTCCCTCAAAAGAAAGAGCTTTAAGTCTAAAGCATTGAAAAAAAACACTAAAAATAAATGGGATGATCTTACATATAAACAAACACAAGTCAGACTTTCTATATTTATCCTCACCAAACCAGGATTTTCAGAGATAAACCTTGGACCAGACTGTTACTTGCAAATGGGATCAACCAGGAGAACAGATTTCACAGTGAAAGAGAGACATCAACAAGAAGCTGTGAAATGCACAAAGGAGTGTCCCATTACAGCCTGCACCAAGCACAAATATTCAGATACAGCTGAATTTCCCTTCCTGAAGGTTTAATATTCACAAGTATGAAAGAATGCAAGAGAACCGCATGATGTAAGGCCTGAGCCCAAAGCCAAAGCCACAGAACTGAAACCTAAATCTAATGTACAGTAAAATCAATTAACACAATCTCAGATCCTACTCATTTTTCTCACAGGATTTTTTTTTTTTTAATGTTTGGCCATCTTTGCTCCAGCACTCACAGGATTGTTTTAAGAGATAGCACTGGTTGCTTTAGAATAGCAAAACTCCAATCAAATTTAAAGTTATAATACCCAGGAAACTTCTGAAATGATAACTGATGTCATTAACTCTGCTGAGGTAGCTTTAATAGGAATTAGGCTGTTAAGAATATTGTAAAAATCATGAATGGCTCAAAAAGTGGTGCTAGAACAAGAAAAAGCTCCAGATTTCAGTATTACCACAAGTGTCTAGGTATAAATGAATATTGCAGTAATCATAAAAAGTTTCCTGAAATGCACAGTGATTTCTGGAGAATAACCACAACCCCTTTTGCACATTTCAAAGTTTTGTTTAACTCTTTCTAGGTGGGACCCAGCAGCTGAGCTCCCATCAGGTTCAACTTTCTTTTCAAGGATTGAGGGCAAAAAGTTTTCATCCTCCCACCAACCTCATTAATCCAAGAGGAGAAACTTTTTGATCCTTTAAGCTGCACCAGGGCATCTCTGGCTTGCTTGTCTCAACTCCTGCCTAGGAACAGAGCAGTTCTTGGAAAGGAGGCAGGACAAGGAACCGACCCTTTGGGATTTATCTGATTCAGCCACCTCTCCAAAACTCTCTCTTCAAAGAACAACAGCAGCTCCAGTTGCCTCTGGAAAATCCAGCACTAGAAAAACGCTTCATGGAAGAATTATTTCTGCCAGCTGTGAAGAGCAAATGACAGAAGATGTGTTTGAAAAGCTGAGAAAGGCCCAGCAGAGGATGTGGTCTGTCCCTGAGAGATGCTGCTACTGCACTTTAGAGAGCATTTTTTTGGATGGCAATTTCAAAACTGCAAAACTCAGACATATCAAAGCGTGCCAGAAACTCCATCCTGCAGCTGCCACTGCAGCCCAGCATTAAAGTTTCCTTTCTAGCTCAAAAGTGAACTCTGCAGAAGCCACAGAGAACCTGGGTGTTTTGAGGCACCTGAGGCAGTCAAATCAAGCTGGGGAAGCAGAGGGAGCAGAGCAAGGCAGGATCCTGCAGGCACTGGGATGAACAGGACAGGATCTAGAACAGCAAATCACTGCTGGAAGGGAAACTAAAACTATCCCTGCTCAACCCTGAGCTGCTTCAAGTCCTTAAGGCACTTTGGATCCTTGGAGAGCACTTCCAGGATGATAAAAACATGAGGTAAAGGAGACCCTCCAGATTTCTAATAAGCAGGAAGGAAAAGCTGAGTGTAGGGAAAAGGCACGGAGGCTTCCATGGAAACAGCTCCAAGGTCAGAGGGGTCAGAGGGAAAGATTCTGTAAAGGGATTTATCTGTACCCACTGCAGTGGCCACCCAAACACCTCTGGCACACATCTTCTCCTGCACTCCACCCATCCATCACAGGGGTCACGTGCAGCTTTTATAATTCCTTTTGAAGTCAAACTTGGCACATGCAACGAGCCTTTTATACCCAGCCACTGGAAAATACAGTAAAAACTATTTATGATCACCCAGAGAACAGCACAGGCCGGTGTCAGGGGAAAGGCTGCACATCAAATGCAGCAGTGGGTCGTGTCCCGGGGCACCAGGATCTGCCATGGGCACTCAGCACTGCCAGGGCACCTCAGGCTCTGGGAAAACCTGCTGGGGTTCAAGCTCCATGGGGAAACCTGGCAGGAGTGTTAAAAGAAAAAAAAAAAAGCCAGTTATGTTCTATTATTCACTGGGTTGTTCCTTATAATATTTTCTACTTTTTTAATTTGGAAAAAATACTTTTGATCATCACTCAATGCCTGTCATTGGTACCAGCTAAAATCAACCCATGAACCCCAAATTCTCACAAGTCTGTAGGATTTTATGTAGTTCCACCACCTAAAAACTGCATCACGTTGAATCTTACAGCAGAGGAGCTGATCAATAATTTTCTTCAAATAGGTGACAGGGGAAGTAAAAGACATCAACAGCATGAGCATGGCCGGTTTATTTGGTAAGAGCTTTAACACAAGCCAGCCTCTGAAAATAAGGTCACAGTGCTGGAATTAACTGTGCCAAGCCATCAGGAGAAAATGGGACTACACAGCCTTCCCCTCCAGCTTCAGTGGGTCTGATGAGAAAGAGAGAAAAGGGCCTGGGATCCTTAAAACTTACAAATTATGGTCTCTATCCATCAGATACACACTGTAACATTAGCAGGAAAAGCTGAGAAACTGCAGTAATTCACTGCCAGACATTTCAAAAATTCTCAAAAAACCCCAGGCTCTTTAGGCCTTTAGACCAAGAGCAGTGTTTAAACAACTGGTTTTAAGAAATTAGACTTTTTCACAGGCTGTTTTAAAGAAGGAATAAACATTTCATTAAAAGTTTATTGCAACTGTTTGTAATTGCTAATAAAATCTGAATTACCGAAAACTCTAGAAGCACTATAAATACAGGAACAGTTGTATATGGCACAGCTATTCAGACCAATATAGTAAAATATTTCCTTGAAAAGCTGGTAACCAAATGCACCCCAGCAGCAGCAGCTGAGTGTTCAGAGGGCATTTCTGTAGCTCAGAAATCTCTGCAATCAACAGTCTCCCCTCACAGCAGCTTCTGGTTTAAGGAAGATTTAATTGGGGATCTTGCTTGCTCCCTTTTGAAGGTGTTGGTTTGTGAATTATGACAGTTAATGATTAAAAACGTGAGAAAGGTTTATGAGGCATCATTTGGGCAGCAGAACATCAGCCCTGCCAGCCCTATCAGTCATGTCCACATGGCTCACTGGGATCCACCCACATGGGATCCATCTCCATGGGATCCACCCACACCTACCACCACCACAGTTGTGGGTTCAATCCCAGGATGGGTCATTCATTAAAGAGCTGCACTTGATCCTTGTGGGTCCTTTTCCACTCAGAATATTCTGTGGTTCTGTGACCCACCCACACTGGGGGCACTGAACTCATCCACACGGGGTCCATCCACAGTGGGACCCATCCACACCAGGATCCACCCACATGGGAACTGTCTCCACAGAATTCCCTCTGCAGAAGGTGACCCCATCACTGCGATCAAAGCAGATCCCAATGGCAGCAAAGTCCTTTTGTTCCCCTCCCCTCCTCTTTCTTTCAGGATAAACCTCAAACCAACCCAGTCCCAGCCCTGCACAGCCCAGCCTCGGGGCATTCCACACCCCCAGCTCAAGGATTCCCTGGGATCCCTCAGCTTCCTCCCCCAGATCACTATTTGGGAATTCCATGAGTCTGCCAGCACCTGGCAGTGCTGCAGGAAGGAGTTAAAGCTGCCAGGCTGTGCTGCCATCCCACAGCACCAGCCCTGAGAGCCTGGGGAACAAAACTCCTGATTCAAGTAGAAATTAATGTAAGGTTTTATTCCAAACCTTACCCTCACACAGTCATTGTCTATAGCAACCGTGTCCACAACATTCCCATTCTCCAGAGCACAACTTTCTAGTAAAAGGCACATCTGTCAAACTGCAGGAAACATCTGGGAAAATGGTTAAACAGAAAGAAGTGAGATGAAACCTTTGTTTCCATGGGCTTGGATATACATCCAGAGTATGTTTGCAAAGGTTACTGGTTCTTTTCTGGCCTCGTGCTGAGATCTCAGGCTTTTGGATTGGTGCTGAATTTCACCCCATGTAGATACAGGATGATTCACACTGTGTAAAACTTTGCTTTTACCCTAGGGTAAAATATCCAACACCAGGCCTGGAGGGATTCCCCATTCATTTCAGAGTTGGACTCAGTGATCCTTGTGGTCCTTTCCAGCTCAGAATATTCTGTGATTCTGTGGTTGCCATTCCATCCATGAGTGCACAGGACCCCAGATGCCTTCCCTAAGTGGGTGACCAAACCCCTTCTGTGCAGCACTAACACAGCTTTTCCCCTCGAGAGGCAGCTTGGAGCCTTGCCACACCATGGAAGGGTCATGCTCCTCCACAGAAGATGGAAAATGAAAGTGGAAAACATGATATCAAAGCAGAAATCTGGAGCTGGCTAACAAACCCCTTCTGTCTGCAAGTGGAGGAGACACCTGAGCCAACACTGCCTGGTTTTTCAAGTACCTCAACATCTACCCGAATTTTGACAGATAGGTCTTTCTGTGAAGTACTGATAAGCTATCAATCAAATTGCTTTTAGCTCTGAAACTGTTCCTAACAAACCTTTCATATGTGCTTCAACTGAAAGGGACTGGAGTGCTTTCTGAAATTCCCCCTTGGCTAAGAACTGCAAAACTCTGTTAAATATTAACTCAGATATGGTGGCTCTTTCAAGTCTGTCTCTGAAGGTTCAATTTAACGAACATTTCTTGAAAACAATTAAGGATAATTTTGTGCGGTGTGTGATCTCCATGAATAAATAAGAAAATGGGTCTGATTCACTCCATCATTCAAGCAATGCAGACAGGAAAAAAAGAATTAAATTAGGAAAAGCAGTTTGAAACCTGCTCTGTGATCCTTTGTCCACTTAACCAACAAGAGCCACACTGCCTGGGTTCCATTGAGGAATCAACAGGGCTGCTCTGAGAGCCCCAGGCGAACCTCAAAATCCTTCAAGGGCACATTTGTGACAAGGACTGTGTGAAGATGCTTCACTCAGCACATGACAGACACTTTGGGTGTTCTGAACTGTGTGCTGGAGTTTTTTTTCCCCAACTCCAATTTGTCACAATAAAATGACAGTGAAAACATATTTCTCAATACCACATGAAGTTTGGAACCCAAAGAGCAGCAGTTGCAGCAAAGAGCTTCTCTGACAACTCCCACGCAACCTCTGAGAGCCAGTTCTGCATCTTTTCAAGCCCTGCTGGAGCCAGGTTCCTCCACAACAGGGACCTGATTTTCTGCAGAACATTTCCACCCTGTGTTCTCAGCCAAAGTAAGGAGGAAGATGACAGAGTCTTCCTCTAATGAGGAACCTTATTTATTCAATATTTTCAATCTTATTTAAAATTTCTCCCTCTGAGCAACTCTAAGGTTGATGAAGATGAAGCTGAGCCTGCTCTGAGCAGCAGGTTGGATGAAATGGTCTGTTCTAACCTGAATTATTCCACAGTCTTCAAATACAGGTAACTTTTAGGACACTTTTTTTAAAGGATGCCCCAGTAGTTTCCATCACAGTGTCATTAAAGCATTCGATATTCATGGTAAAAAGCTTGTGGTGTGAGGCAGCTTCAGGAGTGTTTTGGGTGGGATTGACATCATTCATCAGTGTAACAAAAGTGAAGACACAGCCCAGAATGTGAAGAGTCTGAAACTACACAGCAGTTTCCATGACACACATTAAAGTAACTTATTCTTGTGCAGACCTTTTATTAAAAGAAAAAGCCAAATTATTTATCACACAACCCAAGAAACAATCATTCCCCAGACTTCTCAGCTGCAAACATTTTGCCGTAGGAAGATTTTTATATAGAAATTAATTGCCATGGCAATCCTAATGCCACCAAACCAAATGGGAACGAGGGGAAAATTCTCCATGCACAAGCCTGCTCGTCCCAAACCCCAAACGCCAGCTTCCAGGCTGACGTACTCCACACAAGAGAACAAAAATAATGGTCCCCGGATGAATTCCAAAGGACATTTCTTTGGAAGGGGCAGCGCTGTGCCCGCTGGCCCGGCTGGGGACTCTTAGGGCCGCGGGGTGGCCGGGACAAGGCGGCCTTTGTGTGCCCAGGAACGAGAGGGAGGGACGGGAGAGGGAGGAGAGAGACCAGCGAGGGAGGAGGGAGGGAACCGGCCACAGAAGCGGGGAGGGAAGGAGGGAGCCCTGGAGGGAGGCAAAGAAGCCGGGAGGAGAGAGAGAGAGAGAAAGGAAGGAGGAAAGAAAAAGGGAGAGAGGGGGCAGGGAAGCGGGGAGGAGAGAGGAGAGAGGGAGAGAGAAGGAGAAGGGGAGGGAGGAGAGCAGGAGAGAGCCAGGGAAGGAGAAGGGGAGGGGAGACAGGGAAGGAGGAGAGCAGGACAGAGGGAGAGAAGGAGAAGGGGAGGGAGAGCAGGAGGGAGACAGAGAAGGAGTGGGGGAAAGAGGACAGCAGGAGGGAGGCCGGGAGGAGAGCAGGACGGAGACAGGGAAGGAGGGAGCTCGGGAATGGGCTCGGGCAGGAGGGAGAGAGGAAAGGAGCTCGGGCAGGAGGGGCCCCGTGCCCGGCCCCGCTGCCCCCAGCGCTCCCCGGAGGGGTCAGGACGGAGCCAGCGCCCCTGCACCACACAGAATTCTCATGTAATCCCAGTTCCCAATCGCTCTGCCGTAAATCACGGTGGTTTTAGTGAATTCACCAGAAAACAAAGCCATGTTCCAAGCCGAGCAAGATCCCTTCTCCTCCACAGAGCAGCACAAAGCTGAAAGTACCTTTTACTTCAGCGAGATTTAACTTCAGGACATTCATTTCAAGTAAAACACCTGAGGGACACACCAGAAAGTGTGAAATTCAAATTGGGGGATTCCATATTACCTATCACCATGTTTTAATTTGGAAGGACTTGTTCTTGCCAGCTGAGGAGTTGATGGGTGTTCACAACTTCTATCACCACAAAAACACAGAAGCTATAGAAGCACACAAAAGGGAGGCAATGTAACATGCTGTTTTTTAAAACATTAATCCACAAGCTCTCAAGTATATTTTATTATCCTAACGCTGAGAATTCTCTCCTTTGAAAAACCACCTTTGATAAATTGTTCCTTGCACAGAAATTCCATTACACATTTGAGGATCCTGCTAGGCTTGCCAGGGCGTTTGATTCACTCTGCTCCAGAGACTGCACTCCAAGAGTTGTGTTTTTCCACGATAAAAGTAAACATACCCAAGCACAGCTCACAAATGATCCTTCAGGGAATTACACCTGAGCAGGGAATGTCTCAAAGCACTCGGTTTCCAAACAAAAGGCTGACGTAACTGGATTTCTAACAACACATCCAAAGCCTTTGAATGGATTCATTCCCACTGAAGCACAGTGGGGTGTTGCTACCTCAGAGTTAAGATCAAATTGCTAATGAAAAGGTTCCACCATTTATAATGAACCAAACACACAATTCTCGGCCTATTTAATTACATTTCCAGCCACAAGATGCTGGTGTTAAGGGGATGAATACACAACTGCTTCCCAGTTCCACCAGCACCATCACAAAGATCCAAATGCCTGAACCAGAGCTGCTGCTGGAGGTTATGAAACTTCTGTCAGCTGTGCTCACATTTTGTATCTCTTTATAACTCTTTCATCCTGTGTTTTCAGGGGACTTGGCCCTAAAAAGTTCAAAATACACAGCCTCAAACTTATCTGTACAGTCCCAATCGCAGAAATGTCTTTGCTGTCACCACACACACCATGTCACCTGATCTCCACACTACACATTTGGATTTCTAAACTGAACCTTGTCAACCTTACACTTCTGGAACCTCCAGGTCACTACAATGACTGCCATTATTGTGCTCCATAAAATAATTCTTTCCCCAAATCTTTTCTCTGGTGTGAACAAGCCAAGATTCCAGAACACACTTCTCATCTCCCAACAAAATTCTTAGGACAGATCCACAGGGTTTGAGCAATTCATTTCTACCCTTAAACCAGAACATCAGAATCCAAGAAAGAGGGAAAATATGAAAAACAGTCCAAAAAATAACTTCACTAGAGGCAGTGGCAGGGAAATGAGAGTAAAATTCAGAGAATGTTTGTGAACTTTTCTGATACATCTGAAATTCAGCTATTTCAGATGAAACACAAATGTTTGAGTTTTTGCACTATTCTGCTGAAAACGTATTTTTGTATGGCCAGATCAAATTTAAAAAATAAAGTAGAAAAAGAGATGGCCTCATGGATGCTAATTCATCTGCAGCAGATGGTTTAATTGAAACAGATTAAGTCACATGAGCCCTGGACTGAAAACCAGTGCTTTTTATTACAAAAAGAAAGGATGCATGTTTCATATACAAAATCACAGAAAGAATCTATTGAGTAAAACCATAAAAATGTACCACACTGGAAAATATTAAACAGCTCTGACATACAGCTAAGGGATCACATGAAATAACAGCCTGCATCTTTTAGTTTTGAACCTTGGTTGCACATGAGTCTGTTGGTTCAGACTTCATTATTTTTATGGCCTCCGCTGTATAAAGTGTTATAATGTACGTAACTGCCAGCTGTGTTTTATTTCATCACTAGAAAATGAACCTAAAAAAAATATAAAAATCACACTTTTCCCCCATAAAGTTATGTAACATTTCAAAAATGCCATAAATCCCCTCAGTGGTGTCATGCATCCAGAACTGCAGAGCACGGTTCTTTCCAAGGGGCCCCAGAGCAAGGCTATAAAGAGTTAATTTTTTCGGCGAGAGGAGGAGGTATGTTGTAAATGAGAAACGAGCTTTTATTGTTTTGCATTACTTCAGCGCTGGATTCCCGATTTGTAACAAATTCCAAGGCTGCAGACTGCGGGCCCAGCCTGTGAGTAAGGCTGGGGTGATTTATGGGAGGATAAATCCCTGTGTCCACATCCCATGACTGCACAGAGCAGCGCGGAATGCGCGGAATGCCGGGGCTGCAGGAGCTGAGGCAGCAGCCACGGGAGCTCCATCCATCGCTTCCTCCAGGCAGGAATGACAGGAATTCTCCAGCAGTGCCAGCCAGGCTCGCATTCCCAGGAATGGCATTTGCTGATTGCCCAACACGCTGCTCATCAACGCCTTACCTGGCCGGCACATTCCACACCTGACTGTCAGAGCAGGAATGTTTAGCAACAAATGCCGCTTGCCCAGTTGTCAAGGCAGCCTAGGCAGCAGCTGGCTCGGAGCTCCTGGCCTCAGAAAAATGCGAAGCACTTGTGTTCCTCCTCCTCCTGCTGCTGCTGCCTCCCCACCCCCAGCTCAGGGAACCTCAGAATCGGGGGAAGTGAAAGGAGCGCCTTACAAAGAACGAGGGAACAATACCGCAGGAATCGCAAGGTGAATACGTATGGCTTTGCTATAAATAGTTCAGCTGAGCTAATTCCTGTTACTTCACGCTGTACGAAAACAAAAGAAAACACGAAAAGCCATCTAATCGCGGCGGCTCTTGTGCGGATCTCCCACACAAGCTGGAACAAAGGGGAAAAAACCGAGCGCAAAGTTTGAGCCCAGGACACGATTTTAGCACACGGCGCTCGGTTCCGTGCGGGGACAGACGCGAGGCACTTACAGATGCGGGTTGAACATGCGGCTCATTTTGGAGACGTGGTCGTTTTCACAGTCCAGCTCCTCGTCCCCTTGGTCCATGCTGAGCTTCCTCTTGCTGGGGCTGATGGGCGGCGGGCCCGTGCGGTGGTTGCTGAGCGCGGGGGATTGCAGGGGCTGCATTCGGGGCTCCCCTCTCAGCGCCGCTTCACCTGCCCGGGGAGACACGACAGGGGTCACCACCACAGTGACAACAACCACAACCACCCACCTTGGGAACACGCAGGAAAACCCCCGACATTCCCCAATAACATCCCCCGACATTCCCCAATAACAAGCCCCGAAATTCCCCAATAACATCTCCCAAACTGCACAGGTGTTTCACCTACCCGGGGAGACACAACAGCGAGTCACCACCACGGGGACAACCCAAAATCACCTGCTGTGAGAGCACGCAGCTGAATCCCCCAAAATTCCCCAGTAACATCCCCCGAAACTCCCCAGTAACATCCCCCGACATTCCCCAGTAACACCCCCCCGAAATTCCCCCACATCTCCCAAACTGCACACGTGCTGTAGGATGATCAAGGCATCCCAAACCACGCTTTATGCTGAAACAAGGGGTGAGAAAAGGCAGCAGGAGAGGGGCAGCTCACCCCGGATGATCCCAAAGGCTGAACTAACCCATCTCTGCTACAGCTTTTTCACCCAGATTCCTCATCAGCTTTTTCACTCCAATTCCTCCCCTCTCGCAGGCTGCAATCCCAGCGCCGGGCTGGGATTACCTCACTCTGCAAACCATGACTATTCACAGGGAAATAAAAGCTTTGTTCCTCTTCTTATGGTCGCGGTTATAAATTCCAGGGCTACAGTTCATGTTAATGCCAAATATTCCAGATCTAAAACTGAATAAACGCTTAGATTCTCAGATGATTCCCTTTATAAAATGCTGTCCAAAACAAGCTTGTCTGGTATATAACCACGCAAGGGAAAAATTAGGGGGGATATTGGGACTTGCTAATGCAAGTTTTACGCCCTTAATTGTCTTTCTCTATACTTTAAAACTATGTTTTGTATGAACAGAAGAGCACAATTCTTCAGCAGCGGAATCACAGAAATGCTAATTTCCAACTGGCGGCAGACTGAGTAGACGGTAAATTTTTATGTAATTTAACACTTCCCAGAAAAAGCCATTGGCCGCATATGGGAGCTGTGTATAAATAATTGCAGCAATGATGCAGTTGGCTGTGCACGAACACACGGACACATCGTTGCTAAGCAGGCGTTAAAGCGTGACCACAGCTTTTCCCGTTTCAATTAAATGTCTCACTGCTCCTATAGCCTGGAGCACAGGGCTGCACCTCACCATTACGGACTTTACTGGAACTCACATCCTCAGGTCATATTTAGAGCTCACAGGGATTTAAAGATGTTTAAAAAGTGCTTTTGGGGCTCCAGCAGGGGCTTGCGGAGGAGCTAAATTAACCGGGGTTACCTATTCTGGTAATATCCCTGAAATAGCTGCTTTTGCTAGAGTTCAAAATTTGTATTTTTCCTACACTGCCAGAAGCATTTTGTTTTCTACACAGCCATAATTTCCAGACCTAAAATTAGGCCTAAGTTAACTCCATCTAGAGCCCTGAGGTACCTGACAATGGAAATCTTTGTGTGCCACCACACATTTTCACATCATCACTGAGGCAGATGATTTATAAAACGCTGCCTTAATCCCACACACAACAAATAACATTTTGTTGGAAAAAGAAGGGAGTGAGGAGAAAACCTCCTGAATGTTTACCAGTAAAAATAAGCGTTCTGCCAATTTAGTCAGCATAATATAAACTAGCAAATATACGCTGACCTATAATACACCACAAGCCATGATTTCTATTAAAGACTCTGGCACCAAATCTAAATTGGAACTTTCCATCTCAGCTCTAAATAGCAAAAACTGTGCCCTGCTGCAAATGCTCTGAGGCAGACAGGCAGAGCTCTCCTGTTCCAACCAAACATTCATTGAGAAGCCCCCACAACCATCCCAGTGCCACGAAAAAAGCTTTTATCAACAAGGCCTCTCATGGAAATTGTCTTCAGATCTGTAAATTTGTGCATTTTTCCTTTGTATTTTGCCAATAGAAACCCCCTCCTACAGAGTTGTTCACGTTCTGAGCTTTCAAAGCAAACCACATCATACCAGTTCCTCGTGAGGAATCTCCCTCACTCCTGTCTTTGAAAAGGAGTAATTTAAGAGCAATGTCAAAAGATAAAGCTTTCAGCACCTGAGGCTGAGGTTGTGTCCTCCCACCCATGCACCATCACTCTCCTCCCTGCACAATCTCCCATCACTTCTGGGGACTCCAACACAAAATTCCACAACAATTACAAATTCCACGTGGGCACCCAACTTCTACTGACTCCTAAGCAACGCCAGACAGGAACAGTATAAATACCCATGTAAATCTAACTTGGGTGTTTACAAAACCCCAAAAACCTCTAGACCTTGTTCAATTCAGTAAATCAGAAAATTGCCATTTTCCCCCAAACAGAGCCTGATACTATGTAATTATCACAATGGGATTTTTTTAATTTAAAAATTAAATAAATCATTTCTTCTTTGCAGGGTAACAACAACATTTATATATTAACATCTAGATTGGGTATAAAATCTGGTAAAAATACTATTGTATGCTTGAAGAAACCTACTTTAAAGAACTTTAGCAAAGAAGGAAAGGGCTTCTAATTAAAACCTATCCAATTTGGTAATGCGTTTTCCTGATTATGCAGGGAACACCAAGACCTTCAGCTAAACATCCCAGGATCTGACCAGCACCACTGGGCCATCTGGCCAAAATTAATGAATTAACCAAACTCTGAACAGGTGGGAACAGTGAGAGTCTCTTCCAGGACAGTTCAATTTGTACAGCCCATCCTACCCAAACCAGGCAGGAGAACAATGCCAAAAAGAGTCCAGATGAGGGGGAAAATCAAGAGGAAAAATATCTTTACACTGTTCAGAGGGATAAAATGCATATTCCTTTTTGTACAGCACTGTGAGCTCTCATGGGGCCTGCACATTTGATTAGAGCTAAAAGTGCTCTTCATTTAAATAGAATTCCTTCCCCACTACTTTCCTCCTTACCAAACGTGAATTTAAAGCAGAGAGAGAGAGAAACCACAGAGGAGACTATGGCCCCAAATGCTGTTTTAAGGACTCGATTTGTCTCCCCCAGCTGACCACACTCCATGGAAACCAGACTCCCATCACACAGCTGGCAAGACAACACTCTGATAAAACAACTGTGTTTTATAAATTCCCCAAGTCCAAACTGCAGGCTTCAAAATTCATTCCTGTGATGGCTTGTGTCTGCCCTGCAACTGAGAGCAGAGATAGCAAACACATTGATTGTGCCTCTCATAATGCTCCTCTTTGTTCCAGCCAGCAGCTGGTGGAAGGCACTCCAGATCTGCTGCTTTCAGATACTTCTACTTACAACTATTCGTACTCGTTTTTTTTTCTTCTCCTCCTCCTTCTCCTTTTTTTATTAAAACTGTTGGGCAACATGATAAAGCACAGACAAGCTAAACAAAGATAACACCGTGACGTAGTGTCTGCCTATAGAGAGCTCTGCTCTGGGTTGACACCAGCCCATGCAGTCAGCAGGAATGTGCTTTATTTTAACCTCTTAGAGCCTGACTGGAAGTGATTCCAATGCACACGATGTTTGTCAGGCCAGCAGGGCTCTCCCAGCTCTCTGTGAACAGAGGATGTCCAGCCCTGTTTGCCTTTCTCTGGTCAGCGGGAGCGCAACGTCCACAAGAGCAGAAGTTGTGTTTTTACAAGTGTGCCTCGCTAGCGAGACACCAGAGGGGTCTGAATTCTGTCTGAGAGCTGCAGGAGTCACCAAAGATTGGGAAAAAAAAATATACACTGCTGTCGCAGCAAGCTTCCTTCCTGTGACTCGGTACGGGCTGCACGGCCACAGGGCTGCCATATCCTATCCCCCCTCCCCATTTCCTCTCTCCCGCTGGCTGCTGTTAATGCACGGAGTCTGAGCATTAATTAAAACCCAGAAACGAAAGGCTTTGTCTTGCAGCTGAAGATTGACACGGTGCAGACCTCAGGTTAGAATAAAACTCCTCCAAAGAAAATCCTGGCACTGCCCTCGCCCGTTTTATTTTTCTGTTCTGCATCTGACAGATGGATTTATCCACAAGAGTGAATTCCTGACAAGTTTATTAACTTTTAGAAAAAAAACCCTTAAAATTCCTCAGTTGTGGTGTTTCTGTTTTATTTTTATGTTTAATGTTTCTGTTCTGCATCTGACAGATGGATTTATCCACAAGAGTGGATTCCTGACAAGTTTATTAACTTTTAGAAAAAAAAAAATAAAAATCCTTCAGTTGTGGTGTTTGTCATCAGGGTCCTTACCTTTAAGGTCTTGGATTGAATTACCATGACCTCAGGCCACTCTATTAATTAAATCACGGGCAAGAGCATTTAACAGACTTTAATTAACGGGCATCACACCTTTAATTACCTTTTCCAATACCTGCAGACAAACTCTCATTAGTGAAAGGAGTTGCCTCATGTTCTAAAGGCCAGATTCCCAGGAATGAATAGTACACGAAGACCTTTAAGGGCAGTTTTTTCTACTGATTCAAGATCAAAATTTACTTCTATGGCATAAGCTGAAAAGCCAAGATCTTCACAAAAGCAATACAGAAAAAGATACTATAAAACAAAATTTGTTTTATTTTCTATCCCTATATTCTACAAATCATTAGGAGATTAAATAACAAATGGATTGGAAGGAATTTCTAAACTGTTGCATATTTTATTCCACTATGGCAAACACAGGAGCCAGTCTGTGCCAACATAAATTGGGATAAACGGCATAAAAATTCCAATTCATGCACAGAAAAAAAAAATCACATGATTTGAGATATCAAATACCAAGCAGGGAACTCACCACAAATTACTCAATTCAACAAGCCATGAAAACAAGTGATCAGCCCAGAGCTGCAGTGCAGCAGCAGAGTCCCAGTGCAGATGTTGCTGTGGGTGTTGTTCCAGGGGGAGAGCACTGACAGCCCTGGCACTGGGGAATTCCCCAAAACTCAGATCTGGCTGAAACAGGCAAACTCAAAAGTGCAGTTCAAGGCAGATCTGCTTCACTTGCTTGATCAAAGACAACAAATTAAACCATTCATTCTCCTCAGGAGGAAACCTTTGCTCACCATGAAAGACATCTCAAGAAAAATTTTAAATTATATTATTTTTATCATTGCTGATAGAAATGTGCAACCCCCTTCTCAGAAATCTTCTGCAACCCCCACTCAGAAAAACAAACAAAACCTTATCCCCAAACCCAGCATTCTGCACCACTACTTTGTTTCTGGGCTGCTTCTCCAGAAGATATGATTTAAGATGAGCTTAAATAAGATTTAATTCTGGGAAGCAGTAGATCAAGCACTGTAAACAGAGTCACAGTAGTCTGCATTTCCTTTAGAGTACATTAAACAGGCCTATCTGGAGAGCAAAATAAAACAGCAAACTGCACAACAGCAAAAAATTAAGTATTAATGGCAACAGCCTGATTAAAACAGGCTGCTAAAAAATCAGATCTTGGAAATATTCTTTATTATAATTGATAGATTTCTTTCAGCAGCCACTTACTGACTGCTTTATCTGCCACACGTTTTACTGACTTTTCTGCTATGATAACAAAGAGCTAATTTAGGAAAGCAGAAAGTCACATACACATGTGGAGAAAAATTGGCAAAAGCCTCTTCTCCTCCGTTTACAAAACATATGAAAAGCACTTACTCCTGGAAGCAAGCTCTGGCTACCACTGTGCAGAGTTTTTTTGGCCAGGAAACTCATGGCCAAAACCAAAATAAAAGTGATTAAAGTGACTGCTCTGCGCTGGCTCCTGCAGCTGGCCCTGCCTGCCAAGCAGGGACACGTTCTGCAGGCAGGGACATTAAAGAGTGACCTCTGCATTCAATCACCTCCACCCACTTCCCTCCTCTTTCCTTCAAAAGCCTCACAAAAGAGCCAAGATTTGGTACGGCAGCGTTCTCGCTTGAGGATCCTTCCAAAAATAGACTGTTAATCAAAATTAGAGATGATTTCTACTTAATAGGTCTTGGAAATGCTGTATTCTGTACCAAAACCTACAGTGCAACAGGCAGAAAACGGCAAATTTGCCTTCTCCAAGCCAGTATCACCCTATCTTCTCCTTCAAAAGTAGTGTCAAAAACTGACTACTCATCTGAAATTCTCTCTCATCACACTGGAAAAGCATAGCTGTGCAAAATACCATTAAAATATTGCTGCATCAACTGCCTTGGCTGGGGACCTGCTTCATTCCACTATTTGTGAAACTATTTCACAAGTACATAAAATTAATAAAAAATCTTTGCTGAACACTTCAACAATAGCAGAAAAATTCCCCCGAAAGATTCAGATGCCTGGTATTTTCCCTGGTACCTGAAAGTGCCAGGTACCAGCTGAGGGAGGCTCCTTGGATAACTGATGGCATGGCAAGAAGAAAGGCAGCAGAGTTGCCACAAAGAAAGCAGAGCGGAATAAATTTTAATGCTACGGTCTGGCAGAGCTCCTCAAGATTTCCTCTGTCAAACTGCAGCTTTCACACCTCAACAGTTGTGGCTGTGAGGCTGTGCTCAGTTCCAGCCCAACAATGAACTCAGGCTTGGGTCTAACTTTAGAGCATGATATTACTTCATAAATTCACAGCTTTCATTTGAAGATAAAATCCCATTTAGGTAACTCTTACAAAACTCTGAAAAAAGTGTCCAGTTTTCTGCTTTGAGTACCGGTGCTGGTGCAAACTGTGGTTGAAACAAGATTTCAATTATCTGGCAGGCAAGATTTGGATGTAATCAATGATAAACTACACTGATGTGTTACATAAGTAACACCAGGGCTGGCTACAGTACTTGTGAACATCAGTGTCAAAAAGGGATTTCTGTGTGTTGCAGACAGGATGGGTTTGTGCTCAAGGAGCAGGGTTGCTCCCCAGGAGAATTCCACTGAGCCTTTCTGCCAGATCTCCCAGGAAAAACCTGCATCAACCATCCAAAGTCAGTTAAGAGGGATTGAAAATTAGCACAATTATCGTTTTGTGTTCGCTCAGAGAAGAACCAAACTCTAGGCTAAGCCCAGCTCCAGAGTCCAGCCAAGGGCAGCAGTTTGGGCATTCCAAACACAGGAGAGGAGAAAAGAAGACAAAGGGAGAAGAAAAAACTGACACTTCTGCAGAAAACAGTAAATTCCATATTATTTTTTGCTTAGCAAACATGATATTCCTCTTTACTGGGTAGCAAAAGACACACATGATAATGTGATTATATTGAAAATGTAAAAACATTATCAATAAAAAGAATTTTTTGTGAATGAAATCTAATTAAGGCAACACGCGGAAGATGTTTCCCAGACCAAAGATGGTTTCAGATCTAGGTGTTCTTTTTTATGTCACCCAGTCTGTGAGTCTTAAATCACTTTGTTACATGAAAGATGGCAAAGCTAAACTGATCAAAGAGCAGCCTGTCTTTCAGCTGAAACAATCAAAGCCAGAAGCTCTGCCACCTATTTCAAAAGTAAATCAAAGTCACAGCAAGGTCACAACAGAAAAAATTGTTAGACTGGGGGCTCAAACAGTATTTCAATGCACTAAATTCAATTTGTGAAAGCTCAAATTTGAATAGCTCCCCCTACACTGAAAATATTTGCTACCCTCCCTCGGTTTGTTTTCTGATACTGTTTCTATTAATGGATACTCAGGTTTAACCCCCCCTCCCATGGCTGATATTCCATGGAAATGATGCTCTAACACAAATTAACTTCTGGGTTTTCAGTGTCCTTTGTGGGTATGAACACAGCCTGGATGTTCTACAGCAACCACGCTTCAAACATTAATTCTGAGATGCTCACTTGCAACGGGGTCATACTGAAAGTAAATCCAATCAATTGTGTGCTGTTTCCTTCGTAAGGATTTGAAGCAAAAGGTGCAATAGAAACGTTAAAAAAAAATATTCCACTTATTTCAACTGGAGCCTATTTTTAGAAGTATTACAAGTTTTTATTGCAGTTTAAAATAAACATGCTCTGAACACCTTTTCTCACATTATTCTCCTTTGCTACATGTGGAAAAATTCGGAACTTCAAGAAAATGAGCTCTCTAAAAGAGCTGTGAAATCTGATATTGCGCTTTCCAGCAATATTTCTTTTATTCCCATTTTATTTTCCCCCAAATTCCCTACCTGGAAGGTAAAATAGCCCTCAAGAGAGAATAGAAATGCTTTAAAATATGAACAGAAAAGCAGATGTATTTAAAATGTTAGTAAAAACATGCACAGGTGGGTGCTGCCTTTGGGATGGATCTGGAATAAAGCAAGGTCACTGCAAGCCCTCAGTGCCCATTCCCTGAGGGGATCCCTGGGACTTGCATCCAAATTCTCTTCCTAAACCACAGTGAAATGAGAAAAAAAATCGCATTTAGCCCTGTGAATACAGGAAAAAGTTGGATTTCCATATTGGTTTTGCTACCTGATGTGCACCCTCCTCATGGGCTCCCACGTGAGGGACACGGAGCCCCTCCAGCCCCACTGGACAGAATATCCAAGATTTTAAAATCCACAGAACAATCCCAGCCCATCTCCCACAAAGAATCCATTGTGGAGAACAAAACCCCTTTGTCCTCCAGAACAGGCTCCAAAACCCCTTGTGCAGAGGGAGAGCAAGGGAGCAGCGGCAACTGGGAATCCTCAGAAAGCACGGGAGCCTTTCAGAGGGAAACAAGATCATCTTTGGCCCATGCTCTGGCCATGGAAAATGAGCAGGACGTGCCAGCCTGACAGCTCCTCGTGTGCTGAGGCTGGGAGAGGGCCCAGCCACTGCCTCAG